>OX596020.1:39458706-40758817 GCA_951394055.1 Villa cingulata | reverse complement strand
TGTATTCCGACGAACTCAGTTCTGGAGTTTTGAATGGAGCTGAAGTTGATCTCAATTCTCCATATTTTTCTTCGGAAGAGTATGAAGAATTGAAATCAACTATCATCAGCAATCAAGATAAACTCCCAGATCTGTGTGTTGTCGATGGTTATGTGTACAGGCGCACAACGCCACGTTCAGGGGACCCAGATGCTGATGACCTAGCGTGGAAATTATGGGTACCAGTCGAATTGTCGAATAGTATTATTGAACAACACCATTCTCCATCGAATTGTTCCCACGGAGGATTCCATAAAACATTATATCGTGTCCGACAGTATTATTATTGGCCAGGTATGGTTACCCAGATCCGACATTTCGTAGAGAATTGCCAAGTATGTAAAGAATCAAAAGATACAACTAAAATTCTAAGACCTCCTATGGGTAAACAAATCGAATCATCTAGACCATTTCAATTTCTGTATATTGACTTCTTAGGTCCATATCCCCGTACGAAGTCTGGTAATATAGCTATTCTGACAGTCCTTGATGCGTTTAGCAAGTTTGTATTTTTAGAACCTCTGAAAGCTGAAACTGCAGCTAATGTATGTAAATTTCTTGAGGATGTAATATTTTGTACATATGGAGTGCCTGAGACAATTTTTACTGATAATGGCAAACAATTTGTATCAAAAACGTTCCAGGATCTTCTGAATGTTTATGGAATTAAACATGTTCGTACAGCAGTACATTCTCCACATCCTAATGCAGCTGAGAGAGTAAACCGATCTGTGTTATCTGCATTAAGAGCATACATAAAGGATGATCACAGTGCTTGGGATGTTTATCTTCCCAAGATAGCTTGCGCTATGCGTACTTCTGTCCACCAGTCCATCGGTGTAAATCCCTATTATGTGCTCTTCGGACAACACATGGCACGACATGGATCTGTTTACCCACTCATTAAAAATTTGGGCATGGATGTAGAGGTTGTTCCTGCTGATGCTAAAATAGAATTGATCCGTAAACGAGTGTTAGAAAAATTGTCTCAAGCACACCATCGTCATACAAATATTTATAACACACGTTGTCGTCCAGTTAAATATGTCCCAGGTCAAGAAGTCTATAGAAGAATTTTCTCTCTTAGTAATATGGCCCAAGGTAGAAACGCTAAACTGGACAACAGATTTGCTAAAGCTCGCATCGTAAAATCAGTCGGTAATAGTCAATACGAATTAGAAGATATGAAGGGTAAACCATTAGGGGTTTATCATGCAAAAGACATTCGCCAATGATTTAATGACTTATTATTACATACATGTTGCCTTATTGGAAATTATGAGTGGTGGGAATTAATTCAGTCTATTTTTTTGTAAATACTTTTGTGTGTTTTTATTTTGACATTGTTATTACTAATGGTTCTGGATTTTCATATAATTATTTCTTTCAGTTTGACTTAACGATATGTGTGAACTAAACGAGTGTCCTATCGAGTGCCTCTTCTTATATTAAAATATAACACAACACTCATTCCATTTTATTTTTCATTGTATTACCAACAGATATCTACAACTTATACGCCGCATTAAACGCTTCATCAGACCTCTCCAACATGGAGGAAAGAGATCATTCTTTCATATATCCAAGGCCGGATTTGGCCCACTTTTATGTGGATTATATGGGTGAATGCACCCCAACTAGCATATATGACCAATATAACAAGCTATTATACATAGTAGACATAACGGATCCTTATAACGTGAAATGTAATAAAATGCTGGTTAATCACGTTAGAGGAAATCCGTGGGCATATAGGGGTATTCCTCGGGAAACCGAGATATTTATTTTAATCATTAACGGTCATGTTCTCCGAGCGGTGAGGGAGAACGAATATAGAAATAACGTAACAGAATTACATTATGTTAAATTAATAGATATTGGCAACGTAATATTATATGACGACGAAGAAATGGACATTTTCGCATTACCGCACAACCTGATATACCCCGGACAGGCAATATTAGCAAAATTCCGTAATCTAGACAACGTACCTATATATTCGATAGATCCCCTGCAAAAACTCTTACATAAAAGATTCACCTACACTATTGCGAGTACTGATGAACACAAGGTGACTTTGGATTTAGAGTCAGGAACTAATCCATTTTTGGATTCTTTTCACGAGGATGATCATCCTCTCTTCGATGTATGTCACCAAAACCCAGCACTAGACCCGTATCGTCAATTCAGACTGTAGATTCTCTGTTGTAGACAATGTTTAATGTTCGCTCCACCCTAACACTAATCTTGGTTAATTGAACGACAAATCTGGCCCAACGTACATGCGGAACTACTGCATCTCATTAGTGTAACTAGTTTTCGCATGTCCATTGAGCTGGGTTTGTCAGAAAATTATCCAACAATATGATATAGTGAGAGCTTGGGGAACGTATTGTCGAAGTCTATGCATGTGCTGAAGTTATAATTATCAAGAATTTTTACCTCGTTTGACAACTTGCCCTTGGAGTTCTTCTCGCCGGAACAGTGGAACTACTACATCTCATTAGTGTAACTAGCTTCCACTGGCCGGTGTGTAAGAATGACAAGTGAGCAAAATACGAGAATTATCCATACTTCAATTTTTTTTTCTCCTTTGCTCCAAAGCGTGTTACAATTTTTTTTGTGTTGCAAAAACACACCCCTATCCTTCAGTTTTTGAATTGGCATTTTGTTTTATGCGCATTGCCCGTCTAGCCCAGCTTTCCTTGTTTTAACTGAGACTCTTAATCTCAGGGTCATGGGACTTCCCCACGTTGGGCGCTTCCTTAAATATTTCATACCTAGCAGCCTCACCCTTTTCAGCCTCTTTCTTCAGGCAAGCCTTCTAACGAGCCTGCTATGTAATGTGAGGGTACTATTTTTTTTGTGTGTGACTGTAATCAGTCACACCATATTTTCTTCTATTTTTCTTTTTGCTAGTATACGTTTTACGCAGTTGTCAATTTGAAATTGTACTTTTCTCTGCAAATTTGTGATGAAAAATTCTTGATTAATCAATTGTTGTTTTATGTGCTGCAAAATGCCCTTCGTGTTTCAACTTGATTATCTCTGTTTCCATACATTTTGGTACTACTAGGAGCTTTTTACCTTCTATGTATTTAAATAATAAGTTTTTCTCAACGAAGAAATTTTCATAATTCTTGTGTTTTAAAATTTCCTTGATGGTCATGATGTGATCGTCTTTTTGTTGTGCTTTTTGTAGTCGAACCAATAGTTCATTCTGAATTACATATAATGTGACTGCATTATCCGGGTTTCTACTCAAAGAATCTACATAAGCCATTCTTTTTCCAGGTCTGTGCTCGATTTCAAACTGAAACTCTTGCATATATAATATCCATCTAGATACACTTGCAGGTAAACTTTTTTCTCTTTTGTTCGTCGTAATGTGTTGCAATCTGTAATTACTTTGAAATTCATTCCCAAAAGATAAACCCTAAATTTTTTTAAAGCAAGATAAATCGCCATTACTTCCAGAACATAACTGGGATAATTTTGTTCTGCTAATGAATTCTTTCGGCTGAAATAATATACAGGATGTAGACGGTTGTTTTCATCAGCTTGCATTAGTATTTCTGCACATCCATGTTTACTAGCATCAGTGTGGAGTTCTGTTCTTGCTGTTTGACTGAATATTCGCAAAACTGGTTTACTTACTAATGCTGTTTTTAGATTATGAATTGCTAATCTTTCTTCGTGTTTTATATTAAAACTCGTCCCTTTTTTTAGTAGACCTGTTAATGGCTTAGCAATTATCGAATAATTAGCTATGAATTTACGAAATGCACCTGTAAGTCCAAGAAAAGATTGTAGCTGTTTTATATTCTTAGGTTCTGGAAAATTTTTTACAGATTTAATTTTTTCTTCAGATGGACTTATTGTGCCGCGACTTATTATGTGACCCAGAAAATTAATGTTTTGTTCTAAAAATTTACATTTTTTCCAGCTGATTTGTAGTCCATATTTGGCAGCTACCTCAAGAACCATTTTGAGTTTGTTTAAATTTTCCTCTTCGTTTTTTGCAGGGATAATTAAATCATCTATAAAAATTTCAAGAACTCTTTTGTTATCAATTCTCTGAAAATGTAATTAATGAAACGACAAAAAACTGACGGAGCATTTTTAAGTCCGAATGGGACTCTTAAAAATTCAAAATGCCCATCTGACACAACAAAAGCGGTAAATTTAACACTACTCTCTTCTATTGGTACATGAAAATACCCATTTTTGAGGTCTAGAGTGGTGAAGACTGAAGCATCTGATAATTTATCTAAAATATCTTCCACTATTGGTGTTGGAAATGGTTCTTTTACCGTTACTTTGTTGAGTCTTCTATAATCCACACAAACACGGTGCGATCCATCTTTCTTCTTTACTACTACAACATTGGCAGCAAAGGGTGATTCAGACGACCGTATTATTTTTTCTTTCAACCATTCATCAATCTGTTTTTTAACAATGTCTTTTTCAACTTGATGTAATCGACGGGGACGTGTATAAAGAGGTGTTTCATTATTCAAAATTATCTGCATTTTTACAGGGTGTTCGAATGCTTGAGATGGTTTGTAATTAGAAATAAGTTTATTAATTTCTTTATGAAATTTCGGGGGGATGTCTACTTCATCGTTATTATCATTACAAATGTTCATAATAGCCGCACCTTCGTCTTGTTCTTTTTCGTCGGTGTGATAAAAAGTGATTGTGTTTTTATTAATAACTATTTTTATTTTAGAAATTATATCGTTTCCTATAATACACGCAAATCTTATTGAATTCTGAGGAACAACGTTAAGTTTTGCGCTAATTTCGATATTATCAACTGAAAGCATAACCTCGAAGTAACCTAATGAACGAGTTTTTCCTCAACCTAATCCTACTAATTTTATAGTGCTTTTGCTCAACGGTGTATCACTTATTTTTCGAAAAATGTCTTCACGAATTAAGCTTAAGTCACTGCCCGTATCTATAAGTGCATCAATTTCGTGTCCCATCACACTGATAGATTTGATATTTTGTGTTGAAATGTAATTTATTTGTTTAGAATGGTTTTTTCGTGAACACTGACTTGATACATGGCCAATACCGTTACAACTAAAGCACTTTGTATTCATATTACAATCTTTTCTCAAATGTTCAGTTGAACCGCAATTGAAACAATGAATTTTTCCGCGTGATTTTTGGGTAAATTGAAAATTATGACTACTTGTTTTTTGCTTTATTCGTTCGTAAATGTCTAATTTTTCTTTTAATTCGGCAATATTTTTCGCGTTATATAGTATCATTTTATTTTCTTCGCGGTCCGATATACCATTAATTATAAAATGAATCAATGATGTTTCACCTACGTCAGCACTAGCCGCCATTTCTTGCATTTTGTACACGTACTCGCGAAAACTTTCGGATTTCCTTTTCGTTTGCTTCTGTAGTTGTAAATAAATGTCGGCTTTACACACTTCTTTTTCAAATTCTATTATTAGTTGATTTTTAAGTTCTTCATATGATTTAAAAGTAATAGTTCTAGCGAATATTTTCGCACTTCCCGTAAGTAATTTTTTTTGTTTATACGAATTTTTCAATATTGTTCCAATTTGCCATAACCGCGATTTCTTCGAATTCTTTAAACCACAATTTTACTGATGTGTTTTTATCACCACTAAATGGTGAAATCAGAGTTTCAATGTCTCTTACCTTGAAATTGCAGGAATTACTATCTTCCGGTTGACGATAAATTGTCGTGTCACTAGTATTACCTGACGAAGAAGTACTAGTTCCGGAGAGTGATGATTCTGAATCTGCTTTCTGTAATCTAGCCACCAAATCTGCCTTTATACCTTGTAGTATATTAATAATAAGAACTAATTATATATATATAGCTAACTACTTATCAATAGTCATTACTGTAAATTGCAATTATATGAAACACATTGTAATAACGAAGATTAGAAAAACAGTAGTAGCATTCAGGTAGTCACACAGAAATGACTGTAGTATATTAGTGATAAGATAAAATACATTAATGTATTATAATACACATGGTCTTTTTCTTTTATAATACTTAAAAATTTATTAACAGTGGTAGACACACAGAAATGACTGTAGTATATTAGTGATAAGATAAAATACATTCATGTATTATAATACACATGGTATTTTTCTTTTATAATACATGGCGCAGCCGGTTTAAAAATAAAGTGAAATTTATAAAAAAATTTTTTGTGAGTAAATTAAAAGAAATAAAAATTAAAAAAGTTAATAATAAATTAACATTTGTGCTTAAAGTATTAGGTAGTAATAACATTGTACAAAATTTTGTGAAATTTTCACTTTTCCATTACAGATACTTCTGTCGAGGAAAATATTAATTGGCTGAAATTTAATATTGAGCCATTTGAAACTGTAGAAGAAAAATGGAAAGCTACAGAAAGTCAAAGACTTTCTACATTTTAAACTAAGAACAACATTACAGAAATTTTGAATGAGTGGCCAATATACAAACAATCTTTTGGTTATTTATTAGTAAGTATAATTATATTATCTTATTTTTATCCAAAATTAAATGTTTTCAAACGTTTTTGTTTAATTTAAGATAGAATCAGACTTCAAATATTTGTATCCAGAAAAATCAGATAAATTATTTCAAAATTGGCAGAATTTCCAATGTCGTTTTTTGGCATTAATGAGATCCAAAGTTAAAGACCTTCAAAGTAAGAATTTACTCGCACAATGTTTACATAAAGATACTAATTCTGGTAAAAATTCAATTAAAAGAAAAATATAAAATCAATAATAAGAATTATTTTTATACAGACACAAAAAACATATTGACTTTGCTGCTGTTGCCGTCATTGCTTGTGCCTACATCACGGATAATAACAATACACCGGAAAATAAAAAATAAACAGTTGAAAAAGACCTCTATCAGTGATTCCCGAAATAGATTCATTATTCATGTACTAAGTTTAAACGATTTATATTTAAGAATACAAAATTGAATAGATTGTAGTTACGAAAACAATACTACAGTTCAACCAATTATATGTATTGTTGGGCATGATATTAATAATATAACAGAATTTTATGTTTATTATTTTAACACGTATTATAAATATTATTAAGTGTTTAGATATCTGTTTCAAAATATTCCATACATTTCATTTACAATATCCTGCTGAATGTATATTAGTATGGAATTTAATTCAAAAATTTTTATATGAAATAAGTACAGAATATGATGAAATAAATTCATCACTGTCAACAATTTTATCCGATTTGAATAAAATATAAACTTGAGTTAGTAGTAACATATAGTATATAGTACTAGGTATATACTTTTATATAAAACTTTTTACAATACTTATAATAATATAAAATACAAAGTATCTAATAAGATATAAGTAGATATAAGTAGATATAAGTTTTTAAAAATGTCAGGAATTTTTTGCTTTATATGTAGAAATTGCCTTTAATTTATAAAGTTTTAAAAATTTTTATTTCAATTATAAAGTTGTAAAGATTATGAAATACTTATGTATACAGTATAATATAATAAAAGAATTGAATAAAGATATTTTTTAAATAAATTTGTATTTAATTTTAAAACTTATTTTTCTTTGTTTTAAGGAAATCGTTACATTGAATTCAAAGCAAATTTTGCATTAATTTAAACACGTAATAACATTTAAATTGAAGATGCAGCTTTTTGATTTGATAAACTGATTACATTGATTTCATAAAATACTTAATTCATAGTTTCGTTCATTCAAAGCAATGCTGTTTTAATATAAAGATGTATTTATTATCAAATTAATGATACACATTTTTGAATTGAAAAAATCTCATCAGTGAATTTAAAGAATATATGTTATTGAAAATATAAAAAATGTCATGATATTAATGCAGTGACGAGTTTCTTAATTTAAGTAAACTCATATACTTATTTTAAAAACATACTGCAATAGCTCCAAATCATTATCAAAATTCATTGCATCTACTGTAATTTTTTATCAATATTAAGACATATTTTTCTGAGTGTGCACACGGATAACTCAGTTTATTATGGCACTGCCGATCAGTAATTTCTTGTCAGATATATGATCCAGTTTATCATCAGTAATCAGTTACTGGTGTACATTGCTGATGGAAAATTAATGATCGACTTGGGCAAGAGTAGCGCGCGAGTTTTCAGGTCACATATTAACCTCCGAAGGAATAAAGCCAAACCCTGATAAAATTAATGTTATTAAAGGATTAAAACTTCCAACGGCACAAAAACAAATTAAATCATTTTTAGGTATCACAGGATACTATAGAAAATTCATAAAAGATTACGCTAAAGTAGCCCAACCATTAACCAAATATTTAAAGAAAAATTCTAAAATAAATAAATGTTCACGATCCAAATTACATAAATGCGTATGGAAAACTCAAAGAAATGATAACCACTCATCCAATACTTAGATACCCAAATTTTGATAAAAATTTCACATTAACAACTGATGCTAGCAATTTCTCGATAGGAGCCATTCTTTCACAGGAAGGACATCCGGTATGTTATGCTTCCAGGGCCCTAAATAATCACAAAAGAAATTATTCTACAACCGATAAAGAACTGTTAGCAATAGTTTGGGCAACAAATTATTTTAGACCGTACTTATACGGAAGAGAATTCGATATTTATGCAGGTCATCAACCACTTAAATATTTATATGCTAAATATAAAGGCCAAGATTTTAGTTCTAAACACCGAAGATGGTTATTAAAATGAGGAGAATATAAAATTAAAATGGAATATATAAAAGGAAAAGAAAATGCAGCAGCAGATTTTCTCAGTAGAATCAACACAGATAAAAACGAAATAAATTATCTTTTTGAAAATCATAATATAAAAACCACTTCCGAACAACTAAAAGAATTAATTGAAAACCAACCATGTGATTTCATTGAAATAAACGAATTATTTGATACACAATTAAACGAAACAGAATCGGTAGAAATGCAAACAATACATTCAGCTGAAGAAAACCTTAATGAGCACATACCCATTATAACATCCATCGTTAATAGATTTAGAACTCAAATCTTATTAGTGAAAAGTCAAGATAAAGAATTTGAAAAAGTTTCCAATAATAGAAGAATATTAATAGATCAATATGACCTAGAAAATAATTTAAAAGATATATTAAGACGATATATTTCTAAAGAAAAGTAGCAATTTATTCAGAATTACATGACTGATCATCAATATAACATATTACAACAAAAAATTAGGGAACTTTATTCAAACGATAACACTTTAAAATTTATAAAATGTAGTCATTTAGCTAAAGTCTTTGAAGATGAGGAAAACTGTATCAAACAAATATAAGAGGAAATAGTTAATAAATATGATATTTTACTACATATAATTATTCCAAAAGAAATATTAGAAATCATAAACATACTACAATCAAAGTTTAAAACCTTAGATATACGAGTAAAAGAAAAAGAAATTTTTATTTATAAAGAAATCGAATAAATTAAAAGTAAAATTAAAACAATAATTCCACATAGATATAAAAGAGGACTAATAAACATAGTTGGAAATGCATTTAATCTGTTGTTCGGAACTATGGATGATAATGACAAAATAAATATAGAAAATCATCTCTTAGCAAATGAAAGAAATAATCATAATCTAATAGAAAATGCAAATCAACAAGTCAAAATTAATGAGAACTTTAACAAAACATTCATTCAATTAAAAAATATAATAAGAAACGACAGGACAAAAATGTTAGAAGAGTTAAATAAAATAGAAATTTGGAATAGAAAAGCATTAGCAGAAGGTTTATTTTTAGAACAAATATTCAAATTAAACATAATAAAAGAATTAGTTGAGCATATTCAAGAAAATATAGCATCAGCAAGATTAGGTATATTACACCCAAATATTCTAACAAGTAATGAAAAAGAGTTATATAATATTGATTTCAAGAAACTTAAAAATATTAAACAGACTAATATTAATGGTAATTGCATTCTTTCAAAATATGAAATCACCACGAATATTACCGTCTATTCAAAATTACGTCGTCTTACTGCAAGGCATTAATTTTGCTTTCAATGAAAACTACTTAAATGAAATTCTAAAAAAATAATAAATATTTAAAAGAATTATTATACGATTTTTTTTTGAATTTTTTTTCAAAATATATATAATAATATCACCGTATCTCGGTGAGATGATAAATCGTAAAGATTTTGTAAATAAAAAGTTTACATTTCCAGAATATGAAAAAATGTTTAACTATTTAAAAAAAAAGAATAATTCTCCAACGAGAGATACATACATTGAATCAATTATTCTGGATTCACTGATAGTTTTACAGGATCCATTTTGTTTAACAAAGAATGCAGCATCAGTTACAGGCCAGGATTCGATCAATTAAAAAAGCATATAGAAAATTGATATAGGCCCCTATTGCGAATATCGATTGTGTTTTTGATCGAATGATGAAAAGCTGTTCGATTGTAAAATAATTCGGTATTGTGTAACACAATCGAATGAATCAATTAGTAATGCCATATGCATTATTAAAATTATAATCTATTGTGAATCTTTTTAACACTATTGTGAATATTTTTAACATTATTGTGAATAATGGTAGTTTTTCATTGCTTATGTGATTTAAATTTTGTTTTGAGAAAATTGATATTGGGTATTTGGTCCACCACCAGTTGCTGTTTGTTCTTTTTTGTTGCGGATCAATTTTTTTTTAATATTAAATTTTAAATCAGTCCATACTGAAAAAGAATAATTGTTAGATGGATGATAAATGCTATAAAATATTTGTTAAATACTTTTGTACCTTCAACCATTTTTCAGATGATTTTACTGGAGGACTAAGACTGTTTAAAATTTCAGCATACTTTCCCCAATTATTTAAAATTTGGCTTTTTCTATAAAGTCCCTGTGCAATTTGAGGATTTTGTTTCATAATTTCTATCAGTTTTTCAACCTGATTTTTATTACTTAAATTTCTAATAAAATAATAATAATAAAAATAATAATAATAAAATAAGAATATGTATTAAAATATAATTTTTAGTAATTACATTTAAAAAAAAAAACAAAGAACCACGTAAAACAATGAAATATCATCATAAAATGAACAAAAAAAATGATATTCGTTTGTTAAAAGACAATCGAACGAGTGATACGATCACAATCGAACATATCATTCGCAATCGATATTCGCAATACCAAAACTTCGATTGTACGATTGTTCGTTTATTTGACGATATTCACAATAGAGGCCATAGAATTTGTTTACAATAAACAACAAGTTCATCTGAATTATTGTTTCGTTTATTTTCTGAACAACCAGTAATCTAGCAAATAAGATTTATTTTAAGTATTTGTAATGTGAAGGCATATTTGTATGTGACACCATAAATTCCTTTAGGTTGTAATTATATACCTCTAGCGGTACATAAAAACATTTTTTTTTGTCGCTCTGACCATCTGTTATATTGTAATACGTAACTATACATAACGCAAGTTACATCTACTGTAACTGATAATGATATCAAAATCAATATGTACTCTCCATCATTTAGTGAAGTAACAAATATTCTAAATAAATAAACAAATGACTAATAGTTAAAAACAGTAAGTATTCCAAATAGATTATCTAAAATTCATAAACAAAATATTATTGATAAAAATGACAAATATTATTATTCTAAAGATTTTAAAAACAAAAATAAGATAATTATGTAAAAATATAGATAAGAACCGATATACATATAAAGAAATTTAAAATTCTACATATAGTTCAGTTGATAGAATAATTTTGTGAAAGCTGTTAGTTATATTTAAGTTCAATTTTTGTAATAAGTCTAGTGAAATAAATGTTAAATAAAATTTAAAATAAAATTAAATTTTGTTTTTTTCTTTCAAATAACTTATCGGTACGAATTTATTTCGCATTACAATATAGGGTCTTCTTCTTCCACAACACGCGCATAGTTACGTTATAACCCCACTTCAATATACTAACTATCAATTATTAAGTAATCAATAAGTAAATATAAATATTTTATTAAAATACTTTTAATCATAATCATTATATAAATATAAATATTTTTACCAAAATATTTCTAATTATTTTAAGCTATCACTTTTTATTCAAATATAAATATTTTTACCAAAATATCTCTGATTATAATATAAATATTTTAAGTTATCACTTTTTATTCAAATATAAATATTTTTACCAAAATATTTCTAATTATTATCTCTATACAAATATCTTGAACAAAATAGTTTTAAGTTATCAAAGAATACAAGATAACAAGATAATATAAAAACTAATGAAAATATAAAAGAAGAGAGAGTCTTAAATCTTCAGTCTTAGTTTTCAGTCTTCAGTTTTTAGTCAATTGTTAGAATATACTAAGTAAAAGTATTGTTTTGTGAAAAATAATTATAATAAAATGTTTTAAAAAGGAAATAAATTTGTTTTTTTTTCGTAAATAAAATTATAAAAAATAAAATTGGCGCAGTCGGTAGGATACCGATGGTGTTCTTGTAAAATAAAACATAAAATAACTGAACGAAAATCAGTTAATAAATTAAAATTATGTTACTAAGTGAAAATTAGTGCATAAATTAAAATTATGTTTTAATTTACTGAAAGTAAATCAGTAAAATACGTGTAAATTGAATGAAAATCAGTGAACACATATAACAAAAGAACACTCCTCATTTTAATGAGTTAAAATCGGTGTTCAAACTCAAATAACATATCTACGAGTAATGAGCAGATTTTTTCCCTACAAAAAACAACTAAACAGAATTGAAGAAGACGAAGAAAACAACAGTCAAAATCAACTTTCATCTGTAATCAACAAACAGCGGTCAACACTTAAAACAGTACATCAACCAAAGGCAGCAGAAACATCAAAACAACAAGACTCCTCAGCAGCAACATCAATTCAGATCCACATTAGCGGAAAAACATCAAATAAAACGGTAAATATGTCCAATTTAAATATAGACATCCTTAAATTAGTAAATAATTTGCCACAATACAATGGACAAGGGGATCCAGGGCAATTAGTCATATTTATCCACAAAGTAGAATATATTATTAGTTTTTTAAGTACATATTCTGACCCTGCAAAAACATTTATTTTGGGAGAAATAAAAAATAAAATAATTGGAGAAGCGCAAAACTTGATATTTAGGTATGATGATAGTATAACCTGGCAGGAGATAAAAAAAATCTTAATATCAAATTTCGGAATAAAAGAATCATTTAGGGATTTAATTATAGAAGCAAGTAGATTAGATAATAATTCTAGTATTATAAGAAAATATAATGTGTTACTAAATATTCTAAATAAAATAAATATAAAATATCAACTTTCTGATGATAAACCATCTCATTATAAGCCTGATTTAAATGAAGAATTTATCCTTAAAATATTTTGTGAATCCATACCTGCAAGTGCAAGCTCAATAATAGTGAATAAAAATATTAAAAGTCTGAGAGAAGCATATATCGTTCTAGAAGAAAATTTCCAAATTAAGAATGACAGAAACTTTGTTAGACATGACAGACATCAGAATAACCATTTTAGTGCACCTAGAAGTAACCAAAATACTCAAAATGCCAATAATTTTAATTCTAATAACCAAAGGAATTTTCAAAAATCGAATAATCAAAGAAATGTTCAAAATTCTAATCAAAGAAATTTTCAATATTCTAAAAACCAAAGAAATTTTCAAAATACTAATAGTTCCAATCAAAGAAACTTCCAAAACTCTAATTATCAAAACAATAATCATTTTTATAACAGAAATAACGCACCTAGTGGAAATTTTTCAAGACAAAGTAGATTTAATAATAATAACTCAACCAGTCAAATTGAACCTATGGAAATTGATACACATGAGGTAAATTTTCTAATACCAGCCTCGGAAAACCTTTACCAATTATAAAAACCACAATTCTTGGAAAACAACTATCCTTTCTTGTCGATACTGGTGCAACAACATCAGTTATTAATCAAAATATATTCCCCACAAAATATGAAAAACCTATAGAAAATCCAATAATTTTGTCTACATTATACGGTAGTGTTAAAGTTACAAAAAAGCTTGTAATACCTCTGCCACCAGAATTTAATGATACAAAACCTATGGAAATAGCTGTAATTAAATTAGATAATAGAAGATATGATGGAATATTAGGTAATAATATTCTCATTCCACTCAAAGCAAAAATAGATTACGAAAAAAGAATTCTAAAAATTAACAACCAAATTATACCACTAGAAGGACACACGGAAATAAATACTCAAGATAAATATATTCACGAAATTTGCGAAATGGAATTCAAACCAATAAATAGAATCTTATTTGAAAAATTAAAAACAAAAAATCTTAATGATGAGGAATTATCAGAACTAAAAAAAATCATTAAAAACCATACTGCCGTTTTCTATAAAGAAGAAGATACTCTAACTCATGTTACAGATGTTACCCACAAAATTGAGACAACAGATAATTCCCCAATATATTCAAAACTTTATAGATATCCAGAGATCCACAAAGAAGAAGTTAATAAACAAATGAGGGAAATGTTAGAACAGGGTATAATTCAAGAAAGCAAAAGCCCTTACAATTCACCTATTTGGATAGTACCAAAGAAAATGGACAATTCTAGAGAGAAAAAATGGAGAATTGTCATCGATTATAGAAAATTAAATGAAAAAACAATTGAAGATAAATTTCCAATTCCTAATATAGAAGATATATTCGATAAATTGGGACGTGCCCAATATTTCACAACCTTGGATTTGGCGAAAGGTTTTCACCAAATTTTAGTGAACGAAGAAGATAGACATAAAACTGCTTTCAGTACACAACAAGGTCATTACGAATTTGTAAGAATGCCGTTTGGACTAAAGAATGCTCCAGCAACATTCCAAAGATTAATAAACCATGTTTTAAGAGAATATATTAACAAAATATGCGTAGTGTACCTAGATGATATCCTTATATTCAGTACGTCTCTACAAGAACATGTAAGTTCTATTAATAAAATACTTCAAACACTAAATAAACACAATTTGAAAGTGCAAGTTGACAAATGCAACTTTTTCGCAAAAGAAACAGAGTATTTAGGTCATATTATTACTACAGAAGGTTTAAAACCAAACCCCTCGAAAATAGAAGTTATAAATAAAATTCCAATACCAAAAAATGAAAAACAAATTAAATCATTTCTCGGACTAACAGGATATTATAGGAAATTTATTAAAGATTATTCCAAAGTTGCACATGGAATGGTCAAATACTTAAAAAAAGATAAAAATCTGAATATAAATGACCCGGAATATATACAATCATTTGAAAAATTGAAAAAACTCATTTCTAGTGATCCAATTTTGAAATATCCAGATTTTAGTAAAAGCTTTACTCTTGTCACGGATGCTAGTAATATCGCATTAGGCGCGGTTTTAACTCAGGATGGTAAACCAATTTGTTTCGCTAGTAGAACTCTTAACGATCATGAAAAGAACTATAGTACAATAGAAAAAGAATGCTTAGCAATTGTCTGGTCTACAAATTATTTTCGACCATATTTATACGGAAGAAAATTTCTAATTAAGACAGACCACAGACCTCTCGTTTGGCTAAATTCATTAAAAGAACCTAACTCTAAATTAACCAGGTGGAAAATAAAATTAAGTGAATACAATTATGATATTGAATACCTGCAAGGTAAAGAGAATCAAGTAGCAGACTTTTTGAGTAGATTAGAAGTCAACGCAAATGACATTAATCAAGAAATTGAAAGTGATATTGCTACCGTTCATAGTGGGATTGAAGAAGTTGGAGACCACATCTCTATTGCAGAGAAACCTTTAAATTATTTCAGTTCTCAAATATTAGTAGAAATTGACAAGGAACAAGAGAATGAGATACAAATTATTCACCAAGGAGTTAGAAGATTAATAATAAAAAAATCAAATAGATTAATAGAATCAATTAAAGAATTTTTACCAAATAATGGCAAGGTAGGCCTAATGTGTGAAAATAATGACTTATTTTTGGAAATTCAAAGATTATATGTACAACATTTCGGTGGTCAGAATAAAATCACAATAGTTAGGTGTATAAAAAAATTGAAAGACATAAAAAATTATAATGAAGCCATAAAGTTAATTGAAGAAAAACATAATGAGAGAAATCACAGAGGAATAAATGAAACCCATCTTGAAATAATCAAAGAATGGTATTTTCCAAAATTAAGAGAAATTGTTCGAAGGTACATCAATAATTGTTCAATCTGTCAGGAAGCTAAACATGACAGAAATCCAGAAAAAATTTATCTAGAGATTACAGAAACTGCCAAACGACCAAACGAAATTATACACGTTGATATTTATTATGTAACACAGAACGAATATTTCTTAACATTTATAGATAAGTACACTAAACATTTATCTATATTCCCATTAAAAGACAGAAATAGTATATCAATCTTAGAATTAATTAAGTTAAGAATTGCAATATTAGGAAAACCTAAGAAAATAATTTGTGATGAAGAATTCAATACGCTAAATATGAGAGAGTTCGGAAATAACGAAAATATAGAAATACATTTCACTACACCATATGTGAAAACAGGTAATTCGGATATAGAAAGAATCCATGGAACACTGAATGAACATATCAGAATATTCAACGCAAAGAAAGAAATAGGCTCGTTGAAAGAAAAAACAATAAAAGCTGCACAAATCTATAATGATACTTATCATCATTCGACAGGTAGAAAACCTATAGAATTTATTAAAAATGAAATTGAATTAAAGGAATTAGATAAAATAGCTGAAAAAATATATAAAAATAAAGTAAAAGTTATTGAACGTCTAAATAAAAATAGAAAAGAATTCATAGAACCCAATCTTAACGAAGAAGTACTTGTACAAAGTAAAATTTCGCGAACACAAAAGAAATTAGCACCGAAATATACAAAAACTAAAATAAATAAAAATCAAAATGAATACTATTCTAATAATAAGCGAAAAATTCATAAAAAACAATTTAGAAGGAAATATAAATATCAAGGAGAAAATATTTCTTTACAGGTTCAAAATGAAAACAATAATCCTTCTACTTCTATCAATGTGGATTGCAGTTAAAGCTGATTTTAAATTAGAAGAAATAAATAATGAAGCAGGTTACATAATTATAAAACAAGGTTCAATTGAGTTAATTTCGACATTTGATAAAATTATACATATTATAAATTTAGAAAGTTATGTAAAAGTAATTGATAATATCGAAAAATCCATAAAAGAAAATTTTTACATCTTCCATGATCAAGAACTATATAAAATACTCTCAGATTCCATAACAAATATTAGGTACAAACTTGATACAATATTACCACATAACAGAGAAAAAAGAGGTCTTATTAATATAGGTGGAAAAACACTTAAATGGTTATTCGGGACAATGGATGACGACGAAAGACAAAATATTGAATCACAATTAAAAGCTATTGTAGAAAATAATCATAGACTTATTGTAGAAAGCAATGAACAGGTATCTATAAATACAAAACTACAGGAACAATTAGAAGTCGTTATAGAAAAAATTAACAAACATCAAGCATTGATTAAAGAATTCATTAATATGACAAATTCTGAACAAAAACAATTAGCAAAAAATATGCATAGTTTACAAATAAATAATGACATAATGGTAGCTAGTAACGAAATTGAGAAATTACAAGATAACATTGTATTTTCAAGAATAGGAATATTAGGACGAAATATCCTCTCATCAGATGAAGTAAGGAAATTCAAAATAACAACAGAAAAACTAGAATATATTAAGAGTAGCTTAATTAGAATAGATAACAAGTTAGCATTTATAATATCAATCCCAAACTTTTCAAAAAATAAATTTACCAAAATAAAAATAATCCCTGTACCAAACTCAAATAAAAATGAAATTTATATCAATAACTATGAATATATAGTATATAATAATACAATATATGACAATAATAATGAGAAATTTGTTAAAAAACTTACAAAAAGTAATAAATGCATTCAAGAACTATACAAATATTCATATGGAAATTGTAAATTCATAATTAATAAGAACCCAGAAATAATTGAAATAGAAGATGGATTAATATTAACGAAAAACTTGTATATAACCAATCTAACCAATAATTGTAATAATCTAGAATATAAAATAAAAAACAATAATTTAATACATTTTTCTGAATGCAAAATACAAATTAACGATACAATTTATAATAATAAAAAATATGTAACACAACAAAATTTATTATTACCATTATATAATAAGCCAAAAAACATAAATGTAAATATAGAATTAGAAGATGTTCATTTCAAACAAATAGAAAATAGGAAAATAATTCAAGAAATAAAAACAGAAAATGAAATAAAGCACTATATTTCATATGTATTTATTATTATAATAATAATTTTTGTAATTTTTATAACCATTATATTCAGGAAAAATAAAAATATAAAATTTGTCGATACTCAAGGAAGCATCGAACTTAAGGGGAGGGGAGTTACGTTATAACCCCACTTCAATATACTAACTATCAATTATTAAGTAATCAATAAGTAAATATAAATATTTTATTAAAATACTTTTAATCATAATCATTATATAAATATAAATATTTTTACCAAAATATTTCTAATTATTTTAAGTTATCACTTTTTATTCAAATATAAATATTTTTACCAAAATATCTCTGATTATAATATAAATATTTTAAGTTATCACTTTTTATATAAATATAAATATTTTTACCAAAATATCTCTGATTATAATATAAATATTTTAAGTTATCACTTTTTATATAAATATAAATATTTTTACCAAAATATTTCTAATTATAATATAAATATTTTAAGTTATCACTTTTTATTCAAATATAAATATTTTTACCAAAATATTTCTAATTATTATCTCTATACAAATATCTTGAACAAAATAGTTTTAAGTTATCAAAGAATACAAGATAACAAGATAATATAAAAACTAATGAAAATATAAAAGAAGAGAGAGTCTTAAATCTTCAGTCTTAGTTTTCAGTCTTCAGTTTTTAGTCAATTGTTAGAATATACTAAGTAAAAGTATTGTTTTGTGAAAAATAATTATAATAAAATGTTTTAAAAAGGAAATAAATTTGTTTTTTTTCGTAAATAAAATTATAAAAAATAAAATTACACGTCTCCTCCAGTGGCTTTTTCCTCTGTAATTTGTCAAGAACTGATATTCTCGACACCCCCTCACTTTCAAATTTTCTCCATCAACTCCCCTCTTCTTCAATAATTGGCGGTGATTTTAACGCCCACCACTACTTTTGGGGTGATCACCGAGTGGACCCCAGGGGCTGGCTTATCGCGGAATGGATCACAGATTCAGACGTGACTTTGCTCAATGACGGAGCCTATACTTTCGTGTCTTCGACACATAACACTAGCTCCGCAATAGATCTCAGCCTTGCCACCAGCTATCTTGCTAGCAATTTGTCTTGGTCCCTCCACGACAACCCGGAGGGAAGCGATAACATTCCTATTGTTATTACAGGTATAAATAAAGTTACCATCAGACGTAACTTATCCCGACTTGTCGAAGCAAAAGCAGATTGGGCTCTTTTCTCCCAGTCTGCGCTGAGATTTAATCGGGTTTTCCCTCCCAGCAGCAATATCAACAAAGAATCAGCACTAATTAGGAAAATAATAAAAGCTGCTGCCTCCCTTTCTATGCCTTTAGTGCAGACCAAACCCTGTCTTGAACCTACGTGGCTTTCAACTGACATAAAGAACCTCATCAGGGTCAAAAACAGAGCTTGGAAGACTTTCCAACGCAACCCCACGCCAGAAAATTCTATTTCCTTTAAAAATCTGGCTGCTCAAGTGAAAAGATCTTGTAGACGAGCGAAAAAGGCCTCTTGGCAGGCATTCGCTCAGTCCATAGACCCGTCTGACTCGCTGGGAGATGCATGGAGGAAGGTGAGACGCCTTTACGGCAGACCCCCTTCAGCAGTGCTATCTCTCTTGACAGTTGACGGATCTATTTCAGACCCACTTGAGATCGCAGACGAATTTGCGTCCTCATGGTCCTCAGTATCTTGCGACTTGAATATGGTTGAATCGGTATTGCATCAGAAGTCTGAGTTTTCGATCGATGATTCTTATCATGTGAGACACTATCTTGCTGAGGAGGTCTCACTCGTTGAACTTGAAAGTACCCTAAAGTCTTTCAAAGGTTCAACTCCGGGTGGAGACCAAATCAGTTACCGCATGATGAGTAATCTCCCGATCGAAATAAAGACAAGAATAGCTAACCTCTATTCTAAAATTCTGGTAGCTGGAACTTTTCCACACGACTGGAAATTGGCCACACTCATACCGATTCCCAAGCAGTTCTCAACTGCTAAACGTGCACTTGACTTTCGACCTATATCCCTTCTCTCTTGTTTATCTAAAACATTAGAGAAGATTATGGGCAAAAGACTGCAAGTGGTTACTGAGGACCTTCTCCACACAGGACAACACGGATTTCGCCCGCGAAGAGGGACTATCACTCTCCTCCACGACTTGGAAGATGGGCTGGCTTCTTCCTTGCTTGAGGGGGGTCATTCGAGTGTTGTTTCACTCGACCTTGAAAAAGCATATGATAAAATTCCAGCGTATGCAGTATGCAACAAGCTAATCTCCTGGGGAGTCGACCCAGGCTTTGTCAAAACCATTTTGAGCTTTATGTCAAACAGACAGATTAAGGTCTGCACCAACGGCTACTTTTCTAATCGCTTCACTCTGGACAATGGGATCCCGCAAGGGTCACCATTATCCACAACATTGCTCATTGTCTATTTGGATTCGTTAATGGTGGAACTGTCTAGATTCACCAACATTAAAGTGTTGGTATATGCTGATAATGTCTTGCTCAGCACCACCAGCTGTACTCCAGAGACAATGAATGAACTTCGAGGAGCTTCAGAAACTGCCCTGAAATGGGCTTCGGAAAATGGAGGCAGAATTCCTCTTGAAAAAGCGGAGTTCCTACATGTGTGTCGTAAACGTAACTGTTTTGTGAGCAGTTTGTGTATTGACACACGTGTAGTGCCTCCATCACAAAGTCTAAAGATTCTGGGAGTCCATTTTGAAAAACGGGCCCTCTGGAATACTCATGTGAACAAAGTAGTGGCAAAACTCCGAAAAGTTCACAACCTCATCAAATCTCTTGCAGCAGGCAGATTGGGTGCCCCTCCATCGGCACTCATTCATATTGCCAATGTCCTGATAAACGGCATAACAGGGTATGGTCTCACCCTGTATGGTGACTGTTCACCAACTGCTTTAAAAAGAATCCAATCGGCAATTAATTCTATCCTCAGGGTAGCGTCTGGGGCTTTCCCCTCTACTCCAATACCCATACTCTTAGCAGAATGTGGTAGTTGGAGTATCCAGGATAGAATTAAGAAGCTTAGACTTAGGTTTGCGTCCAGGCAGATTTGTGATCCTAGATCACCGCTGTTTGGACTCGTCTGGGATTTCCTTAACAATAATCCTTACAAAGTCACATCCACCCTTAGAAGCTCGGTTATGATGATTCCTCGCTTAGAGGGTTCATTTCCTAGCCAGCTATCTCAAATCCCCTCATTAACGCTCCCATTTAACGACAAAATCCTTATACTGGACAGGTTTAGTGAATACCGCAAGGATGTCACCAGTCCCGAAATCTACCGCGCTCTGCATGCGGAGATTTGTGGTGAGTTTCGAGACAGGGTACACTACTACACCGACGCCAGCAAATCCACGGCTGGTGTCGGAGTGGCAGTTGTATCTAGGAATAGAGAGTTCGTTTGGAGGGTGAGAGCTCAGAGAAGATTACCATCAACAGCCGAGGTGTTTGATGCTGAATTGGTGGCAGTGTGGATTGCTGCCTCCTTGAAAGCCAAAAACTCCAGGCGTAGGGTGATCTTCACTGACTCTCTATCCACTATTCGAGCACTCCAGAACACCAAAAATGATGACTCCCTAGTGCATTGTATTCGGGTGCTCGTCACCCGGTATGATATGCGAGTGTGCTGGATCCCTGGACATGTGGGTATAGAGGGTAATGAGCAGGCTGACCGGGCCGCCAAAGCAGCCATTGGCTCCATTCCGGCACCACATATGCTTGTTCCCCCTAGCCCACATGCCATTTTCAGGATGGGTCTTAGCAAGTTGAGAGAGAGAAGGCTGGCTGCTTTCCTCGACTTGGACACAGACACCACTCGCGAGTACTGGGAGTTAAATCCTGGTCTCGTTACTCCGAAGTACAATTCTTCGCAAGGCAGGTCTCGGCAGATTTCACTCTTCCGATTGCGAACTGGGCATACGAGGATAACAAACCCCCTCCCTCCTGATCGCACGGGATTGTTATCCTGCCCTTGCGGTATTCAGGATGCCCACAAGACAGCGACCAGACTTTTACTTGACTGCCCGCCGGTTAGGATGAGACTGGCAGCCTTGGGAATGTCAGCGGTTGATCGGGGGAAACTTCTTGATCCTTCTCAGGATCAAGACTCTCCCTTGTTCAACCTTCTGATGGACCTAAGGATGAAGCTGTAGGATGTTTCTGCCACACTCTATCTTAAAGTATGTACAAATAAATAAACAATTAAATAAATGATATTCATGAAATAAATAACGAATTAATTAAATTAATAAATAAATAAATAAATTTTGTATAACATATAAATAAATAAACAAAACTAAACAATATATAATTTTAATTAAGTTGATATGGTTAAGCTCGATAAGTCCCCCTAAGGGGCACTACTGAGGGTGGGTGGAACCGTTTTTCCCTCTTCCCCTTCGTTAGCAGTGGAAAATGGAAAGATGTGGCCACACATTCTCAATAGTTTAGTATATAATCTCACTAGGTTAAGTTCTGTTTATATTAGCATTAGTCTTCTTTTTATTTTTAATTCCAACTATTAAATTTTAATTGTAATTTAAATTTCAAATTTCTATGTTAGTTTGTAAGCTAAAAGTAAATTTTAATTTTGTATTTTCTTTTAAGTATATTGACCGCCAAAAGGCCCTGGAGGGTCGTGGTGTGGGCAGAAGGGAGGCAGTTTACTGACCTCTCTTCTTAATAAATTAAATTAAATTAAATTAAATCTCTTCACTGGAATCTCCTCAGTCACCAAAACAACAGCAACAACATCAGCAACCTCATCAGCAACACCATCAGCAACCTCATCAGAAACATTAACAGCAACATTATAAACGACGTCAATAACTTCATCATCACCGCCACAGTCAACGGTAAGCGCGCTTACGCTAATAAAATTATTTTTTTTTCTAATATTTACAGGGGCCCCCAAAATTATACAAATTAGAAACTTATTATAAGATTCATAATAATAAACATGATAGATGTATATAGTTTGCTTACTTTGTAAAGAACCAAATTGAAATTTATGGTTCAATTCAGATATGTAAACAAATAAAAAAACAAAAAAAAAAAAAAAAAGGAAAACAAACAACATAAACAAAATATGTAATATGAAAACCAAAAGTAACATGCTTTTATATTCAAAACATACTGTTCAAATGTAAGACTTTAGATTACTATCTTTATTTTTTTTATTACGTTACATATATTAATTAAATATGTAATGCCAATAGAATATTTTATTAAAATTTTATTTTAAATTTTTTTATTTACAATTAAAGGCAAAGGAATATAAATGCATGTATTCTTTATAAAACATATTCATAGGTATAAGAATATTATAGATGTAATATTTATAAGCTGAAGAAAGAACAAAAGAAAATTTAATGAACAAACAAAAATAAATTAACTAATTCAACCGTAAAATTAAATATTGTATAGTAAGCAAATGAAGAACAAAAACAAAAAAAGAAACAAAGCACATTATAAATTAAATTATAATTTAAGGATATGTTTTTTTTTTATTTTATATAGCAACGAAATAAAATGAACTTGTAGAACTAATCACCTTTTGGCTTTTGCTTTACGGTCACTCCCTGCCAGAAATAACTTCAAGATGTAATTTTTTTTTTCCTTTCTCTTAACCTTTTTTTTTCTTATTGGTTGGGAACATAGTTTTTTTTTTTAAAACAGCAACTATGTTTAAGGAGGTGGGTGAGTATCTATCATCGTTGGGACGAGGCATTTTTTTTGAATTTTTTCAGATCCAACGATGGTAGAAGCTGTTTTCTGGGCCAGAGCGGGGCCACTTTTCTTTTCAGATCTACGGTGTGGGTGCATTTTTTTTTTTTTTATCTATTTATGTTGAAGCATTCTAGGTAGAAGGATTTCACAACCTTCTACCGCTTCAGGCTACGAAAATCAAAAGGGATATGGAGCTGTGGCATACTCACGCCCCATCCGGCGAGCTAGTTCGTGCTAGCCAACAAGCGTAGCCGCCACCACCACCCTCCATACTCCCATGAGTAAGTATGACGTAATAAGTGTTGTCTTAAAATTTCAATTTCAATAGCCGGCCCTGTACATCAAGTTTAAATACTAGATGTATTAATGTCAAATGTTTAAATTAGGTTTTATGGTTGTGTGTGTTTGGGTCGTGTGATATCACAGTGGGCTTCCATCTCTCATTAGGATGGAAGATACTGCTGTGACGTCATACGACTTGATCACACATATAAAATATAACGAATTTTATGTATTTTGAATTTCAGTTTTTTTTATTTTCAGATAAACACTTATGTTGTAGTGTGGACTACACATACAGTTGTATTATGTGCCTGATAGTACAACACTATAATATTATGTTCATATTACTTACAAACTGTTAAATTATAAATAAAGAAAACCTTATTTGAATTACACATAGTGTTTTATTATCTTGGAAGTCCAAGATTATTAATAATTAAAAATAAAATTTTTTTTTTAAACTCTTGCAAGAACAAGATTAATAGTGGTAGGTTCACTGCATGTTTGACTGCAATGAATTGCATGTACATACATATTTTAAAAATTGAATTTTCTTTTAGTTTTTGCAGTGCTTAGTTTTCTAGGCCATGGATCATATCAAAAATGTATTTCAAATAATTATATGACCCCAATGAGTCAATCTTCATTATGTAGAAATATTACGGCAATCTGTGACCTTATTATACAACAAAAATCCAGAGTAATATCCTTTCCGCGTACTACAGAAGAGATAGCTTTCAATAAATTTGGGTATAATTATCTCAAAAGTGATTATAACTCTTAAAAAATTCTAATATATATAGTTTTTTTCAGATTTTATTCTAAATTTGCCATCAAAGAACGATCGGTGCAATTGATTGCAGTCATATCCGAATTGTATCTCCTCTAGTTTTAGATCCTGTAAGACCTGCGAATGTGTATGTATATGAATCGCAAGGGCTATTACAGTATAAATATGGAAGCAGTAAGTACACAATTTCAATGAAGGTCATAATATAAATAAAATATATATTATTTTAACGTATTTCAACATTAGTAAATGTTTTTGTAAAGCAGCATATTCTATACATTTCATTCTAGATTTGTGATCATCGACTTAAATTTATGTATGTGAATGCGAAGTTCCCAGGATCATGCCATGATTCTGGTATTTGGACCACATCACCAGTACGAAGAATGTTAATAGAAAAGTACAAACCACAGCAATTTAACTGGCTTCTTGGGGATTCAGGATATTCCCTGAAACCGAGATTATTAACACCGGCAGTTGAAGCCGAAACTGATGAAGAGGAAAATTTTAACAAACTTCACGCAACAGCGATGATGTCGAGAATGTTATAGAAGTACCAAGGCCAACACCAAGTGAATACTTCAGTGAGGGTAGAAGTATTAGATCTACCTATATAAATTCAATTTAAATTATTTTGTTATTAATTTTATACATAATTTGTTACATATACAAACATATCTTAAGTGAAAAAAGTGTTACTTATTTTGTCTTTATTCAAAACCTCCGAAAGAATCTCTCTCTCTTAGAGAGAAGCCATGAAGTAGTCATCTGCATTAGTGTGAGTGTAGTCGGAAAAAATTATTAAATGTCATGTAATTTGTTAGGCGAGTAGTTAATTTTAATAATTTACTTTATTATTTTTTAAATAAAAAATTGGAAATTAAATTTAAGGTAAGTATTTTTATATTACTTAATTGTTAGTGAACAGATTAAAATAAAAAATTGTGAAAATATGTGAAATATTTAAAATAAAAACTAAAAATATTGTCTTAGAGGTTAAATTGTACATGTATTTTCTTCTTTTGTATATATATAAAATAGAATAAATAAATATAAAATATTATATTAATTTATAAATTGAAAAGTGAATTATTATTGATTCATTTTGTAAAAAGCGCATAAATGAAAGAGTGTTTAATAATATAATTATTTAATTGAATTTTTCTTAAAAATAATTACAAAAAAAATTTTTAAGTTGTGTAGCAATTTTTGTTTACATATTTTATAAAGTGAAAAAATAATTATTATTGAATTAAATATGAATATATTTAATATTCATATTTATTGAATTAATATTAAATTACATCAGAACAAATGCATGTAAATTATTTATGAATTGGTATTATAGTAGAATTATGTATGAATGTGCAATAAATATTAGATAAAGATGACTGTGTATGAATATAAATGAAATGTAGTATAGAATAAGTAATGTTAATATAAAGTACTTGATTGATAAATTTGGAATTTTATGTATGTATTGTATAAACTATGATTTAGGACATGATTTATGAAAATTAATTATGAATAAAATGATTGATCTTTAAAGACTGTATATATTATATTTAGTTATAATTATGTTCTGTATAAAGAAATTGTGTAATAAATTAATTGAACAAATGTGTGACACCTATTGATGTATTGATCTAGAAATTGTATAAATATAAAAATGATAATTAGATAGTACATATAAGAAATATATGATAAATTTATAGAAATAATAAATATGATAAGGTACTCGAAGACCAGCTAAGTACTGAGCTGTTTGAGACTTTAATATATAAGATAAAATAATGTAATGATGAGAATAATTGAATTAAAATAAAATGTATGAATGATGCGAATGATGTAATTGATTGTGAAAAAATAATAAATAAATTAAATAAAATATAAATAAAATAAATATCAACATTTTCTGTTGATCTTTAATTCTCGAAATATTGGTTTATGACAATAACTCATTTATTTATTTTCATTTTTAGTGCAGTTGGTTGGACTTCCAGGAAAGAATAATACTTAAAAGGAAAGCAAGGAAATGAATATATTTTATGTAAATATTGACAATAATAAAAGTGTAAGGGCCTTCAGACTCGAAGTATTTTAAGATAAGTTAATTTTTATATTACATATTTGATTATTTTTATATATTTGATTTCATATTATTTTATTGATTTCGTATTTGTTTCTTTTTTTCTTGCAGAAGTACAAATAAGTTTCTTAATCCCAATCATCCGGATAAAGTTATTTATTTACAATATGATACGGTTCATCTTTTTAAAAACATTCGCAATAACTGGCTCAATTTGAATAATAAAAATCGTACGTTTATTTATCCGGGATTTCCAAAATTTTGAAATTAAATATGCGTCATTCGATCATATAATCGAACTATACGATCATGAGAAAGATTTAAATATAAAAAAAGCTTGTAAATTAAATTCGAAGATCATAAATCCGAGCAGCCTAGACAGGCAAAAAGTTTCTTTGGTCGATAATTTATTCCACGATTCAACGATCGCTGCTTTAATGAATCAGCCAGATAAATATAAACAAACCGCGGATTTTTGTAAAGTAATTAGAAAATGGTGGAACGTCGTTAATGTTAAAAATTTGACAAAAGGAAAACATAAGATAATACGCGATTAAAATCCAATTTACAACTTTTCCGTTCCCCAAATTTTGTTTTTAAAGGATTTTATTAAGTGGCTTGGTCTGAAAATAATATTGCTACACTAACCACGGATACCTATCAGGCTATAGTACTGTTAAATCCGTAAAATTTAATTTAACATTGAAGTGAAAAAGGTGCAAATTCAAAAAAGGAAAGGAAAGGGTTCGCAGAAATCCACTTCGTATGCAGAAAATTATGGCTCGTGAGATGAATATCCCTACTAGGACAATGTCCCGCATTATTAAACAAGACCTGAGACTTGGTGCTTACCGCAGAAGTACTGGCCAGCGGCTTATAACTGCTCTCAGGGATATTCGTGAGACCAGAGCGAAAGTTCTGTTACAGCGGCACACGAATAACAAACACCGTCAGATTCTTTTTTCGGATGAAAAAATCTTTACTGTAGAGGAAAAATTCAACAAACAAAACGACAGGGTGTTAGCTCACAGTTCCAAAGAAGCTGCAGAAAAAATTCCACGAGTAGAAAGAGGTCACTACCCCACCACGGTAATGGTTTGGGGGGGGGGGGTTCTTATGAGGGTGTAACCAGGCTCCAGTTTTGTGAAAAAGGTGTCAAAACGTCAGCTAAAAACTATCAAAGCGACATCCGGGAGCAAGTTGTCAAGCCTTTAAGTAATACTCTGTTCGCTGGAAAGCATTGGACATTCCAGCAGGATTCAGCACCAGCACACAAGGCTAAAACAACGCAGCGATGGTGTGAGATTAATCTACCTGAGTTCATCCGTGCAGAAGAATGGCCATCAGGAAGCCCAGATTTGAATCCACTAGACTACCATCTTTGGAACATTTTAGAGGAGAAAGCGTGCGAAATATTGACACATTAAAAGCAGATTTAGTGAAGACAGCAGCAGAAATTCCAATTGAGGTCGTGTGTGCAGCGATAGATGAGTCGCCGGAGCGTTTAAAGAAATGTGTGAAGGCGAAAGGTGGTCATTTTGAATAGATTTTTGGTTTTTTGTAATATATTATAAGTAATAAATAAAATGTATATAAAATTTAAACACTGTTTCATTTTGCATATAAACAAGACCTTTCTAATTGGTGGACAGAACTTATGGCAGGACTATGTACAACGGAAATTGTAAACGAAAATTTATCAGAATAAAATTTGAATTATAAATGATTATAATAATTTTTTTTTTAAACTTTCAATTTTTAATTTTCAAAATTTTTTTTTTTAATTTAATTTATTTTATCACTTAAATCTAAATGTCGACGGTATAGATCGATCTATACGTTGAAATGTTGATTGAAGATTCAGTTTCTGGTTATTGAAGTAGTTTCGGTTGAAAATGTTTGCCCTTTAATGTGAACAGCGATAGATAGATGTTCTGTATACGCAGTATACAAGATGTAATTTTCCCGACGGCAATTCAAATTTATATATATCAAGCAGAATCGAAGTTTTTTCTGATCAAATTTTCTAGCGTTTGTTGACTTCAAAAATTCAAAATTTTATCAGTTCAAATTACCCGCAGTTTTATAATTTTTTTTCTAAGTCTTTTTTTTGTAAATTTAATTTATATTTTTATCGTTCGTAGCAAAATTTTTCTACGTATTTATACTATAAATTTTCCTTTCAATAAATTCGTTGTCCGCAGCAGGAATTTTCTAAGTGTTTGTTAATTCTACCAATTTTTCCTATATTTTGTAAAAAAAAAAAATTATAAGTTTTTTTTTACAAAATTCCTAACAATCCTATTGTACTTGCTCAATACGCTAGATTTTAAGTAGGACTCAATACGTCCAGGCTGATGAGGTGATCTTTTGTTTTCCCTCATTCAGTCTCAATACGACAATTTAGGCAGGTAATCGCAAAAGACAAATTTTTCTGCGAATCGCAACCCTTTATATACAAAATTTTCGCGATTCTAGAAATTTCTTTTTCTCCGTTGTTGAAATGTTTTACTATTTATCTCATGTTCTCGTCTTTTTTATAAAACCGTTTTTTTTTTCAAATAGTGTCTGGTAATTTGAATGACGATTTATGGTAATTGTGAATAACTCTGACTGGTAAGTATATTCAGCTGGTACCCTTTTGACAGTTTGACAGTACTGGCATGGTCACATCTATGTGTGTATATTATATATTATACATGTATGTTTAAATGTTTTCATTTGTTTTATTTGTTAGTGTATTCAATATACGTGATATTTTTACGTTCAATATATAGTGTTCAAGTTTTAAATTTAATGAAAGTGTAGTGTAATTAAGTATTTCGTGTTTAATGTTTTGTGTTTAAAATAATGATTCAGTGTCGTGCTATTTGTTTTATGCTAGTAATAATTTGTTTATTTTGTTTAATGTGATAAATGTTTGTGATATCAGTGTTATGATGTTGTGTTTATAAATCTTTATGATATATTTGTGCAATGTGAATAGTTTTGTTTTGGTTGTGTGCTATGTTTATAGACAGTATATGTTGTGTATATGTTAAGTATTATGTGTTGTATTTATGTTATGTGTGATATGTTTTGGTTATGTTGCTTGTTTATATTTTGTGTTGTTCTGTTTGTACTATTTGTTTGTGGTTTTGTGTTATTTGTTATTAATTTATTTATTTATTACTATTATTAATAACTTTTATTTTTTCTTTCTTTTTCAGATTGCTAAAATGTTGAATGACGATTCAACAAGTTCTTACAACATCGACCCTAATTGAACTGTCGAAATTCGCGTTTGAAATGACATATATTTTACTCGGAAATCTGCAAACGGATGATTTGGAAGTCCGATTCCAACTTTATCGTTCCTTGGCAGGGTGTAACTACCATATTTCTTATTCAGAATTAGTAGAATCGGAAAAAAAAATTCGAATTCATAATGTATTCGCACATAATAAAAAAGATTTTGTAATGTGAGGGTACTTCAATAAACAACCTGTACTTAGTACTAGGTTGAGTACCCTGAATTAGTATATACCTCTTAGTATATACATTAAACCGTTTGGTCATATTGACCATCTGTTGTATTGTAATGCGGTTATGTATAACGCATTACAATACTATTTCTTCTTCTTATTTTTACACGCGCATTCATACATATAAATTATAGCGTTGCTATATATACATATATATGCATCGGATGATGCAGTTGCATGTTACATGTATGTGAAGCAGAAATTCCCGAAATTTCTACGCTTCACCAATATTCTCCCCAATTAATACTCAAAAGCACGATCACTGTAGCCGATCGTTAATCCATGTTCGGCTACTCGCTCAATTTTCACATATACATGCAAAATTTCTGACATATTTGTATAACTATACTCACCTTTAGTAATTTCCGTGTTACCATTTATCATTTTTCTTATTAGTACATTTTTTTTATATGTACTTTCATTATCCACCACAATTTTTAAAATTTTAAAAATTTCTGTAATAAATAAAAATATCTGAAAAAAACATATTTATCTAAATAGGGGCATGCATATTCCTTAAAATTACATAAATTTTAACTTCGATAGGTTTCAGGAATGCCAATTTTTCCTTAAAAAATAAGTACCTATTGTATTGGTACTACACCATTTTAAAATTTTCATAAAATTTCACTCTCTTCAATTAAAATTATTAAAATTTCGTAAAATTACCCCCACCAAATTCTCCGTCGCACACATTCCATATAAATACGTGGTGCGTATCGGCATCAAAAAAAAGTCTTTTTTTAATCTTGGTATGGGCAATCTCTGTCCGAGTGTAAATTAGTTTTTTTTCTCTGCCGGTCGAATTTTTTTTTTTTGTAAAAAGTATTTTTTGAATTACGGTCAAGGGCAACCTCTGCCCGAGCGAATATTGATTTTTTTTATGTATATTCTGCCGGTCTAGTAAAAATAAAATTAAACATAAAATTTTAATTAATAATAAAAATAATAAAATGGATGAGGAGAGCCTCTAGAAGCTTCGTGCTCTGCGGTTTGAGATCCTAATAAAAAGGGTGCCAGTGGAGATGCGATTTCGACATATTAATAAATTTATTGCGTCACTAGATTCGCCTCAGTTACCATCATCATCAGCATCACCATCAGCAACATCAACAGCAACCACCAACATCGACAACAGCACATCATCATCATCACAGCATCGTCAATAAATGGTAAGCGCGCCAACGCATATAAAAATTTTATATATATATACAGGGGCCCCAAAAAATTAATTAATCAAATAAAAATTTTTTTTTAAAATAAAAGAAATAAATTTAGTAAACATACGTAGGGACTAACAAAAATTCTCCGAAAAACTAGTTTTCTGTAACTGTTTCGAAACCATTCTCTATATAAAGCAAGGTCAATTAGTAAATAGTATCAGTTCAAAATTTCATTTTGATCGGGTAACATGGAAACAAGAAAAAGAAAACATAGTGGTGATGATTCGTATCAGTTACCTTCACCAAATAAAACAGAAATACGGTATGCGATTTTGTTTGGTTTTCGTCGTAAATTAACGCCTCGAAAAATTTTTGAAGAGTGTAAAACAGCTTTTGAAGAAAATGCACCATGCCTTGACACGGTTTATGAGTGGTTTCGACAGTTCAAAACTGGAAATTTCAGCATTGAAGACGAGCCCCGTGAAGGACGCCCTCGAACATCGACAGATGATACAAATGTGGCTGCTGTAAAGAAAATACTGGACGAAGACCCACGTCTGACAGAAGAAATGATAGCTAACAAACTAGGCTTAAATGCCATGGCTATCTCAAGAATATTGAATGATAGTCTTGGGTACAGCAAAAAATGTGCACGGTGGGTACCTAAAATCCTGAGTCAAGAAGAAAAAGCAGCACGGGTGCATTTTGCTAAATTTTTTCTAGAAAAATTCAACGCAGGTACTTCAGAAAATTACAGAAATCTTATCACAGGTGACGAAACATGGATATACAACAGTGAACCTGAAACTAAATTACAATCGTCAATATGGAGTGCCAAAGGTCAACCATCGCCAGTTAAAGCATACCGACAGAAGTCACTAAAAAAAGTTATGTTCGCAATTTTCTTCAACAGAAATAGAATAATTGCATCGGTACCACTTGAAGAAGGCAAAACAGTAAATGCGGAATGGTATACTGATGTTTGCCTACCTGAAGTTTTTAAAAACATTTTACAAGGACGTGATAAGGCAGAGCTGCGAAGGTACTTTTTACATCACGACAACGCACCTGCACATAAGGCTGAAAAAACATCAAATTTTATTGCTCTATCAGGTATAAGCGAAATATCACCAGCTCCATATTCACCTGACCTGGCACCTTGTGACTTCTGGTTATTTCCAAAAATCAAAGAGCCATTACGCGGAAAGGTCTACAAAAGCAGAGAAGAGGTTATCGAAGCAGTTAACCAGCAATTAGAGCAGCTAAAAAAGGAACACTTTGAGCATTGTTTTAATAGATGGATATACAGATTAAATAAATGTATTGAAGTAAATGGAAATTATGTAGAAAAATGATAAAACAATAAATTTTTATTATTTAGAAAAAAAAATTTTTTTGTATTTTTTTTTCAACAATTTTCGGAGAATTTTTGTTAGTCCCCTCGTATATAAAATGAATTTGAAAAAAAAAAAAACAAATTAAATTGAAAATAAAATAAAAAAATTAATAAATAAATTAAAATCTAACAAAAAATTTATATTCTAAGTAAAGTAATGTTATATACAATATAGAATAGTATGTAATTTTAACAATTTTGTTACTACGAATATGTTTTCATTTAGAATGTTACTTTTATTACACACTATACACACATATTACTTCGGTAAATAATCCTAAAGTAAATACAAATTTGTTTTTTTTTATAAAGTAATGTGGTTTCACGTGAAATACATAATAGTGAGTAATAAAAGTAAAATTCATAATATATTTTATATATACAAAAAAAAAAAAAAAAAACAAGATAAAAACATGCAATTTGATAATTGAAATAATTATAATAATTATGATATAAAATGAAAGGATAATTAATAAGAAGAAGAAGAAAATTTTTTTGATGTCGAATTTATATACTTATATATTGGTATGTTATATACACTATTATATAAATTTATATATAATCAACATACACAATTAGTATATCATAAATTGAATTTATAGTTTAAGTTCGGGTCATAAATAAAATGGAAATGTATTTGTAAAATTAACCGATTTTGGCTTTTGTCTTTCACTCTCACCCCTTTCCAGAATTCACTTCGAAATGTAATTCTTTTTTTCTTTCTTGCTTCACTGTTACTCCTTTTATTTTGGTTGGGAACATAGTTTTTTTTTTAAACAGCAACTATGTTTAATGAGGTGGGTGAGTATCTATCATCGTTGGGACGAGGCATTTTTTTTGAATTTTTTTCAGATCCAACGATGGTAGAAGCTGTTTTCTGGGCCAGAGCGGGGCCACTTTTCTTTTCAGATCTACGGTGTGGGTGCATTTATTTTTTTTTGATCTATTTATGTTGAAGCATTCTAGGTAGAAGGATTTCACAACCTTCTACCTCTTCAGGCTACGAAAAATCAAAAGGGATATGGAGCTGTAGCATACTCACGCCCCATCCGGCGAGCTAGTTCGTGCTAGCCAACAAGCGTAGCCGCCACCACCACCCTCCATACTCCCATGAGTAAGTATGACGTAATAAGTGTTGCTACTAAAATTTCAATTTCAGTAGCCGGCCCTGTACATCAAATTTTAAATACTTGATGTACTAATGACAAATGTATAAATTATGTTTATGATTGTGTGTGTTTAGGACGTGTGATATCACAGTGGGTTTCCATCCCTCATTAGGATGGAAGATACTGCTGTGACGTCATACGACTTGATCACACATATAAATAAAACAAATTTTTTTTATGTATTTTGATTTCAGTTTTTATTTACAGATAAATAGTTATGTTGTAGTGTGGACTACACATACAAGTTGTAATATGTGCCTGATAGTACAACACTTATAAAATTATGTTCATATTTGTTACAAATTGGCGCCCAAAATTGGTTCTTTCGTGGACACAGAGCTACGGCTTTGTGTCACATTTTAGTCCTTCACGGACAAACTTAGGTGGTACTTCGTACATTCATATGAATGTACAAAATTTCCCTTTGTTGATTATGTCAACACTTTGTTCCTTTACGGAAATAATTTTTATACACCCTTGTTAGCATAGGCTAACACTTAATGTCCTTTACGGACTATACACCGTTGTTTCATCAATCTATATTCTGTTTTGGAAATTTGGGTTGGGTAACTTTGAGGTTGTTTTGGTTACTCATCAACCTGATTGGCTAACCACTTTGCAGTCTTCGAGCTGCAATGTTGGGTACCAGGGCCCTATTGCACCAACCCACTTATCACTTATTACTTATCAACTTATCAAAAAATTCTATAAGTTTGTATTGCATTATTTTTGATAAGTTGATAAGTAATAAGTGATAAGTGGTTGGTGCAATAGGGCCCAGGTTGTTGAGTGGTCGAAGCTTCTTTGGAGTTATACAACCCAAAAGTTTCCAAGTATGGGTAGAAATGACGTCATGTCGTGTGGTGGTGTTTGATTGATGGGATTACTGTTGATACCATCTGAATAGTTTTCGAACTGTTCACTTGGGTTCCAGTAATCGTGTCAATCACATACCATCACAACGGTCATAGTCTGGGACGTTGAGGTTCTGGGCAATTCTGATGGGCATACCACTTTGTGGTTACGAACTACAATGTTGGGGACCAGAATTGTACCTCATACCTCGGCATCCTATTGTGAAGTTCAGACAGTGACGCATTCATGAGTCATTTCAATCCATAAAATTTTTTTTATCCGCTCTGCATATAAAGTAGTTTAACTTTTATTACAGCCTCGTTTTTTTTTAACATTTTTTTTTAAAATAGTCTGAGGTTCTGAAAGGGGGGAGTCTAAAGCAAAAGCCAATTCTATGTAATTACATTATTATTTTTTGATTTTTTTTTTTTTTTTTTTTTTTATTTTTTATTTTTGAAGCACCATATAACTTCGATTTTTTTTAACTTCTTCCGAAAATTTTTTTGAAGTCGTCAATCATATATAACTTCGTCGATTATTTGTGAAAATATGAAAATTTATGAGCGCGTGTAGTACGAGCCTATGCAAATCTGAAGTCTACGTTGATTCGTTATATCTTTCTTGCGAAAATTATTTTTTTTTGTAAACATTTTGTCTTGGATCGCTACATAACAAATTATAAGTTATAGTCCCTGATTTGTCGTTATACCTGGCCTTGTCTTTTCTCTTATGTACAGCATTTATATTGATATGTCTTATGTTTTACTTATAATTTAACGTTGACGCGCGCGTGAAGTTTTGCTGCTTTTACATTGTGTATACAGCAAAGTCGCATTTCACATATTTTATATTTAACTTGAATGTAGTATTTGGTGATATAGTACCCTGTTGGGACATATCACATAGTCAGCGACAAAAATACAGGTCCACCTATTTTAATAAAGGACATTCAAATTTTGTTGTTGTTTTATTTGATTTTTTTTATATATAAAATTTATCGAACGTTTTTTTTTAGCGCGTCCGTATATTTGTAATACAAATTATATGTATAATTAAATAAATTTTTTTTTTCAGGAGTGTAAATTAATGAAACATATATATTGAATATCATAAATAAATAAAGTGAATATTTTTAAACAGTGAATCACAAAATTATTTGGACACATAAATTTGTTCAAATTTTATATTTGATAAAATTTTTTTTTAAATTTTTTTTTTTTATGCGATACGCGTCGATTGTAAAAGTACGGTATATGATAAATTAATTTAATTTAATTAATTTTTTTTTAAGCATAAATAAATTCGCGTTTACGGTAAATAAATTTAAATACGGATGATTAATTAATTAATGTAATTATAAATACAACATATACTATTGTCGATTTTTTTTAGATTTCGGGTCATGTTACAGTCAGCATCATAATTTACGGTCCACCATAAAATTTTTTTTATATATTTTTTTTTTGAAAATTATCGTACAGTGCACATCAATTACATCGATCCATCGTTTATTAAGTTTTTCTAATAATTTTTTAATATTATATAAATAAATAGTGCTTACATATTTAATTAATTTTGGATTTTCGGATTAGAGAATTTTTTTTGCTGAACAATTTTTTTTTAAAATTTTGGATGTCATTAATTTTTTTTATATAGAGTGCGTCATTCGCAACGTCAATATATTTATTTAATTTAACTTTACTGATATTACCGTAACATATCTTAATTTTTTTTGTATCTCAATTTTATTTCCGTATTTACATATCAAAATTTTCCTTTTACAATCCGCGTCTTAGTAACAGAACATTGCATATTAAGTTAATATAATTAATTCGTTTGAGTATTATTTCGATAATTTATTAACAAATTACATACACGATCAGTAATTAATTCCGGGTATTCAATAAAAATTTTTTTTTTCTTTTCGTCTTTCGTAAACACTGAACGTTTTCTTTCTAATATTTCGGACATGTCATGTTACCGTCGGCGTCGTATTTAACGTCCCATCTACTTAATTTTTTTTGCAACTGTTCAATTTATAATTTTTTTTTCTTTACTCGTATTTTTTATATTCGGTTATACAATTTTTTTGAATTTATTTAAATTAACGTAATCTCTTGCACACTTTTAGACTAATTTTTGCTTGTGAGTTTTTTTTACAATTTATTAAATAAAATTTTATAAACTTTTAAGACAAATTAACGTAGTTTTAATTATTTTTCGCCTTTCATTTTGTCTTCACACACAACATTTGATAAATTCTATTTCCTTATTTATCCCTTGTCTTTTTTTTATCCTTTAAATAAAGCGTAGTGATTATTTTCATTCCTTATATACCATTAAATGTCTGCACCCAAGAAGGTGAATAAACCAGTTAATATTCAACAGCGGGTGACGAGCAGTAAAAATAAATCAAATACAACAATGTCAACACAAGCCACAGGAGAGACAACGATGTCAGAAGGAGCTATAGGATCTGGGGATTCGATGGTATCACCATCCATGACAATTCCGTCTTCACTTCCAGATGTATACACCTTATCTCATGTTACAGAATCAGGATTAGCATCCAGTGGTGCTACAGATCTCCAATTCAGTACTGGTTATGGCGATTTCCGACCGTTGCGGCACTCTCCACCACCTATAACATCCAGTAGTGGAGCAATGCCCAAGATAAGTAACTCTGGAGTGATTATACAGTCCGTATTAAATAATGAACAGTTTTTAAATAATGTGGCTGGCGCTATCAACTCTGATTATCAACGTCCCGTCTCTGTTACTTATACCGATCGTCCTTCAACTTTAACTCAGCCTATCCATTCGTCAGTATGGCAAAATAGTTTTGCAACAGATTTAGGAAATATCCCAATTAAGACATCCATTAACTCAATCACTACACATACTAATCCAAATTACATTATTTCTTCTGGTCTTTATCACCAATTGCTTTCAAGTAAACTGTCTACACCTCGAAAACTGCAACCCAAACGAATTCAAACTACAATCGCGTCAAATAATATTCAGCAACCGGAACAACGCAATCCGAATACGCCTGGCGGAAACAACAGTGAACACTTTCGTAGTTCTGGTTATGTCCCAAAACTACCCCACAAATCATCTATGTTAACATGGGGTTTAACGTATTCTGGATTTTCAGATCCATTGCCTTGTGACGAATTCATTTTCAGAGTTGAGACATTAGCAGACAAATATGGCATATCACATGGTGAATTATGTGCAAACATACATTTATTATTAAAAGATCGTGCCTCTGATTGGTATTGGACACAGTTTTGTAGAGATGCCCGAAACTTTACGTGGCATTCCTTTAGGAATGAATTTATACGATATCATCAGCGTCTTACATCCGATTACGAGATTGTAAGTGCTATGATGAATACGCGTCAAGGTAACGAAAGTTTCGATGATTATGTTCAAAGAGTAATAGTGCTCCGTAATCAGATGCGATCGCCCATGTCCGAATTTGACTTCATTAATATAAATCGAGACAATTTAAATTCGAGGTTAGCCTCTATGGTTTATATGTTGCCAGTCTCAACTCTGCCACAACTTCGTGAGCAATGTAGAAAAGCTGAAAGTTACATCGCTGTACAAACAAATAGAATACGACAAACTTATCGACCCAGAATTAACGAGATCAATACAAATTTTTCATGGAATCCTCAGGATGCTTATTTTGATTTTGAACCTGAACCAGAGGTTCCAGTTCCAAATGTTCATTATGTCGAACCCAGACAGGAGGAGCCTGTGAGGGTTGATGAGGTGGCCAATGGCAAAGTGCGAGCGATTTGTTGGAATTGCCGTCGAAGTGGTCATTATTTTCAAGACTGTCCCGAAGAGCAAAGAAATTTGTTTTGTTTTAAATGTGGTAATCCTGGCACAACGTCACCTAAGTGTCAAAAGAGTTCGGGAAACAGGGCAACGAGTGGCCCTCGCCACGGGACGAACCACTCGACGACGATTCCCGCGAATCAGCCCATACGCCCATTGAACCAGACCCATCCGCCACCACTGACTCACCATCCGAATTAAAAACATTACTAAAATCTGTTATGTCTGAATTACCAAACAGACCATTATATTTTACTGCAGGAAAATATGAGGAGCTGAAGTCAACTATCCTGAACAATCAAGACAGACTACCAGACCTATGTGTCTCCGAGGGTTATGTGTATAAGCGTTTGGAACCACGTTCAGGTGACCCAGATGTGGACGACCTTACCTGGAAACTTTGGGTTCCAGACGAATTATCGGGAAGTCTAATCGAGCAGGCTCATGCTCCACCCCAATGTGCACATGGTGGCTTTCATAAGACCCTACAACGCGTCCGACAATACTATTATTGGCCCGGAATGGTTTCTCAAATCCGTGAGTATGTAAATAATTGCCAAACATGTAAGGAGACTAAAGACCCTAATCAAATTTTAAGACCTCAAATGGGAGATGCTTTTAAGTCAACTAGACCCTTTCAATTTTTGTACATTGATTTCCTCGGACCCTACCCCAGGACTAAACTTGGTAATGTAGCTATCTTGACTGTTCTTGATGCTTTCAATAAATTCGTATTCCTAGAGCCCCTTAAAGCAGAAAAGGCCATTAATGTTTGCAAATTCTTAGAGGACGAGATATTTTGTACGTTCGGTGTGCCTGAGTCAATTTTCACTGATAACGGAAAACAGTTTGTGTCGAAAACCTTTCAAGAATTATTAAATGCTTATGGGATCAAACACATCAAGACTGCAGTGCATTCTCCTCATCCTAATGCGGCAGAAAGGGTGAACAGGTCTGTGCTGGCAGCCCTGAGGGCGTATATTAAGGATGACCATAGTGCATGGGACATCTATCTTCCCAAGATAGCTTGCGCCCTACGCACTTCTTACCACCAGTCCATCGGTGTGAACCCCTACTATGTGCTCTATGGGCAATATATGGCTCAGCATGGGTCTGTCTACCCTCTCTTGAGGAATTTAGGCGGAGATGTGGAGGTTGTACCGTCTGATGATAAATTGAAAATGATCCGAAAACGTGTTTTAGAAAAATTGTCTCAGTCGCATCAACGTCACGCTAATGTTTATAATATCCGTAGTCGTCCAGTTAGATTCATACCAGGTCAAGAAGTTTACCGTAGAGTTTTCACCCTTAGTAATATGGCCCAAGGTAGAAATGCTAAACTGGACAACAGATTTGCAAAGGCTCGCGTCGTAAAAGCTATAGGCAACAGTCAGTACGAACTAGAGGACTTGAAAGGTCGTTCAATCGGTATATACCACGCAAAAGACATTCGGCAGTGAACATAACAAGTTTCTTTTTGAAAATATAAGAGTGTGCATCGAAGAATTTGGAAATGGGGAGTTGAATCAGTAAATCTGACCACATCTTGACAGTTTCATTTTCTTTTCTTTATTTATTTTGTTCAAATTGTTACAAATACAGAAAAAGAATAAAGAATATTCTCTTCAAATAAGTAAGTATTAAAAAAAAAAGAGAGATACATGAGTAATGAATAGATTGCAGAGGGGATAATGCATTTACGCAGATGAATGAGTTATTCATTCATGTAGTGAACCTCGACCAATAAGTATATATAGTGAAGATTTAGTGATAACATTAAGAAAATATAAAAGAAAGTTAATAAACAATACAAAACTAATAGAAATATTAGTTAAGGGTGAGTCGTGTGTTATTTTCATTTATTTGTATTAATATAATATTTATATAATGTAGAGCTAACAAATTAATCATATTTATTATTATATTAGTTATTATTGCATTATATTTGTGTGTAATGTAGTTAGGTTCTATTTGTGTTCTCGGGATGTGTTCCCAGTAGAATAGAAGGGATGTGTTCCCGATATAATTAAAGGGATGTGTTCCCGATATAATAAAAGGGATGTGTTCCCAGTCGAATATAAGGGATGTGTTCCCGATATAATTAAAGGGATGTGTTCCCAATATAATGAAAGGGATGTGTTCCCAATATAATAAAAGGGATGTGTTCCCAATATAATAAAAGGGATGTGTTCCCAATATAATAAAAGGGATGTGTTCCCAATATTATTAAAGGGATGTGTTCCCAATATAATAAAAGGGATGTGTTCCCGATATTAATTAATGGGATGTGTTCCCAATCTAATTAAGGGACTTGTTCCCATTGTTTTTCATTATTAATTTATATGTATAATTATTGGTTTATATTATTGATTATTTGCACGATTCACTGAGTACAACTATGTACTCATCAAGACTCTTTCTTTGTCTTTCTAATTGCAGATGAGGACTGTACCCGTCGAAATTGAAGGCTGCATCCACACATATATGTTGCGCAGATATGTATTTAAGTTTAGCGTTAGTTTCTGTGTTTTTTTAAAAAAAGAGTGTACAATTTTAAAGTGTAATGTTTTTTTTATTAGAATACATTAATACTATTTTCATACATATATATTTATAAGCATTTTATAAATAAACTTTGCCTAGCATCATTATAACATCATTATAAAATGTACAATGCCCCTTTAAGTCAGTTTCTTCTACTCGAACTGAACATAATAGTTTATCAAATTCCTTTCCTTTATATGAATTGATCTTATGGTCATTTTATTTTATGGTTACATTGTGATATTTAGTGTGGATGCAGTTATATGAATTGTGTAGAGTTGTCATCATCCATACCCTTAACATGATATTTCAAAGTACTACGTCCTCTATTATTCTTTTTCTTCTGAGCTTACTATAGGTACGATTATGCAGTATGCTCTAGCAAACTCAGTTAAGGGTATCCAATTCGTTTCAAGTTTTCTCCTTTTGTGCTAGACACACCAATTTTTCTCGTGGTATCAAATTTTGCTGAGCGCGTAGCCCGACTAGCCCACTTTTCTTTATATTTCCAATTTTGTTGAGACTCTTAATCTCAGGGTCATGGGGCTTCCCCACGTTGGGCACTTAACCATTCATGGACATACATAACCAGCCTCACCTCTTCAGCCTCATTCTTCTGGCAAGCCCTCTAATGAGAGTACCCTCACATTACAATTTTATAAAACTTTCAAAAGAAAACGGTGAAAATTGCCTTTGCGAAAATATCGACACATCGGACTTGAAAGAAATTTTTGATTCGTTGTATTTAGAAAATTTGGAAGTAGATTCTACCGCTAATGTATACGCATACGGATACGCGTCACATTCAGTTGGGAAAAAGATTTCTTGTTCGTCTTGTAAGTCATTAGTTTTATGTACAGACGATCAATTCCAAGGCGAATATTTTGAATGATGATAGCTCTCGAATCCCAGCCAATATTGTTTTTGTTCGCTGAAATCTTGCTTTATATTATAAAGAACTGATAAATCTCTACGTAATTATTGACATTGATTTTTACTTAAATATATTTTTTACAGCACAAAAGGAAATTGATTAATTGTTGTGAAATAACTTCATTTAAAATCAACCAATTCTATATTATTTCAGTTTCAGAAGCCCTTATTTCAAATTTCAGAAACCACTACAAATTACGAAAAATTCCGATATTTAGGATTATGCATAAAGTAAATGCATACGTTTTAACAAATTGAATGTTTAACAATTGATTTAAATTATTGTAATTTGTAAAAAAATTATTAAGAAAAAATAAATAAAATAAATAAATAAAACAATTTTATGAACGAAACATGAGAATTTATGTATTTTATTTTACACCAAATAAATAATAATAATACTAATAATATATTTTTTGACAGCTCAGACTAAGTAGTCAAGAAATGTAAACAAAAAAATTCCCGACTACTTAGGCCTTTGAATGTGTGTGTAAGAAAAATTTTTTCATGGCTTCTCTCTGTAAGAGAGAGAGATTCTTTCGGAGGTTTTGCTTTATTTCATTGTACTTCAGTATATACATAATTAAAAATATAATAACTCAACTAAAAAATTTATATATCTTAAAAATCATGTGAATCACATTTCATATCAGTAATATATAAAAAATATATTTCAAATCATCTATGTTAATATATCCAAATGAGTTAATATACAATTCATTAATAATAAATATAATTTATAATCATGTATACAAATACATAAGATAAATTTGTAATTTTTTTTAGCTAGATAATAATAAAATAAATAATATTAGGTTATATTAATATTTCTCAATTATTTTTAGCTAAAAAAACAAATTTATCTTATTTGTATACATGATTATAAATTATATTATTATTAATGAATTGTATATTAACTCATTTGGATATATTAACAAAGATCATATTTTATATATAACTGGTTTGATATAATTATGATTCTCATGATTTATAAGATATATAAATTTTTTGAAATATGTACTACAAGTTATCTCTATTTAAAAGACAGAAAAACAAACAAAAAAGAGTAAGAAAAAGGGAAAAATTTATTCTTTTTTTCAAAACAAAAACCTTTTAATCATTTTTTTGCATAGCTTGGGCTAGTGATTGCATGCCTTCGCCAATTTGCGTTTAAGCACACGCTAATTTGTTATGAGTGTCGAGGAATTGTTCATTAAATTTTTGTGCACTTTCTTCCCTCTGCGTCATTATTTTAATAATGTCCTCATAAATTTTTTCAGCCGACATTTTGGACCTAGTTGAAGAAATTCGATGAATGGCTGATATTTGTGAATAAGATGGAAATGCAACCTGTGACGGTGATGGAGAATTAACTTGCTGTGATGAAGAAGCTATAGGTGATGAAAATGTACTTGGTTCTTCGAAAACCAAGCTTACGTCCATTTCAGTATCAGTACTTGTCTGTAGAAATATCAAGTATATGTTAGGTTATACTATAATTACATATAACCATACACAATAGAACACAATGTACACAATGAAAAACCAGCATTTTATTTTCTGCTGATACCCAATGTCAGATATAAAAATATACATTTTACCTATAATCTCTTCCACTGCGACTGGTTACTAATCAATGGTTGAATGTTACGTGAAGTAAAAAAGATGAACTTGTTATACTTGATATTGGGTATCAATAGAAAATAAAATGCAGATTTTTCATTATATTGTTTGTTTTAGTTTTAATCTATTAGTTTTGTTGTCTGTGATATAAAGTATATCACTCACATCCAAACCAATTGCCTGCACTTCAGGATCTCCATCAACTGTAATTGTCCCGAAGGCTTCTAAAGCTCTTTCTTCGAAAGACTTCGAAAAACAGTTGCTGGGAGGAGGGACCTCCTTCAGTTATCGATTTAGACGCCTTCAATTTCCTAGATTTGAAGTTCAGCTGGTTTTTCCAATGCGAAAGGCACTAAAAATTAACATTAGCTTCATATACTCGGATATTAGATATAAAATTTTCAAATAAAGGTTATGTTACCTTTTTCCATTCCGAAGGCAATCTACACTCAGAAAAATATCTGACCTCATTTCATATTAAATATGCTTTTATTTCGATACCAAATTATCACCCTTATTACAAACATCGACAGCATCGATTTTATCGACATGACATATTACAAACATCGACATTGTCGTTGAATTCGATGTTTTTTTAACGACGACGTTTGACATGTCGATTAGCTGTCAATTTGTATATTGTTATATATATATTGTGAATGTAAAATTGTAAACATTAAATTTTGTGTGAGTAAACATTTTTGTGTGAGTTAATTATTTAAAAAGAAAATTTTAAAATAATTGAAAATATAAAAAATATAAAAAAATATAAAAGCATTAAAAATATGTATGTTCAATTAATTTTTTTTTTTAAATAGAAATAGTTCCAAGTACAAAATTATTGTATTTTATTTTAATGCATTTAATAATTACAGGTCCCCAAATACAAATTTAAAGCAGTATGAAATCCTGATTTCATATATGGAGGAAAATATATGGCTGGCGAAAGGTGTTAAATGTAGCAAAGATGCAAAACAAGCCTGGATCGAACTGGCGGCCAAATTAAATGGATGTGGACCGCCTTGTAGAGATCCAACTGCATGGAATAAAGTAATTTTTGAAAAAATGCAATTTGATATAAATATATTTTTTATTTTATTATATTACTACATAGATATGGCGTGATTTTAAATATAATGTAAGGAAGAAATTAACGGATCAGAAATCAGAAATGAAAAAAACTGGTGGCGGTAGAGCAAAAGAAATTTGCTTTTCGTCTATCGAAGAAAGTTTAATAAGACTTCTGAATTTAGAAGAAGCGACAAGTGGGTTAGCTGGTAGCAAAACATTTGGCCCATGCACAACCATGGAAGTCGATGATGCTGAAACGACTTCAGCAACAAGAACTGCATCCAATGAAGCGACTTCATTAATGGCAAGTGCATCCAGTGAAACTGCAACAGACACAGCACATAGAAGTAATAATAATAATAATAATAATATATCTACCAGCGTAGGTGCAGTTAAAAAAAAAAAAACAGCAGATACTTCCAATAATCAAAAATTATTGGAAGATCAAATAGAACTGCAGAGGCAAATGGTAGGTTCATTAAAGGAGATAAGTGCAACAATACAAAACACAGGAAGTTATATCCACAGGATAGCATCAGCTGTAGATAAGATGTATTATCTGGAAAAGCAAAAATTCGAGGAAAGTAAAAGAGTAAATGCAGAAATGCTTAGATTAAGGGCCCAAGAAATAGAAATAAAAATAGAAAAATTGGAATTGGAAAAATTAAAAAAAAACTGATGTTGAAGATATATGTTTAGTTAAGTTTGATGTTAAGTTTTAATAATAAGTGCATTGATTAATTTTCATTTTTATATTTTTAAGTTTAAGAAATAAAATTAATTTAACTGGAAAGATTGAAAAAAAATGATGTTGAAGATATGTTAAGTTTTAATAATAAGTGCATTGATCAATTTTCATTTTTATATTTTTAAGTTTAAGAAATAAAATTAATTTAACTGGAAAGATTGAAAAAAAATGATGTTGAAGATATGTTAAGTTTTAATAATAAGTGCATTGATCAATTTTCATTTTTATATTTTTAAGTTTATATTTTAAGTTTATAAATTAATTTAATAAAGAATTTAAAATTAAATTTCTTGTATTTTGTCCGCTTCCACCTTCCTCTGAAGTTGTGCTATCTATTTCCTCGATGTTTATGGGATAATCATTGTCCGCCCACTGCACATTGTAATTTAGACAAATATTGTGCAGTGAACAAACTGCGTTTACTATTTGGCAAGCTTTTTTAGGAGAATAGTGTAATTGTCTTTCTCCAATAATTGCTCTAAATCGGTTTTTAAGTGTTCCAATGGTCCTTTCAACAACATTTCTAGCGCTTACATGCTTTGTGTTGAACAAATTTTCTCGACTTCCTTCAGAAGCTGATCGAAATGGTGTAATCAGCCAAGATTCCAGAGGATATCCAGAATCTCCTGAAAAATATTTATTTAAAAAAATAGCAAAATTTTTACTGCCAAACGTACCTAATAACCAATTCCTTTCTCCACATGTATGTAACTCTTCTAAATATGCTCTAATAGAGCTTTGTCTCCATATTGCTGAATCATGTGTAGCTCCACCAAATCTTGCGTCAACACTTATAATATGTCTCTCATGATCGCATACCTGAATTGAAAATAAATACATCTTGTGAAATTTATTTATCTGCATTTATCATTATCCTTACTATCATGCAGTTCAAACTGTAAAACCCTTTTCGATTAATGAATAGGTGTGGATCGTTTTTTGGCCTTACTATTTTAATGTGCGTCCCATCGACACAACCTATCACTCCTGGAAATCCAAATTTTTCAAACACAAATTGCTTATTTTTGGTTTTTGCATCATTCGTTAACGTAGTCGAAATCCACACTGGGCACACATCCTTCTCAAAAAAATTTAAAAACAAATTCAAATTTTTTGATACTGATGATTGGCACATATTTATATTAAAATCTTGACCAGTGCCCAGCTGGTAACTTCCGTCGGCTAAAAAACGTAAAAAAGCTGCTAATCTAAGTATTAAAGGAATAGAAGATAAACGTCTAGCTGGTTTCATTCTTCTATCGCTTTCATTCAATAAATATTCAAATGCGGCTTTATTTAGTCGAAAATATTGAATAAATCTAAATTGTTAATATGAAATTATGTATGTGAAATGAATCATTTGTATTTATAATTGTAAGAAATTATATTGTAATATTTTTTACTTACAAGGTTTCAGGAATGGTTAAAGGATTAGATTTATCTCTAAGAATTCTTCTTCGTACTCGTACCACTTGTAAATCACTTCTTTCTATTCCATTATTCTCTTCAGAAGGAAAAAAATGTACAATACTATCCATTTTAATAATTTTAATTTTATTTCACAATTTATTTTCACTATAAAAATTTATTTCACTTTTTTATATTTAAACATAACCAAAGCATAAATTTCCCTAAAATTTCCCGTCGAATGACATTTATTTTTATCGACCGATTTTCATAATAACAATACTCTGACCTGTCGAATCGATGCGTCGATGATTGTCGATGTCGATGTCGAAATTGATAATACATGTGTATATTCTTGTAATCACAGAAACTTTCTTCGTTTTAAATAAATTTTGTTCAAAATGAACAGAATTGTCTTATCGTTAAAGAACAAGAATGTATGATGAGTTTCAATTCAAGAGAATGTTTTTATTCATTTCGTGTTAGAAACATATTTAATTCAAATATATTTTTCTTAAATTGAAATACAATTTTACTTACACTTGCATATACACTTGTATATAAAGAATAAAAAAAGCAAATAAAAAACCGCTATATATTGTCCGCAATTTGCAGCTGCAGAACAGAAAAAAAGCCTTTGCATAAATACAACGAAAATTGATGGTCCCCATTATTTGTTGTGTTTGTAATTTTGCAGTGATTTACATATGTACATAGACAAGTAGGAAGAAAAATATTTCAATCATAATAAAATTTGGGAGTCAGTAACGAAAGTTTAGTTGTGATGTGATTTGTGAAGTGAAAATAATTCAGCATTAATCATTTTTTTCGCCATACGCGTATAATTTTAAAATAATTTGTAAATTCGTGAAATATAATTTGTTGTTTTGAGTGTATTTTGATTTTGATTTTGAATTTGAAAAAAAATTATGAACTTTGATAGTAACGAAAGTGGAAATAATGTCACTGATATTTCATTTGCATATTCTACTAATCAAAATACAAATTACGTAGAAATTTTACCAACAACCAGTGGTTCAAATTTGCAAGAATTTGATTCATCGCAAGTTGATGCAAATGATGCAGAATTATTTGATGTTCTACAAACTCTAAAATGGGAATACTTCTATGGTATTTTTAGAGGTAAGTAATATGTACTTTCATAATTTTTTATTATAAAAAATTATACAATCGAAGTTCGAATTTTTTACAAATATTTTCCACCAGATCACAATTTCAAGGTAGAAAGTTTAAAATTTTTGAAGCCAAAACATTTAGATGATTTACTTCCTTAATCTTTATATGGGCTGCGAGTTATTTTCGAATATAATTTGCAACAGTGGCAAAAAACACAGGTATTACTTATATTGCGAATGTCTAATCATGTCATGATTAATTTAAATTTTAATTAAAGGGGATTGATGTACAAGAGCATTCATCAGCATCATCATCACAATCAGGATCCACTTTGTCAATTACAAAAAGTTTTGAAGAAAGTGTTGACAATTTAAATGAGGTAGGAAGTTTATTAGTCAAATAATTTTTACAGTAATAATTAAAATTTAGAACTTCAGTTTCCCATTGAAAAAATTTTAAACCTGACGCTTATTGGAAAGCAAATTTTAAAGTACTACGAAGATAATTGTTTGAGTCCTAAATACAGAAAGCAGCTAGCAAATGGTGTAACAGAGTATTTACTGAGCAAAAATATTTTACCTTCACCAAAAACCTTTCAAAAAATTGCCGATCAAATAGTAAATTACTTCTCTTCAGAAACTGCAGTAAATATTCTAAAGCATAATATTTATTTTTAAATAAAATGATAAAATTTAATAATCTACAGGATATTTATTATATTCATAAAAAAGGAAGAAAACCGGGAGGAAACTTATATTCAAAATACCATTCTTCTTTGCACAAATTAAGAGTGCACATATCTAAAGAAAATTATACGCCAAGTAAGTTTGAATATTAAATAAATGACAATTCTCTAGGGTACCAAATACTAAAAAATAAGGTAATATCAATTATTTCTAGGTAACAACGAGGTCCAAGACAAGAATTGGTTAAAGTACAATATTGAACCTGTCGAAGAAGTCCGAGAAAAGTGGGATACAACTTTTACACTAAGAGCAGAATCCTTGAAAAATTCGAAAAGCTTGGATAGTATACTCCAGGATTGGCTTTTGTGCAAGCAATCGTGCGGCTATTCATTAGTATATTTACTGTAGTTTTCTTATTGAAAAAATAAGTTAATATTTCCTTTAACTAGATAGATTCCGACTTCAACAAATTGTATCCAGGCAAAGGAAATTCTATTTTTGAGAAGTGGGAAACTTTCAGCAAAATTATTTTACCACTGATGCAAAGTAGAATAAAGGAACCGTTTAGTGTGGAACTGTTAGATGAATATAATCGTGGAAGTTTTGGATCAGGTTTACTTTTACTTCTTTATGCTATATGTATATATTTTTAACGCTTTATACGTTTCAGATGTTACAGACAATTTACCAGATGTTACAGACAAGGTATTTGACAATACCAACCAATAGAAAATTTGAGTCTTCTTCCTCATGTACAAAAAAAAATTAGTTAAGTTTTCTATTTCGGACTCAAGGAATGCTTTTCTTCTCTACACTTCAACACATTCTGAATTAAAATCTAAAATTAAGTTCTTAGTAGATAAAAATTTTGTCAGTAAAGGTACAATTCAACCTATAATTTGTACTATAGGAGATGATATATTTAATTTGAAAGAGTATTATGTGTATTATTTCGAAACATTTTACAAATTTGATAATATTGTTAAATGTATTGATATATGTTTCAAAACCTTTATTGTATTTGACTTGAAATATCCACAAGAATGTAATTTAATTTGGACATTTATTCAACACTATTTTTTTAATATGCATTTGCAATGTGACATTAAATCGAGTTCTATATCTGCACTTTTGACAGACATAAAAAATTTTAAAATTTAACCACAACTTATTAACCCGAATTTATTATAATTTGTTCAGAAATGGATATTTCTTGTTTTCTCTGTTCTAAACACTTTAACGAATGTGAAAAATATTTTTCTCATTTAAAATATTTACATAAATTATCTCCAATTAGTGATTATGAATGTGGATTTGAAACATGTAATCAAACATTTTCTACATTTCGTAGCTTTTGTAAACATATGCGAAATGAATTTAGAAAACAATTAAATAATACAAACATATCAAATGAAATTCAGAAAAAAAGTAAACGTATAGAAAGTTGTGAACAGCACATAAATCGAAATCATATTGAAAGTCAAAATTTTGAAACGATATCTATATCTAGTAATGATTTAAAAAAGGATGAAGCTGTCGATGTATCTAGTTTAAAAACAAAATCACTTGAGTTTAGTCTCAAATATTATGCAAGAAAAAATATTGCTCGGAAAGAAGTAATAAGTTTACAAGCGGATGTAACAACAAAAATTACTCAATCTATTAAAAACGAGATTCAAAAAATATTGAATAATTTAAATTCACAGAACATTGATATCACACGAACAAATTTATATGAAATTATTAACTTTTGTGATAATCCTTTTTTGGACTGTGATTCTGAATATAAAATGATAAAAGAAATAGAAGAAAAAGATATTTACAACAAACCGCAAGTTATTCGAATTGATAATTCTTTAACAAATGTACTTTTACATAATATGAATATTCTAGATGTAACTGTAACGAAAGGAGTTTTACAACCGATCAAATTTCAATTCAGGAAATATTTTGAAATTCCGGGTGTTTTTGAAGATTTTTTGGAAAATTATAAAATTTTGTTTGCAAAGTCTGAATTATGCAATTTCATTAATGGTCAAATTTGGAGAAAAAAAATTAATAAATTTACAACGGAAATAGTATTTCCATACTTTCTTTACTTCGATGATTTTGAGGTGAATAATCCTCTAGGACCTCATACTTCTTCACTTTTAGGAATTTATTATACATTTCCCACTGCTCCAACATCACTCAAGCATAAATTAAGCAATATATTTCTAGCTGGTTTATTTAAATCGAAAGATGTCAAAACTTTTGGAATTGATAAATGTTTTTTTAACCTTATAGAAGTTATAAACGACTTAGAAGAAAACGGAATAGAAATTAAAACAAATACAGGAATTAGAAAAGTGCATTTTATCTTGGGGTTAATTGTTGGAGATAACTTAGCATTAAATAACGTATTAGGGTTTTCACGCTCTTTCTCATCAAAATTCTTTTGTAGATTTTGTAAAATTAGTAAAAATGACAGTAGATCTTCGTTTAAAGAAAAACTAAATTTGTTAAGAAATAAAATTAATTATGACGAAGATATAAAAATAAATAATGTAGATGAAACTGTTATACGGGAAAATTCTATTTTTAATAATATCAATGCTTTTCATGTATCAGAGAATTTTTCTGTTGATATACTTGCAACACTATACTTTGCAACATTATTTTGTTTTATTTCAAAAAGAAGACATTCGATTTAGAATTACTTAATATCAGGAAGCAATTTTTTAATTACGGCGAAACTGAAAATGGAAATTTATCTCCTCCTTTACAGCTGCATCATTTGAAAAAATCAAATCTCAAATTATCTGCAAGAGAAATGTTAACTTTCGCACATTTTTTTCCTCTGCTTATTGGAGATAGAATTGAAGAAAATGATATGACATGGGATTTTGTTATCAACTTAATAGAACTTTTGGATTTACTACTTTTATCTGAATACACCGATCTTGACATTTTAAATCTAGAAAGACACGTAATTTTCCATAACAGAGAATACACCAACATTTTTTCTGATACACTTAAGCCAAAACATCATTTTTTAAATCATTACTGCAGAATAATAAAACAATCAGGTCCTCTAAAACATCTATGGACTTTTTCTTTTGAATCAAAACATAAAGAATTAAAATCATATGCAAAAAATATAAATTCGCGAAAAAATATAGCACTTTCTATTTGTTTGAAGTATTCTTTAATTTTTACTGATTTTATTTCGAATTTTAAAAATGTACATACTATCTTTAGTGGCAAACAATATGCTCTTCAAGATTCCAAATTTTATCATATATTAAAGAAAAAATTAAATAATGAAGAATTGTTACAAATTGTATGTCACATAAGTTTTGAAAAATATGGAACATTATACAAGAACGGTTATATAATATACATTTATAAACCTGATTTTAAAGCATTTGAAATCAAAGAAATATTAAAATCATATGAGGAAATATTTTTGTTGTGCGAAGAACTTAAAGTTTTATGTTTCAAAAAACATTATTTATCTTATGTAATAGGCAATGTTGAAAATTTCCTTAGTTTTAATATTTCGATATATCTATTTTGTATTTCTAATAAGATCCGTTACTAACACGAGTACAAGAATTCGTAGAATTTAATAAATAAAAAGGAACAAAAACACTTGAATAAACAAAATAATTTTCACACATATCTCTAACTTATAATTGCGATGCAATACTTCCCTTCCAGCTACAATTTAGTAATAAATATTTAAATAACACAAAAAAAAAACAATGTTAAGGAATGCATGGGAATTTAAAAATGTGCGTTTGAATATTGTAGATATGAATGTATGGAATGAGAATAAAGAAAGAGGTATAGATATTCTTTAGAACTGCTCAATGTTTCAGTTCGGATTTAAATGTGAAACAGTGAAGTTTAGAAATTAGAAAAATAATAAAAATATAATATAAATTAAAATAGGTTAAAATAAATCGGTAAGTTCTATAGATCTAGTTTATATGATAAGGCGTGTGGTGATGGCTTTAGGCATGAAATCTATCTATCTATCTTATAGTATCTTTCCTATCTTCTGAACTAACATTGTTAAGAAGTCTAAGTGACTCTTTTTCAAAGGACATCCGATAAATAAGTAATTGTCAGGATGATCCTTTGGCGTATGATGTGTCTGTGTGACTATCATACAAAAGTCTGATGTATCGTTAGTCTATGTGATTACCTTACATCTTTTGGATGTGTGGTTAGTCTATGTGATTACCTCACATCAATTTCTAATTAACCTAACACTTTCATGTTGAGAACTTACTGAGCTCTAGCTCATATATGTTTTTTTTATTTATGTTTTACAGATCGAGTGATAGTCAACAGCCCCTCTAATATTGAGGAAGTTATTCTTGGCGACAACAATTTATAGATATACACTTAATTACTTTTTCTTTACTTTTGTATTGCTTGTTTAAATAAAAATAAAATAAAGAAAAAAAATAAATAAAACATTTATGTAACAGCAAGAAGCTGGATTTAATTTTGTTGAATTGAAATGAGATTATATATCCTCCAGTACATTTATATAAATTAAATAATATGGTACTTTTAAGACCAAAAGCATTTTTTTAGTTAATAGAATAGTATATAAATTAGAATAATAATTATTTGTTATTTTATAACGCATGCAAATAAGTAAAATTACTTCCAATGAAAGAGCCAATTTTAATATGATAGATAATATTAAATATTTAGAGAATAAGAGAATTATGTATTTTTCTTTGATAATAAATAAAAGTTTTTTTCTTAAACGTAAAAATTTGTTTTTATTTACTATACAGGGAAATTGTTTTAACATATAAAGAAAATATTTCTTCTTTTGGTAAAAACTAACCAAATTGATGAGAATTCTTTATCATATAGAAAATTTTACTCAAATCTGAATAAACCATATAAAAAGCATGTTCTTCATTCCAAAGAAAATTTTATTCGAATCAAGAAAACTAATTTAAATACATTGTTTTTTCATTCTACGGATGATTTTCTTCAATTCAAATATATATTCATGTTATCAATATGTGCATATACTTTATTGACTTGTAGAAGTTCTTGTACATAAAGACATATAATATTAATTTCTTTAAAATGAATAAATATCTGTCTATATATTTAACATAAATTTCTTTGGCTCTATATCATTATCAAAATTCTTTAATTTTGTGGTCATTTTTTTTAAATAAAAGAAATATTTTTCTGAGTGTAGTTGGTTCTTTTAGAGCATTCAATCGGTGAGAAAGGTTTTCCCATAGATCTCGCATCCGACGTGGATTAGAAGGGAAATTTTTATTTGTTTTTATTTCGGGAAATTCCCTTATAAACTCTAGAAAACATTCTAGTTGTTCTTGTGTTGTACTTTCTTGTGTTGTGTTGTATGACACTTTTTTTGTACACATATTTTCTGTTAAGACTGGTACTCAGTTCCTGTGAAATTTTTCGCTTGCAATTGCATATATATTTCTACAAGCTAAAAATTGTGGAAGGAAACGTGTGTAGAGTACTTAGAGTTTTGAAAATGAGTTTTTTTTTTAAAAAAAATCGTGGAGGCTATGAAATTAAATTAATTAAAAATAAATAAATAAATATTTATTAGTCAAAATATTTCAAGATACACACACTATAGGTAAACCGACTACAACTGTTCGATCGCCATCTTTAATAACGGGTGACGTATATATTCTCGCCAATGTAAACAAAACAAAATTGCAAACAAAATATTTTAAGTGAAACTGTGAAAATTTAATGGGAGAAAATTTTATTGTGATAAATAAATAAACAAATATTAATAATAAAAATAATTATAAGAATAATAATAATACTAATAATAATAAAAATAACTATAAGAAGAATAATAGTAATAATTAATAATAATAATAATAATAATAATAATAATAATGGCTGGAGTTCCGAAAAGGTGTTCCCTCTGATCCTCTTGAAATTTTGACCACAGATAGTCCTTGTGACGCAAAGCACAGAACTCTAATATTTTTTGTCGGAAAGCCCTCTATCGGTCACAATTCGCATTTAAAATTTTTTGTCGAAATTCTTATTTTAGCAATATCTCTGTAACGGTACATGATACAGGTATGTTTTACATCTCAAAAGATGTGCCTTAAGATGCTCTATATTCTGAAAAAAAGAAATTTTCAAAAACACCTAGTAGAAGGATAATAAAGGACATTTTGTGATTTTTGGCTATTTTCACATTTTTGACAATTTCTCAGAAAGGAGTAAGGATAATCAGTTCAAATTTTTTGCAAATAAAAAAGGACATCAGGAGCAAGATTTTTCATTCATTACTTTGATCCTGATGAAAAAGGAAAATGTCCTGCAGAGAAATAATTTTATTAATACTGAATTTTGCAATTTTATGTTCGTGTGCACGTGTGTGTATGTGAGTATGTGTATTTGTAGAAGTCAAATATGTGATATTTTTTGTATGTTCGTATATATGCGTGTGTATGTGCATTTGTAGAAGGTAAATCTAACAGTGTGTACATTAAGTATTTTCTATACAGGCATACATATACACTACACGTATATGGGCAAATATGATAGAGTACGCTTGCTGGTTTGTGTGTGTATGCATTTGTAGAAGGCAAATCTGGTAGTGTGTGTATGTAAGTGCATGTGTGTGTGTGCATTTGTAGAAGGAAAATCTGATAGTGTGTGTATGTAAGTGCATGTGTGTGTGTGCATTTGTAGAAGGAAAATCTGATACTGTGTGTATGTAAGTGCATGTGTGATTATTACTATTATTATTAGATATAATTTTATATTATATTACATTTATTTCAATGACTGGAATAATACTCTACAAACAATCTGAAAATACCAAACGCGCGCGTTTGTGTTGTGTGTGCGTGCGTGCCTGTGTATATGCGTGCGCGTATGTGCATTTGTAAAAGGTAAATCTGATAATTTGTGCATTAAGCATTTTCTATCAGATTTGTTTTCTACAGATGCACACACACACATGCACTAACAATACACACACTATCAGATTTTCCTTCTACAAATGCACACACACACATTCACTTACATGCACACAATATCAGATTTTCCTTCTGCAAATGCACACGCACACATACACTTACATACACACACTACCAGATTTGCCTTCTACAAATGCATACACACACACACACGCACACAAGCGTACTCTATCATATTTGCCGATATACGTGTAGTGTATATGTATGCCTGTATAGAAAATACTTAATGTACACACTGTTAGATTTACCTTCTACAAATGCACATACACACGCATATATACGCACATACACAAACTATCATATATTTGACTTCTACAAATACACATACTCACATACATACACGTGCACACGAACATAAAATTGCAAAATTCAGCATTATTAAAATTATTTCTCTGTAGGAAATTTTCCTTTTTCATCAGGATCAAAGTAATGAATGAAAAATCTTGCTCATGGTGTCCTTTTTTATTTGCAAAAAATTTGAACCGATTATCCTTACTCCTTTCTGAGAAATTGTCAAAAATGTGAAAATAGCCAAAAATCACAAAATGTCCTTTATTATCCTTCTACTAGGTGTTTTTGAAAATTTCTTTTTTTCAGAATATAGAGCATCTTAAGACACATCTTTTGAGATGTAAAACATACCTGTATCATGTACCGTTACAGAGATATTGCTAAAATAAGAATTTCGACAAAAAATTTTAAATGCAAATTGTGACCGATAGAGGGCTTTCCGACAAAAAATATTCCGTGACTTTTCTGATATTGTCGAGTAGAATCTGTGGTCAAAATTTCAAGAGGATCAGAGGGAACACCTTTTCGGAACTCCAGCCATAATAATAATAAATACATGTGTAATAATAGTAAGCATAATAATAATAAGCATAATAATAATAATAATAATAATTATAATATAATTAATATAATATATAATTTAATTTTATTATTATATTATAATTACTATTATTATTATTATTTTTATATGTATTATTTCTATTTATTCATTTAATATTATTAATTGCTTACATCTGGACCTACATATTATAAACTATTATCATAAATATATAAAAAATCCATTGAAACAATAAAAATAACAATAATAAGTATAATAATAATAATTTTTAGTGAATAAATGAAATTAGTGAAAAATGGTAAAGTGTGCAGTAGAAAATTGTAAAAATTATGAAGGGAATAAATATTGTGAACGACTAGGGTTGTCAGGTGTCCTCCCTTTCGGGTATTTGTCCCCTAATCGATACCTATTTTTGCTGTCCTCCCCCAATTTGGGGAAAACCTCCTTCTTCAGTTTTCTAAATCTTCATCGAAAAAAATCTACATTTTTCAGTTTCCTAAATTTTTATCGAAAAAAATTAACGTTGTGGCAACACCATCAATTCAAAATCACTAAATTTCAGTCAACTTCATTTTAAATAATGATAAGTTGTCAAAAAGCACTTCTTTTTGATTATTACAGTAATAAAGAAACACGTTTCGTGAATGGTTGATGCTAATTTATTAATATTTATTATTATTAGTATTTGTGAATAATTTTTTAAAATTAAAACTGTGTGTTCAGTTTATATACATGTATATATATATTATAAATAATCAGAAAGTGCATACATTTGGAAAATATGTATTCTAATAATAAAAAGAATGCAAATGATGATGAAAGTTATAGTGATTTGAGCTCATCATCTGAAGCTATTGAAATAGTAATTAAAAGAAAAAGTTTGTTAATTTGTTCATTTGAAATTGAATATGTTTTATTAGTTGTTACCACTTTTTCCATTTTTATAGAACATATATGATGATGACAATGACAATTCAACATTGAATAAAAAAAACGACATACATTATTTCAATCTAAGTGGACAACCCAATATCCTTGGATATTGCAACCCATCTTACGCACGATGTAAGTTATGTTTTACTCGTTTTTCTGTGGCTAGTGGAGGGGATTATCACATAAAAAGACATGAAAATTCATCGAAGCACCAAAATATTTCTAAAGGAAAAGGAACACATAATATTAAAAACACATAAAAATTAGTGAAAAATGGTGAAGTGTGCAGTAGAAAATTGTGAAGGGAATAAATAATGTGAACGAGAACGACACATCAAATATTTCCGTTTTCCTTCAGACACAACATTGTCTGCACAATGGATTCGTGTCTGTGGAAATAAAACACAATTTAATTTGAAAACGGCCAAAATATGCTCTGATCATTATATAGGCTACAAGATCAATTGCTAAACACACCTGAAGTTAGTAAGCGATTGGGTCCAGGAGTCATACCCACTCAAAATTTAAATGTCGTGCACATTACTACGGACAGAGAAATTCGACAGAAAATAAAGGACCAGAAACGAGAAGTCCAAGCTGCTATAGAATCACTTGATAGGTATTGAATTTCTTTTTTATTATCATAAATTGCTACAAATTATTTTTATTTTAGAAATAATGAGAATAGTATGAAGCAAAATGAAATGGTAAATGAACGACCAGAACCGAAGACAAATGATATGGCTATTCAAACAGAGTATAATAATAAGTCTAATTTATTACTTAAAAATTAATATTGTTTTATTATTTGCAGAGGAGATCTTGTCTGCTGTATGCAAATTGAAATTCAAGAGTTGAAAACTAATCTAAAAATACAAAAGGAAAAAAATAAAAATCTATTGTATATGAAGAATTAGATAAGTGTAAAGAAGTGATTACTATAGTGAAAAAGATATTGGGTGGTGTGAATAAAAAAGAAGTATACACTTTTAGTTTTCAGTTTAAGCTTTAGCTTTAACTATATAGTTCTAGTTTAAGCTAATAGCTTTTACTTTAAAATGTGTGAATAACATTTTGCTAAAACTTTTTAGTAAGAACTGGAAAATTTTAGTTTGTGCTAGTAATTTTATGTAGGAGTATTGTTCAGTAATAAACATGCTAAAATATGAATTTATGGGAATTAAACAAAATAAAACAAACATTTGTTTTTTTACGTTTTTTGTACTTGCTTTTATTACGATGTTGGACTGTTAATTCTATTATTCGTACGCACGTCATCGTGTAGGTTTAGTGATTCAGAACACCTAACCTATAGTAACTACAATTTTAATTAAACTGTTAAATATCATTGTCGTAAGACACGTGCAAGTATCGTATCATTCCTTATTTCGAACATCTGTTCAAATATGACACGATTGAATGCAGTAACATCTTTCAAAATTCTTTGTCTTGGTTTAGAACCATGGTTTTATGGCTGCACAAATATTTAATTAGGTTTTTATTGATATAAACCTAAGAACATAATTGCGTAGATCATAACACACATCTCGTAATGCCTATAGCATATAGTTGCTTGGTATGGATCCGTATGTACTTAGTATACAGATGCTTTGTACAAGATATAAACATATCTCGTAATACCTATGGCATATAGTTGCCTGGTATATAAATCTCGATGTACCTAGCATACAGTTGCTTTGCACAAGTGTATAAGATACACATACTTATATCATAATACCTATAGCATATTGTTGCTTGGTATAGAACAAATGCATCTTGCGATACAAGCATGCACATGTTTCGGTTAATTTCTAGCATTCACACTATCCTATGCAAATATTTGCTAAGATGATGATATCCTTTCTTTATGATCACAAAGGATATCATTTTCTTGCTTTCATGTACTCCGGTACAATAAATGCGTTCCTTGCATATTTCGTTTTGGGTATATTGATACTCAGAAACAAAGATTTGGTTGGTTATGAACCAATACAAACAATTGCATAAACTTTCTATGCTTCGGAATGAAGCATACTACAAAGATCTAGGAAGATCAAAGAAAAAAGGATAGTGTTATTACACAAATTTCACTCCAGTGTGAAATTTGTCGTGTAGTCGCGAACCGAAACATGCATTTCACACTTTTTTTTCTCGTTACAGATCTTTTTCTTGAAGAAAGGAACCGTCCAACATAAAAGAGAAGGACTGTTCACTTCATCAATTCATTAACATCCTGACAGTGGACTTCATATCATCAAATATTTAAAAATGGACTTGTCTTCTGATAGTAGCTCTGGAGATGACGATATTTCAGAGAAGAATTACAGACAGTGCCGTTTTGTTAATTTATTAAAAAAGTACAAAATATTATTTAATAAGTCGCAAGTGCCAAAAATAAGAGCCGGTAAAGAAAAAGCTATATTAGAATTGCATAGTGAATATCAGAAAACATTTGGAAAAGAAATAACTATAAAACAATTAAAAAAAAAGATACAGAATGTTAAAAACGAAGTAAAGAAAAAAACCGATAGAAAAGCAACGGGAAACAAAAAAATTATGTTGAAGGAATGGGAAAAAGATATTTTAGACCTAATGGATCAAGGTTCTAACCCCGTTCTTAATAAAATACCAGGTACGTATTATTATTTCGATGCTTGAATTAAATAATATATTTGTGGAATTTTTGTACTCTATACAGGTTCACTAGAAGTTGGGATAGATGACATAAATCCCAGTTGTGATACTGAGACATGCAGAACTAGCGTGGAAAAAACAACAGTTCAACCTCCGGAACCACCGTCTAAGATGAAACGGAAAATGAATACTTCAGCTTCACACGGAAAATTAGATTATTTGGAAACTGAAGAGACTAAAAGACTGTCAACCAATGAGCTTCAAAGATTGGTTCTTTTAGAGCAATTGAAGCTGATTAGAATGCAAATTGCGAAGGAAGAGGCAGAAATGAAAAAATTAAATCAGAACACTTCATCCTATATTCACGCCGAAGAGACAGGGATGAGCTATCAAATTTTATAAAATAACAAGTTTTGGGGAATTTAATATGGAAAATGAAACTAGTACAATTTTAATTTTAATTTTTTATATTTCCGAACTTAATTATGTATACATATATTATAGTACCTACATTTGAATTTTGATAATATATATTTCTTAAAATGTATACATATTATTTATTGTGAAGAGTTTAGTATATTCCTGATTTCATCCCTTCTCTGTTGGCCCAGAATGCGTTGATGATTTTCCGAACTGTTTTCGTCCTGTAAATCTTCATTTTCGTTGTCGTCATCACTGTCGAAATTGTCATTCTCATTTGATGTGGAATCATCCTTCAAATATTTCGCAATATTATGCAATACTGCACAGCAGATTATTACAGCAGAACATTTGTTCAACGCAACACGCATCTTATACTGCAAAATGGGGAATCTTTGTTTTAGTTGTCCAAAACATCTTTCTATTATAACCCGTTCCTTTGCTAGAAGATTATTATAGATGATTTCTTCTTGGGTGGTTGTAGTTTTATAAGGAACCAGCAACAAACTTTTAATTCCGTAGCCAACATCTCCTAATAAAATAGCGTTACTTCGCTGTCTGTTCATATATTCATGAATTCTCGATCTTTTTAATATTCGGTTATTATGAACTGACCCTGGCCACTGAGCATCAATGCTAGTAAACTCTTCATTCGCATTACATGTTGCTTGAACGTTTATGCTGCAAAATCCTTTACGATTGACGTACTCATCACCAAGGACTGGAGGTTTTTTGATCGCAATATGGGTACAATCTATAGCACCAATGGCACAGGGAAAATTATATCGCTGTGACCACTGATCCTGAGCTTTTCTTATTTCGTCAGTATTGTTAGGGAATCTAATCCAAATATGTGCTTTGAGTAGTATTTTCTTCTGCACTATATTTATAATCTTACATACTGTTGCTCGATGAACTCCTTCTTCCTTAGCTACACCAATTTGGAAGCCAGGATCACTTAGAAAACGCAAAAATATTTCCATTTTCTTCTTAGGAGATAAAGCAGCTCCTCTTTTTTCACTGCTTTTACCCAAAAAATAGCTTGCTAACCATTCCACATTATCCTGACTAAATCTATACAATTTACAATAATCTCGTTCTACACAATTTAACCTAGTACGATATTGTTTTCGAGAACGAATATTCATAAAAGCAGCCATACTCCACGATTAAAAACAACTGAATGTTTATTTTAAGATTACTTTCACCACACTTAAAAAATTCTAAGTTTTCACTTAATATTTTCAGCACCAACTACTTTTTATTCACTCTTTTTAAGCATTTACTGGAAAACCTAGTTTCAACTAAAATAAAAAATATAAAAATTTCAGTACTAGCTTTTGCTTCATTTTTATTCACTATAAACACAGCGTTAGCTGAAAATTTACCAGTTATAGCATTTGCTTTTTTTTTATTCACATCACTCATTGTCTCCAAAACAAATTGAAAAATTAAAAAATATTAATAAAAAAATTCATTGGTCTGCGGATGACATATCCGGAGCAATATCTTTATATTCAGCTGGGGCAAAATCATATAGGCTTTTACGCAGTAGACAGTACCCATTACCTTCAGTTTCAACACTGAGAAAGTGGGCGAGTAAATTAAAATTTACGGCAGGTATTTTGGGCTGTGTTTTAAGTTTGTTAAAAACCATGAATTACACAGCAGAAGAACGCCTATGTGTTTTGTCCTTTGATGAGATGAAAATCAAGTCATCTTATGAATATGATAGAGCTTTAGACATGGCTACAAAACCTTACAGATATGTACAAGTAGCTATGGTTCGTGGACTAATTAAGAATTGGAAGCAGGCAATATATTATAACTTTGACAGCCCCATGACTGCTTCTATCTTAAAAACACTTGTTTTGCAACTGAAAAATATTAACTTTATTGTAGTAGAACGGAAGAAACGGAAGAAGTTTTTGAAGACCAGTACTTAACTGGAAGCTTACTTCGATCCGTGAGTAAAGGAATTTCCGTTGAGGTAGTTGAAGAGCAAACTTTTGAAGAAATAGAAATCGAAGAAGATGTCTATGATGAACCAACGGATGAATTGAAAGACGACGCAATTGAATACCTGGCAGGGTATATCGTAAAAAAATTAAAATTAAGAAATTATAATAGTGAAAACTGTTCATCTTTCACTTGGGTTGATCAAATTACTGAAGGTGGTTTGATCAAACCAAGTGAAAATTTTATTTTAGAGATAAAAAAATTAGAAAAAGTTTTTAATATTATAAATAGTGATAAGATTTATACAAATAGTAAGTTTTTAGAGCATCATTTAAATAAAAGTGTAAATATTAATATGCCAGGGGCAATAAAAAAACTTTATTTTAGGACTAGATTATACATTAGAATAAGACATTTAAATAATAATTACTTAGATTATAAGATATCAAATCCGAAAAGAAGAAAATTAATAAAGACAATAAGATAAGTACCGATTTTTATTTTTATTCCCCTACAAAAACGCTGAAATTTCACAGCAAAAATATTTTTAAAAAAAGTCTTTTAGAAATTTCATTAATGTTTTAATATCTAAAATAAAAAACTATTTTATTATCTACTTTCTATATTTAATATTTAAAACTTTAGTAAACAAAACAAACTCATACAAAATTATATTTCGATTTCGACGAGAATTACTACGTCACAGTTGAGCTGTCAGAATTTATTTACTTTACCTATAGTGTGTGTATCCTGAAAATATTTGAGCTGTCAAATTTCGCTTGCCTTTTACATTTATATGCTCGACCATATAAAATGATTGTGAAAAATGAATTTCACAACTCTCCACTATTAAGTTCCACTGTGATAATTTAGTTTAGAAGTGAGTACCAGAAAACGAAATTTGAAACTAAAAATTTAGCTAACAATTTAGCGACATTTTTTTTACATAGGTTTTATATGGAGAAAAATTTAGCTTTCGATGTGAGTACCAGCCATTAATGTAAATAAATAAATGATTTTTTTAGATAATTATATACAAGTGGGATATCATAATAACTACATAATATGTATACTAACCATAAAATAATATAAAATAAATGTTAATTACTGTAACAAGTTACCATTATTTTATTACTAATTATTGCATACTTATTATCAGTAACTATTCTCACAAATATTAATTTCTAAAATTATAAAATATGTATTATATATTGAACCATATGACTTTACTTAATCTCTCTCTTTCTCTTAATTTTTTATTGAAAAATAGCTGATGGTAACTTGAACTTGAACTTGAATTATGTACTTGAATTATATATCATGTACTCAAATTATACTCGTATGTGCCATTTCTATGTAAAAGTAAAATCGTATGATGTACTTATAACCATTAGAAAATATGTACGTAGAAAATAAAATGCATTTAATCGGTCTCTTTACTAATTAGCCGTAGACGTGGAAAGAAGTAAAAATTTTAAGTAGTACCATACTAGGTAAGTGCTCATTAAATTTATACTTTTAAAGGTGTAATTTTTGGTTTGAAATTAAAAATTTATGATTCAAGTGTTTCATAAATACATATTTTACATTCATTTAATAAAATATAATGGAAGAATTATATATGTATATGCTCAAAGAATTTGCCTTCAAAATGTTTGCACACAATTGTGTACATTTCTACTGTAAAATAATGTACGTAATGTACATTTCTACTGTAATGAAATGAGAAAATTCATCGGAATTCATTTGTTGATGTCTACAATGAAATTACCTCAGATACGTATGTACTGGAGCAGATATTTAAATATTCAATCAATATCATCTGTGATGTCTTGTGACCGGTTTTTTCAGCTTCGAAGTAATTTCCACTTAGTGAATAATTTAGATATTCCATCTGATTGCAAAGACAAATTTATCAAAATTCGTTCACTGATTGACAGCATACTTAATTTTTGCCGTAAAGTTCCAGTGGCAGAAATCTTATCTATAGATGAGCAGATTATTCCTTTTACTGGTCACCTAAATGTTAAACAATACATTAAAAGAAAACCAAATCCATGGGGTATTAAAGTTTATTTTCTGTGTGGAAAAAGCGGATTTCCTTATGATTTTTTCTTATATCAAGGAAAAAATACGGAGATATCAAGTTTTGATTGTTGCAGATTTGGACATGGTGCTGCTACAGTTTTACATTTGGTCAAAAGACTTACTAGCTCAGGTCATCAAGTTTATTTCGACAACTATTTCAGCTCGTACCAATTTTTCGAAGCTTTAAATCAATTAAAAATAAAAGCAGCAGGGACAGTACGAGTCAATCGTTTCAATCATCCTCCATTCCTTACTGACGCTCAGTTAAAAAAAAAAGGACGTGGTAGTTCTGACGAACTAGTAAGTCAAGATGGCAATATTTGTTTAATTAAATGGCAAGATAATAGAGCCGTTCATATTGCATCCAATATCATTGGAAAAGGTGCAGATAATCAAGTTCGCCGATTCGACAACAAAACTAAAACTTATGTCAACATTATGCAGCCTGAAGTTGTTAAAATGTATAATCAGGGAATGGGCGGTGTGGATTTATTTGATCAAATATCTTATTACCGAATATTCATTAAATCACGTAAATGGACACTGCGCATTATTTTCCATTTTATTGACGTCGCAGTTTGTGCCAGCTGGATTTTATATAAACAGGAACAAATGAAAAATAAAGTGCCGACGAATAAAATAATGCAGCTTTTAGAATTTAAGCAGTACTTGGGGCGATGTTTGACCGAAGTTAATCAATCTCGAAAGCGAGGCAGACCATCAAGTACACAGGATGTTCTTACTGACATAACAAAGAAGTGCACCAGAGGAGAAGTTTGTCCGCTATGTGAAATCCAGCCTGATGGACTTAATCATTTTCCAGCTAATGATAATAGAGATGAAGCTGTCCGATGTAAGAATAAGAACTGCACAGGACGATCGAGAATTATGTGCATAAAAAAAAACTAACAAAGATTATATGAAGCTAGCAGTTTTATTATGATACTGATTTGAAATTAATCATGAATATTGTTGATTGAAATAAGTCTCGGTGTTTTTAAAGACGATACGTGTAACGAACAGGAAGAAAAAAAAATTGACTCCGCACTGACTGGGACTCGAACTCTGGACCTCAAGCATAACAGTTTAATAGCAGAACTATATTTTTCAAGTATATAAGCCTATATAGCAGCCATGAGTTGTATCAAAAACTATAGAACTATAAGGGGACTAAAATGAATGGGACTACCAGGAAAGAGAATAATAGATTCAATCGATAATGATTTAAAGACGATCCGTGTAACGAACAGGAAGAAAAAAAAATTGACTCCGCACTGACTGGGATTCGAACTCGGGATTCTCAAACAAACTAGTCCGACCCGACATTCTAACCATCGCGCCTTTCGCGTTCGTATTATTTTGTAAATTTATATGGCAAATAAGCTGTCAATCAACATATCATACCATCATAATCCACTAATATGTTGCGTACGTAGCTACAGCAGTATGGTTCTGTTTGGTTGTTTAACAGCTGAACATAAATCTAGTGTTTTTTAGTGAACATGTGAAATGCAAAATAGTTTTTGGTTTCGAATTGATTTTGCATGTAAAATTATACTCGAATATAATTCACGATACATTTTTTTGTGTAGACATTCAGTATATATAGAAAAATTCGAACATTCTGTGTGGGGCGGGGCGGTCGATCATCAAATATATGAATAAGCGCGAAAATAGTTAAATTGATATAAGTGAATTTTCTGGTTAATTCATTGTTGTTAGGACAGCATACTAATAATATTTATTGAATATTCTCCACCCATAAACGAGAAAGATCACGCGAGTTGGGGACACTTTGATGTCTACTATATGGAAGAAGAAAAAATTGAAAATTCCCGAGAATTAAACTAAGTTTAGTGCTTCTACTGACTTGACAACGAATGTTATGTCACTTGAAACGCCGTATCAATTTTTCAGATATTTTTTTGATAAAAAAATGTTGGAAAATATTGTAAGTGAAACTAATAATTACGTCAAGTGGAAAAATATAGATGACCCATTCAACGTAAAAGAAAATGATATATTAAGATACCTAGGAATTCTTATTCTTCCATCTGTGGCAAAATGTCCCAACGTTCATTTGTATTGGGATACAAATATAGGACAACAGTTAATGCAAAATGCAATGCCATTGAACTTTTTTGAAAATCTTCGTTCTGTGTTTCACATAAATGATAACACAAAAATGATTAATGATAAAACCGCACCTGGCTTTGACAAACTTTTTAAAATACGTCCGATCATTGAAGGATTTTGTAAAAACTGTTTATCTATTCCGATGGAGGAAAAATTATCTGTTGATGAGCAGATTTGTGCCACGAAAGTCAAACACCACTTAAGGCAATATATGCCAATGAAGCCCTATAAATGGGGTTATAAAATATTTGTTCTATGTGGAGTGTCGGGATTCGTCTACAATTTTGAGGTATATTCTGGTTGCGAAAATGGTTCTGAAGATCGTTCAAAATTGGTGAACCAGATTTAGGGGCTAGCAGCAATATTGTGGTTCGATTGTGTCGAGAAGTTCCTCGGGAATGTAACCACAAAGTTTACTTCGACAATTATTATACGTCGCTTCAGTTAGAACATTTTCTCGCTCAACAAGGAATATATTCTTTGGGTACTGTTTGCAGAAATCGTATTCCAAATTGTAAACTTCCTAAAGAAGAAGAGATGAAGAAAAAACGCAGAGGCACTTCAGTTGAATTTGTAGCGGATTTCCAATGTGTCGAAATTTCAAATATCAGTTGGAAAGACAATAAATGTGTCAATATTATTTCGACTTTTGTTGGAACTGAGCCTGAAGAAACTATAAGTAGATTTGATAGAAAATCCAAATCGAAAATTGCAATTAAATGTTCAGCTGTAATAAAAGAATACAATCACCACATGGGAGGTGTTGACCTTCTTGACAGTTTTATTGGAAGATCAAGAATTTTAATAAAGTCTCGAAAATGGTACATGCGTTTATTCTACCACTTCGTAGACTTGGCAGTAATAAATTCCTGGCTTTTGTATAAACGGACTTCTAGCGATAATCGAATGAATATTATTAAATATCGTATTGATTTGGCAAAAACATTATGCAACATATCGCGACCTTAGAACAAAAGGGTTCTAACTAACATTTTTGTGTATTTTGAGCTAAACAAAGTAAATTTTAAAGTTGAGTGTTCTCTTTCTAATCAAACTATTCATATTTTTCTGTTATTCCCCGTTTCTGAGATATTTGGAATCATTTAGTTCTATATACACAATTTTGTTCAAAAATTTCCCGAATACGGTTCTATCTGGACGATAGAACCTTCTTGAAAAATAGATTTTCAAAGTGAATGTAGATACAACCTTTTGATTCATGTTAGGGCAGTTAGAACCTTATTGCATATATATACGTAAGGCAGTTAGTACTTTTTTTCTTTCAATGCATATTATTGTCATTTTGATAGACAATCAAAGTCAGTTGTAGTTAAACAGTGAAAGTGTAAACATTATTGGAAAAAAAAAGAAATTATCATAATTAAGTATAATAATAATAATTTTAGTTGATTAATTATTTTTAAAAATATATATTCGTGTTCAAAGCTGAGAATGGACATACTTATTACAGAAGAAGTTGACGGAGACATAATAGAACTGAACGACAATATTGTTGTTCAAAATATTGTCTTACTCCCTGCAGTAATTGAAAATGAAAATAAGCCTGAAAATCAGAGTGATGTTTTAAAAATTGCGGATGAAGAAAACCTATCAAATAAAGGAAATCAATCAAGTGAAGAATTAGACATTTTAACAAAAATTAAGAAGAAAGCACGTAAACGACAATGCAATAAAGAAAACTGGAAAAGAAACGTACGCCAGAAGCTTCGACAAGCTGGAGAGGAATACTTAAATTCAAAAAATAAGATAATTCCAAAAAAAAATATTGAAAACAAAAAAGATTGTCTAAATAAATGTAAATTTAAATGCCAAGTTAATATTACTGAAGATGAAAGAAAAGCAATTTTTGAAAAATTTTATTCGCTGAATCAACAAGGCATAAACGAATTCATATCAAAAATGACAAATCGTTTCGAAACATCAAGAAAAACAATAAAAAGTGGTCCTTCTCGTCGTAATTACTCCTTCAGTTATTACTTTGAACTTTTAGGAAACCGTATACAGGTTTGTAAACAATTTTGGCTAGGAACATTGGCAATCTCTCAGAAACCTGTGTATAACGTTCACCAAAATAAAGATAAATTGACCGGTGTACCGAAAAAAGACGAAAGAGGACAAAAGTCTATTAAAAGAGTCCCATCGTCAAAAGTAAAAGAAATAGAAGACCACATAAATTCGTTTCCGACAGTAGAGTCACATTATTGTCGAGCGAAAACAGAAAAAAAATATTTAGATTCAAATTTGAACATAAAAAAAATGTATGAATTATATGTGGAAACAACTGAAAATCCCGTAAAGGAAAGTTTTTACAGGAATATATTTTGTAACAATTTTAATTTTGATTTTCACCGGCCAAAATCTGACAGGTGTGGCAGATGCGCAGAAACTGAATTATTAACGAAGCTAGGAGTTTTGACAGAATTTCAAACTGTGCAAAAAGAAGAACACTTGCAGTTAAAGTCCTCAATGAGAAAGGAGAAAGAGTCAGATAAGGAATCGGGAATACCGTGCTTGACTTTTGATCTTCAAAATGTAATAACATGTCCAAGGTCCAGTATAGGGCCTCTATTTTATTACTCAAAATTAAATATTTATAATTTAACTGCTCATTTATCGACAACAAAGAAAGTTTATTGTGCGATATGGACTGAATATACAGGAGGACGAGGTGGTAATGATATTGCTTCTGCACTGTATAAAATATTAACAAGAATTTTCGAAGATAATGACATTGTAAATCTGACAACGTGGAGTGACTCGTGCGTTCCGCAAAACAAAAATTCGATAATGTCTGTAGCAATACAACATTTTATAAGAACTCACACAGAAGTTCAAAATATTACAATGAAATACTCTTTGGCAGGACATTCATCGGTCCAAGAAGTGGATAACGTCCACAGCCAAATTGAAAAGGTCTTGTCGACAAATGAATTCTTTTCGTCAATGGGACTCATTAGAATTTTAAAAAATGTGAACAGGAAAAGGCCTTTCAGCGTCATTCAAATGCAGCCTTCTGATTTCCAAAATTTCAAAAAATATACCAACGTTTATAATTATAAAATTATACCATTTTCGAAATTAAACACGTTGAGATTTACCAGGAATGAAGTTGAAGTTGAGTATTCTGTTAATTACAGTACTGAAATGATGACAAAAGCTAATATTAGGAAAGAATTACGTTTAAGACAAAGAAATGGATCCAAATGTCAAGAAGTTCCTAAACTTCCTACAAATATTGAAAGCATTAATTATTCTAATGCCATTAGTGAAAGCAAGAAAAAAGATCTTGTATCTATGTTTAAATACATGAGCCAGGCTGATATTGAATATTACAAAGTTATATTTAAAATAGGTAATTTAAAATAGATTAGTATTTTTACATATTTGAATTTTTCTAACTAATTTTTAATTCAATTTCAGGAAACATTACGGGACCGGATATAAATTAAGAGGAAAATAATATGCAATACTAATTAATAATCAAACATTTTTTTCGTTTAAATTTTTCTTTTATTTTTGTTTAAGTTAGTAAGATTTTGAAGATATATTTTGTTACTAGTTCTGTTTGCTTTTATTTTTGATTAAAAATAAATATAATGAAGAAATAACTAAATATTAAAAATAATAATATAAGAAATAACTAAATATTAAGAAATAATTAAAATATAAATATAAGAACATTTTTTTACTTTAATAAATCCTTTTCAAGTATTAAATTTCAATTACTATGGAGCATTTTATTTTCAACACTAAGTGAGCCCAAAGGTTTTATCTGTAAATCTCATTGTTCGTATTCTGCAATAACGTTCTAAGTGCTACATAGAACCATATTGTTCGAAAAGTTTTCACACAACCATTCAGTAAAAAGGTTCCACGTTAGTTTTTAAAATCCTATTGCACAGAAATACAACGTACCATTAAAAAAATAATATAATAATATTATTAAGTCCAAGCTGGGTAATCCACATGTTAAAAATTTTTGAACACTGTGTAGAAAATAGTGAGATTATAACATTTCAAAACTTTCAACATAATATTCTCGAAATGGCAACTTTTGAAGTTAGAACCCTTTTGTTCTAAGGTCGCGACATGTATGAGTTCAGGTCTCAAACGCGGACGACCCTCAACAGAACCATCTGTAAGTTATCAACATTCTTCTAAAAAAAAGAAAGGACCAGCTTTACCTATACCACCTAAAGATGTGCGACATGATTCAATCAATCATATGCTAATTTGGAAAAATGTGCGTATGAGATGCAAGTACCCATCATGTACTTCGGAATCCTTTGTTTGCTGTCGAAAATGCAGCGTTGCTCTTTGACTAAACAAAGACAAGAATTGTTTTGTGCGGTTCCATGAGAACTGAAATTACTTTTATAATTCTTTTTTTTCTATAACTGATTTTTTCTTATTAATGTTACTATATTTTCCGTTAATATGAAATTAAATTTTGTTTAAATAAATAAAAAAATCATTTCAAACTCATGTTTACCTTTTTAATAATTTGCACTTGTTTCAAGTAACAACATAAGTAAGTAAATGTATGACGTGCCATATATGACACGTTCTATTTTTTGTCAATAAAAGTATATTTTCTGAAAAAAATTAATACACATTATAATTTAAGTACTTTTTTGAATATATTTAACCAAAAAAAAATTTTTTCAGGCCGAAAGAATAAGTCATGCATTTAAAAGTTAATGAACATTTGAAAAATTCTTATCATAATATCAGTGGTGCGTTTCTGTAAGAGCAATTGAAAATTTTCACAGTAGAATATATTCAATTTGACGTTAAATTACATTATTTTTAACTGAGGTGTTTCTGTATGCACAACCAGTTGAAAATGAAATTCACCACAGTGAATTTTCAATTGATATTTAGCTGTTGAAAAGAATAGTGAAGTTATGGAATAGTGAAAAATCATATAAAAAGTATAGTAAAAATCTTAGAAATGAATGAACAATTAAGTAAATATATAAATATTCTATATTTATAAAGAATATTATTTATATTTTTTTTAAATTAAAAATTCGTAGATGTAGTAAATAAATATTATTTTTATATTTTTAGAGTACCAAGAATATAAAATTATTAGAATTAATGAAAGCGAATGAAAGTGTTGCTCGCGGGCAATATAATCAAAGAAATGGCCGTCTTTTGCATATACAAATATGGAAAGATGTGGCCAAAACACTAAATTCAATGGGTGGAGCACTTAAAACTCCGGAACAATGAAAAAGGGTAAGTTACATATAGACGATATAAAGGCATTTGAAAACAGAACAGGGAATTTGCCGTCTTGGAAAGGACCAAAATTACTACAAGATTAGGATAAAGAGTTAATAGAATTATTTTCTCAAAATCTTGTAGATGGGGATGGTACTACTCTTGAAATAGGGCTTAGACCTTCGAAGGTAAGTGTATAAATCAATCACTTAGTAACAATTTTTTGTAATAAATTAATACGTATACTATATTTTTTACTAGTCCTGAGATCAGGAGATTGGATCAGTAATGGATACAGAGGCATATTTAGAAGGCACCGCAGCAACTGCAGAAGAAACAGTGACACCTCTAGAGAGGGAAAGCCAAGTCCTGGTCCTTCTGTACTCAAAACTAGAAGACACAGCAGCAGTATAACAAATTTACGCAGCCTCTTTAAGGCTGCCAAATTAGAAAATGAAGCTAGGTTTACGAATTTAGAAAATAAAATAGATGAAATGGATTAATAAATAATATTAATAACGTTTTAGAAAAAATATATGAAAAAATAAATAAAAAATACATTTAATTGGAATTTTCATTAATACACCCAATTCTGTTTTTACACCCATTATCTTTTTTTCACACGGTCTAGGGAAAAAATTGATTCTGTTTTTACATTTTATTCGATTTAGCACGATTATGTGATTGAAAGAAAATTATTTTTATTAACCATAATTATTTAGACATTTTTTTTTTCTATGAAATTTTGATGTTTTTTAATTCATTTTAATTTAAAAAAGTACTTTAAGAATTGGATTTTGTTTTTGTTTATTAATTTTATATTGTTTTCTTGTACGAATTTTTGGTTCCTGCAATAATTTTATACTTACATATGTTAATTTTCCTTTGAGATTTGAATTGCCTTTTGTTTTTATGAAATTTAATTTGACTTTTATAAAGACTCTCGTGATAGTTTGTTTTGTATGAATCATTTCATTTTAATCATTTTTTACAAATTGAAAGATATGGAACTTATCGCCTTCTTTTCTATGTATACTTCATGTCTTTTTTTACACGGTTTTTTCTGGAACGTATCTACCGTGTAAAAACAGATGAATTAGGTGTATTTGAAATGAAAATATTACAAAAATATTTTTTTTGTAATAAATTTCATACATATGTTACATACATATAATATATTAGATATTCAAAAAAATATTTAAAGATTACGTAGTACATATATCATACGATTATACTTGATATAAGTATGATTTTTAGATAAGTATAAAATTTTTCCATTTAATTAAATTGACATTTTTATATTATATTTTCATATTTTCTTTGAACATTTGAAACATTTTGAAAATAAAATAATTTTATTTAGATTTATAAGAGAAATTTAAATATGTATGAAGATTTTTTGTTAGTGTGTAAGTTTATTTTTCTTACTGTTATTAATAATATTAGTTTTTTTTATTTTTTTTATATAAATATTCAATTGAAAAATTCCTTAAAGAATTGAACGAACGATCTTGATTTTGTTTCTATTTAACTTAGAAATGTTTTGTTGAATAAAATGGATGTGTAAATAATTAAATGATGGCTTTGTGTTGAACACTTCCCCTTCAGAACCCTGAATACTATGGAACCAGCATGATTACTTATTAGGTTTTGATTTGATTTCTTTTCCTCTTTCTCAAAAAGGATGGGAACATAGTTTTTTTTTACAGCGGACTATGTTTGTTTGAGGTGGGTAAGTCCCTATCATCGTTGGGCGAGGCAATTCTTTTTTTTATTACAGGACCAACGATGGTAGTAGCTGTATTCTTAGGCCAGAGCGGGGCCATAATTACGGGTTCAACGGTATGGGTGCAGTTTTTTTATCTTAATTTGATAATGAAGCATTCTTAGTAGAAATATTTCACTACTTTCTATTGCTTCAGGCTACGGAAAACAAAAGAGGTATGTAATAGTGGCAAACTCACGCCCCGTCCGGCGAGCTAGTACCGTGCTAGCCAGCTAGCGTAGCCGCCACTACCACCATCCATCATCTCAAGACGTAAGTATGACGTCATGTGTGTGATACTAAATTTTCACAGGTACAATGCGGCCCTGTGTATAATTATCAATATACACAGAATATAATACAACTGGTATAGTATGTTGTATGCAGTGTGGGGTCAGGGTGGGCTTCTATCTCTCATTAGGATGGAAGATACTGCCATGACGTCACACTGAATATATATATATATATATATATATATATATATACAAACATTTTGATTTTTTTGTAGTTTTTTTTATTATAGATTTACAGTGGCCGTAGTACAACAGTATGTACACACATTACTGTACATACATTACAAATGTTAGTACTTGGAACAGAACCTTTTTGTACACAGGATACTAACGGACATAATGAAGAAATAATAATCACAGGAAACGACAACCTATTTTCAGTCTCAAATTCTAGCAGTGATCCTTTAGCTGTATTACTAAAAGGAGGGGACCTTTACGATTCTCTTTACAATTTTCTCAAATGAAAGTCACATATTTATTGCTTCATAATTAAAATTTTATGAAAAATGCTTTATTTTTCAATTACATCAAAAGAAATTAATATAGACGGATTGAAATACTCGAAGAAGTGTCATATAGATGAATTATTTCAGGGTGAACATCTAAATCTGAAGATCATATTAGAACATAAAGTTGGATTATGGCAAAATGAATTGGTATATGAACATGTGATATTCACATATGGCAACAATAGAACCAAAATTACCAGGAGAAGCAGCAGAAACTACAACACCAGAAGTTTCCACAGATACATTACCACTCATTCCCCAACAGAACCGAATGCATCATGTTCAAAGCATGCAGTAACAAGCACAAAAACGACTTTTAAGCATTCGAAGAGACCTAGATCACCGTTATCAGCTATGGAAGCTACAGGGCCACGAATTGTACCAGGGTGGTTTTACCGGAACAGGTGTGTAAATGAAAACAAAGAAAGACGTGAATCAGTTACTCATTTTTTTTCTCTTTACTCTTTCAGCCTTGAACAACATCGTAAAAAGTTGACTGAGTTCACGAATATTGTGTGGCGAAAAAATCAATGCAACTGCATGCTAAAGAATTTGCATTTAGAGGAAAGGCTATATTGCCTTATGTAGTAAACAATTTAAAGACACCGATGAAGTATTTCCGATATTTTTTCACCGATGAGCTCATCGATTTGATAGTTTTGGAGACAAATCAAAATGCGCATTAGGAAAATATAAACACGGCATTCAACGTTGATGCAGCGCAAATCCACCGATACATCGGAATTTTGATATATATGTCTATTTTTCGATATCCGAATGTGGATTTGCACTGGGGTGAATTCGTATTTAGACAAATCCTCGATTGTATGCCGTTGAAAAAATATGAATGGATAAAGAAATATTTGTGCTTCTCAAATGCGGCTGAACGTATCAAAAAAGTCCAACCTGGGTATGATCCAGTTTTCAGAATCAGGAAAGTTGCCAAAATTTTAAATGACCTCTGTGTTGACGAGCAAATGTGTTCCACAAAAATGGTGCACCATTTACCTCAGTATATGCCGAGCAAGCCTCACAATTGGGGAATAAAGGTCCGTATTGCGAGAGTCTATATGAATAGAAACGACTCGTCTTTTTTCAAGTCTATTGAAGAAAGTCATGGTATTGTGTAAGTTAGTCGACTTTTTAAAATGATGTTATCGTTTTGAGACAGAAATTTTCTCAATGACATATATCAAATCACGTTTATTATGATTGTGAAATTTTTTAAGTATTTTCATTAGTAAAGTTTTTTATATTTCATGTTAATAATATAATATAAAGTTAATAAAATAAATTTTTTAAAATATAAATAAACTATATAAAATTAATAACCTATGAACATTGTGTAAATTTAAGTAAATTAGTGGGAAAATGAGTTCTTTTATTTGGTATGATGTCTTTGAAGACGAAATTGATGAAACTCGTCGAGCCGAGATAGTTTTTACAATTCGGAAAAGAAGGAGCTTGAGAGTAGCTTCAAATCCTCTAGATATGGATGAAATCCTGTAAATTTTGTTTTAATTGAAACAAATATTGAAAGTAATTCTAAACATTTCAAATTTTTCAGATTTAAAAAAAATTTCAGATTAACAAAAGATGTTTTTATAAAAATATTAGAAGATTTAGAACCTTATTTGAGAATACCACAAAGGTTCTCATCTATTCCTAAAATTGTTAAAATTAGCATGTCTGTTAAGATTTTGTGCTCAAAGGAGCTATCAATTAAGTATAGGTAATGACTATAATCTCGGACTTGGTCAATCTACTGTGTCTCTGGTTTTGACTGAAATAATAGATGTTTTTGAAAGACGTCTTTGTTCTAAATGGATAAAGTTCAACCATACCAGGGAAGAAGATGAAGCAAAATTATTTTTTTATACACAAAGTGGTTTGCCGGGCATTATAGGCTGTATAGATGGAACGCACGTCAAAATAAGAGCACCTGATCAACAAATCCAGCACCTCTATTATAACAGAAAAGCTTATTACAGCATTAATGCCATGATATTAAGTTTAATAGACATTTGTAAAAAAAATTTTCATAATTCACATTTTTAATGTTTTTTTTTAAAGGTCATTTTTATAATCATAAAAAAATTATTAATTATATAAAATTATTAAAGTATATAAACGCCAAGTTCCCAGGATCATCTCATGATTCGATGGTATGGAACATGTCGGGCTTGAAGAATCACTTGCAGGAAAAATATACAAATGGAATGAGAAATACTTTTATACTTGGTATAATTTATAAGATAACTCATAATGATATACCTTTATTTTATGATGTTATTTCCTTATTTCTTAGGTGATGCAGGGTATCCGCTAGCACCCTACCCCATAACGCCATTTCGAAGCACAACAGAAAATTCACTACAGGCATTATTTAATAAGAAACACACCCAGGCAAGAATTCTAATTGAACAAATGATTGGAATACTTAAAAACCGATTTAGGTGTCTTTTAAGGGCAAGAGAATTGCACTACAAGCCGGAAAAGGTGACAAAAATTATAAATGTGTGTGCAGCACTTCACAACATTTCTTTATATCATGGTGTTGAACTGGATCATATCGATAATTAGGATGTAGATAACGAAGGTGACTTAAATGAGAACGAAGTCAACGATAAAAACCATGCAGGAGATATTATCCGGAATGAATTACTTAATTCAATATTGTAAAAAGGGAATTTAAAAAACATTGTAATAAAGAAAAGATCGGACCTTAAGTCCAAAAAATAAATTTCTTTTTTTATATTTAAAATTTATAAAAAAAATTAACTGGCTATATTTATAGTAAAAAAGGAATTTTAATAAAAATGTATGTAATTTTAATTTTTTTAAAAAACTTTTATTTAAATATCAAAACTATATAGTCTTCATGACTCATCAAAAAATTTTACTGAAAAAAAAAAGGTCTTCATGACTGTTTAAATTAATTTGAAAAAAAAATTTTTGTTTTTAGACACTTTTAATTTAATTTTTACAGTTATAGCTCCATTGTAATATATAAATGAAATTTGTGGTTGTATATATAGATTTGGTCAAGTTTTTGTTGGTTTATAACGGTTTTTAATTGTCATGCATATAGGTATGACATGGCCCTGTGTGCACATTTTAACTGTAAAAGTCAGTGGCATTCATATATGTATGACTCTATATCTGCATTTCTTCAGTTTCTTCTGTTTCGTGTGGCAGACAATTTTCAAATTACCGATTGTGTTTGTTTTTATTATTCACATCAGTTTATTTGAAACTGTTCTTGTGATTAGTTAGCTAAAATTGTGTAACAAAATGAGTAAAAGAAAAAATTTGAATGACGATGAAATTTGTAATGTAGTGGCTGAGTGCACCGATAGTGAATTCGATTCCGATAATTCTTGTGCTGATCCAATGTGGATTCCAGAAAATTTTTCTGATGATGAGCTTAGCCGTTCTGAATTAGATGAAAATATTAATGAAATTCTTTTAAATTTGGAATTAGAAGAAAATGAACGTGAAAATGAAAGTGCTGATTGCACTCAATTTGGACAAAGCGGAACGGTTGAATGGAAGGAGTTTCAATCGAGACAAGAAAATTTTCCTTTCGTTGGCAAACATGGTTTGTAAAAAGATATTCCGGCAAATATTACACCACTGGAAGCGTTTTTTTTATTTGTTGACGAAAGAAATATCGACCATATCGTTACGGAAACGAATAGATATGCGGAAGGAGTTGTCAATTCTACAACGAGAAGAAGATACGCACGCATCAACAAGTGGATACCTACAGATAGAGAAGAAATAAAAAAGTTGCTTGGGTTACTGCTATGGATGGGACTAGTAAAACTGAGCACTCTTCCCGCTTATTGGTCCACAAAAGGAGTGTACAATTTAGAAATACCGCGCAAAACAATGCCTCGTAACAGGTTTCAACTGTTGCTATCTCTAATTCACTTTTCAAATAATGAAATAAGTGCATCTGGGGATAGACTTAGAAAAATCCAGCCTCTTATGGACATGCTTCAAAAAAATTTCCAAGAGACTTTATATCCTGGCGAAGATATTGTGGTTGATGAAACTCTTGTCCCTTGGCGAGGAAGACTCATATTCAGACAATATATACCGAATAAAGCCCATAAATATGGCATAAAACTTTTTAAGCTTTGTTCAACCGATGGTTATACATGGGCTATGAAAATATACTCCGGGAAGTCAGCAACTGGAGTTCGGGAGACCGGGTTAGCTAGAAATGTATGTGAAGAACTAACAGAAGGACTTTTGAATGAAGGTAGAACATTATACGTCGATAACTTCTACACAAGTTACGATTTGGCAAAGTCTTTTCTAAATAAAAGAACTCATGTTGTTGGCACTCTAAGAGCAAACACGAAATATATTTCCAAAGAGGTTTTGAATGCAAAACTAAAAAAAGGAGAAATGATTGCTAGGGAAGACCCTAATGGAATCGTCGTTCTCAAATGGAGAGACACTCGTGATGTGAGGCTTTTGTCTACAAAACATGCTCCAATAATGATCCAGACTCAGCATATCCTTTCAACTTCCCAACCAAGCACAAGCCAGGTTTCCGATTCAACAGTTCAACCAAGTACCAGTAATGTCCAACAGTTTCCAGTATTACAACCAATAAACAGATCTGTTCAGCAAAGGAGACCTCGAAGACCAAAGCCGTCCAAACCTTTGGGAATAACAGCATACAACAAAGACAAAGCAGGCATTGATCTTTCCGATCAAATAACATCCTACGCCACAACGCTTCGAAAAGGGGTCAAATGGTATAGGAAACTGGCTACAGAAGCACTACTAGGAATTTCGGTAGTCAATGCATGGGTCATTTATAAATTGGTGACAAAGAGGGAATTCAAATCAGGGAATTCAGAGAAGAAATCGCAGGTGACTTGCTAGATCTACCGAATCAGAGCGCATGCAGAGTCCACCATGTTCCAATGTTCATGTTCTTCAAGTAAGGACAGACGAGAATCAAAAGAAAATTCGAAGAAAATGTGTGTTGTGCTACGCTGAGATTAGCAAAAATGAAGGCCGACAGGCAGTAAGAAAAAGAGCAAAAATGGTTTACACCTATTGTAAAGACTTTCCCGACTCAGCTCAAATTTGCATGGAATGTTTTGGGAACCATCACCGCAAATAAAAAGCAAATTATATTTGAAAATAAGAACTTTTTTGGTTAAATAAAATTAAATATGTAAAAAATAACAAATATGTTTTTCTTCAGCTGTAAATCCATTTCTGTGTATCAGCGGCCAAAACCAATTTCAGTATCTCTTTCTGTGAGGCCAAACAAAATTTATATCATAGGATTCTACTTATACTGGAAGTCATTAATGCATGACAGGCTTTTCAATGAAATATTTGATGTCATTCACATATGAATGACGCGGCACAAACGAAAGTGTCACTGCCATTCATATGTGTATGACGTGGCAGTCAACGTGTTAAGTATTTCCTGTTTTTGCAACTCTACCAATTCCATTTTTGCTTTAAGCTTCATTTCTCTATCTTTTTCTTTTTCGGCTTTATATTTTTAAATATTCCTAATTTTTCTCTTTTTAATTTTAATACTTCTTTAGTTTTATCTTTTTTTAAGTAGTAAATTTTTTTTAAATATTCTTTCATTTCTTGTACTTCTTTTTTAAAATTTTTAAATTCTTCCCCGTGTTCTTCCAACAATTTTGTTCTGTGTTCTGTATTTATGAACACTCTTCTGTGCTGGACTTCTGTGCTTCTGCAGTTGTTCTATTCTGAACCAAATCAATATCAGGACTCTCTGTGGCATGTTCTTCAACGGGTACAATATTCGTAGAAGTATCTAGGCCAAATTCTTGTCCAGGAGGATCTACACATTTATCTATACTTAAAAACTCACATATTTTTTCTTCTAGAGGAGTTAGAATGTGTAATAGTATGTTAGGTCCTCCTCCTGTGTTAATTGTAATTTCTTTTTTATTTTCCACTAATTTTTTCTTGAATTTGGCTTTCATGTCTGTCCAAACCTAAATTGATATATTATTAGAAAAAATTCATTTTCTTGTAATTATGTTTATATATTTACCTTAGCCCATTTGTCAGCAGATTTTATTGGAGGATCTAGGCTGTTCAATTCAAGTGTGAACTTCTTCTAGTGTTCCTCAATTTCCGATTTTCTGCACACACCTTTGGCTATCATCGGATTCCTATCCATCAGCGTCACCAGCCTATCTAACTGTATTTTATTGCTGAATATTTTTTTTCTAAAAAAATTGTTTAATAAAATTGGTGAATGTCTAATTAACAAAATCTTCAATTTTTTATTTGAAATACATACAGTGAGTGTCGAAAGTATTCGGACGATACTCTATATACATTATTTTTCCTCATAAATGTAAACTAATTCAAACTTTAATAAATTTTTTTTTTATTTTTTAATTACTTATTGGGTACACTATTAATAACAAAAATTAAAATCTAAACATTAATTACTTAAAATAAAAATAACGTTGAAAATATGCAGCAGTACGTCAATTCGTCGCATCAAAAGTATTTTGACGATTTCTTTAATGATCTGTAGAAATGATTAATTTAAAAAATAGAAATTGACAAAGAATTTTTTTTTCATACTTTAATATTTTGTTGGATATCCTTTTTGTTTTATAACTTCTTCCAACCGTTTTGGCATGGATTGTACAAGTTTTTGTACTTCTGTTGAAGTAATAGTTGACCACTCTGTTTTTAAGTTTTTTTTTAAATCAGAAAGGTTTGTGTGCTGTTTTTTTTTCAATTTGTTGCCCAATGTAGCCCATAGATGCTCAATAGGGGTCAAGTCTGGAGACTGTGGTGGGGTTTCCAACCTTTGACGTACATTGAAAAGAAGTCACATCTTGGTATTGTATGCGGTATGTTTGGGGTCATTGTCTTGTTGGAAAATAAAATCATTCATGACTCCCAAATTTTGTGCACTTGTGTCTAGATTTTCTTTTAAAATATTTATATACTTCAAGTGGTCCATGGTTCCTTCAATAAAACTCAAATTTCCAACTCCATTATATCCCATACAACCCCAAACCATTGCATATCCTCCACCATGCTTTACAGTGCCTTGTATGTTCTTTGGATCTAGCTCCTTTCCGACTTTTCTCCAGACATTTTCTTTACCATCGGAACCGTAAAGATTAAATTTACTCTTGTCACTAAAAATCACTTTTTTCCAAAAAGTAATTGGGTGATTTAAATACTTTTTAGCGAACTCAATGCGTTTTATTCTATTCACTACACTGATATGTGGCTTTCTTCTAGCTATACGACCATGGTACCCCTTGCTTCTTAATGTTCTTCTTATCGTTGATGGACTAAATTTTTTATTAAAATCTTTTTCAATGAAAGCTGCAATTTCCGGTGCACTTGTTTTTGGTTTTTCTTTAATAATATTTATAACGTCTCGCTGTTCTCAATTTGTTAATACCTTTGGTCTAAATGCACGTTTAGTATTTTCTAAGGATTTAGTTTGTTTATATTTTTTTAATACATCAAATATCGTTTGTTTACTTCGATTTAACACTTTTCCGATAACACTCAATGTATGACCTTCCTGATGAAGTCTTAAAATCACTACTTTTTCTTCGATAGTCAATTCTTTTCCTTTACGTCCCATTATGAATGATAAATAATAATACTATCTACAGCTGAACAACCTAATTCTTGAATTTATATTAACAAACTAATAAACTAAATATTTAATTACAATTTTAGTTGTTATCAATAATTTAATAACTGTTTCTGTAACGGTAAACTTAGTGCAACGCAGATGTCCGAATACTTTTGATGCGTCGAATTGACGTACTGCTGCATATTTTCAACGTTATTTTTATTTTAAGTAATTAATGTTTAGATTTTAATTTTTGTTATTAATAGTGTACCCAATAAGTAATTAAAAAATAAAAAAAAGTTTATTAAAATTTGAATTAGTTTACATTTATGATCAAAAATAATGTATATAGAGTATCGTCCGAATACTTTCGACACTCACTGTATATGTATTTTTTTATTTACTTACTTATTATTATTATTACTGTATGATCACTAAAAAACATTAGTGATCATGCATTGGTCCTTCGAGCCGGATATTCCGGATAGTGATTTTTTATTATTTCTACAAACAATTAACAGTGTATAGTGAAAATTAATTTTCTAATACAAACAATAATTAGTTAAATAGAATAATAGAAACAATAATTAGTGTCTATATAATAAATTACTATATGTACAAAATGATTATGATGATACAAATGATTAATGAGTAACTTTTGTGTTAAACAAAAAATGTGTATAGTTGATTTATATAAGTTAATTTCATTCCTTTATTTTAAATTAAACGGTTTTACCCGTTAATACAAATATTGTGAAAACTAAATGAATTTTAATTTTAATGTGGAATCAATTAAAAAACCTTTCCTTAAACAAAAATGTACCATTTAGACAGTGCTTTAAAATAATTTTGTAGAATAAAAATAGTAAATAAATAATAAACAAATTTTGTGTTAGACTAAAGGAAAAATATAATATACATTTGTTATAAACTTAGAATAATTTTTCTAATCTTTGTTTTTGGTCAACACCAAAATATTTTTATCTTTTTGAAAATATTAAAGTGTATAAACAACTAGTGCTCAAGATGACTTCAAGAGGAAAGAGTTCTTCAAATTTCAATTCGCTGGACAAGCAAAGGCGAGCAAATTTCAGCTTGGCAACAAAACTTGCTGAAGATATTGAAACAGATGGGTCAAACTGGACTGCAGTACAGATAAGTATCAAACTATCTTTACTAGAGTCGTGTTTAATTAGATTTGATAAAATTCAAAGTGAACTTGAATTAGTTGGTAATGCATCGGAGTATGAAAATCGTAGTAGGTTTGAACAAATCTACTCTTCTCTAAAGGAGAAACTAATTCAATTGAAAGACAAATTTATAAGTGAAAGTGATACCTCTTGTCGTTCTACTTCAAGTTCACAATCGAAATCGAAATCAATTTCACCAGCTGTTCAGTTACCCAAATTCGATGGTCGCTATTCGAAATGGAGTGAATTTTACAATATGTTTGTATCACTCATACATAACGATCCTGACTTATCCAATGTCGAGAAGTTCCAAATGCTTCGCTCGAGTCTAATAGGTCCAGCAGCTATCGTGATCGAATCTCTCGAGGGTAACGACCAGAACTATAATACGGCGATTAAAATATTGAAAGAAATGTTCGACAACAAAAGATTAATATTCACAACCCATATTAACAAGATTATGAACCTGTCTCACGTCCCCTAAGGTTCAGTCACCAAATTAAGAGAACTCTGCGATTGTCTTAATGCAGAGATCAGAGCACTTCAATCGATTGGAAACAAAGAACAAATCGTTGATGCGATTCTAATCAGTACCATTTCATCAAAATTAGATTATATTACTAGTTCGAAATGGGAAGAATCTGCAAACTTCAACAAAATTCCTTCATGGAATAATTTCATTACCTTTACAACACCGATGTAAAACTTTAGAGCATGTTCAGGGTTCTTTAGTGTTTTGTTCCGAAAATACATCACAAAATCGTAAACGTGACAATCGCGGAAAAATTATTGTATATTCTGCATCCAACGTTGATAAATTCTGCAAATTTTGCAAAGACAAAAATAATCACGTACTCTCCAGATGTCCAACTTTTCTAAAACTGAATCCCGAAAAAAGATTCAGACAATAAAAAAAATGAACTTGTGCATTAATTGTTTAAAGACTGGACATCGTGTGAAGTATTGCAACGCTTCAAAATGTTTAAAATGTGAAAGAAGACATCTCACCGTCTTACACTTTAATGAAGACTCCGAAAATAAAGGGAATGAACCAAATCAAAGAAAACAAATTCCAACCCTCACTTCTTCATGACAATTAGAAACACCAGATCAAGTAATAATCGCCACTGCTATCGTCTCTATACTTTCTAATTCTGGTCTGAAGTCAAATTGCCGCATCCTTCTAGATTCTGGTTTTTAAGCTAATTTCGTGACAGAGAAACTGACTTGGCATTTAAATTTACCTAAAGAACGTATGGCTTCGACAATTATTGGAATTAATGCGGTTTGTAGTGACGCAAAATATAAAGCAAGCTTCAAACTGCAATCAATAAACTCAGACTTCACAGTAGACGTTAGTGGAATTGTTTTACGTGAAATAAGCTGCAATCAACCATCATGTTTCATCAACATTTCAGATTGGAATATTCCAATGAACATCAAACTTGCAGATCCTTTTTTCAATGCAGCTCCAATAAGTACTGAAAACGAACCATTAGATGTTATGCTGAGGAAATTCTGGGAAATTGAAGGTATTGAAACTGTGAAAAAACCTATGACCAAAGAAGAGAAATTCTGCGAAGATCACTTTCTTCGAACCTTCTCACGCGATGCAACAGGGAGATTTATCATTAGATTGCCATTTAAAGAAGACCCAGAAAAATTAGGAGACTCCCATCAGATTGCAGAAATTCGTTTATCTCATTTACAAAGAAAACTTGAATTGAATCCAGAATTCAAGGATGAATATATCGCCTTTCTAGACGAGTACGAAAAACTTGAACATAATGGAACTCATGAAAGAGATTCCATTTAGTAAGGCCACTTATTTTATACCCCATCATGGCGTACGACAAATGAACAATAATAAGCTGAAATTAAGAGTAGTTTTCGACGCATCCACTAAGACAACTTCAGGTCTATCCCTAAACAACATTATGATGGTTGGTCCAAAAATTCAAAATGACATATTTACTGTGTTGTGTCGGTTTAGAAGCCACCGTGATGTGTTTTCCGCAGATATAATGAAAATGTACCGGCAAATTCTAATTCATCCCGAAGATACGAAATTTCAACTAATTTTGTGGAAAAATGAAAAATCAGATCCAACTCAAGTGTTCAGACTCAAAACTGTAACTTATGGTACAGATTGCGGTCCATTCTTAGCTTTACGATGCCTTCATCAATTAAGTTTAGACAATGAGCAACGTTATCATTTGGGTTCAAAAGTTTTAAGACATGATTTATATGTCGACGATATTCTGACAGGTTCAGACTGTTTGCACGAACTACACAAAATTCGAAGCGAATTGATTCAAATCTTAGAGTCTGCAGGCATGAAGTTACATAAGTGGTGTAGCAACACAGACGAAATATTATCAGACATCAGCGTCGAATTACGACAAGAATTCATTTCATTGAACGAGAACATTACTACACAAGCTTTAGGCTTAAAATGGCAACCTGGCCCAGACATCTTTTACTTTGACTCCAACAAAATCAAGGTTTCGGAAAAAATTACTAAGCGTACTGTTCTTTCGACAATTGCTTCACTTTTTGACCCCTTAGGGTTAATAAACCCGGTAATTGTAACATCTAAGGTTTTCATGCAACAGCTATGGAAGCAAAATCTTCATTGGGACGAATCTCTTCCGATGAATCTACATTCTAAATGGGAAGACTTTCTGCAGCAGTTAAAGTACATTAATGAAATCAAAATCAACCGTTATGCATTGCAACCCGATCCAGTTGAAGTACAACTGCATGGATTTGCTGATGCTAGCGAGTCGGCGTATGGTGCTTGCATTTATGTGAGAAGTATTAATAAATCGAATTCGATATCTGTCCTCAAAACGATTTCAGTTGCAAGGTTAGAATTGTGTGCCGCTCTTCTATTAGTAGAATTCATTGAACAAGTATTGATATCTTTCCCTGTCAAGTTTTCTTCGATAAGATGTTGGTCAGATTCGACAATAGTTTTATCTTTGTTGAAATGTGAACCGTCAACATGGAATACGTTTGTGTCACATAGGGTGTCAAAAATACAAACTATCAGTGAAAAATAATCAGTAACTTGGAGACATGTACAAACACATCAGAATACTGCAGATATTTTATCACGAGATGCGTTTCCTTCTCAAATTCTTTCAAACCAAATGTGGTTTGCTGGGTGCAGACTTCTTGAACAAAATTGAAAGTTTATGGCCAAGGTCAGAAATTATACAACCCACACTTGAAGAAAAATGTAAAGTTGTCAGCACTTTTCTTACGTCAGTAGCAAAATATATAGTTTCAAACACCAAATATATTAACTCTTAAACTTCTTCCATTCGAGTCTTTGCATACGTATATAGGTTTATACATCGTATGAAACAAAAGAATGCCAAGAAAAGAAACACAAGTTCGAGCTCCAGAATCATTCTTGACACTGAAGATTTAAATTTCGGTGAATTATTAATAATAACAAACATACAAAGTGTTTTCTACAACGACGAATTAAAAGCACTAAAGAGAGGTGATCACGTATCGTCTAAAAGTAAAATGCTGCCACTTGATCCTTTTCTAGATGAGAAAGGAGTTCTACGAGTTGGTGGACGACTCAGAAATTCTATCTTGGAATTTCCTACCAAACATCCGGTAATTCTACCTCGTCAGCATGCGTTTTCGAGATCGATCGTATCTCATCTCCATGAACAAAGTCTTCATGTAGGTCTTCTAACTTTAAATGCTATATTGCGTCAGAAGTATTGGATGCCTGATAGTAAGAGTCTAATTTGATCTGTTATTCGCAAATGTTTAACTTGCTATAGATCGAAACCTAAGCTTCAGCAGCAAATAATGGGTCAACTACCTTCGAATCGTGTAGAAAAACATCTTTCGTTTGTTCATACGGGAGTTGACTTCTGTGGGCCCTTCCTCATCAAACAGTTAAACAGGGGGAAGGTGCGGACAAAAATATACATTGCAGTTTTCATCTGCTTTTCAACAAAAGCCGTTCATCTAGAATTAGTAGCAGAATTATCGACACATGCTTTTATTGCAGCCTTAAAAAGATTCATTTCGAGACGAGGCAGATGCAGTTCAATTACTTCCGACAACGCGACAAACTTTGTTGGTGCGAGAAAAGAGTTATTGAAATTGAAAGACTTATTCGAGCATCAAGAGCACAATGAAGGATTAACCAGATTTTGTCAAGACAGGGGCATTGAATGGAAATTCATTCCTCCTAGATCTCCACATTTTGGTGGACTGTGGGAAGCAGCAGTAAAAAAGGCTAAGCAGCATTTGTCAAAAACTTTACAAGGTGCTGTACTGAATTATGAAGAATTCAATACGGTTGCTATCCAAATTGAAGCTATTATAAACTCAAGACCACTGACACCAGTCTCATCCGATGCAAACGACGTCGAAGCATTAACACCCAGCCACTTCCTTCTGGGCAGAACACCGCGGATTTTTCAACAAGATAATGCTGCCATACACACCGCCCGGGAGGTTAGAGAATGGTTTTGGCCGAAAACCTCAATGTACTGGACTGGCCATCGTTGTCACCGGACCTGAATATTATTGAAAATTTATGGCGATGGCTAAGTAGGCGTATTTATTCGAATGGAAAACAATACGAAGACGCTATAGAATTGGAAAGAGTTGTAGTAGAAACCTGGAATCAAATTCCTCTGAATATTATTCATGGTTTATATGATTCTATTCCCAATAGGTTATTTGAGCTTGTTCGTAATAACGGCAAGCATACGCATTATTAATTTTTTTTTGTATAATATTAAAAAAATAAATTTAAAAATCTAAAACATTAAAACAACTTTTTTATTTACATTGAAACCCCTTGAAAATTCTTCTAATTCGATGATTTTTGGATTGTACCTAATCATTTGCTCCGCTTTTATACCGCAAATTTCACAACAAGTCCTGTCAATTTTCTAAGAATTCATAAAACCTCTAAAAATTTTCCGTAATTATTGGAAATCCCATGCATCAAAAATTTAACACATGTTTCAGTTTGCAGCTACCTGCATTTACCTGCTTTATGAAAATTCTACATTGTACCTAATCAGTTGCTCCGCAGTGTATTTTATATAAATACCAAAACGCCGCCCAGGTGGTATATTATATGCCAAATATCATAACGCTCTATTTAAATTAAAATTAGATGGCTTAGTACAAAAACGAACGATACCAGAAAAATCAACTACTTCAACCAGCGAAGAATCAATTATTCCTTCAATTGCGCCTGGTAATTTGATTTTATTATAGAACGTACATTATATTACATAAGAATTAATTAACAATAACATTTGGTCATTTATTAGTAAGTTATTTACAATTTTATAAAACTAATTTTTTAACAAAACTATTCAAGATAGAAGCAGACTTCAAACGCATCTTCAAAGGAAAAGAAGATAAATTATATAAAAATTGGAAAAGTTTCTGCGAGCGTATTTTCCCAGTGATGAGTTTAAAAATTAAAGACGCTTTTAGTAAAGAATTATTAAATAAAGTTTCTAGTGATAATCCTGGTAATTTCGATTTAAAAAAATTAAATATATGAATTTATAATTATTGTATTTATTTTCAGCACTGAAAAATTTATTAATTTTAATATTACTACCGTCATTATTGGTACCATCAAGCAGAAAACGCATTATTAATCCTGTTACAAAAAAACGGCATTACAAGTAACGCAGCCAAAAATAATTCAAGAATATAATCAGAAGATGGGAGGTGTTGATAAAATGGATTTTCTTTTATCACTATACCGCATTTTCATCAAAACTAGAAAGTGGACACTTCGTATATTTGATCATTTCATAGACCTAGCCGTTTGTAACTCTTGGCTTGAATACCAAAGATTTTGCGATGAAATGAAAATCTCACAAAAAGAGCGTATGAGTTTACTCGACTTTTGCAGTGATATTGCTGCAGGACTTCTAGCGAAATCAGTCTCTGAAGGTGGCACATTAAAAAAACATGGTAGACCTAAACTGTCGAGTATAGAAAATAACGACTGCAGTAGCAGATGTTCTTCTCCAGGATCCTCGAAGAGTGGATATGAGAAACGTCCCTACATGTCGTCAAGATATGACGGTTTCGAACACTGGCCACAGTTTACCAAGAACAAAACCAGATGCAAGAACGAAGGGTGTTCAGGATGGCCTCGTTTCATTTGCACAAAATGCAAAGTACATCTTTGCGTACAACGTAACTGATTTCAAGCATTTCATACAAAATAATTGTTTTTTTTTAAGAAAATGAAATGTATATTTGAATTAACAAGTTTATGTTACTGGAATAAATTTAGCCGTTACCAAAATAAATTTTTATTTTTTTTATCTCTAGGGAACAATTGTTGCCTGTAAGCAACAATCCTTTTAACGATGTCCTTGTGATTTTTTATGTATATTTTTTTGATTTTCACATTCTGTAGGACAAATATAGTAGAATACTGAAAAAATTAATTTTTTAGCACAAACGATTTTTAATTTCCATTGAAAGGGTTAATTAAGGTGATAAATAATATACAGTAAAATATATATATTATTTTCTTGCAGATAAAGTACATCTTGTTACGTAAATTACATAATTATTATTGTATATGCTATATGTAAAATTCATAATATTAATGCACATATCTATGTAGGCTACATAACTTTATTTAATTTAAATGCTTATAAAAATAGTAACTACGAATATGAAACAGAATTTCGTTAATATAGAATTAATAAAAATGAATTTGTAAATTATTAAAATTAGTCTTTTGCTTATGAATTCCCTTTTCAAGAACCAACATTTTCTTTCGCAACTCATGTCTTAAAACTTAGGTTTTAAGCAACATTATTGTTAAAGAAAGGAAACATAGTTATTTTATTTACATCCAACTATGTTTGTTTGAGGTGGGTAAGATCCTATCATCGTTGGGCGAGGCGTTCTTTTCTTTAATTTACAGGACCAACGATGGTACTAGCTGTTTTCTTGGGCCGGAGCGGGGCCAAAAATTTAATTTACAGGTCTACGGTGTGGGTGATTTCTTTTTTCGTATATTTTTTTTGAAGCATTCTTGGTAGAAGAATTCTACAACCTTCTACCGCTTCAAGGCTACGATAATTAAAAGAGAGATGGATAGTGGCAAACTCACGCCCCATCTGGCGAGCTAGTACCGTGCTAGCCAACTAGCGTAGCCGCCACTACCTCCATCATCTCAAGATGTAAGTATGACGTCATGTGTGTGATACTAAATTTTCACAGGTACAATCCGGCCCTGTGTATAATTATCTATATACACAGTACATAATACATCTGGTGTAGCATGTTGTATGCAGTGTAAGGTCAGGGTGGGCTTCCATCTCTCATTAGGATGGAAAATACTGCTATGACGTCACGCAGCATATATATACATATAAACAATCATTTTGAAATTTTTTGTAGTTTTATTATAGATTTACAGTGGCCGTAATACAACAGTATGTACACACATTACTTTCATACCTTACAACAGTGAAGTGTAAAATTACCGAGACACGTAAATTTATATTTTTTTTAAACACATTTACTCTCGATTTTGAAAATTTTCGTATATTCGACGTCATAAATACAGGTCCGTGATTTATCAAATTATTTTAAAATTTTGTTGAGGAAATTATCTACGTACGACGTAGTTCACTCGCGTTTATATAGATATAATTACGAATAATCGGCGAAGTAAATCTATTTATACAGTGAATTAAAAAAGTATCGGAATACCTAATTTTTTTTTAAACATTTTTGTTCGTATCATTAAAATTATATTTTTTTTCTTAATTTTTTTTACATAGTGCGCGCCATATATATCGACTCTACATATATTAAACTAAAATTTAAATATATTTAATTACGGAATTGATTATATGGGAAATATTTTAATTTTTTTTGTATCTTAAGTCGGATTACATATAGAGTTGACACGGGAGATGCTGAGCCTATTAAGCAAAAACATTATCCGGTTTCGCCTGCCATACAGAAGTTAATGTATGAAAACTTGACCGGATGCTCTCTCTCGGTGTCATTGAGGAATCAAATAGCCCCTGGAATTCCCCCGTCGTCCTTGTACGGAAACCTGGAAAAGTACGCCTATGTTTAGACTCGCGAAAAGTTAACGAGGTGACTAAAAAGGATGCATATCCATTGCCTCACATTGCGGGTTTATTAAGTCGTCTACAAGACACACGATATATATCAAGCATTGACTTGAAAGACGCATTCTGGCAGATCCCTCTTGAAAAACAATCTCATGAAAAGACTGTTTTTACAGTTCCGGGTCGTCTTTTATACCAGTTTACAGTAATGCCATTCGGGTTGTGTAATGCGCCTCAACGTATGTTCGTTTATCTGGATGATCTTTTAGTTGTATTTGTCCCTATTTTAGTTTTGATACACATTTGTCCCTATTAGAAGAAGTTGCTTGGTATTTATGAAAGTCTGGTTTAACCATAAATGTCGAAAAAAGTAAATTTTGTGTAAAAGAGGTTAAATATCTTGGTTATATAGTCGGTAACGGAATTCTTAAGACGGATCCTGGTAAGATTGAAGCCATTCGTGATTTTCCTTGCCTAAAACGGCAAAACAATTAAGAAGATTTTTGGGTATGATTGGATGGTACCAACGATTCGTCGCAAACTATGCTAGTATAGCTGCTCCTTTAACGGATGCATTAAAAACTTGTAAATCAGGATTCCGTATTTCTTTCTTTCCGTATGAGCATACTGATTTATAGGTTAAATACCTATGTTCGTACAAATATTAGTTGATTAGAACGATTTCTTAATATTGTTGATCTTCATTGTGTTTTGCTTATCTATTTATTAGATAAATCATACCATCGTAAATACATCCTTCCATCCATCTAAGCAAATAAAATAAAATCTTTTTTTTTTCAAATAATGACGATCCCATAAATATGTATAAGAATGGGCAGATGAAATATTGCGAATTTTAAAATTTTTCATTATATGACGGTTAAAATTTTTATTGCATATATACGCAGATACAGTATTTTGATTTTTTTAATCAAATTTCAACAAATTAAAATAATTTGCACGAAAACATAAAAATTTTTATTGTACATACAAAAATACTAAAATCCTAAAACTTTTAGGTCATTTTTACTACAATTTTTCATAGTTTTTACTACGAAAAGATGTACAAGAAGTCACATCTATGATTACAACTACAAACATGTCGTTTATTGTATTGTGTATTGTGTTGTGTTACACATTTTTTTTTAGTTTTGTTTTGTTTTTTTGTTAAACCAAAAAGAAGGGAATAACAGTGAATTCTAATAGATAGATTTATCATATAATATAGTTAAAAATATAATAATAAAAATTATAAGTGAATATCATTTTGATAATTTTGTTGAAAAAATAAATTTAATGTATAAATTGTTTCAGTTTGCAAAAGTGTAGGACTTTAAAAATCTTTCTCTTCGCTACTAGATCTAGTTCCTGATCCTGCAAATAATTTTAAAAAGGAAGTTGTAACTATGTAAGTAAAATGTGTTATGATATTATAATTTTTAATATTACAACAATTTTATATAATGTTGGCACATACATATTGGTTAAACATGAAGCCTTTAAATTTAATATGGAGTTGTTTGGTGAATATATAAAAATAACAAAAGGAAATGATAATGAAGATGAAAATGAAATAATATGTTCAATGAAATCGTTTCATTCTAAAATGATAATTATACAGAGGAAAGAGCACATGATAGAAGCTTATTCAAATATGGCTAGCAAAATTTTTACTACAATGGAAGAATTTCAGGAGAGAGACAGTGGTTGGACAGTGATTAATTCGAATTATTCATCTTGAAATTAACATCAATCAATGGAAGCCTTTGAAAGGATCGCAATATATACCTTTACCGAAAAATTTATTCAACAAAAAGGCTTGCATCAATGTAAAAAATAATGATGAATATTGTTTTAAGTGGGCAATAATTACAGCATTGACTCCAGTTGAAGCAAGTTCTGACAGAACTTCTTCATATCAAATTAGAGATATAAAGGAAAAAACAATAATTTTGAAAAATAATACAAATATTGAGTTTACACTTATGACATTCCCTTGAAAAATCAGTCTACCTGTGACAGCGGTAGGATACAGACGTGTTTTTAGTTAGCTCGTGCCTCGTGCATGTAAATTGATATTATTGATAAAAAAAAATTGTTTACTAGAAGTATTAGCTTAGAACTATTAAAGAGTCTTTTATTATATTATTTTTAAAAACAAATTAAAGTAAATTGTGTGTAATGATACATAATATTTTTAATTAAGTGGTTTTTATAGTTATTTCTTAAAAAAAGGGACGCCATAGTGCTGTGACTCCATGATTAATAGAGTCTTTAAGTGAATTTATATGTTATAAAGGGCTAATATTTACATGAGATATTAAATTTTCCAGAAATGATTTTAATGGAAACAAGGACTCCATTTTGAATAATGTTTTTAACTAACAGAGTGTCATTAATTGTATACTTTTATTGATAAATGACTCCATTTTCTTTTTTCTCTTAATATAAAATCCTGATATTTTAACAATTAATAGAGTTAGTGAATTTAAATTAATTTTAATGGAAATGAGGAATCCATTTTAATTAGATCGTATATCTGTGTTAATTTTTGGAAATAAGGACTCCATAATAAATTTTGGTTAACACAAGTGAATTATATGGAATTAAGGACTCCATACTAAATCAGTTATACAGACATTTTGAATATTGTTTTTAACTAACAGAGTGACATTAATAGTATAATTTATGGATAAAGGACTCCATATTCGTTAGTCTCTTAATATAAATCCTGATATATAAACAATTAATAGTGTTAGTGTATTTAAATTAATTTTAATGGAATTGAGGACTCCATTTTTAATTAGAGTGTATATCTGTGTTTATTTCTTGGAAAAATGGACTCCATAATATATTTTGATTAACACAAGTGAATTATATGGAAAAAAGGACTCCATATTATATCAATTATACAGACGGAGGGTGTACAACCCTTTTTTAGTGCACAAACAAAGTACATTTTATCTTGATGTTACAGGGTAATCCTATGTACAAATTACATAATCAGAGTGCACTAATTTTTCATAAGACAGTTTATTTAAAAAAAAAAACTTTTTTTGCATTTGTTTTATTTTTTCTTTCCTTTTAGATAGATTATATCTTAGCTAATAATCATCAAATACAATCTTTAACATATCAACAGAGTTAATTAAGATGAGTTCGCCCTCCGGGGTGAACCCGAATAGGTTTTCCCTCCTTGGGGAGGAAGACCTAAGTCAGATGAACAAAAAACGAAAAGTCCCGAAAGGAAGCAGGGGGTTTACGGGGCTCCAATCTACAACTAATTTCCCTCCTCTTTTTATCAAATCGGCCCCCACGGATGAATCCAAATTCATTTTGATCAGCTCACGTCAGCCTTCCGGTACCCCATCGGCTGATGGGAAAACCACTTTCTGCAGAATGGAGGAATTCAACATCTCCTTGGTGTTGAAAGCCCTCACAGAGATTTCTAGGGAAATTCAAGATGTCGAATGGCGAAATGATGGTCGCATCCAGCTGCTAATAAAAACCAAGGCTATTGCAGATAAATTTATAAACACAGAGCACCTCCAGCTCATAGGTGACAATAAGATTCCCATCAAAGTGAAATATATATCGGCCCTCAACACTTCTAGAGGAGTGATTAACTCTACTGTTTTGAAGTTTGTTACTGAGAAGGACATCTGCGATGATCTCTTTGCCCAGGGGGTCATTGCGGCAAGACAGATCAGGAGACAAGGGACTAACGAGGCCACAGGCCCGGTAGTACTCACTTTCGATCAACACAACATACCGTCTTATGTTAATTTATGCGGAGTTTTTGGGATCCCAGTTAGGGAATATAAAATGTCTCCGATGAGATGCCGTAACTGCCAGAAGATTGGACTCACAGGCAATCGATGTCCTACCCCAAATGACCCACGCTGTTCAGGCTGCGGTACTACTCCGCATGAAGGACCTTGCATCAACACAGTCTGCATTAACTGTGCTTTGGGACACAGTGCTTCAGACAAGAACTGCCCAATGTACATCAGAGAGCAGGACATTCTGGAGATTATGCACCGTGAACGTTGCACCAAATACCAAGCGCGCAAAAAGTATTTTGAGCGCAATCCGGGTGCATCGTCTAACTTATCTAATAGAATAAATAGCAATAAGATACCGACTAAATTTATAATAAATAAACGTGTAGGTGCAGAATCTTTCGCTGTTATTAGTAGAGAATATTTTAGTCGAATTTAAATTGGATACCGGGTCACAGGTCAATATTTCACCAAATATTTATGAAAAAATTAAAACTAAGGTGTATTTAAAAAAATCAGATAGCAAGTTAGAAGCTTATGGAGGATTTAAAATAAAGATTTTAGGGGTTATAAATGTGAAAACACGATATAGAAACAAGATTTATAATATTGATTATGTTGTCGTGGACTTTTATGCCAAACCGTTGTTAGGTTTAGATACATGACTAAGTTAGGCATATTAAAACACACTGATTCGATAAGCATTGCTGACAAACATTTGGATGACTTCATAGAGAGATATAAGAATGTATTTTTTGGTATTGGTAGATTTCCTGATAAATGTACTTTAGAGCTTACTGAGTCAGCAATCTCGGTTAGCAAACCTCCAAGAAGAATTCCGTTAGCCATCCACGGCAAGGTTAAACATGTTTTGATGGAAATGGAAGCAAAACATGTAATTTCTAAAGTTGAAAGCCCATCTGATTGGTCGCACAACATGGTTGTGATAGAAAAGAAAGACAAATCTGTACGTATTTGTCTGGATCCGAGGGAATTAAATCAGGTTCTAAAAGAGGAACATTTTTTAATTCCTAAAATAGAAGATTTTAGGATTGCTATGCGTGAAATGAAATATTTCACAGTCGTGGATTTACGTGAAGGTTTTTGGCAATTAGAGTTAGATGAAAAGTCTAGGAAATTAACAGTTTTTAGTACACCCTTTGGTACCTTTCAGTACAATGTTATGCCATTTGGCGTTAAAGTAGCCCCAGAAAAATTTCAAAAATTTAATTCAAAATATTTTGGACATTTACCGGGCTCTTTGTTTATATTGACGATATTATTATAGGCGGTAGAACTTTATTTGAACATGATAGGAATTTAACAAGAGTAATGGATTGTGCAAGAAAATTTAATATAAAATTCAATCCTAAAAAAATTCAATATCGAGTACAACAGGTAAAGTACCTAGGACATATTTTTTCAGGAGAAGGCATATCACCAGATCCGGAACGTATTGAAGCTATTATGCACATACAAAAACCCAATAACTGCAAAGAGTTACAAAAAATATTAGGTATGTTGAATTTTTTAAGACCTTTTATACCAAATTTAGCTGATTTGACAGCACCATTTAGACAATTATTGAAGAAGAATATTGAATTTCTATGGACAGAAAGTCATATGCAAACCTTACAAAATATTAAGGCTATATTGAGAAAATCGTGTATTTTACACAGTTTTGATCCAGACGTACCAATAGTTATTCAGATAGATGCGTCGAAAAATGGTATAGGTTGTTGTCTTCTACAAAATAACAAACCTGTTTCATATGCCTCACGAAGTTTGACAGAAACAGAAACCCATTACGCACAAATAGAAAAATAACTTTTAGGTATTGTGTATGGGTGTCAAAAGTTTCATGATTATATATATGGTAGGCATATCATTATTCATACTGATCATAAGCGTTTAGTTTCAATCATGTCTAAATCACTTGAGAAACACTACTCGGTACGTATCCAAAGAATGAAAATTAAATTGTTAAAATACGATCTAGAGTTTCACTATAAACCTGGAAAAGATCTTTTTATACCGGACTTACTTTCAAGAAATCCAAATCCAAGTTCAGAACTTAATTCAGACGATATATTAACTGATGTAGTGCATAGCATAAACATGAGTTCCTCAAAGAAAGAACTCTATGTTAAAGAGACAGAAAAAGATTATATTTTATTAAGGTTAAAGAAATTATATGATGAGGGATGGCCAATAACAAAGCAAAATTTAGAAGAAAATTTAAAATTTTATTTAGAAGACGGACTTGATTTTTAAGAAAATAGAATATTTGTACCTAAGCAGTTGATTCAAGAAACTCTAGAAAAGTTACTTGAATGTCATTTTGGTATGACTAAGACTTATCTAAGAGCAAAGACGTTATTTTATTGGCCACATGTAAAAAGGGATATAGAAAATATGATTAATCGCTGTTCAGTCTGTGAAAAATATCGTGCAGAAAATAAGAAACAATCTCTCATACCTCATGAGGTACCTCAGTTTCCATATCAGAAAATTGGGTGTGATATATTAGATTTTAGTGGAAAACCTTTCCTTGTAGCTATAGGTTATTTTTCTAAATGGATAGACTTGAAAAAATTACCGAATAAATCAGCAGGTAGCATAATAGATGCATTGAAAGAAATTTTTTCTAGTAATGGAATACCAGAGACGGTAATATGTGATAGTCAACCGTTTAATTCATTTCGGTGAAAACAATTTGCAAACTCATGGAATTTTAAATTTGAATACTCTAGTCCCCACTATCCTCGCTCTAATGGGTTGGCTGAAAAGCAGTTCACATTTCAAAACAAATGCTAAGAAAGTCAGCACATAGTCAACAGAAAATTAATATATATCTTCTGGAATATAGAACAACCGTCATTCCAAGTTTAGGTTTTCACCATCACAACTTTTGAATAGTAGATGCCTTCGCACCAAACACCCTGTTAAAGAAGAGTTATTGTTACGCAAGCCCTTGAATTGGAAAGACATCATAGATAAAATAAATGATGCTAAGCAAAAACAAAAACTCTGGTACGATAGAACGGCATCAGAGAGAAATATTAATTTCGAAAAAGGAACCCCCGTGGTCTATAGAAAGGAGGATAATTGGGAATTGGGAACCGGGAAATTGACGATTCTGTTTACGAAGATGAAGACGATAATATTGCTGGCCTGGATTATGATTATAAGACGAATGTACTTACATCTGAGGATGACGAGATGATTAACGATGTTTTAATTGTAAATGACAGTACTTTGGTACATTCCTTGAACCTATCGTCGAATCTAAGTAATCCCAATAGCAGAGAAGGTTCAGTAGATATTCTAGAAGAGACAATAGAACTAAAATTACCAGGAGAAGCAGCAGAAACTACAACACCAGAAGTTTCAACAGATACATTACCACTTATTCCCCCAAGAGAACCGAATGCATCATGTTCAAAGCATGCAGTAACAAGCACAAAAACGACTTTTAAGCGTTCGAAGAGACCTAGATCACCGTTATCAACCGTGGAAGCTACAGAGCCACGAATTGTACTAGGGTGGTTTTACTGGAACAGGTGTGTAAATGAAAGCAAAGAAAGACGTGAAGAAGTTACTAGGTTTTTCTCTTTACTCTTTCAGCCTTGAACAACATCGATAAAAAGTCGACTGAGTTCACGAATATTGTATGGCGAAAAAAATCAATGCAACCGCATGTTAAAGAATTTGCATTTAGAGGGAAGGCTACATTGCCTTATGTAGTAAAAAACTTAAAGACCACGATGGAGTATTTCCGATATTTTTTCACCGATGAACTCATCGATTTGATAGTTATGGAGACAAATCAAAATGCGCATTCAACGTTGATGCAGCCCAAATCCACCGATACATCTGAATTTTGATATATATATATATGTCTATTTTTCGATATCCGAATGTGGAGTCGCACTGGGGTGAATTCGAATTTAGACAAATCTCCGATTGTACGCCGTTGAAAAAATTTGAACGGGTAAAGAAATATTTGTGCTTCTCAAATGCGGCTGAACGTATCAAAAAAGTCCAACCTGGGTATGATCCAGTTTTCAGAATCAGGAAAGTTGCCAACATTTTAAATGACCGCTTCGATTCAGTACCAAAAAATGCTCCATTATGTGTTGACGAGCAAATGTGTTCCACAAAAATGATGCACCATTTACCCCAGTATGTGCCGAGCAAGCCTCACAATTGGGATATAAAGTTACTTGTCTTGTGCGACACCAATGGATATTCCTACCAATTCGAAATCTACAATGGTGCTGGAGATAATGTCATCATGCCAGGAACACCAGACCTTGGATACACCAGCAACATTGTTATTCGATTGTCAAAAACAATTCCGAATTTCAAAAAAAACATCGAATACTTTGACAACTTCTCTGCTTCTCGTGGTTTATCTACGAGCTCAAGGAATTTTTTCTCTCGGCACAATACGTGGGAATAGAATCAACACTTGTAAACTCCCGCTAGACACAAATCGTGAAATCAAAGACGCAGAACGAGGTCATACACTGGAGTATATGGGTTCAGCATATGGTGTCGATATTACAACTGTTCTTTGGAAATACACTAAAAACGTGAAACTTTGTTCAACTTACGTCGGAGTTCAACCGTTTCTTAAATCAAATCCAGACATGCAACTGGCAAAAACAGCTCGCTACGACAAGAAGAAAAAACAATATTTTGAGATCGACTATCCCCAAATTATCCGCGAATATAACTCACATTTGGGAGGAGTTGATCTTATGGATTTTATATGGGACGTTGTGGACTTCGTATAAAAATAATGGATGCTACAACACGAATTTTCTACCACCTTCTGGACATGGCTGTCACAAATGCGTTTATTCTGTATCGTAGATCAACTACTGAAGAAGCAGAGGAAGAGAATTTACCTGGCAGAAATTTACCGGAAAAGCAAATGACATTATCACAATTTCGTGTGAAAATTGCTCAAGGTATATGTGCTTTTGTTCCAAAAAAGACAGCTGGTCTACCACCAGTTCTTCTATTGGTAAGAAGACAGCATACCCCGTTGATGACGTATGGTACGACGGAATAGGCCATGTTCCAGAATGGATGACTGGTCCTAAAAAATCATGCAAATACTGCAAGAAATCAGAGACGCATACTTTCTGTCCGAAATGTCAACTGCATTTATGTTATTCTGGAACTAAAAATTGTTGGAAAGACTAGCACGTCCGTCGCTAATGTATTAATTTATTTACATACTTCTTTTGCCACAATTTTTTTCAATAAAATATCAACTTCAGTACAAAAACTACCTATTTTATTTTTTACCTGTAGACATACCGGCCATATGGTGGGCATTCTTCTTTCTCACCTAGCTGATAAACCAAACAAGATATCGAAAAATGGACTTGAAATTCGTGTTTCTCATACAAAAATTACCCCGAAACCAAAATTCTCATAAGATAAAGGGTTAAGTTACGGAAGAGTTTTGTACATTATTTTCAAACATTTCTAAATTTTTGTAGAATATTTATTTTGTTTCTGGTCATAACAAGTGTCCACCTAAGTGTAAATTATGGGATTGATACAAAAGCAGGAAAAGATCTGTAAAAAAACTTACGTGAATATGCGAAACCCCATAAATTGTTTAAAAATGGCATTGATGACAAAGAAAATTGTGAAGAACCAAATGTACAAGAAATGGAAGATTTGTTTATTGAGCTGAAACACATTCCTGATTGGAATGAATTTTTCCTAATTGGCAAAACACAATAAACTTTAGAAAAAAATATTTAAATTCCATGAAAGAAAATAACTTACAGTTGATTTTTAAAGACTGGCTATTATATAAGTACTCAAGAGCACCTGAGCTTGTAAGTATTGTTTAAGTTTATACAATTTAAAATAAAAATTCATCAAGCTTATAAAGAAATGTTTGCGTAATTTTATATTATGTATTTTATGAACAAGTTTTGATATATTTGATATTTACAGAAAGATGAAGTAATTTCTATTAGTGTAGTGGGAAAATTAAACTTAATCATCTTCTATTATTTTCTTTTTTACTTTTTCTACTTTAGATTGACATATAGATTACAAAAATTTACATCCTGGTAAAAACTTAAATTATTCTAAATGTGAAAAATTCTGTACTGCTATTATAAATATTTACAACGACAGGATAAAAGATCCTAAAAGTAAACTATTTTTGCAAAAATTTGTTGAAATTATGGACAAACTCAATACAGGTTCGATATAATATGTTTTTTTTTATTTTTTATTTATTATTTATACTTTTTAGACAACAAAAATATGTGTTACTTGCATTTATTGCATGCTGTTCTTGTTCCAACGTCAAAAGTTATAAGAGGACGGTATTTAAAATATACTATCAAGGATTCCCAACGAACTTTTACCTTGATGTCTGCCCAAGCAATAGATGTTGAAAAATATTTGAGCGATAAGAGAAATTAATGTTTCCGACAAAAAACTACTCTATAACCTTTACTTGTTGTAATAAGAAAGGAATTTAATTACTCCAAATTCTACGTTTGCATGGATGATGTGAACTATGAGTTTATTTCATATTTAGAAGCAGTTGAACACTGCTTCAAAGTAATTTGTACATTAAATTTACAATATCCAATACAATGTAATATGTATGGATATTTTTACAAAAATATCCTTTTAATATACAAGAAACCGAATAAAAATACCACCCAGTCGTTGACACAATTATCTAAGATTTAGAAATAATAAATTAGAAAATTAGTGAATTGAAAAAAATATATGTATATATGTAGAATAATTATAATGCAATACCATTTACATTTAAAATAGTTAGCAGTTAGTTATTGTTTTTCTTTTCTTTTTTTGTATAATGGTATAGAGAAAAATTATAAAATATTAAATATGTAAAGTTAATATAATAATTTGTAACATAATATTTTTAAAAATTTGAAATATCGTCGACTGAAAATTGATTTGCCGTATACGCCAAATTTTCAATTTTGAATTTATAACTGATTCTTAGGTTTTAGACAGCGCTAATTAAAATGGTGCACTCTATTTTTTAATACGACCATTAGTTTACAAGATATACGAGTACAGTGTTAGTTTTACCGTATATCCTACAAATATTCACATTTTTAAAATTGATTTACCGTATGCTGTATAACGGTGCGACTCTGGATAAGAGATCTCTTATTTCTCTTATTCCTTTTATCGATTTTAGTGAAAATTACATACTTTTAGGAGTTAAATTTATTTAGATAAGAGCTGTGATCAGCTGATCTCTTAAATTCAGTGGTGAATTTTTTAATGAATTTTGACATTCTACTTTTAAACGTTTCTAACCAAAAAAGTCTATTTTAACGGAAAAAAATCTCTAAACTTAAGAGGTCATCGATGAGGTTCTCTTATATCTCTTATTAATTATTGACATTCAAAGTATTGTGTTCGTGTATCTGCAAGATGCACCAGTTCATTATGAATTCAATATTGATCCTTACATTATATACATGACCATTTGAAGATATTGAAATGTACCTATGTTTTGTTCATATAACAAAATATGTATATAATGCATGAATGTTATGTGTATGCAATGATGGGTATTTACTTCATTCGAAGTAGATCTACTACTACTTTTTTTTCTTTTTGCTACTTTAGTACCTAGTAAATCATTTCTACTTCGTTTTAATATTAATCAAAATTTCTCTTTATGTGATTTTATTTTGTTCCATTCCAAATAAATAATAGAGAAATAAATGAAATGAAACCCAATTTTTGACATTTATTAAAATTCAACGAAATTTCATTATCATTTCGTATTCTGTAGCTGTACAAGTAAAAGTAATAGTGACCGCTCGTGATTGATTATATTGTATTTATATTGCTGCTTTCTTTTTCTATAATGGATAAGTTTTTAATAATAAATCAGCAAAATGTGTAAGTACTGCGAAATATGAAAATTTTTAGTTTGAGTGTAAAAATAATTACTTATTTATTCAATTGCAGAATAAGTAATAAACAAAAGATTAATGACAAGTCGACTTCACATTCAACAGTATCTTCAAGTGAAATATTAAACAAAGAAGAAAATGTTCAGGTGAGTGAGAAAAAGAAGTATCAACAAAAATATAGAACATACTTGGAAGTAAATTGTCCGTGGCTCAAAAATATGAATGGTTCAGCTTACTGTAAAGTATGTAATAAAACGCTTTCTAATAATAAGACTTTATTAGAAAGACATGCTTCAACCCCAGTACATTTATATAAAATTAAAAATGCGATGTCTACGGAAAAAATTGTTGAAAGCCTACAAAATTCAAATTAAAAAAATATGGATTTGCAGAAATTACGAGTGGAATTAAAATGTGTTTTATACAGTGAGCGAAATTTCCATAGGTCCACCTATATTTTTAGAGGTAACTGGTAATTTACAAATTCACGTCTGTTAAACACATGTTTATTATTTAATGTTCTATGGTAATAGACGGAAAAACACAACAAACCCAAATCCTGTTCATTAGTTTTTTTAAAAATAGGATGATTAGCAAATTTTCAGGTATATAAGAGCGAAATTTCCATAGGTCCAGTACTGATTAAATTAAATAAAACCATCATTTTTCGAATATTAAGTATTTTATTAAATTAAATACAAGTTTTTAATAACTAGTGCTGCCACCTTTATTTTTAATAATTTCAAAAATTCTGTTTTTCATTGAATTAATTAAATTTTCTAGAACCTCTTTTTCTATACCTATCCAAGCTGCTCTAATTGCCGTTTTAAGGTCCTCTACACTGTCGTACTGTTTCGCATTTTCATAGACTTTTCCAAGATTTCCCCATAAATTTTCAATTGGATTTAAGTCCGGTGATCTTGCTGGCCACTTCATACTTAGTATATTTTTTTCTTCAAGCCATGTTTTTACAGCTGAAGACGTATGAATGGGCGCATTGTCGTGCTGAAATATCCAATTTTCTAACGGCATTTAATCGCCAAAATCAATCAGCACATTTTCTAGCAAATCAATGTAATTGCTAGAATTCATTCTTGTTGTAATCCAGCATATTGGGGATTTTCCATGGAAACCAAATGCTGCCCACACCATTACTGAACCCCCACCGAAATTTCTACTCATGGCTACTTCAGGAGTCTTTCGAATATCATGCCAATAATATTTAAAGCCATCGGGGCCATCCAAATTAAACTTCTTTTCATCAGAAAAGATAACATTTTTCCACTCTTCCTCCCATGACATGTGATCCTTAGCAAACATTAATCTTGTTGTTTTATGCCGTTCTGTTAGTACTGGTTTTAGCTCTTGTTTCATCCATTTGAATTTGCCACTGGTTTTTAAAATTTGTTGGACACGTCTTTTTGTGACCGGTAAGCTCTGTTTTTCTTTTATTTGTCTCGCTGTAATGTTTTCTTTTGACGCAGTACGCAAAATTGCTGAGCGATCTCTTAAAGACAGCTTCGTATTACCACCTTTTGGATGGTTTTTTGAATAATTTTCTTTATTTTTCAAGAAATTATTGATCAGATTGTGTGATCTCTTCAATTTTTTCGCTATTTCGCGATTGGATAGTCCAACTTCTTTGTAACAATTGATTTTTGTTATCTCTTCTGCAGACAGAAGCTTACCGCGTGGCATTTTAGAATTAAAATTTAAATTTTTTCTTAAATTATTTTAAATTAATGAAAAAAATCCAATTGAATAGTTTTAATTTACTCAATTTATAACAATTAACAAATTTTTACTATAACTTTTTCAACTAACTTGGTTGAAAGATACTACACAATTAAGTGGACCTATAGAAATTTCGCTCTTATATACCTGAAAATTTCCTAATTACGCTTTTATTTTAAAAAAAACCTAATAAAAGGATTTCGGTTTGTTGGGTTTTTCCGTTTATTAGCGTAGAAAATTAAATAAAAAACATGTGTTCAGCAGATGTGAACTCGTAAACTACCAGTTACCTCTAGAAATATAGGTGGACCTATGGAAATTTCGCTCACTGTATGTTGCAAGAAATTTTTTGCCTTTAACCGTAATGGATACATTGCCCAATTTAATTAAATCAATTTGTAATGAAACTTTTACACAACAAATTAAATGTGGCTGGAAAAAGGCTACTCATATGTTGAAAGATGTTTTATAACATAGACACATATAGCTCGAAATCGCGTATGAAAACGATTTCAACCTCCGAAATCGCGTATTTTACACGATTTCATAAACGAAATCGAGTTACGAAATCTAGTAAAAAATACTCGATTTCGTTTGAAAGCGAGTAAAAGTGACATCTGTTTTTAAAGAATTAAATTAAATAATTCCCTTTTACATTTCATTTTTCAAATTTTCCTTGTCATTAATGTCATTTATATGCATGTAGTGGTAATAATTGAAATTGAGGTTATGTGCATAGTTTGTGTTTTGTGTTTAAACAATTTTTTATATTATTATTTTATATGTGAATATATAATATATGTATTATATATATATAATATATATAATGCATATACATATAATATATAATATATATAATATGTATATGTGAATATATAATATGTATTCTATGATTGAAATCGCGTAAATTCATATGTGTCACTATATTAGATTTCGTGAAATCGTCTTCGCGAAATCACGCGATTTCGAGCATAATGCGTCTTCAGTATTAGCTGCTTTTGTAATGAATGGCTTGTGTAATATATTGAAAAAAACTCGATTTTCATTAATAATCGATGAAATCACCGATATAAGCACACAAAAATCTTTAGTTCTAGTTGTTCGTTATTTTGATGAAAGAAGTATTAAAGTTGTGGATAAATTTGGTGGTCTTATAAGACTGGAAGAATCAAATGCTGAATCGATTTACAATTCTATTATTAATTTTTTCAAAGACAATTCTATACCATTCGAAAATTTAATTGGCCGTCAACAGATAACGCATCGGTTATGAAAGGAGAAATTTCTGGAGTTAAGACACGTTTACAACGATTAAACAAAAATATATTCTACCTAGGATGCACGTGCCATTCGTTGCATTTGTGTGCATCAGCATCAGTAAAAAAAATTGACCTACCAGTCGAGAAACTGCTTCATGATATATATAGTCATTTTGCTTTTAGTTCGAAAAGACAAGAGGATTTTAATAAATTTCAGGAGTCATTTGGAGTTAATTTTCATAAAATTTTAAAGCTAAGCAAAACTCGTTGGCTTGAGCTACATACAGTAATTTCACGAACATTAGAACAATGGACTGCATTACAAAATTATTTTACATTATTTGTTTTTGAAGAAACTACTAATAAATCATTACGATCAACCACAAGTAGAATTTTATCACATCTGAGAAATACTCAAATGAAACTCTGTTTTCTATTTTTGGAATATATACTTGGCATTCTTAATAAATTAAACAAGATATTCCAATCAGAATCTACTAATATACATTTATTAAAAACAGTATTAGAAACATCATTAGTGAATATTTTGCAAAATTTTGTTAAAACAGAATATTTATCAAATACATCCGTTGAATTTTGGGATGAATCTACTCATTTGGAACAAAACAAAATGTTTTTTGGTGTAAAATTTTTGCAATACTAAGAAGAGCTAAATAAAAATAAATTTGATGAAAAGATATTATCAGAAACAAAAAAAAAGTTTAATTTCATTTTACATTGAGCTGTGTATGCAAATTAAACGCCGCTTCGACTTTAATGATAATAAATTTAAAATGCTAGAGCTAATACATCCTAAAAAAATTCAGTTAGGAAAGTATCCAACAGTAATACCATTAATAAAAGTTTTTCCATTTGTGGATGAATGTAATATTGAAAATATTAATGCAGAATGGAGGACACTAATAGTACATAAAGATCTGGAAGTTGAAGACGATGAAGATATTGTTAAATTTTGGCATAATTTAAAGAAAAAAAAGAATGTATTTGAAGATAATATGTTTGAACATTTGTCCAATTATATATGATAACATTAGCTACCTTACCACATAGCAGCGCTGCGGCGGAACGACGATTTTCAGACTTCAGTAATTTAAAAAATAAAAAACGAAATAGACTAGATATACAAACTGTAGCAGCAATGTTATTAATTAAAAAAATGGCTCAGGATGAATTAAAACCATATGAACCTTCAGAAAAGATAATCAATTATTTTTCTCGATTTAAATATATTGAAAGCGGTTATGTTTTAAAAAATTAAAAATTATAAGTTCCTAATTTAGTTTCTATTTGTTTGTTATTTTTAGTTGTTATATTTTTCTTTAATTTAATTTTTTTTAAAAGTATATTTCTGTTAATTTTTTTTTTTTGAATTTTTATATGAAATATAAAGCAAATAAATATAAAAATATGTATTTTTAATTTATATTGTATAATACGTATCCACAGGGTAAGTTAAAATGAGATATTCGGTGTATTTACTACTTTTTCCCAAAATCTACTACCTTTTTATTACAAAAATACTACCTTTTTCTTCTCTACAATACCCATCACTGTGTATGTATAACAAGTTGAGAAAACAGAGAGAATAAAGAAAAAGCCTTTCTCACGAAAGCTTCTGTCGGTTGCTTTTTGTGCTTTTTGTCGGTTCCTGTTGCTAGAAAAATTTGGTTACACTTCTTTATATGAACGTTGGACATATGAGTATTTATTTTATATGTGCTAAAAGTGTAAAAAAAAAGAAGTGAAAGAAAAATGAGACCCAATGTTCAGAAAAATGCTCAACAAAATTCAGTGAAGAAGAAAGAATCAAAATATTTAATGCATATTGGGAGTTAGGAAATATAGAAAAACAAAGACAATATATTTCGAACAGTATGCAAATTATTCAACCGAGATATCGATATATTCGTGTTGGTGAATTAAGAAGCCAAAGACGAAATAATAATGCATTTTATTTTCAACTAAATGGTGAGCGAGCACGTGTTTGTAAGTTATTCTTTAAGAATACTTTGGATATAAATGATCGTCCTATTCGTACTGTCTTAGACAAACAAAATAAAATTGGCGGCATTTTAATTGAAGAAGATAAAAGAGGCGAACATGGAAATCAGAAAAAAATAGATGAAAGTATGAGTGGGTTCAAAAATTCAACACAGCGTTAGTGTTGCAGAAAAAGCTTTCGTCAACAGTTCAAAAAGTAATCATGACTAAAATCATGTGTTCATTTTTGCATTTTATTGGTAACACTAACGTATCACTAAGTTAACATATGCATCATGATTTTTGATGTTGCAGGCAGTGAATAAATAACCTCACTGACGTTTAGTTGATTTTAAATTATTTTCAAATCGAAATCAATACTATCATGGATCAAGAAAACAATGAACAGTGAGTTAAATTTTAATAATTTTTTAAAATTTTTGGTTTATTCATTTAGTTTATTTTTGATTTTTGTGAATTAAATTAATAGGAAGTGGAATAACAACGAAATTAAATCGTTGATAAGTGTTCGCCTGCACTACGAGGAAGATTTTAAAAAAGGACGGAAGAAAAAATCTGTTCTATGGAGAAAAGTAGAACAAGATCTGCAAGATAGATCTTTATCCTCTTAGAAAGTTTTCCAAAGAAGAGGTGCCAAGAAAGTATATAAATCTATACACCACATATAGAAGAATAAAAGACAGACATAAAAAAAGCGGAAGAGAAACTACAACGTGGAAATTTTATGAAATGTTCGACGAAGTATATGGCACCAAACATTCAGTGGATGTACCTGAAGATAATTTATTCTCCTCGTTCGAAGAAAGTTCATCGACGAATGCACCACTAGTTCTAACAGAACTATTTGAAATTAATACATATAATGAAATGCCACCAAATAATGAAATGATACCAAATAATGAACTGATTCCCAAAAAACGTAGAAAAATTCAAGAAAAGGATGATGCTGTGGAATTATTAAAAGAAGAAGCCAAAAAAGATGAAGAAAGATTTAATAAACTCTTAGACATAGAAAAACAAAGACTAGAAATTTAAAAACAAAGATTGGAGGAAGTGAAATGCTTGAAAACCATTTTACAGCAATTTTTAGAAAAACAGTGATATAATTATTTTTGTTTCCTGTTTTGTTTTTGTTTTTTAAGTTTAATATATTTTTTCTATTATTTCAATATATTTTTTCTATATGTTTTATTTCTTAATATTGGATTTAATTTTTAAATTGAAAAATAAAATAATTCAAGTAATTTATTTTCATTTATCATTCATTTTATTAAATAAAAAAATTAGCATTATTACTTTAAAGATAATTTAACTTAACACATAAAAAGATTTTTTAGGTAGTCCCTTTTTTGAACACCTTCAATTGAATATTGTCTATCACTTATTATTTCATCATTCATATCTGCTACATTTTCAAAAACTTCGCCCTCAATATTTGCAATTTTTTCTTCTTTTATAATAAAATTATGAAGAATTCCACAAGCAAAAACAACTTGCTTCATAATTTTAATGCTCTTTAAATTTAAATATTCAAACATTTGATATTTTTTTTTAAAAATTCCAAAAGTTTGTTCAATATAAACCTCTTGTAGAACTATGTATTGCATTAAAATTATGTTGTTCCCTTGTCAGTGTTCCATTATCTCTAAAAGGAACTATTAAATGAGATGCTAATGGGTATGCTGAATACCCAAGCAAATGAGATCCTTTTGGTATTCGAATTGATTTTGATTCTAAAGCTTTACTTAAAGGAAAGGCAAAGAATAAATCAATCTAATGATCAGGAATCAAAAGGTAAATATTCAGATATTTTGTTTAACAATTTACAGTTTCATTTCTACTAGGTTATTATAATTCAACCCCCACGACTTCAAAATCTATATGAAGAACGAAATGACTATAACAAATATGCTACTTCTCATACACCTTCAATAAATGGAACGCCATCAACTAGTAGAAGTTCATCAGTTTGTTCATTTTTTAATAAACATTTATCTGTAGCAAACCGGATAAGAACTACTGTTAAAAAATGGAAATTTGCCAAGCGCCATATCGTCGTCTAACTCTTTCTCTGTTTTTGGTATTTGTTAAATAAATACCGATTTCCATAAAACGTGATTTACTGAAAGAACATACTGTATGTTCTTTCTCTTTTATTTGAAATCATAATTTTGTAGATGAGTGTATTTAGAAATGTCATTTAAATAAAAAAGGTTAGACATGTCAAAAGATGAATTACACAAGCAAAGTAAGTATAGATATATTTTTCAAAATTTAATATTTTTTTTATTATTATCAACTAGCTATATAGTGTTCTATTTATAAATTAAGTTATTCAAAATCATTTTTCTATCAATATAAATTGTGAGTTGTGCTGTAGTTTAGTTGCAGATTATTTAAAAATGCTTGTTCATTGTAATGGACAAAGAAAGACTAATGTTAAAAGCCTGAAATGTCATGTCCATTGAAATGGACGAAAAACTGAGATTATTCTACAGGGAAATTGTCACTTATCACGCAATTTATTTCAATAACAAAGTTATTTTTACGAATTTACTTTATAATACATACAATTATGTATTTAACTAATAACTATACAAAAATTGTTTTTAGCACAAAATATATAGAAAATATGGAGAAACTTTTAAAAGACGCTGAAATTCTGGAATTATTGATGAATGATTCAGAAAATAAAACGAGCCATTTTGAGCTTTTTGATGAATTCGATAATGTTGATGATTTTATTTTGAAACCATGTGTGAGGCCAGGTATACAAAAAGTATTGAAAATGTTATTTTCTTTAAATTGATTTGTTTTTGTATTTGTATTTGTAGGAGAAGAAAAACTAAATAAAAATAGTGAAAAACAATATATGAAAGTGATTGATGAGTTAAATAGAGATGACGGGGATGTTGATGATGATGTTGGTATTGATCCTCAAATTGGTAACAACTGCGAGAATATCAATGAAACGAATTTACGGGAGGAACTTCAAATAACAAAAAAAAAAAGAATATAAGGTAGAGAAAAAATTTTAATTCAACTAAAACGAACTTTTGTACTTTCGAAGCAGAAATTGATCATTCACCAGTTCAATGTGTTTCTCCTCTTGAATACTGCCAACGAAATTAAAGATCTTTTTGCTCTTCATATTCTTATAGGATTGAAATGTATTATTGAAATTGAAATGTATGTATTAGGATGTATGTATTAGGAAAAAATGACTCCGAATTCTGCATTCCTGTATTTTGTAATACAATGACATTGAAGCGTTTCTACGAACTAAGAGCAAATTTGCATTTAGTGGATGTGCTAAAGATTTCACCTGACTGTCGTGATCGGATGGTGAAGGTTCGCCCAATTTATGACTTAATTAGAACGCATCTTTTAAAACTGAATGTTGAAAGTGAAGTTTGCGTAGGTGAAGCAATAGTTCCTTTTAAAGGTCATTTGGACATAAAGCAATATATAAAAGGTAAACCTTACCCTTGACCAGACTCAGATTTTGAACTACCTGAGCGTTCTTCCAATTCTTCGAATGATGAAGAATCTAATAATATAGGAAAACAAATTGAAAACAACAACTTAAGAGCAAATACTTATTCAAGAAATAAAGCGAAAAAACAAGGAAAAAATGGTGAATCTTATGTAAACACTAAGGGCCACATTGTTCCTGCCTTTGAATTCAGATTGTCGTATGAAATGCCGGCAAAAAATTCCTACTATGGCGCATAGACAATGTTTTGATGCTTATTGGGCTTTGGGATCCTACAATAAAAGGATATTATTTATGATTGGATTAATAGGAATCGTAGAAAAAAACAGAGTTGCTGCAAATATCTATTCGTATGCCTAGAAATCGCAAGTACAACAATATACGGTATCACATAGAATATCAAGGACATGATATTGAAATATGTCAAAAATGTTTTGGACAATGCTTTGATGAAACAGAGTTTTTTGAAAAGTGTTGTTAAAAGAAAACTTGAATATTCTACGACAGATTTTCGTGATTATTGTGGTTCAGGTGCAGAATCGAACAAATTGTCTGAAGACCTAGTACAAACCGTAAAATATCATATTGACAGTTTTCCTGCTTACGAATCTCCTAATTCGAGGAGGAATACTTATAGCTGCAAGTATTTACACTCTGACTTGTCATATCACAAATGCATAAATTTTTCTGTGAAAAATTTAAACCTAGAACAATTAGTCTGAGCAATTATTCCGAAATTTTTAAAAGTAAGAATAAAAGTTTTCTCAATACTAGTGTTTTTATGACCTAATATTTTATCATTTTTTACAGCAATGAAGATTAAGTTCAAAAAACCAAAAATTGATACTTGTAATACATGTGATACATTACAAGCACGAATAAACATTTCTCAAAACGAAAATGACAAAGAATATCTGTTACACGTTAAAAACGAGCCTTCTGCTCATCATGAAAAAGCAGAACTTGTTTACAACTCCAAAAGATAAAATCCTCCTAATGATCCAACAATACAAATAATACGTTCGATTTGCAACATTGTTTACCCACACCGTTCCTTCGAAATGCAGCTTCTTTTTATAAAAGGGTGCTCTGGACATACAATCTCACAATTCATGATTGTGTAAAAGGAACCCCTTTTTATATGTGTCAAGAAGCTATTTCAAGCCGCGTTGGAAATTAAATTTCATCATACGTTTTTAAGCACATAAACACTTATATTTCAACTAATATAAAACATTTGATTTTCTACAGTGAATCATGTGTTGGGCAAAACAAGAATTCTTTCATTTCTTCGATGTTCATCGCTATTCATATAATTTCAAATCTTGAAATTATAGATCACAAGTTTCTTGAGCCGGGGCACATGCACGATGTTGCGATTTCGATCACGCTGCAATAGAACGAAAAAAAGAGATCTGATGCAAAAATACACCATCCGCCGCATGATTGGTTTAATTCTATTAGAAATGTAAGCTCAAAGCACAAAATCATCGTTGTAGAAAAAAAAATTAAATCAAAATTTATGTGGAGATCTAGCAATGAAAATGTTTTGAAAGACGTAAAATGGCTTAGATACACCCAAAAATAATTTCGCGAAAATCTTATACAAAACTTCTTTAAATATAGACGAACCGTTTAAAGTTTTAAATATCCAAAAACGTGGTATTAGCAGTGTGTCGCTAAAAGATGTTGCTGTGATGAAAGAAACAGTTAAAATAAGTCGGCAAAAGAAAAAGGATCTAGATCTAGATCTAGATCTTAGAAGATCTACTAGCATTAATTGATCCATGCTTCCATACGCTTTATAAAAGCCTATTAGTAGAAGATTTACCAGATTTTCATCCAGACCTTACTGAACATGATTCCGATTAAGAGCATTCTTATTTTACATATTTTGATAATTTTCTACTTTTGTACTTATATTTTATTTTGTTTTTATTTTTGTTTAATTTCTATAAAAAGAATGAAATAAATATAACTGTTTCAAAATAACCAATGTAGTTTATTTCAGTGCATTTTGGCTTAAATTTAATTTATTCTTTATTTTTTCTTTTGTTAAAAGAGCTTAAACTAACTTAGATATGAGTTACAAGAAAGTTGCCATTTGTAATAAAAACTTAAGTCAACTTCACCATTACCGAAAAAAAGTAATTTGATATGATCACCTAACTTTTATTTTATCTTATTTTTCTAAAGTAATCAATGTATAAGGACCGTTCTATCACGAAAAATGTTTGCTGTTACTTGAAATTTACACTCATAATATTTTCTTGAAAAAAGCTCTGCTAAATTTTATCAAAACAATATTCAAATATTCAAATAGCGTTTACTCAAAATATCGTTTTTAGACTAAAGCGGCTGTTGCTTGTCAACACAGAACTCACAACTACAAAAGTCTCTTCAGAAGTGACTTCGAGAATAAGCTCCTAAGCCTCTACTTTTATCAACGAGCGAATATCTGCAATTCTTGTACAACTATGTAGGTTTCCTTGCTGCACTTAGATTTTCTGCATCAGGAAGTTTTCAAAGAAGAGTAGGGATCGTTGTATTGAAAATTAGCAAAGAGGAATTTTATCAAATAGCATCATTTCCGGGAATTATAGGATTAATGGACGGAACTCATATTAAAATTATTGCACCAAATCGCGATGTCGAACATGCATATTACTGCAGAAAAGGAGGACATTCTATAAATGTATTGTTGGTTTGCGATTCAAAGAATATAATTGGATAAATGCTAATGCAAAATTTCCTGTGACATCGCATGATGCATACATATGGCACCGATCGGCACTACAAGAGATTTTGAAAAGGAAATATGAAGGTAAACGTAACTTTTGGCTCCTTGGAGATAGTGGGTTCCCACAACAACCTTGGGTTATGACGCCTCATTGTTCATCAACAACAACAGCTGAAGAAAACTACAATTCTGCACACAAACAGACCCGATGTGGAGTAGAACGCTGCATAGGTATTTTAAAAAGTAGATTTCGGTGTATTTCGTCAGGGCGAATACTCAACTATGACCCTACAAAAGCAGGAAGAATAATTTACTTTATAAAATTGATATAAATCCTGTGTACATGAATAAGGACAAAACGATCACACTGCTGTGTCCATGATTATGGACATGTACATGAATATGGACAATTATGTTTAAATCTAATTTTTTTTTAATATTTTATGCATTGCAGTTCAAAATGTCTAAATCTTGTAATGAGTATAATGCCCACATATCATAAACATACATAACATATAATATGCAACATAATATGTGACAATATAACATGAGTAGAAGAAACGTGATCTACTCAATAGTAAACAAAAAGTTAAATATGAGTCAAATTAATGCAATTACTTATTTCGTAATTGCATATATAATATTAAATAGTAATATTAATTGCTTAACATAAGCATGATACAGCATTTTAAGCTTTTAAACTCTAACATAGGTCATAGACATATAAATATGATATGTAAGCATTCCATATGTTCTGTTAGTAAATAAAGTATATGACCGAAAATTTTGAATTACGAAATTGGTATAAGTAATAAAAAGAAAGAATATTATTAAGAATATATGTATATAAAATAAAAAAAAAAACAATATTTGTACTTTGAAATTATGTCAATAAATTCTTGATTAAGCGAATTGTATATGTAATATAAGTGATTTATATTTACTTAATATTAATTACTATTAATTATATGATAAGAGATTTTTGTATATAAAGGGAAGAATTTTATGAATAAAAGACAGTTGAATATTATCAAGCAAATCGACTGCATTTTTATTTTTAGTAAGTCGGCATTGAATTGCCATAATTTTATAAAATATAACTTCGGCATTTTTGCCATATAATGGTGCAATTATCGGCACTAACATGCCGCACCAATTAATATATTATATTTTTGCTTCCCTCTAGGTAGAATATCTCCCATCGGTAAAAACCTGCATTACAATCTAAACAAACAGAGGATCAAATTGCAGAGTTATTAGAAAATTCAGATTTAGACTATTCTGATTTGGATGAAGATATAAACGACTCAGTTTCTTTGGAGAAATATTATCGAGAAAGAGAAAGAATAAAAGATATTGAAGAGGAAGAGGCAGGTTTAGAAGAAACAAATGAGATAGATGACGAAATCCAACAGTTATTCGACGCAGTAGTTACTGATGACCTAACTGATAAAAATGAAACTGAAATCACTGAAACATACACGAGAAAGGAAGATATCCAGTGGCGTCGTAAAAAATTTGATTCGTACGATTTAACTTTTTTACCTGAAAATGACGAAAATGATTTTGCCGCAGAAATGTTAACCCCATTAGAATATTTTTTGAGATATATTCCTAAAGATATGTTTCAGAAATTTAGTGAGTTTACCAATATATATGCCTTACAAAACGATGCCAAAAATTTTAAACCATGCGATTCAGCGGAAATAGAAATTTTGTTCGGTCTACATATGGCAATTCGAGTTTTTAAATTTCCTCGTGTGAGACAACACTGGGAGCAAAAATTAAAACTAATATTATTTGCGGATAATATGACTCGCGATAGATTCTTTCAACTCAGAAAAAATCTCTACATCGTCAATAATTTGGAAAAACCACCTGATTGCAAAGATAAGCTGTACAAGGTTCGTCCGCTTATTGAACAAATACGCCAAAGATGCCTACAACTACCTGTAGAAGAGATGTTGTCTGTAGACGAACAAATGATTCCATTTAGAGGCACTTTAGACATCATACAGTATATTAAAGGAAAACCATACCCGTGGGGCATTAAAGTATTTTTTATATGTGGTAAAAGTGGACAAGGATACGACTTCATCGTGTATCAGGGTAAAACGACAGAGATTAGCGAGAATGATTCGAGAATGTTTGGGCTTGGACCTTCCATCGTTCTCCATTTAACGAAACGTTTGAATACAGAAGGACATCAGCTTTATGTTGACGATTACTTCTCGTCGTATCAACTATTCAAAATTTTGAAGCAGAGAAAATTTTTAGCTGCAGGAACTGTTAGAATAAATCGATTTAAAAATCCTCCTTTTGTCGATGATAAAGAATTAAAAAAAAGAGGAAGAGGATCAATTGATGAGGTTACAAGCAGAAACGGTAACATTGTTTTAATTAAATATGGTATGATAACAAGTCCGTAATACTCTGTTCCAACTTTGTCGGGAAAGATCAAGATGATATTGTCCGACGTTGGGATGAAATCGGTAAAAAGTACATACAAATTACGAGACCAGAAATTGTTAGAAAGTACAATACCAATATGTGTGGAGTGGATTTACTAGATCAAATGTTGAGCTACTATAGAGTTTTAATAAGATCAAAAAAGTGGCCCTTGCGGGTAATATTTCATTTTACGGATTTAGCCTTAACGTTTGCATATTTTGAGTATAAAAAAGATTTTGCGAAGTCTGGTTTGAACACAAAAGAACAACTGGACTTACTTGGATTTAGAATGCACGTAACAGAAGGTTTGATTTATTCCAATAAAACAGCCAACAAAAAACGTGCTGCACCATTTGAACCAGCTAACATCGTAAAAAACATAAAAAAATATGAAGTTCAACCACTAAAAGACGTGCGACTAGATCACACGGATCATCTACCAATTCATGATAATAAAAAAGAAAGTGGACGATGTAAAATGTTCAATTGTGTAGGTAAATCACACATAATCTGTGAAAAATGTCAAGTGCATTTGAAGACCCCCGTTCAAAAACAAGATATCTTGAATTTCTATGAAAATTGTTTTTTGATTGAAAAACATTTGTGGCAAAATTGCGGATTTTTTATGCAAAAACCAGGTGTCTAGGCTTTCTGGTTACGAAGCCGTAATAGAAAAATAGATATCTCATAAAATTATCCAGTGCAAAAACAAGACAATGATGAATTATATCTGATTTATACATGGTAATTATGTTTCCAGATGTCTTTTCTTATCAATAAGTATATAATAAAAAGTCCGTTATATTACGGGATATATTATTTACTTTACTGTTTTATAGCTATTTCGAGTCTGTAGTTTTATTGTTATTTAGTTTGTGTTGATTTCTTGCACTGTGTGGACGAAAAAATTCAGTTCAAATTTTATTATTTTATAAAAAAAATTAAAAAATGAGTGAGAATGAACCTTTTTCTGATTCTGACTCTAGCTATCAGCCAAATGAATCAAACAGTAATGAAAGTAAAGATAATGGTAAAATTCCTAATAAATCTAAAAGAAAAGTTAAGTACAATTTCTGTAATATAATCATTTTAATATTAAAAATATTATAAAATTTTTCAAGGCAAAAAACGAATATCAGATCCCAGCTTGTGGAAGAGAAATATTGATAAAAGAAAAAGAGCACAAGGAAAGTCATACAGAAACAGCGCGGGAAAAAAAATAGAAGCCCGAAAAATAGGAGCGTTATGTTCCTGCCGGCTAAAATGTTTTTCGAAAATTGCCGCAGAAACTCGCGAACAAATTTTTGGCGAAAATTTCATAATTATTATGAAATCAAATTTCATGAAAATGTAACAAGAATATGTAAAGTAGCGTTTTGCTCAATACATGGTATCAATAAGAGTCGAGTTGAAAGACTGTTTAACATTTTAGTAAGCAACGTTACTTTTCCTAGAGATTTGAGTGGACGTCATTCAAATCGACCTAATAAAATCTCCGTCGAAGTAAAACGGCAAATAAACGAGCACATTTCCAGCTTTCCAAGAAGAAAATCACATTACAGTCGAGAGCAAAATTTACATAAATATTTTTTGTCGCCAGAGCTTTCGATTAATTTGATGCACCAAATGTATTTAAAAAAATATGAGTCGGATACTTTTGAATTGATGCAGCGTGATCACAAAATAAAGCCAGTAGTCAGCTATGCAATGTATAGATGTGAATTCAACACTCAACATAATTTGACATTTGGAAAACCAAAATCGGATACATGTAAAACTTGTGATATATTTCATAACAAAATTAATGCCACAACAAATATAGAAGAAATGACTCAGTTAGCTCAACAAAAACAGATTCACCAAGCCAAAGCTAGCGCTTTTTATTCAGATTTGAAAGAAAAATCTTCTTTAGCTAAAAACAGACCAGAAGTGGAATGTATTGCTATCGATTTTCAGCAAAACTTACCACTGCCTTCAATTCCATCATGCGATGTTTTCTATAAAAGACAACTGCGGGTGTATAATTTTTGTATTTATAAATGTAGTACTAATCGTGCTTACATGTTCATGTATGATGAAACTACAGGCACCAAAGGTCAAAATGATGTTATCAGTTGTTTAAACTATTTCATTCATCACCATCTACTACAATCAGATAAAAGGCTGTATATTTTCTCTGATAACTGCAGTTCTCAAAACAAAAATTTCGTCATCATGCAGTTCTTTTTTACTTTGGTCAAACAAAACCGATTTGAATCCATAATACATCATTTTCCAGAACCGGGGCATAGCTTTTTAGATTGCGATAGATGTTTCGGCATAATCGAAAAGCGTAAGCGCTTGGTGGAGAGAGTTTATACACCTGAAGACTGGTATAAACTAGTGGAAAATAGTTCTACTAAATTTCACGTAGAAAGAGTGAAACAAAATATGTTTATAAACTTTAAGACTGGCTTCGCTCCTTTTTTTAAAAATCCTAAAAGCGTCGAAGGTAAAAAGTTGAAATTTACGATATCTAAATACAGGATTTTTGAGTACAGTAAAGATATTTTACCTGCTATTCGAGTATCAACATCCCATTCGGGAATGGACCACGCTTTATTTGTTATTGATAAACCCACAAATATTGGTATTGTTATGCCCAATCAGCTCCTGTATCAAACCAACTTGTCAATAAAAGCAGCCAAAGTTAAGGATGTGAAAGAACTAGCCGAAAAGTATGTTCCTCCTTCGGATTTACAATTTTATAAAAATCTTCGTGCTACAGATCATGACGAAACATCAGAAAGTTCTGATGCTCAACAAGAGGATAATATTTAGACTTGGTTTTCTTATACTGGTAAGAACATTATTGTATTTAGAAGAAATGTTTAAAAATTATAATTTTTTTATTTACAGTGCAAAAACGAGATATTTTTCAAAAGTTTGACTAACCTCAGTTCTGAAGAAAATGCAGCTTTATGGAATAATTTTCGTTTTTCTAAATTATTATATAGAAAATATTATAAAATAAAATATTGGATAAAATAAAATGAAAAATATAACCAATGTCAGTGCAAATATCTTTGAAGATACAATATTACTTTCCTGTCTGTTGTATTGTATGCCTCAGATATGGTTTCTTTAAAAAAAAAAAACTTATATACAAACTTTATATAACACAAAAATATTTACTTACCAATGAAAATTCTTGTGTGCTTCAAGCCTTTGACGGCAAATTTTTGTTTTTACCGACCCGTATAAGAAATTTTTTGTTGTAAATTTAAATTATACAACCGACTTATAATTTTCATACAACCTTTAGCATCTTTTCCACCTATGTGTAAGGCCTGAAACACATTAACATGCAGTGCAGTGAAATATTTATTATACAGTTCATATTCGATAATGAATGGAATTTTGTGATTTTTTGGGAATTAATAATAAATAATAAATAAATAAAAATTAACTTGTGTAAAACTGCAGAAAAAATGGTAAAAACTGATAGACTTCGAAAATTTTTATTTATTGCAAGCTTAAGAATGCTTACAATTAATATGCTTTTATTGAGAAACAGAAAAAGAATTTGGGTTAAAGAATTTATTGAAAGTGAAGAACGTGAAAAACACGGATTTTATGAAAAAGTTTTTAAAGTATTGAAAGACAATGATGATATTGAGTTCCGGAAAATTGCACGAATGGGCACTTCCCAATTTCGTCTTTTATTTAATTTGTTAAAAGAACGACTACAAAAGAAATCTCCACGCACACCAATAGAAGCCGAATGTCGTTTAGTTGTAACTTTAGTGTAAGTTTTTAAAATGCAAAAAATTGAATAAATATTATGAGAAAACAATAATATTTTATATTTTAAAAACCATATTTATAGGTTCCTTTCTCAAGGAATATCCTTTCAGTCTCTAGCGTGGATGTTTAGGATGGGGCATCAACAGTTCGTAAAATTATTTTAGAAGTTTGCGAAATAATTTGGGAAGATCTTCATAAAGTATACATTTGTCCGCCTAATGAATACGAGTGGAGGAAAATATCTATAGATTTTTTAAACTCGACAGGAGTTCCACACTGTGTAGGAGCTGTTGATGGGAAACACATTAGAATAAAATGCCCACCAAACGCAGGATCGCTTTATTTTAATTACAAGAAGTTCCATAGCATTGTTTTATTGGCTGCGTGCGATAGTAATTACTGTTTTACAGCAGTAGATATTGGAGCTTATGGCAGCCAGAGCGACGGTGGCGTTTTTAGTTCCAGTATTTTTGGAAAAAAAGTCCTCAATAAAACAATAAAATTACCAGAAAATGACTACTTGCCAAACTCTAACATTAAGTTTCCGTATTTTTTTGTGGCTGATGCAGCATTCCCGTTGAATACAAATATCATGAGATCTTATCCCGGATCGTTACTTTCTTCAGATAAAGATGTTTTCAACAAAGCTATTTCAAAAGCACGTGTGAAAATCGAAAACACTTTTGGCATTATGACTGTTACGAAATGAACAATCAACTACGTCTCATTTTAGTATAACAATATAGCAAACGTATATTCTTATGTACTTGATATATTATTGTGTAATTGATAACAGTTTTATACCTAATGCTTAGTTACATTTATTGTACTCCAACGATATTCACACTCACAACTTGAATAGTATAATTTCTAATTGATAATTTTTGCTTATTATAATTTGAATTACTTGTTTCTACCTCTCTTGTTATTCAACCGCTGTCGAGTGAACATCGTTGGAATTAACTATCAATTTTGTATTAACCTCATATTAATTTTGTATTGAATATTAACTTAAAGATAATTTGATTTTGTACTTATCCAATATTTGTTCATATATTGAATATATTTTAAAGATAATTTGATTTGCTCTTATCCAATTTGTTCATATAAATTAGTATTAAATATAATTGATTAAAATAGAATTTGTAAAAAAGAACCAACCAAAATTAATTCATTTTGCAACAATGACTATGCGATGGAGAATTCTTTTAAACAGCATAAACTGTTTTCCTAAAAATGCAGAAACGATTGTAAAAGCTGTGGTTGTATTACACAATTTTGTTAAAATGCATGATGGTGAATATACCTCTGGCCCTACCTCATACGTGGACTGTTTCGATGGTGATACAAGAATAGATGGGTTGTGGCGAAAGGAAGTTACAAATTTAACTAATTACAAACCACTTACAAGATTCAACGCCCCAAAAAGGGCTTTTGAACTTAGAAATGTACTTAAAAACTATATTGTAAATAACAAAAAGTAAAATCGCTCACATGACAAAATAGCAAACTTAATTCCTTTTTCAAATAAATGTACATAAAACAATGTAACTAATTTGTAAAATATTCGTAATTGCAATAAAAGAAAGAATAATAAATTTAAATTATATTTCACTCATTTATTTATTTTTATAAAATCATCATTTCAATTTTAAATTATAAAAAATATCTTAAAGTCTATAGAGCTTGTTGCTGCTTTACAATTTCTTCATTCGAAAGCTGCAAAATTTTAATTTGAAGAGACATGAAGGCAGTTGGCGATAATTTAGCTTCTTCGAGCTGAGCCGCTGAAGATTCACAAAAAGTTCTTTCTTTAGATTTTGCGGTAGAATCTTCCTTCAAGTCTTTCATAAACTGAAGAAGTTCTTTGTTCGTATTATTTAATAAAACTTCATGCACTAATGGTTTTTTTCTTCTCCTTATTAATTTTGATGGTGTGTTCATTGTGGACGACCTTATGGCGGTTGTGGTACTTTCCATCTTTCCATCTTCTCCTGCTTCCAAATTTTCAACATCTAGATCTTCTATATATTCTTCGAACATATCATTTTCCGGAACGCTAGATGTGGTACTGAAAATGTTAAATTTTAATATTAATGTTCTTATACAGTATACTACATTATTTTATAAGTCAGATATTATATTTACTCATCGTTAACAGCTTTGCAGTCATCCATAAATTCTAACTGCTCTTCATATTTATATTTTTTAATTCTCTCGACTCCATTTCTCCAAGGAGCATTTCTTTGTTTTTGGAGCCGGTAATACCTATCTTTTATTGTTCGCCATCTATTTTTTATTTCTTCGACTGAAAAAATTATTTTGTTTAGTTTTATAATTTATAAAAATTCTTTCATCATAATATGATATACATACATATAAGTTAACAAATAGGTTAACGACTTTTACATTATGATTACTAATTATAAATTTTTATTGATTTTTTCATCTAATCAGCAATTTTATGCACGCGCAAATTAAAGTTCACGCGCATCCGGTAAATTTGGGTTTTTATGTAAAAAATTAAATGTATTAATCGATATTTTAACTTTCTTTAATCATTTATTATTTCTTGATGACTAATCAATTTAAGGTATAATTCTAAATTGCATTGTAGAAATAAATAGTTCTAAGAATGAATTGTAAGTTTTCAGTTTTATTTTAGAACTCGATGAATAAAGTGGTAATTTAAAATTTAAAAAATTCTTTTTTTTAAAAGAATATTAAACAAATATTCTTAACTTATATATAATATATTATAATAATATTATGTATTGTTATGTACGTACCTGGCTTATTTAAATGATCGGCAACGTCTCTCCATTTTTTAGCCTTTAAATCATTATTTTTATAATATTTATGTGCCTTATCATATAAAAATCTATTTTCTTTGATTATTTCCATCAATTGCTCTTCGTAGTCTTCCATTATTTTTTAAAAAATTGAATTAGTTTAATTTAATTTATTAATTATTATTAAAATTTTATTTTGCTTTTTTTAATATTATTTTATTTCTTTTAATATTACTTTTTTAGATTTAATAAACTACGTATATGATAATGAACACAGAACACATAAGTAAATTAGTAAACACCTGTCAACTAAATGCAGTGTGCAGTGAATTTAGAAATTAGACAAAGTTAATGTGAATTGACGTATATAATACTATTTGTTCTAAATTTGACAGCACTGCACTGCACTGCATGTTAATGTGTTTCAGGCCTAAGATGTATGTTGTCTGTGGATATACGTATAATAAAAAATATTATACGTATATCCACAGACAACATACTCATACATCACACATAGGTGGAAAAGATGCTAAAGATTGTATGAAAAGTATAAGTCGGTTGTATAATTTAAATTTACAACAAAAAATTTCTTATACGGGTCGGGAAAAACAAAAATTTGCCGTCAAAGGCTTGAAGCACATAAGAATTTTCATTGGTAAGTAAATATTTTTGTGTTATATAACGTTTGTATATAAGTTTTTGTTTTTAAAGAAACCATATCTGAGGCATACAATACAACAGAAAGGAAGTAATATTGTATCTTCAAAGATATTTGCACCAAACATGTGACAGAGTGAAATCAAAAAGTAAAAAAATAAACCATAACGAAAACTTAGTATAGAAATGTTGGAGGCTATACATTCTATTAAAATTAATTTTTTTAATATTTTTTATTTTCTATGAATTTTTTATAAACTCTGTTTGTTTTCGTTAGTTTTTTTTTATTTAATTTTTATATTAATTTTACATAATTAATAATTTTTGCTATGAAATGAATATTTTTTTTTATGAATAAATATAATTATTCTTTCTTATGCTGGTATGATACTTACTTTTTTTACGGCTAAATCTGAAGCTAAATCTAAAATTTTTAGCATTGTGTAAATGAAAAAAAAAATCACTCCATAATTTTGTGTTAGAGTGAAAGAGTAAAATATAAGTTGGATTTTGAGCTGAAGTACACGAAAAGTTCAGCTTAAGTGCATGAAATTAAGACGATATCAGCTGTTTATCAGCTTAAGCGCAGGAAAAAGAATATGAAGAACATTCTTTTTCGTGCGCTTAAGCTGATAACAGCTGATATTGTCTTAATTTTTGACAAGTCATATTTAAAGTCATAATTTCTTTCTTCATATAAAAATAAATGGATAAAAGTTTGGAAATGTTGGCTGTTTTATCAGCAAATCAGTGTTTATTAGTTGCTTATAAAAATTTAATAAAAAAACAAGCAAAAAATAAACCTAAAAAATTATATTCTGCCAAATGGCTGTTACGGCGTGAAAGTGAAGGTTTTACAAACAAATTGTTGAAGGAATTACTGGATGACGACAGTCGTTTATTTAGGACTGTACTGAGGATGACTCCTATTCAATTCCAAACTATTTTGGAGAAAATCACTCCTTATATTCAAAAACAAAATACAACATTCAGAACATGTATCAGTCCTGCAGAACGTTTACAAGTGACTTTGGTGTACTTGGCAACAGGTATGAATACATAAAATGCAACAATATATTTGATGTTATTTTCATTTTTTTTTATTATAGGCTCTACACAAACATTTCTCCAATTCACTTTTAGAATACAACAATCTACAATTTCTAAAATTATAAAAGAGACAGTCGTAGCAATATATAATATTCTAAAAGATGAACATTTAAAATTTCCAGCAAATGCCCAAGACTGGTTAAAAATTTCAAAAGATTTTTTCGATTCGTGGGGATTTCCACACTGTATTGGGGCCATTGATGGTAAAATAACCAAACGATTTTACATTGTGTAATATTAATTTTAAATTTTTTTAAAAGGAAAACACTGCAAAATAAAGCCGATGAAAAAATTTGGCTCAAATTATTGGTGCTACAAAGGATTTCATTCTTTTATATTGATGGCAATTGCAGATGCTAATTATAAATTTATATACATTGATGTTGGAGTAAATGGTAGAATTGGAGATGCATGCTTATGGTTAAATTCGGATTTGAGACACGCTATTGAAGATGAATCTATATATATACCATCGGCTAACAAACTTCCAAAGAGCGATGTAATTACACCATACACTTTAGTTTCTGACGATGCATTTCCGTTAACCAATTACAACTTGAAACCATATTCACATTCACCTTTGACAGATGATGAAGAAAGATTTAACCGCATGTTGTCTCGGAGTCGAAGAGTTGTGGAAAATGCATTTGGCATACTTGCAAACCGATTTCAAGTTCTATTTACTCCGATTTTACGAGAGCCAATAGAAGCTATTAAAATTGTTCTTGCAATTGTGTGTTTGCATAACTACTTGAGGGAGGAAAACATTAGAAATGATTTGATCCACGATGATTTCTCAGACGATCAAATTGATGGTATTATGAAACACTTTTACGACGATTATGTACCAAAACCAGTATCAGGAAGATGGAGAAAAAACGCTGTGCAGATTAAAGATTATTTCAAAGAACACGAAAATCACTTTAATTTGAAGTAGTACATTATTAAAAGAAAAATATAATAAATTCAATAAAAAATTACAATCTCAAAATTTATTTCTTTGTAATTGTACATCCATTATGTACATCCTCGTCTATATATTTTCCAAATATGGTCTGCTCTGTTTTATTTTCCAAAATTGAATTTTGTAATATATTTGAAGACTTCAAGCACTCTTCTATCAAGCTGTCAGATTCAGAATTATTTTTCCTCCTTCTTTTTTGAGAGTGTTTTAAATTTTTTGTTTTTAATGGACTCTTTTTTAAATTATTTGATAAAATTGGTGGTGACATCAGTGAAGAGTCCGTACTATTACAATAAATGTCAACCTGTTTTTCACGCAATGGGTTCCGAATTATTGTGTCCTCTAAAATTTGAATGCCAGTATGAGAAGTTGACACCTCTGATGTAATTGAGGATAAAGTTAATGGCATCTCCTTATCACAGTTGGAATATATAAATGGAACAGGCTTATTTACTGTCTCTGAAAAACAGAAGTCTTCTTCTGAATTTTCCTTATTTTTTGACGGCCCTGTTTCGTAGCATTCTGAAATCTCTGTATCAAGAATCTGCAATATAAAAAAAATTGTTTATACTTTTTTATCATAATTTTATATAATTTTTAATACTTGAAGATTTCTTGAATTAAAGTTATTAATTGAAGGCAGTGGTTCTGAATTGGAATATAAAAATATTAATTTGTTATAAAATTTCCAACCACATTCTTCTGCAGATTCAGAATTCTCCGTTCCAGCCCTGCTTCTTTTTGCTGCCTTATATTTTTGCTTTTGATTTGCAAAATAAATTTTCAAATTATTCCATTTCTTTAATACTTCAGCTGTAATATAATAAAGGGAAAATAATTAGTGATTATTATATGTGTTACATTTTATTGAAATTATCATTAAATTTTTTACATACCATATGTCACATTTTCATTGAAATTATCATTAAATTTTTTAATGATATCTATCCAAACAATTTTCTTTGCTCCTTTGTTTTTATAGCTAACATCATTCGGATTCCATATTAAATTTTTTTCTTTTATACACTCTATTAAAAATTCAACATAATTATCATTCCACTCAAATAATTGTTCTTCACTTTTTTTCATTTTTCTTTCCATTTTGCTTTAAAAATTAATAATTGTAAAATTAATCATAAAATATCTTAACAGCTAACACACAATAAATCTAAACAACACGAAATCAGTATTTTATTATTAATTTTTTTATTTATAAATGTTCTTAATTTTTAAAATAAAACTTTTTAATCACAGATTCAATTCAAATAATTCAAATTCAAATATAATTAATATAACTCTTATATCAATTAGAAACACGAAAAAGCGTACATATAAATTAATTGTAAAATTAATCAAAAAATATCTCAACACAATAAATCTAAATAAATCTCAAGAAATCAGTATTTAATTAATATATTTGTTTTTAAAATAAAACTTTTAAATTACACATTCAATTAATAACTCAAATTTAAATATAATTATTACAACTCTTCTGTCAACGAGGTACACGAAAAATCAGTATATACATCTCACTTCAACATAGTCATCTCTTTCTTTTAACGCTAAATTTCGTGCGCTTAAGACGGAAAAATTTAGCCTGAAAAAAAGTAAGTGTCATAACAGCATTACTACAGTTCTTTCAATGTGTGAGTTAAAGGTGATAAAAAAAATTTTCTGTGGTCATGATTAGTTGGAAGATAGCACATTTTGCATTTAATTTCTTTTGCTATATCTAATATTTTATATTTAGAAATTTTATTATGAAATTTTCCTGTAATAAGGAAATATTCATTTAAACATTGTGGCTCATGATGTAATGATTTAGGGTCTAACAAGATATGACCATGGATATAGATAATAGTTCCAGATTTTTGCAAAATATTGAACTCTAATTATTAAATTTTTATCACGAAGCATTATGCAATGGTCGCTTAAATTGCTGCAATTTATTATAAAATTTGAAAATTTACATACAGTATATAAATTTGTTCCTTCGATATTTTTATTGAAAATTGGCTTTAAATCACAAAAGATTTCTTGTTTTATATCCATGTTATTTCTTTCTGAAAATCTATTCAGACATTGTTCGAGAGGTCTATTTGAAGAATGTAAATCTGATTTAAGTGTTTTTATATAAGATTCAAATTTATAGCACGAATTTTCATCAAGCGGTCCTAAATTATAAGCATCTTTTGCACAGTGTACAAGACAGTGAACATTGTATGTTAAGTTATGAACACCATACAGTTTTGGAAAATGTTTAACGAAATAATTGAGTAAGTCATCTGCATAGTCGTTATCAGTACGATAATATATTGACGACGTCAGTAGTCTTATGGCAAGGCTCAAACATAAGAAATGCTTGTATGTGGAAGAACTAATATTTTCTTCATAACTATAGGTCCAGAATAAACAAGAAATACTCTAAATTCAGATGCTTTCATATAGGCAACAAAGTGAAGAGTCCTTATTTTCCGTTGAAATTCTGAACATGAGTATTTATAACAAAGTTTCAAATGTTGATTCAGTTTTTCAATTTTGTCATATTGTAATTTTTTTTAACTTGGTTTTCCTAGCCATATTTGAACTAATTTTTTACATACACCTTCGTCGACTAAGTGCATCTTATCCAATGGAAAATTTTCAGTCATATCTATATAGGAAGAAGCTCAAGTATTGACCAAGTATTTGCCAAATGGATCAATTCTATCTCGGAAATTTGAATTTGTGCGCAAAATTAGAATTAATTTCTGGATAAACAATTTTACTTCTTCCGTTTTTAATTTTCACTCTCTCACCTTTTGTGAAACATTTTTGACAGCAGAAGTATCCTCCATGACATTTAACTTGCTTAATTGATGCCATTGCTGGGGCATCACATACAAATGAATGAATTTTCACTTTATAAGTTTTCTGATTTTGCATTAAATCATTGTTAGTTAATTCTAAGAATTCATGCACAAGATTTTTTAATAACTCATTAAAACTTTCTGGATGACCAATACCACAATAAATGGCAACAGGAAAAATATAATTTTTTAAATTGTGCAGACATCCTAAAATCAACCAAAAACTGCGTCCACCACTTTTAGTTATTGGAGTTCCATCAACATTAAATGACAGTTCAAAATTGCAAGAGTTTTGAAAAATGGTTTGTTCAACACAATTCAGTATTCTGATTAAACTTTGTTTTAATCTTATATAAACATATTGGCCATTGCCCATTTTAATACAGTAATGTTTATTAGTTTGCGATGGTGTCTTCAGAAAAGTCAGTACATCTATACTTTTTGGCAAAATACTTTCTTCTTCCAATATTTTTAAGAGTTTCTTAAGATGTATTCGTTTAATATGGTTAGAAATTGTCCATTCTTTGAGTTTTTGTAAAAAACAAACATTTGATTTTTTATAATGAACCATTTCATGAGGAGATTCTCCGCATACATATTCGTTGCTATCTATCATTAAGGAGTTATCTTCATGATCTACGAGCTCTTCAATTATTTCATATTCAATATCCAGCGGACTATCATTTAAAATATCTAAAAAATACAACAAATTATTAAAAATAACATTTAACGATAATTCATAATTCTACTAACTGATTGCATCACATCTTCTCTTTGTATTTCTTTCAACTTGATGTTTTTTAGTTGTACGAAAATAATTATGATCCAAATGTTCCTTTTGTTGTAGATTGTTTTGTTTTTTTTTGATGTTCAAAATATTTAAAGATCTTGGCATTCTTAAAACTCGAATTAAATTTATTAAATAAATGGATAGATTTCAATGAATCACAACTCAATAAGTAATAATGCGATATTTGAAACACACCCGATAAACAACACAACAGCTAAATAATTAAAACCTTAGCTTAAAGTTACTATATGAAATAAGAGGTCCCGAGATCAAATGCTGCAGCACGTCATAAGAAGGTATGTCAAATTCTAGTTTTAAATGTTAATAAATTTTAATAAGCTATGGTAAGTATACTTCAAAATAAAGCACCAAAATGGAATATACAACCAGTAGTTTTTTCTAATATTTTTTTTTTGAATTTTTCATTCCAACAATTCAAATTTACTATTGATAATGAAATTCAGTACTTACCAAATACTAAATAATTCAGTTTATGTATTAGGTACTGTATAGTTACTGAAAAATATTGATTTAGTAATACTGAAAATTTATGCTGCATAAGTACAGAACTCTCGATGATTAAACAAAATTCATTGAATTCCGAAAATGTTCCGCCTGTGTTCTGCATGTTTCAGTATTAGAAGAGGAAATAAATTTCGCTAGAGTTCATATAGAGTTCTGAAATGTTATGCGGGTATCACCGCTCTAACTTATTTTTATTTGTGAGAAAATTTGCTCTAAAATACAATTCTAACTTAGAATAAAAAAGGATAGAGAATCTGATATTCATCTAAATTTAGAGTAGATCTAGTACAACAAATTACGTTCGCGTCACCCTAATTCTTCAGTGTCGTATATGCAAAATTACCATTTTTTAGATATAAACATGCTTTTGGTATACGAATATTTCTCTGTCCACTACTCTATTCAGAATTCAGCTATCTCTTTTCGTTTCAAAGTTATTAGTGCCCAATTTGTCGTATGTGCATTTTCTTCTTTTTTAATAGAATTCTTATTTGTCGTATAAGCCTGTGAAAACAAACTTTGTTCAATATACAACAAAAATATATTACTGCTACGGAGGTTATTTTTCAGTGCTTTATTGACGTATACGCATTATGATTTTGTCGAGTGTGGTATACGAAAGAAAGTTCTTTTGATTCTTTTTTGTCGTATACAGTACAACTTTGATCACGTGATCAATATAACTTATATAAGCAAGTGCAGCAGCTGTATGATTTTCAGTCTTGTTTTATCCACCAAACTGTAAGGAGATAGTAAGTATCATACTACGTATAATGGAAGACAAAAATGAGAGGTATATCTCTTATCAAATTAAACCCTTTTTGGAAATATAGGTTCTCATAATTTGAATTATTTATAGAAATTCTTCACCTGTACCAGAAATTCCGGATGAATATACTTCAGTATTATAATCTATTGAGTAAGTACAATAGATTTTAAAAATAATTTATAACTGAGCAATTGACATAATTTTGATAATTATCAGTTTTTCACCACTAATTCCTTGTTGGGACTCTGACGACTCTGTTGAGGATCCGAATTTTATGCCAGGAGAAAATGATGATTCTGATGATTCTGCTCCATTGAAAAAGAGGTTCGGAAAAAAGGAACTACAACATATAGAGAAAAGTAAACTACAACATGACAACTGTATTGAAAATACACCAACAACTGAGCATGTACCAATGGAAACTCCTCCGTCGCGCAAGAGAAAAAGAAGGCCAGAAACTTGGCAAAAAAATATTCAGAAAGTTGCTCGCCAAAGTGGCAAGAATTATGTCGATCAGAAAGGAAATATTCGACAAGCAAAATCAGTCTCTGAAGTGTCCTGCTTACCAAACTGTAGCTATAAATGTAAGAATATTTTTTCAGCAGAGGAAAGGCAAAAAATACATGCGAGTTTCTGGAAACTAGACGATAAATCAAAAAATCATTTTTACGCGAAATTTATTAAAAAAATTGAGGCAAGACGAAAAAAACAAAATCAAAAAAAGCCTAGATTAACATCATATCAATATTTCTTTGAAATTAATGATACAATGTACCGCGTTTATCAACAATTTTTTCTAAAAACTCTGAATATAAGTGAAAGAAGGATTTATTACTTCTTTAAAAACAAGTATTCGGAGAACGGTACGGCATTATCGCCTAAGAAAGGCAAGCATGTAAAAAAATGTTTAAGTAAGGAAAAAGTTGACGAAGTTAAGGAACACATAAACAGTTTTCCGTGTGTAGAGTCTCATTACTGTAGGGCAAATACTCAGCGCAAATTTCTTGAACCACATTTAAATATTCAAAAAATGTATAATCTATACAAAGAAAAATGTTCAAGCTCACCAGTTAAGGAATGTATGTATAGAAAAATTTTTAATGAAAATTTCAATTTATCTTTTCACGTTCCAAGAAAAGATCGTTGTGATATTTGCTCGGAATACGAAAAGAAAAGTGCTTTCTTATCAGAAGCACAAAAAAGAAAAATTCGAAAAACATGAAAGAAATAAACTTTTAGCTAAAGTGGAACGAGACTCAGATAGAAAAAATTTGGAAGAAGATACAGTCATAGTATGTTACGACCTTCAAAATGTCTTTTCCTTACCCAGAGCAGAAATTTCGAATTTTTTTTACAAAAGAAAATTCTCGGTATTTAATCTCACTGGTCATTGCAATAAAAATTGCAAAACGTATTGTAGTATTTGGACAGAGAAAAATAGTGGAAGAGCTGGTAACGATATTGCCAGTGCTTTAAACAAAATTCTGAATAATATTTTAATGGACTGTCCAAATATTAAAAGTATTGTCTTATGGTCTGACTCCTGTGTAACACAAAATAAAAACAGGATGCTTTCAATGATGCTTTTAAAATTTCTTGAATCAAATCCTACTGTACAATCTATTGAACACAAATATTCTGAGCCTGGTCATTCTCAAATTCAAGAAGTTGATGCAGTACACAGTGCAATAGAACGTCACCTTAAAGGAATATCTATTTATAGTCCGGTATCTTTATTAAGACAATTGAAGAAAATGGATTATTCCAAAGTATCCTTAAAAATCTTGCGAATGCAAAATGAGGATTTTTTTAATTTTAGTCTTGCAACTCAGGGTTGGAATTTTAAAATTCCTTATACCAAAGCAAAAAGTTTGAAATATAATTCTAGTGATTTGTTATCAATAACAATAAAAACTAGCTTTGATGATTCATATACCAATTATAAATTAGCACCTGCCAGTAAAACACGTTATTCTAGTTTAGAGTTGCCAAAAATCATTAAATCACGTTTTTCTGCTGTAATAAATAAAGAGAAGAAGAAAGATCTTATGTCAATGTTAAAATATATGGACGAAATCGATCAAAAGTATTATGCAACAGTTTTAAATGTTAAGCTCATAAATTAATTAAGAGTTTACTCATGGCCCTATTATGGTGTCCTTTCATAATTTCAAATTTTTGTTATTAAGAAGTATTGAATTATTTTTTATCTTCTGTTTTGTTATTATTTTCAAGAAAATCAACCTTTTGTTTAGTTTTAGACTTTTATAAAAATTTTACTTATGGAAAATCAAAATATTGTAATATTAAATTAAAAGAATTTTAAAGAAAAATAAAAACTGAAAAGATTAATGAAATTTTTATTTGCACCTATCACTGAAAATTTCTGAAGATTTTTGTCGTATATGCATTTTTTTTTTATGACACCTACATTTCTGTCGTATATGCATCAGTTAAAAAAAAGTTAATTAATTTTTTTTTTTGTATGCTAATCATAATAAAAAAAAAATCTGTTCTTATCATTTATATGAGAAAATGAAAGTAATTTTAAAACTAAGTTTTAAAAAATCATGAAATTCTATAGTCTTTTTGTAACTTTAAACTTCAAGACTTATTTCTCTAAAAACAGATTTTGTTGTATACGACACATAAGAATTAGGGTGACGTCGTTCTACTCGTTCTACACTACGTTCTACACTAGGTTAGAGCTGTCAAAATAACTCACATTTTAGTTTACAGAATACAAATTCTTTCTAAATTTGGAATTTAGACTCTAAAATCTAAATTAGTGAGTTAGAGAATCGCACTGCTCTAAAAAGTAAAAAAACAATTTAACCATACAATTTATACTCTATGAGAGAAATTGGACAGATAAGAAAAAACCTAAAAACAAAAAAATGTCTAAAACTAACAATTTCGATCTTATTAAGTACTAATAAATAATTGTAAAAAAATTGTGTTTTTATTTTATATATTTTATTATTTGAACCAGCACCCTTTTTCATTTAATGTTAAATCACGATTTTTTCTTTAGTGGAATTAACATTTGGTCCTTCGAGCCGGATAAAATAAGAACACAATTTTTATTGAAAACAGTATTTAAAAATTAGAACATTTTCGGAACATAACAATTTTTTAAGTTAAAATCAGTTACATATAAATTTGTAAATAAAAATGGATAATATTCAGAATTTAATCAAATTACAAAAAAATTTAGAAAAGGAATTAGGCAATGTTACAATTAAAAAAAAAAAAAATATATATATATACTATATGTGTGGTGTTAAAGTGATGTTTTGTTTAAATTTTTATGTACATTTAAGTTACTGTTTGTGAAATAGTTTATTTTGTATTGTTTTTGTTGAATGTTTATATACTGAACTTGTATTGTGATTATGATGTTTATGTAATTTCGAATCTGTATTTTGTGTATATGAGGGATATAATATCAAAGTCAGCAATCTCCAATTTTGGTCAAAATGAGTTGAATATATAGTTATTTTCGTTTTTTTCTTCTCTATCACATGAAAATAACTTTTGTTTCAAATTTAGACAATATCCACATGTAATTGGCAACTGAAATTTAATATTAATTTCAAAAATAACAATCTCCATAGCTAATTCTGAAACAAAGATGGCAATCTCCATATTAGCCAATCACAATCGCAAGTTAGAGTCACGTGCTCTTTTACTGTCATTATTTTGTAATAGAAAGTGCAAACAAGTGCAGCAAGTGTGCAATTAATTTAATAAAACAATATAATTATTTTTTCAAATTTAAACAATAATAAATTTAATAAATAGTATTTATACTAAACATACTTGTAATGGACAACATAATTGTTTCTCCACACTCAGAAAAATTATCCATGCTAAACATTTAAGTACGCGAGTTTTAAATTAAGTAGGGACCTATATTCTTATTTTTAGCAGGACAGTACTTTAAATATACATGTCCGTGGTTGAAATAAGCATGGGAATTCTTTATTTGACAATTTTGCCTGGTTAAATTAAGAATTTCCTATTCATGCTCAAATTGATACTCTAATAGTATGTTGATATTAACAGTTACTGTTTTCAAGTTCGACCGTGCTAATTTTAAGCACGCGGACTGTCTTTTTAAGTATTCATTACTCAATACAAGCACGTCCCGTTCTTGTTTCAAGCATGACAGTTATATGTATACCATTGAATGAATAAAACTGTATAATGCAACTCTTAATCTCATATTGTATTGAACTGTTGAATGTGTCGGAGTTAAATTTTTAGTTTTGAAAGTGAAATTTTTAGGTCGTGTTAAGTTTGAATTAAATTTTTAAAAAAAGTGAATTTTGAATATATTTATGGTAAGTAAACTTTTATTGTTCTATACGTAAATTTTTATAAAACGCTATAGCATTAATTAAATTAATAACTAATTTACTAAATCTGTGTTACTTCCACTTGTTTTGTCCATACAAATTGATTTAATGCATTTTGTATTTCTAAGATAAGATGAGTGAATATGAATTACATTCATTACTGTCGGCAGCAATTAATGAGAACGATAATTCAAATACTCTTAATATAACACATATTGAAAATTTTGATAGTGTTCAAATTCTAACAGGAGAAGAATTAGAATTGTATACTTTACTGAATTCATGGGGCTTTGATGATGCTGTGTTTAAAGAATTACATAGTAAGATTTAAAAAAATTACAAATCTTAGAAACAACTGTTACAGTATTATTTTATAGGACTCAAATTAACGCTGTACCACTTAAAAGTTATTTCTGATAGCGACATAGATGCTTTATTTCCCTATGAAAAAATAGCTGACCGGATTAAATTTAAAGATAAATTGAATATATGGAGAAATAATGTTAAATCCATTCATGGAAATGCAGTTGGTCACGAATCAGAATGTCACACTCCAAAATCCTCATGTTCAACTGACAGCTTTTTCAATGAAACAAACGAAAAATACGGTCGTGTATGTCGTTTATAATTAACTAATTACTTTATTCATTCCACAAATTTACTTTAGTCATTAGCTGAACTATTGAAATCATCGTATCAGGGAAATACTTTATTAAGCCTTGCGGACAAATTTTTAGAAGATGAACAACGTAAGCTCTTGGTACAGCTAATTGTTGAAGATTATGTTGCAATTCACGGAACAAGTATGGGTATTAATCAAATTGCAGATTATGCTAAACAAATAGATGAACTGTTTGTGTTGGAAAACCAAGTATACTATTATATTTTACAAAAACAAACTCACTTTCAAAATAAATTGTTCTACTCAGACAACGTATTATGTACCAAGGCCAATTGGTGGTAATCCAAGAGGAATGCTCTATGACAAACAAAGAAATACCATTCGTAAAATGAGAAGATGTGGTGCAATACTGGAATCATCAAAGCCTAAAAAAATATCACTACAAACGGAAAAAATAAGTGAAATTACTCTACGTAGCCCTGAATGTAATTAAAATCACATTTTCATTAGAAATGTTTATAACATACTTTAATTTTCGTAGATGAAAATGATGTTACTTATAAAGAAATTGTGTCATGGATACAGTACAATTTTTCTTCTGCAGATTTAAGTGAAGTACGAAAAAAATATGAAGATGCGTCACATCATAGAGCCAAATTTTTCAAGCGCTCTATCTTTGAGGAAATATTAAAGGAATGGCCCGTTTTAAAAAGTTCTAATGCTCATATATTTGTAAGATTTTTACTTATCGGAAAAATATGATGCCTTTCTTTTTAATTTAGTTTTTTCTTCAAATAAAAACCATCGTCGTTATAACTATTTTTCGAAAACTTTCAGCTTTTTATTTATTTCAAAAACATTTTATTCTCTTTCAGATCGAAATAGATTTCAGGTACCTTTATTTGGGAAAAGAACACAATCTAATATCAGGCTGGGGAAATTTCAAAAAAAATATACAGCCGATTTTGAAAAAATCCTTAAAGGACCCACATTTCAAAACATTATTTGAAAAACAAAACCAAGGAACTGAAGGTACACAAATTTTTTAAGATATTTTTATTTTAATATACATAAAAATTTTTTATTGTTTCAGACAAAAGAGACATAATTATTCTCTTGTTGTTGCATGCCAAGTTAAAGCCTACGGCACGAATTTATTATAAAAAAGACGGCATTCAGAAGCAATGGAAAGTTAGCATCAAAGACTCCCAACTTAGTCAGATCCTACATATCAACTCTAACAACGACCTTGAAAAAAAAATAGAGGAGAGAAAAAATCAATATCAAAATACACAAAGTAAACTCCAACCATTTATAATTGTAATTGGTCCATCAATATATTCAATAGAAAATTTTTATGTTTTTGTAAATGACGAATATTATAAATTCGATAATTGTGTAAAATGTTTAGATTTTTGTTTCAAAATTTATCATGTATTTAATTTTAAATATCCGAAAGAATCATATCAAGTTTGGTTATTTTTACAAAAATATTTTTACAAAATAGAAACACAGTTTGATGAAAATGATTCAAATGTTGAAAAACTTATAAGTGCTCTTAATAATGTAAATAAGTAAAAAAAATGTATTTATGTGACAATTGTAAAATTGAGTTTGATAAGATTGATAAGTTGATTTGTCACATAAAGTGCTTGCACAGTCAAATTAATCATTTTTCGTGCAAACAATTTGACTGTCTGCAAACATTTTCGTCCATTTATAACTTTAAAAGGCATTTATATAATAAACACGGAAATGAAAAATCAAAAGAAAACAAAAACATATCATTAGCTTTAGATAGTTTAAAAGAAAATAATAATAATAACAATAATGATAATAATAATAATAATAATAATAATAATAATAATAATAATAATAATAATAATAATAATAATAATAATAATAATAATAATAATAACCTTAATTCAGAAATAGAAGACAATAAAAATTTCAATGAAAAAATTAACGAATCAAATGTTAATGCTATTGACATTTGTGAAGCACATTTGAAAAAATCATTTCTTAATTTCACTGTTGATTTGCACAGTTTTGATAATATAACAAGAAAAGATGTTTTAAAAATTCAAAATTGTCTTACTAATACCATTTTTAACAATCTTTCCAAATACCTGAAAACTTTGTCCACTTCAACAATTAATCTTCAGAATGTCCTAACAAAACTTGATTCGATCATTTCAGATCCCTTTTTATCAGAATATAAATTTTTAAAATATCTGCAAGATGCGGAGTTATATCAATCTCCAAGGCTTTATAATATAAATAACCAAGTAAGTGAAATTGTGATATCAGGAATTCCTACTCTTGTAGATGAAAATATTAGGGGTGTTATAATGCCACTTCAATTTCAGTTGAAAAAATATTTGGAATCTAAAAACGGCTTCACAAGTATAGTGCAAAATATAGAAGTCATTCAGAAAAATAAAAACGGAATAGACCACTTTATCAACGCTGAACTTTGGCAACTAAAAAAAAAAAAATTTATGAATAAGCATGTAATTCCATTATTTCTATATTTTGATGATTTTGGAATTAATAATCCACTTGGATCAAAGGCAAGTTCAGTTTGTGCTGGTTATTACTGTATACCTACCATTCCAAGTAATTTTCTTTCAAAACTAGATCATATTTTTCTGGCTACTGTTTTCAAAAGTAGTGACATGAATGCTTTTGGAAACACATCTGTTTTATATCCATTAATACAAGAGTTACAAAAACTAGAAAATGAAGGTATCACAATAAATGTGAATAATCAAACATATCAAATTTATTTTACTTTAGCTCTTATTCTAGGTGATAACCTTGGTTTAAACTCTATTCTAGGCTTTACAAAGTCTTTTAATTCAAATTTCTTCTGTAGAACCTGCAAACGCCCAAATATTTCAACGAAAACAGATGTAAAAGAATATAAAGAATACTTACGAACTGCTTCTAACTATAAAGAAGATATAAAACTGCCATCGAAACAAAGAATTAAAGAATCTGGGATAAAAGAAGATTCTGTATTTAATCTAGTTCCCAATTTTCATATTATAGAAAACTACGCATATGATATTATGCATGACATTTTCGAGGGTATATGCCATTATGAGCTGTCCCAAATTCTTCGAAACTTTATAGATGTTAAAAAATACTTTTCTTTGGAAATTTTAAACTATCGAAAACAACAGTTTTCATACGGCGAATTAGAAATTACAAATAGAGGTCAACCTATTCAAGAAGACCATTTAAAGGGTAAACATTTCAAAATGTCCGCGAGAGAAATGATGAGTTTCGTTCATTTTCTACCTCTAATGATAGGAGATCTTGTGCCAAAAAATGAAGAAATTTGGTCTCTATTTTGTTCTTTACTTGCCATTATTGATTTATTATTTCTTTCATCCTTCACTGAAACAAAATTAATTCAATTAGATAATTTGATTCAACGCCACCATTCCCTTTATCTGAAAGTTTTTAAGGACTCCCTAAAGCCAAAACACCACTTCATGCTTCATTATAGTCTACCTGTAACATCGGTAGGATACAGTCGAATGTGTTGTTCGCTCTTGATAGTAAATTGTTTTTAGTTTATAAATTTTAAAATGGACGCCTTTAGTGAAAAATATAAAAAAATTTTTTAGATTTGAAATAAGGACTCAGTGTTTTTATATATATTGTATTGTTTTAGCCATTAATAGATACATTAATATTCTTCGACATTTTAGTGTCAATAAGAGGGAAATTTTAAAAAAAAAAAAATTTTCAACTCAAAGTGTAGTTAAATTAACCATAAACAATTAACTAAGTGATATAAAAGGACTCAATGTGTTATAGTTATTTTATTATAAAAATTAGCAATTTTAAATGGACGCTGAGAAAATAAAATATATTTAGTGATTTTGACATTGATATAAGGACTCAAGTATATGTAGAAATAGTGGAAAATTTATTAAGTTTTAAAAAATAGGACGCCATAGAGCAGAAAATTCATGACGCCATGTTGTTCTTGTTTTAATTAAGTACAGCCACGGCCGATAAAAGTATAGGGTGAACCACCCAAAGTGAAAGGTTTTTTAAAAAAAAAAAAAAAAACAGGGTGAAAATAAACAGTGTTTAAAAATTAAAAAGATTTGTGTAATGTAAAAATAATTATAAAAAAAAAAAAAAAAAAAGACTTTTAAAAATTTAAAATAGAACAAAATATAATAAATACCAAATAAAATAATAATAAATACAATACAAACAACAAAAGAAAATTCAGTTTTGTCCACCAATATTTACAGGTTCCATCTGATCAATAGTAGAACCAGAACCCAACTTAGCAACAGCAGATCCAGGTAAGATGAGTTCGCCCCCCGGGGTGGACCAAAATAGGTTTTCCCTCCTTGGGGTGGAAAACCAAAATCAACCTCCTAAAAAGAGGAAAGTCCCCAAAGGCAGGAGGGAATTTATTAGCATACAACCCAACTTAAACTTTCCACCTCTCTTCGAAAAATCGGCCCCAACCGATGACTCAAAATTTATATTGATAAGTTCAAAGCAGCCTTCAAGCGCCCCATCAGACGATGGAAAAATCAAATATTGCAGGATGGAGGAGTTTAACATTTTCTTTGTGTTAAAGGCCCTCACTGCAATATCCCAAGATATACAAGATGTTGACTGGAGGAACGATGGTCGTATCCAGCTTCTAGTCAAATCAAAGGCGATTGCAGAAAAATTCATCAAAACCACCCAACTTCAACTAATTGGTAAAACTTCAATACCAGTTCATGTTGAATATGTTACAGCTTTAAACACGTCAAGAGGTGTCATCTCTTCCTCTGTACTAAGATTTGTATCAGAGAAAGACATAGTCGAAGACCTTGCCAACCAAGGAGTCATAGGTGCTAGGCAGATCCGGAGACAAGGGACGAATGAGGCCACTGGCACAGTAGTCCTTACGTTCGACCATCACTCCATCCCATCCCATGTCAAACTTTGTGGTGTCTTTCGGGTTTCTGTTAGGGAATATAAAATGTCCCCTATGAGATGCCGAACCTGCCATAAAATCGGACATACAAATAGTCGTTGCCCCACCCCCAATGACCCTCGCTGTGCAGGATGTGGTATTTCCCCCCATTCTGGCCCTTGCAACAAAACAGTTTGCATCAATTGTGCACTGGGACACAGTGCAGTTGATAAGAACTGTCCAATGTACGTTAGGGAAGTTGACATTTTGGAGATAATGCAGCGTGAAAGATGCACCAAATATCAAGCTCGGAAAAAATATTTCGAGCGTAACCCGGGTGCATCATCAATTGTAAATAATAGGTTAAATAATATGAATCATTTAAACTCTATAAATAAGCGTGTAGGCGGGGACTCTTTCGCTTCTGTGGCTGCCAATACAAACACTCAAACTAACTGTACTAGCTCTCATACTAATACCATCAGTCAACCTTCCCCCTTACCCATCTCCTCATCCCCCAAGAAATCCCCGGTCCCAACACGGAGAAACGACCCTAAATCAAAATCCCCAAGCACTGAACAACAAATCCCTGCTACCTCCCAGTCAGTAAACACTGGAACCTCTCTGGTTAATCTAGTTGACCAGACACCACAATCCACTAATAAAAAACAAGAGAAGACAAAACGTCTTCAACAAAAACAAACAATACAACAACCACCTACTCAACAAAAATCCACTCAAAAATCTAAGTCTCAACAACAACCACAACAGCCACAGCAACCACAACAACCACAACAACCACAACAACAACAACAACCACAACTATCACAACAACTCCCTCAACCACAACATTCACAACTTTCACTACAACCAAACCAACAACCACAACACATTGAACAAACGAACAACGTTGACCTTTCGGCCAATCCAGATTTCAATCTCGAAGTTGATAAACTTCGTCTTCTGGATATCACATCTTCCCTTTTGCTAAACAAGTTTAAGTCTCTTCAAGGTAACAACTACCTTGATTCAGGCTTAAGCTTCGATGAATATATAAAAACAAACAAAACCATCTATCTCCCCTTCTTCCCTACCTTCTCGTACTCAGACGAAGAGGAAATGGTAGAGGAACCGACACTCTAAGTGTCCGGTTCTTCTCCTGACCCTCTGCAAACCTCTTTCTGTTTGAAAATTTGAATCTAGTCATCTATTTTTAAATTTTCACTGCTTCATGTCGAGCTTTCAAATCTCATCTCGAGAGCTCACCTGTTTGCAATGGAACATGAGAGGTTTTCGAGCAAATCAACATAGTCTTGAATTGCTCATTAATAAATACAAACCACATATTATCCTTCTACAGGAAACCTTAATACATCCGACCAGCATCCCTTCGAACTTTAAAGGATACACCTGCCATTTTTCTGACAGTGAGTCCTTTACCAGTTCACGTGGAGTTGCAATTCTAGTACGATCTAGCCTTAGCCACTCCCTTCTTGACATCTCGTCAAATTTTCTAAACGTGTCTGTCGTCGTACACACGTCGCCTCCAGTGGCTTTTTCTTCTATATATTTGTCAAGAACTGACATTCTCGACACCCCCTCACTTACAAATTTTCTAAATCAACTCCCCTCTTCTTCTATAATTGGCGGCGATTTTAACGCCCACCACTACTTTTGGGGTGATCACCGAGTTGACTCCAGGGGCTCGCTTATCGCGGACTGGATAACAGATTCAGATGTGACTTTGCTCAATGACGGAGCCCATACTTTTGTGTCTTCGACACATCATACTAGCTCCGCAATTGATCTCAGCCTTGCCACTAGCAATCTTGCTAGCAATTTGTCTTGGCACCTCCACGACAACCCGGAGGGAAGCGACCACATCCCCATTGTAATTAAATGTACAAATAAAGTTACTATTAGACGTAACTTATCCCGACTTGTCGAAGCGAAAGCAGATTGGGCTCTTTTCTCCCTTTCTGCGCTGAGATTTAATCGGGTCTTTCCTCCCAGCAGCAATATCAACAAAGAATCAGCACAAATTAGGAAAATTATAAAAGCTGCTGCCTCTCTTTCTATGCCTTCAGTGCAGGCCAAACCCTGTCCTGAACCTACTTGGGTTTCAATTGACATAAAGAACCTCATTAGGGTTAAAAACAGAGCTTGGAAGACTTTCCAACGCAACCCCACGCCAGAAAATTCTACTGCCTTTAAAAACCTGGCTGCTCAAGTGAGAAGATCTTGTAGACGTGCGAAAAAGGCCTCTTGGCAGGCATTCGCTCAGTCCATAGATCCGTCTGACTCGCTGAGAGATGCATGGAGGAAGGTGAGACGCCTTTACGGCAGACCCCCTTCAGCAGTGCTATCTCTACTGACAGTTGACGGATCTATTTCAAACCCACTTGAGATCGCAGACGAATTCGCGTCCTCATGGTCCTCAGTATCATGCGACTTGAACATGGTTGAATCGGTATTGCACCAGAAGTCTGAGTTTTCGATCGGAGATTCTTACCATGTGAGACACCATCTTTCTGAGGAGGTCACACTCGTTGAACTTGAAAGTACCCTTAAGTCTTTCAAAGGTTCAACTCCGGGTGGAGACCAAATCAGTTACCGCATGATAAGTAATCTGCCTATTGAGATAAAGACAAGAATAACTAACCTTTATTCTAAAATTCTGAGTTCTGGAACTTTCCCACACGACTGGAAATTGGCCACACTCATACCGATTCCCAAGCAGTTTTCAACTGCTAAACGTGCACTTGACTTTCGACCCATATCCCTTCTCTCGTGTTTATCTAAAACATTAGAGAAGATTATGGGCAAGAGACTGCAGGTGGTTACTGAGGACCTTCTCCACACAGGACAACACGGATTTCGCCCGCGAAGAGGGACTATCACCCTCCTCCACGACTTGGAAGATGGGCTGGCTTCTTCCTTGCTCGAGGGGGGTCATTCGAGTGTTGTTTCACTCGACCTAGAAAAAGCATACGATAAAATTCCAGCGTATGTAGTATGCAATAAATTAATCTCCTGGGGAGTCGACCCAGGTTTTGTTAAATCCATTTTGAGCTTTATGTCATACAGACAGATTAAGGTCTGCACCAATGGCTACTTTTCTAATCGCTTTACTCTGGACAATGGGATCCCGCAAGGGTCACCATTATCCACAACATTGCTCATTGTCTATTTGGATTCGTTAATGGTGGAACTGTCTAGATTCACCAACATTAAAGTGTTGGTATATGCTGATAATGTCTTGCTCAGCACCACCAGCTGTACTCCAGAGACAATGACTGAACTTCGAGGAGCTTCAGAAACTGCCCTTAAATGGGCTTCGGAAAATGGAGGCAGAATTCCTCTTGAAAAAGTGGAGTTTCTACATGTGTGTCGTAAACGTAACTGTTTTGTGAACAGTTTGTCTATTGACACACGTGTAGTGCTTCCATCGCAAAGTCTAAAGATTCTGGGAGTCCATTTTGAAAAGCGGGCTCTATGGAATACTCATGTGAACAAAGTAGTGGCAAAACTTCAAAAAGTTCACAACCTCATCAAATCTCTTGCAGCAGGCAGAATGGGTGCCCCTCCATCGGCACTCATTCACATTGCCAACGTTCTGATTAACGGCATAACAGGGTATGGTCTCACCCTGTATGGTGACTGTTCACCAACTTCTTTGAAGAAAATTCAATCGGCAATTAATTCTATTCTCAGGGTAGCGTCTGGGGCTTTCCCCTCTACTCCAATACCTATACTCTTAGCAGAGTGTGGTAGTTGGAGTATCCAGGATAGAATTAAGAAGCTTAGATTAAGGTTTGCTTCCAGGCAGGTTTGTGATCCTAGATCACCACTGTTTGGAATCGTCTGGGATTTTCTCAACAATAATCCCTATAAAATTACTTCATCCCTTAGAAGCTCGGTTATGATGATTTCTCGCTTAGAGGGATCTTTTCCTAACCAGCAACCCCAAATCCCTTCATTGACACTACCGTTTAACGATAAAACTTTCATAATTGACAGGTTTAGTGAATACCGCAAGGATGTCACCAGTCCTGAAATCTACCGCGCTCTGCATGCGGAGATTTGTGGTGAGTTCCGAGACAGGGTACACTACTACACCGATGCCAGCAAATCCACGGCTGGAGTCGGTGTAGCGGTCGTATCTAGGAATAGAGAGTTCATTTGGAGGGTGAGAGCTCAGAGAAGATTACCGTCATCAGCTGAGGTGTTTGACGCTGAATTGGTGGCAGTGTGGATTGCTGCCTCCTTGAAAGCCAAAAACTCCAGGCGTAGGGTGATCTTCACTGACTCTCTATCCACAATTCGAGCACTCCAGAACACCAAAAATGATGACTTCGTAGTGCATTCTATTCGGGTGCTCGTCACCCGACATGACATGCGAGTGTGCTGGATCCCTGGACATGTGGGATTAGAGGGTAATGAGCAGGCTGACCGGGCCGCCAAAGCAGCCATTGGCTCTCTTCCGGCACCATTTATGTTTGTTCCCCCTAGCCCACATGCCATTTTTAGGATTGGTCTTAACAAGTTGAGAGAGAGAAGGCTGGCTGCTTTCCTCGACTTGGACACAGACACCACTCGCGAGTACTGGGAGTTAAATCCTGGTCTCGGTGCTCCGAAATACAATTTTTCTCAAGGCAGGGCTCGGCAGATTTCACTCTTCCGATTGCGTACTGGGCATACGAGGATAACAAAACCTCTTCCTCCTCATCGCACAGGTGTGTTATCCTGCCCTTGCGGTATCCAGGACGCCCACAAGACATCGACCAGACTTTTACTTGACTGCCCGACTCTTAGGACGAGACTGGCAGCCATAGGGATGTCGTCGGTTGATCGGGGAAAACTTCTTGATCCTGCCCAGGAACACGATTCTCCCCTGTTCAACCTTCTGACTGAACTAAGAATTAAGCTGTGAGATGTTTCTGCCACGCGTTTACTCAATAGAATATCAAATAATCAATTAAAACAATAAATAATGGTCAAATGTATATATAAATAAATAATTAAATAAACAAGTAAATAATCTAGTATATATAAATAAATTGTTAAATAATTAATAGAATTAAATTATATTTATCTAAGTTTTTTCTGAATTTGTTAATTTTAGGGTTTTAACTCATTAGTAAGTTAGTTAAATCCCCCTAAGGGGTACTACTGAGGATGGGTGGTACCGTTTTTCCTTTTTCCTCTTCGTTAGTAGTGGACAAAGAAAAATGTGGCCACATTGTCTCAGGAGTCTAGTTTATAAATTCACTAGGTTAAGTTTCATATAGGTTAACTTAATTTTGTTAGCTTTAAGGTAGTTTTATATTATCATTATACTTAGAATTAGTAATTTTTGTTGTGTTTTTGACCGCCAAAAGGCCCTGGAGGGTCGTGGTGTGGGCAGAAGGGAGGCAGTTTACTGACCTCTCTTCTTAATAAATTAAATTAAATTAAATGCTTCATTATGTTAAAACTATTAAAATGAGCGGGCCTATCAAATTTTTGTGGAGTATGAGATTTGAGGCGAAACATGAAGAAATGAAAACATATGCCAGAAGTTCTAATTCAAGACGAAATGTTTCTCTATCCCTTTGTATAAAATCTGCAATGAAATTTTCAAAATTAATTTTAGATGACAATTTATTTCAAGAAGATATAATCTTTGATAGAAAAAAGGCTGAAATTGGTAATTTGACTCAGAAAACATATTTTGGTTTAATTCAAGAAAATCAGATTCACGAATTTTCCAACTTAACTTTCTGTGAAAGCTTAACATTTAAAGGGACAGTTTATAAGAAGGGTTTCTTTTTGACAAAGACTGAAGATTATAAGGTATATGAAATCATAGAATGTATTATTTACAACTCTAAAGTATATTTTGTTGTTCAAAGTAATGAAACATTAAAATTTGATAAACATTTATGTTCTTTCATTATTAAACACAATTTAGATATTTGTTCCGTAATTGAAGTAAGTCATTTCGAAGGACCTCCAATTCATTGTCATGTGCTTCCAGATGGCAGAATAGCCTTTAGAAAAAAAATATTTTTCTAATATCAAATTTAATTGTTTTAAATTTTTGTAGTTTGTGAGATTTTATTTCACATAAATAAATAGTTTAAGCACACTATGGATACATTTTTTTTTGTTTAAAAAAAATAGATATAAGACTAGAATGTTAAGTTACAAATTTAAAAATCTTTTGAATTTTTGTATTTTGTACAATTTTATTTTACATGAATAGTGGATACTAGAAACTAAGGAAATAAATGTGAATATATTGAATTTCAAATAAAAATTTATGTTAAATAAAAAAATTTGGTGTACAAATAATTTTTTTCAGAACTTATTCTAATTCTATAAGAATGCTGGGAAAAATCATGCTTAATAAAACTTGTCAAATGCTTACAATGAGTAATTCTAATTTTTAATATAAGAACGTTGACATGCTTGAAATGAGATTCAATAATTTCAATTTTGAGCATGTCAAATGCTTACAATGAGTAATTCTAATTTTTAATATAAGAACGTTGACATGCTTGAAATGAGATTCAATAATTTCAATTTTGAGCATGTCAAATGCTTAATATGAGAATTCTACTTTTTAATATAAGCACGATGACATGCTTGAAATGAGATTTAATAATGCCAATTTTAAGAATGTCAAATACTCAAATTAAATCTTTTTAGTACTTATATTGACACATAGTATGCTGAAAAGAATGGGTGTTCAAACTGAGGTCGACACATGCTTGAATGAAGAATTTATGTTAAACATGCTTAAAATAGACTTATTTTCAGCACGGAACATTCTTAGCTGAAAATCATTACCTCAAATACTTAATTTAAACATCGTTTTTACTTAATTTAAGTATGAATTTTTCTGAGTGCAGTAAGCCCAAGAAAAGCTAAAAAACGAATAAGAAAACCAGAAAATTGGGAACGAAATATTGCTAAACAGCTTAGGTGTGTATAATAATAGTTTATTCTTTATGCATTTTTATTTCAAAGATTTTCATACAGGTACTCCGCTAAAGATTTACCTTCATATCCGACTTGTGGACATAACACAAAAGCATTTCAGTGCGCTTCATTGAAAATGCAACACATTCAAATGTTTCATAAACTTTTCTATGAGACGAAAAACAAGCTTAGTCAAGATGCATTAATTTTAAAATACTGTTCTGCAAAATCGTGCCAACGACGACGTCAAAAAAACGAAAAATACAAGCCAAAGGATATACAAATAAAATGTCATGTAAGAATTTCAACAAACCAAGAAATTCCCGTGTGTCAGGCAGCTTTTCTCAAAATTTTGGGGATTAAAAGATCTAGGCTAAGCTATGTGATGAAAAATTTCTTCAGAACTGGCCGAGCTCCTTGTGAAAAAAGAGGTGGTGATCGTAATCTAGAAAAGTACAAAGAAAGAAAAGATGCCGTAAATTTATGCCTCATGTATGTAGGATCTGATAATGAAAATTAATTTTATATAATAACAAATATTGTAATATTTTAATGTAAAAAGAAAAAAGGTACTTTAGGTATGAATACTGATAATAAGTAACCCTAACGAGAAACGTTAAGATAAGGAGCATCATAATTTCATAATTTCTTATTATTACAAATTTCACTCTCGTATCAATGTTATATAAAAAAAGTAAGTATATAAAAGTATAGTAAAAGTAAGTATATAAAAGTATATAAAAGTACGAGTATATAAAGGTATATAAAAGTACGTATAGTATAGTATTTTTATATGAATTTTTTTTTAATAATATAAGTAATAAAATTGTATATATATTTTTTCAAAATTAAATAATTTTTCCCACATAATTTGGTGTCAGAAGTGGTATATTATTAAAAAATATATATCATTTTATTTTACGTGGTTTTTCCGACATAAAGAAAAGTAGTGTTAAAAAAAAGAAATTTTGAAAAAATTTTTTTTGTTGTGATACGTGAAAATTGGTGAAAAAAATACGTGGAAAGTTAAGGCTACGTCACTGCAGAAAAGGAGAAGAATTATTGCAAAGGAAACGGTGAACAAAGGAAAAGATTAACAAAGGAAAAGCACATGAAAAGAAAAAGTTAAGAAAACGTAACTTGGTTTGAAGGAAAATTTCGTAATATGGGAAAGAACATACGAGAGTCACATGTGAAAAGATAAGTAAACCTTTTTTTACTTTATTATTAAAAAATATATGAAAGAAAAGATAAGAATATTTGAAAATAAAGTTTTGAAAATTTCAATTATGTTTTATTATCTTACCAAAATTATAATTATAAAAGTGCGATAAGAACTCATTGTAACGTAATTTACGTTATTTTATGTATTCATAAAAATATTACACTCAATTTGTACACGAGTTCAGTTTGTACAAGCCGATACTAGAACATTAAGAATACATGGACTTTTTATAACAATAAAAAAAAAAAAAAATTTTTTTTAAAGAGGATGAACGGTACGTTTCCAAAATAAAAGAAAAAGTGTAATGTGCTTGTAAGTAAAACTTTATCTTCGGAATATACGGTATATACAGGGTGTTCCATGGAATGCGAAAAGAAAGTTACAGTAGTACTTTGTCAAATACATTTAAAATTTGAGGTTGTGAATATTTTAGAGTTCAAATACTTACTTCGTGAAGAAAGTGTGCCACACGAAATTTAATGATGTCACACAAAGTGCTGATCAATTATAAAATAATTTTTCTTTCCTTCCTCGAAATTTAGTTTATGCAGGACATTAAAAAATTAAAAACGGTTGAATTACAAAATTTATTAAAACAGCGTGGTTTACTCTATTATTATAAAGTTAAGCAAGACTTAGTAGAACGTTTGCATAACGCCATTAACCCACTAATACCGGGTGACTCAAGTGATAGTGACAGGTTAGAAACCGAAAATTTGTTGACGCGGATTTTGATTTGAAATCTGATAATTCTGAAGGTCTGGAACGAACGGGAAAAGGGGAGTCAAGTACAACAGTATCGACAGAAAATACGTGTGAAGTCTACCTAAAAAAAGTGATGGCCTGAATTAAAATCGTTTTTGAAGAAAGAATTCGCTAGTGTCGCGTCGGTTTTAGATTTACATAAGACGTTAGAGAATAGAAAAGAAACAAAGTAATGAATCTTTCTTAGAATACGTGTATACCATGAAACAAATTGCAACTCGCGGTAATTTCGACGAAGAAGCGATTGTTTTATATATAATACAGGGTTTTCCAGACACACCAGTTAATAAAAGTATATTGTACGAAGCAAAAACAATTGATGCATTGAAATCTAAATTAAAGGCATATGAAATTATGCGAAGTCATCAAGCAAACAAATTCGGTACAAATCAAAAAACGGGTGAAAAACATGATAAACGGAATGTACAAAAAGACAAAAAGAGGTGTCACAATTGTGGATCTTTTTCCTATGCAACATCTGAATGCCCTCACCAAAGTAAAGGTACTCGTTGTTTTCGTTGTCATCAGTTTAGGCATATCGCTTCGAAATGTTCGCAGTACGGTAAAAGCCAAAAGGAATAAGGAAGTTAATACCCTGTCGACGGTCATACCACCACAGTTTGTAGAAGTTGTTATTGGTGAGCAAAAATTGCTAATAATGTTAGACACAGGCAGTGATATCACTTTAATAAAGGAATCTAAGTGTGAGAAATTCCATCGACGGTTACAAAAGAGAGCATCAGGCATTACTTTAATGGGTATAGGAAGAAAACCCCAGAAATCGCTCTATTCTGTTCTATTACCGGTAAAATTAATCTTACAGTACAGGTAGTACCAGATAAATGCCTATAAACTATGAAAAAAAGTGTCATATAGACGTACAACACAAGAACAACTAGAATGTTTTCTAGAGTTTATAAGGGAATTTCCCGAAATAAAAACAAATAAAAACTACCCTTCTAATCCACGTCGGATGCGAGATCTATGGGAAAACCTTTCTCACCGATTAAATGCTCTAAAAGAACCAACTAGATTGCCTTCGGTATGGGAAAATGTAACATAACCTTTATTTGCAAATTTTATATCTAATATCCGAGTATATGAAGCTAATGTTAATTTTTAGTTCCTTTCGCATTGGAAAAACCAGCTGAAATTCAAATCTAGGAAATTGAAGGCTTCTAAATCGATAAATGAAGGAGGTCCTCCCAGCGACTGTTTTTCGAAGTCTTTCGAAGAAAGAGCTTTAGAAGCCTTCGGGACAATTACAGTTGATGGAGATCCTGAAGTGCAGGCAATTGGTTTGGATGTGAGTGATATACTTTATATCACAGCAACAAAACTAATAGATGGATATAATGAAAAATCTGCATTTTATTTTCTATTGATACCCAATATCAAGTATAACAAGTTCATCTTTGTTACTTCACGTAACATTCAACCATTGATTAGTAACCAGTCGCAGTGGAAGAGATTATAGGTAAAATGTATATTTATATCTTATTTTATATCAGCAGAAAATAAAATGCTAGTTTTTCATTGTGTACATTGTGTTCTATTGTCTATGGTTATATATGTAAATATAGTAGTAAAAATAGGAGAGTTTTAAATATTGAGGAGGAGGAAAGCTTTTTGTGGTTGAAAGCTGTTGTAAGGTTTGAGGAAAGGATGATAAATGGTTTTGAGCTTTGATATAAACAAAATATAATGATAATAAACAAAAATATAAAATAAAAGGATATGTTTCTCGTGTCGTCATAAAATATTCTGATAATGATTTTCAGTCACATTTTCTGAATAGATCATCCGTACAGGTAAAATTTATATACAACTCGTCACCTTAGAATAACAGGGTACTAACTGACATTTTTTTTCAAAATGAGTTATATATGCATATATAGTACTTTTTAGGCGTTCTTTCGAATGAAGCTGATGCCAAAGTTCTATCTGCTTTCGTTTTGATGTTAGTGGTATTCCCCAGTTTCATCTACGGCATAAAACCAAAAAAAGTTGGTCTCACCAAGTTCTATGTGTCATTTTGTGTCAGTTAGAACTTTATTTTCTGAACATATGATCCGTATATAAATGTTTGTAAAAAACGTATGTGCAGTTAGAACCATGTACAATTTATTATTATTGTGCGTACATTTCTTTCATTTCTTTCTTTCTTTCATACTTTGTGAATTTTTAGATATTAATAAAATTCCTTCTTATTTACAGCTTACCTTCACCACGAATTATCGGCAGAAGACCAAATAGTCTACCATATTTTCTTATTGGAGACGAAGCGTTTCCCTTAAAACAGTACTTACTGAGACCATATCCACGGAGATGTGGTTTAGATGCCAGAAAAAAAATATTTAATGGGCGACTATCTAAAGCTCGAAAAAGCGTTGAAAGAGGATTTGGGATTATGGTGCAGTGTTTTCGGATTTTCAGAAAACCAATTCAAATGAAATTGGAAAACGTTGAGAAAGTCGTCAAAGCATGTGTTTGTTTACACAACTGGCTTTTTGATGAAAATGAAGTTTTTGTTGAAAGTTATGATGACGTAAGATTACGAGATTTAGAAACAAATAGCAACAATTCACCAACTTTAAGAGGGAATGAAATCAGAGAAACTCTGACAGATTATTTTATGTTGGAAGGTGCTGAAGAATACCAAGGGAAATATGTTTAAGTTTAATTTACAAAAAAATAAAAGGATTTGTTTAATTCATAAAAAAGAAATTATTTATTCCATAGATTTGTTTTTGAAAAAATATAAAATAAAATTAGAATGTGATTATGTGTTTGTGAATATGAATATGTATATCATGTGAAATACACGAATATGTATTTGTGATTCAATTTTTTTTAATCATTTCCAAATCGATATTTATATAAGACTTGAAGTAATTTCTGTATTCGCTTTTAATATAGCACTTGGTGTCATTTGTTTCAATGTTTGAACAACTTGATTTCCAAACAGATCACACATACCAGGGTTTTCCTTTGTTGTCTCCAACAAAGCGTTGGCCAGGTTTTGTATGCTATCATTCTCTATATCTCTTGATGGGAATGATGTTTGATCTAGTTTTGATGTTGTCCTAGTAGAAAAATAAGTATTATAAGCATCATATTTGAATTGTTTGTATACTAATTAATAATATTCAATATTTCCAAAAATTGACCTATTTAATTGAATAACATCATCCAAAAAATTTAATATATCTGCATATTTATATTCTTTTCTTCTCTTGGCAGCAGAGCCAGATGGTAATTGTAAACTGTTTTTATAACGGAGATAACTTCCTCTAAAATTTTTCCATTTTTTCTTCAATTCCATAATGGCAAATTTACCTGTAATCACATAATATCATAAACACATTTTATTTTTTTACATGTCATGTCATATTATCTTGTACATTATTATGTTAATCACTTACCACCCATTTCCACTGCAATTTTTTCCCATGCATTCTCCACTGTTAATTTATTCGAATGATCGGTTATTCTGGTATCCCAGATGCATGGCTCATTCCGCACTAATTCGATAATTTTTAAATCATCATTTTCAGAATCTGAATCTAGATCTGCATCCAGGCCCGTGGCTTCCATAGGTGCATATGGCGCACTTGCTCCGGGCGCCAAACTCGATAGGGCGCTACTACTAAAATTAAAAATGAAAAATTTTTTACCTAAAATTCAAAATATGTATGTACATAATAGCAATAGCTATGTGAATAGCTTAATACTGTTTAATATACATAGAGTATGTATGTTCGCTCTCAGTGCTAAGTTTTCAATAACAATTCTGTAGTTAGTCGATAATAAAATAAAATTATTTTTCTTTTTTCCCTATATTTATTATTATCAATAGTCGATATCACTTGCCGTATACATGCTATGTTAAGTTGGCGCAATGTAATAAGTGTGTGCCATTATTATAACAGAAATATTGCTACCTATTGCCCTTCAAATAATAAAGCAAGCTATTCTCCTACTCATTTAGCACATGTTAAATTGTACACTAAAATAAAGTGTGCCAAGCCAATGAATAAAAAATACATATAGGCATAGGCATATACATGTACAGGGTGGCGCAAAATTAACGTTGTGGTTTGATTTCTTTATAACTTTTTTATTTTTTATTCTTTTTAAATTTTTTTTTCAGTATTTTGTAAAGAAGACTTGGAGAATTTTATATGGAGCAATACACGATCGAGCAACGAACCAAAATTGTTGAGCTCTATTTTGAAAATCAGCGATCCATTGTTTTGACTCAGCGTGCATATTGTCGATATTTTAATGTGCGGATGAGCCCCTCACAGCCAACAATAAACCGTCTGATATCAAATTTTCGTCGGGAAGGGACAGTGCGGAACCTGTCTGGTGCTGGAAGACCACGTACAATGCACACGGATGAAAATATTGAACGTGTACGGGAGAGTGTACAGGAAAGCTCAGAAACATCAACAAGAACGCGTTCGACTCAACTCGGGCTTTCACGAAGGTCACTTCAGAGAATTTTGGGCACATTGCGCATGTTCCCATACAAAGTCCAACTTGTGCAGGAATTGAAGACGACCGATTACCAGCAGCGACTTGATTATGCCATTATTTTCCAGCAAAAAGCAGAACAAAATCCTGATTTTATTCACAATTTGATAATGAGCGATGAAGCTCATTTCCACTTAAATGGCTTTGTGAACAAGCAGAATTGCAGAATATGGGCTACGGAGAATCCAAGAGCAGTTCATCAGCGACAATTACAGCCACTTAAATGTACTGTTTGGTGTGGTGTATCATCTGAAAGAATTATTGGCCCATATTTCTTTGAAAATGAAAATGGTGTTGCAATAACCATCAATAGTGCTCAATATCAGACGATGTTAGAAAATTTTGTAAGGCCAGCTGTGGAAAACCATCCAAACTTGTGGTTCCAACAAGATGGGGCTACACCTCACACTCAGCGGGACTCAATAGCTCTTTTAAGGGATATCTTTGGCGTACAGATTATTTCACGCGGAAGCGATTTTAGTTGGCCTCCGCGTTCACCGGATTTATCCGCTCCTGACTGCTTCCTTTGGGGATACTTGAAAGAAAGAGTGTACGTTAATAAGCCAAGAACCATCCTCCAATTAAAAACCAACATCCGAAATGAAATCAGAGCCATAACACCCGAAATTTTGCGGAAGGTTATGGAAAATGTCTTGGAAAGAGCGCGAATGTGCGAAGCAGAAAATGGCCACCACTTGCGAGATATCATTTTTCACAAATAACCGAAAAATTTTTCCATTTATATACTACATTAAAAAAAGATAATAATAAGAATAATTGCTTGAATAAAAAAGTTATAAAGAATTAAAATCAAAACGTTCATTTTGCGCCACCCTGTATATATGTATGTTTAATATGGAATTTCAAATATATAACACGGCAATAGTCTAATACTTTTTTATATATGTACGTATTTTCCCTGTTGAGTATTCAACAATAATTCTGTAACTGTATGTTTAAAAAAAAAAACAAAATAAATTTCTTTTTCTTTTTTCTCTATATTTATTATTATCAATAGTCGATATCACTTGCCGTATACATGCTATGTTAAGTTGGCGCAATGTAATAAATGTGTGCCATATTATTATAATGCAATGCACAATCAGAAATATTCTACTTATGCTACATTACGAAGAAACAAGTTATTCTCCTATATTCATTTAGCACATGTTAATGTGGTACAATAAAATCAAGTGTACCAAGTCAATGTACATATACAAAACAGAATTTTGTGGCGTGCCGGTATTGATATTAATTTGTTTTGTAAATTGCAATGTAATTCGGTTTTTAATTTGATTTGAATTATTTAAATAAATAATAATTAATTTTAAACGAACTGATTTTTTATTACCTTTCAATTAAAAATATAATAATATTAAAAAAACATATTTTGAAAATGAGTGAGAAAATTAATAAAAAGAAGTTGTCCGGGAGTGAAGGTAGAAAAAAAAGAAAGCGCGTTCAGGAATTAGATATTCTTGAAGCGCAAAGAATGAAAAAATTTTTAGTTGATCAATCGGGAGTGAATAATAATAATAGTTCCGCTAGTGAAGCTAACAATATCAGCAGAAAGGATTCTTTTGTGGTAAGTTCAAGTAATAATTTAAATTCTCGGCCAGAAAATGTAGGTTTAGGAATAGAGTGCTACAGCCAAAATAATGAAAATTATGATCTGAATGACCCTGGAAAGTGGCCGAATTTGAATAAAGAGATAATTCAATTACTTGTAGAGAAAGGTCCTTTCCAAATTACTGATTTTAAATTCCCTGTCACCAATAATAGGAAATTCAATACTAACTTTTATTATAGAATTTTAAAGAATGGTGATAAAATTAAAAGAACTTGGCTTTTATATTCTATTTCAAAAAATTCTGTATTTTGTTTTTCTTGTCTACTTTTTTCGCAACAAAATAATGCCTTATCAAGTACAGGGTATAGGGACTGGGGCCATTTGAGTAGACTTCTACAAGAACACGAGAAAAGTGTTACTCATATAACATCTTTTAAAAATTGGAAAAGCTTAGAAATAGGTTTAAAAAACGAGAAAACTGTAGATGTAGAAATACAGAGACAAATGAATAAAGAAGTAGAACATTGGAAAAATGTTTTAAAAAGATTGTTAGGATTCGTCCAGTTTTTAGCTGGTCAAAATTTGGCATTCAGAGGGGATTCAAATAAATTATTTGAGAAAAATAATGGACATTTTTTAAAGTTAGTGGAAACCGTGGGAAAATTCGATTTAGTTTTAGCGGAACATATGCGTCGAATAACTTCTAATGAAACCCATAATACTTACCTAAGTAATGATATTCAAAATGAATTAATAAACCTCCTATCTTCTGCCATTCAGAAAAAAATTTTGGAGAAAATAGATGCCGCGAAATATTATTCAATTATTGTTGATTGCACACCTGATGCAAGTAGAACAGAGCAATTAACCCTAACTGTTCGAATTGTGGAAAACAATAACAATAAATTTGAAATTCAGGAATACTTTTTAGGCTTTTTGATTGCGAATGAAACTACGGGCGTGAGTTTATCTAATCTGGTTATAAATGAACTAGAGAAGTTCAATATATCCTTAGAAAATTGCAGAGGACAGGGATATGATAATGGAGCAAATATGAAAGGCAAACATTCAGGTATGCAAGCCTGAATTAGATTGAAAGAACCACGGGCTTTTTATGTGCCATGCTCCTCACATTCCCTTAATTTAGTTTTAACCGATGCAGTGCAATCATCTTCTTTAGCTGTTGATTTTTTTAGTACTGTTGAAACACTTTTTGTTTTTTTTTTTCAAGTTCAACCACAAGATGGCAAGTATTAAAAAAGCATGTGACGCATCTTACCCTGAAGCCTCTTTGTCAAACTCGCCTAGCATGTAAACTAATCAATCGGTATACAAATACGACGAATTGCGGAAAACGAGTTTTCCGCTGTCGTCGGAATAGATTTAAATTTTATTTTATCGCTATCGCCGTAATATTTGACAGATGAGTTTTTTCTTTTTCTATTATAAATATCTATGTATGTATATCAAAGTGAATCAAAATTGTTAATTAAAATATAAACTATAATCAAAAAAATATAGTTTTTGTTTAAAATTGTATAGTGACAATAAAATATAGATTAATAAAAAATGACTTTTGAGGAAAAATTAATAAAATTGGTTAAAAATCATCAATTGATTTTTAATAAAAAATTGAAATCTTATAGAAATGTAGATAAAAAAGAAAAGATTTGGGCTGAAATAGCAAAAACGCTGGAAACAAATGGTAGGAGTATTATTATAAATGTTTATTTCTTTAAAAAATTTTATTTTTTTCATGTAATAAGAAATTAAATGTTATTATTTTTCAGCTGATGTTTGTAAAAAAAAATGGAAAAATTTAAAGGATACATATAAAAAAGCAAAAAATAGAAATTAGACTTCTGGAAGTGAAGCACCAGAATTTGTAAAGAAGTGGAAGTATTTTGAAAATTTGCAATTTTTAGATAATTTTGAAAGTTGTAGAGAGTGAGTACATAAAAACTTGAAACATATGTATGTGTATATATTTTAATAAAATTTTTCCATTGCAGTACAATTGGCAATCCTTCATCCCACCAGCATCAGTACACCACCAATGAAGCAAACGGTAATGTGGAGATAGAAATTATAACTGGTAAAAAAATTTGTTACTTTTTTATTATTTATGCAAAAATAACACAAATATTTTATTTTAGACGAAGTTTTTGAAAGAGAAGGGAGCGTGAGTACTGCACATGAAAATGCATTAATCTCTACAACACCACCAAATAAAAAGCAGAGATTTGATTCGTGCTCAGAAGGGTATAACGAATTAATTAAAAGTGCAACAGGGGCGATTCAGCAAATAGTAGTACCAGCAGCACCAACAGAGATGTCTACTGTAGAAAATATTTTCTTGACTTTAGCAAGAAAAATAAAAGAAAGTGATTTGCCAACACATGTCGTAAACGAAATTGAGATTTTTGTTACCACATATGTTTATGACAGAATCAAAGAAAATAGTAAAAATTAATAATTATATTTTTTTTATGTATCTAAGTTTTCTAACACATGTACATATGTTCTAAATTTTAATTAAAACAAAACACATTTAGTGAATTTTTTTTAATTATTTCATTTAGGCATACATATTAAATATAAAATTACAATACAATTACATATAAAATTTAAATAAAATTTTTATATTTTAATCATGAAGGCTGCTGAAGTAATTCTTTAATAAATCACGCAATGCGAATGCTTCATGAGAGACGTCCACGTAATCGTTCAAATCGTGCTTCTCATGAAGGTTTACTCTTTCGTTTCTCCAAGTGCCTAATACTGCTTCACCATTTACATCGTGATCTACAAGATTTTCGGTAAAATGTCGTTTTGGAGCATTAAAAATTGTGCAGCAAGATTGTTGCCAAAATTATTTTGTCAACATTTTTAGGAGCAGCGTAAATATCTTGTAATAAAATTCTCCATCTACTCGCTAAAATTCCAAATGAATTTTCTATGTACACGCGATCTTTTGAAATCATTGTATTAAACTTTTCCTTTTCAGGAGGTAAATTTCTACCAGGATAGGGTCGCATTATATTATTTTTCAGTGGAAATGCCGAATCTGCAACAAAGAAGTATGGAAAAACATTTTCTGTTCCTGGTAAAGCCATAGGGTTAGGAAGTGCAAGAGTGTTGTTGATAATTTGTTGTCCAAATGCACTTCGGCTAAAAATTCCACCATCACTTTGACTTCCAACAGCTCCGACATCTACCAAAGTGAATGTATAATTAGCATCACATGCCGCTAACAACACTATGATGTATTTTCGTTTATAATTATAATATGTTGACCCACTTGATCTTGGACAAACTATTTTCACGTATTTTCCGTCTATGGCTCCAATACAATTTGGCACTCCTGTTTTTTGGAAAAATTTTCTTGAAATATCTTCCCATTCATTTACTCCTACCGACAAATACACTCCATTCAATTCTTCCCAAATACTTTCGCAGGTTTCATATATAATTTTCCTCACAGTAGACACACCCATTTTAAACGCCCATCCTAGTACTTGAGGTGAGCATCCGTGAGCTAAATCCTGTAATGTATACATGACTTTTAGAATGATGCTAGTAAACAGTCATAGCATAGTATATATTATACTTACATTAATGTGACTGCCAAACATTGCTCTGTGATTATGGATTTTCTCCTTGAATGTTTTTTTATTCTTTCACTTATTAAATTATGTAATAAATTAAATTTTTCTCTAGACATTTTTGTTAATTTATAAAAATGTTCCTCATCAGCGTGATTTATATGTTTAAAGGATTTTTCGTAAAATCCATATAAATCACGTGTAAGGTTAACTTCACGTACCCAACAACGTCTTTTACTTTTCTTCCTCCCAATTTCCATTGTTTCATGTACTATTAACATTATATAAATAATTTTCATTATTTTCACGACACTTTCAATTTTTTTAATTGATGCACAATCCAATTTTAATTAAATAAACTTTTGCACTACTAAATAAAACCAAGATGAACAAAACACAAAACCAAATATCAAACAACGAAACAACTTAAACTATTACATTTATATACAATGACATTCGTTGTCGTCTTAATTGTGTTCAATATGCGAATCCGCCATCGCTTTCGCAATCCGCTATTGTTGTGTTTACGGCATTAGGGTGGTATTCATAAAGCAGTAGTAAGTCGGTATTATCTTTACTACCACTTTAATCATTGTTCATATTTCTGTATTCATGAAGTAGTAGTAAATTCTATATACGAACCAATATCGAAAATTTTCGATGTGTCAAACGAATGTGTCATCTCTGTCAATTGTATCTATAAATTAAAATAAACATGTGTAAACCAAAAATAATTAACCTATTTCTGATGTATGTAATTATTGTTTTTATTACGTTTGTGTTTTAAATAAAAATATAAAATATATAATTAAATTACAAAAGAAAAAATATATTAAATTATTTTAATATTTATAAACAAAAAATTAACTTTATTAATATTAATAAAACTTTTCTAACATAAAACCATGTCAATTGTAAATAAAAAGCGTGCAAAAAATCTGTCTCAAGCAGAAAAAGATTTAATTATGAACATAGTTTTAAAATATAAAGACATAGTGGAAAATAAAAAGACAGATAATATCAGTTTAGAAAAAAAAATAGTTCTTGGCAAACAGTTACAAATGAATTTAACAGCCAAAGTGAAATAAAAAGAGATACTGATCAGCTAAAAATTTATTATAAAAATGCTAAGAGCAAATTAAAAAAACAATTGGCTGAAAACAAAATTGAACTCTACAAGACAGGCGGAGGAACAAATTCAAGTGAATACGACGACAACAATCCACTATTATCCATAGTGTTGAAAGAAACAACACCTATCTCAAATCCTTTTGATAGCAGTGCAGAATATAATAATGAATATGTTACACAGGTAAACATTCTTTATTTATACATATTTTAATTCTTATGATTAAATTTTCCATTAAAACTTTCAGGTTTCACATACAGAAATTTTTATTGATGTTGAGGATGATTTTTTGTCAAATGAAAATGCGTCAAATTCAACACTCAGCATTCAATGCGTTACTGATACTCCAACAACTTCAAACGTAAGATAAAAAACGTTCAAATGAAGAAGTAAAAAGTTTTATAGAAGATTTAGCAGCATTGAAAAAGAAAAAATTAGAAGCAGAAATAGAAAAAAATAAAGCGAAAACTGCAGTATATGAAAAGAAATTGAAAATATTGGACAAAATCGAGAAAGGGGAGATATCATTTATACACAATAAATAAGTCAAAATAATAAAATAACTTTATTTAACTTGTAGATAATCATCATCATTTTCTAATATAAGCTCTTCTTCTTCAATTTTAAAATATCTACAAACATTATGAAGAGCACAGCAAATATTAATAATTTTTGTGCACTTAAGTGGAGTGTAGTGCAACTGTCTTGCTTTGAGTAGACACCTAAATCTACTTTTTAAAACTCCTATTGTCCTTTCAACAATATTACGGGCTGCAGCATGTTTATTGTTGTATCTGCTCTGCGCACTGCGAATATCAGGATTCCGATACGTTGTCATCAATAATGGTTCCAGTGGATATCCAGCATCTCCTAGTAGCCATGAATTATCGCTTCTTCTCTGAATATATGACCTAGCTTCGCTAATGTTCCATATTAATGCATCATGACTGGAACGCATCAATTGCTGTAATTTTCATCTGATAATCGCAAATCTATGAGTAAAAATCGGTATGTGTTTATATCATACTTATGTATATTTATCATGTGAAACAAGATAAAATAAAATACTTAAAATCATGGCATTTATACTGTACTAGCCTTTTCTGTTATAGTGTAAATGTGGATTTTCAGATGGCTTTATCATACTCACATGAGTACCGTCGATGCACCCAATAACACCAGGGAAATTGTATTTTTCGTAGAAATGTAATTTTGATTTAGTTATTTCTTCATCGTTCATTTCTAGTTTATTCCAAATTGGGCAAAGTTTCTGTTCTAAAACATCGCACATATTTTTAAAAATTTTGGAAAAGGTTGTCCGTGCCAATATTAAAATCCTTGCCAACTGACGTTTGATATCCTCCTTCTGCCAGTAATCTTAACGTCGCTGCAAACTTCAGTATGCAAGCTACTGAGTCTTTGTTAATGATTGGTTCTATTTCGGTCGGTTCTATTGGTTCTAGAACATGCACAAATGCATCTTTGGTCAGACGAAAATATTTTTTAAATCAAATAGAAATCTTGTTTTGAAGTATTTGCATGGTTTTTGATAAAATTTTTAAGAAGCAAATACATCTAAAAAATATCAGGCAATTTGTAATGGACGAATCTATTAAGTTTACCAATTTTAATATGTATATTGAGTTTTATAATAAATATATGTACATATAATTATTTGTTTATACACAATTTGAAGATAGCAGATAGAAGGCAGGAGACAGAAGTTAAAAGATATACATTATTCCATCTTCCATTAAAATGTGCGTCTTACCACCACCGTACTCGCCATCACCAGTCATACTGGTTATCGTTCGATGATCTAATGTTCACTTGATACGTAAAATGTTTACTATGATGTTGCTAAACAGAAAGAAAGAAACAAATGTTATAGCAACATGTTGTGGGGTGTGGTATCACACCCCAGATCAGAAATATTTGCTGACATCAGGATATATAGAGATTGGATATCTTTACATTTGTTAAATATCATATCGTACCATTCCTTATTTCGAACATTGGTTCAAATATGATACGGTTGAATGCAGTAACATCTTTCGCGATTCTTTGCCTTGGGCTTAGAACCATAGTTTAATGGCTGCACAAATATTTAATTAGATTTTTATTGATATAAACCTAAGAACATAATTGCGTAGATCACAACACACACACCTATAGCATATAGTCGCTTGGTATATGAATCTCGATGTACTCAGCATACAGTTTTTTTGTACAAGATACAACACTGAGAAAAATTTTAATGAAGTTCGGTATTTGTTGCAGAAAATATGAAGTCGTTTTAAATAAAATCAATTGACAGAAATACAATTATTTTCTGATGAATGAGGGTGTATTTGTAACAAATACCTTCATTTGCTGTAAAAAATATAAGGATTTGTGACTAAAGAATATATGATTGAAGAAATTAACAGTGGAGAATGCATGGGAAAAAATTGCAGTGGAAATGGGTGGTAAGTGATTAACATAATAATGCACAAGATAATATGACATGACATGTAAAAAAATAAAATGTGTTTATGATATTATGTGATTACAGGTAAATTTGCCATTATGGAATTGAAGAAAAAATGGAAAAATTTTAGAGGAAGTTATCTCCGTTGTAAAAACAGTTTACAATTACCATTTGGCTCTGCTGCCAAGAGAAGAAAAGAATATAAATATGCAGATGTATTAAATTTTTTGGATGATGTTATTCAATTAAATAGGTAAATTTTTGGAAATATTGAATATTATTAATTAGTATACAAAAAATTCAAATATGATGCTTATAATACTTATTTTTCTACTAGGACAACATCAACACTAGATCAAACATCAACACTAGGTCAAAAATCATCCCCCTCAAGAGATATAGAGAATGATAGCATACAAAACCTGGCCAACGCTTTGTTGGAGACAACAAAGGAAAACCCTGGTATGTGTGATCTGTTTGGAAATCAAGTTGCTCAAACATTGAAACAAATGACACCAAGTGCTATATTAAAAGCGAATATAGAAATACTTCAAGTCTTATATAAATATCGATTTGGAAATGATTAAAAAAAATTGAATCACAAATACATATTCGTGTATTTCACATGATATACATATTCATATTCACAAACACATAATCACATTCTAATTTTATTTTATACAAAGGAAAACCCTGGTATGTGTGATCTGTTTGGAAATCAAGTTGTTCAAACATTGAAACAAATGACACCAAGTGCTATATTAAAAGCGAATACAGAAATTACTTCAAGTCTTATATAAATATCGATTTGGAAATGATTAAAAAAAATTGAATCACAAATACATATTCGTGTATTTCACATGATATACATATTCATATTCACAAACACATAATCACATTCTAATTTTATTTTATATTTTTTCAAAAACAAATCTATGGAATAAATAATTTATTTTTTATGAATTAAACAAATCCTTTTATTTTTTTGTAAATTAAACTTAAACATATTTCCCTTGGTATTCTTCAGCACCTTCCAACATAAAATAATCTGTCAGAGTTTCTCTGATTTCATTCCCTCTTAAAGTTGGTGAATTGTTGCTATTTGTTTCTAAATCTCGTAATCTTACGTCATCATAACTTTCAACAAAAACTTCATTTTCATCAAAAAGCCAGTTGTGTAAACAAACACATGCTTTGACGACTTTCTCAACGTTTTCCAATTTCATTTGAATTGGTTTTCTGAAAATCCGAAAACGCTGTACCATAATCCCAAATCCTCTTTCAACGCTTTTTCGAGCTTTAGATAGTCGCCCATTAAATTTTTTTTTTGGCATCTAAACCACATCTCCGTGGATATGGTCTCAGTAAGTACTGTTTTAAGGGAAACGCTTCATCTCCAATAAGAAAATATGGTAGACTATTTGGTCTTCTGCCGATAATTCGTGGTGAAGGTAAGCTGTAAATAAGAAGGAATTTTATTAATATCTAAAAATTCACAAAGTATGTTGTAATTACCTCAGTGTATTATTTTCTAATTTATGATAAAGAGAACAATTTTCGTTCCGCCGTATCCGCCTATGTCGCAGTATAAAAATCTTCCATTTACATCTGCCACTGCTAAAAAAACTATGCTGAACTTATTCTTATAATTTCTATAAGTGGACCCAGAACATGGAGGAGCCTGCAAATTAAAATTTTTCTGAAACCCATTGTTAACATCATTTCTTATTCTGCACTTACTTCAATTTCAACATGCTTCCCATCAATTGCGCCAAAACAGTTTGGAAAATCTGCTTTTTGTTCAAAATTTTCTGCTACTTGTCGTAGGTAGTTTTCACCCAATTCCTGAAAAACCAACAATTTAAGTTGTTTCCAAATTTCATCTAGAGTTTCACTAATAATGTTGCTCGCAGTACATTTTCCCACTTTATATTGGTAGCTTAAACTCGTTACTGAGTCACCACTTCCAATATATCTATAATAATTGTTAATTTATTGTATAAAATAATAAAATGTTGTACAAAAATAAAATATTACTACCTGAGAGTGAGAGATAGACGTTCAGCAGGTGTTATAACTTCACGAATACTGGATTCTCTTAATAACTTTGGGGCAACTAATCGTAATAAAAATTCAAATTGATTTGTAGTTCATTCTTACAAAGTTCTTGAACATGCTTTCATTCGACATTCTCATTTCGTTAAGTAAATTTTGATGAATACTTCCATCACATCTTGTTTTCACTAATTCATTTGTCCAGTATTTTTTTTTAGCATATTTTTTTTTATTTTATCTTTTCATTACTTAATAAAAGCACTAAACCACATCCTAGAATCAATTTTTTTTTGCTGGTGATCCATTTAATATTTTAATTTTATTTATATTTGTTTAAATTTAAAACTTTGATTATATTTTTTCAACTACGAACCTTTTTAACCTCAATATTATTTTGACAGTTGTGAGATGCAAAAATTTTCCTATGTGAACGTGAAGATGCATGAAAGATGCAAAAGTGATACGAACATAAACGAATACTGAACGAACATCGTCCGAAGTCGTTTTGCATCCGGACACAAATTTTGTATGAAAACGCGCCCTTATAAATATCGAAGATAATGTAGGGCTTAGCATCATAAACTGTATTATCTTTGTAAATATGTACCACAAAAATGTATGAAAAATAAGTTCGAATAAACCATACATATAATTCTATTGCCGTTTCACTCAGTATTAATGTAAATTTCTACCTCATCCAATACAAATACATGTAATAACAATAATTACCATTCAATCAAACATTCAAACTGTCTGACTGTCTATTTATCGGGACTAATTCACTACCAGCCCGGATGAACTCACCATATAACTCTGTGAGAAGAAATGAATAAATCGTTGTAATTCATTCAGTTTTGATTTTACAAAAACAATTTATATGTGCTCGATCCGGGCTGTTTTGAAGTAGCCCTCTCATATAAATTGTTATTGTATTTCATTTTTGTATTACAGCACAAACAATGAACATAATTACTATGTATATAAAATGTATCGACACAAAATAGACCCATGGTATAAACGCTTCTTTATATCGAATTAACGCTTGAACCGATTTAAAATAAATCGGTATAACTAACCGGTTCAGTCGATTCTTAAATGGGTATAAACGGCTGTCTGCTAATATAGGTGTACACATAAATCAAAATCAGCTGACGTAGAAGAAGAAGAATAGTTTTTGATTTTTGTGCTATACTATTAATTTTATTAATTATTACTATAATAATAATACTATTTAATTATTTTTCTTTGGAAAATTTCGTAGTAAGTAAGAATATTTTTAAAAAAGTTCAATAAAATCAATCATTTATATTTGTATATTAGCATATTGTGCTGTAATAATGAATTCGCAAGAAAAAAAAAGACTAAACAGGAGATACGACGAAGTAGAGGCAATGCTGTGGATCATCCAGGAAAGACATGTATTAGACATCCTCGACGGAAAAAAAAAGAAATAAAGATGTCTACTGTGATATTGAGGAGGAGTTGAGGAAAAAGAATATTTTTAAAAGTGGTGTTCAAATAGGAGCAAAGTTTAAAGCTTTAAAAAGATAATACTACATTGTCAAAAGAAACAATTCTATAACATTCTTGACGAAATTCTTTCAGATCGACCCGTAGCCGTAGCATCAGTATCAGGGGTAGATACTAGTAATAATTTAGAATTTCCAATAGATATTACAGGTAAAATTCTGCTTTTCAATTTAATTGATGAAAAATGAATATACGTATACATATATTTTGTTCTACAGTACAATCTGATGAGACTGACGACGTTGCTGAAGAGGCTCTAGCAATTGAAGTTGTACCAGAAATAACTAAATCATCAAGTATGTACAATTGCCTTTTGGTGTTTGTTTTAGTTTCATTCAACCAATAACAGGGTTGCCGATAGACTGAGAATCTACTACATAAATTTTCAATCTATTACTTTTTCATTTATAGGCTGGATATATTAATCTAGCCGTTCTTAATTTAGCCTACAAACATGGTGGACCCCCCTGGGGGCCAAATAGGTTTAGTCCTTTTAATGATGACGGTTTCACCACTGTTCTCCCAAAGAGACACAGAGGCAAAAAGACTTACACTGATGTTACCAGCAGCCTTTTTCCAGCGCTTCAGGACATAACTATTTCTAAAGAAGAGGCAAAGTATATTTTGATCTCCAGTAACGAGATCGACAACAAAGCCACCACCCCGACTACAACAGTATACAAAAAGCTGGAGGATGAGAGCTGGTTCCAAGTTCTTCGGGCCATTTCGACTATCTCTAAGGAAATTTTGGACCTTGAATTGGAGAAATGACGGGAAGATTCAACTTCTCGTCAAGAATAACAACATTGCTAAGAGGTTCTACGATACGAAGGCTCTACGCATATCACCAAATAAAACGTTCAACATCAAGTGCGAGAATTTTATTGCCCTAAACTCTTCAAGGGAGGTAATTTTCTCATTCCTTTTAAAAAAACTCGTCCGAAGAGGAAATCAAAGCAGACTTGGCTAACCAAGGAGTAATAGGTGCTAAACACATCAAGCGACGTGGGACCCAATACAACTCAGGTGCAGTCGTTCTCACTTTTGATAGTTACAGGCTACAGTCCAGCATTAAACTGGCCAGTTTCTTAAAATTATCAGTACGGGAATACGTCCTCAATCCTATAAGGTGTATTCGCTGTCACGCAATTAGGCACACGAAAAACAGATGCGATCCCAGCAATGATGCCCCTTGTTCTACTTGCGGTAATCCGGTACACGAAGGCGATTGCAGCTCTACCTTTTGCAAAAATTGCAACACCGATACTCATCCTTCGCTGAGTATGAACTGTCCCATGTTTCTTAGGGAAAAAGACATCCTTAAGATCATGACGTCTGAGAGATGCACGAAATATCAAGCGAAGAAAAAATATTTTCAACGTTTTCCGCTAAACTCGCTAAATAAGAACAACAATAAAAAAAATAACAACAACAACAGCAAGAAGGACGCCTCCCTACCCGCAATGGCCGAACGGGTTGGTACGGCCTCTTGTGCCATGAAAGCTGCTCAAAACACCACTGTATCTCCTACAGATACAACTAATACAAATACAACTAACTTTTCAAACTCTAAAAAACACACACTAAACAGACTAGAGTACTTTCAAACAATTCAATTAACGAAACAGTAAATGAAACTGTGGCGCTTTACTCCCACAGCCAGTATTATCTCTGAAAAATATGGCAAAAAATCACTAAATTCTGTCTCTGAAACACAATAACTCTTGAAACGAAGAAAGTAGAGAAGCATATAAGGTATTATTGAAGAGAGGGGGGAGTTTTCTTCAGATTTTTCTTAGACCAGATTCTTCTAGCTAGTACACCGTAGTTATTATAGGGTGTTTCGTAGATTGAGTGCGAAAAATTTTCATCGCCCTCTAGCGGCTAAACGGTTGAGATTACCCCCCTCCCTCTACAACGATTTTTTGTTTGTCTCGGCGAGACCTATTTACTGTGTGCCGGATGACCACCCGAAACCGGACACCCTGTATATATATATTGTTGGAAATCTGCACCACCTTAAAATAGAAAAAGAAATAATTAATTAATTAAATCATTTAAATTGAAATAATTTTAATTAAAATAATTTTATACTTGCCTGTAACATTGTGATAACTTCACTTTGTTTACATTTTTTTTTTGACAGATGTCAATCATGATTTTTCGTTATTTATTTTTTTTATTTGACATTCTTTGTGGAAAGTTCCACATTCCATTTCGGAGACTGGAAGTCTCTATCAATTCGTTGACGTTGTCATCTTTCGGCGAATTGATAGAAACTTCCAGAAGATCGATTCTTTTCATTTTTTTTATGTGACGACAGGTATATTAATGCTGTCGTCACCATAGATCGGGTTCTTTCTTGATCAGTGGAGTTGTCCCACGAAAATTTTGTGAATCAGAAATTTTTTTTATCAATTTTTAGTTAAATTTTTTCTTGTGAATCAATTTTTAATTAGATAAAAATCTAATTTAATTAAATTTTATAATTTTGAGGAATAAAAAAAAAATGAAAAATTTGTAATAAATTTTTTTTTTGTTTGTGAGGAAGCAGTTAGCTTTATTTTATATATAAAAAAAAAGTAAAGGGTATCATAAAAAAAAAGCGGTAAGTAGTTTCCTTTTATTTTATTAAAAATTCCTCTATTAGGGCTCCGCTCGGCCTCCAATTCAACCCTTCCCTTTTCCTTTTTTTTCCTTTCTTTTTTTTATATAAGACTTGTAACCCTTTTTTTTTACTTCTGTAGAATTTCTACAGAAAAAGGGGTTAAAAGCAGGAAAAGTAGTTATCACATTTTTCCAACAATATATATAATATATATATATATATATAGGTATATTTATGGTGTGTAAATTTATACTATAAAGGAGTATATGTATATGTAGGAATACGTCTTTTGAAATATATGTTATATTTCGAACTATGAGAGCATCGGTATTTTATTGTATGTATATGGGAAAATTATATTGCATCACCTTGTATAACATCTACTAACACTTACCTTTAATCATAATAGTATAGTTACAGTTACTAATAATTTTTATTCTTACCGTAGGTACTAAAAATAGTAATGTAAAATATTACAGTAAATAGTAATAATTTTTATATAATGATAATTTGTTTATATACTTACCGTAGGTACTAGAAATAGTAATATAAAATGTTATAGTAATTACAATAGTTTTGGATTATATACTTACCGCAGGTAGTAGAAATAATATAATGTAAAATATTGTATTTTTTATATTAAAAACAGTACATTAATAAAATTAACGTAAAGTAGGAATATTTAAAATTAATTATGAATATAAATCTCTCTTCTCAATCAGCCGTGGACGTGGACGCATTAAAATTAATTTGTAAATTGAATTAACTTTAAATTTGAAATAGCTTATCAGTGGTATATTATTTTAAATATAATAGAATACTTATAGGGGAATTGTATTAAATGAAATTATAATAAATTTAATAAATACTTGGTTGAGTACCCTGCACTAATATATACCTCAACTGTATATACTCTAATCTGTTTGGTCACATTGACCATCTGGTGTATTGTAATGCGGTTATATATAACGCATTACAATACAACTTCTTCTTCTTATTCAACACGCGCATTTATGCATATAATTATAGCGTTGCTACATATATACATATATATGCATCGGATGATGCAATTACATGTTTCAGGTACGTGTTGCAAAATTTCAGAAATTTCCACGCTTCACCAATATTCTCCCGAATTATGTACTCAAAAGCACGATTATTGCATCCGAACGCTAAACCATGTTCGGCTTTACGCTCAATTTTCACTTACACATGTAAAAATTTTGACATATTTGTATAATCATACTCATCTAAATTAATTTCCGTATTACCATACATCATTTTTTTTTATTAGTACATTTTTTTATATGTACCTACTTTTATTACTCACCACAAACTTTAAATATGTAAAAATTCCTATATTAAATAAAAAAATTCTGAAAAAAACATGTTTATTTAAATGGGGGCAACATTTTCCTTAAATTAATATAAATTATCACTTCCATAGGGTCCATAAATGGCTATTTTTCTTTAATTAAATAAGTACCTATTGTGTTGGTACTTCACCATTTTGACATTTTTTATATAAATTCTTTCTCTTCGTTCGAAATTATTAAAATTTATTAAAATTACCCCCACCAAATTCTCCGACGCACACAATTTATATAAATACGCGATGCGAAATCGCATCAAAAAAGTTGTTGGTTGATATTCAAATTAGTGGCAACCCCTGCCAAAAATTTTTTTTGTACCGGTAGTTAGTATTTAAAATCAAGAGCAAATCAGTTTTTTTTTTTTTTGAATGATTTTTTTTGTTACGGGTCTAGTGGATATGAGCTTCCTCAAAGAGCTTCGCACACTACAAGCCGAGATTCTGATGAAAAGGGTGCCGGTGGAAATACAATTTCTAAGACTAGATAAGTTCATCGAATCATTGGATTCTTCAATGTCAGCAAAAACGCCAACATCATTAACAATATCATCATCTTCAGCAGCGCCATCAACAACCACACCAGCTTCAACATCAACACCCTCAACAACATCATCTGTAGCATCATCTAAATGTCCTCAGCAACAGCCAGCATTATCATTGTAATCCACAGTAACAACAACAGCAGCAGCATCATCATTATCATCTTCAACGGTAAGCGCGCCATCGTTTTATTTTATTTTATTTTTTTTTAAATAATAGGGGCCCCCATATAAATAAAACGAAAGATTAACTTTCTTTACCGGTACAAGTACATTAATATTTTAAATATATGAAAAGTTAAATAAATACATATAGTATGAATTATCAAGTAGAAAAAAAAATTCGTTATAATTACGGATAAAGATATCATGCTCTGGTTTTCTTTGTTTGAAAAAGAACACTTTTATGCCTCGATTCCAAAAATAAAAATATTTTTTGTAGTGCAAATTTTTTTCAGGAACCCAATTTATGCACAAAATTTTTTAAAAAATTCGTCATAAATTTTGACTTCAGGATTTCTTTTTATTTAGAACCGAATTCCAAAATACTTGTTATAGTATATGAAAAGAAAGGTCATTTAGTTTCCTATTATTCTCTAGAACACTAAATTTTCAAAAGTACACTCAAAAAAATAACAATAGTAAAATCACAAAATCGTACTTGGGCAAAATATTTTATATGGAGTTTGAAAAATTTTGTATATTTAACTAAATTCTTTTATATTTCATACATGGCTATGGAGTGTATAGCTTTGACAATTTGCCTAAAAAAATTTATGTATTTTACCCAAGTAACTTTGAAGACAGTATGACGAAATTAATTTATTAATTTACAAAGCATTGCTAGTTTCAGTCAAATGCAATGTTGATTTATATAATTGCTTGGTTAAAATTATTATTTTACTGTTATTTTTTTCATGTTTAAACATGTTCAAAATTGTCCGAGTCAAATGTTGATTGACAAAAATACTTTGTTAAAAATAACTAAGCCCTAGTATGAATAATGTATAAAATGCACATAAACTTAGGTAACAGGATAGACGTTACATTAAATCAGAACTCATTCATCATTGCTGTGTGAGGATTTGATAGTTAATGTTATTATAATTATTTTGTGAAGAAATGAAACGTTAATATAAGTAGTGTTTGATAAACTATATAAAATAAAAAAAGGTTTTTGATAAAAAATAAAAAAGGTAAGTATGTACCAAATTTTAATATTTTTAGTTTTCTGTATATATTTTTAAAACATTGAATTTTTTTTATATTACTTTGGTTGATCATTTCAAAACCACTTAAGTTATAAAAATGATAAAGTGTTCCATATGTAGTCGTTATTTAAAAAATGCAAAAATTTTAATCGGTCATTTAAAAATAATTCATGGTTACGGAAAGGGTAGTGTTTATGCCTGTTCTTATGAGTCTTGTCAGCAAACTTTTCAAAATAGTTCATCGTTTAAAAAACACTTGTTTAGATTTCATGAAATTTCGAGAAAAAAATCTGATATCAAATCGTCTAGTTCGTACTCAGAAAACTTAAAGCCCAGATTGCAAGGCGAACATATAGAACGTGAATCCAGAAGAGAAAATATTGAATTTGAGTCAAATGTTAACAATAATGCTGAATTAAAAGATAAAAGTGAGGATGTAGAATTTAATATTAATGCAGTGAAAAAAGAAATTTTTGAAAATGTTATTCACTTTATGTTATCTCTGCATAATAACGACAATTTTACGAGAAAAGATGTAATTAATTTTGAGTATGGAGTTAAACAACGTATTTTACAACCAATTTTTAAATCATTAAAGTTTATTTCGACACAGTTTTGTAATACAGATCGACAGTTATTGTACAAAATATTAGACAGCTGTGAAGAACTTCTTGAATTATTTGCTTCCGAATATAAATTAATAAAATATTTGACAGAAAATGATAAATTTGTAAAGCCTTTGGAATTCGATCTTAGCAGAGAAATTACTAATGTGCATAAAACCGGTGTATGTCGTCTTGATGAAAAAGTACATAAAGGCATTTTGATGCCTTTAAATTTTCAATTTAAAAAGATATTTGAAAATGAGAGCAATCTTGAAAGTTGTATTAATAAAATAGAAACATATAACAATAATAATGTAGATATAGAACATTTTATACAGGGAAGTTTATGGAAAGAAAAACAAAGACTGTACAGTGGCAAAATTGTTATTCCATATTTCTTATACATAGATGATTTCGAAATAAACAATCCTTTAGGATCACATTCTGGAACTCATTGTATAACTGCACTTTATTACAGCTTTCCCATTTTAAGTAGGCAATCTAAGCTTAGCGAAATATATTTAGCTGCGCTTTTAAATGCAAGACATACAAAATTTTATGGAAACAGTATTACATTACATTCGCTAATAGAAAATATAATTTCACTAGAAGTGAATGGTTTGCAATTAAACTTTCGTGGACAATCATTAAAAATTCATTTTCTTCTGGGACTTGTATTAGGAGACAATTTAGGTCTTAATCAAGTTTTAGATTTCATTAAATCATTTTCTGCTAATTATTATTGCAGATTTTGCTTTGACAGTAAAGAAGTGTTGGGAAAATTATTAAAAGAAAATATAAATTCATTAAGAAATGAAGAAAATTATGAAGTTCAGCTAAAACTTGGAGATCCTTCGATCACAGGCATTCGACAAGAATCAGTTTTTAACAGAATTCCATCTTTCCACGTCACGAAAAATTTTGCAGTCGATTTAATGCACGATATGTTTGAGGGTATCTGTCATTACGATTTAGCACACATTTTGAATTACTATATTGAAAATAAATTTTTTTCACTTGAAGATTTTAATCGATTAAAACAAAATTTCTCTTACGGAGAAACTGAAATTGGTAACATTTGCAAAGAAGTGTCGCAAGCAGATATTAAAAAAAAGAAATTTAATACTTCGGCAAGAGAAATGTGGACATTGATGCATTATATTCCTCTGATTATAGGACACTTAATACATGCAAATGACAAGGTATGGTCGTTTGTTAGAAATCTTATCAAAATTATAGATCATCTTCTTTTGCCAAAATTTAATGTTGAGCTGATTCGAGAACTTGGTGATTTGATAGAAACACATAATAGACAATATATACAACTATTTCACGATACATTGAAACCAAAGCATCATTTACTCATTCACTATCCTACAATCATACAATATTCGGGTCCACCAAAATTCTTTTGGTCATTTCGGTTCGAAGCCAAGCATCAAGAATTCAAAAGATATGCCAGAGTTATAAATAGTAGGAAAAATATTCTACTCACTTTAGCTACAAAGGCTCAGTTAAAATTTGCGTTCAAATTATTAGACGAAAACGAAAAATTATCAGATTTTGAAGAAATAAACAAGTTAGATAGTTCCAATAAGACATACATAGCAGAAAAACTAAAAACTCAAGAAAATGAAATTGAATGTTTTTCAAAAATAATATATTGTGGCATTTCATATAAAAAAGACTACATAGTCACACGTACTAGTGGGGAAATTATAGAAATATATCGAATTTTGGAAATTTGCATATTTGCGAAAAAAGAAGTGCACATTGTTTGTATAAAATTATCGTCATTTTACAGTGATCATTACTTATCGTATGAAATTTTAAGCATTAATAACGAAGGTTTATTTGTTCTTCCAATTTCTTCTTTTGATGGTCCTCCAGTCAATTCACAAATACTTCCTACTGGTAAAGAAATGATCAGACCAAAAGTTTTCTTTACAGATAGCACTGAATAAATTTAATACAATCTTAACCATCATAACAGAAACTGAAATACATACATTATTGTTTTCACACTTTTTCATATTTTATCAGTATCATGGAACCACACACCAATCCATCCGTTGGAAATATTGACAGTACTGAAACTACAGTATGTATTTTTCGAAAACATTCAAGTATTTATAATAAACGTACATTTTTTAAACAGTCACAAATCTTATTTGGAAATCCGAACGAAATACTTATTAACCAAGATGGTCAAATACAAAATTTACAAACCGGATCTGGGGGTCAATTCTGGTTCGGTGCAGTGAAAAAGTGAAAAGAGTTTACACGCTTACACCACTGTTTGCGATTCTAGTACCGTGTAAACATGATAACAAATGTCAAAAATTTTGCATATGTAAAATTAGTTTACACCGTGTTAAATGTCCGTGCAAAGCCTGTGTAAAGTGATTTTAATCGTTAGAATTTCAATTTTATTTATATGTAAGTATTCATAAATAAAACATTTTGTGTGTTTTTGTATGTTTTGTATAAAAATACAATTTATATAATTTTATAATTTTAGAAAAAAGAGTTTAGAAGTGTGCAAAAGTTAATGTTAAGTTAGTGTCTTATCGAATTTAGATTTTGTTTACATGTAAGTCTTTACAAATATTAAATTTTGTGTTCTTTTAGCATGTTTTGTATACACAGATAATTAACATTATTTAATAATTTTAGAATAAATATTCTTAAAAATGGAAAAACTCTGCCGTGGTAAAAGACCAAGCGAAGACCAAAAACAGTTCCTTGTAACTTATTTAGAGGAACATATAGATTTAGCTCATGACAGGTAAATATTTTTTATTATTATTTGATTCGAAAATTTACACATTCTATTTGTTTCGAAAATTTATTTGACATTGTTTTGAAGATTTCAAACTGTGGATGGTGCCAAACACAGAGAAGCGGAGTGGAAGAAATTATCAGAACTATTAAATGCCATCGGGGGAGCCTTTAAAGATTCGACGAAATGGCGTAAATTTTGGACAGATTTAAGGTAATATATGATAATATTTTTTACACATAATAATATTTTTTTATTTTAGATTACATACAAAAAATAATGCGAGGAAGATAATCGAAGGGGCAAATAAAAGTGGAATCAATGGTCCCAGGGTTAAGCCTCTGACTGATTTGGAGGAAAGAGTGGTTAAATTAATGAACTACAGAAACATAGAAGGCGACCATGTGACTGAAGATTTAGGATTTGAACCTATCCTTGTAGTAAGTAGATTAAATACATACTTAAAATAATTGTGGATTTACAAATCACATCTTATTTCATTAGGAAGAAAATTTATCAAGATTGATAGAAGAGGAACCACAGTCATCAACTTCTGCAGAAACACCTCCTGCAGAAACACCAGTTGCATCAAATGAACGAGCATCCCAGAGAAACCTGAATCAAAGACGAATCCGTAAGAGAAGAAGTGACAATGATGCAACTTCTGATGATTTTTTAAAAATTGAGGAAAAAAAAATTAAGCTAAAAGAAGAAGAGCTTAAATTAAAAAAGGAGGAATTAGAAATAAGAAAATTAGATTTAAAGGAAAAAGTAGATATAAGAAAAACTTTAGAAAATATTTTAGATTGTTTAAGAAATAGTCAAAATTAAGTTATTTAAATTAGTTTAGTTAAGTTACTTTTAAGAATTATATAAGTACACAATTATATTTTTATTACTTTTAAATTAAATTTATTAAATTAAATTTTTGATTACTTTTTATATTTTTGATTTTTTTTTTTCATTTCTTACAATAAATTCACTTTTAACTTAATACTAACACCAAATACATTAAAAAATACATTCGAAATTATAATACAAATATCATTTATTTTACAATTAAATAATTTCACAAATATAGCCTTTTTTTAATCCTATTATAGTCTTCTTTGATCTAATTTAAATGTTTAATTAAATACCAGATTAATATTATATGAGTATGTCATATTTTCAAGAAAAATTTGTTGCCACAATAGCAGACCTTATTCTTCGACCTTCACTCAACAAGTTATCATTACCGTAGGATTGCTGTGGCATGATTTCTGCTTCTTCAAAATCCTGATTTAGAAGTTCTTCATCAGAAATTGGGATTTTTGCTCTCATGAGCATATTATGCAGTACAATGCATGCATTTATAATTAACCCTGCTTTTTCTGGGCTGTAGCATAATGCTCTTTGTCCAGATAAGCAGCGGAACCTACTTTTTAGGACCCCAATACATCTTTCAACGTGGCTTCTCGTTCTTTTATGGGCCACATTATATCTTTCTTCGGCTTCTGAAATCGGGCTTTCGATAGGTGTCATCAGCCATGGCTGCAATGGATATCCACTGTCCCCGAGTAGACAAAAATTTCTTTCCCCTGCAGAATATCTTTCTTGCAAGACACTCTTCACCTTTGAACATCGCCAAACATAGGCATCATGTGCTGTTCCTCCGAAACGAGCAGTGGCACTTGATATGATGTAATCTGCATCACAAACTATTTGTACATTTTTAGAATGCCCACCTTTTCTACAATAATATATATGCTCGATTTCCTTATTCGGTGCCATTATTTTGATATGAGTTCCATCAACCAAGCCAATCACACTAGGAAAAGACTCAAAATCAAAAAATTTTCTCTTAATATCGGTGTACTGTTCTGCAGTAGGAAATTTTACATGGAGATGAGCAATTTTATTGAGAGATATTGATATCTCATTAATACAACGGGCTTACACATGCTTGTGACAAAGAAGTTAAATTGTCTTGTCCTACGGCACGTTGATAGCTTCCTGTTGCAAAAAACCTTAAAGCACTCAAAACTTTCACAGAAGAACTAAGCCCGTTTATTTTGCGGGAGGTTGGTATGTGCGGATGCAGTTCTTCTATTAATTCCCTGCATAAATGCTTAGGGAAACGATACAGATTTTTAAAATATTCATCCGAAAGAATTTCGAATGGGTTATTGCCTCGTAAATTTCGTCTTAAAATTCTCATGTTTTGTCTGAAAAAAAATTGTATTTTACTTTTTCACATTTCTATATTTTAATTAAAAGAATAATACCTTCTACGATTAGAATTTTCATTTCTTACAATTATTCGTGTAATAAAAGACGGCATCTCACAATTTTTATGAAAAATATTAATATAATTTATTTAATAATTTACACTTCAATGATATAATTTTACACTGTCAACTTCAAAATTCAATTCCGACATTTATTCAATGATATAATTTTACACTGTCAACTTCAAAATTCAATTCCGACATTCATTCAGCATCTAGTTTACACGAAGCGAACCAGAATCGCTTTTTCTGACACAGTGAAGTGTAAAAGTGAAAAAAGTGTGTGCGACGTTAAGTGCAAACTAACTTTTTCACTTTTTCACTGCACCGAACCAGAATCGACCCCCTGTATTATCAAATTTACATATTGTTAATATCATCACGGAACACGAAGATAATGAAATGGCTTCGTTACTGCGAAATTGGAATCTTTTTGATGAATTGTACGAAATATTGAAATGTAAATACCACTTCTTGTTTAATCTAAATAATAATTTTATAGTAATTTTTATCATAAAAAATTAATCATTATAGCAAAAGGAATTACTCTAGAGGGACTAAAATACATGAAAGAGAGACATATTGACGAATTATTTAATGGCCAAAATTTTAACACAAAAATAATATTCGAAAATAAACTTGCTGATTGGCAGAATGAACAAGTAATTAAAAATTTACTTAATTAATTTGTTTTAATAAATTTAATCTATTTTATTTTTGTAGGGAATATATATTTTAAAACCAACACCAGGGAATTCAACTTTATCTATGAATTCTTCAATTAACTCATGGTTATACAATCTGGAATCACCTTCTACATCTAAACAAGATTTTAGTGATGTATGTAATATAAACTGAAAAATAAAACGAAAATAATGTTATAAACAGATGTTCAGTATACCACTTTTTGGTAAAATTATTTAATTGATTACAACTTCTTTTTAGATATCAGTAATGGATATTTTACATAAAAATGAAGAAGGAAAGTATATTTTACGGTGTTACAATGAAAAATCTGTCATCACACCAGAACAACGTACTCTTTTAGTCCATAAAATTATCCAGCACTTCATTGAAAATGATATTTCCCTTACAGTATCTAAATGTAAAAATTTGTCCGAGCAAATTGTGAAAATATTTCCAACTGAAAGTCAAGTAAAATTATTTTCAAATATCTTGGGAAAAAACTATTTACATTTTATTTTTAGAAAACATACTTTATAGGAAGGGGACGAAAACCCCCAAAAGGTAAATTATGGGATAGGTATCAAGGAAGAAAGCGATGCATAAAAAAATTGAAAGTTAATTGTTCTGCTGATAAAGAAAATTTAACAACGGAAACTTTAAAAGAAATAACATCCCCTACAGGTGAGTTATATAAACATTTCAAAATGCTAATTTAGTTTAATGAAAACATATAATTTCTTATTTTTAGATTTTCCAGAAGATATTCAACAAATGTCATCTACGCTGAAACACTTGAGAAAATGGGATGATGTTATTTCATTATGGAAAAAGACTGCACCATATCGAATGTTCAAATTGAAAAATAATAGTGATAATAATTTACTACAAATAATACAAGACTGGCCTTTGTATAAACATGCTAATGCACCTGAACTGGTATACATTAAAGAATAAAATTAGAAAACAAAACAATTATAAATTTTACTCTACTCTTTCAGGTAAACATCGATTTCGAATATATTTTCCCTGGTAAAAATTTTTCATTTTCAACATGGGAGAAATTTTGTACAAAAGCCGAAAATATCTTTATTGAGAGAATAAAGGATACATCAAATAAATCCCTGCTACATCAACTAATAAATAGAAAAAATGAAATAAGTACAGGTAAAAAAAGAATTTAATACTCATGTACATAATAGCACAAACATTATTATAATGATGTTTTTTTACAGATAATGTCAATATTATATATATGAAGTTGCTGCAAGCAATTATTATTCCGTCTGCTACTGTAATTAAAGGAAAAAGAATAAAATTTTCGATAAGAGACTCACAACAGGCATTTACATTACCGATTAGACAGGACAATGAAATTGAAACTATTTTATGTGAGAAAAGGAACCAATGCATAAAGTTAAAAAAGACTTTACAACCAATTGTAGTGGTGTCTGGTAATGAGTTCAAATATGAAAATTTTTTTGTAATAATTGATGACATCAAATTTAAATTTGAATCATATTTGGAAGCAGTTGATTTTTGTTTTAAAATATATTACGTTTTAAATTTAAAATATCCAGATGAATGTAAATCTTTTTGGAGTTTTGTGCAGAGGTTTCTTTTTTCAATTGAAGACACGGAAGAAGAATTTCCTGCTGTAGACACATTTCTCATTGATTTGAAGAATTTACTTTCATAAATTCATGAATTTTTTTTTCTCAAAATTTTTTTTAATACTTTTTACTATTATTATTTACTTATTATGTGTGTACTTTCAATTTTTTATACTTATGAAATTTATAATATGAAATTATATTTTAAAAAATGTATTTTAATTGTGTATAAAGAAATTGTTTTTTTAAAAAATGTAGAAAAATTCTTAAACATATTTTGTGTGTTTTTTTCATTTTTTGTATATTTACAAAATTTTTATTACTTATAAAATTATATTTGTATAATTGCATTTAAACAAATTGTTTTTTTTTCTTTTTCAAAATATAGAAAAATAAAATTTAAAAAATATGTTTTTCCTTTAATTTAAAAAAAAAATCCATATACCTTAGCCTTTGGAAAGACATGTAGTTCCATGCTGTGTAATTACAAGGAATCATAATATCCTCAGAAAATGTTATTAGTGTTAAAAAATTAAACAACGTTTATTTAACATTAATAAAATTTTCCAAGGATGCTGTAACATATTTATTAGCATTAGGTAGTATCCACTTGTCTAGAAATTGATATTAAATTTTCGAAAATTATATGTGAAATTTTGTTAGATTGCATAAATTGCCAATGTTAATTTACCTCAGTTCATAGGCAAATTTTCCAAGGCTTTGTTAAATAAAATTTACTAAGCTTAGGTACATCACACAAATTATTAGTAAAAAGCCATTTAAAAGCATCAGACCTATCACCTAAGTTTAAGGCAAATTTAAGCAATGTTTAGATAAAATATTTTGGTGAAACACACTATCAACTAGAATGAATTTATACTAGCATATTTATATGAAATAACAAAAATTTAGGAGACTTTTCAAATCTTGTTTAGATAACAAATTACCTAAGTAATTTTAATCAAATTACAATGCAGCTTCGTTGGCCGAAAAATGCCATAAAGCTTTGTAAAATTAAAATTGGTTTTTTTGTGATTTTACATTGTTTTTTCTTTGAGTGTAGGGTGTACAAAAAGTTACACATGATTTTGTGTTTGAAGGTTCTGCAAAAAAATCAAAATTTTCAACGCCCTCTAGCGCCGGCAACAAGGTCGGTAGAAGGTTTTGCTAGTACACTTTTTTTCATGGAATAGTCTGAAGAATATCGTGGTATATCCAGTGCCACGTAGAAAAAAAACACCCTGTATATATACATATTTATACACATATTGTAATAAAGGTGTTAAGAATATGATGGTAATGATAATATATAAAACATAATTGTATAACTTTACACAAATTATTATCCTTTATATTCCTTTTATATATTCTACATATTGTACATATGTATATCAAATTAGTTGAATTGTATTTTAATAAAACACATATAACATAACAAAACTATACAAAAAAAAAAATGAATTATAATTATATTGTAAGTTTAGGGTTTCGGGATATGATACTTAAATAAATGTATTGGTAGAAATAATCAACTTTGGCTTTTGCTTTACATTCACACCCCTGACAGAAATAACTTCCAAATGTAAATTTTTTTTCTCTTTCTTCACAACTTCCTTTTTTATATGGTTGGGAACATAGTTTTTTTCTTTACAGCGACTATGTTTAATGAGGTGGGTAAGTACCTATCATCGTTGGGCGAGGCATTCTTTTAGAATTTTTTTTTCCAGGACCAACGATGGTAGAAGCTGTTTTCTGGGCCAGAGCGGAGCCATAAATTTACAGGTCTACGGTGTGGGTGAGTTCATATTGTATTTTTTTTTGAAGCATTCTAGGTAGAAGGATTTTACAACCTTCTACCGCTTCAGGCTACGGTAAAATAAAAGAGATATGGAGCAGTGGCAAACTCACGCCCTATCCGGCGAGCTAGTTCCGCGCTAGCCAGCAAGCGTAGCCGCCACTACCACCATCCATCATCCCAAGAGTAAGTACGACGTAATAAGTGTTGTTACTAAAATTTCAATATCAATAGCCGGCCCTGCACATCAAGTTTAAATACTCGTTGTACTTAGTAACAATATTGGGTTCTATTGTTGAATGTGATTGTGCCGTGTGATATCATAGTGGGCTTCCATCTCTCATTAGGATGGAAGATACTGCTGTGACGTCACGCGACATAATCATATATAATCATATAATCATATATAAATAAAACGAACTTTTATGTTTTTTTTTTAATTTTCAGCATTTATTTAATTGCATGACAGTTCAACACTGTACATTATTGTTTCATATACTTACACATTTTTTTAAATTTTCTACATGTAAGTGAAATGAAATTTTTGATTTTTAACAATATCTTGCATGTGTGTGTGCACATACATATGTACATGTATATCATATTGTTATTAAATAGATACATGTATAAGTTCATTGAATTTGAACCTTTGAATTTTTTTAAAATACATTTTATTTCAATGATGCAATTATATAGATATAATTTATTACTGTAAATGAAATCGATCATATTGTTAGTTTGATATCATATACAGAATAAGTATCATATACATTTTACTGAACATAGGTACAATATATGTATATGTACTTAATTATTATTATGTCTTGCAGTTCTTGAGCCACCAATAAATTTGTATTTTTCAAATAATATTTAACCATATATGTAATATTTAAATAGAAATTTGTATGTGTATATGTTGTTTTAAGTGTTTAGAAAAATGTATCTTATGTATCTTTTCTACATTTATATATTAAATGTGTTAGTACTACATACGTACTTTGTAGTCCATAAGAAATAATTTTTATTTATTATTACTTCGCTGCATGTACTTAATATAATTATAATGTTTAATAATACGAACGTTTTTTTTATATAATAATACATATTGGAATTAGTAAATATGTAAGTACTTATAGTTATGTAATTAAAATTACTAAAACAAAAAAAATATAACCATTAAAATTGAAACAACAAAATTTCCCTTCACATTTTTCCAGACTCAGGACCGGCAATCAAATTATCTTTGATTGGTATGTTTAAAAATTTTGTTTTTCATTTATGTTTTTATTCTTATTCTTATATATGGAAGGCGTTATGATTATAAAATGTGATATAAAAGAAAAAAGATTAAATTATATTTTTTTTTTTGCAATGATGAAAACCATTTTTTTGACAATTTGTACCGGGAGTAAACAAAAAGTTATTCGCAAAATACAGAGGTCCGTACGAAATAGAGAAAGTTTTGAGTAACGACCGATATGTCGTCAAAGACATTGAAGGTTTACAAATTAGTCGTGTACCCTTCAGAAGCGTTTGTGCACCCTGCAACATGAAAAAAATTTTATCAGGAAATTTGATTGTTGAATGGTGGCTGAATAAATTGTTCATAACTTTATATTAAAGTAATGTTTATAAAAAAAAAAAAAAATGTTTATTGATAATAACTAGTAATTGAAATCATTTTTGTAATCATGTAATTTATATAAAAGAAAAATTGACAACATACATGTAAGTGACGTCTAGATTTACAAGTAATCTTTTTGTATTTTTTTTATTTTTTATTTTATACATTATAAATTTTATTTTAAGTATGTAATTGAGGCAATTACAAAGTAGGTTGGCCGATCTGTAAGTTTTTATTATTGCACCCTGTATATTTTAAAATATTATATTTTATCAATACATTATGTATTATGTTTTGTACTTCTTTCTTTTCATTTTCTATTTCTGTATACCTGCTTTGGTATCATATTGTTACTTTTACGCATTTTAATATATTGTATACTTAACTGTGCTTAAATTGTTTGTTGTAAAATTAGAATACCGTAAAGAAAGAAGTATATAGCATATAGTCAGTCTAAATTGAGTAGTGTCGGAAACGAGTAATAAATTAAATATAGTAGACGAATAAAGTTTGATTTTAATAAGTAATCATGTTTTTTATTTCACACCATATACTTATTTCATTTTAATTGTGTCACAAAGTGACTCATATAACATCTTTTAAAAATTGGAAAAGCTTAGAAATAGGTTTAAAAAACGAGAAAACTGTAGATGTAGAAATACAGAGACAAATGAATAAAGAAGTAGAACATTGGAAAAATGTTTTAAAAAGATTGTTAGGATTCGTCCAGTTTTTAGCTGGTCAAAATTTGGCATTCAGAGGGGATTCAAATAAATTATTTGAGAAAAATAATGGAAATTTTTTAAAGTTAGTGGAAACCGTGGGAAAATTCGATTTAGTTTTAGCGGAACATATGCGTCGAATAACTTCTAATGAAACCCATAATACTTACCTAAGTAATGATATTCAAAATGAATTAATAAACCTCCTATCTTCTGCCATTCAGAAAAAAATTTTGGAGAAAATAGATGCCGCGAAATATTATTCAATTATTGTTGATTGCACACCTGATGCAAGTAGAACAGAGCAATTAACCCTAACTGTTCGAATTGTGGAAAACAATAACAATAAATTTGAAATTCAGGAATACTTTTTAGGCTTTTTGATTGCGAATGAAACTACGGGCGTGAGTTTATCTAATCTGGTTATAAATGAACTAGAGAAGTTCAATATATCCTTAGAAAATTGCAGAGGACAGGGATATGATAATGGAGCAAATATGAAAGGCAAACATTCAGGTATGCAAGCCTTAATTAGATTGAAAGAACCACGGGCTTTTTATGTGCCATGCTCCTCACATTCCCTTAATTTAGTTTTAACCGATGCAGTGCAATCATCTTCTTTAGCTGTTGATTTTTTTAGTACTGTTGAAACACTTTTTGTTTTTTTTTCAAGTTCAACCACAAGATGGCAAGTATTAAAAAAGCATGTGACGCATCTTACCCTGAAGCCTCTTTGTCAAACTCGGTGGGAAAGCCGAATTGAATCAATTAAACCACTTGTACATAATTTGGGAAAAATTGATGATGCTCTAATAGAATTAAGTGAAAATGGGGACAGTTCGACTAAGCATATGGCTGAGTCACTTAGTCAAAAAATTACCAATTTCTCATTTATATGTTCCGTCTTAATCTGGCATGATATTTTAGAGAAAATAAATATTGCCAGTAAATATCTACAATCTTCTAATATTTGTCTTCTGACAGCGACTGAAATTCTAAACACTACGAAAGCTTTTTTAATAAACATTAGAAATGATGAAAACTTCAATATATTTATTGAAAAAGCTAAGCATGTTGCCACAATTTTAGAAGTTCCTGACAAATTTCCAGATTGTTTAGAAGTGAGGCTACGTAGAAAAAAGACTTTCTTTTCATATGAGAGCAGTGATAAACCAATTTCAAATCCGGAACACAAATTTAAAATAGAATTTTATTTCAAAGTTTTAGACCAGGCAATTTCATCAATTTCAGAGAGATTTGATCAAATTCAAGAGCACAACGATATTTTTCATTTTCTATATAATATTCCAAAATTCAAACACAATGCATCACTTATTACAATAGCGCATTGTAAAAAATTAGAAGAAAATTTAGCTAAGGGAAACAAAAGCCATGTAAGTGGGGAAGATCTATATGAAGAAATTAAAATGCTAAGTACACTGTTAGATAAGGATGATCTTAGCATTGTTTCTGTTTTAGATTTTTTATATGAAAAGAATCTAGAAATTGCTTTTCCCAATACTGCTATAGCTCTCAAGATTTTATTGACCCTTCCAGTTTTGTAGCTTCTGGAGAGCGTAGCTTTTCCAAATTAAAATTAATCAAAAATTATTTACGAACCACCATGACTCAGAGTAGGCTCTGTAGTTTAGCATTGATTTCAATTGAAAAAGAACTGGCTAAGAATTTAGATTACGATGAACTAGTTAGAGATTTTGTCAAAATTAAAGCTCGTTGTGTAAACTTTTCGGCATAAATAACATATTTAAAAAAAAATTTATAGTAGATTATAGATTTTAGAAAATTATATAATTCAAATCAAATATCTTTTGAAATACGTATATGTATGTATGTATTCAGCCTTATTCCAAGTTTCGATCGAAACAAAGGGAAAACTAATTCTTTTATTTGTTTCGGTTGAAACTTGGAATAAGGCTGATTATAAGAGGATTAGGCCTACTGGGGATACCTCTTTAAAAAAAACGTGTTATGTGTCCTACCTCAATGGTGACGTGGAAAGAACACGACAATGGGAGTAAGAGACACTAAAAAATAAAGTGCGCCGGGCGCCAAAATGTCTTGCCACGGGCCTGAATATTATATAAGAAAAATGAATAATTCGTTGAAAACGTGTGAATGGGGAGTTAAATGTGAAGTGCCAATTTATGACGTTAAAAAAGTTTCTTCACCGCATACTCATTTCTTCAAGTTTCCTAAAAAGCTTGAATTGTTTAAGAACATGTTTACCTGAAATCAAAAATTAAAATTGAAAACTCACACAACGAAAATATGTAACAAATACATTCAAAAAATATTTTTGTCATTGTGTGTTTTTACTTTCTGTTATTTTTTTTTAATTATTTTGCACTATACTCTTTTCAGAAATCGAAGTCAGTACAGGCAAGGTAGGCATGCTTTTCTATATTCTTTCACATTGCGTTTGTATAAATCTGTCTCGTGTGTGGGGTGATCAGATCTCAATTCTTTATCGAGGGAAATTTTTTAAATTTTATATTATGAAGGGCTACCAGTTTGCAAAAAACTTTTTTTTTAGATTTTACAAAAAAACAGGTAATTTTGTGACATTTTGGGAAATTTTATGAAATATGTCCATTTCCACACCACCTTGCGCTAGAACAAAAGGCGCTTTTTTTTTCAAAGAGGTATCCCCTTTAGGCCTATTCCTCTGCAATTTTTTTATTTTTTATAGCTATGCCATTTCCTCATTTGTATCATAATCCGTTGTTGAAGTATCATCTGCTACAAAATAGAAGAAAATGGACAAATAAACAAATATGAATATGAATGTATGTACGTATGTATACAAAATTTAATATCAAATTGATACTGAACACATAATTTTTTATATAAAATTAAAAATACTGAATATGGTTTAATCATAAATTTATATTTTTTTTATAAATTTAAGCAATACTCCCAGTATCTACGGCAACCCTGAATTATCATCATTTTATGCCCATCTTCCCGCTGACACGAATCAATCAACATTTTATACTTTGAGTGGACATCGGCTGCGCAACGACTTCATATTTTATAGTTCGGTTTTTTATTTTTCATATAAGCAAAATGGCGTTAACTGAATAAATCAGTTGCCTTCACGCTGTGAGATAGGCAACATCAAACGGTAGGGTGTATTTCTTTTTGCAAAAAAAACAGGATGATTCATTATTACAAATGAAAAAATCAGCAAACAAAAATTAAAATTTCTCTTAAAAACCGAACATTTTTATGATATTTTCAAATAATGCTACTTTTTTATCAAATATAAATTTACAGGAATGTGAAATTTGTACAGAATCTCCCTTTTAAGAATTATTTTTGAACAAAATTATAAAATTATTTCTGCACAATTTGGAACATCCTGTTAACATATGTTAAAAAGTACCTTCTTCAGGGTTGCCAGAGATATATTATTCAGAATTTCCTACAAAATATTATATGTGAAGGTAAAATAAACTCATCGGGTAACTGCTCCCATAAGCGCAATACTGACTTCGATTTCTGAAAATAGTATAGTCCTCTTTTATTTTTATTTTTAAATTTTATGGGTATATGAAATGCGTATCAAATTCAAAAAAAAATTTTTTTTTTCAATTCTTATATGATGTGGCAACTGGCAACCGAAGGTAGAAGAAGCTAAATAAAAAAAAAACATCATATCATAACAAAACAATACAAAGCAAACATTGTACAATCAATTGAAAGACATTATTATAGACTTATCTGCTATCGTGATATGTACAATATGTGTTGTATGTATTGTGTATAATATGCATAATCATAACTAAACTAGTTCTCTAGTTTTTTTTATGGTACAATATAAGCATTGCGTTATAGGGTTATATAGGTTTTTCGTCAATATTTACGGAATTGATAAAATAACAACAAAATTCTGACTATCTACAATCCTGTAAAAAAAAAATAATATTACACAAGTTAAAAGACTACATATATGTGTATACATAGTCACACAGTACAAATGTTCATGCAATATACAATGTACATTAGTACTCCAGCTCAGCTATTTTATTCGCAAGTCGCAACGATAATAATAAAGCATTTTTTATTGTACATATTGTTTTTTTTTTGAATACATATATACATACAATTATATCTGACTTATGTAATGACCACATACCATATTCAATATGCAACATAACATGCGACAATATAAAATGAGTAGAACAAACGTGATCTACTCAATAGTAAACAAAAAAAATTTAAATATGAGTTGAATGAATGCAATTACTTATTCGTAATTGCATACATACATATATATATATTGTTAATTGCTTAACATAAGCATGATGCAGCATTTTAAAAGCTATATATGTAAGAATTTTAATTTTATGTTCAAACGATTTCAAAATTTTCATAAGTATCAAAATAAAAATGATTAAAGCCAAAATGCATCGGCACACATTTCTTAGAAAAACAATATATTATATTAATATGTTGTAAAAATATATATTCCTAGATTTTTATTGCAAAAAAAAATAAAGACCGACAAAAAAAACTAAAATATTCTTTTCTCATAGTAATTATGTAATACTTAGAACCAAAAATTCCAAACTCAAGTGGTTTGTTTACAAGAATATATATTTCTACTACATGAACTGATGTAATACTCCTTTATCCGTTTCGAGACTACGGGGACCTTTTCTTCCCAGACTTTTTTTTGCAAGGACTGACACTAAAAATATCAATATAAATTGGTTTAATAATATCCCATGTAGTTCTTTCTAGGTTCGTGTGCAGTGTGCCGCCATTTTGGTTTGAGAGAAGCTCTAATTTTTTGACATTTCAGCTTTGATATTCAGTGTGGTAATTACAGATCTCTTATTTTGTAACAAATTTTAGTAAAATAAGTGTTTAATAGAAACAAAAGTATTATACAAGTGTTTTAAATTAATAACTTCTTTTTATTTTTAGATAAGGTAAGTTATAATTTTCCAATTTGTTAAGATTTTATAAATTTTGTTATATTAGGGATAAAAATGTCCCAGCAGTATTTTATAGTGGGCTATATTTATCCCTACAGTCCACATATTGTAATATTATGCATACATAAAAATTTGACTGAAATTGTAAACATTTTTATTTAGTAAACATGCGACGCACTTTGAAGCCAAACGAAGTGGAAAAAATGTTGGAGGATTCAGACAGTTTTAGTGAATCCGGTGGATCTGATGAATTGTTCTCTCCCAATGATACAGATTTGGAATCTGATGATGAGTCTGATGAATCGGATGATGAACCTAATGAATCTAATGATGATGAGGCTGATGGAAATTTAGAGGATTTTCCAGTAACAGGAGATGATGACGTTCCGGAAGGAAGTGGAATAATCGAAAACACCGAATCAGCGTCATCAGTACTACCCAGTGTAACTGATATATGGATGGATCCGCCATCTGATTTCTCACCCAGGAAAATTATATCAGTTAGTCGACCATGTTGGGTAAGCCCAAATCACGATACTCCACAGAAATTGATGTATTTTTACGATTAATGCCACTAAGTGCAATAAAGTACATTGCACAATGCACTAATAATAGACTCAACATACTTCGCTCATCTCATAGCAAATACCGAACCGTGAAAGACACGGATCACGGAGAAATAATGGTCGTTTTGGGATGCGCATTTATTATGTGCTACAATCGTCTGCCAGCAATTTCAGACTATTGGTCGAAAAAAAAATCTCTTGGTAATGATGCAATCAAAACGGCCATTTCACGCGACCGATTTAAATTGCTTATGGCTAAAATGTATTTTGCCGAAGTGGAAAAACCTGCAAACGCCTCCAAAACTCATTATATTGATGATATAGTTCAATGCTTCAAAAAAACATTCCGTGAAATGAGACAAGATAGTCCATTTGAGAGTATAGATGAGAGTATGACAAAATTTTTAGGTCGATCAGCCATGAAGCAATACATGCCATTGAAGCCAGTAAAAAGGGGTATAAAGTTATGGATGAGATGTGATTCGTTGACTGGGTACACATACGATTTTAATGTCTATTCTGGCAAAGAATGTGAAACTCAAGAAGGTTCTCTGGGAGAACGAGTTGTTAATAAGCTGGCAGCTACAATAACCGAAGCAGATGTCACTCTATGCTTTGACAGATTTTTTACTTCTGTACATTTGATGAATACAATAAATTATCCCGCTCTCGGAACGTGCATCTCAAACCGAAAAAATCTGCCAAAAATCACAGATAAGTTAGAGAGAGGACAATCAATTTTCAAATGTAATCAGAATGGCGTAATGGCTGTTAAATGGCAGGATACAAAGGAAGTCCTTTTGTTGAGCAATTGTCACACTAATAGCGTTGGTTCGGTTGAAAGAAAAATGAAAGATGCTACAAAGAAAGAAATATCCTGCCCAGAGATGATAAAGTGCTACCGCTATATAATGGGTGGTGTGGATTTGGCGGATAAAATGATAGGTTTGTATGACCTCGACAGGAAGTCCACAAAATGGTGGAAAAAAGTTTTTTTTCGTCTTTTATTAACTGCCGCAGTGAACGCCTGGATTTTGTTCTCTGAGTTGCATCGAGAAAGGAAACCTTTTAAAAATTTTGTTGTTGAATTGTCAGAACAGTTAATTGCTAAAGGAAGATCAACTGCAGCTATTAAAAGAACTAGACGAGAAGGAAGAATTTCCAAGCGTGCCCGTTTGACTGGAAATGTGGGCGACCATTTACCCGTACAAGGTGTTATGCGACGTCGGTGTGGAGGTTGCAAAAGGAAGGGTAAAGAAAGTCGCACAAAACAAATGTGCACAGGTTGCGACTTACCTTTCTGCAAAAAATGTTTTACTCCTTGTCATACTTGAATAAAAATGTATAATAAAAAATAATCATTTTTGTAATGTAATCACTTTTATAACAAAATAAATATACTGAACTTATAAAATGCATTTTTTACTACAGCCCTGCGGGGACAAAAACATCCCACAAAGAAATACTGCTGGGACTTTTTGTTCCCAGGACTAAAACTCCTAAACCGTAAATGTTACACAAATATCCTGACGAACATATATTTATTTTAAGAATATAAACATACTCAATCACACGAGAAAAAAGTACGATTGCTCAATTTAAGTCGTCTCGAAACGGTTATACCTGAATAAAATGCGTGTATCCTTTTATATGACGGTCTAATTGTTAAAAACTCAAGTGGTTTGTTTATGCCTTCTATACATTTATAAAATTTCTATAATTGAAATTATTAAAAGAAATTAACATTTCTACTCTGCTTCATCAGTTTCGTTTAAAATTTCAGAGTGACAAGACAGAAATTGAGTAGTGTCTAAAAGATTTAGTTATAATTTATATAAATTATAGTTTTTTTGTGAAGTGAATCAACCAAGACTTGTAATTAATTTACAATTAATTAATTAAAGGTGAGTGTAATCCTCACTGAGTTTTTGGTTTGCTAGTTTTAAGTAATGTAGCCTTGTAGCTTTTCTCTTTTTGTTTCTTTGTGCGCACAATGGTGTTAGTCTTAATTTTTGGTGGATCCTCATATTATTTTCGGTTTTGTTTTGTGTTGTTATTATGTGAGTACTGAATCGGGGCTTGAATTTTGTGCAATTGAAAAGATAGGAGCGTGGTTTCCCCTCTATCTTTTGTACAGGTGTGGTTTCCCCCTGTATGAGTGATTATGTTGAGTCAGTTGTGGTTTCCCACTGACTAGATTGGTGACGGGGGTTGTGGTTTCCCACCCCTCACTAGATAAAAGCCCCAATTCACTACTTACGTTGGTAATTCTAAATAAATTAAGTCATAGATTGATTTGAGGAAATGATGATCCACCAAATAAAGATTTTAAACTAGCCAAACTCACGTTTGATTTCTTTTATTATATAATTACAGATAATCATACGGACTGCTTAGTTAGAAGGATGTATGTGAAGTGTTTTCCTGACATATTTTAGTGTGTTTTGTTTTAGAAAAATAAATGTATGAAAAAAAATATATGAAAAAAAAAAGTAAATCGTTTGCTTTTAAAATATTCCTTCTTCCTATTTTATTATTATTATTTGTATTATTAATATTAATTATTATATTATTATTACATATATGAATATGATATGTAAACATTGCATTGTTTTGTTAATGAATAAGGTATATGACCGAAAGTTTAAAGCTATGTTGATTACAAATATTTTATAAATTATGAAATTGTTATAAATAATAAAAAAAGAATTATTATTAAGAACGTATGGGTATTATAAGTTAAAATCCAATATTTGTACTTTGAACACATTAAGTGTGTCAATAGATTTTTGATTAAGCAAATTATATATGTAATATAAGCAATTCACATTTAATTAGTATTAATTACTATTAATTATTTTATAAGAAATTTTGTATATAAAGAGAAGATTTTTAAAATAAAAGACACAGTTGAATCTCATCAAGCTAATTAGCTGCATTTTTATTTAGTAAGTCGGCATTAATTTGCCATTTTTATAAAAATATAATTTCGGCATTTTTGTTATACACTGGTGCAATTATCGGCACAAACTTGCGGCACCAATTAACATTTTAATTTTACTTTCCTTCTAGGTTGTAAATTTCTCACCGGGAAAAACAAGCGTTACACTTATCTACTATCCTTCAAACAAAATTATATTACCATACATATTACCGAGTTACAAACCTGTATTGATAATTTCTAAATGATATTTGAAATACAAGATATAAACATTTGTGTATATAATTGCGTATATCATGTAATGAATATACTATATGAATATAGCTACATATATTCATACAATGTAAATATCATTAGGTTACTCCTTACTCCAGCTATTTCATTCTTAGTGCTTATTATACACATTATATACAATATACAATATTGTACATCATAATAGCAGGTGTCTTCTTTGCAATGCTTTGCTATGCTGGCTATGCTATGTTCTTTTTTGTTTGTTTTTTTGTTTATTTTTTTTCTTCTGTTTTCGGTGATCGTATTATAATAATTGGAAGCATTTTTTTGTTGTTGTTTATTGAATATGTACCACTCACACATATATAATATTTTTATTCATATAAAATGAATAAACGTATCGGTGAAAAATTGATATATTTAGACCCGAAAGTTATGCAAAATATTTTTATTCTCTATGACAAAATTTTTGTGAAAAATAGGAATTTTATTTTACTAATAATTCTAAAATAATGTAAAAATTTTTATTTATCTATTTCGAAATCGAAAAAAGAAATTCGAATTACCTTATATGAAAATTTCAGTATAATACGCAATCACTCATGAAAAATTACATTTAAAATCTATACATTTTTTGTAAAAATCCTCTCTTCAAAGCGTTCTACAGGACTAATAAGGACAAAAATCACAAAAGTGCTCCACTTAGTGCACTCTAGACCCTTTGAATGATGTATGACAAAAATTTTAGAAAAATACATGGTGTAGTTACGGAGAAAAGGTGTACCACAGCACGTTGAAAATTGAAGAAAGCCTCGTCTTTATTGTCCTGTACAGGAAAAACTAAAACCTTTTTGAAAAATTTTTTCCAGTTAGTTCACTCTAGACTCTTTGAGCTTTCATTTAAAACATATGTCATAAAAATTGGATAAAAAATGGCTGAGAAAACGTGTACTCAAATTACCCAAAATCAGTCAAATCATTATAACATGCTCTTAATAGATGGGTAAATGCTATTGGTCTTGATCAGCCTCCTTAAATTTGAAATCTCTATATCTGTCAGAAGCATTTCCCAATCAGTTGTATAGGAAGTAAACAATTGAAAAAAAGTGCAGTTCTATCTCTTCATTTATTTGCATCCTCTGGTATTGCTGATATTGGCATTTCTGTAGAACATCTTCTGATCGAATAGCAAAACAATGAGTCAGACACAGATTCAAAAAATTCATCGAATGAACATATTCCTGTACTATTCAACGGAAAAATATACTCACGTTATCGAGAACTTTCATTTGAAGAACTTGAAAGGAACAAACCTCACTGCTCAAAGGAAGTAATAGACTTCAGCTGCAATAACTGTCTTCAAAATGAGAGGAAAATGAAATACTACAAACATAGAATTCTGTATTTAGAAAGAAGAAATAAAGTTCGAGGAGAAAAATAACAAAATTTAAGAAAACAGTGCACAAAATGAAAAGAAATAAAAATAAACAAAATAATACGGCAAATAATACTGCCAATATTGATACAAGCGAATTGCGTGATGCCTCGAAAACATTTGTAAAAATACTTTTGTGCAAAAGAAAAAAAATCAGGTATGGAGTGAAGAAATTAGAAATTTGGCACAAACATTACACTACAAATAACCAAGCGGTTATAGATTCATGGAACAAGTACTGAAATTGCAAATGCCTACGACAAGATCAATTTACAATTGGTTGCCACAAAAAAATTTACAACCTGGAATCAATTTGAATCTTCAGTCAGAATTATCCAAAATAATATCGGAATGGACCACTGATCAAAAACAGGCAGTATTAATATTTGATGAAATGGCAATCAAGCAAGAATTAGAGTATGATTGCACAAAAGATGAGATAGTTGAGGATTGCTAAACATACTTTCTTTATGTCTCTTTATGGCAAGAGGAATTTTCAGTAATTGGAAAATTTAAGCTATTATGCTGTTGCCGAAAAAATAAATGCAGAAGATCTGCTCGAAAAATTAAAAGAAAATATTGAATAAGCCACAAGTATTAACATCGCAATAAGAGGTATAGCTTGCGATCAGTATGCCAAAAATAGAAAAATGTATAAAGTATTAGGTGTTCATAAATCTAGTCCACAATTGACATATGAAAATGAGATTATCGCCCGTGTTCCAAAATTCGCAAAAAGTGAAAACGAAATCCGATTTCAATTTCGTGCGATTTAAAAACTGGTGTTCCACATTTCGCACGAATTCATCAAATTCGAAATTAATCAATTTTCATTTTCGAAAACATTGACAGCTGTCAAAACAAAGAATTTTTACTACAAAATTAAAAATTTGTTTTATATTTATATTTATAATTTCAAAATAATATATACATACATAAATAAAAATAATTTAATTGTACAGTTATAAAAAAGTTATAAAAATAAAAAGTTTTCTTAAAAAAATGGATAGTTTTATTTTATTAAATTTAGGTGATATAGATGATGCAAATGAAATTGAAAGACGTGAATGTTACAGAAAGCAAAAAATTAATAGAAGAATGATCAGAGATAGAACTGATATTCTTAATCTTCCAAATGAAGAGTAAGTTTCATTAGATTACTTTTATTTCATTGATTTCTTAATTTAGTACAACTTGATTTTAGATTTATCGACAATTTCCGGTTAAATAAAGAGGCATTTTTATTCGTTCTACAGCAAATTGAGCCACGCATTAAACAGACATCGTCTATACCTGGAATGTTTCAACTCGCTGGCTGTCTCCGTATATTTGCAGAAGGTGGATACCAACGATCAGTTGCAAAAGATTTTGACACTGGCTTTTTTTTTTATTATCAAAAAAAAACTGGCTTTCCGGGTGTGGTAGGATGTGTGGATGGCACTCACATAAATATCTTCAAGCCGTCGACCAACGCACATGTATATATGAATAGAAAAGGCCACTACAGTATAAACGTGATGATAGTAAGTTAAAATTTTACCATTCGTTCGCGGATTAATTGTTTTAATTGCAGATTTGTGATTACATGATGAAAATAAGAGCAGTGGATGCGACTAATCCTGGTTCTAGCCATGACGTTTTAATCTGGAGCATAAGTTCAGCTAAATGATACTATTCAAATCAGGATAATCAATCCCAGTCTTGGCTACTAGGCGATTCAGGCTAAGCTTTGGAACCATTTTTAATGACACCGTTTAGAACCCCAACATCAGCGAGAGAAAGCCGCTACAATCGAAAGCATGCTTCGACTAGAAATATAGTGGAGAGGACAATCGGCAATTTAAAAAGTCGTTTTCGTTGCTTATTGGGGACCAGACAATTACACTACCAACCTATTAAAGGATTGAAAATTATTAGTGTATGTTGCGCATTGCATAATATTTGTAAATACGAGGGTGGTCTGATAAGTAAGCTACCTTGAAACCTGTTTGAATCCAAATCAAAACTAGTTTGTTTTGTTTTTCTTTACAACTTGTCAAACTGCTAATTACAAAGTGTCAGGCCGGTACGTCACTTAGTTTTTGTGATACAGCCGTATACATAAAAGGGTTTTTTGTTCTTTAAAGAAATGGAAAAAAGTGAATTTCGCGTCGTTATAAAACATTATTTTTTGAAAGTGAAAACCGCGAAGGAAACAAAAAAAAAACTTGATAAACATTATGGGAAATCAGCACCATCAGATTATATGGTGAAATATTGGTTTGCTGAATTTAAGCGTGGCAGAACTAGCACAAGTGACGAACAACGTAGTGGTCGGCCCGTAGAAGTAACAACAGATGAAAACGTCGATAAAATCCACGATATCGTAATGAATGACCGTACAGTGAAAATAAGTGAGTTAGCTGATGCTGTAAGGATGCAGTTACAAGGAAAAGATAGGAAAAAGTGTAGAATTCTCCTAATTTTTTCTTAAATGAGAAGAAAAAATTGTTAAGAAAGATTGGAAAAGGTATGGAATTCTCCTAAGTGTCTCCTTTACTTTTGCGAAAGAAATCTTAAAAAAAGGTCGGAAAAAGTGTGGAATTCTCCTAATTTTTTCTTAAACAAGTAGAAGAAATTGTAAAGAAAGATCGGAAAAGGTATGGAATTCTCCTATATGTTTCCTTTACTTGCGTGAAAGAAATTTTAAAGAAAAATCAGAAAAAGTATGGAATTCTCCTAAGTGTCTCCTTTACTTTTGTGAAAGAAATCGTGAAAAAAGTTCGGAAAAAGTGTGGAATTCTCCTAAGTATTTCCAGTATTCATTGAATATCAGAGCTGTGAACAAGTGTTGTGAACATAAGTTGAAAAAAAATATATAGAAAAAATTTAATTTTACATAAAGTAAATAAAACAACAGTTTTATTATTAATATAGTATAATAATAAAATAATATAAATTAATAGTGTAAAAAAAATTTCGCCGTCATTTGAAAAGGTATATTTATTTTTTTATATTCATTGAAAATTCTTTTAGTTTCACATTGAAGTAATATTATATACTACTAGTATCATATTTATGTATTTATCTAAGTAAATACATATCTTTTAGTTTAACAACATTTTCATTTTATTATAGAAATTTGCTGCGAAAAGTTCGGTAGTGCTTCAACTACAGATAATTTGAAGATATTTCGAATTGCCTTCAGCAAATTAAAGGACTGCGCCCGAAAAAAGCCTGGGAAAGAGAAGTAAATTGTTATTTCTTCCAAATTCATCAACAGTTTTGATGGCATATTTATATAAAAAAATTTTATTCCTTTCCAGCACTACAGTCGTCAATAACAGAGAAGAGGACTAAACTTCGAAAATCATATTTATTCTTATTTTTGTTAATATTATTTACTTTCAATTGTAATAAAAAAAAATGAAAACAGAATTACAATATTTTATTTCAATAAGATACCTACATCTAAATTTTTTTACAGATGTGTTATTAAAAAGGTATGGGGTTTTATTTTCAGAGTATAAAAATATCACACTCTTCGGATTTCGGAATGTTTGTTTTCTATTTATTTAAAAGCCTTTTTTTTTCCAAAAAAATCCGAAAAATTCGGAAGACAAATACGAAGAATATATTTTAATTTCCTATGGAAAATCCTTGGAATAGCTTATGGAAACTTCCAATGTAATTTCCGAAGGAAACACCAAGGAAATTTCCTTGGAATAGCTCCGGAAAAATTCTATTGACATTCTTTGGAAAAATCCGAAGAATATATTTTAATTTCCTATGGAAAAATCCTTTGAATAATTTATAGAAAAATCCTTGGAATAGCTTATGGAAACTTCCAATGTAATTTCCGAAGAAAATACCAAGGAAATTTCCTTGGAATAGCTCCGGAAAAATTCCAATGACATTCTTTGGAAAAATCTTTTTCTAATCCAGAGAAATATCCAATTATTTTCCATACGGTTTCCAAGGAAGATTCCCTTGGATATTCTACGGACAATGTTGCATTTCCTATGGAAAGCCAATGCAAAATTCCGAGGATAGTCTAAAGGATATTCCATGGACGGAAACATTGGAATTAAGAAATTCCATGGAATTTCCTTCTTTTTTTCCTCGGACTTGGTTACTAGGGGTGTGAGGTCAGGGCAGGCTTCCATCTCTCATTAGGATGGAAAATACTGCTATGACGTCACACAGCATACGTATACATAAACAAATTATTTTGAGTTTTTTTTTTTTTTTTTTTAAAAAAACCTTTATTATACTGAAGTACAATCATTTATTATACAGGGGTTGGAAATACCCACAGTATGAACATACATTACTGTTCATACTTTACAAAATGGCGACCAAGTGTGTGGTTTTTGGTTGCACATGCGGATGCCATTGCGTAATGTACTCATATCTTACACGTCTTTCTTTATAATATCAAAGTTGGAAAGAACCTCCATTACACTAAAAGCAAAGTTGGTCGAAATATCAAAGAAAATCAAAGTTGTAGCGTATGTGGTTTAGCATAGAATTGTTTGTCCACTAGTTGTAGCGTGAATGGCTTGCTTATACTAGAGACAGGCCTAAAATTAATCTAGATAAACTTATCCGGGTTATCTCTAATTCGGATTTATAAAGCTGAACGTGACAGATTGCAAAGTAGATCATCCCTAATGCGATCAGCTGAATCGTTGAATTTATTCGTAACCACACAGTCACCACAAATTACTTTAAGGCTATTATTTTCGTGTTACTTGCGATTTAAATATCGAAATATTTTAATTATTTTAACTTTTTTATTTTTAGAAACGTTTAATTTGTGAAATCACTCATTTCACACAATTTTAATAAGTCGCTAAAAAAAATACATAATAAATCAGAACCAGAAAACTAAACTGTCAATTTTTACGTCTTCTTCTTCCTACTGTAAATCCAGTTTATGTGGGTTATCCAGTTTTCAGAACTGAATTATGCCCGGTTGACATTTATGCTAGTACCATCGCGATAGTACATCATCTGCTGGTACTATCATAAGTGTCAACCGAAACCATCAGATGGTTTACTAGCAGATGGTAAAATCTGAATTTTCTGATTTTACCATCTGCTAGTAATAAATTCAAAATGGCCGCATCTGTTTAAAAGTGAAAAAGAATTGTGAATGTGTATAATTTTTCATATATTTGGTGAAATTTATTTTAGATTTATAAAAAAAAATGGAAAATACAGAACAAAATTTAATAAAAAATAATAATAGAAAATTAAGTGAAAAAGAAACAATAAAACTAGTTGAGCTGTATGGTGAAAATGAGTGTTTGTGGAATTTCAGGAATAAAGATTATAAAAATAAAAACAAAAGAAATGAGTGCTATGAAATGATAAAAAATGAACTCAATTTAGAAAGTGTAGCAGTGGTAAAAAAGAAAATAAAATCAATTAGAGATACATTTAATGCGGAAAAAGGAAAAGTTAAAAAATCTTATAAATCAGGAGCAGGAACAGATGATGTATATCATTCAAAATTAGTTTGGTATAATACGATGGCAGGATTTCTTACACAAAGTGAGGGAAGGTCATCGTATAAAACTTCAGTAAGTATTTAGTAGGTTAGAATAAGATCATTTATCACTTTAGTTTAGTGATATTCATAATTACATATTTCTAATTAAGACAGGCGTACGTGAGAAAGATGATTCTTCGACAGGAAATTACGACAACAATAAAGACAGTAGCTGTGAAATTCCTCATGTAGAAGAAAAGGTTTTTCAATTTCTTTATAAATACATATAATTAATTAAATTTATTCAAAATCTAATTTCTAATTATTTTAGATCGAAATTCCACCACAACCTTACAAAAAAAGGAAAATGAAAACGGACACATCAGAAAATATTTTTACAGCAATAGATCAACTCAGACAACTGAAAAACGAAACGACGCAAGATGAGTATTATTACTTTGGCCAGTCCATTGCATCGCAACTGAGAGCGATGCCAGATAAAATATGTGCCGCAGAAACTCAACTACAAATTCAAAATTTGTTATCCAAAAAGAAAATAGTAAATTTGAAAAAAAAAAACATTTGAAGATCAAAGATGCAGTTCACCGTTTTCTTCGTATAACTCATCAACGACAGATTCGCCAAATATTTTAGAAGAGGTATGATAAGTTCTATATTTCTTTTGCTGTATTTATGGTATATTGTTAATTTTTATTATTTTACATTTTAATTTTTTTTTCAGGCCGTAAACATGATTTTTGACGAAAACGAAGAGCTCATTTAGGTTAAGAAATATGTATATTGTTAATGAATATGTGTATTGTAAGGATAAGTTAGAGTTAAGAAATAAATACATTTGTTTTTAATTAGAATACTTTTTGTTTTATTTTAATAATTATTTTTAAGAAAATTACAAAGTTAATGATAAATTGTATACGAGAGAATAGAAAAGAAAATAATACAACAAACAAATAAAAAACATATATAAATGGTGATACATTTTTTCTTTTCTTTTTTAAATTAAATGTGAAAACAATCATTTAATACATTATGCACATATTTTAATTATTTTTTAATTTTTAATTATTTATTTAATAAAATTCTGTTGCCAGTCAACTGCTCCAGTTGTTATAAAGTACTGTTTATAATTATTCCTTATCATTATGGCATTTTTCGTAGAGTGTCTTGAAGCAGTACATGATACTGAGGGTAGTTCCAAATCTTTAATTTCGTTTCGCCACTCCCCAGGAATAACTTCACCACTTTCAAAGTCCTCTCGATCAATGCAACCAGAAGTAAAGTATGCTTGAGCGTTTGTTCGGCGTAACCAATTATGCAGTAAGCAACAAGCGCGTACTATATAATCCACTTTATCTGGACGAAGATTTATTGATCGCAATAAAATACGAAATCTTGAAGACAAGATACCAAACGCATTTTCGACAACCCTCCTGGCACGTGAAAGCCGATAGTTGAAAATCTTTTCGTCATTAGATAATATTCCATGATGCGTATATGGTTTTAATAGGTAAGTACTTAGGGGGAAAGCATCATCTCCAACTATGATACCCCATTTCGGAAAATTCAAATTTCCATTCTCTATAGACGTTTTAAGTGGTGATTCGCGAAAAATTGTGCTATCGTTGATTCTGCCATTCCTTCCAACATCCACATATATAAATTCATAATTACTGTTCACCATTGCAAATAATATTATGCTAAAAAAACCTTTGTAATTATAAAAATCGCTGTGGCTAAATGGAGGACACTGGATTCTTATATGTTTCCCATCAATAGCGCCACAACAGTTAGGAAAATTCCATCGGCATGAAAAACCCTCCGCAAGTTTTCTCCAACTATCTTCTGAACGTGGTATCTGAAATCAATTATTAAATAAATCTAATAAAAAAAATACTTATAACTTTTGTTAGTCATATTTACTTCTATATATGTTTTCAAAGCATCACAAATACTTTCTAGAACCGGCACGAGGAATCTTGAAATTGTAGACTTCGGAATACGATATACAGCTTCTAATGAACCAAATGAGTCTCCTGTAGCTAAATATCTTGATACGACTTCTAATTTTGATTTTGGAGAGATGGAGTCTCTGAAGTACGTATCCTGTTTAATAAAAGTGAAGTTAAAATTAATATGTAATACATCATCTGTTGCTTAAATTTTATGTGCATGTGATAACATAAGTAATTTTTACAAACCTGCTTTCTAATACTGTTTTCAACTAAAGATAACAGTTCATCAAATTTATCCGGGCTCATCCTTAAAAAATTTTTAAAAGTTTTTGGATCTTCAACTCGAATTTCCTTAATAAAAGTGTTACTTAATCCGAGTAAAGATCTTCTTTTTACCCAGTTTCGTACCCAAATTCTCTTTTTTCCACTTTTTTTCTTTTTCAAATAGTTCATTAATTCATCTATAATAACATCACACAACAAATTTACTCCTACATTTATTTCATTCGACATTTTAAAATTTAATTTATTAATTTAATTTTTTTCACAATTAAAAAACAAGCGTTTTATTTACAACTATTAGCCGTGACAATCACAATTCTAGTTATATTTTAGTTTCCGCCATTTGTAAAATTTGAACCATCTGATAATTGAAAGTAACAATGTCAACTACCATCCGATAGTATAACTAGCAGATGATGTACTATCGCGATGGTACTAGCATAAATGTCAACCCGGCATTAGGATACTGGATTATCTAGTTATACAACTGGATCATCTAGTTATTGTGATGACAGACATCCACTTTTATCCAAATTAACGACTTAATCTAGATTGGAATGCTTAGCCTGTCAGTGTTATTACAAAAAAAATTTATATGAAACGAATAGCAGGTTTTAGCTTTAACCTGTAATATAATTCGTGCATGAAAAAACTGTTTCAGATATAAATGAAAGAGTTGAGAGTCGAGAATCACACTACTATTGCCTTGGAAAGCATTAATTTTCCTGAGAATTTTTTGAAAAGGTCTGCCAATTATCACAAAATGTATATAATTTTCAAAACCCTAGAACCTAGAGCTGGAAGGCCCAATGTGGAAGAAAAATTTTTTCAACCGTTACCACATAGAATCCCAAAATTATGATACTTTGTGCAATATGACTTGCACTCAGTTAACGGAATTATGCATTATGTTTGTTTTTGCTAAGCTGTTGCTCAGCTGTGTTTTAGACAATTTTATTTTGATAAATACAGCGATATACAAACATTGTCATTTAAAATATAAGTAATATATGAATACACTAAAAGAAAAAATCTTGATTTAACATTAAATGAAAAAAGGTGCTGATTCAAATAATAAAGTATATATAAAACACAATCTTTTTACAATTTTACGTTATAAAATTTTATTGAAAAAAATAATACTTAAAAACTAACAATTTCGATCTTATTAAAAGTGCGTTTAGACTGCTTGATATGTCAAACATGATTTGTGATTCGACATGAAAATGACGTAGCTTATGATTTGCTACGACAAGAGTCATTTCCATTTGTTTATATGTTTTCACACCATTTGATTTGTCAAACATAACATTGAACTGTCATTTGCAAACAAAAAAAAAAATTAATTATTCACAAAAAGTTAAAATTTTAATTTTACCTGTATCTTTTGATTGAAAATCTGGAAATAACAAAATAAAAAGTCAAACCCAAGTCAAATTGAATTAGAGCATGTTCTAAATCCAAAATGTCGAACTCGACATGATTTGATTTGTCAAATATGATATGTTCACATGGCTTCACACCATCTGACAACATTTTTGACACAAATCAAACCAAATCATATATGACATATCAAGCAGTCTAAACTCACTTTAAGTACTAATAAATAATTGTAAATAAATTTTCAAATATGCAAACTCAAATTATACAAAATTTTTGTCTTGATTTTCAAAAAAAATAAAATACAAAAAAATTCTAAAAAAATCAATTTGAATTATTCAAAAAGGCAATTAATTATACTACAATTTTGCATACAATTCGGCAATTAAAAATTAAAAAATAAGAAATTGATTTCTACAATATATAATTTTAATAATTTTAATTCCAATAATTAACAATTCTAATATTCAATAATTTAAAAAACTTAAACTAATTCGTCGACAGTATAGATCGATCTATACGCGAGATGTCGCTGCTGAATCTTGATGAAAATGCAGGTTTAGTTGATTGTTGTCTAGTACGATGATGAAGTTTAAATTTAAAATATAGTAACTGCCACGATTGAATATTTCCGGTAATGAAATTAAATGAATTTTCCCGTCGGTAAACTATCTATTAATTTGTTAGATTTTCTGCTGTTGCTGAAATATTTCAAAGTTTAAAATTCTTTCTCCAATGAAAAAATTTTCTAAGTTTCTTCAAAATATTCGCCGATATTTTCTAAGTATAAAATTTTTCCTCCAATGAAAAATTTTCTAAGTTTTATTAAAATACTCGCCGATATTTTCTAAGTTTAAAATTTTTCCTCCAATGAAAAATTTTCTAAGTTTTATTAAAATATTCGCCGATATCTTCTAAGTTTAAAATTATTCCTCCAATGAAAAATTTTCTAAGTTTTATTAAAATATTCGTCGAAATTTTTCTAAGTGCAAATACCTATATTCCCTAATTTTTACAGAAAATTTTCTAAGTATTTTCTGTAAAAATTCCTAGACCAAAAGACTCAATACGTACTTTTGGTGGTCTAGCTCAATACGCTAGTGATTGGAAAATTCCAATTTTAAAAAACTTGAAATTTGGGCTCAGTACGTCCTTCAAGAGTGGCCTTTCGCTTCTGCCGCTTTCTAGCTCAATACGCTATAGTTCGGTTCTTCAAAAGACAAATTTTTCTGAAATTCGTCTGGCCTTTTATATGATTTTCACTGTTTCGAGAAATTTCTTTTTTTCCCCGTTTTATTGTGTCTTCACTATTTATCTCCATCTGCTGTCTTTTTTATTGGACTGGTTCATTCCAGATTCCACAATTATTGGAGACTTTTAATTGGTACACTAATTAGTCGAAATTCTATATTGTGAATGTTATTGTTGATAATTTGACATTTGACGTATGATGTAGAATGAATTTGACAGTATTCATTTTGTAAAAATTACGAGTAATGTTACCTCTTTTTGTTTATTTATATTTTTTTTTGTTTTAAATTAATTAAATTGTTTGGTGTACTCGTTTTGTTAATTGTGTAATAAACAAATATATGTGGTGTTAAAGTGATTATTTTTTGTTTAAATATTTAATGTGATTTATTTAATTGTATGTGAAATAGTTCATTTCGTATTGTTTGTTGACATTGTTTTGTATATTGAATTTGTATGTATATTATATGTGTGTATATTTTATATTAAATGTTTGGTTATGTAGTTTATTTACATTTCGTGTTGTGTTCTGTTTTGTGTTAAATGTAATTTTTTTCTTATTTTTATTTTTTATTTTAATTTATTTTTTTTTTTTTTTTTTTAGGTTGATGCTGGAATCAACAATATTATATAATAATTTAGAAATGCATATGAAAATATAAAAAATTTTTAATACACTGTACACCATAAGTAGATTATGTAAGTAAAAAGAATTTAAAAAATTTAAGAAATTATTCAGTTAAAAAGAAATTGGAACCGTTTGTAAGATTATATCTTTTGATCAAATATAATTCAGCAAATATTTACTGAACTTAGTGAATTTTAAATTACATTTGATTTCTTTTAGCAGAAAATAATCGAACTAAAAATTATTGTAAAAATTGTAAAAATACGTTTGATAAAATTTTATTTGAAGTGAAAAATTATTTACAAGAGAATTAAAAAAAATGGTAAAATAAATAAAATATAAAAAATTATTTTTGATCATATCATTAGGCATTCATAATACCATCTATTTATCTCAATTTGATTGGACTCTAATGTCATTACGTTTTTTATAATCTTTAATTAGCGTTACCAGTTTTTTATAACTTCTATTAAATTTGCTAATAATTATATGGTCACAGCCATCGCACAATGAGGGCAACAGTGACAGCGTATACAGTAATTAAATGAGAATTTTTACAGGGAACTTTACGCTGTCGCTGTCGCCCAAATAGATTATATTTTTTTTTCGGCGACAACAAGCCATCTCGACCTGGATTTTACAGTAGTAGTAATCTATTCGCAAGAAGAAGGAATGTAAAATTCATATAATATATTTTACGCTGCAGTTGCGCCCGAATTGTGCGATGGCTGTCAGGGTGATGGTCAGTGTGACGATAATAACAATAATTCGTTTACTATATCTTTATAACTTCTCTTTCAAATTCTGGTAGCAAATTATATTATTCAACTAAAGCGTAATACATACTGTTTATTGTCATGGTATAAAATGTGTAATAAATAACTAATAGATGAAAATTGTTACAAATACAGAAAAAGAATAAAGAATATTCGCTTCAAATAAGTAAGTATTAAAAAAAAGATACATGAGTAATGAATAGATTGCAAAGGGGTTAATGCATTTACGCAGATGAATGAGTTACTCATTCATGTAGTGAACCTCGAACAGAAAGTATATAGCTAGTGAAGATTTAGTGGTGTAAGAAAAAGAAAATATAAAAAGTTAATAAATGATATAAAATTAATAACAATATTATAAAAGGGTGAGTCGTGAATTATTTACCTTTATTTGTAGTAATATAGTATTTATGTAATGTAGTGCTAACATTTGATAGTTATATTTATTATTACATTATATTTGTGCGTACTGTAATTAAGTTCTATTTGTGTTCTCGGGATGTGTTCCCGGTATAATAAAAGGGATGTGTTCCCGCTATAATAAAAGTGATGTGTTCCCGGTATAATTAAAGGGATGTGTTCCCAGAGTAATTAGAGGGTCAAGACCCCTATATTGTAATGGGATGTGTTCCCAATCTAATTAAGGGATTTGTTCCCATTGTATATTGTTAATAATGGGGTCTATTCTGTAACCATTCTGTTAACTAACAGAATTTTCTGTTAAGTTTTAACAGATTGATTTTTTAACAGACTTTTTAAAATTGGTATTCTGGTCGTAACAGAATTCCGAAATCTTTAAGAAGCTGTCAAATTGAATCCGAAATCTGTTAATTAAATGAAATTGTTAATTTGACAGCTGTTTGTTTACATTTATATTAAACGTTATTTTTTTTGTGAAAATTTATTATATTTTGTGTTTTGTGTTAATTAATTTTAAAAATTTAAATTTAAAGTATAAAAATGAGTCAGGAAGGTAAGTACTTAATTTATTTTTAAGTTGCTGTTGGTAAAATTTTGTGCATATTTGTTATTTGAATAAAATATGAATGTTAAATGTATTTTCTGTATACGGTAAAGTTTTTATAGGAGAATTTCTTATTATAGTTTGTGTTTATTAAAATTAAATTTAATTTAAAATTTATGTTTAGACTTGCTGTATATATTTTTAAAATAAAGAGGTAGTATATGTACATTATTGTATTTTAAGTGTAAAATAACAAATGTCTGTGGTTGTGGGTTATAAGTAAAATTAGAGATGATTAACTTGTCGTACTTGTTCTTGTTATATTAAAAAATTTATTTAAAACAAAATGTATTTTTCATACGTATTTTACGGGTAATAGTGTATTTATTTATAGAATATTGTCGTCCAGAGTAACGTAAGTTGTTGTTAGTATTCGTCTGGGTTCAAATTTATAATTTTGAACATATTTATATTTTTTTATAATTTTAATTAAATTATTAGTTAAAAAAAAACAGAAGTCAGAGAGTAACGCTTACTCAAAAAGAGCTGTACTTATCCTTTTTGGAAAATAGTGCTCCAATCCGTCTGAAAAAACCATCAGATGCATCAGTACAATGCATATGGGAGGAACTGACAGTTAAATTGAATGGACTAAAAGGTCCGGTAAAAAGTAAAGAGGAGTGGAAAAAGGTTTTTTACTATTATTCTTTTAATATTTTTAGGTGTTCGACAATTGGAGGTACATGACGGTCAGACGAAAAAGACTGATAGTTGCAGATATCAGTCAAACAGGAGGTGGACCTGCAAATGAAGAAAAGCTCACTGAGCTAGAAGAAAGGGCTCTCGCTTGTTGGGACAATATTCTTCACGAAGGTATTGCCCTTTGCTGGTTTTGGCAACGTCGGTTCTTCGAATGAACAAATCGAAGATGTTCGTGAGTATATAAACCCACAAAGCTTTTTATTTGTTATTATAATTCACCCCTATGCTGACAGTCATGTCGTGTGACTACGACATTCCGATGTCGTCGTCTCGGTTTTTATTCCGTATGCTGATAGTCGTGTGATGCGACCATAATAATTTGTCGTTTTTATTCGAGTATCGAATAAGAAATTGACATTTTGTATTTGTATTCATTTTGTTTGAATATTTAAATTGTTGAAAATTGATATTTGATTTTATGGCGTTAAATAGATTTGTTAGTATTCTAAGTATATTGACATGCATATTTATAACTTGTAATAAAATCTTAAATTATCAAAAATAAAACAGAAGTGCATAAAATATTTTACTAAATTTATAATTAATAAAAAATAAAAGTAAGAGATATAAAAATAAAAATGTTTAGTTCAGCAGAGTTTTGGTTCTCCAGTTCAGACTCTGAAGAGGAGAATAACGAAAAACTTAAAAAACTAAAAGTTCAAAGAAGGAAATTGAGAGACAATTCTAATCCACTAGAATTGCCTGATAATGTGTAAGTATAAATATTTTGTAATTTAGTAAGTATAATATATTTATATATATTAAACTAAGAAAGCGTAATTTGCAGATTTATTAAATTTTTTCGACTTCCTAAAGATGCTTTCGTATATCTTCTCAATATATTAGAAACGAAAATTAAGCATCCCACTAAATCGTCATCAGTATCGTCAACAATAAAATTAGTTGCTGCACTAAGATTCTACGCAGAAGGAAGCTACCAGAAATGCATTGGGAATGATTTTTGTGTTGGTGTGCAGCAGTCAACATTTTCTAGAATTTTAGAAGTTACATCTGGTATTGAAGAGAATGTTGCAAGTGAAATGATTAAATTTCCAAATGAAAATGAAAGAAATAATATAAATTTGTTATTTTATGAAAAATTTCAATTCCCTGGAATAATTGGGTGCGTAGATGGCACGCATATTAAAATTATATCGCCTCCAAACAATGAGAAACATTTATACTATAGTAGAAAAGGCTTTTATAGTATTAATGTCATGCTTGTAAGTATAATTTAATATATGATACATTTTCACATTTATATTATAAAAACGAATTATTAGGTCTGTGATCATGAAATGAAAATTACCTATGTGGACGCTACTAATCCTGGTGCTTCTCATGATGCTTTTATTTGGAACATGAGTAGGCTGAATGAAGAATTATTATCAAATTATGATAGTGGCGAAAGAAATTTTTGGCTTTTAGGTATAAATATTTTTTATAGATTTTCGTGAAAGAAATATAGAGAATAACTATTTCAAATTAATTTCAGGTGATGCTGGATACCCTATAAAACCGTATTTGATAACGCCTTTTAGGATGTACAGCAACACACAAGGGAGCAGTAGAGAAAATAGATTTAATCCGATACACTCAAAAGCAAGGAATATTGTAGAAAGGACTATAGGAGTCTTAAAAAATACATTTCGATGTCTGTTGGGTGCCCGGGAAATGCACTACAAACCAGAAAAGGCAACAAAAATTATAAATGCTTGTTGTGCACTTCACAATTTGAGAATTAAATTTAATACACCCTATACAGAAGAGGAGGAAATACATGGTGAGTAAGTAAGTACTGATGGCGATGATATTTCAAATGATATTGAACAATATGATGATGATACAGAAAATGCAACTAGGATAAGAGAATCCATAATGAATTCTATTCTGTAGGTCTTTGTGTTTTTTATAAATAAAACAAATTTTTTAAACAATTAAAATATATTTATGTTGAAAAAAAATGAAAAATAACAAAAACGTAAAATCTATAAGGCACTCGTAATCAAATAAAAAAAAGAAATTAATGTATGTATATCACATATTGTTTTCTTTTTCAATAATTTCTAATTCTAATTTTTTCTTTTTCAACAAAAGAATTTCATTTCTTAATTCCATTTCTTTTTTTTCTGCTTCACTTTTTTCACGTAAAATTTTTCTTTTTTTAATTTTACAATCTCTCGTAGACTGTACTTTATGTCCTTCACTTCGCGCGTTAATTGTTTATTTTCTTTTATTTGTTCACTTAATAGTTATTTTCTATAATCATCTTTTATTATTTTTTTAGTTTTTTTTAATGTTGTTTGTGGAGGTTGCTCTGGTGGTACTGTTAAATCAGTGATGTTGATTTCCAGAGCATCTTCAACAGCTGATGAATTTCCTTCACCTCCAACTTCACGTCTTTCTTCTAAATTTGAAGATAAAACTCCAAAAACCCTTCCAGTTTGGTTTACAGTCTTGTCTAAAGACAACAATCTTATGATTGTTTCTTCTACATTGGAAAAACTATGCAATTTCTTTGGTCCACCGCCGGTTGCATTAATTTCTTTTTTATTATGCCCATATTTTTTTTTTTGTTTTTAGTTTAAAATCGTTCCAGACCTAAAAACATATGTGATTGTAATAAATTCGAAAAACAAAATGTGAAAATTCATTATTACCTTTTGCCAACCTGCAATATCCCTTGTTGGTGGACCTAAACTATTTAATTTTGAGCATATTTCCTTCAACACATTTTCAAACTCTCCAATATTCCCTCCATTCATTTCAGAAAACCTTTGTCCTCTAGCAATGTTAGGAGCTTTTTCTAACATTTGAACCAAGGTTTCAAATTGTTTTTTGTTTGTTATTTTTACCCTAAAAATTAAAAAAAAAATTTAATATGAATAAATACCATAAAACTAAAATATTTAAATATTATCCAAAATAAGTAAATTAATTTATTTTTATGCATATTAATAACAATTTTACTTACACTTTTGGATTTTCCATCTTTTTATTTTTGTTGTCACTTCACTTTAATGTACCGACCGAAAGCGACAATAAAACGACAACAAATACGACTGTCAGCATACCAATTTCGAGTCTCGTCTCGTGTGAGAACAAATACGACTCAAATACGACTGTCAGCATACCAACTTTCGAGTCTCCTCTCGTGTGACAATAAATACGACTGTCAGCATAGGGCTGAATTATTTTTATCTTCAATAGCTGATAGCCTGTTCATTCAACCAGTTGAAGTTGAATATGTCAACGAAGAGGATGACCAACAGCTAAATAACGAAGGACCAGCGCAAGCTAATGCAACTCCTCGACCAGAAAGACGGAATCGTAAGAGGCGAGAAAATTGTAGAAATATGGAAGGTACAGTGTATTGAATTACTTCATTGTATAATTTATATTATTGTATAAGTATATAATTTGAACAAATATATTTTTCAGATGATGATTTCATGCGCGAATGGAAAGAAGATTCCGCAAAAAAACAAAAAAGTTTGGACGATATTGACGACAAAGTGGGAAAGATGTTGGATGTTATGACCAACATAGCATCGTCATTAGCGTCTATAGCTAATTCAATGCAAAAACTGGCTGAAAAAAATAAGTAAGAAAACTAAATTAAAAACAAATAGAATAGATAGTCTAATTATACTTTTTTATAAATTTTTTCAATTTCAGGAAATACAACACAATGAACTGAATAAAATAATGAATGACAGAGCAATTGGAATTTTATTTTTGTATATTTTAGTTTTAAGTTAATAAAAATAATAAAAATATTATTATAAATAATAAAAATAATAAAAATATTACAAAAAAATAAAAAATAATAAAAATATTAATATGTATTAATATAAATTTCTAATATATCTCTGGCGAACTTGTTCACCTAAACTGTGCCACTGATGGATGTTGAGGTCACTCATATTATCCACTTCAATTTCATGCTCATCTTCGTCAAATAAGCTGTCAATCAACATATCATCATAATCCACTAATATGTTGCGTACGTAGCTACAGCAGTATGGTTCTGTTTGGTTGTTTAACAGCTGAACATAAATCTAGTGTTTTTTAGTGAACATGTGAAATGCAAAATAGTTTTGGTTTCGAATTGATTTTGCATGTAAAATTATACTCGAATATAATTCACGATAAATTTTTTTGTGTAGACATTCAGTATATATAGAAAAATTCGAACATTCTGTGTGGGGCGGGGCGCGGTCGATCATCAAATATATGAATAAGCGCGAAAATAGTTAAATTGATATAAGTGAATTTTCTGGTTAATTCATTGTTGTTAGGACAGCATACTAATAATATTTATTGAATATTCTCCACCCATAAACGAGAAAGATCACGCGAGTTAGGGACACTTTGATGTCTACTATATGGAAGAAAAAAAAATTGAAAATTCCCGAGAATTAAACTAAGTTTAGTGCTTCTACTGACTTGACAACAAATGTTATGTCACTTGAAACGCCGTATCAATTTTTCAGATATTTTTTTGATAAAAAAATGTTGGAAAATATTGTAAGTGAAACTAATAATTACGTCAAGTGGAAAAATATAGATGACCCATTCAACGTAAAAGAAAATGATATATTAAGATACCTAGGAATTCTTATTCTTCCATCTGTGGCAAAATGTCCCAACGTTCATTTGTATTGGGATACAGATATAGGACAACAGTTAATGCAAAATGCAATGCCATTGAACTTTTTCGAAAATCTTCGTTCTGTGTTTCACATAAATGATAACACAAAAATGATTAATGATAAAACTGCACCTGGCTTTGACAAACTTTTTAAAATACGTCCGATCATTGAAGGATTTTGTAAAAACTGTTTATCTATTCCGATGGAGGAAAAATTATCTGTTGATGAGCAGATTTGTGCCACGAAAGCCAAACACCACTTAAGGCAATATATGCCAATGAAGCCCTATAAATGGGGTTATAAAATTTTTGTTCTATCTGGAGTGTCGGGATTCGCCTACAATTTTGAGGTATATTCTGGTTGCGAAAATGGTTCTGAAGATCGTTCAAAAATGGTGAACCAGATTTAGGGGCTAGCAGCAATATTGTGGTTCGATTGTGTCGAGAAGTTCCTCGGGAATGTAAACACAAAGTTTACTTCGACAATTATTATACGTCGCTTCAGTTAGAACATTTTCTCGCTCAACAAGGAATATATTCTTTGAGTACTGTTCGCAGAAATCGTATTCCAAATTGTAAACTTCCTAAAGAAGAAGAGATGAAGAAAAAACGCAGAGGCACTTCAGTTGGTTGAAATATTGGTTAGTGCAAGTTTACAAATATATTGTTTTAACATTCGAAAGTAATTTATAATTTTATTTTCAGATGCAAAATAATGAAGAAAAACAGTCAACTTCAAATTTTGACCCAAATGCAACAACAGTAAGTAGCTACTTGTTAATTTATAAAAAGCATATTGGTTATACAATTTTTTGTTAATTTAATATTGCAAATATGATTTTTAGGACGAAGTTGAGGTAGATGCTTAAACCATTTTTGTGCAGGGGGATATTCCACACCAAACAGCTGCAACATTAAATGAAACAGTATGTTACTTAAATTAATTTTCATCGCTGAAAGTTATTATATTAATTTAATTTTTGTAATTTTAGGAAGGCGACTATGCTGCAGATCCATCATGTCTTCCCTTGCCCTTGATAATAGATACTTCTAGTATTGAGGAAATTGTTCGAAAAGTAGTGCGTGAAGAGCTACAGATATTTAAAAACAGGTTGGAAAATGCCTCACAGGACAAGAATTTAAAATTAAATTGTGAAAACAAAATATGTAGAGTTTGAATCAGAATATAAGTTTCCACTAAAAACAACTGAAGATTTACAGAATTTTGATAATACTTTAAAAACTAATGATTCTTCGCGAGAAAATTTTGTAAGGAATAGAATGTAATAGCTGAAATATGATAACAACTGTTTTTGTTTTAGAAGTCATATATCTTGCAGATAGGAGGAATGACAGCCAAGGAGTCCCTGAAAATAATGAATAGGATTTATCACTTGGATTTGCAAAAAATAATTTCGTATACTGGTCGAGAAAGAAAGAAATTTTCAGTAATGAACTGTGAGCAAAATTTTGATAGGTAGTACAAAATGGGAGTAGGTGTACAAAATATTAGGTTCAACGAATATTGAGGATATAGCTGGCAATGTCGAAATTATATTCCATCCGAAGAAAAAGAAAACGAAGAAAACATACCTTCAAATTCTTGTCATGATGAACCAAGAAGAAAAAAAAACAAGAAAAGAAAAATTAACTATTGGCAAGAAATTCCTCCTACATATTCAAAGTGGCCACAAATTGAAGGAGATAAAACATCAATAGACTTCGGAGTTATAAATGTTGAAATCCTGTGGAAATCTTTGAGAAATTTTTAACGGACGATATTTTTGAATTTATAGCTACTGAAACAAATCAGTATACTCGTGTTCAAAAAAATAAACACGATTTTAGTGTAACCGTTGAAGATTTTTATTGGATTCCTTGTTTTATCCGGTTATCATATTTTATCGAGTGAGTGTGATTACTGGTTCAAAGATGATGATTTCGAATTGAGCATTGTTAGAAATGCTTTCAGCAGAAACACGTATACATCAATAAAGTCATTTCTTCATTTTCAAGACAATACTACAACTCAGGCAAATAAAGACGACAGGTGTTTCAAGATAAGGCCACTTTTTGAAAAACTTAAAGAGCATGTTTTTCTGAAATCAAAAATTAAAATTGAAAACTCACACAACGAAAATACCTAACAAATACATTCAAAAAATATTTTTTTCATTGTGTTTATTTACTTTCTGTTATTTTTTTAAAATTATTTTGCACTAGTCCTCTTTTACTTTTATTTGTAAATTTCATGGGTATGAAATGCGTATCTAATTCAAATTTTTTTTTCAATTCTTATATGATGTGGCAACCGAAGGCAGAAGAAGCAAAAAAAATTTTTGGAAAAAAAAAGAACATATAACAAAACAATACAAAGCAAACAGAGTGTATAATCAATTGAAAGACGTAATCAGGGTGAATTTATTACGAAAATCGACAGCATCGATTTCATCGACTCGACATATTACAAACATCGACATTGTCGTTGAATTCGATGTTTTCTTAACGACGACGTTTGACATGACGATCAGCTGTCGATTTGTATATTGTTACATATTGTGAAGGTGAACATTAAAATTTTTGAGTGAATTGATTATTTACAAAAGTTATTTTAAAATATTGAAAATATAAAAATAAAAGGATTAAAAATAATGTGAGTTAAATTAATATTTTTTAAAAATTGAAGTTGTTCCAAGCACAAATTTATTGTATTTTATTTTAATTCATTTATTAATTATAGGTCCCCAAATACAAATTTAAAACAATATGAAATCCTCATTTCATATATGGAAGAAAATATATGGCTGGCGAAAGGTATTAAATGCAGCAAAGATGCAAAACAAGCCTGGATCGAACTGGCGGCTAAATTAAATGGATGTGGACCACCGTGTAGAGATCCAACTGCATGGAATAAAGTAATTTTGAAAAAATGAAATTTGATTATAAGTATATTTTATTATATTAATACATAGATATGGCGTGATTTTAAATATAATGTCAGAAAAAAATTAAGTGACCAAAAATCAGAAATGAAAAAAACTGGAGGCGGTAGAGCAAAAGAAATTTGCTTTTCGCCTATAGAAGAAAGCTTGATAAGGCTTTTAAATTTAGAAGAAGCGACAAGTGGGTTAGCTGGTAGCAAATCATTTTGGTCCTTGCACAACCATGGAAGTCGATGATGCTGAAACGACTTCAGCAACAAGATCCGCATCCAATGAAGCGACTTCATTAACGGCATGTGCATCCAATGAAACTACCTCAGACACAGCAGCTAGTAATAATAATAATAATATATCTACCGGCGTAGGCACAGCTCAGAAAAGAAAAACAGCAGATACATCCAATTACCAAAAATTATTGGAAGATCAGATAGGACTCCAGAAACAAATGTTTGGTTCATTGAAGGAGGTACATCAAGCGATGCAAGAAACGGGAACATATATTCATAGAATAGCGTCAGCTGTAGATAAAATGTATTACATAGAAAAACAAAAATTCGAGGAAAGTAAAAGGGTAAATGCAGAAATGCTTAGATTGAGGGCACAGGAAATAGAAATAAAAATGGAAAAATTGGAACTTGAAAGATTAAAAAAAAACTAATGTTATAAGTAATAATAAGTTCATGTATTATTTTTAATTTTTATATTTTTAAGTTTATAAAATAAAATTAATTTAATAAAGAATTTAAAATTAAATTTCTTGTGTTTTGTCCGCTTCCACCTTCTTCTGAAGTTGTACTATCTATTTCCTCGATGTTTATGGGATAATCATGGTCCGTCCACTGCACATTGTAATTTAAACAGATATTGTGCAGCGAACAAACTGCATTGACTATTTGGCAAGCTTTTTTAGGAGAATAGTGTAATTGTCTTTCTCCAATAATTGCTCTAAATCGGTTTTTAAGTATTCCAATAGTCTTTTCAACAACATTTCTAGCTCTCACATGCTTTGTGTTGAACAAATTTTCTCGACTTCCTTCAGAAACTGCTCGAAATGGTGTAATCAGCCAAGGTTCCAGAGGATATCCAGAATCTCCTGAAAAATATTTATTTAAAAAAATAGCAAAATTTTTACTGCCAAACGTATCTCATAACCAATTCCTTTCTCCACCTGTATGTAACTCTTCTAAATATGCTCTAATAGAGCTTTGTCTCCATATTGCTGAATCATGTGTAGCTCCACCAAATCTTGCGTCAACACTTATAATATGTCTCTCATGATCACACACCTAAATTGAAAATAAATACATCTTCTGAAATTTATTTATATGCATTTGTCGTTATTCTTACTATCATACAGTTCAAACTGTAAAACCCTTTTCGATTAATGAAGAGGTGTGGATCGTTTTTTGGCCTTACTATTTTAATATGCGTCCCATCGACACAACCTATCACCCCTGGAAATCCAAATTTTTCAAAAACTAATTGCTTATTTTTTGTTTTTGCATCATTCGTTAGCGTAGTCGAAATCCATACTGGGCACATATCCTTCTCAAAAAAATTTAAAAACAAATTCAAATTTTTTGATACTGATGATTGGCACATATTTATATTAAAATCTTGACCAGTGCCCAGCTGGTAACTTCCGTCGGCTAAAAAACGTAAAAAAGCTGCTAGTCTAAGTATTAAAGGAATTGAAGATAAACATCTAGTTGGTTTCATTCTTCTATTGCTTTCATTCAATAAATATTCAAATGCCGCTTTATTTAATCGAAAATATTGAATAAATCTAAATTGTTAATATGAAATTATGTATGTAAAATGAATCATTTGTATTTATAAATCTAAGAAATTGTATTGTAATATTCTTTACTCACAAGATTTCAGGAATGGTTAAAGGATTAGACTTATCTCTAAGAATTCTTCTTCGTACTCGTACCACTTGTAAATCACTTCTTTCTATTCCATTATTCTCTTCAGAAGGAAAAAAATGTACGATACTATCCATTTTAATAATTTTAATTTTATTTCACTAAATTTATTTTCACTATAAAAATTGATTTCACTTTTTTAAATTTAAACATAACCCAAAAATAAATTTCCCTACAATTTCCCGTCGAAAGACATTTTATTATTATCGACCGATTTTCATAATAGCTATACTTTGACATGTCGAATCGACGTGTCGATGATTGTCGATGTCGATGTCGAAATTGATAATACATGTGATTATTATAGACTTATCTGCTATCGTGATATGTATCATACAGTATGTGTTGTATGTAATTGTGTATAATACACATAATCATAACTAAACTAGTTTTCTAGTTTTTTTATGGTACAATATAAGCATTGCGTTATAGGGTTATATAGTTTTTCCATCAAAATTTACGGAATTGATAAAATAACAAAAAAATTCTGACTATCTACAATCCTGTAAAAAAAATTATATTACAAAAGTTAAAAGACTACATATATGTATACCAGGGACGGCCCTAGCAATTTTAGCGCCCGGCGCACTTTTGAAATTTTGCGCCCTTCTTGTTTATGTATACATGGTGTCCTGAGTTCGGGTGTAGGCATTTTTCCAGTCTATAGATCTTGCTGAGAAACGAAAAAAATTTAAGGCGCGGGCGGGAATTTTGTTTCTAATATCAACGAGTGAGTAGAAAGAGGGCCCAGAAGTTTTTTTTGAGGTCGAGTAACTTGTTTCCTATTTGTGGTCATAATTCACGAAATTGGTCGTTTCGAATTATTTTGCATTCATTGGAAAGATAATCAATCAGTCTTTACTTTGATACTTAAATTGTACAGATCGGTCCAGTGATGCCAAAGATATGGTACATCAAATTCAAATTTTCATAGAAAAAAATGTGAAATTTTGAGTTCAAGGTTAAATATCTCAAATCTTTGCCCTGTTTTTTTTTTAATTTTGTTTATTTAAAATATTGCCCAATGAATTGCCTTTCATTAGCATTTTATTTTATTCAATTATCTGTCGTGGATTTTGAGTTATGGAAAAAAATGTAACTGTGGGTTCTACCAATTTAATATATAATATATATAATATATTTTATAATTGAATAAAATATATGCTGGCAAAATGCCTGCACCCGAACTCAGGACATCCTGTATAATCTTTTCAACGCCACCCAAGAGGTAAAACTTGATAGACGCGTTTTTTTTAATGAGGATTGTAGGGGATAATTTTTTTTTTCAATATTGCACTCATTTCAAATATTCAAAAAGAAAAATCTTATTAATTTTTGTTATGCAATAAAAATACGCGTAAAAAAAACCAAATATAATTTTTGAAAAACAATAACTTAATTTAAAATAATTTTATATTATGTATAATTTTTTGAACTTGCATGCAGATATATACTGATAAACCCTCTTCCATGTATAAAAAAAAATTCATTCAAACATGCAAAATAAAGATGCAAATATGTAATAGGGTATTTCATCTGGTTTTTAAAGAATTTTAAATATGACTTGAACGTTGAACGGTTAAAAACGTAAAACAATAAAAAAAAAGAAAAATTTAGAAATTTTCACATCGTTTAATGGCTAAAATTTAAGATCATAAATTACCCTCCTACCTAAAAAAATTCGAAATTTAAATTTTTAAAAAGTTTTTAATATCATTAAAATTTTGAATATCATAATTAGAACACACAGTGTACAAAATAGTATAAATAATATAAAATATAAGTTATAGTCGGCGTCACAAAATTTTATTCTACATCTTATTTCGTTGAAAGAATATAATTTATAGAAAAAGATGTAGAATATAATTTATACATTGGGTTGAAAATAATATTAATTTCTAAAAATGTTTTAAAATATCTATTTTTTTTTTCAAACAAATATTCTTGAGTAATATATCAAATATCATCTAGATCATATAGAATCAAACGACTAAAATGGTGTAAAATTTCTCACACAAAAATTATTATCAAATATCATATCAGTTAGTCTTATTTAACGCCGGCTACTGTGCAATTGTATATAACATTAACATTAAGTACATAGTATATGATATAAAAACAAAAACAATAAGTTCCTATTCGCTTTTCCTTTCCTATTCGCTATTCCTATACATAATACCACATGACAAGTAAATTGCAACAACAAAATATTTTGAGCAAAACAATAAATACAATTGATTATGTACACTTATAAATATCAATGCACATAGAAAAAAGAAAAGAAAGAGAATGAAAGAAATAACAATTATAGTAAAGTCTGTACGTGTACAGCATGATACCAATGATACCACAAACAATGATACACATTAATTTGTACATAAATTTGTGTATGTATACCTAAACATTGAAAGCACTAAATTATAAATATAAATAATTATAAGAATTGATGCGTTGGAGCAAATTTTCTAAGTGCACCATTCTAACGCATACCTCATAGAAAAAACTAAATAATATTTGTATGCGATGCTTTCTGTTTTAATAATGTAGATATTAAAATTTTTTCATGCGTTGGAGCAAATTTTCTAAGTGCTCCATTCTAACGCATACCTCATAGAAAAAACTAAATAATATTTGTATGCGATGCTTTCTGTTTTAATATGTAGATATTAAAATTTTTTCATGCGTTGGAGCAGATAATTTTAGTGCTCCATTACAATGTATTTATGAATTTAGATTTAGACTGTTTGCTTTGCAGTCTAATAAATAGAAATAATAATCAATCGAATTATGTTGCGTTGCTTTTGAATATGGATAGACAAGACAGACAATATACATAAATGATAATAGATGTTTGAATATTTTTATATAGATATACGAGTACATGGGGATGGGATATAGGAATATAAGAAATTATATCTACATAATTATTATCACAGACAATATATTGTCTGTGATATTATGTATACAGTATACGTATATTCAAATGTAGTACATATATTTTTAATATGTATATCATACTTATATAAGAATGATTTTATATTTTACTTTTAATTTTTTTTAATATCATTTTGGATTTGGCTCTCCATTCCCATATTGTACATACACATAAAAATTACATATAAAAAAAATTTTTTAATTTTTTTCTAAATTTGATATAAATTCATATATCATTAATGGTCTAGAATACATAGATCGTAACATTTTTTTATTTTTGTATTATTTGCATAAGTCAAATATTTTTTTTTGAATATTTATATAAAAAGTTTTATAAAAAAAATGTAGATTATTTTTGGCGCCCCAAGATTGCAGCGCCCGGAGCAAGTGCTCCACTTGCTCCTATGGTAGGTCCGGGCCTGTGTATACATACAAACATACAGTACAAATGTTCATTAGTACTCCGGCTCAGCTATTTTATTCGCAAGTCGCAACGATAAAGCATTGTATTGTACAGATTGTATTATAACACAATTATCACCCTTATTACGAAGATCGAGTGTCGATAATACAGATTCGGCTTATTATAAACATCAACGTTGTCGATATTTTCGATGATTTTTTCATCGACATGATTTGACATGTCGATCAGCTGTCGATTCATTTATTTCGTGTATTGACTGCATCAAAAAAGTGAGTTTTTCATTATTATTTTAATAAATAAGTGTTTTCAAGAAAAATAATGTAAGTATAAAGTTATTAGTTATTAAATTTGTAACATTTATTTCTATTTATACAAATACAAAATACATAAATTATTTAAATAAATAATGCACTTTTTAATTTGTGGTACATACTGTGTTTATAATTTTTGAGGGCTCCTAATACGAATTTAAAGCAATATGAAATTTGCAAAAAGCATCATTTTTTAGGATCAATTGAAAACTATAACTAGTTACTTTATAAAAACAATAAAGCTGTTTTATATATGAAATTGTATTTTTTGTGAAAGTTAAAAAAAATATGAAAACTAAAAAAAATTAATCAATCGGCCAGTATAACTAAATTTTTTTTTTTTTTGATTTTTAAAAAACAAAACATAAAAGCTACTGTTTTTTATATACATATTGTGAAAAAAAAGTTGAAAAATAAAAAAAAGAAATAAAATTAAATAATTAAAAAACGATATGGAAATGAAATTATAATTAGTGATATTGTTAAGATTTTGTGTGCACCGGGAAAACCCTCGGTGGTTACTGAAATTCAGTGGCCAACAGTGGATGAGGAGCTTCAATTGTTTGTAAAAGAAACTACCACTCCACTTAAAATCATATGCAAAGAACATGGTGAAAATTTCTGGACGGAGTACTGTTCTCCTGGAGGAGAATCAAATAAAGTGGACCATGCTGTAAGTACATTTTTTATATATGATGATTTTACGTTTTAAAGAATTTGATCAATAATATTGTGTATTGCAAAATTATTGTATTATGGGCTGTGAAATTTAATTCCCTATTTTTTGCAATGCTGATGAAAATTTTGTTTGAACAGTGTGTGTATATTATTGTTTTTATTATTCCAGAAATAATATTTGAGCGAAAATGGGCATGAATGTATGGTGTTATTCCTCAACAAGGTAGATTATATCAGGCAGACAAGATTGAAAAGAAGACAAGAAGAACAGATGACAGAAGAAAACTGGGACTGAAAATGAAAAAAAGTGTATTTTCAAAAAAAATTCCAATAAAATAAAATAAATTTGTAGTAGATTAAAAATAGTAAAAATTTTTTTAAAAAAATAATATTTTTTCAATAAAAATTAAAGAAAAAATGAATCAATTGTTTTATTTTACTTATATATATTCTTTTTAAATATTTTTCCTTTTTAAATGTTGGTTTTCTTTCTTTCTAATTTTTTTTTGACTTGGTTTTTTTGTTTTCTCCTATTATTTTAAAATTCTTCCATACAGCTTCACAGATGCAAAATTTACTTTTATCACGAATTGTTTCAGCCCCAAAGAATATTGTTTCGTGTTTATAGATGTGGCCCCATCGATAACAAAATTAAAAGATGTATCTTTAAAATAATATTTTTTAAAAATAAAAAGTGTTAATGTTCACTTAATTCACATGCACATTCAGAAAATCCAGACCTACCTCACATACCAAACGAATTCCATTCCATACATTCTTTTTCAAGATCAAGGTTTAGTTACAATCCCAATTTTTCAAAAAACTTTTTTTTTTTATATACATATATTATATGATTATATATCCAATTTTAATATTTTTTTTTCGAAACTTTTTAAATCCAATTTTTCAACAAAAAAAAGTCATCGAAATTTTTACCATAACCCAACGAGCTTATTAAAACTTTATTATTCTATTAATTATTATAGAGCTTATTATTAAAACGTTTTTAATACACATTTTTATATTTTTAGGCTTTTCATTTCAAAAAGTCATAAGCATGCAAGTATATGTTATAATGATATATCATTGATGTTATATGTTCTACACATGTTCTATGTTCTTCATCAACTCTAAGCTCCTAATACATTCTTTTCATTCAAAGCAAGCAAACCGTTTCTTATTCCTAACGATCTATTTTCAACAGATATTTTTGAAATTTTGAATTTACTGATCTTTACCAACAATAGGTTTTTTTGAATTTACTGATTTTTACCACCAATAGGTTTATCATTTTTAAAGCAAAAGCAAATCACCCCAAATGCTCAAAACTTCCAAAGATAATACAGATTCCATCCAATGAACTGTTTTATCGTCTTTTGAAAATTCACACGCATAAAGCACAAGTGTGTTTTGCCGTTTTACGAACGATCTTTCAACAAAAGTACACCAAATGCATACACCTCAAAACTTTAATTAACATAAAGCACACCTAAAGCTCACATCAAAGCCTTAAACACATTCACACACACACATAAAACAAATGCTCACATACATGACGTCACAAAAATTTTTAAACCAATCAGAACACTGGCAGAAGCCTCCCATTACCTACTTGTAGAGTTTGTTCTGATCATTTTGTAAATGAAGATTATTCATTAAAAGATCAGCTTTTGAATACTCCTATAGATAAAAGAAAATTAAAGAAAAATGCAGTTCCTACTGTAAATATACCCACTCCTATGATCGAATCAAATAGATCAAAGAGCTTTGAAAAAAGATCTATGAAAAAATTAGTGGAAGAAATTGTTTCTACTTCAGAACAGTGAGTGTGTAATATATTTCATGTTATTTCATTGTTAGTTATTACAATATTTATATTCTTTATTTTTAGAAATAAAACTTACTGTGATGTGGAAATGATAGAAACATTTCAAGATAATGAAATCCAAGTACCAGAATACGTTGAAACAGTCACGGAAAATATTAAACAGTGAATTCAATACATAGTACTAAAAATAAAAATTTTTCTAACACCAATATTTTTAGACAAATAAATTGTGGTGCAACCAGCGATGATAATAATATGCCAAAATTACTGGAAGGAGTGATTGCAAATCAACCGGAAAATGCCTGTACAAGAAATGTTGGAATACAAACAATGTGTGCAATATTGAAAATTTTTTACATATATCATTTAATTACTTAATTAAATAATTTTCATTTTAAACACATTTCAGAGTGGATTTAGATAATGCAATACAGTTAAGGGTATTGGAGCTGGAAAAGGAAGTACAAAGTTTAAAGACGAAACTGAAAATAGTTGAAAAAGAGAAAACGATTTCTAAAAATTTGAAGAAGTTTTTCACAGAAGGACAAATTAAAAAATTATCTAAGGATAACAAAAGAATAGTATGGAAAGCCAAAGATATTTCGTCTGCTATATCTTTGCATTCAGCTGGTATAGGTATCTATACAAGATGGGCTATCCACTACCAGGCGCTTCTACATTGAGAAATTGGGCATCAAAACAGCTATTAAATCCTAGAATTTTAAAATGTATATTGGATGTAATGAAAGATTTGGACCACAATGAACGAGAAAGACTTTGTATCATTTCGTTTGACGAAATGAAAGTTAAGTCATGTTATGAATACGATAAAGTTCTCGATTCAGTGACGAGTCCCTCTGCTTACGTCCAAGTAGCAATGATTAGAGGTCTGTTTAAAGCGTGGAAGCAACCGATTTGTTATAATTTCGACTCACCGATGGACATAAATACTTTAAAAGAGATTATAAAAGCTCTCTAAAATATTAATTTTACAGTCGTTGCGGTGACATCAGATTTAGGTTCGACAAATTTTCTACTCAGAAATAAATTACAAATTACTGAGCAATGTCCATTTTTCGTTCATCCAAGTGATGAATCAAAAAAAAATTTTCGTGTTTGCTGACGTTCCTCATTTAATTAAATTAATAAGAAACCATTTTCTGGACAAAGGGTTTTTATTGAATGAAAAGGTAATAACCGCAGGTCCAATTCGTGAAGTAATACAATTGGAAACATCTGACCTGAAAATAAATCATAAAGTAACGCAAACACACTTAGAAGTAGTACGGGCTGGCATGCAAAAGGTGAAATATGCGGTACAAATTTTTTCACACTCGATGTCTGCATGCATCAGATGGTGCGTGAGTTTAGGCTATTGTAAAAGCCCACATGCATTAGAAAGTTCTGATTTCATTGAAAGTGTCAATGATTGGTTCGACATTTTCAATAGTAAATATTTATCTTCTGATGTCAGAAGTTCGAAAAAACCGTATGGTCTCGATATTGAAAAGCAAGCAGAAATTCTCAATAAAATGAAAAACATTATACAAAGTTTACGAGTTTGTGATAAAAAAAACCTACTGCCTTTTCAAAAAGGGATTATCACAAACAATGCTGCTTTAAACAGTCTTTTTTTCTATTTAAAAGATAAGTATAAAATATCATACGTACTTACCAATCGTCTAAATCAAGATGTATTGGAAAATTTTTTTGGCATTATTCGTGCAAAAGGTGGACTTAACGATCATCCAACTGCGATTGATTTTAAATACCGTTTAAGATATTTTATATTGGGTAATTTATTTAAACTATTTTTATTTTCATTGAATCAATATTCAATGCGGGAAATTGCAAAAATGCAAAAAGTGTCTCACCAAACGGTGTCGAAAATAAATAAACATATAAATGAAAATACCACTTGGACATCAAAACGTAAAAATTGTGGGCGTTTGAAGAAAACAACACCACGAGATGAGCGAACTATTCTCCGTAAAGCAATGGAGAACCGTTTTGCGTCTGCGGGAAATATTCACAAAGATTTATTAAACGAAGGAATTGAGATTTCCTTAAGAACTTTACGCAGACGGTTGTACGATTTCAGTTTACGAGCACGAAGACCTGCCAAAAAACCCCTATTAACAAGTAGCATGCAGATCTCCCGCTTTAACTGGGCAAAAAATTACCGTGATTGGCTAATTAATGATTGGGAAAAGGTAATTCAGTATAAATTTACTTTAAATAACTATTTCTGATGTGTTCAATATCTAGAAAATCAACTATTATGTAATTTATGTAATTAAACTTTTAATTATATAAAGCCGCTTATAACTTTGCTTTCAAATTTTCTTTTTAGGTGATATTTAGTGATGAGTGTCGATTGGAAGCAGTCACCGAAAGCACCAAATATGTACGCAGAAAGCGTGGAGAAAGATACAAAGAGGAATGCATAAAAAAAAATACGAAATATCCACCAGCAGTAATGATATGGGCCTGAATTTCGGTGAATGGAACCGGTCCCTTGTATTTCATTAATGGGACCATGAACAGTAGTAAATACGAAACAGTGAAACTGAGACATGAATTTCTTCCGTATTTTGATGAACTGTTACCATTAGGAGATGAATACACATATATGCACGACAATGCACCATGTCATAGAGCAGAAAACATTAGAAATCTTTTAGATGCAGCAGATATTTCAGTTCTTCCGTGGCCAGGGAATTCTTCCGACACGAATCCAATAGAAAATGTCTGGAGTATGCTAAAAAGAAAAGTATACGCAAGAAATAATGCAAATATTAATATTCTCAAAGAAAATATTACAAGAATTTGGAGTGAGGACGAAGATATTAAAAATGCTATTGTTAACTGTATTAGAAGTATGCCTGACAGAATCAAGGCGCTGATCAAATGCAAGGGCAAAAATACTAAATATTAGTAAATTAATTATAATTTTAATAGTTAATCATTCTAAATGAATAAAATATTTAAAAATTAATCAATTTGTTTAATTTTCCTCCTCCAACAATTAACTTATGCTTGATGAAATTGAAAAAATAAAAAATTTGTAAGTGGTCCTAATTTTTTGGAAAACGACTGTATATATATACTACGTGGGTTGATAAGTTTCCTGTATTCATAGTAAAGCACGTAAATTTTCACAATTTTTTTATTTACTTTTCTACATAATCTCCTTTTAGCTCTACACACTTATTCCAACGTTTCTCCAACAATTCTATCCCTTCCCTATATCGCACTTTGTCTAACCCTTCAAAAAATGCGTTTGTTTCGGTTATGACGTCACTATCCGATGAAAATCTCTTTCCCCGTAACCATTTTTTCAACTCTGTAAGCAAAAAGTAATCACTGGGAGCCAAATCTGGAGAATAAGGAGGATGTGGAAGCAGTTCGTATTTTAATTCATGAAATTTGGCTATTGCAATTGTTGACGTATGAGCTGGGGCATTGTCCTAAAGAAAGAGGATTTTCTTGCTCGACAAATGTGGTCGTTTTTTTAAAATTTCTTCATTTAATTTGTCTAACAATGTGCAGTAATACTCACCAGTGATCACTTTTCCTTTTTCCAAATAATCAATGAATATTATCCCATGTGTATCCCAAAATGTAGTGGCCATGACTTTCCCAGCCGTCTGTTGAGTTTTGGGTCGCTTTGGTCGGCTTTCACCTGGTTCCATCCATTCTGCAAATTGTTTATTTGATTCAGGTGTATAATGATGAATCCATGTTTCGTTAACAGTTATTATTCGACGAAAAAAATCCGCCTTATTGCCTGTCAACATTTCCAAACATTGCTGTGAAGTGGTCACACGTCTGCGTTTTTGGTCGATTGTTAGCAAACGCGGCACCCATTTTGCTACAAGTTTCTTCATATGCAAATGTTCATGCAAGATATTAATAACACGTTCTTTTGACATGTTGACGATGTTCACAACCTCATTCACTTTCACTTTTCTATCACTCAACACAATATCATGGATTTTTTCGATATTTTCTGGTATTGTTACCTCTTTTGGCCTTCCACCGCGTTCATCATCATAAACACTTGTACATCCACGTTTAAATTCACTGACCCAAAAACGAACAGTCTCATATGATGGTGCAGACTCACCCAAAGTTTCGTCCTTTTTTTTTTTTAATATCGGTTGCAGATAAGCCTTTCAAATGGAGATAATGTATCACACTACGAACTTGAACTTTATCCATTTTATAAAAAATGCTAAACACACGTAATTCAATTGCTTGTAAAATATAAATTAATTGACAGATAGGTTTGAAAATAAAAATGGCGTCTCATAAAAGATCATAATTTCCAAAAAAAATACTCCTAACTCATCGAAGTGTCATCTACATGTTAATACAGGAAACTTATCAACCCACGTAGTATATATATATGAATATACATAAAATATATACTCGTACATAATATAAAATATTTACATACATAGCCATATATTCAAAATAAAACTATGATAGTATGTATTGTATAAGAATTCATTTAATTATAGATAAAATTAAATTTATATAGTAAAATTATTGGTAAAATAATAACCTACCCATAACGATTTAATAATGAAAATGTAATAATAGTAATAATTATTATTATTATTATAAATGATATAGATAAACGCATACATAATGCTTTATCATAATAGTAATATACAAATCAACTTATAAATCGGTGATATAGAATGAATTTTTTTTTTTGTTAGAATTTCGTTAAGAATAAATGGATTTGTAAAGAATTACGAGATGGCTTTTGTATTAAACCCTACCCCTATCAGAACCCCAAAACGATACAGCATGGATCTTCATCAATTTTGATTTGATTTTTTTTCTCTCTTTCCTCTCTATAAGGTTGGGAATACAGTCTTCTAACAGCGACTATGTTTATTAGAGGTGGGTAAGTCCCTATCATCGTTGGGCGAGGCATTCTTTTATTAATTTTTTTCAGGACCAACGATGGTAGAAGCTGTTATCTGGGCCAGAGCGGGCCCATATTACTTTACAGGTCTTCGGTGTGGGTGAGTTTGTTTTGTAATATTTTTTTTTGAAGCATTCTAGGTAGAAGGACCTTCACAACCTTCTACCGCTTCAGGCTACGGTTAAATAAAAGAGATATGGAGCAGTGGCAAACTCACGCCCCATCCGGCGAGCTAGTTCCGCGCTAGCCAGCAAGCGTAGCCGCCACTACCACCCTCCATCATCTCAAGAAGTAAGTATGACGTAATGAGTGTTGATACTAAATTTCAATACCAATAGCCGGCCCTGTACAACAAGTTTTAATTACACGTTGTACTTAGTAAAAAACAGTTTATATTATGTTCTATTATTGTATGTGTTTGTGCCGTGTGATATCACAGTGGGCTTCCATCTCTCATTAGGATGGAAGATACTGCTGTGACGTCGCGCGACATAGTCACATATAAATAAAACGAACTTTTATGTTTTTTTTTATTTTTCAGCATTTATTTAATTGCATGACAGTACAACACTGTACATTATTGTTTCATATACTTACAAAATGGCGCCCAATTATCGGTTATTTCGTTGTCACAGATCCACAGATCTGTGTCACATTAAGTCCTTCACGGACAACATTGGTGGTTCTTCGTACATTCATATGAATGTACAAAATTCTCTTTGTTGATTACTTCAACACTTTGTTCCTTTACGGAAACATTTTTTTTGCACCCTAGTTAGCATAGGCTAACCCTTAATGTCCTTTACGGACTATACACCGTCATCTTTAGCATCTTTCATTCTGTTTTGGAATTTTGGGTTGAGTGACTTCGAAGTTGTTTTGATTATTCATCAACCTGATTGGCTAACCACTTTGTAGTCTTCGAGCTGCAATGTTGGGTACCGGGCTGATGATTGATCGAAGCTTCTTTGTGGTCATACAAACCAAAAGTTAATGGTAGAAATGACGTCACGTTCGTGTGATGGTGTTTGATTGATGGGTATTTTTCTGTCATCCATTACACAGAAATAATGTACAAATTTTATTTTAGATGAACATTTTGAAAAAGAAGGAAATGTAAGCACTCTGGGTGAAAATTCATTCAACACTTTGATAGGATCCCCAACACCACCAACAAAAAAGCAAAAGCATCCTCTACACTCGGATGAATGTAAAGAATTGTTTAAAAGTGCAGCAGAGGCAATTAAATTAACGATGGCGTCAACAGAGATGTCAACCACAGAAGCAACTTTTTTGACACTGGCCAAAAAAATTAAAGAAAATAATTTACCGCTGAATGTGGTAAATGAAATCGAAATGCATGTAACAACATATATATATGAGAAAATAAAAGAAAATTCAAAACAATAAACAATTCATATATAAATTTAATTTTATAAAAGTAAAATAGAATTAGGTTTATTAATAAATTTTTAAAAAAATGCAATTAATGTTTCAATTACAACACTGTTGTTAAAATAATCTTTCGATACTTCGCGTAATGCAAACGCTTCATGAGAAGCACGATTTGAACGGTTTTGTAAACGTCTAGAATTTCCTCCTTCGTTTCTCCAAGTACCTAATACTACTTCACCGTTTATGTCACGGTCTACAACATCTTCAATAAAATATGTTCGATCCTTTTGCAACATTAAAAAATTGTGTAGTACAACTGTTGCTGAAATTATCTTATCAATATTTTTTGGATCGGCGTAGATATCTCGCATTAATATCCTCCATCTGCTTGCTAAGATTCCAAATGAATTTTCTATATATACTCGTGCTTTTGAAATCATTTTATTAAATTTTTCTGTTGTAGGAGATAGGTTTCGACCGGGATAGGGTCGCATTATATTTGTTTTTAAAGGAAATGCTGAATCCGAGACGAAGTAAAATGGAAAATTAATTTCCGTCCTTGGTAATGGTGTAGGATCGGGAAGTGGGAAAGTATTATTAATGATTTGTTGACCAAATTCACTTCGGCTGAAAACCCCACCATCACTTTGGCTTCCAACAGCACCGATATCTACCAAAGTGAATACGTAATCCGCATCACATGCTGCTAAAAGCACTATGCTATATTTGTGTTTATAATTATAATATGTTGATCCGCTTAATCTTGGACAGACTATGCTAACGTGTTTTCCGTCCATGGCTCCAACACAATTTGGGACTCCAGTTTTCTGATAAAATTTCTGTGAAATGTTCGCCCATTCCTGTAAAGTACATATAAATTTTAGAAAAATGCAATTAAAAAGACACACAATATGAAATACTTTGACTATTGACTTTCTTCTTGAACATTTTTGTAATCTCTCATGTGATAAATTATGTAATAAATCAAATTTTTGAACAGACATTCCTGTGAGTTTATAAAAATGCTCCTTATCAGCGTGTTTTATATTTTTAAAAGACTTTTCGTAAAATCCAAATAAATCACGTGTAAGGTTAGCTTCACGTATCCACCAACCTCTTCTACTTTTCTTTCTATAAATTTCCATTGTTTCATGTACTACAATGAACACAATATAAATAATTTTCATTATTTTCAAAATAGTTTGAATTTTATTAACTACTACACAATTCATTTTTAACTGATTTAATCTTTACACCAAACAAAAACAATATTAATTTTACTGAATTGCAACTGAAAATATATATTAAATTATATTCGCTATCGTTATCGCTTTAATTGTGTTCAGTAAGCGAATCCGCCGTCGCTTTGACAGTCGTTATCGCCATCGCTTTCGCAATTCGCTGAAATTTTGTTTACGATTGTAATGAATGCTTCCGACAAATGATAATATTCCTAGAAAATAATTTTATTTAAAAGGATATAAGAATTGATACATATGTTGGTAAATCCCGCCGACATAATAAAAATAAGACGCCTGTCTAAGAGATGGTCTTCTCCCTTCCATGGATAGTAATAAAACACTTCTTGGAATTAGGATAGACATAATTATGAACATAATGCAGAATAGGTAGTAAAGGATAAGTTATATACGTTATGATATGTAGATATAAGGTATTTAAAGGCGCCAATTGGTTAAGATTATAAATACAAAGAAAGGTACTAGAGGTAAAGGATATAGTAAATTAGTAATAGAATATAGTAGAATAATATTAGAGTTATAAAATGTATAAAAGGACGATTAGAAATAGTTAGGGGTATTAGTAATATTTCAAACATCAGTGAAGACAGTAGAGTGAAACAGTGGTTGGTCAGGTTTAGATAGAATATAGGTTTATTAGTTCCATAGTGTTGATATGTAAACTATCAGCGGGCATGCAAAGGAGTTGGCCCCAACATAAACTTAGAATTAAATACCTAAAGTGCACTCAATATTTATTTTAAATTAAAGGTGCTATCATCTTTCATTATACGGTATTAATCGGTGCATTTAATTGGTCGAAATTCTCTATTGTGAATTATATTGTTGATAATTTGACATTTGACGTATGATGTGGAATTTTGGTAAGTGAATTTGACAATAATTATGTTTATGAGGGGTAATTTATGTTACCTCTTTTGTTTATTTTCTTTTTTATTTTAATTTAAATATTGTTTAATTTATTAAATTGTTCGGTGTAATTGTTTTGTTAATTGTGTAATAAACAAATATATGTGTGGTGTTAAAGTGATTGTTTTGTTTAAATATTTAATGTGATTTATTTTATTTTATGTGAAATAGTTCATTTTGTATTGTTTTGTTGAATGTTTATATATTGAATTTGCATTGTAATTGTGGTGTTTATGTAATACCTTATCTGTGTTTTGTGTATATTTTATATTAAATGTTTGGTTATGTAGTTTATTTATATTTCGTGTTGTGTTCTGTTTTGTGTTACATATAAATTTTCTTACGTTCATTTTTTTTCATTTTAATTTATTCTTTCCTTTTCTTTTCAGGTTGATGCTGGAATCAACAATTATATCAAACAAAACAAACGCTAATATTGATGACAACATAATAATAGAAAACGATACGACAGCTGTGGAAAGTAAAGGCTAGGTTTTATAAATAATGAAACATTTATTGAAAATGAAAGTTCTTCTAATGAAAATAATATTGCGCCCGAGGAATTGGTATTTCAGAATTATATATACAGTGAAATCAACAACTCTTGTGTAATTTTGTCAACTAATGAAATTCCAAACACAATTACAACTAACAGTAGCAAAGAAAATACAATATACCATATTCAAAAAATTGAAGAAAGACTTAAAAAAAATAGAGAAAGATGTGGAATTTACTAAAAAAGAATTAGTTGAAACCAACGTCTATTTAGATAAAATTTATCAATTATTGAGAAATTCTAATCAAGAAAACAATTCTGCAGTACCAAAAAACGCCGCTGATGAAAATAATATATATTTAAAAATTTGCCTCTTCGGACATGTGAATAAATTAATTTATTTAAAGCAAATATTAATAAAGATAAAAAATTTAAAACAATACTTGTAAGTATTATAATAAAAAAATTTAATTAAATACTAAGAAGACTATTTGCAGATCCATGAACTCTCTAAAATTGGTGGCACCTCCGAAGAGCAGATTGGCAGTCAAATATTGTACAAAATAGTTAATTTTGTATTTACGAAAGAGGTCTTGGTATTTTATTCGTGGATGGGAATATCAAGATGTAGGCAACTTGGTTTGTAATGCACTGTAAATGAATATGATAGTTCAATATATATGTATGTATTGTTATTGTTAACAATTATTGTTCCAAAAATAGAAATTAAATAGTGATAACAGAGAATGTAAAAGAAAAAAAAACAAAGAAAATGTGTAAATTAGAGCCAGGCCATAATTTTGTAAGCAGTTATTTTTATGATAGACAGTTTGTACTCATCTCGCATAGCAGTCGGTAATATTATAAAAAAAAGGAAAAATATAATACAGTGGTGATCAGTACAAAAGTGTTTTAATTAAATAGAATAAATAAAAATTATTAAAATCGCTATAAAGAGAAAAAGCTTTTTAACCTCTTTTCATGGAATTTTGAGCGTTTTTCCTAAAGTCGTAAGAAGGGCAGATGGGCACTGGAATTTAAATAAAACAGAGAGAACATTAAAGGAACAAATTTTGAAGCAAACAAAGAAACGACATTCAAGATATGAGTAAGACAAATTACTATACATATATGTCGTCGTTTGCATGACAAAAGGGCGTAACTCAATTTTTTGCAAAACTGATTTACGTTCTTCTGTAAATAGAAGAATATTCACTTTATATGCTAGCAAAACGGCGAATCCAGAAACCCACACGTTACTGAATAAAATGAAAAAAATCTTTAGGCGTTTGTGACAAAATACAATTTTTAAAAATGACTATTAGATGTATCTCAAGATACATCCTTTTGTTAAAATTTTCAGTTCATTTTTAGTTTGGTTCTTCTAGTAAAAACTAGCTGAGATACGCATAACTGTAAATAACTGTGTTTACTGTTACACTTTTTATGTTGTTTCCTTTGTAAATTTCAGTCAACGTTTTGACTTTGAAAAGAGCACACATGTTATGAATGACGAAATAAATTTATTAGATATAGAATCGTGAAAATAAATTGAAATTAATAAAATAAATATTGAATCAAATTAATATTCTTTTAACAAATTTAACAAAATTTGCATCCAAACGTTTTCTGTTGATTTTACATAAGAAAAGGTAAGTCGTTGCCAAAATAATGTATCTTGGTTTCAATTGTTTTCGAAAGAATTTAACTGAAAAATTGTAATAAAAATTTCAGTACCTGGGAATAAATTAAAATGAATAGAAGTGCCTTGATGGTTCACTTAGCTCGGAAAATGTTTCTTAGAAATTATTCAAAGAAAAATGATGAAAAGAGTAAAGCGAGACAGGAAAAACTAAAATACGAGAATGAAACTGCAATTTGGACTCCAATACCCATTAACATTGAAACGAGAAGCACGATTGTAAATGAAGATTCATCAGAAATGGCTAAAATTATAACGCTATGTGAAAATAAATTCTTAAAAGAACAATCTGAAAAAGAATTTGATTTTGATTCTGATGATTCTTAAAAAGATCCAGACTGGTCACCAGAAGAAAATTTTACTAGCATTCAGAACTTAGAAAATCCTGTATGGGACTCTTCTCTTCCATTTGAATTGCCAGAAAATTTTGCAGCTGACGGTGCTATAGCAGAAAATACACAAATACGAAAACGTAAAGAAAATAAAAGAAAAATAAACAGTGAACGTAAATTGCGCGGCGAAGGACATGTGCAGTTTGGTACTATGAATCTTGTTCCACCAAAGAGTTTAAACAAGAGTTCGTGTGGCGAAGCGTGTAAAAAATTTGGAAAGTCGTGCAATTTATTTTCGGAGAAAGATAGGCAAAAAATATTTTTAGCATTTTGGGACTTAGGTGAGGTGCAGTTACAACGGGAGTATATTTGTCGTTACGTTACAACAACCGCAACAAAGCAAAGAACCACTGCAGTTGAGTCGAGACGGAAGATGTCACACAAATTTTTTTTGCCTCTCAATGGAAATAAAGTAAAGGTTTGCCAAAAATTTTTCCTCCGAACACTATCAATTTCTGAGAAAGTTTTTCGCACTTCAATATCTAAGTTAAATAAAGAGGGAATAATTGAAAAAGATAGACGGGGAGGAAGGGTTAGAGTTAACAAAGATCGTGATGAAGAAATTTGCTTCAAGTAGAAAAACACATAGATAGATTTCCTAGAGTGGAATCTCACTATTGTCGCCAAAGCACGAGCAGACAGTATCTAAGTTCTGAATTAACTATTTCAAAAATGCACTTCCTATTAATAAAAGAAAACTCTTCCAGTGAAAAACGCGCATCTCTTTCATTTTATTCTAAAATATTTAAAGAGAAAAATCTCTCTATACACCAACCTAAAAAAGATCAATGTAGTCTTTGCGTATCATTTAAAAATGGAAATTCTGAAATAAAGGAGAATTTGAAAAAGAAGTATGAGATTCATATCGCTGAGAAGGAAGAAGTCCGGAAAAGGAAGGCAGTTTGTAAGGAGGAATCGATAAATTCCAATGGTTCAATTCGAAGTGCAGTATTTGACCTCCAACAAGTAATACACCTCCCTATATCTAAGGAATCAGCAGTTTTTTATAAACGTAGACTGAGTGTTTATAATTTTACCATATATGAATTTTCAAGTAAAGTGTTATTGTTATACATGGGATGAAACTAACAGTAACAGAGGTTCTTCTGAAATAGCTACATGTGTTTTTGAATATCTGATGAATTGTGATCAACAAGGAGTAGAGGAAGTTACTCTGTTTGCTGATGGCTGTCCAGGTCAAAACAAAAACTCCATCATTGCTTCAATGCTGTTGCATGTAATTAGAAAAAGCATCAATATTAAAAATATTTTACTAGTATTCTTTGAAGCTTATCACGGACAAAATGAAGGAGACTCGGCTCATAGCGCCATATCCACTGCAATTAAAAAAGCTGGAGATATTTTTATTCCATCACAACTTTCAGCAGTTTTTGCACTTGCTCGAAGACGACAGCCCTACATTATACGTGAAATGCAGTACAGTGCATTTTTGAATTTCAAATTGTATTCAAAAGCCCTAAGGCTGTTGAATTGTCGTTCAGATGACTGTGGTGAAAAAGTAAACTGGAACTCATTTTGCCAAATTAAAGTTTCTCGTACTCATAAAGACAAACTTTATTTTAAAACAAGTCACAAACAACAGGAATATAAATCGCTTTTTTTGAAAAGAAAAACTAATGAGATTGACTTTCCTTTAGAAAAACTCAGTGTCCATCTCTAAATATAATGATCTCATTTCTATTTGCACAGGTCAAACTCCCGTGGTATCCAAAGAAGAATACAAACAGTTTTATATTAACCTCCCACATTAAAAATTATATTTTGTTTGTAAAATTGTTTAAATTGTTATAAATTGTTTGTAAATGAAAAAATATAAATAAACATTTCAATTTTCTAATATAATTTGATAATCACACTGTGTTTTTAATTCTAATCTGTAAATAGCGTGGTTGGAATTTTTAGACGTAAATCAATTTAAGCATTATTTTAATGCTATACAGAAAGGCTGCTTTCATACAATTAAAACAAAATGCATGGAAATCTATTGAAAGCAGTATTAAGCCATCCGGATTTGATATTCCTGCTAAAAAATTAAAAGAGCAATGGAACAGGATGAAAACTCAGGCTCGTACAAATATTTCAACTTTTCGAAAGAAACAGCGAGCTGCAGGTGGAGGAGAATATCCCAAAGGACACAGCGAACTTGATTTAACTCTGTCATATATAGCAGGAATTGATTTTGAGGCTGATGAAGCGGAATTTGATTCGGATGCAATGGTAATTACATTTCATTTTATGTTTGATTTTTCTTATCGTATACATTTTCACGTCGAGAATAAAACTCAATCAACAGAAAAGGAAAAAGAATGTGCTAAGGAGAATGATGGTGCTAATGCTAATATAGTAAGAATATCACATATGGTTAAATTAATTTTTGGATATTTTGAAGGTTTTGTTTTTTAGAATAATGCACAACCAATTAACGCAAATGAGAAGATTATTTATAATAAATATAAAATACCAAACAAAAGAAGACGGACAGCAACTAATACCAGTGGAGATGAAATGGTTTCTCAAAGAATTAAACAAATTAAACAGGAATGTAAAGACAGTGAACAGTTAATGAAATTAAGACTTGAAGTTGAAGTTGAATAAGTAAAGTATTAATATATAGTAATATAAATATAAAACGAATAGTAATATAAAACGTTGATTCTTAGAAGAATCGATGACCAGTTTCAAAGGGCGTTCGACTTTGAAACAATATATGCCGCTCAAACCAATAAAACGGGGAATCAAAATGTGGCTTAGGTGTGATGCAGAAAGCGGCTACACATGTGATTTTAATATTTACTCTGGAAAAGAGTTTGAAGCGGTTGACGGCACTTTGGGTGAAAGAGTTGTATATAAATTGGCCAGCACTATTTCGGAGCCAGATGTAACTCTTTGCTTTGATCGGTTTTTTACGTCTGTGAACTTGCTTCAAAATATAAAATTTGCCGCACTTGGAACTTCAGTTTTCCCAGTTAAATAATAATATTAAATAGTAAAGAGTAAATATAATTTTTGTTAATAAGGACGCCATAGTGCAAATTATTCAGAAAGTGGAAATTAAAATATAAAGTGATTAAACTGACGCCATAGAGCAATTATTAGGAATTTAGAGTAACAAAAACTGATAAAATATTATGTGTGATATAAGGACTCTTTCTAGTTCCTATAGCTAAAAAAAAAATTAAATAAAATTTTATATAGTGTAAATAAAAATATTAAGCGTAAAAGGACGCTTAGTACAGATATTATAAAGACGCCATAGTGCAGTGGAAAATTTCTGTGTATAACGCCATGTGTTTCTTTTTCTGTGTTAGATAAATTCAGGTAAAAAAAAAAAAATTTTTTCTTTTACCTGTATATCCTTTAAAATTTTTGGACTGGAAATCAACGGTCTTAGTTAAATTAAATAGGTAATAATATATACCTGAAAATTTTTAACATAATAATAAAAACAGTGTAAATTAATAAGACAGTGTGAATATTAAAATTGGTGCACAAACTAAGTGCACAGTATATTAATGGTACAGGGTAATCCCATGCCATTTACTTACAGATTATATTACAAATTATAGACAAACAAGTAGTAACAAGTTTGTTTACTGCTGTATCAACATATACTGCAGTTTTCTTCTATTGTAGTATATCCACCTTTAGACAATCGAAAGGCTACACACACAACTAAAGAAGGACAGGTAAGATGAGTTCGCCCTCCGGGGTGGACCCGAATAGGTTCTCCCTCCTTAGGGAGGAAGACCTAAATACTTCGTCAAAAAAAAGAAAAGTCCCGAAAGGAAGGAGGGAGTTTACGGGGCTACAATCAGCAACCAACTTCCCCCCTCTTTTTGTTAAAACTACCCCGACGGATGAGTCCAAATTCATTTTGGTTAGTTCCCGCCAACTTTCTGATACTCCATCGGCTGATGGGAATACTAAGTTTCGTAGAATGGAGGAGTTTAATATCTTTTTTGTATTAAAAGCACTAACTGCAATCTCGAAGGAGATTCAGGATGTAGAATGGCGAAACGATGGCCGTATTCAACTCTTGTTTAAAACTAAGACCATCGCTGAAAAATTTATCAAGACCGAAAATCTCCAGCTTATAGGTGATTCTAAGATCCCTATAAAGGTTGAATACCTGTCTGCCCTCAACACATCCAGAGGAGTGATTAACTCTTCAGTGTTGAAGTTCGTCTCGGAGAAAGACATCTGCGAAGATCTTTCTGCCCAGGGGGTCATCGCGGCTAGACAGATAAGGAGACATGGGACCAATGAGGCCACAGGCACGGTGGTCCTCACCTTTGACTACCACACGATACCCAATTACGTAAATCTTTGCGGTGTATTCCGAATTCCAGTTCGAGAATACAAGATGACTCCAATGAGATGCCGCAATTGTCAAAGAATCGAGCATACCAACAATCGCCGTCCCACCCCCAATGCTCCACGTTGTTCTGGCTGTGCTTCATCTCCACATGAAGGTCAATGCTCCACAACGGTGTGTATCAACTGTGCTCTAGGTCACAATGCGGCAGATAAGAACTGCCCTTTGTACATCAGGGAGCAGGATATACTTGATATTATGCAACGTGAACGTTGTACTAAATATCAAGCCAGAAAGAAATATTTCGAGCGTAACCCTGGCGCTTCAAATTTAAGCAACAGATTAAATAATAATAAGTTATTGACTAATACTATAAATAAACGAGTTGGGGCAGAATCATTCGCTGCAGTGGCTGCCAGCTCAAACTTAAATTATAGTACAGCTAGCTCCCAGTCCACCCACAACAACAATCAATCCGCTTCTCAGCCTATCCCCACTTCCCCTAAAAAATCCCCGGTACCCACACGTAAAAACAATCCTTCTGTAAATAAACCCCAAATCACTTCACTTCAATCTTCTTCTACCTCCCAGTCAATAAACACTGGAACCACTGTTCTTAATTTAGTTGACCAGTCAACTATTACGGTTCCAAAAAAACAAGAGAAGACCAAACGACAACAACCACAACAACAACAACCTCAACCACTTATTCAACAAAAACCACTTACACAACAAAATACTCCACGTAAAAAACAGACTCTACCACAACAACCACAACAACTATCTCAACCTCAACCACAACATTCACAACTCCAACTTCAACAACTTTCTCCACAACCAAACCAACAACCACAACACATTGAACAAACTAACAACGTTGACCTATCGGCTACTCCAGATTTCAATCTCGAAGTTGATAAACTTCGACTTCTGGATATTCCATCTTCCCTCTTGTTAAACAAGTTTAAGTCTCTTCAAGGTAACAACTAGCTAGATTCAGGCTTAAGCTTTGACGAATATATTAAAACAAATAAGATTTTCAAACAAAGTGGCTGACATATAAACACAAAATTTACAATTTGGCTGACGAAAATAAAATTTCTTTGTATGATGAGTTTACTGATGAAGAAGAAAGTAATGAAAGTTATTATTTTTTGAATTAAGGTAAATACGTAGACTTTATTTTTTGTACTTCCAGAATTCGATGATGACCTCACTGCTTTATTGACTCTTTCAAAAGTATTACGTACAGTTGGAAAATACGTGAAAAATAAAGAAAATAGTCGTTTCATTACTTTCAGAAAGGTAAAAAAAATAGATTAAACCAAATATCCAATATTTATTTATTTATCTCACGTGGAGGTGATGTGAACTGGACACCGAGATCGTGCGATTTGACCCCATTAGACTTTTTCTTGTGGGGTTTTCTTAAGTCACAGGTCTATGCGAATAAGCCGCAAACCACAGCGGCCCTCAAAGCCAACATAACCCATGCCATCGGTCAAATTCAGCCTGATTTATGCACCAGAGTCATGCAAAATTGGACACTTCGGATGCGCGCCACCCAGAGAAGCCGTGGCGGACATTTGAACGATATTATATTCCACACATAATGGCATCGATAGGCCTTTCAAACGAATAAACTAAAATCAGCTAGTCCAAAAACAGAAAAAGAAAATATTTTTAAAGCCATGGCCAAAACAATCAAATGCCGAAAAATTGATTTTAAAATAATGGACTTTCCTAGATTTTTAGATACACCTGGTTTAGTAAGTTGCGTTTAATTTCAACTTAACTGCTTTCGTCATTTAAATTTTGAGATTCGATATTATGTAGTACATGTTAATTTTTACTTAATCTCTTGCTGTTTTGTAGATTTTTCTTAAATATAAAAATTAAAACGTACTTTTTTCAGATCAACCAAGATTTTGAATTAATGTATGGTGCTAAAGATTTTCAAACAAAGTGGCTGACATATAAACACAAAATTTACAATTTAGCTGACGAAAATAAAATTTCTTTGTATGATGAGTTTACTGATGAAGAAGAAAGTAATGAAAGTTATTATTTTTTGAATTAAGGTAAATACGTAGACTTTATTTTTTGTACTTCCAGAAGTCGATGATGACCTCACTGCTTTATTGACTCTTTCAAAAGTATTACGTACAGTTGGAAAATACGTGAAAAATAAAGAAAATAGTCGTTTCATTACTTTCAGAAAGGTAAAAAAAATTGATTAAACCAAATATCCAATATTTATTTATTTATTTATTTACTAAATATGTTTTTTTATTTTTTTTATTTATTTCACTTTATTTGCAGACTGGATCTATTCAAGAAAAACATATTGAAACTCAACCATATTTGCTGGCCACTGGACAAAACAAAAAGGAAATTCAGAACTTTTCAATATATATAGACGGATTAAAATTACCAATTGGAAAAGAAAACATCATAGACGCATTTGACACTTATTTTAAAAGCTTTTTTGTTTTTAAATGTCAATATCCTAAATGTTCGTATTATTGTTTCCTATTTCTGCAAGAGTTTTTTTACGAAATGAACTCCAAAAAACTCACACCCAAACTAATAGAAATAAAAAATAAATTTATGAATATGTAAATAATATTTAAGCTTAAAATCATACATAATGAATATTTAGTTTTACATAAAGTTTAAGTTTATATACATTTATATAAGAATAACAAAAGTTGAAATTGATTTAATTTTGAAAACTTAACAAATACTATTATTAATACAATGAATACATGTAAAATAGATGACTGCAAAGTAATGTTTAGTTCATTTAAAATTTACTGTAATTAATATGATTGTTGAATGTAATGAAAAAATATTTTTTTTATGTAATATTCTCGAAACAATTAGATTCGATTTTTGTTTAAATGCTTATAAATTGAAATTAACTGAACAAAACGTACGCATTTCTTTAGTCGACTTAAAATTTCCTGAACCATTTGAATTGTTATACCTTGCTCAAGATTTTAGTTCTGTTTATATAGTATCTAAGCATATAATGTTTTAGCTTAAGATAAAATAGAATTATTAAATAAATTTAATATTTTTGTACAACTTAAAACAGCGTTTTTTCAAACAATTTTAAAAATTTTATAGTGTGGTTTTTCGATTTTCCAAAATATATTGTAGCATAGCATTTATAGCCTATTTGGAGTTTCATAATTTATCATTTTTGATACTAAAAAAAACTCGTTTTGGAATGTTTTACATTTTCCATTCGGATATCCATATGTTCACTACCTTAGGATATTACCAAATACTCAATAAGACGTTTTCGTAGTATCCACTTGCAGTTTGTTTACTTAACCTTTTGGATATTTTTGCAATATCCAGAAAAACCAAAATTTAAAATATCCGACGAAAATAAATCAAATTTATACATAAGGAGTAAAATTAAAAGTATACTATTGGATAAATAATTTTGTTATCCAAACGGTGGGATCGTATCCAACCTCGATTTGGAGTTCGCATCACTCCGTTTTTTTACTGTGTAGTAATAATAATAATCCACCCTCCTAATCTTTAAACAGAAGGGTAGGCTCTGACTCTTTTGCTTCTGTGGCTGCCAGCACAAACGAACAAACTAGCAGTGTTAGCTCTCATTCCAGTCCCAACAACCGTCAATCCACTCCTTTGCCTAACCCCACTTCCCCTAAAAACTCCCGGTACCCTTACGGAAAAGCAACCCCTCGCCCACAAAATCCCCAATTACCTCACAACAAACCCGAATTTCCCCCCAGTCAGTAAACAAGGTAACCTCTACACATAAACCAGTCGACCAGACATCTAACTCCACTCTCAAAAAACAAGACAAATCCAAACGTCTTCAACAACAACAACCACATACCCAACAAATACCACCACAAAAAAGACAGACTCAACCACAACAACAACAACAACAACCACAACAACCAAAACAACCACGACAACCACAACACCTACCTAAACAATATACGCAACAACTACCACAACCTAAACTTAAACTACAAATAAATCAACAACCACAACACAATCAACAAACGAATAAACATAGATCTTACTGAGAATCCAACAATTAGTATCGAAGTTGAACAACTTCAACTTCTGGACATTCCGTCCTCCTTCCTTTTGAAAAAGTTTAAGTCTCTCCAGGGTAATAACTACCTTAGTTCTGGCTTAAACTTCGATGATTACTGTAAATCAAATAAAACTGCCTTACCTCCTTTCTTCCCCACCTTCGCATCATCAGACGAAGAGGAAATGGAAGCAGAACCGACACTCTAAGTGCCCGGTTCTTCTCCTGACCCTCTCCAAACCTCTGTCTGTGTGAAATTTTAAATCTAGTTTTCTACATTCAAATTTTCCTTGCTTCATGTCGAGCTTTCACATCTCATCTCGTGAGCTCACCTGCTTGCAATGGAACATGAGAGGTTTTCGAGCAAATCAGCACAGTCTTGAATTGCTCATTATTCGGTATAAACCACACGTTATCCTTCTACAGGAAACTTCAATTCACTCTCCCAGTTCACATTTGAACTTTAAAGGATACACCTGTCATTTCTCTGACAGAGATCCCTTTACCAGTTCACGGGGAGTTGCAATACTAGTACGATGTAGCCTTAGCCACTCCCTTCTTGACATCTCGACAAATTTTGTAAACGTTTCCGTCGTCGTACACACGTCTCCTCCAGTGGCTTTTTCTTCTTTATATCTGTCTAGAACTGACATTCTCGACACCCTTTCACTATTGAATTTTCTTAATCAACTCCCCTCTTCTCACATTATTGGCGGTGATTTTAACGCCCACCACCACTTCTGGATAACAAACCCCCTTCCTCCTTATCACACAGGTGTGTTATCCTGCCCTTGCGGTATTCAGGATGCTCACAAGACATCGACCAGACTTTTACTTGAATGCCCGACTCTTAGGACGAGACTGGCAGCCATAGGGATGTCGTCGGTTGATCGGGGAAAACTTAAATATATTGCAGTGTGCAGACAATGAAAAAAAAACTTACAAAAAACGGCAGCATCTGGCCTTAAAGGACACAGGTATCTATAAAATAATATTTAATATTTACATATACATTATTATTCCTGAATAACAATTTACAATTCACAATTAATTTATTACTAAGTTAGAGTAAAAAATTTAATAACTAAAACTTTTAATTGATATACAGAAATATATGTAAGAGAAATTATGAGGAAGAAGAAAGTGTCAATGTTGAAAACCAATTTATTGTTGTTTTCGACAATTCAGAGTCAATGAATGAAAATAAAATTTCTGTAAGTACTTATTTTACCTGATTTTTATAAATGTGAGTTATTAATAAAATTTGTATATACTTTTTAGGGCTCAAAATCTTCCACAGAAAAGTTATTGCAGTTACCTCCTAATGTGCAAAATGCAGTACTAGAGGAATCAAACATAACAAAAGTGTGTTGTGTGTAATATTTCTGTTTTGCAATCACTTTGTATTTTATTCATATTCCGCATGGAACATTGCTGGCATGCACACGTGTTTTTAGTTCGGTCTTGTGAATTTTTTAAAATAAGTATAAGTATTAATAAAATAAATTTTTTGTTTCCAAGTGCTATTATTATATTAAAAGGCATATTAATGTCTTTAATGACTTTTAGTGAAAATATTTTTGAAATAAGGACTCATTTTGTCTCATTTTTATAATAAAAAATTTTAAAAATAAAGAAATATTTTTTCATTATTAAATATCTTTGTATTAAAAATAAGTTTTTTTAAAAAAAAGGACGCCATAGGGAATATTAATTTCTTTAATGACTTTTAGTGGAAAATTTTTTGAAAAAAGGACTCATTTTGTCTCATTTTTAGTTAAACAATTTATACATCAGTGTTATAAGTAGATTAAAGTGATTTACATTTAAATTCTTATATGGACAAAAGGACTATACATCATTTAGTTACATTAATCAATTTGTATTATACCTGTGGTTATATATATAACAAGGACTCATTATTTAATTGTTGGTTTCAATAAGGACGCCATTGTGCCAATATTTTTGCTTTAATGACACTCAGTGGAAATTTTTGAAAAAAGGATTCCATTTTGTTCTATTTAGTACTTAAGCAATTCGTTTTATATTTGTGTTTATATTTAATAAAGACTACTTAGTAAATTTAGTTGTATGCAAGTATTTTTGTGTATACACAAAAGGACCACTTTCTTTATTAGTGCTTAATTACTCAGGGTGCATAAACCCCTTTTTAGTGAATGAACTAGTGCACACTAATTTTATGAATCAGGATAATCCTGTTTTTCATATAATAACTTTTAGATTCTATCCATTATATTAAAAATATATTTTTGCATTTTCTCTTCGCATCATAATTTATCTTCTTACTTTAGATAGTTTATTCATTAGATAAACTGCTGCAAATATCAACCTATTCATAATCAGCACTAGGTAAGATGAGTTCGCCCCCCGGGGTGGACCAAAATAGGTTTTCTCTCTTTAGGGAGGAAAATCAAAACCAACCAAACAAAAAGAGGAAAATTCCCCAGGGAAGGAGGGAGTTTACAGGGTTACAATCTAACCTCAATTTTCCACCACTTTTCATAAAATCGGCCCCCACCGATGACTCCAAACTTATTCTAATTAGTTCCAAGCAACCTTCAGGTACCCCAACAGATGAAGGAAAAACGAAATACTGCAGAATGGAGAAATTCAACATTTTTTTTGTGTTGAAAGCCCTCACTGCTATATCAAAAGAAATACAAGATATCGACTGGCGTAATGATGGTCGCATCCAACTGCTAGTAAAAACAAAGGCGATTGCAGAGAAATTTATAAAGACAACTCAACTACAGCTTATAGGAGATTCAATCATTCCAATCCATGTGGAATATATATCGGCCCTGAACACGTCTAGAGGTGCTATCACATCGTCAGTTCTAAGATTTGTGACAGAGAAAGACATTGCTGAAGACCTCGCCACCCAGGGAGTCTTAGCAGCTAGGCAGATCAGGAGGCAAGGGACGAATGAGGCCACAGGCACAGTCGTACTAACTTTTGACCACCACACCATCCCACCTCATGTCAATCTCTGTGGAGTTTTTCGGGTCTCGGTTAGGAAATACAAAATGTCCCCAATGAGATGCCGCAACTGCCAAAGAATTGGCCATACTAATAATCGCTGCCCCACCCCCAATGATCCTCGCTGTTCAGGATGTGGTACTACTCCTCATGCTGGTCCGTGTAGCACCACAGTCTGCATTAATTGTGCACTAGGACACAGTGCTAATGACAGGAACTGCCCTATGTACATTAGAGAGCAGGACATACTCGAGATTATGCAGCGTGAAAGATGTACAAAGTACCAAGCGCGCAAAAAATATTTTGACCGCAACCCTGGTGCTTCGTCCAACTTATCAAATAGGCTTAGCAACAATAGTAATAATACACAGTAAAAAATATGACGGAGTGATGTGAAGAATATCCGTAAGGCGAAAGTTTTTTTAACCCTTCGGATAGTTATTATTACCCCGCGCTGTATAAATAATAAAGTTATCCAAACGGATACAATATGGATTAAATTTTTCAAAAACAACTGATATCCAATTAAGGTTTTTTATTTCACTCCGTATTGAGTGAATTGATAAAAATTTCAACAGTTATCTTTCTGTTATCACAACTATACTTGAAATCAATTGTGAACATGTCTAAAAAAATATCAGATCGGAGTGTTTCAAATCTCCAGCTGGATATTTTGCCATTCATAAAAGAAATTTCGTTCAAATCGGTTGTATAATAGTATAAAATGAAGAAAGTGTTTTGTGTAAATTTTAATGAAACATTAAAATATATTTGTGTAAATTCAAATAAAAATAAAAGTGCTGACGTCCTGGATATATTACAGGTATGTAAGTATTATTATTTTATATTTTAGTTTAATTTATAAATTAATATTAAATGGTGTACATAATATGATTTAGGTGTAGAAAAATTTGAAATTTCAATTGATAAATTTAATCTGAGTCTCTGTGATGAAAGAGGGATTTGTTATACTCAAGAAGTGTTCGATATAATAATGGAAAATTGTGCTACGACACTTGAAAAGGTTTTATATGTCAGGACATCATTAATTAATGGTAACTTTACAATAGTTACATATGTAATTAGAATAAAAATTAACTTTCAAATGTATTTTAAAGATAAATTCAAATCAGTTGCAATTCAAACTGATTTGTCTTTTTCACCGCCAAGAGAACCTGGGGCTTTGCACAGACAAGATTGCTTCATAGGTTCATTGCCAAAAAGAATGATGCTGGTATTAGATGTAGTAAAAAATGTATATTTTATTCAAATTTTTAATCATAGGGCTTTTTTGAATTCATTACTCTTACACTTAATACTTACACTTTTTGGATGATATACTGATTAACATACATTTAAAATGCAATATTTTGTGCGGTGTTTAATATTTTTGCAAAATGATATATAAAGTAAAAACTTATAAAAACTTGAACTTATAAAAATATAATTTGAATACTTTCGCGTCTGCGATATTAATTTTTGTTAATCTATCAAATGCATGCATTAATTGTGAAGGTGATGTATTCAAGAAGGCTCTAAAAACCAATATTTACTATTGTGCTACTACAATATGATTTTTAAACAGGAAATAGAGAACCACCTTAAAAAAGAAGCAGAAGGCATGAGAATTTTAGAAATTTATAACAAAAATGGAACCTTAACCAAAAAATATAGAATCAAGCTTGTCAATATTATAGTTGGTCATTTGATTACAGTTTACGGCTCATATCCATCAAGTGAAAATAAAATATTGTGGGCTAAAGGCCACAGCAAAATTGTTTCCAAACTTATGCGAAAACAAAGACCCTGAAAAATTTGTAAGTGTATGAAGTTTAGTTCCTGCTTTTAGATTAGTTCAAAACATGTTAATGTTGTATTTATAATTTAAGGAGATATTTTATGAACCTGAAACAAGAGGAGGATTTTTTGGCTTTCGGTTAAGAACGATCAACAAATCTTTGGGAAACTCGTCTCGTCTAAAAAAAATTATTGATATTAGCGAGGAAAATATCTCGGATGATGAAGAGGAAAATTACAGCTCTTATTTGGAATGGCTAAAATCAGCCAGTCCAAAAACAGAAAAAGAAAATATTTTTAAAGCCATGGCCAAAACAATCAAATGCCGAAAAATTGATTTTAAAATAATGGACTTTCCTAGATTTTTAGATACACCTGGTTTAGTAAGTTGCGTTTAATTTCAACTTAACTGCTTTCGTCATTTAAATTTTGAGATTCGATATTATGTAGTACATGTTAATTTTTACTTAATCTCTTGCTGTTTTGTAGATTTTTCTTAAATATAAAAATTAAAACGTACTTTTTTCAGATCAACCAAGATTTTGAATTAATGTATGGTGCTAAAGATTTTCAAACAAAGTGGCTGACATATAAACACAAAATTTACAATTTGGCTGACGAAAATAAAATTTCTTTGTATGATGAGTTTACTGATGAAGAAGAAAGTAATGAAAGTTATTATTTTTTGAATTAAGGTAAATACGTAGACTTTATTTTTTGTACTTCCAGAAGTCGATGATGACCTCACTGCTTTATTGACTCTTTCAAAAGTATTACGTACAGTTGGAAAATACGTGAAAAATAAAGAAAATAGTCGTTTCATTACTTTCAGAAAGGTAAAAAAAATAGATTAAACCAAATATCCAATATTTATTTATTTATCTCACGTGGAGGTGATGTGAACTGGCCACCGAGATCGTGCGATTTGACCCCGTTAGACTTTTTCTTGTGGGGTTTTCTTAAGTCACAGGTCTATGCGAATAAGCCGCAAACCACAGCGGCCCTCAAAGCCAACATAACCCATGCCATCGGTTAAATTCAGCCTGATTTATGCGCCAGAGTCATACAAAATTGGACACTTCGGATGCGCGCCACCCAGAGAAGCCGTGTCGGACATTTGAACGATATTATATTCCACACATAATGGCATCGATAGGCCTTTCAAACGAATAAACAATTTTTATGATATCTCACAAACTCTTTGTTTTATTTAAATTTAAAGATAGGAAGTGCTTAATGAAAGACCCTGTAGATGTTATTATATCGTGGCATATGAAACAAAATCGGCAAATATCTCGCCGTGACTTTGAATATACTGCCGATCAAATAGAATCTCGTTTTAAAGATGATAAAGTAGCTAGTAATTTTCTATATTATGTATAATTTTTCATAAATTGCATTTACAGAATATATATTACTCCAAGCCAAAGCCAAACTCCAATGAAAATCCGAGTGGTCGATTGTATAGTAAATATTACAACACAAAAAGAAGATTTACAAAAATCGGTCTAGGACCTCCATCACCATTATTGTTATCATCACCGTTATCACCTATTCAAGCTAATGATATATGCCAAGAAGAGGATGAACATGAAGGTACATATATTTATATGAACATTATATACAAACATAAATAAATAAAAGAAAACTAATACACTTGACTTGACAACTGACACAATTAAACCAAAAATTGTATATATACTTATATATAACTAATATGAGACAGCTATATAAATAATGATAATTTTTATTTTAATATATATAGATATAAAAGAACATATACATTGGCTCAAAGTATACAAAGAACCCTAGGAAAAAGTAAAAGAGAAGTGGGTAAAAACTTTTGCTGAAAGGAAAAAGCAAATTTTGTCCTTCAAAGGAGCAATTTTAGTTAAACTCACTACTCTTTTAGTTCTTGCGACTTTGGTTGGTAGTTGTTTGGTCAAATGTCAGAAAATTGTGCACTGCTTTGTTAAAATTACTAACAAGTTATTTTTCACGTAGTTTTTTTATGTATATGTTACTAACTAAATGCCCTAAAAGTAAAAAAACGTTGTAGTCATTTTTTAAAGGGGAATTTACATTCTGATAACTTCTAATTTTACCCAAAACCAAAAAATTATTTTTAGGTAATATGGGAAGTAACAATAACGTTTTTTAAACTCTATAATACCTTACAGTTTTACGTACTTATTAGGTATATTTTTCAGTAAATTTTTGGGTTTATTTGCTTTTTTTATTTCCTAAGAGCGACTTTACTTGTATGTTATTTTTGTCGTTACTTTTACCATACTAATTCTTTAAATATTACTTGAAAGTCACTTTAACTATCAGAAATTCATAGATTTCACTTTAAAGCAGTGTTGTGCATTTACGTGTAATCTATTAAAGTCTACGTTACAGTGTAGACAACTGCGTCGACAATTATTTTAGTGTAGACAATGTCGACAAATAGTAAACAAAGTAGATAATGTAGAGAAAGAACTGTCAGTATTAGTACAACAGCTGTCTCTCATTCAAATATTTATTTTTTTAATACGGATTTCATATATGTGCATATCTTTGCGTATGTATACAAGATAAGGTGAAAGATGATGACGATCATGGTATAAAGAATAATTATTACTCAATTCTTACTATTAAAGAGTAATTATTCTTTATACCATGGATGACGGATGATCTAAATGAGAAATAAACTTATTTTTTTCTAATTTATTTAAAATGTTTGAATATATTTTCTTATAGGCATGAGTATCACCTTCAATGCGAGCCGATGGCACAGTTATGAAATAAAGTCATAAATACATCACAAATGATAAATAAAATTGATTTCAATGTGAAATTTTACTTAGTTTATTGTTTTGAATTTCAGTGCTAGGATTAATGTTTATGAATATTTAAAATCGTTATTAAATGTCTTATTTATATATCAAATATAATTCTAAGTACATTATGGTTATTTCATAATTCAATTCATTAATTCAATGGATTTACTTTTTTATTATAAATTTAAACTTGCATTGTCTACATTATCTACATTATCTTCTTTGTCTACACAAAAATCTGACGATTGTCTACATACATACTTTACGTGTAGACAACCGCGTAGATTACGTCAACGTAGATTACATGCACAACACTGCTTTAAAGTAGGTAACACTTGATAAATCTACTTATAAGTAAATTTTCTCTTAAAGTATTTTTAAGTAGCAGAGCAATAATTTTGTTTTTAAGTTTTGATATCTCTGTGTCTGTGGTAATGTCAATATCAAAATGGATCAGCATGGTGTGAAAAAGAAAAAAAGGTTATTCAGATATTCAACTACATTTTATCGTAAAGTAAAAAAATTTTTAAATATAGAGAAAAATGTTGTCTTTATTTCTGAAAATAAAATAAAGTGTACTTCGTTTGAAAATAAAAAACATAATAGTGAAAATATAGCAAGCCCATTGCCAGAAATTGGAATTGTTCACACAGTAACTACAAAAGAATTTATATTTAATGATTGTGATTCAGATATTGAAGATAAGAAAAACATAGATATAAATAATTCATATACCGATGTTACTAACGATGCAGTGGTACTATAAAATGAACTTTCTTTAATGGAGCAACTCAGACATTGGTCTCTATTCAATAAAGTGCCACAAAACCACATTGATGGTTTACTAAAAATTCTCAACAATAATGGTCATAAACTACCTTGCGATAGTAGGACTTTATTAAAAACTCCTACTGTAATTAATATTGTTCCTATGGGAAGTGGACAATATTGGTATTATGGCATAAAAAACAATTTACATTTAGTGTTCAATAATTTGAAAGAATCAATATCAATTAAACTGATATTCAATATAGATGGCTTACCTCTCTTCAGAAGTTCAGCAATGGAATTTTGGCCAATTCTCTTTTTATTGATGATATTAATTATCTTAATCCATTTGTTATATCAGTTTATTATGGTCAGGGTAAGCCACCTCTAGAGCCTTTCCTGAATTATTTTGTAGATGAATTAACTGATATCTTACACCATGGAGTGGAAATAAATCACAATAAAATTGATGTAAATATAAAATACTTTGTGTGCGACACACCTGCAAGGAGTTTTATTAAAGGTATGAAAATTTGCAGAATTATTAGTAAAATATCATATTTCAAATGTTACTGGTTTACATAGGCACAGTTAATTTTAATGCTTCACATGGATGCATTAAATGTAACGTAATTGGAGAATACGATAGAGCTGGACGTCACATGAGTTTTCCCAGATACGACTGCACACGTAGGACGAATGAAGATTTTAGGAATCAGATTGATACCGATCACCACAAAACCACAACTCCTTTAACAAGGCTTCCAATTGATTTAATTGAAGATGTAATTGTGGCCGATTCGTTACATTTGATTGATTTAGGTAAAGCTTAGAGGCTAAGAGGCCTGTATCTTTATACAAGTACAAATATATATATAAATATACATATAAATATTATCTGTATTCTAGGCGTCGTAAGAAAATGTCTAAATGGTTGGGTACATGGAAGTTTCAACTTTCGGAAGTTATCAGCAAAAGAAATTGACAAATTATCAGATATGTTGGAAAATTGTAACAATACAAAACCAAAAGAAATACATCGAGCTATTAGGCGACTCAACTTTTTAAAATTTTGGAAAGGAGTAGAATTTCGTACTTTTTTATTGTATGTTGGACCAGTTTTATTAAAAAAATTCTTATCTATTGAGGTTTATGAACATTTTTTAGTACTATTCTGTGCTGTTACTATAATTTCAAATGAGAAACATCTAAAATATCTGCACGTAGCAGAACAATTATTTAAAGATTACATCGAACAATTCATTGACATATACGGTATTGATTCTATCAGCAGTAACATCCACAATTTGTGTCATGTCACTGACGACGTAAGGAAATTTGGACCTTTACATGCGATAAGTTCTTATCGTTTCGAAAATTTTCTTGGTTTTATGAAGTCTTTGGTAAGGGGAGGAAATCGACCACTATCTCAAATAGCAAAACGTATAATTGAGATGTCCAAAATTCAAAAATGTTATAATTCCAGTAACTGTTCAAATTTCTCATGCTCGGTTCCAATTCAAGAAGCAAGTTCGAATAGTAATTCCAAAGTGTTTCTTTCGGATGGAACAGTACTAATGAATGATATGAGAAATAAGTGGTTTTTGACAACTACTAATGATATTGTCTCAATAACATCTGTATTTACTAATCAAGAAAATAAACAAATTTATGGAAATCCTTTAAAAACAAAAAGAGATTTTTTTACACTTCCTATAAAATCTTCATATCTTGGCATATATTCATCGGATGGAAAAACGAGCCAAACTAGACTATATTCAATATCAGACATAAAATGTAAATTATTTAGTGTAGTTTATTATGATGAAATAATATTTTTTCATTTATTTATTTAAAATGTTGTTTTTATTGTATTATTATATTTTATTTTAAAAAAATTTGGTACATTTTATTTTACTTTTTAATTATTTTGCTCAATAACCGCTTCTTTGGATATATCACTAGGACCATCTACAAAAGCTTTGCTGTTCCCATTTTCCTTCAATAATCTGAAATACATATTACACACACAGTTCAATAAAAAGTTTTTAACATTATTGTCATAAGTAATTCTTACTTTTTACGTTCTGTCCTTTTTTTAGCATGTTTTAAAATATTATCTTTGAAAATCTCTTCATTTTTCTTTACAGTATGTCGATTATCTGCCAGATATAATACTTCATAAATGACACCTAACAAATTCTGGAATATGCTGAAAGTCTTCTTTCCAGAAGAATCCTTTGATCTAGAAATACCAGTCCACGAGTAAATAGTTAAAATCATTGGGTCGAATAACCAATCGACAACTTTATAAGCAACTTTATTTCCATTTTGTTGTCCACTGGTGCCTCCAATTTTTGATAGCTCAGAAATCTAATTGAAAAACGAAACAAAATGTTTGAAGCATTCAAAAACAAAAAATATATATAATTATAAATTTTTACTAGTTGTTTCCTAAACTCCGAATCAGTTTTTAAAGCACATTCTAGTTTTTCGATATCTTCATGGAAACATAATGGAAATTTAAATGTTGAAAATAGATCTGAAACAGTTGAAGTTGAGGAAACCAATGTATCACTATTAGGTGTATGCTGGAAATTTTTTAAATCACGATCTATTTTGTCTAACAAAATTTTAATTTCAATATATTCTACTTTAATTCTTTGAATATCTGTTTCAATAGTTTTCAAACTTTCCTTCAATTCATTGATTGAGCTCGTATCAACAAAAGTGAAGTCATTGGTTTGTATATCTGACAATATATTAATATTTTCAGCATTAGAATTATGTGGGTCCTTTCTCACTGACAACGTTGGAGAAATTAAACTGGAACACTCATTTGATTTTTCTAGTGCCTCGCAATTTAGCATATAGTTCCTATCAACAACGTTTGTTTCTTCTAATATCTTTTTTCGATTTTTTTGAAGTCTTCGTGAAAGTACACTAAAAATATTAATGGTAAAAGAACGTATATTTATAAAGATAAAACTAATGAAATATGCAACATAAATTTTCTACTTGCAAATAGTATTATTATAATGTATTTACGATGTCAAAACTTACACTTCTTCGGCATCCGTATCTGCACAGTCAGTAAGTAGTTTTTCTACTTTCAAAGCTTCATCAAATGACAAAATATTTGAGCCTTTTAGTACACAAGGGTATTGCTTCCATTTTTCATCAGGTTCACTCGAACAGTTTGATCTCAAGGCATCAATTTGTGAATTGTTCAAATGAATTGGCCAAAACAGTATATGTTATTTACTTCCCATTGATGGGGCACTGCTGAAATAAATATTTTTCCCTTCTCATTTGTCGAAACAATTTTAAAAGTATGCATAATTGTCTACAATTATTGTATAAGTATGTAAATAATCTGAAAATATAGTCTGAACATATCACATAATATTACTTCACATAAAATTAAAACACTAAAATTACAGAAAAGTTGTAGAATTTTGAATATAACTACTCACCAAATATTACACCGAAAACGATGTTTTTAAAAAAAATTTAAATAATAGAAGAATTTTTATAAAATAAATAAAAAGAAATTAGATAAAATAAATTATTTCACTTCACCTACTGTCAGCCTGTCACTATGTGCGTTTTTTGTTTAGTTATAGTTTAGTTAGGTTATTTTAACTTTTAACAGCACATCAAGTATCAGTATTACCGAATATACAAATATTTTTATTTTTAAGAAGCTCTATACAAACTGCCATATTTTTGGATTATAACATCATAATACATATTTCAATATATATTAGATATACCAAGTTACATAAGTAAGAATTAAAGCAATGTACTGTTTGAAAATTATCAGAGATACAACTCTGTTTTGATGAAAAGTCAAATAAAAATAATTTTAAATTCAGGCTTAAAAGCATGCTTCGATACATCGAAGCCATATTCTACTTTTTGGTAAACTAGAATAAATTGTACTCCAGATCAAAATTTCAGCAATATTAGATCAACCAGTTTTAAAATAGATCACTTCGATAATGTATTATATTAAAATTGTAATATTTTGAAAATTTTGCTTTTTTTCTTGTATATATTTTGAAACAATTTTTGCATCTCATGTGATTGACAAACAGCAGATTTGAAGTTCTAATTAAACGCAAAATTTGTTAAAGTAATTTTTAAATCAGGAATAAAGTTTTTTAAAAACATATATTTAGTACATAATGTAAGAGTATATCTAAGTTTCCAAAGCATTGAATAAATCGACTATGATTAAAATATTATAAAATATATTAGAAAACGGTAACACTAATAGAAACCATAAGGAAATTTAGACTAGATAACACCGAAATATAGTCTTTTCAACTATATTGACATTTATTTTATACAGGAAATTTTACTATGATTGGGCAACGATTACCATAAAGTAATTAATTTGGAGTGAAAATTACTTACTATAAAGTTTCTGGAATTGTAAAGTCAAAATTTCTCGTAGAATTTACTTCAAAGTTTAGAGACCATTTTCGCTATCATCATGAAAAAGAAAAATGGACGATAGAAATGTATATTTAAATTGAAATAAATATATTACAATTTTCGAATGACAGTATACGTTTTCATCCAAAAATTGGTGAAAATAGCAAGAATAAATGGTGCCTAAAAAACATATAATGTTTTTTTTGAATGCAAAAAATAAAATTGAAAATATGTTTTTTAATTTTTTTTTACAGAAAGTTTATAATTTACTTTATTTTTGAAGCGCTTTGTTGAAAATCGAGGTAACACTACCACATTTAACAGTAAAATTATTTTCGCAATAAATTTTTTAATTCCCAAGAGCGAAATTTTTATTTATAATTATAACATCTAGAAAATTTACTTAACATAAAACTTTCTTCATTTTTTCTCTTCTCCATTTTTACTATTTGTTTGAAGTTAAAAATGATGTTACGTATTTTATATCTATTATGATTCTTACAAACATATTTATATTGTCTTTATTATTTTATATATCTGTCTTTATTCTTCAATCTTCTTTTTCTAATCCATGTCATATAATGTACAAAACAAAAAATACTATTAGGGATTTTAATGGTTTTTTTCTCGTAGAGATTACGTCGATGCGTAAGTAATTACTATTCGAAATTTACGTAATACTAAAAAGTTCTGCCATTCACCACTTTGGAAATAATCACGATATCGTTTCATTATTGCAACGTATAATTTACTAGTAAAAATCACTTTGAAGTCACATTTATGGTAAAAAAAACGCAAAAACTACGAAAAATGCTGCTTGGGTAACTTCAGTTGTAAATGAATGGCCTTTATATAAATCGGCAATTGGATTTACTTTGGTAATATTCTTGCACGGTTATCATTATTTTATTTTACAAATGTTAATTACTTGCTTATATAATATTTATATTTATAGATAAATTTGGATTTTGAAATTTTATATCCTTCGAAATCAAATAAGTTGATAGAAAAGTGGGATCAATTTAAAGAAAAAATAGTACCACTTTTCAATTTGAAAATTAAAGATCCAGAAAGTCAATCTCTCCTGAACAACTTAAATAAAAAAGATTTTTCTAAAGGTACATATATAAATTCAGTATTTTCAATTGTGTAAGTTTGAAAGTGTTATCAATATTTCTAGGTCCTGAAGATGTTCTAGTTGCTGATCTAATTCATGCACTCCTGCCACCTACTGTAAAGCATCATGTTAAAATTTCCAGCAACGAAGTTGGATCAAAAAAACGTAGGATTATTAAATCAACAATAAAAGACTCGCAACAATCTTTTCTTCTAAAAATTAACACAACAAACGACTTTTATCCAGCTATAAATGGGCTTTCTACTAAATTACGTGAAAACGGATATACCTTACAGCCACTAATTATATACATTCAATCTGAAAACCATTTTATTGTTTACTATGATGACATAAAGTATAGATTTGATACTTTCTTACCAGCTCTTGACACGTGTTTCAAAAGATTTTTTGTTTTAAATTTGAAATATCCGAACTGTTCGAGATCTATTTGGATGTTTATCCAAAAATACTTTTTCGATATAAGTTTTTCCGAAAGAGTATCTCCTGATATATTGGTTTTACTAAAAAGTTTAGAAACATGTTAGGCTGCTATTTGTGTAAAAATAATGTTACTTTCAATAATGTAGATAATTTAGTTTTCCATTATAAATATACACACTATTTAAAACCTACTGATGATTACTTTTGTTTGCACTGCAAGCAAACATATAACTTGAAAAGTTTTAAAAGACATTTTACACGTGCAAAATTCTTTTTACAGAAAATACATTAAGTAATCAAAATAATGTAAATACTCAGAATGTTTTAGATTTTAAAACTATTTATAAAGCCTCTGCTGCTACTGGAAAAAGTATAATTACGGATGATATTATAATGTGTAATGTGAGGCCTTCTTTCCTTATCATAGAACAAAATTTTTTTTTACGGCTCGTATATAACGGTCGTACAATCACAATACCGCCTTTACAAGCGCATCACATTTCATTGTATTGCGTATGAATTCTTTAATATGCAAGGCAAAACCCGCTATATGCCTGCACGTGCTGTCTTCATGATTCTTTTACTCTTATATGATGTAATAACTTATGTAATTCACACAATAAGTATGAATCACAAGATCACGCATTATATTCACATTTAGCTCAATAGCAATATGTATTTATATATAAAAATGCATTGGCATATTATTTTTAACGCTATCTATGATAGATGGTGTATATACTTACCCCTGAAAATCATTCGATTTTCATACATACATATAACTACCCTTTATTCCATTTGTAAGCCTTTCGATTTATACATATATAAATATATATATATTTATCTAAAGGACACTATATATACACCACGTATTGAGGTTCTTGCTTTCCTTGTTATTCATATACCTTATATCTGGTCACTTTCGAAAACTCTAGAAATGTCCAGGTGTAGAGTCTTTATGAATAATTTGGTCTTGTTAAAGTAAGAAATGTAAACGCATTTATCCAATAATTGTCTTTTTCACGCATAGATGTTTCCCATGTATCAGAATGACTACCTTACTACATAAGAATACATAGTGAACTCTACTACATCATTTCATGTTCAGGCCCGTAATTAAGTGTGGATGTAATTTGCTGTCAGCTCTACTATCATTTAAAAATTGTAGTGTACTTAATAAACTCATTTAATTGCACAATATTTTATCTTACTTTATGGCAAAACCAGCATAAATATCATTATAAATGTCATTATAAAATCCTAACTTTAAAATTAACCCCTATAAAATCTTATTTTTTAATTGATATATTTAATTACACTAATATTTCATGAATTGTTTTTGCTATCTATGCTACTCCGCCTGGTGAGCAAATTTGTAAGAGAACATCCCTAACTACATGTTATGTTCGTTGTTCCCCAGCCACCGACTACATACATGCATTCTGATTGTGTATTGGTAGCGCGCGTAAGTCGGCGTCGCTTTCTTTGTAAACTACAAGGTAAACGATAGAACACTCTTTTTGATCACAATGTTGGCTAAGTCGGACGGAATAGGGATTTTATGAAATGGATGCTGGTGATTAAAGAAAAAAAAAGAAAATGGACGATTTTTAATAAAAGCAACAATAATGCCTTGCAGTAAGACGACGTAATTTTGAATAGACGGTAATATTCGTGGTGATTTCATATTTTGAAAGAATGCAATTACCATTAATATTAGTCTGTCTAATATTTTGAAGTTTCTTGAAATCAATATTATATAACTCTATTTCATTACTTGTTAGAATATTTGGGTGTAATATACCTAATCTTACTGATGCTATATTTTCTTGAATATGCTCAACTAATTCTTTTATTATGTTTAATTTGAATATTTGTTCTAAAAATAAACCTTCTGCTAATGCTTTTCTATTCCAAATTTCTATTTTAATTAACTCTTCTAAAATTTTTGTCCTGTCGTTTCTTATTATATTTTTTAATTGAATGAATGTTTTGTTAAAGTTATCATTAATTTTGACTTGTTGATTTGCATTTTCTATTAGATTATAATTATTTCTTTCATTTGCTAAGAGATGATTTTCTATATTTATTTTGTCATTATCATCCATAGTTCCGAACAACAGATTAAATGCATTTCCAACAATGTTTATTAGTCCTCTTTTATATCTATGTGGAATTATTGTTTTAATTTTACTTTTAATTTATTCGATTTCTTTATAAATAAAAATTTCTTTTTCTTTTACTCGTATATCTAAGGTTTTAAACTTTGATTGTAGTATGTTTATGATTTCTAATATTTCTTTTGGAATAATTATATGTAGTAAAATATCATATTTATTAACTATTTCCTCTTATATTTGTTTGATACAGTTTTCCTCATCTTCAAAGACTTTAGCTAAATGACTACATTTTATAAATTTTAAAGTGTTATCGTTTGAATAAAGTTCCCTAATTTTTTGTTGTAATATGTTATATTGATGATCAGTTATGTAATTGTAAAATTTTTTTTCTTTTCAATACTTTTTAAGGGATATTCCATAATTGAGAACAAACTTCTCACTCGAAATTATTTTTTATTTCAATTCATTTTAAATGTTTAATTAACAATAAAAACCTAATTGCATTATAAAAAAAATAAGAAAATGATCCTGTGTACAAACACAAAGCATCCAAAATTCTTAAAAAAAATATATTTATATACTTAATAGGGTTTTGTTATTGTAAAATAATTTTAAACTTTAACTGCTTTAACAGTTTTTTAAAGAAACATAAATTTGTAATATCACATATTAATCAAAATGTGTATGTATGTACCATCGGCGGAGGGTGGTAGTGTTCAGGGTGTTCAGTGAACACCCTAAAATTATATGAACATGATCATAAAAATTTGTAACAAATTCAAAAACAAATTTTTATCGTAAAAGATCAAGAAAACAATAAAAAATTCGTTTTTCTATACATTACTTCACTAAACTTCAAATATAAATATAAATCGGCAGAAAACTTCAATTTATATTATCAAGTTGAGGTTGTTTAAGTGTTCACATTTTGAAATGAACAAAATATTAAAATTCGTTTTTCTATATATCAATCTCGTTCACATTTTTATATATGAAGCGACGGAAAACTTTGAATTTATATTATCAAGTTGAAGTTGTTTAAGTGTTCACATTTTGAAATGAACATATGAAAAATTTTGATACTCCATATATTGATTTATTTTCTTCTCTTTTAAATTTCGTTTTTCTATATATAAGCCGCGTTCACATTTAGATATGAACCGACCAAAAACTTCAATTTATCATATATTATCAAGTTGAGGTTGTTTAAGTGTTCACATTTTAAAACAAACATATTGTTGTAAAAAATTGAATTTTTCTTTTATGTTCTTTTCTTTAACCCTTTTCCGTAAAAAGAAAAGGAGAAAGGGTCAAAATTCAGCCCAAAAAAGGGTAAAGAAAGGAACAGAGGACGAAAATTAGGAGGCCGAGCGGAGCCTTGATAAAAAAAAAGAATGATGACGGAAAAAAAAAAAAACAAAGAAAATAAGGGACGGAAACAAATTTGAATAAAGAAAGAAAAAAAAAATTTTCACTTACCAAAAAAAAACCTTTTATTTAAACACACAAACAAAAAAAATTTAACAAAAATTTCACAAAAAAAAATTTTTTAAATTTCTTTTACAAAAAAAAAAAAAAAAAACAATTTTACTTTTTTTTTTTTTTTTAAAAAAAAATAACTTTACTTTTTTTTTTTTTTTTAAAAAAACTACTTTTAAAAAACTACTTCAAAGAACTACTTTTTAAAAAACTACTTTAGAAAGAACTACTTTTTAAAAAAAAAAACTACTTAAAAAAACTACTTTTAAAAAAACTACTTAAAAAAAATTTAAACAAAACACAACTCTACTTTCGCACTCTTTAAAATTTAAGTAAAAAAAACTCTACTGTGTTGTGACGAGCCTGTTTATATACGCTCGTCACACAAAGAAAACAAAGTAAACAGTTGTATTCTGGAATTCTCTATCAATTCGCTGCCCGCCGTAACGTCAACGGATTGACAGAAAATTCCAGTGACAACGTTCGTTGTGTTTTGCTGAATCTGTTATGTAAAAAAGAGAAGAAGATGATGACATTTTCTGTTTCAAGTGACAATGTCAAAAATTACAAAATGTAAACAAAGTGTTGACAAGTTACAGGTAAAGGTAAGTACAACAAGTTATGTTAATTTTAATTTTAATTATTTAATTAAATTTTATGGATTAATTTATTCCTTTTTTTTTTCAGGTTTACAACACGACCCCCCGTTTAAGAGCTCAAAGTCCCAACTGAGCGTCTAGATGTGGCTGACAGGCAGGGATTACTAGAGTAGACCTGGTGGGATCCTGAAATCCTCCAGCTGCTGCGCTTACCTGCAAAGAAAGAAAAAAACAAGCTTTGCGCAGTAAATAGGTTCGGCACAAATAAAATTAAAATAGTTAATTTAATTAAACATCTAGGCTCGTCGGAAGGGAGGAGGGAGTGAGGAGGGTGGACTGATAAGAAAACATGACAAAATAAAAGGTTAGGAAAGAAACGGACATGAGAAGGGGTAAAGTAACGTCAGATAGTTGCTGTGGCTAAACGATCGCGGTGGACGACACTTGTTCGGTTCGAAGTCTTATGCTTAATTTTATAGACGACATCTGTGACCAATTCGATTATTTCGTATGGACCATCCCAGTCTCGTTGTAGTTTAGGGCTATAGCCTCTCTTTCTCTTGGGGTTATAAAGCCAGACAAAGTCTCCAATTTTAAAAGGGTTTGCTTTCGCGGACAAATCGTAACGGTCTTTCATTCTCCGACTAGCTTCTGTGAGCTGTGACCGGTTGAAAGAGTAGACCTTCGAAAGTCTTTCCTGAAGATTTTCTACATAGGTGGGTACATCCTGCAGATGTTGATCTGGAGGCCCACCAGTTAGTAATTGGAAAGGAAGTCGAAGTTCACGTCCCAAATTTAGGAAAGCGGGAGTGTTTTGCGTGGACTTTTGAACCGAAGAGCGATAAGCAAGGAGAAGGAAAGGCAGGTAGGTATCCCAATCTTTTTGGTGTTTGTCTACAAATTTGGAGAGGTAGTCTAGGATGGTTCTGTTGAAACGTTCGACAAGACCATCACTCTGAGGGTGTAGGGCAGTGGTTCGCGTCTTTTCGATCCTAAAGCGGCGAAGAATCTCCTTAAATACCGCGGACTCAAAATTACGTCCTTGGTCGGAGTGTAGTTGTTTACATAACCCGAATCGCGAAAAGACTTGGCTGACCAATACTTCTGCTACCGTTTCAGCAGTTTGGTCTGGGATCGCAAACGCTTCAGGCCACCTGGTGAAGTAGTCCATCATGACTAGGATGTATTTGTTGCCATTACCAGTTACAGGTAGTGGCCCTAGTATGTCAACGGCAACTCTCTCGAACGGGTAGCCAGAAACTCGCACCTGTAAGGGTGCCCTCGTTCGAGGAATTGGCCCTTTTCTTTGCTGACATACTGTGCAGCGAAGGCAGTAGCGCTTAACACTTGCAGATAGTCCTACCCAATAATATCTCTCGCGTACCTTCGCGAGGGTTTTCTCAATACCAAAATGGCCACCGGCCGGACTATCGTGCATGTGCTTCAGTACTTCTGCCTGTAAGCACTCAGGAACCAACACCTGTAGCTGATAGGGAGGATTGGGGGAATGGCGGTAGATAACGCCATCCTTAAGGACTAGAGAAGAGAACATGGACCAGTAGGATTTAAGAGTGGGGGCGGCCGAGCTCAATGATTCAGCCTCTGGTCTACCGCTAGAACTTAGCCACTGTCGAACTGCTTGCAGGTCCGGATCGGTTGCCTGAATCTGTCCCATATCCATGGCTTGTATGGCTGCAGTCTTCACCAGCAACATCTGTTTTTCGTCAAGCCTGCTACAGTAGGCACAGGACGAAGACTCGCAAGGACGACGAGAGAGAGCATCCGCGTTGCCATGATTCTTCCCTGCACGGTGTTGAATCTCGAAATCGAACTCCTGCAGCCTCTCTATCCACCGTGCAACCTGTCCTTCAGGCTCTCTAAAGTTCATCAACCATCGCAGAGATGCGTGGTCGGTGCGCAATAGAAAGCGTCTCCCGAGGACATAGGGCCGAAAGTGGGCTACAGCTTTCACAACTGCCAAGAGCTCCCTTCGCGTTACACAATAATTCCTCTCGGGTCCGCTCAACGTCTTACTGTAGAATTCGACGACCTTTTCCTCGCCATGCTGGAGCTGTGACAGGACCGCCCCCCATGCAAATTGACTGGCATCAGTGTCAAGGATAAATGGGTCATGGTCATTCGGTTGTGCTAGTACAGGCGCCTGAGTCAACTTCTCCTTCAAGGTCTGAAAAGCACGGTCACACTCCGGTGTCCATTCAAACCTTGAGGCCTTCTCAGTAAGTCCAGTAAGTGGCTTACTGATTGAAGAGAAGTCTCGCACAAAACGTCTATAATAAGCACACAGACCGAGAAAAGACTGGACATCTTTCTTGCTACTGGGTCTAGGCCAGTTACGCACAGACTCAATCTTTTCCGGGTCTGTAGAGAGTCCTCGCTCCGAAATCACATGCCCCAAAAATCTGACTTCTCGGCGACATAGATGGCATTTCTTGGGCGATAGTTTCAAGCCCGCTTGAGATAAGCGATGAAATACCACTCTTAAATTCTTCAGTAGGATATCGAAGGATTCGGCATGTACCAGTAGGTCGTCTAGGTATCCTAGGGACATAGTATAGGGAATATCATGCAGCACTATCTCCATCAAGCGCTGGAAAGTTGCAGGAGCATTGGTCAGACCAAAAGGCATTACATTGAATTCGTATAATCCCGAACCGATACTAAACGCGGTTTTTTCTTTATCATCGGGATGCATTTCCACTTGGAAATATCCCGAGAGAAGATCTAAAGACGCAAACCACTTTGACTTACCCAAAGCTTCGAGAGTAAGGTCAATACGCGGTAGAGGATAGGAGTCCTTTTTGGTAACTTCGTTTAAACGCCGATAATCGATGCAGAAACGGAGCGAACCATCTTTCTTTTTCACCAAGACTACCGGAGAACTCCAAGGGCTGGTAGAGGATTGAATGACACCTTGTTCTTTCATTTCCTTAACCATTTGTTCAGCCTCAACTCGTCTAGAGAAAGGAATACGACGAGGAGGTTGTTTAACGGGTTGTGCGAGGCCGGTGTCTATTTTGTGTCGAAGGATACTAGTTCGTCCGATGTCTTCTTTAGATTTAGAAAAGACAGATTGGAACTCGATAAGAAGATCTCTTAAAGCAGATTGTTGGACAGGTTGAAGTCCTTCACTACTAGATAGGAAGAGGTCATTCAAATGAGAAGGCAGTGTAGTAGCAATAGGAATTTCTCGAACTTCATTACACAGGATAGTCAGGTCAGTATCCAAATGGGCCACAGGTAAGCGACTAGGTAGGGTAATAGTTTGGTAGGATAGATTAGAAATCCTAGTCCATACCTGGCCATTGGATACACGAGAAATAGAAGAAATCAGACACATCTGTTCCGGCAGCAAAGAGGAAGCTGAGAGGAGAACATCCGTGTCTGTAGGAAGGGTTGTGTAGAGGGGAATTAAAATCTCCTGAGAGGGATGAAGTTCGAGGGTTTTTAAAGTTTTTGCTAAGAAGGAAGGTGAATGGTTTAAGGGCACTGCTTCTTCTTGTATATGAAGTAGATCTTTTTCCAAATCTAGGATACAGTGATGTTGCTTTAAGAAATCCATTCCCAGGATGCAATCGTCAAAGATTTCTGCAGAATAGACATAGTGTTTAGTAGAGAACTTACCTACCATAAAATCAACGCAAACTGTACCTTCGACTGGAATGGTTTCACCAGTAACACTTTGTATTTGTGCAAATGAAGGCATGACTTCGACCGCACAAGAGCATCTCCGCAGTACTCTAGGATTTACTATAGTCCTAGTAGCACCAGTATCGACTATCATCATGACAGGGACTCCATTGACAGAGCCTAGGAGGTTAAGGTTAGGACCAGCTGTGACAACTGTGATAGGAATTAGGGATGGGGCCTTATTCTCCACTAACTTCGGCCCCCATAGGTCAGTGGAGATTAGTTTAAAGGATTATTAAAGGTACTCGAAGGGTCATCAGAACGACATAGGGCTGGTATAATCCTAGAAGTTGACTCTGATGAAGAGGGTTGTTCGAAAATCGAAGAAGAAGTGGAAGGTTTAGTAGAAACCGATTGGTTAGATGCCGTAGACAAGTCTGTCGAGTATGTATTATATAAATTTTATAAATTTTATAATTATTTTTAATGTAATTTATACATAGAATTTATTATAAAATTATTTTTTTAAACAAATAAATAAATAAATAATAAAAATAATAATAATAAAAATAATTTTTAATTAATAATTATTATTCTGTGGTTTAATAGTTTATATCTTTTAATTGAGTATAAAACTTAATTTCTGAAGTCGTGTTCAGTTATTAAAAATGAACGATAGTGAAATAAGTGAATTTCTCAGCCAAAGTGAGTGCATTATAATCAAAGATTTTGAAGACATATTGTCTGAAAATAATTTGAGTACTTCGATTTTACAAAGTGTTGAAAATAATTCAAGTCAAAATATTGAAAGTAATATTCAAATCGAAGTAGCAACCAAAAGTGAAGAACAGTGTCTTGAAGAACTTCTAAATTCATGGAATCTTGGATTTTTGAACAATAGATTTAAAGGTAAGTTTAATTTTAAAATATTAGATATTTTTATATTTAATATCGAATATCACTGCACCAGTTTTAATTTTTTTTTAAGAATTGGGCTTAGATTTTAAATGTTTAAAGTATATTGATCTTGACGACATAAGAAAGATAGTTGGCTCCGAAGATATAAATTATGGAAATTTTGTAAAGCTTAGAACGGAAGTAAAAAAGTGGAGAAAAATAAACGTAAGTATACTGCATTACAGTTTTGTTTCAATTTAAAAACAAAATTAGTAGACATGATAGAATACACAATACGTTTTTTTAATATGCAATTTGAACTCTTAGATGCCAGTGATAAAGTAGTAAATTTCAAGTAGTAGTTGCTTTAGTAATTAATGTTAAATAAATTCTGTTTTGATATTAAAACATAGACAAAATATAGACAGTATATTGTACAAATTGTTTTAGGGGTTTGATGAGCCAATACAATCTCATGCTAATCATGATGCCGACACCAATTCCGCAAGTTCCAGAGTAAGTTCCTGGCTAAAAGGTGTATGTAATAGCAGTCCATCTTCTTCAAGGGGATGTTCACCACTTCGTGAATTTATAGTATGTATAATTATAGTGCTTATAGAATTATTGTGTTGTGTCCTCTCAATTTTGTCACTGACTGTATAATACTATTTATTAAATTTAACACTATAATAACACTCTTTTTTCACAGAATTTGGAAAATATTTTAAAAATTGATAAAGCAAAATCAGTAAAAAGTTACTACACTTTGCATCAAAAATTGGATGATAACCATAGAGATCAGCTGATAAATATTATTCTTGATTTTGTTTTTCAAAATCACATTTTCTTACGTTTAAGTGAAATTGAACACATTGCTGATCAAATAATAACAGTTTTTCCCAACGAAAGAAAAGTACTGTTTTTTTAAAATTTTTAACTATTTGAGAATAATAGCAATGAATACAATATTATTGCAGGGAATTTACATAATAACAAGAACTAGTAATTTACCTCCAAAAGGTAAACTCTACGATAGGTATAATAATCGGCTAAAACTTTTACGGAAGAAAAGACTAGTAGAGGAATCAACACAATTTAAAAATAAAATCCAGAAATTGAAAAATCCGGATATCCAGAAGGAAAATCAAGAAAAAAATGCTGCTTTAAATAATGGTAATAAATTACAAATTGTTTTTAAAACATCTGTATAAAGTGAGACTGCATTCTTAGTTACTATTAATTTTTTTTTTTTTTTGTAGAACAAATAGAATCAGAAAAAATATTTTTAAAATACAGCCATGACGACTGGACCACTTGTGTTAGAAAATGGATTCAACTTTTTGAGCATAGAAAGGAAAGCTTCAGAAAATCTGAAAGTCTAAAAAATATATTTATCGAGTGGCCAATTTTAAACCACAGCTTAGGATATACTTTGTTAAAGATAATTTTGTTTTTAAAATCATGTTATATTGATGTAAACATTTTTTTAATTTATATTTGCAAAGATTTTGAATTGGAATTTGGAGAAACAAAATCGTTGAGTTTATTACAAAATTGGGCAACATTTTCAAACAACTTTGAACGGCTTGTTCCAAAAATTAAAGATAGATATAATAAAGATCTCTACTTATCTTTAAATGAAAACTCTAGTGAAGGTATTATAATACGAATAATAAATATTTTAATTTTCATAAATTAAACAACTGTGTATTGAATTAAATAATTATTTATATTTTCAGATGCCAGAAGTGTTATCATAGGCCTATTAATGCATTGCATTTTGCAGCCGAACAAAAAAATTAAAATTAAAAGAAATAATAAGACTGATGTTTGGAAGCCCAGTATTTCGGCTTCGCAGGATAGTTTTATTGTAAAAGTATCAGAAGAAATTTGTAAACTTAATTTTAAATATAATTATGTATACTTGAATGTGTTTTGGTTTTGTTTTTCTTTTAATTACGAATAAAATTTTTGTTTATTTTCAATTTGGTGCACTTATTTTATTTGATACCTATAATCCGAATCAAGGGTGAAATCAATTATTCGGATTAGCGGAATATCACTGTATGTTGTTATGTGTGTCCATACTTTAATTTTTCTACGACTAGTATAGACACACATATAATTAACTTTATACATATATCATACCCTGTATAACATACAGTGGTCGTATAAATAAATCATTTCTTGAATTTTGTTCTTCTATTTTTATTCTAGATTTCAAAATATGGTGAATATACATCATGTTTGGTCAACAGTATGACACACATTCCACACATACATTACAACTTTTGATGAGAAATTGAAATCTCAGGATTCATTGGAAGAACAATTTGTAAGTTTTTAGAAGTTGATAAGTAAAATAATGTTTATAAGACTTTCCATTTCAGAAACTTTATATTCTACAAATTGGAGGTGTGACAGCAAAAGATTGCATAAAAGTATTGAATAGAATCTACCATTTGGATCTTCAAAAAAAAAATATCATATACGGGACGTGAAATGAAGAAGTATGCTGTTATGAATTGTGCACACATAAAAATATTAATCGGTAAAATATTTAAATTTATGATAAAATAAAAAATATATACTTTTACAAATTATCTTACTAAACTTTTAGAAACTGTGACCGAGCATTACAAATCAACGCAGAAGGAAGTTATTACATTGGTACAAAGATACCTGCAAAAAGCATTTGACCGCGTAAGAGCAGCGTCAAATAAAGAAAATCAAAATAGCTGCTAAATTAAAAAAAAAAAGAATGAAATAAAGATCTTTTTTGTTTATTTGCTACACTTTTGTTTATTTTTTATGTTTTTTTGTTTATAAGCAATAAAATTTAATACCAAAAATTTGAAGTCTTTAATTGTTTAAGCTCATTTTAATTTTTCAACGTGTGAATTAGTGGAGATACAAAAAATAAATCAGCTTTATAAAGGCATACAACAAATCTTACAAGCTACATCTTCTAATTTACTTAATTTATATTTAGTGATATTTTCACTAAATTTTCCAAAACACATATGGAATTCCTCAAGATCAAAAGGTTCTTCGTTAATTGATTTTATATTACATAAGTTTTGTCCGTGGATAATGAAGCCACCACTTGTTTTTTCGAAATATTTAGTGCGAATGATTTGTTTATTTTTTAGCATGAGACAGTTATCTCCAGCAGAATTACATTTTATTACAAAATTTGGAAAAACATATTTTTTGTAGACATTTGTTCCTGCAATATTTTGTTCCAAACAGTTTGTTTGTGTTTGTCTTGAAATTTGAAACATGCTTCTTTCCTTTATTCTATTGTAACACTGTTCAAGTGGTCTGTTGGAAGAATGTAGTAACGATTTTAATAATTTTATATATGCTTCGAATTTGTAGCATGAATTTTCATCAGAAGGTCCAATATTACTTACATATTTGCTAAATGCGTACGGCAATGTACATTATACGTCATATGTTTTAATCCATAAATTGAGGCAAAATGTTTGACAAAATATTTCAATAATTCATCTGCATAAGAATTATACATATTATAATAAACTGGAGAAGTTAGAATTCTAATAGCTAGACTAAAGCATAAGAAGTGTTTGTAAACTGAATTCTTCAAGATTTTTTTTAACACAACAGGACCAGTGTATAACAAAAATATTCTGAATTCAGATGCTTTCATATAAGCAACAAATGAAAGGGTCCTTACTTTTCGCTGAAATTCAGAACAAGAATATATAATCAAATGTTTGTTGATTGTTTGAACATCATTCGCAGATAATTTCTGAGCACTCGGCTTACCTAACCAAATTTGGATAAGTTTTTTGGTAACTCCTTCATCTACTAAGTGCATTTTATCTAATGGAAAATGCTTTATCATGTCAATAGGTAGTAGTTCAAGAATAGATTTATGTTCTTTATGATGACCATTATCCTTATGGCCATTAAAATCAATTCTGTTTCGGAAAGTGTGGTCTGTACGTAGAGGAGAATGTAATTCTGAATAAATAACTTTACGATTACCGTTTTTCATTTTTAAACTTTGTCCTTTTATAAAGCATTTCTGACAGCAATGATATCCTCCGTGGCTTTTTACATGTTTTATGAAAGCCATTGCCGGGGCATCACATAGGAAGGAATGAATAACAAATTTGTAATTTTTTGACTTAAATACTATCCCGTTCGTTATTAAATCACAAGTTTCATCAACGAATTTCTTCAAAAAATTATTACAATTTTCCGGCTTACCTCTGCCTTTATATATTCCAATAGGAAAGATTCTTAGAGATAAATAATTCACACAGCCAAGAATGATCCAAAAACTGTATCCTCCGCTTAATGATATTGGTGTTCCATCTATGTTAAAAGAAAAGTCTAATGGCCAGTTTCACAGTGGGAGCTTAAGTATGAGCTTAGCTAAACTCGAAGGGAAGCTTAAGTACTTAGCTTAAGTTCATTCGGTTTCACAGTATAATTTTAAGTGTCGCTTAGCTAAGCCGAATGAAACATGCAATTGTGATTGAAAAATGAAATATTGCATTGTGAATTACAGCTGACATAAGTGAAATGTTGTATTGTGAATAACAACTGATATATAAGTATAGAATTTGAAAATGTAAATTTAAAAAAGTGAATGTGGAATTATAATTATAATCAGTGGTGATATTCAGCCGGAACGGGGCGGTACTCTCGTACCGGTTGTTAACATTTTTAAAATTTTCCGTACCGGTTGTTGTATATTAAAAAAAAAGTATGTTTTTAAGTAAAAGTATTGATAAAAACATTCTAAATTACTAAAAAAATATAAATATTTACCTGCCATTATCGATCAAATACAACAAATCTTACAATAAAATAAAAATTTGGGATTTAAAATTTTTTTCGGTTTTAGTAAAAAAAAATCTACTTAAAACTGTCTAATTTGAATTTTAGTACTTTTAATTTCCACTACAATCCAAGAGATGGCATTGAATTATAGAACAAAATTTATGGAATTGAAAAATTCCTACTGAGCATGTTTAAAGTTGCATTTTAATAGGTGGTTTCACCGCGTAACCACTAAGCTTGTTTTCTTTTAATAAAAAGGGAATTTCCCTTTTTGAATACATTTTTATTTTGATATATTTACTCTAAATAAAAAGTTTAGTAGTATAAATATTTTTATGGTGAATGGTTATCCCTTACTTTTAATCTCTATTAAATTCAGTTTTAACGTGCAAGTATGAAGTTTTTAAATTAATTTAAATTTCTAATTAATTATTAATTAATTATTAAATATTTTCTTTGTTTCAACCTAAGAATGAAAAGGCAAGGTAATTTGGATGACTTTTTTAGCAAATCTATAAAAATAACCAAAAACCCTGAACAGCAAGCTGAGAATATTACTAATTCTAATCAAACAAAACAGGTAAAAGAAAAAAATGATACTTCTGAAGTTCAACACCAATCGGAAAAAGCTGGAACGTCTCGTGATGCTGCGTTATTACATTTTTGGAATGATAAACAACTAAATTATTTTAAAACTAAATACGAGTGGCTTATTGTTGTTAGCGATGAAAATGTGGGATGTCAGTGGTGTTCGAAAGTAGAATCGTTAAATTTAGAAACTGCTAAACATTTACACATTTCTGTGGAGTGGAAATCATGTTCTGTCAAAGCTCATGGCTCGAACAAAGAAAATTTACAATCATCAATGAGAAAAAAATTGAAGGAACACAATGAATCAGCTTCACATAAAAAAGCTGGGGAAATAATAAAAATTGGTGAAACAAATATAATTTCCAAATCTTTCGATGTGGCTAATGAAAAGTATTTAAACAGCACAGTAAACATTTTTAATACTATCTATTTCATAATTAAAAACAATTACCCATTCAGTGATTTTAAAAAATTAATTGATTTACAGAAAAAAAATAATGTAGATTTTGGATTTTCATTACATTCCAGATTTATAGTTCTACTTGTCGCAAAGCTTATATCTACAGAAATAAGAAGAATTATTTTTGGAAAACTGATAAATACAGGTTGTAAAATTTCAATTATTATTGATGAAGCCTCAACTGTTTCACACAAAAGCGTTTTAGTAGTTTATTTGAAATCCGAAATTCAAGATTCCGATGATAGTGTAACAGTTTTTATTGATCTTGTCGAATTAGAAGGAACAACATCAGAAATAATTTTTAAAACCTTAATATCAGTTCTTGAAAAACATGGTTTTAATGAAAAATATTTACATGAAAATCTTATTGGATTTTGCTCAGACGGTGCTAGTGTAATGTTAGGAAAAAAGGCTGGAGTTTCTGCAAGAATTTTAGAACATTTTCCAGGTATTAGCATCTGTCACTGTTTAGCTCATCGTATTCAGTTAACTCTAGATGATGTTATCAAAGAAGTAAATGAAGTAAATAACAAATAAGAGCTACGTAAATATTGCTTGTCCGAACATAATTCGCGAATACAATCAACATATGGGCGGAGTGGATTTAATGGACGGGCTAATTGGTCGGTATCACATTCGTGTGAAGACATCGAAATACACCACAAGATTATTCTATCATCTGTTAGACTTGGCCATGGTTAATTCTTATATTTTATATAAAAGGATTAACAAAACAGATCCAAAAAATGTATCAATGCAATTGCCAAACTTTCGAACGCAGATTGCACAGGTATTATGCATGTATCAGGCAACAGGAACTATTAGGACTCCAGGTCGCCCTCGTGCTGCTCCTTTAAAAAAAACATCTTCAACTAAACACACTTATTTGCCTCCAAACGAAGTGCGTTATGACGGAATAGAGCACTTTCCGCTTCATCTGCCGCGTACTGGCAAGCGTACCTGCAAGCTACCTGGCTGTACATCAGAAACACAAATAACTTGCAGAAAATGTAATTTAAATTTATGTTTAACGCCAAATAAAGATTGTTTCTATTTGTTTCATCACAAATAATATCATAAAAAGTTCATTTTAACGTTTAAAAATTCAAATAAAATTACTTTCAAATAAAATTTGTAGTTTATATTTTTTTACGTAATAAGCCCAGCACCGCCTCAAGGCGGTTTACCTTTTTATACCTGTTAAATACAAATCCGAATTTTTTCTAACTTTTTTATTATTTGATTCGCACTTGTTACCTCAATATTAATCAACCAAAATTTTCTCGGGTTGAAAAAAAATTCAGGCAGTAGAGGGTTAATGCAAACTATTTCCTACGCTTCTGTAGGCACGTGCATTAGTACAAGAAAAAATGTACCAAAGTTTAAAGGAAAACTGACTGGAGGTAAATCAGAATTTAGATCAAATTCTAGAGGTGTGTTAGCAACTAGATGGATGGATTCCAAAGAAGTTATGGTTTTGAGCAATTGTAACGTTGCTACGAACTCAACAGTAAAGCGAAAACAAAAGGATGGAACAAAATCTGAAATAAATTGTCCAGTCAGTGAAACTATACAATGAAATCATGGGTGGGGTAGATTTAGCGGATCAAAAAATATCTACTTATGATTACGATAGAAAATCAACCAAGTGGTGGAAGAAAGTTTTTTTCAAATCAATTATGATGGCTGCAATAAATGCCCATGTATTACATCAAGAAATTCATCACAAAAAAAGTAAATTTTTGTCCTTCTAAATCCTTTAGCTGAACAAATGATTCTTGACGGGAAAAGAACATGCATCCAACAAAAGAAAACGAGCTGGACCTGGAAGAACATTCAAAAGGGTTAGAGAGATGTTGAATGTGGGTGATCATATATGTTGGTGAAATTTTTTATATTTAAATTTACATATTTTTTAAATTTATAATAATGTAGATACTTTTTAATATTTTTAAAATAAAATAATTCAAATATTATTTCAAATACTTGCAAACAAATTTTATAAATTACAAAAAACAAAAATTATAAAACTAATTCTGAAAGATTTGAAAACGATGTTATTGTTTCATCTGATAGAAAACGTGTTTTTATGTAAATGAATAAATTTGTGAATTACAGTATTTTTGCAACATTTAGTAAAGACTTTATTCATTAACATACTAACACAAATTCACTCATTCTCAAGAAAAAACAATTTTCAAATTTAGTAAATAACTAACTTTTTCAAAATTTAAACTATATTTTTCTTATTTATAATTATTCATCAAATTGAAAAAGTGGAAACAGGACTGTTCAGTAAGTCAATAAAACTGTTATATTTTATTTCTTTCGTTTTCTTTTTTAACCCTAATCCGCCTACCTGGTGACTCTGAATCACTGTTTCAAGTTTGACATTTAAATTTGTAAATGTTATATAGGCTATCCTTTTCATATCCATGGACTTTTTTTCTTTAAAGAAATACTATGTAAAAATGAAAAAAAAAATTTTTAAGTGTACGGGAACAAATATACATTTCTTTTAGATGTTTCACACCTAATCCACCCAGACAGTGATTCACGATCACCGCATTGAATCCACATATACAAGTACGTTATGTGCATAGAGTATAAGTCTAAAACCCGTTATTCTGTTATCGATTTTTTATTTGCTGTTGAACCGTAAGTAGCACGTAATCGTTTTATAATTTAGTTCTTGTTTGTTTGTACTTGAATTCGCAGTTGTTCAGTTTTTCAGGTGTTATTTCTTAATTTTTTTAACTACAAGTAAGGTACTAATTTCTACTGATTTTTCATTTTACTTCAAATAATGAATTGAGTGATAAAATTAAATTTTCTTTACGTATTGTGTGCATTCGTACATAATAAAATTGTAGTACATGCAATTATGGCAAGAAAACAAAAACTTACAGTTGAGGAAATAAGAAGAGGGATTGAAGCCAATTCAGACAGTGATAATATTTAGTTTTGTAGAAAATGAAGACAGAGAATTTGATGATTGGGTCAGTGAAAATAGTGAAGAAGATGTTATTGAAACGTTTGAGGATCTGCCTGATGAGATTGAACTGAGCGACGATGAAAATGAAGTTGAATATGAAGCTGAAAAATACTTTGGGAAAGATGGAACTGAATGGAACTCTCTACCGTTTGATCAAAAAAGATCGGCTAGTCACAACGTCATCAAATGTCAATTAGATAAAGTTGTTTTACCACCAGGAAAACATATTGAGGACGTAGATGATGCATTCAACCTTTTCTTTGCAATACAATCATCAATGAAATAGTAAATTTTACAAATATTCATGGAAAAGAGAAGGAAAGTCAGAACTGGAAATTGACTGACAGTGTTGAAATTCGAGCTTTCATAGGGCTGCTTATTTATGCTGGCACAAAAAAAGAAGGTATTTGGATTTGGATTTGGAAAACTTTTGGATATGGAATAAGTTTTATATGATAGTTTTGTACAAATTATTTTTTCTGCTAGCTTGGTACAAGTGCATCAAATGAAGATTTTTTACAGTGCTTATTTGTTCTACGTGCAAGCATTAGTTTTATTGCAATGGATATGTACCAAGTTTTATTTCTTCATTCACAATTCTGAATTGTTCCCCCAAATTTTATTTCAACTTCATAAAACGGAAAAATATTCAAAGGCGTAGAGTAGCTTATTCTAACAAAAAAAACCTTCTCATTCCAATATTTCTTACAAAATAATGAGAATATTTATAGTCTGCAGGTTGTTTTTTTTAAATACACTGGACATAACAAAACAAAGGGTATATTACTGCTTTAGCAATATGACAGACAGCGAAACTGGTTGTCCGAGATCATCTAGACGAGGGCAAAATGTAAAAAAAGTAACATCGGTAGAGAAATTATATCAAGTCCGCGAACATATAAGCAATTTTCAAACTGTAGAGTCGCATTACTGCAGAGCGAATACACAAAAAGTTTACCTCGAGGCTGGTCTGAATATTTCAAAAATGTTCCAACTTTATATAGAGAAATATGACGATCCTGTGTCGAGGCCATATATAGAAAAGTATTCAATACGGAATTTAATATTAGTTTTCATAAACCTAAAAAGGACAAGTGCGACAAATGCTACGTATATAAGCAAAATAAAACCCCAACTAATGGTGACAAAATTGGGTTTGAGGTTCATCAAAATGAGAAAATGGCTTGCAGAGGTGAACGAGATATAGATAGAAGCAATATCGACCCACATCATTGCATTATTTGCTACGATCTGATGAAAGTAATCGGTCTTCCAAAAGGCAACTCATCAATATTTTATTATAGAAGAAAACTGAACATTTTTAACATGACAGGAATTGCCATTATTCCAAATGAGAAAAGAAAGACTTATTGCGCTGTGTGGACAGAGGTACATAGCGGCAGATCAAGAAACGACATGGCTAGTGCTCTGGCAAGAATTTTGGAAAAAGCAACTGAAGATTATCCGCAGATAAAAAGAATTACTCTTTAGAGTGATTCGTGTGTCCCACAAAATAAAAACAAAATAAATGCAACAGCAATTAAAATTTTTTTACACAAACAGTCACACATTTCCTCTGTAACGCAGAAGTTTTCTGAAGCTGGCCACTCAAACATTCAGGAAATAGATAGCGTACATTCTATGATAGATCGTCATTTGAAAAACGTTGAAATTTACAGTCCGCTACACTATATCAAATTGCTTTTTAAAATCAGATCTGCTAAGGTCAATTTTGAAATCCTACAAATGAAAACTGAAGATTTCAAGGCCTTTTCGGTGTCAGCCGGAAAATTAGATTATTCGAAAATACCCTTCAGCAAAATCAAAAGTATTTTCTATGAAAAAGATAACAAGGGTGAATATATTCTGAAGTACAAAACCTCTTTTTTAGAAATCCATTTTCAAGCTGTTTCAATTAAGAAAGAATTTTCGAAGGCACACCGAAAGCTTGTACTCAAAAGAACTTCCCACTCTTCTGCAAGGTGCAATTATTAGTGTCGATAAAGTTAAAGATATAAAGGAATTACTTCCCATTTTTGCCAGAAGAAGATAGAAAATATTTTTGTGCCTTATTGAAAATTAAGAGACTTGATTGAAATACCAAATTAAAAATTACATCAAATTTCATTAATTATTTTTTTTATTATACACTAATAAATATTAATGACTGAAAATGAGAGAGGCTAAAATTATCTTTCATCTTATCTTGCCAAGGTGTGTCTTTTTGACACAATTCTAGAAAAAAACTGCAATAACTCTGTTGTTTGATTGAATCTGAAAATGTTTGCCAATTATATTCAATGTGTTTGTAATCATGTATTACGATGTTAATTTTTTCAAGCTATTATCTGTCCTTTTTTATAAGGAATATAAAAATGTGACTTATCGTGCCAAAGTGTGTATAAAAGACACAGTATTGGAAAGTACATAATTTCATTATTACAGTATACACGGTTAGAAATACTCCCGAACAACATTTTGCGTACAAGAAGGATGTTGTGCACGATTATCATACACAATTGTGCAAAGAAATATTTTGAAAAATTATTTTGCGTACGGTCGAAAAATTTATTTCAGAATAAAATTCAATATTTTGTACAAGATACGCGTTACGTACACAAGAGCACATCTTGTGCCTGACATGGTTACATTTTACTTAAAGCATAACATATATATATATATATATATACATATATATATATATTTGGCTCTGTATGTTTTGCTCAAAACAACAAGTGAAAAACACAAATATCAATATCATTGGAATAATAGCCTAATACGAAATGAATAGGATAATAAGAAAACGTTATAAATAACAGTAAATTATCTTTGCTACGCATAAAAAAGTATATGTATGTATAACCAATTCAAGTTTTATTGAGTGGTTACTAAATTAGCTCGATTCATTCCTTTCTTAGTCTCAGTATAAGTTATATCAGTGGTTATATATTGTAATTAATTTAATATTGTGAGGTTTTAAATTTTAATTTTAATTTTAGGGTGTGAAATAATAATTAGAAAAATTAGAAGGTGAGTAAAATACATTATTTATTTCAATTACAAAATAAAATTATATTCAGTTTTTTAAAAAATATAAATAAATAAATTAAAATAAAGTGTAATATACCTTAATATTATATTATATATTAAATTTTAATCCCATTGGTTTTTGCCCATGGTCAGTGTAGTGAATGCGTTTGGCTTGCGTCGTGCGCAATGGTAGTATGTTATAATTGCCATTGTTAAATCCACAAAAAAAAATAATATGAAATATTTTTTAATTTAACATTAATTAAGAAAGGTGCCGGTTCAAAATGTTTTAATAAAATAAAAACACAATGTTTTTTTAATTTACGTTATAAAAATTTTATTTTAAAATATTCTCTTAAATCTAACAATTCAATTTCTTAAACTAAATTACAAACAATTTCTAATTTACTTAAAATTCGTGTGTATTTAAATTTCAATTGAATCTAATTCAATATATATAAAATGAAATGGTACAATACTTTATTTATCAGTGTTTTAATTTAATACAATTTAAATTTTGTTTGTTCTGTTTTTCTTTTTATTGTTAATTTACTCTACGAGACACGAACTAAGACTAACTTTTTATTGATAACATTTCTTTTCATTTTAGTTCTTATTTTTTGTATTACTTTACAATTTTTAATTTTAATAATGAATTAGCTAAATTTTACAATTAGGTGAATGAATGCTAAATTTTGCAATTAGGTGAATGAATGCTAAATTGCTGACTAATTAAAAGTAAATTATTGATTGGCTTAGATTATTGTCTTTACAAATTTTAATAATGGGAATTAACTGAGTTTTGCAACTAGGTGATTGCACTTTGAGTTCGAAATACTTTTTTTTGGATTTTGGTTTTTTAGGTAATCGTACTTATCGAGTTGAATAAAATTAGTATCAGCAATTCTTTACGAAAAAGGCAATTCCACTTGTGGAGACGGAGACGTAACCCCTCCCTCCTTTTGTATCGACTCCTGACGATTCTCGTTCACTTCGATCTTTACTTCTGTTTTCCTTTGATTGCCTCGGAACCTGATGCACGAAAATAATCCTGCAATTATGATTATTGCTAGTATGATAAAATCTATTGTCAACCCCGTGTACCACCTTTCTGTCACTCGGAATTCGATCTCTTCAATGTGTTTTGTGTTATTTATTCCACCGAGGGCAAGGTGTTGTAGGTGGATTTCGCTTATGACTTGTTTTATTGTAATATTTCTTTCTACGTATGGCCATATTTTACTGTGATATTCTTTCAAAGTATTTTCTTTTTGAAAATTTCCAATTACAATTTTACAATTTGTGAATTTTATAAGGTTGTTGCCTTTTAATCTTATACCTAATTGTTGCCCACAATTGTTGGATAGCACAGACTCTCTGAGGTTTTTTGTAATCACGATGTCATTTAACACTGACTCGATACTTTCAGTAGTGTTCTTCTGGAAATTGCATTTCATTTCTTTATCATTCAGTATGTTTGAAATACATTGGTCGTTAAAAGCGATGAGTTCCCTTTTTAGTATGTTTTGCTTTTCCACATTTACAAAAACTTCCTGATTACACGTAATAATTTTTTCTACATCAGTGCTTAATTCTAAAGAGCCATTTTTATTTGGAATTTTGTTTATAATAGTTCTAAAACAATCACCCTTTGCAAAGCTTGGAATTGATATTACAAATAGAATAGTGTTTTTTTTGAAAAATACAGAATTTCTTATATAAGGTAGTGTCTCGACTGTAATTTCATTATCAATAATCTCTTCTTGTGACAATATATCTCTTGATAAAATTCCTAATTTACTAGTTAATATTATTTCCTTAATACTTGAAATTTGTCTTAACAAAATATTAATGTTTTCGTTTATTTCGTTTACAATCATAAAAAATTTTAAGTCATTATCTACTTTGTTTACATGAATTTCAAAATTATTTATCTTATTACTTATCACGTTTTGTATTACATTAATATGATTTGTTGTATTCTGGATCTGGTCTGAAATTTGTTTATTTATCATTACTTGATCATTTAACGTTTTTATTATCTGCCTATTATTCAATTCAACTGTATCGAAATGTCTTTGAATTTCGTCGCGTTCGTCATTGTCCATTACTCCGGTCAAAAATTGGAGGCCCTTGCCTGCGATGTTAAATAATCCGCGTTTGCTTATATGATGAGGAATGATACTGTTATAACTTTCTTTTAGATTTTTTAGATTGTGTAAGAGAGTGATCGGAATTTGATTTTTATTATTCAATTGAACGATATTCGATTCTATTTTGCCGATAGTGTCTTCATATTGGGATAGGTCTATTACGTGCAGAATTCTTCTATAACTGTGGATAATCTTTAGTTCAGACTCGCGGACTAAAATGTATCCATTTCCAGAATTTATTTCGTCTATTTCTAACGATGAGTGGGTGGAAATTAGAGGTAACATTATTAAGAATATGATGAAAGTAATTCCTGAAAAGAAAGTAACATTAATTTTGATATTTCTGTTTTCTCTTAAATTGACTCATATATCTAGGTATTTTTTCTTTGTTGATCATGAAGTGCTCGTTATCATTATTCTGAATAGTTACTTTTTTATGATATGGTTGGAGTTTGGTGATACGGTTAAGCTTAAGGTAGTCTGAAGGAATATCTTGAACCCTATTTTTATTGTGATATTTAATTCTTTTTTCCTTGGTTTTCTGTAAAGTTTCACATATTGAGGGGTATTCATTTGGACTAATTGTTCCATTTAAGAAATCAATGGGTTTTTTTCCTGTAGAAGAGTGTGTTGTTTCGTTATAAATTTTAACACTTTTTATTACTAAATCTTCGTCTAGCGGTATTCCTTGTTCTTTCTCGATTGCACCCAGAATCCTAATATGCTCGTTCAGAGTGTTATGAAACCTTTCTATGTCACTATTACTGGTGTGGTTGTTCGGCGTAGTAAAATGAACATCTATGCCTTCATTTTTAAGAAAATTGGTAAAGTTCAGACTGTTGAAGCCTTTTTCTTGGTCCGTTATTATTTTCTTGGGTTTTCCTAGAGAAGCGATGTATTGCATTAGACCGTTTCTTAAATCCAACCAATTTCTTGATTTCAAAGGTATAACCTGCGCGTGTTTGGTAAATTTGTCTATCAAGGTTAAATGGGGATTTCCTTTGTTTTTGAACCAGATATCCATGTGTACTAATTCTAAAGGTTTGCTTGGGGTTTCCGTGATTTTAAGGGGTAATTTTAAAGGATGTCTGTCATATTTAGCTACATTACAAATGTGGCAATTGTTTATAACTCTTTGGATTTCGCTTTTTAATTTTGGGAAATAAATTTTATCTTTTAATTCAAGATATACGTCATTAATACCTCTGTGATTGGTTTTGTTATGTTGTGCTAATATTCGTTCTTGTAATTCGTCTTGAGTTTTTATGTCTTTTAACATAAATGAGCACTTGTTTAGTTTTAACAATTTGTTTTTAGAAAAATGTTTGAGATAAGTATTTTGAAAAACAGTATAGATCGAGATGTCTTGTATCATTATTCCCACTATTCCCTTACATGGAATATGGTTTTTGAGAAGATCGATAAAATAGTCTTCGTCGAAATAGGGGTTTGTGAATGTTTTCCTCGTTCTACCAAAAAATTTTTCAAAGTTCACTTTGGGTGGTGAGCCTTTTTGTATTACAATTTGAGTTTTGTAAAAGTTTAGGGGTGATTCTGAAATAGGTATGTGCTCAGTATTGTCTTCATTAGCTGAGTGTATTGTCGCACCCGTTGAACTAATCTCGTTTGATTCGAGTTCGCTATTATGAATTTCTACTCTAGATAAAGCGTCAGCCACTTTATTTTCTCTACCACTTAAATACTGGATGTCGAAATTAAATTCTTCTAATCTTACTTTCCAGCGTTGTAATTTTGAATTCGGTTCTTTCAGATTGTGAAGCCACTGCAGCGATTTATGATCTGTTTGAATAATAAATTTTCTACCGTAGAGATATGGGCGAAAATATTTAGTTGCCCAAACTATCGCGAGTAATTCTTTCTCGATAGTTGAATATTTACACTCGTGTTCATTGAGTGTACGTGAAGCGTAACAAACCGGGTGATTATTTTGAGACAGAACTGCGCCGATTGCGAGATTACTGGCATCGGTGGTTAAAGTGAATTGTTTTGAAAAGTCTGGGTAAACTAATATTGGATCTGAAGTAACTAATAGTTTCAATCTATTAAAAGAATCTTTGTATTCGGGATCATTGATATTTATTCGTTTATCTTTTTTCAGGCATGAAGTTAACGGTTTTGCAACTTTTGCGAAGTCTTTTATAAATTTTCTATAATACCCTACAAGACCCAAGAATGATTTAATTTGTTTCGGCGTCTTTGGAATCGGAAATTTATTAATGGCCTCTATTTTGTTTGGGTTAGGCTTTATTCCAGTTGGTGTTATAACATGACCTAGGAATTCGGTCTCTTGCTTCATGAACTCGCTTTTATCGAGTTGAATTTTCAAGTTGGCATCTTGTAATTTCTTTAAGATTTTTCTTAGAGAATCAAAATGCTCTTCCTTGCTTGTACTGAAGATAACGATATCGTCGAGATAGACGTAACAAATTTTCCCAATAAATTCTCTTAGCACGGAGTTCATCAAGCGTTGAAATGTGGCGGGAGCATTCTTTAATCCGAATGGCATCCTGACAAATTCGAAATGCCCACTATCTGTGCTAAAAGCAGTTTTCTTTATGTCTTCTTTAGCTACTTCTATTTGGTGAAAGCCTTTCGCAAGGTCTAGAGTAGTAAAGTACATAGCCCTCCCCAGTTTATCTAGTATATTATCAATGTTTGGAATAGGGTATTTATCGTCAATGGTTACATTATTTAGTTTCCTGTAATCAATGACGATGCGCCATTTTTTCTCGCCAGTTGCATCTACCTTTTTGGGTACTACCCAAATTGGAGCTGAATATGGAGAGTCACTAGGTCTAATGATACCTTGTTTTAACATATCGTCGATTTGGGTTTTAACTTCTTGACGGTGGACTTCAGGGTATCGGTAGAGTTTAGTATAAATTGGAATTTCATTGACAGTGTTTATTTTATGAGTTATTTCATGAGTGAAGGATAGGTTATCACCTTTATGGTAAAAGGCTTTGTCAAAATTTTTAATTAATTTTAATAGTTCGCGTTTTGTAGTTTCGTCTAAATGATTGCATCTTATTTCGTTCTCGACATTAAATATTTCATTTTGAAAGGCTTTTAATTCTTTTAAAGGAACAGGAATTTTGTACTCGTTTTCTTCATTTGCGCTGAGATAGAGAGGGATTTCATTGCCTGTATTTAATTTTAAAATTTTATCTTTATAGTCTATTTTCGCTTGCAGGGGTAATAGTATGTTGTTACCTATTAGCCCATCAAACTTTTCGTGAAATTTTACTTCTAGAAATTCTAGTTTTTCTCTCGAATCAAATTCTGAAAAAGGGTCAATGGTTACTTTAGTATTACATGAAATAAAATTGGTTAAAGTTTTAATTTTAATAGGAGTTATTTTAGTTGAAAATTTTGGGTTACAGATGCCAGTGTTAATTATACTCGTAGTTGCACCAGTATCAATAATAAATTTTAAAGGCCTACCGCGTGACTGTATTCTTATATAAGGTAATTGTTGTCCGAGGCTGCTGAGAGAAAATTTTCTACTTGATCCTCAGTTTCTATTGAGTGAATTCTAGAATTTGTAGATCTGTCAACCTCCATTGGTTCTGGAACATTGTTGCTATTACCGCGATTGTTGTGGTTGTTATTATTATAATTATGATTGTGCTGTTGGTTTTGTCTATTAAACTGGAATGATCTAGAATTGTGGTTTTGTTGATAGTTTCGGTTTCCAGCTCTTATGTTATTCTGTTGTCTATTAAAATTGTCGTGTCGTTGACTGGAATATCTTTCGTTAGAATGTGGTTGATTTTGCACGTAATTTCTTTGAAAATGTGGTTTATTTGGTTTATCATACAGGTTTTTATTTTTAGAGTAATTGTTATTATTTTTAAAGGGATTGTAGTAGGCATAATTGCCTTCAACTAGAATATCCAAGGCTGATTCTAAAGAGTCTGGATTTCTACTAAATAGAATAGAGCGCATTGGTTCAGGCATCTTATCTTTAAAAATTTTTAGGGCTGTTTGAATGTTTGACTTAATTAAAGCTCCCGAGTTTGTTTCGTCTTTTACTTTATTATTTAGCCGTCTTAAAATACTAGTTATTTGGTTATAAAAATCGATACAGTTGGAAGTAAATGCTACGCTTCTTAATTCATCAAATATTTGTGAAGAAGATCGTTTATCACCGAAATTGTCTATTAATGTCTTTTTAATTTCAGACCAGGTCTTAAGATGACTATTTATTTCGATAATTTCTCTAGCCCTACCACTAAGCTTACTTCTTATTTTGTTTAGTAAAATACTCTGACTACTTGCATTATATTTAATCATTAAAGGACTAATCTCATCTACTAAATCTAAAAATGTAAATAAGTCGCTACTTTTACCGTTAAATTCAGGTAAAGACCCAATATATTTCAATGGGTCGATAGTCAGCTCTAAAGCCATGTTGTTCGCCTGCTGATGTCGTTGTTCTGGTTGATTTTCTTGCTGTCCGTTGGTATTTGCGTCTTCAGAACTCATGAACCTCATGAACCGATAACGTGCCTCCAGTCGTTTGTATTTTCTTGCTAATTTGTCCACTTTTGCTCGTAGTTCAGAAAATAACTATTATTAATTTTTAAATAAGTCTTTAATCTTTGAATGAAACTGGTTACAACTTAGTTCACAGTTCACAAAAAAAAAAAATTTTTTTTTTTTTTTTTTTTTTTTTTTTTTTTTTCACTTAGGAGAATTTTTTGTAATCGCTCACAATTTAAGTACTAGTTCACAATTCACAGAACAAATGTTAATGAAAACTTTTAACACTGCCTATAAACTATTACATTTACACTCAAGTTTCGTTTTTATCATTCACGAATAATTCGCTTTAGTACGAAAACCCCTTTTTTGTATTAAATAGTTTAAGTACGTTTAGTGTTCACAAAAATTTTGTTTATTCTTTTTTTTTGTTTTTTTTTTTTTTGTTTTTTTATTTCACAAAAACTTTTGCTTTTATTGTACAACAGTTAAGATCGAATAGTAAAAATTTTTTGTTTTTCGCGTTTTTTATCCTGGATTCCTTTACTGGAATCCTACCGACTGCGCCATTAAATTTTTTCAAACGGAAAAAATTAAAAAAAATTTTTTTTTTACAATAAAACTCGATTTTTTCAACTTGGTACAATACTTTATTTATCAGTGTTTTAATTTAATACAATTTAAATTTTGTTTGTTCTGTTTTTCTTTTTATTGTTAATTTACTCTACGAGACACGAACTAAGACTAACTTTTTATTGATAACATTTCTTTTCATTTTAGTTCTTATTTTTTGTATTACTTTACAATTTTTAATTTTAATAATGAATTAGCTAAATTTTACAATTAGGTGAATGAATGCTAAATTTTGCAATTAGGTGAATGAATGCTAAATTGCTGACTAATTAAAAGTAAATTATTGATTGGCTTAGATTATTGTCTTTACAAATTTTAATAATGGGAATTAACTGAGTTTTGCAACTAGGTGATTGCACTTTGAGTTCGAAATACTTTTTTTTGGATTTTGGTTTTTTAGGTAATCGTACTTATCGAGTTGAATAAAATTAGTATCAGCAATTCTTTACGAAAAAGGCAATTCCACTTGTGGAGACGGAGACGTAACCATATATATATATATACATATATATATATATTTGGCTCTGTATGTTTTGCTCAAAACAACAAGTGAAAAACACAAATATCAATATCATTGGAATAATAGCCTAATACGAAATGAATAGGATAATAAGAAAACGTTATAAATAACAGTAAATTATCTTTGCTACGCATAAAAAAGTATATGTATGTATAACCAATTCAAGTTTTATTGAGTGGTTACTAAATTAGCTCGATTCATTCCTTTCTTAGTCTCAGTATAAGTTATATCAGTGGTTATATATTGTAATTAATTTAATATTGTGAGGTTTTAAATTTTAATTTTAATTTTAGGGTGTGAAATAATAATTAGAAAAATTAGAAGGTGAGTAAAATACATTATTTATTTCAATTACAAAATAAAATTATATTCAGTTTTTTAAAAAATATAAATAAATAAATTAAAATAAAGTGTAATATACCTTAATATTATATTATATATTAAATTTTAATCCCATTGGTTTTTGCCCATGGTCAGTGTAGTGAATGCGTTTGGCTTGCGTCGTGCGCAATGGTAGTATGTTATAATTGCCATTGTTAAATCCACAAAAAAAAATAATATGAAATATTTTTTAATTTAACATTAATTAAGAAAGGTGCCGGTTCAAAATGTTTTAATAAAATAAAAACACAATGTTTTTTTAATTTACGTTATAAAAATTTTATTTTAAAATATTCTCTTAAATCTAACAATTCAATTTCTTAAACTAAATTACAAACAATTTCTAATTTACTTAAAATTCGTGTGTATTTAAATTTCAATTGAATCTAATTCAATATATATAAAATGAAAAATTCAATATTTCAATTATACAATAATATTTCAATTAGACCGGAAATGGTTATGCAAATAAATTTAATTAAATATGTTACAAATCAAACAAACTATGAATTTATTATAACAGCAAATATCAAATTTTAATTTTACTTCAATTATAAGTTGCATATGTTCTAACGACTAATTTAATTATTACTGTTGGTATAGGTCGACCTACACGAATAGATGGCGTTGTAGACACTATGTTGATTGAAGAACGATGACCAATTTAACGATGAATGTTCAAATTTTCAAATTTTCAAATTTGTTATGCGGACTGAAGATTTACCGTCGGGAATTGATGACTGTCGAGATGAAAATATTTCTCACTGTCTCGATGTAATTTTAATTTTCCAAAATAGTTTAAGTTTTCGATGCTACCTCTTAGCGATGTTTCTTTAGAAAATTTCTAAGTCCAAGAAATTTTCTAAGTGTTTAACGATGATGAATTTCTGCTCTGTGTTAGAAAATTTTGTAAAAACTTGTGAATAACTTTGAGTGGTAACTATTTGACTGGTAACCTTTTGACAGATCGGACAGTACTGACATATGTAATTATGTATGTATATGTATATTTCATTTATATTTACATGTACGTGTGGTTATATATGCCTTCTTATATATATATTTTTATTTACATTTTATATTTTAGGGTTAAATAAAAATAATCGTGAAAAGGTAAAGGTATTTACCTTTTATCAAATTTTTTTTTAATTTAGGTAAGTCTTAATTTAAATTAATTTAAGTGATAATTTTAATTGAATTTAAACATTCCATTTATATTTGCTGTGTATTTGTGCATTTTGTGTTTCAATTTTATGTGTTGTGAGATGTGGTGATATATTGTGATGTTATTTTTTACACATATTGTGTTATGAATATTTTTTTGTGATAATAATGTTTTCTCCATATTAATTATGTTGTGATTCGTAATATTTTGTTAAATGTTCTGTTTTATGTATTTGTATTATTTTATGTTATATGTTTGGTTAAGTGGTTTGTTTACATATTTTTGGTGTTGGTCTTTTTGTGTATTGTTTTTTAGGCATCGATATTAATTTCTATTTTTTATTTATTTTAGGATACTCCTGGATTCTATGACGAAATAGTGAAACAATTTTTATCACGTGAGTATGTGTCAAAAGATAATAAAGGTAGAAAATTAATAATACCCCTTTTATTTTTATTTTCAGATAAAATGTTGAACAAATTCAACAGCCATGTATTGCAAAATAAGAACTTTATAGAGATTTTATTTGGTTTTATTTAGTGTGCACATATAAAATTAAAAACTCCTTTACCAGAATACAATTAAATATTTTACTTCTTCTTATCATTATCTTACTCGGCATTTTTAAAGAATTTTCGTGCTTATTAATTATTAGAAATTTAATAATTCTACAAACGTGTAAGAAGTTTTACTTTTTTTTTCTAACTTTGATCATATTTTAATTCCACTGTTTTTTACGCATGGTTAGTGTAGTGAATGCGTTTGTCTTGCGTCGTGCGCAATGGTAGTAAGTTATTATAACTTTTTGTCTTCCAACTTAATTTAAAGGACTATATTAAAATATTTGCAGTAATTGACAGCAATTGTTTACATTGTCTACGTGTCAGTGTCACCACCATCGCCTTCAAATTATTCATATCTTCCTCTTCAATCAGAACTTCACCAAATGTTTTCAAAACCAAAGCGAGATTTGAAATAGAACATGTGGAGTCTAAAGGCTATGTAGGTGAACCGCCAACTAAAAAACAAAAAAATCTTAAAAATACAGATGAACAAGAAAAAGAAAACCGAGACAGTAATACTGAATGTTTGTCTTCATGTTCTATCCCGCGAGAACTACCACCAACGCCTTCTTATGAAAAAGAGAAAAGAAACCGAGACAATAACATTGAATGTTTGTCTATGTGTTCTACCCCGCGAGCACCACCACCAACACCTTCATATTATTCATCGCCTATTTCGTCAATAACCACTTCACCTGTAAAAGCAACAGTATTTCGAACTATTTCCCATCACCGTATAACTAAAGCGGGTTTTGAAAAAAAAATATGGAATTGAATGAGAACGTCAGTGAACCGCCAACCAAAAAGAAAAAAAAATAAAACTATAAATGAAAACTATGCAACTAGAATAACAGATTTGAAAGAGAGATGAAAGATGTGGGACATCAAATAGATTCCTTGGAAAATAGCAGTGAAAATGCTAAAGAGTTTTCGAAAATGATTCTTTTAGGCCAGCGAAAATGGGATGAAAAGCAAAAAATATTAGCACAGACCTTAAACTATAAATCAAGTTTTGTATATAATTTTATGAAGACAAATTTAGATTTCAAACTGCCTTCAAAGTCGTCTATTCATCGTTGGGCTCCTTTGAAACGTGTAGGTACAGGATTTAACAAAAATTTATTGTTTAATTTAAGGAGAATTGTTTCAGATATGAACGAAAAATCCAGCAAATTGTGATAATTGTGATATTCTGATAATTGACAACTGTGATGTTCTTAGAAATTAAATTTTGCACTAAAAAAAATCAGTCCTTTTCAGGACTACGAAATAATTGTTTTAAAGAGTGAAACTTTATATTTTATTTATTTCTCAACGAGAAATATCAACAACAACAACAACGGGTAAACAACTTTTCGATGCAAAACCACTGTTGCATTTTATCACAGAAGTCAAGAACTACGAAAGACAATCAAATAAAATAAAAAGCAAATGAAAGGCGATGCATTGGGCTATATTTTAAGTAAAAAAATTTCAAAAAAAAATGGGAAAAATTTTGAGACATTTGACCTTGAACTTAAAATTTTCCGTTTTTTTCCACGAATTTTTGACTTTGATGAGCCGTATCTTCAGCACCGCTAGCCCCTAGTGGCGGAGCAAGAAATAGACGCAGCACTAAGAAAGAGGATGAGGCCAACAAAAAACGAAACCACCCCTATCTTCAAGCATCGGATTTCCCGATCACGTTGGCGAGGAAGTCCCCAGAAGATGAAACCAAATATGTACATCATGGTACGCAGTGACACCATCGACACGCAGAGATTTGTAAGCGCAAATAATAATTAATTAATTAATAATAATTCTTGCGAACAAAAAGGCAACTACAAATTCAAATGCAGTTGGTAGGTTTGGAACAAATAAATTTGAAAAACATTTAATTTATGAAAAATCGTGAAATTTTATTTTTAAGAGTGCGATGTAAATATTGGAGGAACAAGCCCAAAAAATTAAATTCAAATGATTTTCGAGAATATAGTAAAAGTAAAGTTTTTGTTGTTTTTTTTAACGGACGAATTCTAATAATGTTTTATTTCTCTTTTGTTATAAGAACAAAAAGATGACGAAGCTTTACCAGGACCTTCAAACCAAGTAAGCACCCCTTCAAATTTTAGTGAAGACAATTTGACTGACTTCAGTGTTTCATCAGAATCTTACCGTCCAAGCTTTATGTCTGAAGAAAATAACTCTGAAGATGTGCAATCTGTAGCTATACCAAAGAAAAGGAAATTGAACGTGACAAACTGGAAAAAAAATATAAGAGCAAGAGGTGAAACGTACACTAGAGTGCGAGGTGCCCAGCGACAAGCTAGACCTTCACGTTGCACAGATAAATTAATACATAAATATATTACAAATTGTAAAAGCATAGGGGAGGAAAACAGAAGAAAATTGTATGAAGAGTTGCGTAAAATCGGAAATATAGATGACCCAAAGGCAATTTATAGAGTCACATAGAAAATAAACAAAAACGCCAAACAACAAGAAATCTGACTGACTCCCGCAGAAAGTTTACAGTGCATTATTATTTTACGGTTTAAGGAGAAAAAAGAAAAGTTTGCAAATTGTTTTTCTTAGCAACGTTATATATTACAGATGCTTTGGTAAGAACTACTATATTTAAAACAAATGATCAAGATGCCACACAATAAATTGATTCAAACAGAGGAACAATATTTAGAAAAACACATTCTATCATTCCCTGCTGTAGAGTCACATTATTGCCGCAAGTCATCAGGAAAAAAGTATTTAGATTCATTCCTCAATGTCAAAACAATGCACCGAATGTAAATGACTGCAAAAAAGATAATGTACAACCTGTTGGCATTAGTAAATATAGAAGTGTTTTTAAAAGTTATAGGGTGGTTAAAAATTCTGTTATTTAACAGGATTTCTGTTATCATTCATAACAGAATTCGACTTATAACAGATCTGTTATATTTGGTATTCTGTGTGCAATTTATTTTCGAATCTGCTATGAAGTTGTCAAATCGTTTTCGAAAACAGCTGTTTTTTGTTTTTTTTTTTTACAATTAGTAAAAAGTAAAAGTGATATAGTTTAATTTAAATTCAAATTTTGTAAATAACATTAGTAAATAGTAAATAAATTAGTAAATAAAATTTTTTTAAAATTAAAATTCACTTAAAAAAAAGTGGATAAATACATAAAATAGTTATTTCCTTTATTTATTTTTTTTATTTTTTATAATTTTTTTTATTAACCTATATATGCCTATTGTCCTACATGTAGAACGGCGACAAGTTTAATCATGTTCAAGAATTGGTTGTATTTTTAAACATAACGGTCCATTTGCTATTATTTAGAGATATAAGCGCAACAAAATATAAATATTGCTGTTTTATGTGGACTTTTGACTCGTCGTTTTCGTTAGAAATTGAAATTTGTAGTAATGTTGAGTAACGGTAATACTGAATATTCTACAGGGTAAGTATTTTAGCATAATACGTGCAATGAAGCAAATATTTTGTTGTTTGTACTGTTGTCAATAATTTAGAATCAAAATTATAATGATAAATAATTTGATTATAATATTTTTTTGTACATTTCTTATGTCCTACATGTAGGACAGTAGGCATTCATGAAACTTTTATGAGAAATGTTTTAAATTTTTTTAGTTCGAATTTTTTTCCCATTTCTACTGAAAACGTCTACAATAAAAATGTTAAAAGAGCTAGATTAGCTGATTTGTTAGATGACATCGAGCAATGTTGCTCCAGCCTGCAACATTTGAATATTTATATATAACCTCCAGAAAACGCCACAGGATATGTTACTGATGAAGATTCTGATGAAGATACTGATTCAATACTATGATGAAAAAGCAGCATTTGAGGATGAACAAAGATCCATTTTAATTACTTTGGTAGCTCAATATTTTGATAATTACAACATGCACATGTCCCTAACAACGAGCTATCAACTCGAAAGGGAAATCATAAACACTTTTCCTACTGAAAAACTAGTAAGTTTTTATTTTTGTGAAAATATATTTTTTAGACACGAGAATTCAAAAACTTTACTAATTGTTTACAGGATTACTATCGTACTGGCAAACGAGAAAAAATATATATAAAATTTTGTAATCTAAAAGTGCAAAGTAAAAATGTAAGACACATAAAAGCAAAAAAACCTTGGAAAATACACCTGAAAAAGAAAATTTTAGTAAGTTCTGAAAGGGGGGAGTCTAAAGCAAAAGCCAAATTTTTATGTAATTATATTATTATTTTGATTTTTTTTTATTTTAAAGCACCATATAACTTCGATTAATTTTTTTATTGTTTTTGAAAACTTTTTGAAGTTGTCAATTATATATATAACTTCGAATATTTTATGTATGAAAATTTATGAACGCGTGTGGTACGAGCCTAAGCAAATCTGAAGTCTACGTTGTTTCGTATATCTTTCTTGCAAATTTTTTTTGAAAACATTTTGGTCTTAAAACTCTGCATATCAATTTATAATTTATAATCCCTGATTTGTCTTTATACCTGGCCTTGTCTTTTCTTGGACGTACAACATTTATATTGTTATGTCTTATGTTATATTTATAACTTAACGTTGACGCGCGCGTGAAGTTTTGCTGCTGTCACATTGTGTATACAGCAAAGTCGTATTTTACATGTTTTATATATAACTTGAATGTAGTATATGGTGATATAGTACCCTGTTGGGACATATCACATAGTCAGCGACAAAAATACAGGTCCACCCAATTTTAATAAAGGACATTCAAATTTTGTTGTTGTTTTATTTTGATTTTTTTTGTTATATATAAAATTTATCGAATTTTTTTTTTTCTCTAACGCGTCTGTATATTTGTAATACAAATTATATGTATAAATTAAATAAAATTTTTTTCAGCAGTGTAAATTAATGAAATATACAGGGTGGACGGAAATTATGGTACCAGGTAGAAAATTTTTTTTGTGCAGGTGCAGTGTTTACCATTTGAGATATAATGGGAATTCCCAGTTTTTGTTTTATTGCTAGGATAAGTCATGGCTTTAGTTATTTAATTATTACAGAAACGTAGTTATTTTGTTTTAGTTTTTCAAACAGTGCACATCGAAGTGAAGGTTGCATTTTTTGTGTATAAATTTCCAAATTTGTTGTGACATAGGGTTATTTGTTTAAATCAAGGTAAGTTAAGGATAATTTAATTTGTTGAAAAAATTGTTTTATCCTTTCAGTTTTTAGTTTCACTAAATGAAACATTTTTAAATTCTTTATTGCTATTTTATAGTATGCTTATTTTGTTATTGACCTTTTAGAGTTTCGTGTATTTTCGGTATTTCCCAAACTCTATTTAAGTTTTATGTTATTAATTTTTTTTCAAAGCTATTTTGTTCATTTTATTTTAGTTAAATATGAAAGACAAAATACAATTGAGAGCAAATATTCAACAACTTTTTAAGGAAGGGCACTCCATCTCGTCAATAAGCCGACAGCTGAAAATTTGCAGGAAAACTGTAAGAACATGGATAAGCAGACCAGAAAATAATCTCCAAAATAAGAAGGGAGCTAGAAGACCAACAAAGCTATCTCCAAAAACAAAAAGAAGGATTAGATATCTTGCCAAGGATAAATGGGGAATTGGGACCCGGAAGATAACGTCTCTACTAAACTCCTCGAAAAGTTACGTCGAAAGAGGCAAAACGATAAGCAGAACCACTGTAAAGGACTACATTAGAAGCCGTCCTTGGGGCAAACATGCGTATGTCCGACCAGTTAAACCCATCTTAACTGAAAAAAATTTAGAGGATAGAAGAAACTTCTGCGAAAGGATGATGAGAGAAGGATTTACAGACGACACAGATCGTGGGAAGAAGCAACGGTCAAGAATTTTGTTTACTGATGAATCTATTGTTGAATTACATCCTAAATTGAACAAGCAGAATTATAAGATACGAACATCTGATCCTACTTCAATATCCCCATTACAAAGACCCAAACAAAGCGTCAGAATTATGGTGGCTGGTGGAATAAGTTCAAGGGGAAAAACGGAGTTAGTGATTGTCGACCAGAACTGCACTGTAAATGGTCAATATTACAGGGAGAACATCTTACCAGTCTATGGGCAGGTAGCTAAGAACTTAAATCAGTTCCCTCGGCGAAATCCTGCTATACTAATGCAAGATGGAGCAAGATGCCATACGGCAAAATTGAGCATTGACGAGGCTAAGAAGTGGTTTTCATGTGTATGGACAGATTGGCCTGGAAACTCACCCGATCTCAACCCAATTGAACATTTATGGACAAGACTTCAGCAATCAGTGTTTAAGGATCCCCGTCCATCGAATAGAGAAACTTTGATTGAAAGAATAAGGCAAAAATGGGACAGCATCAGTGTAGATGAATTATTTGTCCTCACAGAAAGTTTCAAGAGCAGAATACTGGAGTGCACCGAAAACCAAGGGCGCCATACGCATTATTAATTATTCTACTTAATTTCTTTTAATGTAAGCTATATACAAAATAAAAATCATCTAAAATAGTTAGACATCTTTTTTTATTTTCGAAGTAATAACTGGTACCATAATTTCCGTCCACCCTGTATATAGTGAATAACATAAAATATATGGTGAATTTTTTTTACAGTGAATGACAAAATTATTTGGACACATAGCTTGTTTAAATTTTAGATTTGATTTTAAAAATTTTTTTTTTGAATTTTTTTTGCGATACGCGTCGATTGTAGAATTCGGTATATGTTAAATTAAATTAATAATTTTTTTTTATTTTAAAACATAATTAAATTCGCGTTACGGTAGTTAAATTTAATGACGAATGTTTAATTAATTAATGTAATTATAAATATAATATTTACTATTGTCGATTTTTTTTATATTTCGGGTTATATTACAGTCAGCAACATAATTTACGGTCCACTATAAAATTTTTTTTATTTTTTTTGAAAATTATCGTACAGTGCATGTTAATTATATTGATCCATCGGTTATTAAATTGTTTTTAACAATTTTTTTTTAATAATATATGAATAAATAGCGGTCGCATATTTAATTAATTTTCAGAAATTTGGATTAGTGAATTTTTTTTTGGATTTATCAAAAGTATCAGACGGTTGAACAATTTTTTTAAAATTTTTTGTATTATTAATTTTTTTTATATAACGCGTCATTCGCAACGTCAATATATTTATTGAATTTAAACTTTACGGAGATTACCGTAACATATCTTAATTTTTTTTGTACATCTCAGTTTTATTTCCATATTTACATATCGTAATTTTTGTTACAATCCGCGCCATAATAACAGAGCATTGCATATTAAGTTATTTTAATTACTTCGTTTGAGTATTATTTGGATAATTTATTAACAATTTACATACACGATCATTTATTAATACCGGTTGTTCAATAAAATTTTTTTTTCTCGTCTTTTCGTAAACACTGAACGTTTCCTTCTAATATTTCGGCTATGTCATGTTACCGTCGGCGTCGTAATTAACGTCCCACCTACTTAATTTTTTTTACAACTGTTAAAATATACAACTTTTTTTACTCGTTTTTTTTATAAATATTCGATTATTCAAAATTTTCTTTGGCTTCCTGAGTTTTTTTTTGTAAACAATTTATTAAAATAAAATTTTATAAACTTTTGACAAGTAACGTAGTTTTAATTATTTTCGCCTTATTTTTTTTTCTTCATCTTTACACACATTGTATGATAAATTTTATTTCTTTAATTATCCCATTAAATTACCTTGTATTTTTTTTTATCCTTTAAATAAAGCGTAGTGATTATTCTCATCCTTATATACCATTAAATGCCTTCATCAAGAAAGGTGAATAAACCAATCATTATTCAACAGCGAGTGACGAGCGGTAAAAATAAATCAAATACAACAATGTCGTCTCAAACTACGGGAGAAACAACGATTTCAGAAGGAGTTATAGGATCTGGGGAATCAATGATTTCACCATCTATGTCAATACCATCTATAGTTCCAGAGGCGTACCCTCCAAATCATATCAAGGATTCCGGATTAGCATCCAGTGATGCTACAGATCTCCAACTCAGTACGGGTTTTGGCAGTTTCCGTCCGTTGCAGCACTCTCCACCACATATAACATCCAGTAGTGGAGCGGTGCCCAAGGAAAAGAACTCTGGAGTGACTTTACAACCTGAGATGAGCAATGAAGAGTTTTTAAATAATGTGGCTGGGGCGGTCAACTCTGATTATCAACATCCCGTCTCTGTTACCTATACAGTTCGTCCTTCATCGTTAACTCAGCCTATCTATTCATCAGTATGGCAAAATAATTTTGCATCAGATTTCAGAAATATCCCAATTAGAACATCCATCAATTCAATCACTACACACACTAATCCAAATTACATCATGTCTTCTGGTCTTAATCACCAATTGCTTTCAAGTAAACTGTCTACACCTCGTAAACTGCAACCAAATCGAATTCAAACTACAAACGCGTCAAATAATATTCAACAACCGGAACAACGCAATCCGAATACGCCTGGTGGAAACAATAGTGAACACTTTCGTAGTTCTGGTTATGTCCCAAAACTACCCCACAAATCATCTATGTTAACATGGGGTTTAACGTATTCTGGATTTTCAGATCCATTGCCCTGTGACGAATTCATTTTCAGAGTTGAAACATTAGCAGACAAATATGGCATATCACACGGCGAATTATGTGCAAATATTCATTTATTACTAAAAGATCGTGCTTCTGATTGGTACTGGACACAGTTTTGTAGAGATGCCCGAAACTTTACGTGGCATTCTTTTAGGAATGAATTTATACGATATCATCAGCGTCTTACATCCGATTATGAGATTGTAAGCGCCATGATGAATACGCGTCAAGGTAACGAAAGTTTCGATGATTATGTTCAAAGATTAATAGTGCTCCGTAATCAGATGCGATCTCCAATGTCCGAATTTGACTTCATTAATATAATTCGAGACAATTTAAATTCTAGATTAGCCGCAATGGTTTATATGTTGCCCGTCTCAACTCTGCCACAACTTCGTGAGCAATGTAGAAAAGCTGAGCGTTACATCGCTGTACAAACAAATAGAATACGACAAACGTATCGACCCAGAATTAACGAGATTAATACAACTTTTTCATGGAATCCTCAGGATGCATATTTTGAATTTGAACCTGAACCAGAGGTTCCAGTTCCAAATGTTCATTATGTTGAATCCAGACAGGAGGAGCCTGTGAGGGTTGATGAGGTGGCCAATGGCAAAGTACGAGCGATTTGTTGGAATTGCCGTCGAAGTGGCCATTATTTTCAAGACTGTCCCGAAGAGCAAAGAAATTTGTTCTGTTTTAAATGTGGTAATCCTGGCACAACGTCACCTAAGTGTCAAAAGTGTTCGGGAAACAGGACAACGAGTGGCCCTCGCCACGGGACGAACCACTCGACGACGATTCCCGCGAATCAGCCCATACGCCCATTGAACCAGACCCATCCACCACCACTGGCTCACCATCCGAAATAAAAATATTAACAAAATCTGTTATGTCCGAATCACCAAACACCGAATGTCCCAAACTAACGCCAATTATTCCATGGCATATCCGCTGGTCCAAGTACTCGCAAGTTCGCGACAGAATTTTTAGTCCTGCCTTTGTGTCTGAAGTAAATTGTCATAAGCGTGCAGTAAGACTTCGTAAATTTCGTCAAATACGTAGAGAACTGAGGAAGAGTAGACATCTCATACACCTCGCCGGTCTAATCAGACATCCGTGCGACGATCGCCCTTATGCGAAAGTCAAAGTCGCAAATGTTGAAGTTATCGGATTATTAGACAGTGGAGCAAGCATTTCATGTTTAGGCCGAAATGCCTTAAAACTAATTGATAAAATTAATGCTGATGTCATACCTCGTTCTCAATCAGTCATGACCGCTGATGGCAAGGATCAACTGATACAAGGTTATATCGAAGTTCCAATTACCTTTATGGGTTCTACACATCTAATGAAGTTGAGCATAGTGCCATCATTGAGACAAGAGTTATATCTTGGTGTAGATTTCTGGAAAAGGTTTAAGATCGCACCAGAGGTAATTTCTGAAATGTCAATTAAAGATATAAATCCCAAATGTGAGATCAATGTAATGCATGAGTTGACTAATGCACAAAATTATCGGTTAGAAATTGTGAAATCTAAATTTCCGTCTTTCACAAAAATGGGCCTTGGCAAAACCGACCTGGAGGAACACGTGATTGACACCGGAGATGTAGCCCCGATAAAACAAAAACACTATCCGGTCTCGCCTGCCGTACAAAAGTTAATGTATGAAGAGCTTGACCGGATGCTCTCTCTTGGTGTCATCGAAGAATCCAATAGTCCGTGGAATTCTCCAGTCGTGCTAGTTAGAAAGCCAGGCAAAGTCCGATTATGTTTAGATTCAAGAAAAGTGAATGAAGTCACTAAGAAAGATGCATATCCTTTACCTCACATTTCTGGATTGCTTAGCAGGTTACAGGACACCAAATTTATATCTAGTATTGACTTGAAAGATGCCTTCTGGCAGATCCCTTTAGAGAAACATTCGCGAGAAAAAACTGCATTTACGGTACCAGGTAGACCTCTTTATCAATTCACAGTTATGCCTTTTGGCTTATGTAATGCTCCTCAGAGGATGTGTAGACTCATGGATAAAGTAATTCCGGGAAGGTTACGAGAGAAAGTTTTCGTGTACTTAGATGATTTATTGGTAGTTTCCCCTGATTTTGACAGTCACCTTACATTGTTGGAAGAAGTAGCATGACACCTACGAAAATCGGGTTTAACAATTAATGTCGAAAAAAGCAAATTTTGTGTTAAAGAAGTTAAGTATCTAGGATTTATTGTTGGTGATGGCACTTTGAAGACCGATCCTTCAAAGATAGAAGCCATTCGTGATTATCCATTACCGAAAACAGCCAAACAGTTACGTAGATTTCTAGGAATGACCGGATGGTACCAGCGATTCGTCGCTAATTATGCTAGCGTAGCCGCTCCGTTGACGGATGCGCTCAAGACTTGTAAGTCGGGATTTTGTATTTCTTCTGAAGCTGTGGAGTCCTTTGAAAAATTAAAGTCGGCACTCTGTGAAGCGCCAGTTTTGGCCAACCCAGAGTTTGATCGACACTTTTACATCCAATGCGATGCCTCCACAACCGGAGTTGGTGGTGTTCTATTTCAGAAACACGACGACGGTTCCGAAAGGCCTATCGCATATTTTTCAAAGAAGCTAAATCCGGCAAGAGGAACTACAGCATCACCGAACTAGAGTGCTACGCTGCAGTTCTAAGCGTTAAAAAGTTTCGCGCGTACGTAGAAGGTCATCCTTTCACTATTATAACAGATCACTCTAGTCTACGTTGGCTGATGAACCAAAATGATTTAAGCGGTAGATTGGCGAGATGGAGCCTGAAACTGCAAGGTTTTGACTTCACGATGGAACATCGTAAAGGAAGTCTGAATGTGGTGCCAGATGCTTTATCACGGGTATACTCGGAGGAGTTAGGTCTGATGGTCTCGAATGTGGCGGAAGTTGACTTTAGTTCTCCATATTTTACTGCAGGAAAATATGAAGAGCTGAAGTCAACTATCCTGAACAATCAGGACAGACTACCAGACCTATGTGTCTCCGAGGGATATGTGTATAAACGTTTGGAACCACGTTCAGGTGACCCAGATGTAGACGACCTTACCTGGAAACTTTGGGTTCCAGATGAATTATCGGGAAGACTAATCGAGCAGGCTCATGCTCCACCCCAATGTGCACATGGTGGCTTTCATAAGACCCTACAACGCGTCCGACAATACTATTATTGGCCCGGAATGGCATCTCAAATTCGTGAGTATGTAAATAATTGCCAAACATGTAAGGAGACTAAAGACCCAAATCAAATTTTAAGACCTCAAATGGGAGATGCTTTTAAATCATCTAGACCCTTTCAATTTCTGTACATTGATTTCCTCGGACCCTACCCTAGGACTAAACTTGGTAATGTAGCTATCTTGACTGTTCTTGATGCTTTCAGTAAATTCGTATTCCTAGAGCCCCTTAAAGCAGAAAAGGCCATTAATGTTTGCAAATTCTTAGAGGACGAGATATTTTGTACGTTTGGTGTACCTGAGACCATTTTCACTGATAATGGAAAACAATTTGTCTCAAAAACTTTTCAAGATTTATTAAATGTTTATGGGATCAAACACATCAAGACTGCAGTGCATTCTCCACATCCTAATGCGGCAGAAAGGGTGAACAGGTCTGTGCTGGCAGCCCTGAGGGCGTATATTAAGGATGACCATAGTGCATGGGACATCTATCTCCCCAAGATAGCTTGCGCCCTACGCACTTCTTACCACCAGTCCATCGGTGTGAACCCATACTATGTGCTCTTTGGGCAATATATGGCTCAGCATGGGTCTGTCTACCCTCTCTTGAGGAATTTAGGCGGAGATGTGGAGATTGTACCATCTGATGATAAATTGAAAATGATCCGAAAACGTGTTTTTGAAAAATTGTCTCAGTCGCATCAACGTCACGCTAATGTTTATAATATCCGTAGTCGTCCAGTTAGATTCATACCAGGTCAAGAAGTTTACCGTAGAGTTTTCACCCTCAGTAATATGGCCCAAGGTAGAAATGCAAAACTGGACAACAGATTTGCAAAGGCTCGCGTCGTAAAAGCTATAGGCAACAGTCAGTACGAATTAGAGGACTTGAAAGGTCGTTCCATCGGTATATACCACGCAAAAGACATTCGGCAGTGAACATAACAAGTTTTTTTTTGAAAATATGAAAGTGTGCGTCGAAGAATTTGGAAATGGGGAGTTGAATCAGTATATCTAACTACAACTTGACAGTTTCATTTTCTTTCTTTGTTCATTTTGCTCAAATGTACAATGCCCTTTAAGTCAGTTTCTTTTAATCGAACTGAACATAATAATTTATCATAATTCCTTTTTTATATGATTTGATCTTATGGTCATTTTAACCTATGGTTACAATGGATATAAAGTGTGGATGTAGTTATATGAATCATGTAGAGTAATGCATCATCCATACCCTTAACATGTTACTTCAAAGTACTACTTCCTCTAAATTTTTTTTTCTCTCTTCCGAGCTTACTGTAGGTACGAATGACAGTACGCTCTAGCAAACTCAGTTAAGGGTATCCAATTCGTTTCAAGTTTTCTCCTTTTGTGCTGGACACACCAATCTTTCCTCGTGATATCAAATTTTATTTGTGCGCGTAGCCCGACTAGCTCAATCTTCTTTATCTTTTCATTTTTTTTGAGACTCTTAATCTCAGGGTCATGGGGCTTCCCCACGTTGGGCACTTATCCATTCACGGACATACATAGCAGCCTCACCTCTTCAGCCTCATTCTTCAGGCAAGCCCTCTAATGAGCCTGTTATGTAATGTGAGGGTACAATACTATAAACAACTTGTACATAATACTTACCTGAGTACCCTGCATTAGTATATACCTCTCAATATATACACTAAACCGTTTGGTCATATTGTCCATCTGTTGTATTGTAATGCGGTTATGTATAACGCATTACAATACAATTTCTTCTTCTTACTTTTACACGCGCATTCATACATATAAATTATAGCATTGCTATATTATACATATATATGCATCGGATGATGCAGTTGCATGTTTCTGGTATGTGAGGTAAAAATTCCAGAAATTTCTGTGCTTCACCAATATTTTCCCCAATTATGTACTCAAAAGCACGATTATTGTAGCCGATCGTTAATCCCTGTTCGGCTACTCGCTCAATTTTCACATATACATGCAAAATTTCTGACATATTTGTATAACTATACTCACCTTTATTAATGTCCGTGTTACCATTTATCATTTTTCTTATTAGTACATTTTTTTATATGTACTTTCTCTATCCACCACAATTTTTAAAATTTTAAAATTTTCTGAAATAAATAAAAATATCTGAAAAAAAAAATATTTATCTAAAAGGGGGCATGCATATTGCTTAATATTACATAAATTTTAACTTCGATAGGTTTCAGGAATTTCAATTTTCCTTAAAAAAATAAGTACCTATTGTATTGGTACTACACCATTTTTAAAATTTTCATAAAATTTCACTCTCATCAATTAAAATTTTTAAATTTATTAGAAATTACCCCCACCAAATTCTCCGACTTTCACTTTCATATAAATACGCGGTGCGTATCGGCATCAAAAAAAAGTCTTTCTATATCTCGATTAAGGGCAACCTCTGCCCGAGTAATTATTCAGTTTTTCTGCCGGTAATTTTGTTTTATAAAAAAAAGTCTTTTGGGTATTTTGGTATGGGCAACCTCTGCCCAAAATTAAAAATTCACTTCTGAGTTGTTTAATAAAGTTAAAATGTTTAATATTTTTTTTTTGTTCGGTATTTCTGGGATCTCATATATAGTTTTGTTTATTTCGATTTTTAGAAAGCTACCTAAATGTAAATTTGGAAGATCGTAAAGATCATTGAATCAACATGAAAAGTATACATGCACCTAAATACAACATATTAAATCAACATATGTGGGCATGCTTACAAAAGAATTTTTTTTGAGTTAAGTCTTTATTTTTTTTATTTCATTTTAAAGTGAATTAAATTTAAGAAAAGAAGGAAAATTATTAAAATTTATAATAATGGTTCGGATCTAGTGGTGGAAGGAAAAGGAAAAGCAGATAGGTGAATCTGTTTGAATTGCTTGTTGATGTGACTACAAAATGTCGCCTATATCAATAAAACGAAAATGTGTACATTACACAAACACAATTAAAATTTAAGTGTATAAATAGCATATAAATATAAGAATTAAACACGTGAAAAACAAAAAAAAAATTATCATTAGTTGTTTCAAGGAAATTTTATGAACATTTAGCGATAGTAAATCGATTTAGATCTTACTTTTGTACCATGTTACACCTACATATGTGTACGTTTTTAAATTATAAAAGAGCATTTCAAATATTAGTTAGTAAATTGCATTTGATTTTAATGATAACTGTTGAGTTACAATTAGTGTTAATATTAATTAATTTAATTAAAATATTAGTACATATTGTGTATAAAATTTATTTTATATAACTCCTCATTAATATTATTTGACGGCGAAATTAACAAAATAATAAATCTAAATTCATAAAGGGATCAATTCAATCAGCAAAGTGTGCAAAATTTAAATACATTCCATGAATGTAAAGTTCAAGGAGAACAACATGTATGATTTATTAATTTAATTATTATCTTATTAATTTTTTTTAATGAGAATCAATTATTTTGTAAAAAAAAAAAAAAAAAAAAAAAAAAATGAAAATGAAAAAAAAAAAAAAATTTCAAGGCAATTGTACATGAAATTAAAAAGTAATAAATAAATAAATATAGAATATAATATTGCGACTAAGACAAAAAAAAAAAAAAAATTTAACATCTACAAAGTGAATATTATAAAAAATTTTAAGTAAAACACACAAACACACATTACATATAAAATTAAAAATAAATAATAAAAGTGTTACGAATTTGAATAAAACTTTTATATATGCTATATCCCCATAATTAAAGTTTTAAAATTTAAGTAATCAAATAATTACAAGTTACTAATACAAATAATAATAGAATATCAAGAAAGATCACAGTTAATATTTTATAAAATATATCTACATACTATATATACATAAATTATACATATGCACGTCACTAATTTGGTCTATTCATTTACTGATAGATACATTAAAATATACATATATTACATAAGTGCACATACATATAATTCAAATATTAAACAATATACATATGTACACATATATAGGCGAAATATACAAAATATAAAATGTAAAATTAATTTAATTTGATAATGTATGTATTTAAAATAAAAATACAAAATAAAGAAAAAAAAGGGGAAAGAATAAAATAAAATTATTATAGCTGAAACACTCTTCTTCTAAAATGGATGAAGCATGCATCCGTGAAATACGTGCTCTTCAAGTTGAAATCCTGACAAAAAGGGTGCCGGTAGAGACTCGTTTTGAATTGCTGAACGAGTTCATCCAATCATTGGATTTTTCAAGGTCAGCAATAACGCCAACATCATTGTCAATATCATCATCTTCAGCAATACCATCAGCAACCACACCAGCTTCTGCATCAACACCCTCAACAACATCATCTGTAGCATCATCTGAGGGCCCTCAGCATTAGACAACATAATCATTGTAGTCCACAATAACTTTGACTGCAGCAGCATAAACATTGTCATCTTCAACGGTAAGCGCGCCATCGTCTTTTTTTATGTTACCTTTTTATTTTTTTTTAATATATATACAAAAGTAAATAACAGGGGCCCCAGTATAAATAAAACAAAAGATTAACTTTTTTACCGGTACTAGTACATTAATATTTAAATGTAAAAAAAAGATAAATAAATACGTATATAGTATGAATTAACAAATATAGAGAAAATTCTCAATATTGCTTTAATCACATTTATTCAACAACCTTCAACAAAAGAGGTTGAATTAAGAAATAAATGGAAATCATGTTTAGAAGTTAATAGTCTTTATAAAAAAAAAAAAAAAAAAAAAAAAAAAAAAAAAAAAAAAAAAAAAAAAGAAAAAGAGAAAGAAAGAAAATAAGAAATATATATATACATACATATATGTACATGTATTTATATTTAGATATATACATATGTATACACTTATTGTAATAAAGGTGTTAAGAATTTACTAATAATGGTAATATATAGAACTTAATTTTAAAATTTTGCACAAATTGTTATCCTTTTTATTCCTTTATATATTCTTCATATTGTACATATATCAAATTAATTGAATTGTATTGTAATAAAACAAATACAATATAACAAAACTATATATATATATAAAAAAAAAAAAAAATTTTATAATTGTACTATAAGTTTAGGGTTTCGAGAGAAGGTAATTGAATAAAATGTATTGGTAGAAATAATCGATTTTGGCTTTTGCTTTACATTCACTCTCCTGACGGAAGTAACTTCAAAATGTAAGTTTGTTTTTCCTCTTTCTTCAATAATTCTCTTACTTTGGTTGGGAACATAGTTTTCTAAACAGCAACTATGTTTAATAGAGGTGGGTAAGTACCTATCATCGTTGGGACGAGGCATTCCTTTTATAATTTTTTTTTCAGCACAACGATGGTAGAAGCTGTTTCTGGGCCAGAGCGGGGCCACATTTAGTTTCAGGTCTACGGTGTGGGTGCATTTTTTTTTATCCATTTATGTTGAAGCATTCTAGGTAGAAGGATTTCACAACCTTCTACCGCTTCAGGCTACGAAAACCAAAAGGGATATGGAGTTGTGGCATACTCACGCCCCATCCGGCGAGCTAGTTCGTGCTAGCCAACAAGCGTAGCCGCCACCACCACCCTCCATACTCCCATGAGTAAGTATGACGTAATAAGTGTTGTCTTAAAATTTCAATTTCAATAGCCGGCCCTGTACATCAAGTTTTAAATGCTTGTTGTACTTATGTTAAATATTAAATTATGTTTTATGATTGTGTGTGTTTGGGTCGTGTGATATCACAGTGGGCTTCCATCTCTCATTAGGATGGAAGATACTGCTGTGACGTCATACGATTTGAACACTCATATGGAATAAAACAAATTTTATGTATTTTGAATTTTAGTTTTTTTTTATTTTCAGATAAACTCTTATGTTGTAGTGTGGACTACACATACAGTTGTATTATGTGCCTGATAGTACAACACTATCATATATTACGTACATATTTCTTACAAATGTAATTTTGAATTACGCAAAAAAAACCATTTCTTTATTTTTAATATGCTTTGCTCATTTATTCAAAATCTGTTGCAAAGTAAAAAGTAAATTATAATTTTCACTTTTTGAAATATGTTTTAAAATGGAAGGTGCTAGTGATACTTCTTTTAATAATCTAATAAGTGAAGTGCTAAATGATGAAAACATTGATATATCCAATGCTTTAGAATATAACACATTAAACATAACAGTGAGTGAAAATATAAATGAAATTGTATCAGACGCTTTTTTGGAATTGTTAAAAAATCTAAAGGGTGAAATTTTCTACAAACTCTTATTAGGTTTGACAAATTAATTTTTATTGTAAAAATACATTATTGAATATATCATTAATTATCTAGAACACGGATTTGATTGTGAAAGTTTAAAATATATAACACCTGCACATTTAAGTGAAATTTGCCCAAAAGCATTATACGGACCAAGAGTGATTTTTGAATATAATCTCCATAGATGGCAAGAACAATTAGTATGTTAAATTTAAATGTTTTAAATTAATGATTACTGAGTTAAATTGTACGTTTCGAATTAATTTTATATAGGGAATTATTAAAACACAAACTATTTCATCTCCGTCTTCATCTCCTACATTGTCCTGCAGTTCAAGCTTCGAAAATTTTTGTGACGAAGCTATTGATGAAGTATTTCAACTTAATTAAATGGCAATAATTGAAATTCACTCATTAAAACTAGTATTTTAGGTTCCCCCAAAAAATATAACAGATGATTTGAATAAAACTGTAAAAGGAAAACATGTAATAGAATTTTACAAAAAAGGAAACTTTTTAAATGAGAAATATAGACGGATGTTAGGAGAAGTAATAATTGAAAGTATAATTGATAAAAAAATTCAAGCAAATCCAAAATTTTTTAAAAGAATTTCTGAAGAAATTGTAAAAATATTCCCAACTGAAGTCGAGGTATGTAATTTCAAAATTAATCGAATTACCATATTTTCCAATCAACTCACATTTTTGAATTCATATTTTACTAGGAAACATATTATCTAAAGATTCCAAAACGTCGTCCTGGAGGTATCTTATATGCAAGATATCACAACGTCTTGTCTAAATTAAAATCTGAAGGATTAGCAGAAAAAACAACAAAGCCAACCAATCAGCTTTCAACCAGCTCATGTTTTAAACAGCTTGAAGAAGCATATGAAATACCAGGTAATTTGAGTTTTTTTCATAACTAAAGAAAATTAAAAAAAAAAAAAAAAACTTCTTTTTATAAGACACATCGAATGAAACGGACAAAATATGGCTTAAATATAATATAGAACCCCTTGAAGTCGTTATGGAAAAATGGAAAGCAACGAAAAAATACCGTTTGATTTCTTTAGAAAAACATAAAACTATTGCTGAAAATCTGGAAGAATGGCCAATTTATAAGCAGTCTTTTGGATATCAATTGGTAAAATTTACTTAAGTGTTGATTTTGAAAAATTTCTAAATTTTTTATTCTTTAAAGATTGAAAAAGATTTTACGTATATGTTTCTGGAAAAAGAAAATAAACTATATCAAAATTGGAAAGGTTTCTGCACTCGTGTCCTACCATTGATGAAAACAAAAATTAAAGATGATTTCAGCAAATCATTGTTAGAAAAATATGATAATGAAGACACTTGTTCGGGTAATTCTTAAGTTTGATGTTTTTAGTAAAATATTGAAATGTTTTTTAATTTTATATTTCAGATACAAATGATTTAATTATATTAATGCTTTTGTCATCGTTAATCGTCCCAACGTCAAGAATTTCAACTGGGAATTTAAAATCGAGAAAATTTAAAAAGACATCAATTAGTGATTCTAGAAATAGTTTTATTTTACACGTAAGAGTTCTAAGTGATCTATATGTAAAAATTAAAAATTTAATAGATAATAGTTTTGAAAAAAAGACCACAATACAACCAATTATATGCATTGTTGGACAGGATATTTTTAATATTACAGAGTTTTACGTTTATTACTTCAATACTTATTACAAATTACAGAATATTATGAAATGTATTGATATTTGCTTTAAGATATTTCACGTTTTCAATTTAAAATATCCTGCCGAATGCAAATTAGTCTGGAATGTAATTCAGAAAGATATATATGAAATTCATACACAGCACGACGAAAAAAATTCAACGTTATTAACACTTTTAGCTGACTTGAAAAAGTAAAGTTTTGAATATTCTTAAACAATAAATGTATATAAATAGTTAGGTTACCATTCCATTTAAAAATTAGAAATTAAAAAATTTTAAAAAATTCATTATTAAACTAACATTACAAAATAATCTAATGTGAGAAAGAGTTTTTTGAATTTATATACTACATATTAGAAATGATGTTAGTTTTTTGTTTTATATGTAAAACTGAATTTAAAATTATTGAAAAACTGTTTATGCATTTAAAATATTATCATTTTTTGCCATCAAGTAGTATACATGAATGTGGGTATCCTTCCTGCAATCAAACATTTACTACATTCAGGTCTTTTTCCAGACATATGAGATCTGAACGTGATACTCTAAATAAAAATGTGAATGTACAACAGATTTCGTTTTCCTTATCAAACATAAATTCAACTTTATCACATAATTTATTGAATACAAATAGTGATATCCACTTTTGTACAGACAGTGTTGAATACAAAGAAAGGAAATTTGATAAACCACATTTAAAACGGTCTACTCTTGAATTTTCTATGAAATATTTTGGAAAAAAAAGTTTTTGCAGGAAGTATGCTTTGAATATCCAACACGATGTCAAAACTATGATAACAAGCAAAATAGCTGAACAAATTCAAAATAATGTAATAAAATTTGTCAAAGATGAGAGCATTTGTAAAATTTTAGAAAATTTAATTGAATTTTGTAACAATCCGTTTGAAGAAATAGATACAGAATACAAATTTTTGAAAGAACTTTGCCGCTTAGACTTATACGAAAGATATAAAATAGTTAACATTAATAATTCGGTTCAACCTATAATTTTGAACGGATATAACTGTATTGATGAGAAATTAACAAACGGTGTAATATTTCCTTTAAAATTTCAATTTAGAAAGTTTTTCGAAATTAACGGTGTGCTAAAATCTTTTTTAGAACACGAGCATTCAATTAAAATAAATCCTGATATTGTAAATTTCATTGACGGTCGCTTGTGGCGAGAAAAACTGAAAAATATGGGGAATAAAATTATTATTCCATTTTTTCTCTACTTCGATGATTTCGAAGTCAATAATCCACTCGGCCCCCACGCTTCATCCGTTCTTGGGGTTTACTATTCTTTTCCAACAGCACCTTTGTTTTTGAGACATAATTTGAAAAACATTTTTTTAGCTGCGCTTTTTAAATCGAAAGATGTAAAATATTTCGGTAATGACAAATGCTTTTATAATTTAATTAATGAAATAAATGACTTATTAGTTAACGGCATAGATATTAACACAGAAAATGGTGTAGTTCGGGTATATTTTATAATGTCTTTAATTGTGGGTGATAATTTAGCACTAAATAATATTTTAGGATTTTCTGGTTCTTTTTCTTCTACATTTTATTGTAGGTTTTGTAAGTCTAGTAAAAGAGTATGTCAATCCCTCGCTGAAGAAGATAAAAATTCTTTAAGAACGAAAGATAATTATAATGAAGACTTTGAAATGAATGAATATACTGTAACAGGCATAAAAGAAAACTCCATATTTAATGATATTAGTAATTTTCACGTGACACAAAATTTCGCAGTGGACATAATGCATGATCTTTTTGAAGCCATTATGGTATACGATATGTGCCACATTATTCAACATTTTATACATAATAATTTTTTCGATTTAGAAACCTTAAATTACAGAAAAAATTCCTTCCAATACGGGGAAAGTGAGATTGGAAATTTATCGCAGTCTATATCGATGAATAATTTAGTGACTTTTAATTTAAAATTATCAGCTAGAGAAATGCTTACATTCGTTCACTTTTTCCCTTTAATTATTGGCGATTTAGTTCCAAAAGGCAATACTCATTGGGACTTTGTAATAAATTTAATAGAAATGCTAGACTTAATTCTTTTATCAAGTTTTAATCATATTACAATAGCAAAGCTAAAGGAATGTATATTATATCATAATACTAAATATGTTACTTTGTTTTACGATACTCTAAAACCTAAACATCATTTCTTAACTCATTACTGCAACATTATAGAAAATTCTGGTCCTCTTAAATATCTTTGGACGTTCCCTTTCGAGTCTAAACATAGAGATTTAAAAATGTATTCTAAAAATATTACATCCCGAAAAAATATTCTTGTATCATTGGCAACAAAATTCTCAATCAATTTTTCAAATAGTATTTCCAAATTTGAAATGGAAGAATTTATTCTCACTAGTAAAAGTTATGCGTTAGTTGCATCCCCTTATCATGAACATTTGAAAACTCTCTTTACAGACAATTTAGACAAAGTATTATGTTACGAATCTGTCGAGTTCCTAGGAACTTTTTATAAGAAAGATTATATTGTTTGCTCCACCAAAGTAAAATTCTCTGCGTTCGAAATAAAAGAAATTTTATTGTATGAAAAAAACATATTACTATATTGTCAAGAAATTCAGATTATTAAATATGAGAAACATTTTAGTAGCTATTTTGTAGGAGAAAGTACTTTTAATTTTACATTAAAGAATATTAAATTTTACGAAAATCCTCCAATACATTTGAATTATTTACCTTCAGGGGATAAAGTAATAAGAGTGAAAAATGCATTCTAATATATTCATATTGTGTTAAATTCATAAGTTATATACATACATATTTTTATAATTATTATTACTATTATTAAATATTAACATACTATGTAATACATATAAGTACTACAATTAACTAAATTTTGTGAATTTATATTTTTCATTTTTATTATAATAATAAGTGTAAGAAATTAATTTTAAAATTACATATTATATACATTGAATTAAATAAAGTAATTATTTCAAACAATTATAATTAATTATTTTAAAATCTTATTCCATTATCTCAAACATAATATTTTCCAATATATTTATATAATTTAAATAAATTTTCGCATACTTTTTCTTTGAATTAATAAAAATTTATTCTTGTTTCAAGAATCCTTTTTCTTGTTTTGATAAAACAATTGTGAAAATAATCCCTTACAATAATTAAATATGTAAAATAAATTAAAAGAAAACTACAGTTGACGTAAGTAAGTGTTTTAATTAGTTTTAATCCATATTTCATTGTCTTAAGTCAATTATTTTACACAATTTAAACAAATTTACCATTATTTTGTTTTAGAATTAATGAAAGAATATCTTGATTCAAGAAATATCAACTATTGTGTTAAATATTTTTTTTCATTGAATCGAGTAAATCTATCTTTGGTAGTATGAATCTTTTCATTATTTTAAGAAATATTGAATTTCTTAAATTGTGTTAATCGGTTTACTTCTTTCAAAAACATATTTCATAGGCTCTAAATCATTATCAATTTTCACCAAATTTTTATTAATCTGAGTAAATTTTTTTCTGAGTGTATATATATATATACATATATATAAACATAAAATAGATATTTAGTTTATTCACATAATAAACTTAATTTTTAGATTCAATCTATATAATACATAAATTAAAATTTTTAAATAAAATTAAAATTACAAAAAATTACATACATAGATATATAAATAAATAGAATATAAATAAATTAATATACAACATTCATATAAACATATATATAAATAGTAATGACAATTCGTAATCTAACAAATCTAATTAATAAAAAAATACAAAGAAAAAACTAGTATAAAATAAATAAGTACTGTATTAGAAGATGTCAGCTCCTGAACGTCTATCCAGCTGTTGTGTGGATGCAGAATGTCAAAAATTATTGAAACTAAGAGAACGATTGGAACTGTTAATACCACAAAGGCACAGTCCTTTTATTCTGTCTGCTGTTGAAATGAAACATTTAATTTCACTTAATTATCCTCGAATTCGTCAGCAATCAAACACCGATAGAGACCGGATGCCACAGCAGTCAAATACAACTGGCCTTGCACCAACTCGACGAGATACAGCCATCACTACAACAGCGACTTCAACGATCGATGCTTCGACTGCATTATTGAAAAGGTTTCCATTGGGTGATCCCACATCAATGTATTATTCAAAATACAGTGTATTCCATAACTAGCGTGGTTTCTTCAACATTGGACTCACCATTTTCGTCTACAACATAACCTGAGTCAACTCTAATATCAGTCATATGAAAAATGGACTATTTGCAATAGAGGGTGTAATACATAAATATAAATAAACATTGAAGAACGTCGGGGAATTACATGAGTAACTATATATATCAAGATTTTTTTTTTGAATAAAATGTATAATCGATAACTTGAAAATTTGACTTTTGCTCACACATCATACCATAGATTCCTCTCACCTTATCTATAAACATGTAACCAATTGTTAGACTCTCTTACTTTATTCTTTGCGTATATTGGTTGGGACTATGAGATATGCAGCATCTCATAGTAAAATTTTAAATTTTAATTTTCTTCAGAGGAGGGTAAGTAGTGGCATCAGTTGCCTGGGGGCAAGTTCTTTTTTATTTTTTTTTAGGGGCAACTGATGACCACAGCTGCACTAGGGGCCTTGAGCGGGGCCAATTTCTATTTACAGGTTAGCGGTGGAAAGGTGCATCATCCTATTATTATTTTTGGAATGATTTTTCATCTGGGGCATTTCGGGGAAGGAATCCCAGCCTTCTGCCGCCTCATGCTACCGATGAAACAAAAGGGATATGGATAGAGGCATACCCACCCCCCATCCGGCGAGCTAGCACGTGCCAGCCAGCTCGGGCAGCAGCCTCTACCACCGACCATATACCCAACTGTACTGTGTCGGAGGATCGTGTGATGTCTACTCTTGTTACATTTTCATAAAGCCGTAAGACATAAAGGTAGTGTCAGATTTGGTGTGGTGGGAACTAGTCATGTAGTATTGGTGTAGGTCCCTACCTCTCATTAGGGTAGTGGATTCTGCATTGTGCTGCATGGTTTGGTCCCATCTGATCATGTCTTGATTACTTCTTTATTATAATTAAACACAGTTTATCTTGATATTAATTCATGTTTTATTACAGATTTTCAACTTTTACAACTCCTCAACATTTATATCTACAGACATCACATGGGAACCACCTATACATTACAAGTTGAATAATGATATAGATATCGATCCATCGACATTAACGAATATTAGCAAACATTTTGAGGTACAGATTACAAATTCCAAACCAAGTTCACCATATACCGTTTCAGCTTGTTCTTCTCTAGAAACTACAATTTGTTCTTCGCCTAAACATTCTAGTTCTTCAATAACACTTGCAGATATTTTAAATGAAAGTCATAAAGGAGCATTCATAGCTGATTGTTACAAGCAACAAGATAAATTTAAAAATGAACAGCGAAACATGCTGATCAGTTTAATAGTGAATTATTTTATAGAAAAATATGTGCATATGTCATTATCAATGAGTTATCAGCTAGAAAAACAAATAATAGCTCGCTTTCCACGCGAAAAACTCGATTATTATGGAAATGGAAAAAGGGGAAGCATTTACATCAAATATTGTAACCTAAAATCGAATTGGAAATCAGCACGAAAATCTTTAAATAAAATAGGTCAAGGTGAAAATTCATCAGATAAAAAGATTTTCAAAGTTTTTGGTTGGTTTTCTAATTCAATATTTTTTACATTTAAATTTAATAATAATGACAAATTCCATTCTTTACAGACACTGAAAAACATGCTGAAGAATACATCAGAAGCTTAAAACATGATAATCTTAATGCAGAAGATTTTGATAATTGTTGGCAAGCCTGCAGTCAATATAGATTAAACGAGTTAAAAAATTGTGCTTCGATTAAAGATATTTTCAATAAATGGCCAGAATATAAAAAACCATCAGGATATCGTTTGGTAAGTCAACATTTAAATTTCATTAATAAAACAACATATAAATTATAACAAATCTTTTTTCAGATTGATAAAGATTTTTACGCAATTTATAATAAGACAAGCAGCATATTCGACGATTGGATCAATAAATTTCAGAAATAAAAACTTTTCTTGAAAATGAACAACATCTTAAAGATAAAAATATTAAAAGAGTATTAAGCACTGTTAAATTTACAGATAATGTAGAAAATGAAGGTAATGCTTTCAAAATCCTGTGGTGTTTGCATGGATATTTGATTCCAACCCAAAAAAAAAGTAAGAACAGATGTTAATGGTAAAAAAAAAGTGGATCGATTCACAATAGGAGACTCTCAAGCCACTTTTGTATTTGTCGGACAAACTAAACAACAGTTGGAAAATCATATAAACTTCCTGGAAAACAAAATGGAAAGAATTCAACCGTTTTTACTGACAACAGCTGATCCGTTATTAGAGAGCATTGAAGAATTTTATATTTACTTGGATGGGACAAAACTCATTTTTCAAAACTTCTTGCGTGCTGTGGACATATGTTTTAAAATATTTCATATATTCAATTTAGAGTACCCTAATGCATGTAATCAAGTCTGGGAATTCATTGAAATTTATTTTTATGATGTAAATTCTAATTGTAAGAAACAAAAGAGTCCAAAAATACAAATTTTACTAGATGAACTAAAAGAGTAATTTCATGAATTAAATTTAACGATATAAATTGTAGTAGTACACAAGGCTGCGTCTACAAACGTATGTATGTAATGTATTTATTCTCATCTCTTCTTTAAAGAGATACAAAGAACTAACAAGTATACTCTTAAGCCACTATATAATCACTTACAAGCATACCTGTATAGTCTTTGTATCACGGTATATAGGTTCGTTAAATATAGTTATCAATATTTGTGTACTTCAATGTACATTTTAATCATAATAATGATAATTAAGTTGATGGTAATGATAACAACATTAATTATAAAGATGTGTATCGCTACATAAATTATGTATGACTCATTTTTTAAAATAATTTTAAGTTTCATTTAAAATACATTTTGAATGTTTGAAAAATAAGTATTTATATATCATTACACAATTATATTGAAAAAAAATTAAAAAATTTAAACATGTATATTAAAGACATAAATTATTTCAAAAAAAATTTTTGGATCTAAATCTGAAATAATAATAAGTTAATAAATAAATGGAAGAAATAAATAAATAAATAAATGAAAAGAATGAATAAATAAATAAACAGAAAATAATAATTAAAAAAAGTTACACTTTTATATTTATTTAACAGTCTACCTGTTACAGCGGTAAGATACAGACGTATATATATTTCGCTCGTGCAAGTAAATTGTTTTTTTTTAAAAATTTTTTTAAAATGGACGCCTTAGTGATGTAAAATATAAATTAATTGAATTGAAATAAGGACTCAAATTTTATAGATATATTAGTTAATTTTAACTATTAATATCTATAGTGTAATATTGTTTATTATTTTAAATTAAAATTCAAAAACATTTTAAGTGACATTAAGTGGGAATTTTTAATGAAAAATTTCTGTTCTAAGTGACTCCATTTATATAGTTTACATATACATGTAGGTCCAGCAGTTTCCAGAATATTCATTTTGATAAAATTTTGATGTTATTTTTTTTTATTATTTTTGTATTATTAAATTTTAAATACACAAAATTATAATGTACACTTTACTGGTTGAATGAGAAAATGAGACCCTAACGGGAAAATGATAAGTTTGTAAAATAGAGTATCAGGTAAAGAAAATAGTAAGAAAATAGTGGTATGATACTCACTCTGATGCTGTCATTCAACCAGCAAAGTTAAAATTTTTTTTTAAAAAGTTGAAAAGTGCATTTTTTATTTGAAAAGTTTATATTGAAGAAGTTTATATATAGAAATAGTTATTTAGAAATAATTTAAACATTTTTTTGTGAAATAAATTACAAATTAAGAATTACAAAATTTATTTAAAATTCTTTTTTTTATGGTTATTTTTTACCCCCCCCCCACAAATTTTGGTGTCAGAAGTAGGATAACCATTCGAATTTTAAATTTAAAGTAAAGTAAAGTAATGTAATTACATATAAAGTAAAGAAAAGTAAAGTTACATATAAACGAAAACCAAACGAAAAACAAAAAAAAAAAAAAAGTTAAGTGTTAGTGAAAAGAAAAGAAAAGGAAAACGTGGTAAGATTAGGCAAAGGCCAAGTCGGAGGAAAAGAAAATTGTAAAGGAAAAATTAAGGAAAGGCGAAGGAAAAATAATAAGCAGCATCTATATAAGCCTGGCAAAAGGAGAGTAACAAAGATAAGTACAATTTTTTTTTTAAAAAAAAATAAAAAAAAAGTAAAAAGAAAATTTATTTGCATTTTTATTTAAAAAAAAAAAAAAAAGAAAAAAAAAACCCTGAAAGTAAAGTAAAACATACTAAATATTTTATTATCTCTGAAAATTTAAAAATATAAGAAAACTTATAGTTTCATTGGACATTGTTAAAATTTTTTCTTTAAAAAAAAAAATTTTTGAATAATTTCTATTGAACAGTTAATTTCAATTTTTTTTAAAAAATTTTGAAAGTATTTAACACGAGTTTTAGGTATACGGTATACGGTTAAAAAAAAAGAAAAGAAAAAAAAACATTTCAAAAAGGTACAGATAACATGTTTTATCTTTTTGAAAAAAAAATGAAACAATAATAGAATACGGTCACATTAATATATAATATATAATACGCAGCAGGTACTTTATATATACAGGGTGCTCAACTAAGAGAAAAAGAAATTTTTTTTTAATTTTTTTTCTATTTTTCGGACATTTTAGTAACAAGTAAAGTGAAAAGTGAAAAATTAAAAAAAAACTTTTTTTTTAAAATTTTTTTTTAACAACTATAAAAAACAGAGACGAGAAAGTCAAACTCAATCAAAGAGATAAGAAAAACGTGAAGACTTGAACTGAAAAACATTACGGGGTGCACATACTGAATGTAAAACTAATAAAATATTATAATAAAAAATAAACTTTTGACTTTTATTTCATTTTTTTACATTTAACACATAATTAGTTTATTTGGTCGTGCCTATTCTGAAAATTTTAAAACTTTAAAGAAAAGTAATTTACTTACGACGATAAAGTATTGTATGGAGGATATTAATAATTTGAAAGTTCATGAATTGCAAAGCCTATTAAAACAACGAGGTTTGCCATATTATTATAAAACTAAAATAGATTTAATTGAACGTTTGAAAAAAGCCTTAGTCGAACAAGAACAGGGTGACCCTTGTGATAGTGATTGTGCAAGTGACGATACAGAATTAAATGAATTTTCGAAATTCGTAGACGCTAGTTCAGACGATTTAAATAGCAAAGATTCGGTTAATAAATCGGTAGAATTTTCTGTTGAAGAACAAGTCGGTTTAGAAAATAACGATAAAATTTTTGTTAAAATGTCGGAGAATAACTTTTCTTTTCGGGACATAGAGGAATCGTTAGCGACATTTAATGGCGAAAAAGGCAAGAATGTAACAGTGTGGTTAAAAGAATTTGAACAAGTTTCAACTTTGTGCAAATGGAATGATGTACAAAAATATTTATACGCGAGGCGTCTTTTGAAAGGCTCTGCGAAAATGGCAGTAGAAAGCACTGACGAATGTACAGGGTGGGATTCACTTAAAACGTTTTTGTTAAAAGAATTTGTCGTCACTACTTCAATGCTAGACGTACACAAAGCATTAGAAAATCGCAAGAAACAACTAAATGTATGTATTGAAAATTAAATACATATTAATTTAAATAATTTAGAATTGTTTGTAATTTAGTTGTTTAAGAAATTGAATTGTTAGACTTAAGAGAATATATTTAAATAAAATTTTATAACGAATTGTGAAAAAATTGTGTTTTTTTAAATTTTTATTAAAAAATTTTGAACCGGCACCTTTTCATTTTTTTAATGTTAATCTTTTAAGTGGATTTAACACAGATATAAATGAAAGAAATAAGAGTTTATGAATTGCCTTCGAAAGAATTATCTTCCTAAAAATTTTTGAAAATATCTGCCAATGCCACGAAGTGGCGGTGCGGACCTATTAATATTCACAAAAAAAAAATGTAATTATTGTATAATTTAATAGAAATTATACAAAATTGTTAACCCAGTTAAATATTACACAAAACAGACAAGTATAACTAGCATAGTCCATTAAATAAGAGGCATTTTCGTAAATTCAGTTGTAAGTTAGATCTTTTTTGCAGTTCGTTCGAAAACTATTAACTGCAAAAGCAGAGCGTTCGAAAACTATACAATGCAAAGCAGGCCTGAAAGATGTTAACTCAAATAAGCAGCGTGATTTGAAACACTGCATATATGCTACTGACAAGTGTACTGTCGAAGTTATCTACCACTTCATTCTTTACAACGATGAAATGGTTGTATATAGAACGGCGGTTGTATTGCATGCATATCCATCCAACCATACAACCAGCCCACAGACCATACAATTGTCGTATCCGTATTCGATCAGAAGTTTGTCCAACAATTGTATCGTGAATGTGCCGTTGTACTGACAAATTTTATTTCGTTTTATAATTCGTGCATGAAAAAGCTGCTTCAGATATAAATAAAAGAGATAAGAATTTAAGAATTACAATTAGTTTTCTTTGGGTTTTTAGAATATCTTTGAATCTTTAAATTTTTGAAAGTGTAATGAATATAATGCCCACATATCATATACATACATAGCATATAACATAACACGCGACAACATAACATGAGTAGAAGAAACGTGATCTACTCAACAGTAAACAAATATTTAAATATGTGTCAAATTAATGCAATTACTTATTTCGTAATTGCATGTACAATATTAATTGCTTAACATAAGCATGATACAGCATTTTAAGCTTTTAATAATTACGTTATAAATGTTAACATAAGTCATACACATATAAATATGATATGTAAGCATTATATTGCATTGTTAGTAAATAAGGTACATGACCGAAAATTTATAATTACGAAATTGGCATAAGTAATAAAAAAAAAAAAAAAAAAAAAAAAAAAAAAAAAAAAAAATTAAAGAATATTATTAAGAACATATGTATATAGAATAAAAGTAAGCAATATTTTGTACTTTGAAATTAAGTCAATAAATTCTTGATATAAGCAATTTATATTTAATTAATATTAATTACCATTAATTATATGATAAGAATTTTTGTATATAAAGATAAGAAAATTTTGAATAAAGACACAGTTGAAGTTTTTCAAGCAAATCGACTGCATTTTTATTTTTAGTAAGTCGGCATTGAATTGCCTTAATTTTATATTTTATAACTACGGCATTTTTGCCATATAATGGTGCAATTATCGGCACTAACATGCCGGACCAATTAATATATTAAATTTTTGCTTCCCTCTAGGTGAAATATTTCTCAGCGGTAAAAACCTGCATTACATGGCGACCCTGCAGAACTACAAGGAAGAATATTTCAGCTGCGACCAATGCAATTTTAAAAATAATTCACAAGAAGCGTTTCAGCATCATAAACGGATAAATCCATCACTGCATGAAGATTTAAGAGATAATATTAAAGCTGGACCACGACCAATATCCATAGAAGAATATAGAGAAAGAAACAGAAATAGAACTATTGAACCAGCAAAAACTCAAATAAATAAAATAAAGAAAAGAGGAGGAAAAAAGGTTAGAGAGAGAAAAGCCATAGCGGAACTATACCGTTTGGTAAATTTGGCAGTTACCAAAGAAGAAAAGAATTTTTTTTTAAATAAAATAAAAAATATTCGAAAAGAGCAATGGGCAGCGGAAAGTCAAAAGAGGAAGTAATAGTAAATGCAGCCTCAATCAACAACGACAGCAACATCAATAACAATCAAAATTATGAAATTTCAAAAATTATAGTCATAAGTATAGTTGTATGCTTAATAATAATGATTATAATAAGCTATGTTAGAAATAAATTAAGAAAAAGTATAAAAAAAGAAATAAATAAGAATAATATAAATGTATAAAATATAAATGTATAATAAAAATAATAATATTATAAATAAATTTTGTAAATTCATTTTTTTTCCAAATAACAAAAAATGTATCTTATTAATATATATTAATAAAAAATAATAATATCAAATACAGATTTCTTTGTTTTTCTCTTTAATCATTATATATATATTTTTTTACATTCATGAAAAATCTAGAAGATTCAATAAAAGATTTAAAAAATATATTGGATATATTTAAGAAAAATCCAAATAGAAATTTTTCAGATAAATATTTATTAACAAAGAAATTATATTTAGAACATTCAAAAAAAAACTTTAATGAAAAATTAAAAACACTAATAAAAACAAATTATGATTGTACAACTTATAAAAACAAATATTTAGAAATTTATAATCAAATACAAAATATAATAAATTCTAAGGTTAAAATAGAAGATATTGATAGCGATCAAGATAGTAGTAATAATAGTATTGACGAATATTCAGATAGTCTTAGCACACAAAATTCACCAGAACAAGAAAGAAAAGAAACAACAACAATGGCAGCTTTCGATATTAGTAACACGCTTAAAATAATACCAGAATTCAATGGTGAACCGCAAACATTAACAAACTTCGTAAACTTGGTTGAATGTTTATCAGAGACTTTGAAAGATAATACAGAAGTGGAAAAATTGATAAAATTTATACTTAAAACTCGTATAACAGATAAAGTGCGTAATAAAATTAGTAATGAACACACACCAACAACATTAAAACAATTTAAAGAACTCTTTGAAAAAATATATAAACCAAAAAAGAATCCATTAAAAATTCAAAATGACTTATATCGCATTCAACAAGGAAATAAAACAGTACTCAAATTTGCTGAAGAAATTGAAACATTGGTTGCTGAATTAAATGAAATACATATATCGGAACAAGGTGAAGCTAATAAAACAGTCATCGCTAATATAAATGATGCACTAGCGCTAAATGCATTCAAATCAGGACTGAAAGAACCTTTGAAAATGACAATATTTGCAGCCCAACCAAAAACACTAAATGAAGCAGTTAAGCTAGCATCTGAAATTGATTCCAGTAAAGATGGCAATGAAAACATATTTTATATGAAAAATAATAATAACAGCAGAAACCGATATGATATAAATAAACAAAATAGAAACCATAATGGCAGATATAATAGAAAACCACAGGGATACAATAACAATTATAACAATCGTAAAAATTACAACAACTATAATAATCATAACAACCACAACAATTATAATAACAGTCGTAACAATAATAATAATAATAATAATAATAATAGAAATAATAATAATAATAATAATAATAACAATCGCAATCGTGGTGCAAATAGCAGAAATCAAAGAAGAATCAATGTGATCAACTCGGGAAACGCGCAAGTAGTCCCCGAAGAACATCAGATTGGGGACGAGAAAACAATATATATCAATTAAAAATTGAAAAATTAACAAATTACGTCTTAGCAAAAATAGATATTTCAGATACTATAAGAACATTTCTAATTGATACTGGTGCCGACATTTCAATAATAAAAGTTAATACTTTAAAAACAAATTCACATATTAATAATGAACAATGTAAAATAACAGGTGTGACAGAAAATGAAATTCAAACCCTTGGAACAATAAATGCATGCTTTTTAATAGAAAATGAATATCTACCTCAGAAACTCCATGTTGTAGAAGAAAACTTTCCAATAATAACAGATGGCATCATTGGCAGAGACTTTCTAGCAAATTACAAGTGTAAAATAGATTATGAAGATTTCACAATCACAATTTGTACTGATGAAACAGATTTCATCGTACCCCTTATTACGAAAATACAGGAAGAAAAATACATAAGGATAGCAGCGCGAACTTTTTTTTTTTTACCCGACCCTGAGGGATGTAATGAATATAATGCCCACATATCATATACATACATAGCATATAACATAACACGCGACAACATAACATGAGTAGAAGAAACGTGATCTACTCAACAGTAAACAAATATTTAAATATGTGTCAAATTAATGCAATTACTTATTTCGTAATTGCATGTACAATATTAATTGCTTAACATAAGCATGATACAGCATTTTAAGCTTTTAATAATTACGTTATAAATGTTAACATAAGTCATACACATATAAATATGATATGTAAGCATTATATTGCATTGTTAGTAAATAAGGTACATGACCGAAAATTTATAATTACGAAATTGGCATAAGTAATAAAAAAAAAAAAAAAAAAAAAAAAAAAAAAAAAAAAAAAAAAATTAAAGAATATTATTAAGAACATATGTATATAGAATAAAAGTAAGCAATATTTTGTACTTTGAAATTAAGTCAATAAATTCTTGATATAAGCAATTTATATTTAATTAATATTAATTACCATTAATTATATGATAAGAATTTTTGTATATAAAGATAAGAAAATTTTGAATAAAGACACAGTTGAAGTTTTTCAAGCAAATCGACTGCATTTTTATTTTTAGTAAGTCGGCATTGAATTGCCTTAATTTTATATTTTATAACTACGGCATTTTTGCCATATAATGGTGTAATTATCGGCACTAACATGCCGCACCAATTAATATATTAAATTTTTGCTTCCCTCTAGGTGAAATATTTCTCAGCGGTAAAAACCTGCATTACAAAAGGTCTGCCAATGCCTTGGCGGTGCGGACCTATTAATATTCATAAAAAAAATTTATTTTGCATCATAAAAATTCAGAATGCGTAGATTGCTTGATAGATGCGTATCAGATGCATTCACAATGAGTTTTGAAACTGTAGACATTGTCATCGATTTCAGTGTTATAATTTTGAAACTGTTGATTATGCATCGAGGCGGTATTTAAACATTTTGAAACTCACCCAAATCTTCACAAATTAAAATCTTTGTCAAAACAATAATAATCGGTATTTCATCTTCTTCTTCTTGTTTACACGGATTAAATTTCTATCTGAAATTCTTCTCTACATCATATATACTGTGCACTGTAATATACAGGCGAGTGTACAGTAGAATTTCCGATCGAAACTAAATCCGTGTAAACAACAAAAATATTTTAATCTAGATTTACTCGTACTATTTTAGTATACATCACAATGATGTACAGAATAAGAGGGTGAGCTAGAGCTAGTGAAGCTTAGGTTTTTTCGAAAATGCAGGCTGCACTGTGTATTCTTTCGTATCTTAAAAATAGTACTAGAACAGTAATCTGCAGTCTGCAGGAATAAAGCAGCGCTGCAAATGCAATGGTTAAGAATTTTCACTTCTGACATTTTGCATTTTACAGTAGAGTACCGTATATTATTACGACGAGTTATAAAACATGGTATTAAGATCAAGAAGAAAAAATATCTTCCAGGCGTGATCGCGAGTTGGAAGATACATTAACATCGTTTATACTAGTATATAAGAATAATATGTAAGAAAAAGGTATTGTTTGATGTACGTGTAACATGCATGATTTATGTGGTCTCATGGAAGGAGAAGTGATACGATATAGTTGAAAATGTTGTTGGTCAATAAAACCCTGATTGGCCGAATGGTTGATATTGGTAAAGGATGTGATACGATACATCCTTTTCACGATCACGGGATATAGCGACTAACAGGGATATTCTACTTTAGAGATCTCTTAATTCTCTTATTTTTTTGAATTTTTGGTGAAATCCATTTTTTAATAGAATTGGTATTCTAGATAGCAGATTAACCACAGAAAACAGATAAGAGATTTCAACTCACCTCACTCAATCATCTGAAGTAATGTATTAAAATGACGTTTTACTTTCGACGTCAAAGTTGACATTAAAAGTAAAGCCCGTTACACACTGCTGCGGAAATTATAGAATTTGTCTGTTTTGTAAAAGTGAAGTATTGATTAAAATTAAAAAAATTAATGTATTAATAAAATAATGGAAAAACAAATTTATTATAATGTGCCACAGCGTTTTAAATTCGTGATTGTGTTAATTCCACATTAATATAATGTGGACTAAATACACAAGTATGTTATTGCCATAAATTATAAAATCGAATTACTGTTAATCCGGCTGATATCAAACCCAAATCTAAAGAGTTTGAAAAAATAACTTGGAGAAAAAAACATTTACAATTGCATCAAAACGAAGTCGTATTTTGCGGAGAAGCCAGATTACCGGAGCAATTCAACGAATTAAAAACACCATTTCAATGTTTTCAATATTTTTTCTCTGATGAGCTGATAGAGAAAATCTGCCATTACACAAATCTGAACGCCAGACAACAGGATGTCAACACTAAGTTTCAAGTAAATAAGTTGAAAATGAGACAGTACATTGGAGTTCTTATTTACATGTCAGTATATCGTTATCCAAGCTTAGAAGAATATTGGGGTGAACACTCATTTGAAGCAATTCGAACAACAATCACATCAAGGTTCCCAAGCTAGCGAGGTTATGCGTCGATGAGCAGATGTGCTCTACGAAAATGATAAGTGCCTTCAGGCAGTATATGCCTAACAAGCCTCATAAGTGGGGTATGAAGCTGTTCGTATTATGTGATTCCACTGGCTATTCGTATAGATTCGAAGTTTATTGTGGCAAAAATGATAATGTGGTGCTTCACAATACTCCTAACTTGGGGGCAACAGGGAATATTGTTGTGCGTTTAACACAGACAGTACCAGAGTTCAAGAATCATATTTTGTATTTTGATAATTTTTACACGTCGCTGCCACTTATGGTTTACTGAGAGCTCGAGGTATTCATGCATTGGGTACAGTTCGTACAAATCGCATTAACAACTGCAAGCTATCATCCGACAAAACACTCCAACGTCACAATAGAGACTATATGGAAGAGTATATGGAATCTGCTTATGATGTAGATATAACGACTGTACTGTGGAAAGACACAAAAAATGTTCGACTGGTATCTACATATGTTGGCGTAAAACCATTTCTCACAGCAAATCCAAAAATCCAGTCTGAGAAAATATCTCGATATGACCGTCAAAATAAAAACTTTATTGAAATTGAATGTCCACGAATTATCAAGGAATACAACTACCACATGGGAGGCGTGGATCTCATGGACGGTCTCTTGGGACGATACCACATTCGTACCAAAACGAAAAGCGCTTCGTTAAAGCTATTCTATCATTTTCTTGATATGGCATTAGCAAACTCAAACAAATTTGGTATGAATATTTGTTATTTCTAATTAACTTTTAAACACTTTAAACGAATAATTTATCTAGAAAAATTTTGTATAAATATTATAATATTTATTTTTAATAATAATTTGAAATGAGGAACAATATGTCCCACCAATTTGATGCAATTACTGATAACTTTGATTAATTTAATGTTTTTAGAACCTAAAAAATATTCTAGAAGAGACTATTATTGGCAAGGCAATATTAAACGAATATAAAACAACAGCCTGCTGTCATCTCATTCTCGAGCCACATTAAGTGGATTAATAGTAGACCACTGGCTTGCTGAAAATTTCACGGTAGTGAGAACAACTTACGAACAAGCACTAGAGGAAATTCAAGCTGTTTTTCCTACAGAAAAAAAAGTAATTTCAAATAATTAAAATGTATGATTTCAAGATAATTTAATTTTAAAAATATTTTCAAGGAAATCTATTATACGCCAAGATTGGGAAATATTGCTCCAAAAGGAAAACTTGTTGACAAGTTCTATTCTCGAAGTAGAAAATATCAAAAACTTGGCCTCTTGTCAAGTAAATATCGAAAACGAGAGGCAACACCAGGAAGTGATACTTGTACGGATTATCTTTCTGATGGTAAAATTTAATCAATATTGTTTTATATCGTAAACATTAATATACACTTCTAGATGACACTGTAATCCGTATGGACCAAGCCAAATTGTGGTTGAAAACAAAATTTGATCACTGACACTGGTAACCGAGAAATGGAAAATTTCATTTGAAAAAAGACGAAGAGACATTTTGGAATTGAAATCAGATATCTATGACGAATGGCTTACTTTCAAAATTCCTTCTGGATATTATATTTGTTAGTAAATATTTAAGTATCTACACAAATATTGACCCTATTCTGACAAAAGTGACCTAGCGTGAAAAATCTAATTTCGAAATATTCGCGATTGAATTTCAATATGTATAATTTGTTTTAATTAACTGTATATTTAAAAATTCAATTAGCTACAAAATTGAAAAATTTTAGCTCGCTGTTTTTGTCAGAATATGAATGGTATTTAGAAGTTAACTAATCACTACTAATTGGATTTAAACTACAGACTGTGTGCTAAGAATGTTATAATTTTAAATTATCAATTAAAAATACTTCATGTTACAAGCTTCGATGTAAATATTAAAAAATTTTAATTCTTCCTCAGATTGAGCTGGATTTTGAACGGTTATATCCTGAAAAAGACACAATTTTTTTTTCTAAGTGGGCTGGATTTCAACAAAAAATCATCCCAATTTTTAAAAAAAACATTAATGATCCTTGCAACAGAAACCTTATACAACGTTTGGAACAAAATATATCAGACGGTATAGTTTATTACTGCTCTATTGAATTTTTACTGATAGTGGATTATGTTCTAGATGGGAAAAATTTTATATTATGTTTATTGTTGAATGCTGTTTTGGTGCCGAAAATTTTATTCTTCAAAAAGGTCGGAAAAAAATCTAATTGTAAGCCATTTATTTTGGACGCGCAAAGCTCGCTCTACATGTAAACGTAATGTCTGATTTATTAAATTTTCATTTTAAAACTAAGAATTCAGAATTTTGCAGACAAATAATGATATTCAACCAGCTTTAGATAGACAGAGAAATAAATATTTGGAAGTAGGGGGAACACTCCAGCCTTGCATCATTGTTGTTGGACCCGAAGTCACTAATCCGCAGGAATTTTATTGCTATATTAATGGTACAACATACAAGATTAGCAGTTTTTTAAAAGCCGTGTCGGTCATCTTTAAAGCACATCAAGTTCTGAACTTCGAATATGCGAGAGAATGTTGCCAGTTGTGGACATTCTTCGAAAAATATTTTTTTGATTTAAAATTTAGTGCAAAACCAAGTACTGCTTTACACGCATTATTGTCCGACCTTGAGCAATCAAGCGATTCTTAATTTCAGCAACTATTACTAAAAGTCTAAAAGTTAAGTAAGTTTAATAAGTTAATGTAAGCTAAGAAAAAAATTTTCATTTATATGTACAATAATTCATTTGAACTTCATATACTCGTATTTCTGAAAAATATCGTTAAAATGATATCTTGTTTTTTATGCAATAAAATATTCGAGGAAGTTCAAATCTTTATTGCGCATCTTAAATTAAATCATAAATTAGAAAGTACTTCATTTTTTAACTGTACACTGAAAAAATAGTTGTAGAAAAAACATCTAAACCAGATTAGATGTTCTTCTTTTAGGTGTAATGCCTAAAAATATAGGTAAAACTTCTAATATTTTCCTACTTCAAATAGATGGCTCGCCTATTTTTGATTAGATAAATTTTTTATTTGTAATTTCAACTACATTTTGGGAAAAGCAACAACAATTAGTAGATGATATTCGAATCGATTTTTAGGTGACAATATGATCTAAAATGTGGAATTTTTACAGCTTTAAAAATACTATTTTCGTCTACTACAATTAGATAATCTGGCTACTTTTTATTGAAGTTAAAAAATTATAAGAAGAATGAAGGTATTTTGCCGACTCGCTGTAGAACTATGACGTATAAAGTAGATTTCGATGCTCCACTAAACTTATTATCTATTGAAGTAGACACCTTTACTAAGTAATATGATTGTTACATAAGAATAAAAAACCATTTAAAAATAGAAAATTATATTTTATACGATTGTCGCATATTCATGAGTTGAGTTAACGACATTAAAATATCTTCGAAGTATCGACAATCGTCATTATTGTGACTATTGCGAAAATTATGTATGTATGAAATGACAAAAATTTATAGGAAATAATAACAAGTGTATAATTTATTCATCGCTTCAAAAATTGATTCATTCTTTATATCATTACATAGTGTGGTACATATAAAACGCATAGAATTTTACACGCTTATATAATGAATAAGCAATGCATGCACAATAAAATGAAATAAAAAAATCAACTATTATCCAAATGTTAGGCGATTTTGATTTACTGTACATATTCGAATAAAAAACCGGTACATATCTCATCATTGTTCGTTGCAAAATATACATAAGCTATAAATTCAGTTTTTCGGTTCTTTTAATAAAACTGAAATTATTTTATTTATCCATAGTGTCAACCCTGAAATGTAGAACCTAAAAAAATAGCTGATATATGTTATCCCACATTACTAATCAAATGTTTATGTGGCTAACAGCTAATGACTGACGCATCGTGGCTGACTATGATTAGTGGGAGCTGGGAGACATTGACAAGAACGAAAATATATATGCAGAACGAACAAGTTGCAGACGTACATTTTTTTAGATATTGTTTTCTTTGTTTCGGATTAATATATAAATTGATTTGTAGATTTTTTTGATTTACTTTTATAATTAAAAACTTTTAATATCATAATTCTACTCGTTGGTTATTTTCCTAAAAGTATATCTTGACAATAGTATAAAAATCACCTACTACAATTAGGCAGTTCAACTACTGCAGTCGAAGATAAAAAATAAAAAAAAAGTGTTGGTATTTCACCTAATTTTGTGGTATTTTGAACTACAAAGTCGATTTTTCGGCTCTTTCAATATAGTTGAAAATATTGCATTCACCTACTAAAATTAGACAATTTAACTAATGCAGTCGATGATGAGAATTGAGAAACAAAAATAATAATGCATTATACATTACATATATTTCGTATTTCGTATTCTGAATTCTGATAGTGATAACTGTATTTTAGAGTAAATAATTTTTTCGTTGTCTCATTTCAAGTTATTAAACAGATTATACTGTAAAAGAACAATGAATTGTTTAGTTGTAATTTTTCAGCGATAATGTGTAGTGCTAGTGAAAAACAAATTTTAGAAAATTTGTCTTGTGAGGAATTAATAGAATCTTGGGGTTTTTCAGAACTACTGGATGGTTTTCGCAGTAAGTATTTAAATATATTGGTATCATTAAATATAACTAATGTAGAATATTCATAATTATTTTCAATTATTTTTAATTTAAAAAGACAAAGAGATTCTGGATATTGAAGTCTTAAAAAATCTTACAAGTGAAGACTTAAACAGATTAATACCTGATGAAAAATTTGGTCTAAGAATAAAATTTAGAACCAAATTATTTGAGTGGCGTTCACAACATGTAAGTTGCTAATTTAGAATTAAATTAAAGTGATAAATAATTATTTAAGCCTTTTTTTTCATATTAATAATTGTGATTGTGCATTATTTAAAATAATTTAATCATAAAAGAATTGTGGTTTGAAAAAAATACTAGAAAATATAGAAAATACAGTAATCCTGTATTATAATTTAAATGTATAGGTTAAAAAAATGTTTAATTTAAAAAAAATTGTGATTTGAAAAAAATTCTAGAAAAAAACAATGATCATTTATTATAATTAAAATTTTAGAAAATACAGTGAATCTATATTACAACTTTTAAATTTAATTCTTAATAGTAAAATAAAATTTGTAAATTACATCACTTTATACTTAAAATTTTTCGGAATTCTAGAAATAAATTTTTAAGTTTTCTTTGCACGATTTCAATTTAAACTCACTGTACATGGTGGTTAAGATTTAATTTCAACTCAAGTTTTTTGACCCGAAATATTTTGTCTTTGTAGTTGCTTTATAATTCTGATTTTTTATTAATTAATTTTTTTTAGAAAGCTTTAAATATTGGCGATACAATTTCCTTTCCTTTGGAAAATTGGTTATACAATAGTCCAACAAGCAGCCCTCTATATACTCTGGGATCTTGTTCTTCACCAAGCCATCAATCTGAGTCTAGTGTTTCTTTGGTAAGTTTACATTTTATCCTATATATTAATGTTGATCATGCAAAAAATACCAAAAATCCTTCTTTCTTATTAACTTTTTTGACTTTATTTTAGGATTTGAAATCATTGTTGGAAAATTCTGCTAAAGGAAAATTCATTTTAAATTCGTTTAAGGAAAATGGATTTTTAATAAAGTCAGACAGGCACAAAATAAGTAGCATAATTTGTGAATTTTGGATGAATTCTGGTAAAAAAAATATATTTAGAGAAGATTATCATCAAGCCGCGAATGAAATTAAAAAATTATTCCCGAAAGAAGAAATAGTATGTATACAAATTTTTTCAATAAATTATCTTATATAGTTTTCTTTTTTAAGGAAACTTATGTGGGCACAAAATTCAGAAGAGGTTGTCTTAAAGAACGATTCTACAGCATAAGAAAAAATTTAGGAAGGCAGAAGAAAAAATTCATTGAAACTGAAACACTGAAATCCAACGATCTTGGTAAATATTACTTTGTTTCCATCAATTTACTGTAGGGTATTTTATTTACTGAAAATATATGGGTATTCACTTTTTGTTGCTAACAGGCAGACAAAATTCCAAAAACAAATAAGTTACTTGACTTATTTTTATAATTTTATTGAAATTATTAAAAGTAGTGAACACCCTTTAATGTATATTGTTTCATAAAAACTATATACATTGAAAAATGCTTCTTTGTAAATCTAACAAGAACTTAACACTAGACTATTAGTAAAATGTTAATAATAACATAATTATATTAACTTGTTTCATACTTTCTTGATTATATTTCTTGATTATATTTCTTGATTATATTTCTTTCAATATGTTTTTGTAATTAATAGACACAAATTCTTCAATTCCAACATCTGAAGAAGAGTTACAAAAATTCAAATGGTTATTGTACAATAAATCTCCAGAAGATTTGGTAATTTCATATTGGAAAGAAACATATGAGTTAAGAAAAAAAGATATTTGCAATAAAGAAGTAGATATTCTAGAGAAATGGCCTATCTTGAAACAGAATATTGGGGCATCTTTGGTAAGTCACACACACATTTAACTAATAATAGTCATAATACTGAAAGTAGTCAAAATCATGTCGAATTTAAAAATAATAATGGAAATAATAATGACAACATGTTTCACTTTGCAAGTAATGATATTTCCAATTCAGATGCAAATTTTAGACATACTTCTCTTAACATTTATGAAAATCCAATCCCAGTGAACAATTTTCCACAAAGTGTATCAAAAGAACTTGATATTTTAAAAGAAAAAGCAATTAACTTTACTTCTGATCTTTTATATTTAAATAATTTAAGCCGGAAAGAAACTTTTGCTATAATTTGTAAGATTTCGAAATTAATTTCAAATGTAATAGATATTATTGAAGAAGTAGTTTTTCAGAATGACAAAGTCTGTGAAATAGTAAAATTGAATGATTTATTAGAAAGCTCTAAAAATTTATTCGGAGATATGAAAAGTGAGTTCTTATTTGTTAAGTTAATGACAGAAAAAAATTTATATTGTAAGCCTGTAGCATACACCATAAATTCAGAAATATCGAACGTAATAAAAAGTGGAAATCCATCTCTAGGTATCAAAGAAATGAAAGCATATTTCATTCCTTTAAAATTCCAATTTAAAAAAATATTTGAAATTCCCGGTTTGTTAGATGAATTTTTATCACACATGGATAACTTACAAAATACTTCTAAGCCAGGATATACAAATTTCATAAATGGCTCACTTTATACACAAAAAGTAGATAAAATTGGTAGAGTAAAATAATTATTCCATATTTCCTGTATACAGATGATTTTCAAGTAAATAACCCACTAGGTAGCCATACAACAGACGATATGTTGTGTGGTATTTATTATTCTTTTCCAACTCTGCCACCTCACTTACTTTCAAGTTTAAAATTTATTTTGCTGGTTTTATTAAAAGTAAGTACATAAAACATTGTGGCAATAGTTCATCATTTTTTCCACTCGTTGAGGAAATTATTTATTTAGAAAAAAATGGAATTGAGATCTTTACTTCTGGAATGCCAAAAAAGATCTATTTTATTCTTGGTTGTATCCTTGGAGACAATCTTGGTCTAAAAGCTGTTCTTGGATTTAATAAATCATTCAATTGTCAAAAGTATTGTCGTACATGTAGTAGAGGAAAAGAACAATTAAAATATGATACTATTGAAATTAATGCATCACTGAGAACCAGAAATTCTTATGATCGAGATATTCGAGAAAATAACACAAAATGGACAGGAATTGATGAAGAAAGTATTTTTAACACAGTACACAGTTTTCACGTCACTGACAATTATTGTTTTGACCTTATGCACGATTTGTTCGAAGGCATATGTCATTATGAAATATCCTATATGTTGCTTGATTTTATGAAAAATAATATATTAACGTTGCAAATGTTAAATTCAAGAAAAAAATCATTTCAATACGGAGAAACAGAAATTGGAAACGTGTCTTCCAATATTCAAATACGTCACCTTAACAATTCAAAGCTTAAAATGTCTGCAAGAGAAACTTGGCATTTCTCACATTTCCTTCCTTTGTTAATTGGGGATTTAGTACCAAAGAACAATAAAATGTGGAAAATGTTCTTATTACTTTTGGAAGTGATTGATCTGCTTCTCTTACGGCATTTTACAGATAGTGATTTACAAAAATTAGAAAAGACTATTAAAGAACATCATGCGCTTTATATAAAGTTAGTAGGATCATTAAAACCCAAACATCATTTTATGGTTCACTATTCGTCAGCTATTAAAAAGTGTGGTCCTCTAAAGTATTTGTGGTCTTTTAAGTTTGAATCAAAACATAAGGAAATTAAGAACTACGCCAAAGTTATTTCATCTCGCAAAAATATCGCACATTCTGTAATTGTGAAATATTGCTTTGCTTTTACAAATCTTTTAGTTAATTATAATAAAGTAAAAGAATCATTGATTTATGTGAACGATAAAATTATGGACTTGTCTAGTTGCATAGATTGCACTAATTTTCCAAAAATATCAGGAATTAATTATCATGAGGTATGGACTTTAAAATATATTGTTCATAATGGTTATGACTACAAAAAGGGATATTATTTAACGCGTGTAACCAATGATGCATTACAGTTATATAAAATAATGTATTTAATTTTAAGTAATGATAAGAAAATTTTTTTTATTGCAAATGAAATCAATATTTTAGGATTTGACAAGCATTTATTATCTTATAAAAATCGCGTTCGAATCACACGATTTATCTGATAATTTTCAAATCCACAGTTCCACATTTGTTCCACTCACCTGAGTTTTCCACTCTATTCAATAGATGTCCTCAGCTATAAACTAATCTTTAAATGAACAAAGTGACCCAAGCAGCACAAGTCAGTCTCAGTCTAGAAACAGTTAAGTATCACTGTTACTTCTTGGTAACGAGTGTTTCTCAACGGTTTCGAAAAATTAGCTAATTCGTTTCTAAACTGGGGATAATTGAAAGTGACGTTTCTGAAAAGTATCAGTTTCTTCTGAATGTTACCAAAATGTTTGCATGGTGTAACATTCAACCGTAATATGTGTTCAAAATGTTTAGAATATGTAACGTAACATTTAAGAAACAGATTAGACTCAAGTACCTTAAACTTTTATGAAACAAGAAAACCTATTTACATATTATTTTTCTCTTTCTTCCTTCTTTAATTCAATTCAATAATATATCTTTTCTTTACTACTTAACAATTTTTATCTTTTATCTCAGATATTTAAAAATTTATACTTTTACTTTTACCATATTGATATTATTTTAGATAATATGATGAATAATTTGTACATTTTTCATGAATATACATACATATGCATCTCAAAACTATGAACAATTAATAGTTTGTCGACTAGAATTTAAAAGTGTTTCGTAAAAATAAATGCGCCTTCTAAATATTAGAATTATTTATTAATTTTTCAAAATAATTATTTCTAAAGTCGATTTTTTTAATTTTTTTTTTTTTAGACTTTACAAAAATTACTAGAGATAATGAAAAGATTTGAATCCATGCTGTATAAATCACGCATTTTGTGCTAATTTCTTCTGAAAATGCTTAATAAGATTTATTTTCAAACATTTTTTTTTATAAAATGCTAATTTTATATATCAATCATGGCGACTGCAATACATGTTTCTATTTTGACACTGAATTCTAAATTGTTGCCAAGAAAATCTTATTGTGTATCAATTTACACACATTCATTTTTTAAACACTTTTTAGGAAAATTCATTTAAGAAATTACTTAATTGTTTATAATAAGTTGCTATAAAAATACATAAACACTTTTTAGAATCGGATCTTTATATATATGTGAAAAAATTTACCATACTTTAACTTTGTCTACATTAGATAGAATTGAACCACATTTTAGTATAATGTTTCTAAAACGTTACTTTTTTGTTGCTAAAATGCGGAACGAAACATTTTAGAAACATATTCAGTTTCGTTTCTAAAATGTGTCTAAAATTGGAATTAGAATGTGGAACGATACATTTTAGAAACATAATTCTGGTTCGTTTCTAAAATGTGTTCAATGTTATTAGTTATAAGCTCGATTTAAATGTCACTTTATTTTCATGTGTAAAGCAAGTGTGTCTCTAAAAATGCCGTACAAATTAGTGAGTTATCTAGAAAATAATGAATTATTTATAAATGTGGTGCCAAATAATTGGGAAAAAAATAATATATTGTATTGGCCTGTACAAAATGAGGGTAGATTAAGAAGAGACGAAAATAGTTGTCCAGACAATTCATGGTCAACTCGACCATGCAAAGTAAAACTTCTTGATATTGAAAAATTAAAAGATGGAATCGAATTGGAAAAAAAGTATATGGAATTAACAGATTCTGAAAGTGAAGAAAGGTAAGATAAATAGAAAAGTCAATTAGAATGCAATGTAATAATTTTCACATATGTATTTGACAGATATTTAAGAAATTTGGAAACTAGGAAAAGATATCATCAAAAGCAATCAAATGAAAGTACAAATAATATAGATTTCAATGAAAGGATGTTGACAATTGCTGAATTATCTTCAACGACTACTAATGTAATGAACAATCAAGAAAATATTGTGCTGCCAGATAATTTATATGTAGACTCAAACAATCCTTCAGTTCAATATGCTGTTATTGAAAATAATATTCTAAATGAAAATGAAATAACTAACATGGATAATGAAAATACATATGAAAATCTGAACTTGAACAAATGTCAAGGATGTGAGGATTTGAAAAAATTAATATACAGTTTAGAAAAAACTGTTGAAGTTATGTCAACAGAAATTTGCCAAGTAAATGTAAAACTAGATAAACTGCTTGGTATTGTTAAAAACATTCCATCAAAAACAGATTTTAATAAAAAAGAAGCTTCACAACATTTGGTTGAAAGTTTGCAGTTGCCACTCAAAACACATGATGACTTAATGGATTTGGAAAATAAACTAAGTGACAAGGAATTCCGAAGCCAAATGGTAAGCTTTCCTATCTAATATTAAGATTCCTTAATTAAACTTTATTTTTAATATCTTAATTACAGATAAACAGGCTTTGCGAAGTAGGCGGTAAAGACGGTAAAGGTTGCGCCAATCAGATAGCGTTGAAATTAAGTCAACAAGTATTTGATGTAGAGCTTTTAACCAACTATACGTGGACTGGTTCAACTAAACACAAACAAAGTAGCTTGAAGATTGCTTTCATGAAATTTCAGAATATAATTGAAATGTTTTTTGAAACTCTGAAATTTGCGGACAACAATTTTACAAGATTGGAAAATGAACATTTTTTTAAAAATAAATGTTTAAAGCACTCAAACATGCGATTGCAACGGCAAATGTAAACAAATCTTACTTTTATAAAAAGAAACTAACCATAAACATTAAATATTTTTTATTTTATAGAAAAGCAAAGGAAAAGGAAAACTCAAATATCAATACATCATCAAATTTGTCTAAAAATGTTGCAAATGAAGCAAATCAAAACTTGGTTGAATCTTAAATAAAGACAATATGTATACTGTTATTATTTTTCTTTATTTGATATTAAAATACAAGAATATTATAATTAAGTTTTTTTAATTAAATTTAAAGTATGTAGTAATGGGAAAAAAATAAACTCATCTTCATATTTGATACAAAACATTTTGCATTTGACATCAGAAAGATCATAAAGAATGGCAACATTTTCTGTTCCAAAAGAAGAAAATATATTTATATATGATGATCTAAACGGTAATTTAAAAAAATCTTGTTTTTTTAAACTGCAGCCAAATATGTGTATTTTTTCATTAAAATATGTAGCATTCACCATACGAACTATTTCATTGTTATTTGTCATAAACCACGAATTTTTAGAGTTTTTACAAGACAACATAAATTCTTCTGTTAAATAAACAGTGCTGTATGTATTTTTACATGTAGGTAAAATATGCTGATGACTTACAAAATCTTTCACAAATGGAACTGAAATCTTGTCTTTTATAGAAGTGTGAATTATTTTCGAAGCTTCAGTTAAACGTTTTGCGATTTGTTCAATTGGTCGATTTCCACTTCTTATAAAATTTTTTATTATGCCCAAAAAACTCTCAAATGGATATGAGCTTATAGTTGATATTGGTCCAAACCTTCTGACATCAGAAACGATATGACAAAGATTATGAACATTGCTACTTATGCTGTCAATTCCATACAGGTTAATATACTCTTCTATATAGTGTTTGAATAAATCTTCAGCTATGCTTAAATAATTTGAATATTCTGATGAAGAACAAATAGTAACCGCACAAAATAAAAGCAAAAAATGACTATAAACCTCAGAGTTCAAATATTGTTTTAGTATAACTGGACCCAAATACATCAGAAATGTCCGATATTCTAGCCCTTTCCAGTACTTTAGGCAGTCTAAACGTCGAGATGCTCTGTGTATCTCCTTGGGGATATATTTGTTTGATTCTTCAAGCCACTCAGATATGCTATTTATTTCAAATGCAGATAACTTTGTTCTGAAATTACAAGATCCTTGTGTCCAAATAAGAAGACAACGTTTCATAATTCCTAAGTGTAATAAATGAAGAGGATCAGAAATTGGAAAATCTTCCACCATATCAATTGGTAGTTTCACGAGTGGCGTAATTTGCTTATGATGGTCTGAATCCAACTGATTACGAAAACTGTAATCAGTCCTTGAATGCATATCAGTACGTGGATAACTCATATGTCTTTCTTTTCTATCGTATTCTCCAACCATGATTCATTTTCGTCCTCAAGTTCATCATTAGAGCATATTGGGTAAATGTCCTCATTTTCTATTACATGTTCTCTTAGAAGTTTTGTTGCAGGAGAAGTCACTGAATTAAAAGCACTTTCAGTTAATACTAAAGAATTTTTATGTAGAGGATTATTAGTTCCATTGTAACTTAAACTTGGATTCGCGAGTACATTATCAGTTCCATGATTATTACAATTTTTATTATCATTTTGGTTTTTAATATGTTTTTTCACTTTCCTATAAAAACTTGTAGAATACTTGTATGGTTTTACAATACCACTGCTTTTTTTTATTTTTATTTGTTCCATTTTTGTTTTTTTTAATATAAAAAATGTTATCTGGTAGTTTGTGTTTTATAGCCAATAATCACTAATTGAATAAAAGACAAATTTTAGAAACACATTTCTATTAATTGTAGTAACAGTTGCGAAACTAAATATAGTCATAAATACTAAACAGTGTATAATTAATTATGTCATTTGGTAAAGATTTCACATAATGGATACATTTTAGAAACAAAAATTCAAAAATTGTCGTAAGCAATTAGTAAGATTGTATCATTACAGTTACCACACAGTTAAGATACTTAAAACTTTTGTGTCAGTTTTGAAAGAAAAAAGTAACATTTTAGGAAAATAATACAAAACTGTTTCCAAAATGATACAGTCACAAAAACTGCCACGAATACTCAACAAATTTTAAACAGTTTACGATCAGTAACAAAAAAGAAACATAATACTAAACTGTTACCAAGCATGTTACTATTTTCACGCATTGTGCTACTTGGGGATGAAAATGTTTTGGGTTCACTTACTGTGTGGAACTAATCAAAAAAGAAGAAGACACATTTAAAAAGCTGACATTTGAAAACCACGTTTATTATTAAATATTATCCGAAATATTTTTTTATTAAATAAATATTCATTTATTGCCATGGAATATGAAGTAGATGTAGTTTCAAGTAAGTATATTTATTTAATTTAGTGTTTATTATTATGTGTTCTTTGGAAACTTAATAAATGCCGTGTATAAACTTATTTTAGATCGTGACAGTTTTTGGACTGATTATGAGAATGTACGTCTCATCGAAATTTATGGGACATATAATGATATGTTTTCTACAAAAAACAGTAAAACATGTTGGGATGTTATAACCACCGACTTAAACAGTGAAGACATACATGTAAAAAGTGTATATTATTATTATTATTATTATTATTATTATTATTATTATTATCATATTTATACAGTTTCTATATCATATCATACCATACATCAATATCATATCATACATCAGTAATTTTCACACATTTGATCAATTACTTTATCATACAATTTCTTATACAAAAAAACATAATTATAGCTAAATGTATACATTCATTCAAGATCAATCATTTTCATAATTTATACACTACATCATTGTTTACACAATACATAAAATTCCAAAATTTATCAATCAACTACTTTGTATTAATATTACTTATTCTATGTTGCTTATACTTAATTATATTATACAGCCCTCATTATCTAATATTTATTGCACATTTATATAGAATTTTACTAAACTAATAGTTCCAATCTATCAATAATTTTCATGCATTTGTTCTGTTTCATTCATTTATCCTACAGTTAATTTTATCTAATATATTTATATAATTTTATCTATTTAACAAGTGTGTCCCTGTTTTATATATGCAATACACATCCTAGTTAATTCTCGAACATTTGCTGCTTTTTTGACCCATGAAGGAATTTCATTATAAAGTTTACTTGCTGTGTTAGCTAAACTGTTGTTTACTCTATTGGTTTTCGCTTTTACTGTTCTTATATCTATTGCACTTCGAGTTTCATATGTATGTATGTCTTTGCCGTAATTCATTAATAAATTAGTTTTTATATCTTTTTTTGATATTTTGTACATAAATTTTATTTTCTCAATATCAATTATTTCATTTAGCTTAAGACTATTTGTAGTAACAAATATTATTTAGTATTAATTGAAATTACATATATTAAAAAATTTTCAGAAAACAAGTCAGCAAGTATCGAGAAAATGGGCCAATCTTCTACGTACATTTCGTGCAATAAAGGCCAACAATACAAAAACTGGTCGAGGAGTAATAAAATTCAAATATTTTGAAAAGATGGATGAAATTTTGGGCCAAAAAGTCGTTTACTCTAAATCAGGTATTAGCGTTGGTCTCGAATGTACAGCAGAATCCTTGAATTCAAATTCAGAAACTAAAAATGAATGTGGCGCTGAAACTCCAAAGAAAAGTGGACAAAAACGTCAGACTGCCAGAGAAGAATATTATATTGCAAAAAAACAGTTTTTATTAGAGGAAAATGAAAGAAGTAGCTGGTAAATGGTAAATGGTAGAAGTAGTGGTAAGTGGAGAAGTAGAAAGAAGTAGCTGGTAAAGTAAATGGTAGAAGTAGCTGGTCAAGTACATGAATCGCTTCCAACAGATACATCGCCAATGCCAGCGCCCATAACATCGACTGATCATTTACGGTTCAAAGGTAGACGTCAAAAACGACCTCGTTCCCCACCACCAGAGCACAAAGAAGAAGGACCGGATTTTCAGCCGAATAACGGAGGAATTACTGTTAATCCGGCTGATATCAAACCCAAATCTGAAGAGTTTGAAAAAATAATTTGGAGAAAAAAACATTTACAATTGCATCAAAACGAAGTGGTATTTTGCGGAGAAGCCAGATTACCGGAGCAATTAAACGAATTAAAAACACCATTTCAATGTTTTCAATATTTTTTCTCTGATGAGCTGATAGAGAAAATCTGCATTACACAAATCTGAACGCCAGACAACAGGATGTCAACACTAAGTTTCGAGTAAATAAGTTGAAAATGAGACAGTACATTGGAGTTCTTATTTACATGTCAGTATATCGTTACCCAAGCTTAGAAGAATATTGGGGTGAACACTCATTTGAAGCAATTCGAACAACAATCACATCAAGGTTGTTTTGTGAAATTCGGAGATACATCCGATTTAATGATTTTACATTAATGAAAGATCGTACTCATTCTGATCACGATCCGCTGTTCAAAGTCCGGCCATTATATCATCATTTAAATGAAAAGTTTGATTCAGTTCCCAAGCTAGCGAGGTTATGCGTCGATGAGCAGATGTGCTCTACGAAAATGATAAGTGCCTTCAGGCAGTATATGCCTAACAAGCCTCATAAGTGGGGTATGAAGCTGTTCGTATTATGTGACTCCACTGGCTATTCGTATAGATTCGAAGTTTATTGTGGCAAAAATGATAATGTGGTGCTTCACAATACTCCTAACTTGGGGGTAACAGGGAATATTGTTGTGCGTTTAACACAGACAGTACCAGAGTTCAAGAATCATATTTTGTATTTTGATAATTTTTACACGTCGCTGCCACTTATGGTTTACTGAGAGCTCGAGGTATTCATGCATTGGGTACAGTTCGTACAAATCGCATTAACAACTGCAAGCTATCATCCGACAAAACACTCCAACGTCACAATAGAGACTATATGGAAGAGTATATGGAATCTGCTTATGATGTAGATATAACGACTGTACTGTGGAAAGACACAAAAAATGTTCGACTGGTATCTACATATGTTGGCGTAAAACCATTTCTCACAGCAAATCCAAAAATCCAGTCTGAGAAAATATCTCGATATGACCGTCAAAATAAAAACTTTATTGAAATTGAATGTCCACGAATTATCAAGGAATACAACTACCACATGGGAGTCGTGGATCTCATGGACGGTCTCTTGGGACGATACCACATTCGTACCAAAACGAAAAGCGCTTCGTTAAAGCTATTCTACCATTTTCTTGATATGGCATTAGTTAACGCGTATCTTCTTCACAGACGTATTCATCTAGGTGGAGGCACTGTTATGCTACCGAAATTCCGTATTGAAGTTGCACAAGCATTGTGCTAATATCAACAAAAGCCAGAGAGAAAATCAGTGGGCAGACCTACAAAAATATCATCAACAAAGGTTGGACCACCTAAAACTAAAAAATCTTACGGATTGGGATTCGATGCTCGGTACGATGACATTGGCCATATGCCAGACCAACTAGATCGTTCTGGTAAACGGACCTGTAAATTGGGTGGTTGTAAATCAGAGACACAAATGTTTTGTCTTAAATGTAAGGTAAATTTGTGCCTCTCATCAACAAAAAAATGTTTTCAAATTTACCACACAAAAATGTAATGTTTCACTTTTTCTAAATTTCTAATTCTTTTGTAATAAAACACACTAAAAATTATAATCACACCTGTCTTTTATTTACTTTCTTTCCTGGACTACCCGCCTTTTGGCGGTTTACCTTTCCTCTCATCTATAGATAAAACGGTAAATAAAAATTTATTTTCGACGTCATTATCGTGCTCTACATGTCGAAATTAACTATTCATGAATTTATCATCCAAAAAAAAAATTGTCCTGTTAGAGGGTTAAATTTTGGTTAAAACTTCAATTTTCTGAGGTTTTCGTTCTGAAAGTTAAGGTGTCATATTTCATTTAAAATAAAAAAAAATTGGAAATATTTAGCACTATAGAAAAATGTTATAAAAAATTGTTTTATTTCGCACTGGATTATAAGTTTTACTATGTTTTCTAATGAATAAAACTATTGAATGAAATTAAAATGATAATTAAATATTGTGATGAATGGTAAAATGAATAATAGGGAAACGAGTAAGTGTGAAAATTATTTATGTAAGTGAAAAAATGGAAAGTTATTTTCAATATCTGAAATGTAGAAAAAGTCAAAATTTAATGTTTTATATTAAAAAGTATTTTCATAATATGCAAATAATGAGGTAAAACTACAATATATTTGAATAGAAAATAACTAATTTTATTTGGAGCTTTGTTTGAAAAAAAAAACTTGAATTGTATTTGTATTACAAAACTATTTTTTTATTATGCACATATATCAATTTTCTTTCAATGTTACAATTTTTAAAGATCTGGGAATTGATTTTGAAGTGCTGAAAATTATAAGTGATGATGACATCCGAGATCTAATTCCTAGAGAAAAGCTCGGACTAAGAGTAAAATTTAAGAAGAATTTGTATGAGTGGCGCATAGCTAATGTACGTAATATTAATTATGGCAGGTGTCATGGGGTCAGACGGTGTATAATAGCGTTTTATAAAGAGAAAAGGCTTAAGTCTGTATCACATAATATAAAGTTGACATTGGCACAAAGATAGAGCTGCTTAACGATCAAGAATCTGGAAAAAAACAGGATGTTTTCCTATATACTTATCGAAAATGATGACTTGTATTATATTATGTGCAAATAATAATGCAAATAATAAGAAAAAAATAAAAATACATATATATAAAATAAATTATATATTATATTACATAAATTTATATACTTTATATACTGTGTACTGTGTCTACTTTTTAATACTTTTTACTCGTACGCGTGTCTATGATTATTCAATCTCAAATAATTATTTGAATTTAATTTATCATGTCAAATAAATTCAAGTGTGATATTCAATCGTGCCATGTTCAAGACGACAAAACGGACTCGATCCTTATATGCAGAGGAGTCTGCGGTTAAAAATTTCATGGAATTTGTCTTGATGCTCCTCATGGCTGGTACTCTGCCTTTCTATCACAGTATTTTGTTTGTGAGGATTGTCAAAACATACATTTAACACTTAAAGAGATGTACGATAGCCTATTAGCTAATTTTACTCAAGCCAAAGATGTTAACTCTGGTATTCTGGCTAAAGCAGTTGATACCCTGAATCGGAATTCAGATAATTTTGATGAAATGGCAAAGTCTTTCGACGTTCTTAATACTTCAATTGCATCAGCCATTAAGGAACCAACTCAACAATTAAACAATGCCCTATCTTCTGCTCTCAGTAAAATTAAGCAGGACATTATTGTATCCACGAAGAATTCAATTATGGACTGTATTGCTTCCAATCTGAGCCGCGTTACTAAATCAGCAAACTCTTCTAAAAATCAAGACTCCGAGTTAGCAAGTCTTTCAAAAACTTACATGAATGGCTATAATGATATGTCTATTAAATTGGATAATATTTTATCATTAACTAATAAATTAACTGATGAATACGAACTAACTAACCAACTTATTCGTGATCTCCAGTGCAATGTAAAATATAATAATAATAAATCACTAAATGACAGTATTAGTGAAGCGTTCGATAAAATTAGCAACTGTAATAATGAAAATCTTCATCAGTCAATTAACGACAATAACACTACGAATAATGTTAATGTTATTACTCTGGATGACTCTGCGTCAACCCACATTATGAAGACCCAACATTTACAGCTTACAAACATTAATGAGAACTGCAACCACAGTACAAGTGATGTCATTAATGAAAACGCTAATGCTTCTAGTAATGGTCAAAAACATACAACTTTAACTAGCGCAATTAACTCTGCTGTGCCATCAACTTCAATGAGTCACGAGATAATGCTTCCTCCTTCTACTTCAAATCAGGTTTTAGGTACGACATCTGATGGGATAAATAGAGATTTACTACTTCCGCCATCAACTTCACGCCGCGCTAATAATCAAAACAGGCCGCCAAGGGTATATAACCTATTCATTTCAAATCTTGCACCTAACACCACCGTTAAACGTCTTCAAAATTACATTAAATCTAAATTTAATACAAACTTTGTTATATGTAAGCTTGTAACACCTAAAAATTTCAAGTATAGACCTAGGTATGTACTTATCATTCAAGATTTGTGTAAATAATTCACTACTCCCTTTACTGAAAAATCCAGAATACTGGCAAAAAGGTACAATTATTAAGGATTTTCTTGTGCCCCCCCTTTCTTCTTCTCGCTCTTCCGTTGCCAAGAAGAATCCTACTTTTACAACCAAATACCCTAATTTTCAGTCAGGAGAGATAATAAACCCTAACCGTTCAAACAGTACAGTTCATGCCCAACTAACGGAGAATATTATACCTAACTCTCATGACAATCAAAATCAGACGGGGCTTATTCTTGATCCTTTAATACCCCCTGTTATCAGCTTAACTGAACGGGTCTCCGCTGTTGATCAAGAAAACAGTCGTTATACACTAGCAAGACTTCGTGATAATAAAATTTACGATAATGTTAGGCTTCATTTGGCATATCTTCATGATAAGCCTGATACCACTCGCGTTGATGGTAAAACAAAGGCTAATGTTAAATTGTTAATTCGTAAAGAGGGCCTTCCTACAGATCTGGGGAAAGAAAGAAGGAGAACTTCATCCAATTCCAAAAGATGAGATTCTTTTGAGCACCTTACATGTCGATCATCTGGGTCCGTTGACTGCAACGAACAAGCGATATATACATTTGTTCGTAGTCGTGGATGCATTCTCCAAGTTTACATGGATATACCCTACGAAGACAACCAACACGAAAGAAGTTTTAGATAAACTCGAACTACAATCAAAGACGTTTGGAGATCCGGCTAGAATTATTTCCGATAGAGGTGCAGCCTTCATGTCAATAGAGTTTGAAACATATTGCAAGGACAAATCGATTGAGCATTTCCGAATCACAACAGGGGTACACCAAGAGGAAATGGTCAAGTGGAAAGACAAAATCAAGTCATTATTTCAGTGTTATCCAAGCTATCTGCAGACGACCCGACGAAATGGTATCGATACGTTGACCAATTACAAAAATGTATGAATTCAACATTCCAGAGAAGTGTTGGATTTAGTCCATTTGAAGTCCTGATTGGAACAAAAATGAGAAATTCAACAGATGCATCTATGCTATAAATCTTACAGGAAGAAATGTTAAAAATGTATGATGAGTCGCGGGATCACCTTAGAAATATAGCACGCGAAAACATTATCAAAATACAAAATGAACAAAAGAAAAATTATGATAGAAAAACAAAAACTGCAACAAAGTATAAAGAGGGTGACATCGTGGCGATTAGAAGAACACAATATGGTACACATATGAAATTAAGGAACAAGTTCCTGGGTCCATACAGGGTGCTGAAGACAAAGGGTAATGAAAGATACAACGTACAAAAAATTGGTGACTGTGAAGGCCTCAACCTGACGTCAACATCTGCTGATCTAATGAAGTTGTGGTGTACCGAATCATCAGGGTCCGATGATGACTAGAATGGCCGTGTGGGATAGTTGAGAAAGAGAGACGACAATTATTTTTGTACATACGCATGATCAGTCAGTCAGTCGAAAAACAGAAGTCGAACGAGTCGCATCAAAACTGAACATACAGAGTTAATTAAATTTACTATTAATAATACATAATTAATCTAACCTAATAAACCTCAAACTTTTATCTAAAATAGTGTGTATTCATTTTAATAAATAGAAACCTTACATATACATATATATGTATATACACCCCGTGCCACAAAAATGTTCTAGCAGGTGTCAATTTTATTTTTTCACATGTTTATCTTAAAAACTGGTTTACCTGCAAAATGTTGAAAATTTTGTATATTCTACGTCATTCTTAATTGTCCTGCGATTCGTTCAAGGTAAATTGTGAGTTTTTCAGATTATAGATAATAGAAATAGAGTTTATATTGAAATTAATAAAAAAAGTGAAAGTGCAATAAAATAAAATGGCAAGAACGAAGAAGTTAAGTGTTGAGGAAAAAGCTAAAATTGTGGCTTTTAAAGAACGAAAACTGTCCAACTGAGACCGCAGTTAGAAATTTTTTTTAAAAAATATTTAATTACTAACTGTTTACATCGTACTAGTGGAAGTGGTAGAAAAAAAGTGGCCAGTGATCGAGAAGATCGTCTTTTGAAACGATTAACGTTGAAAAATCGTTTTAAATCAGCGGCTCAATTAAAAACAGATCTTCAGGAAGCCACTTCATATAATTACTCATTAAGAACGGTGCAGCGAAGGCTCAATGAATTAGGCCTAAAAGCCAGGAGGCCCGCAAAAAAGCCTTTGCTAACCAAAGCAATGAAAAATAAAAGACTTTCCTGGGCCAAAAATAGAAGAAATTGGACAACACAAGATTGGGAACGTGTGATTTTTTCTGACGAATCCAAATTTAACCTTATTGGACCAGATGGATTAACCACAGTCAGACGAAGAGCTGGTGAGCGGTACAAAGATGAATGCCTTGCACCAACAGTAACTCATTCATCTTCTGTAATGGTATGGGGGTGCATTACTTCAAGAGGTGTTGGGCCTTTAATATTCGTGGAAGGTTCACTGAATGCTGAAAAATACATAGCAATTATTGACAACGGTGTTATACCAGCTATATATGTTGAATGCTGATGTTAGTGATCCGATTTTTCAGGACGATTCAGCACCATGCCATCGAGCTCGTTCAGTAATTTCACTTGCTTTCTATGATGTTACTAATTGTTAATTTTAGTAAAAATAAACATTTTTTCTTTGCAGATACAAAGTTACAAAGAGTTTTCGGGTATTGCCTCACTAGAATGGCCAGGTAATAGCCCGGACCTCAATATTATTGAGAACTTGTGGGCCTATATAGGCAGAAAAATAAGACAGAAAAAACCAAAATCTGTCAAAGAATTGGAAAATGCAATTGAAAAAATATGGTACGAGGAGATTACAGCGGAAATGTTGAAAAATTTGTATGCTTCAATGGAAAAACGAATAAAAAAACTTATAAAAGCAAAAGGTGGAGCTATTAACTACTAAATAAAAAATAAAATTAACAATGTGATGAAAAAATGTGTTATTATCTTTTTTAAAATAATTTTAACTTAGTTTAAACAATAAAATTTTTATATGCAATCGAATTTGAATTTAAAAAAATAAAGAAAAAATAAAATAAAACAGCCTGTGTTAAAAATAAAAATGGAATTGTGTTTGTACTGAAATCATAAAATACCGCTTTTAGTGTTTTCTATAAAAGATTGGGTTAAATCGAGAAATATATTATCTTCTTTTCTTCGAAATTATATTTTTATATACATAAGGACTGGAACGAAAAGAACTGTCCCCTCTCTACAATCTTATTACTAATTAATGGTAACTCCTAAGGAAACAAGACATATAAATTCAAGTGTCTCAAAGAGTCTAATTATCATCACCATAACATCACCATAAAAAAATTAGCAGAATCAGTCGGAACATCTGTGCGGACAGTACGTAGGACAAAAAAAAAAGATTCAAAGAGGAGGGAACAATAGCGGAAAAACCAAAGAGTGGTCGGCCAAAAGGTCCTGCAGATAAAAAAGTTGAAAGGAAGGTGTTACGTCAGCTGCAAAATGCACCGACCAGGTCAATTCGAGATATAGCGAAAGCAGCAGGTACATCACATTCTACAGTGCAGAGAATAAAGAAATTTCACAATTTCCAGACGTATAAAAAACAAAAAGTCCCAAAAAGAACAGAAAAACAAGAGAAACGTGCTTTGCAAAGAAGCCGTAAATTTTATTTCTAAATTTTGATTGGATTTGAAGGACGTATTGTGATGGACGATGAAACCTACGTGAAAGCGGACTTTAAAACTTTACCTGGTCCACAATTTTATACTAAAAAGAAGAAAGAACGTGCTAAAGATGAATTAAGATCGATTCCTGTCGAAAAATTTGGGAAAAAATTCCTCGTATGGCAAGCCATTTGCCAGTGCGGTGAAAAATGCACTCCCTTCGTTATAGAAGGTACAATAAATACTGAAATCTACATTGAAGAGTGCTTGAAGAAAATATTACTGCCTTTTTTGAGGCAACACACTGTTTCTACATTATTTTGGCCGGATTTAGCAACCTCGCATTATTCACAAAAAACAATAGACTTTTTTCATCTCAATCAAATACGTTTTGTGCCAAAGGATATGAACCCGCCTAAATGCCCTCAGCTTCGTCCAATCGAAAGATTTTGGGCAATTATGAAAAGAAAACTTAGAGATGAACGTAAACCGGCATCATCATTAAAATATTTCAGTAGGAAGAGGAAAAAAATATCGAAAACCATAGAAAACTCAACTGTGCAAAATCTTATGCGCGGCATCAAGTCCAAAGTCAGAAGATTTAGTAGAAAAAATAAAATATAGGCAAAAAATTATTGTATTTTAAATTTTTTGTGTTAAATAAAAAAAATTCTTTTTACAAGAAACTATAATCTATATATATTATTACTTGAGGTCAATTCTTTTCGTTCCAGTCCTTAGTAAAATACTCGGGAAATAAAATTCAAAATTCAAAAATAAATTCAGTTGAACCTCGATTATCCTGGCCTCGATTAACGGGAATCTCTATCAACCGGCAGAAATTTAAAATCAATTTTTTTCTCTTTTAACCGGGCTATCCGGGGTCTCTCTATTATCCGTGTTTCACTCTAATATCCGTGGCAACTCTTGTTTGAACATGTCTCAACAAAATTATTCAATGTACACAGATTACAGTGCATAGAATTTTCTATGACTTGGTTTTGTAGTCTAATTCAAGCCTTTAATACAATCGCGTCGTTATCATGTCATTAAGTGCAACAAAAAGAAAAAGAAAAGTGTTATCTATAAAAGAAAAAGCAGATATAATTTCTGAATATAAAAACAGCATTTCTGTGAAAAATTTAGCCAAAAAATATGATGTTGGCGAGCAGACTGTCAGGGATATTTTAAAAAATAAAGACAAAATTTTAAGATTCTACAGTGAAAGTGATACAATAAAAGCCTTAAGTAATCGAAAAACACTTAAAACTGCAGAAAATGTTAATGTTGATTTGGCAACATATGAGTGGTTCCGACAGGAAAGATTTAGTGAAACTCCAGTATCAGGAGCAATGATAATTGAGAAAGCCAAAGATTTTCATAGAAAGTTGAAAATAAATTCTAATTGTGAATACTCACAAGGCTGGCTAGAAAAATTCAAAAATCGTCATGGTATCCATAGTCTTAAAGCTACAGGAGAAAAGAAATCCGCTGATTATGTATCTGCCACATTATTTATCGAAGAGCTGGATTTATTTATTAAAAATCATAATTTGGCCGAGGAACAAATTTATAACGCGGATGAAACCGCTTTATTTTGGAGATGTTTACCAAAACATTCATTAGTGTGCAGCGACCAAAATTCCTTGGAAGGCTCAAAAGAGTGTAAGGATAGGTTAACTGTTCTTCTCTGCGCTAATGCAGCTGGCACACATAAATGTAAATTATTAATAATAGGAAAGAGTAAAAACCCAAGGGCTTTAAAAAATGTAAAACAACTCCCTGCAATTTACAAAGCTAATAAAAGAGGATGGGTTACACAAGAAATTTTTCTAGACTGGTTTAAGAAAAATTTTGTTCCTGAAGCTAGAGCACATTGCGCAAATCTTGGCCTAGATAAGAACTGTAAAATTCTGCTTTTGATAGATAACTGCCCTGCACACCCTGACATAGACTTATTTGAGTAGGATAACGTTTTAGTAAAGTATTTACCACCAAATTCTACTTCATTAATTCAGCCTTTAGATCAGGGCGGAATACGAAGTTTTAAGTGTCATCGTAAAAAGATCGTAAGAGATTATGTTATGACTGATGATAAAAATTTATTTCAAAAAAACTTCAATATCAAAAATGCAATATGGTGCGCAGCAGAGGCTTGGAATTCAGTCACTAATACTGTTTTGAAAAACATTTGGCATAATATATTAGTGCCTGAAGATGAAGAATTTGAATTAGGTACATATTTATTGAATTGAAAAACTAAAAATTCTTAGACATTATTTATTAAAGTTTAATTCTGTTTATATTTTTTCTAGAGGATGAGATTTCTGACATAATGACGACTGAAGGTGTAAGTGAGAACTTTCACATTGATACAATCACGAATTGGGTCGATTGTGATACAACTGCCCTAACTTTTGCAACACTTACGGAGGATGACATTGTGAAAATGATATGTAATCCCCAAGAAGTAGAACTTAGTAGTGAAAGTTCAGATGAAGAAGTTATCAAATCTCGAATTACAACAGATGAGGCTATAGTTGCAGCTACCACACTGCAGGAATATTTAGAAAGCAAAATCATTGAAAATGTTTCAATGCAGGATATAATGCAGGTTTCAAGAATTAAGACTGCTCTAATCGAGAACAAAAAACCGGAAAAGAATACATCAATCTGTTTTAACAGATTATTTTCATTAATAAATTAATATTTAATTTTTTCTATGTCAAAAAGACTAATTTTAATACATATGTACTTATACATTATGTGTTTATTTTGTTCTATGTACAATACATACAGCTTTATATTGATACATTGTTGTGTAGTTGTATTATATTTTTCTTTAACATTACTAACTTTATGTACCCGACATGAGTGGCTATAGTAGTCTTTTGTTGTTCATATTCTGTTTACTTTTATATGGCACGTCACTCTATAGTGATTTGATTATTATATAGATCATGGTTGTGTGTATATTTTTTTTACACATCATTCAAACATTGGGTTTATTTTTATTGGTACCGAAGATTGGTGTAGTTTTAATTTTTATGTGCAAATATATAAATGTACATATGTATATACATACATATATGTATAGCTATGTATATACATTACACTACACTATTTTTGTATTTTATTTTTTTTTTTGATTTTCTGGATTTAAAAATTCAGTGTAAATAAAAATTTGTATATTTTTTATATTATTAGATAATATAAGAGGATACTATAGCATTATGATTGTATAGTGTATTATCTGTATATCGTGATTTCAATTTTGTATACATGTACCTACATATTTATGTGCATGTATGGATTGAGTTTTCAATGAGAATTTGTAATAATATTCCTTGCCCTTGTAAACAGTTGTGTTTTGTGTTCGATTTATGCTTCTTTTCTATGATTCAATTTTATAATATTAAGGCTTCTTTTTTGTATGGGATATTTTACATATAAAACTTTATTTTTCTAATTGAAAAAAAAATAAAATAATTTATTTATTTATAATTTCCTATATGTATGTCTGAAAACATTACATCCAGAAATATGTTTTGTATTATTTTCTTATTTTTGTATTCCTTTGTTGTTTGTTTGTAAACAAGAATACACAGAACTAGAAGTAGAAAATGAATTTTGTATTACTTTTTTTTTGTTCCTAAACGTTTAAAAAAAAATATCAAAACTTGGTTTTATAACGGTTTTTACTCTATATTATTTTTGTTTTGTAATTACATACATACATAATATAATTGCAATGACGTTGGTTATTTTATGACCAAGAATTTATGGCAACCTTATTTTTGAATATTTATGTGTTATAGATAAATACCTATGTATATGTATATATACATAAGTATACATATATGTACTTTTTGTAAACTACAAAAATAATTATTATTATTATTATTGTAAAATTTAAGATATTTATAAGACATTATTTTGTACTTCCTATACCTCTTCGAAATACGTGGAAATAATAAAATAAAAGATAAAAGTGGTATAATAAAAAAAGGGTATTTATTGCACATAAGAATGGAAATACCAATATGTTACTTTTATGTATTCCGCCTGTAATTGTATTAGATTTGTAATTATAACAAAAAAAAAACAAAAAAAAGGAAAAGTAAGAAGAGGTACAGGAATAGAATAAGCAGGATATAAAAAGATAATATCCAATGTATAGAAACACAGTCTTTTAGAATTCTATAAGCTAAGAAGTTGTTCAAATAAAGAAATTTCAAAATCAAAGTGTCTTATTTTTTTAATTATTTGTTTATATTTTATTTTTTCTTTGGACATTTTATATATTTATACTGGTTTTTTAACCAGTACTTTTGTGCTTTAAGCTAGGTTTAGACTTATACACTTTTTAAGATGTAAATGTAGCATTCCACTAAGTGTAAGCAAGTGTATAAATGTAAACACCCAAATGTAGAACTACATTTAGTGAAACGCTACACTTTACTTCTACACAATCATTTAAAAGTGTACACATGTAAACAGTGCATTTTTATTAGTGGAGACAAGTGTATTCATATTTCTTTACACTTAAAAGTGAACAAAACATTTTGTTCACTTTACACTTTTAGTTTACACTTTTACGTTAAACTATAAAGATTGGAAAGAAAAACAGTTGAAAGAAATACAAAAAAAATAAAATAAAATAAAAGAAAAATAAAAGTACTTAAAAAATTTAATTAGAAATTAAAATAGATAAAGATACACAAAAATAAAAAAAGCGAAAAACAAAAGAAAAGGTGAGTATACATTAATTTTATATTTGATAAATTTTATTTTAAACTAATTAATTATTTAATAGAACATGTCTTCAAAAATTGTCTGGGACAGACAAATGACCAGAACTCTAATTGAGTTGTTGGAGCAATCTACTGTGTTATGGGATGTTACGTCTGCAGATTATAAGGACAAAATTAAAAGAGAAAATAGCTTACGAGACATAGGAGAGAAAATGAATTTACCGCCCTCGGAAATAAAAACAAAAATTTTAAAATTAAGGACGCAATTTTCAAACGAAAAAAATAAAATGAAAAAAATTAAAAGTGGAGCCGGGAGTGGCGAAAAATATTCGACCAAATGGGAATATTTTGAAGCGTTGAAATTTTTATTTCAACACGAAAATCGAAATGCAACTGCAGATTCAATGGTAAGTATTAATTCAAAATTAATTTTATTGATACTTTTATGACATCAAGAAGAAAAAAAACAATTAATAACAAAAACAAACAAAGCATAACGTTGTTTTTTCTTCTTTTTGTTTTCAAAAATTATGTTCAAATTTCAAATACATTGTAATACATTGTACATGTAAATACATTGTTGAATGCATATGGCTTTAATAAATAAGATTTCATTGCAAAAGCATCATCAGCAACCATTACAAAAGGTATTGCTTTGTCTCGCATTGGTAAAGATCTGTCGGATGAAATATTTAAAGTTTTGTTTTCTAAAGCTTCATATAATTTAGTGTTGTTAAAAACACCGCTATCAGAATTTCTTCCTTCAGCACCAACATTATAATAAAAATAAACTTATAGTTTGCGTCTGCTAAAGCCATTAACACAATACTGTGGTTCTGCTTATAATTAAAATATAGACTACCAATATTTGCAGGTGCTTTCATGTTTACATGTTTGCCGTCTAATAACCGAGTCAGACATACCATTATATTACTATTTACAAATTACATTGTTTATTATATTATAATATGAGGTATATGTGTACACGAATATTATGTTCTATATTAGATAGGAACGTAATTTAAATGTAATATGGTAAATTACATTCGGGAACGTAATATACTTAAACTTATATAATATCACCTTATAACAAAACCAAAAATCAAATGCACAAACCAGAAAAAAAGCTTTATGGATTACAATAAAGTTAAAATGACAGTGGAGTGACAGCAAAATGACGTAAAAATAAATAAAATAAAATAATTAAAACGTTGACGTTGACGTTTGTGTTTATGTTTTTAATATAATTTCAGTTTTTTATTTAATTTAATATAAAACCTTTGTTTAAATTTTTAATTTAATAGAATATATTGAATATAATAAAAGGAATATTGTAAGTATATTTAATATAAAAATAATTTTTAAATTTTAATTTAATATAAACATTTTTTAGATGGAAAAAAAACGCAAGATATTGTCAAATGACCAGACAATAAAATTCATAAATGTATGGAGACATTATGTAGAGGATTTAAGGAGTCAGAAAAGAAATTCTGGTGTTCTGCTGAAAATGCAGAAACAACTTCTGGACGAGGAAAGAATCAAGCTTGATGTGAAGGAAATTCGTGTTCGTATAAATAATTGATCAAAACGATACAGGTATGTGTAATATCTATCAATATATTTGTCAGCATAATTAAAATGATAATTTCATATTTTTCTAGAGATGAAAGAAAAAAAGTAGGGGGAACAGGAGGAAGTCCATCAAGTTGGGAGTTTTATAATACACTCCATGAGGTAATAGGGAGGTTTAAAAGCAATTATGCTCCAGAACTGACAGAGGAGACAATTGAAAGTAAGAAAAATGTTTATATATTATATGTATGTATATTTTATTAAGACAATTGTAATTTTTTATTCAGTCGAATCAACAACAACATCCTCAGTTATGCCATCAACATCAATGCCATCATCAACATCGATAATGGAATCGTCTTCTTCCCCATTAGAAGCTTCTCTGTCTCCTCTAGCTTCACCACCGCCATCAATATCTGAAGAAAGCCGCCCTAAAAGAAAATTATATAATAAATTACAAGAACAGGCGGTAAGTATAATGCAAAAAGAGGCCGAAACATTCAACAAATTTGTTGAGCAGGCGATGGAAAATGATAAGAAAAAAATAAGGATAATGGAAGAAAACAACGAATTGTTATGGAAAATTTTAGAAATAAAAGATAAAAATTAATAAATAACAAACCTAAATAATTTTTTATTGCTGTCCTTATTTCATTTCCACTGTTATATGTTTCACTCCTCATTTGCATATTACTTCTCTGACATCTATCTCTATTTTGTTGTGTTGTAATAATCCATTTTTCACTGATTTCGTCATTATTTTCGTTTAATATGTTGTGGAGAATGCAACACGCTTTTATAATAATATTTGCATTTTCAATTTTATTGTCAATGCCTTTGCCAAGTCGTCTAAATCTAGCCTTTAAGTGGCCAAAAGCATTTTCAACAACTCTTCTGCTTTTTGAAAGTGTTGTATTAAATTTATTCTCATCTTCTGATTGATCAATGGAGATGCTGTACGGTTTCATCACGTATGGTGAAAGCTTGAAGGCGGAGTCACCAATTAGAAGTATTGGGACATCCACTCCACCAAAATTTTTTGAATTTATTTTGAACAATTCGTTCTCCATATGGTGTTTTTTTAAATTGGATGCCTCCCAAATACTTGAATCATTCGATCTACCTGGCGTGCCGACATTAACATACATGAAGCGATAGCGATAATCAACCGCTGCAAATAGTATTATTGAATAGCTGCCCTTAAAGTTGAAATAATCGACTGCTTCTGACTTATGTGGTTTAATTTTTATGTGGCATCCATCTATCGCTCCATAACACTGAGGAAAACCAAGTTTCATAAAGTCATTCGTGTTTTCTTTTATTTTTTCTTGGGTTGCAGGATAAAATTCTTTAAAGCACTTCCCATAGACTTTAATCACTGCACGACAAAACTGTAAAACAATATCTCCTAAGGTTGTTCTTCCAACACCAAATAAACTGGCAACTGTTCTGTATTCTGATGATGAACCCAACGCATACAGAGACATGGCAACTCTTTTTTCTACAGGAATTGATTTACGCCAACGAGTGTCTTTTTTTTTTAAAAATGTTAAGTCCTGAACTAATTTGTTGAAAGTAGTTCAATTTACTCTAAATCGGTTCTTAAATTTCATATCTGAAAATTTGGGAACATCTTTTTCATAAAATGTTGACCTTTCAATCTAAAATTAAACTGTTCAATATTTTCATTTTATTTTTCCTTTTATTTTTACACTTACACATGACCATTTCCTCTGTTTTCTATTCGTCACAAAAGCAATATTATATATACTATGTATCCTCCTTAGAGATTTCAGAGCCAAAATTCTATAAAATTGCGAATCCATATCCAACATATTAATTTTATTTTTATTTAACATATATAATAATAATAGTTTTTTTATTGCTGGATTCATTTTAATTTATTTATTTTTTTTATTTATTTTTATATTTGTTATTTAATTTATTTATTTTAAGTTTATTTTCAAAAAATATTAATTTTATTTATGTATAATTGTATTTAAAAAAATTTTCTTTAATATGACAAACAATCAGCTGATTTTTTTCAACAGTTTGACATTTAATTCGTATGTGTTATGTATATTACATTATTATGTCTGTCAGGGTGATTTTATATTATAATATATCCCTAGAACGTAATATCAATATTACAATATAATAAATAGTAATATAGTCATGTCTGACTCGGTTATAAGGCACCAATGCAATTAGGAAAGTCCCATTTTAATGCAGCGGGAAATCAGTTGTTATTACAACTAAAAATCGTAAACGGTATGAAAAGTGTTGTGTCGTTGCATGTGATTCAGTGAGATCTTGTGCAAAATTATTCAAATTTTCTTTAACGGAAAATATAAAAGAAAAGTGTTTGAAAGTGTGTGCAATTAGCAAAGAAGATGCTAATAACAAATTTGTATGTGAAAAACATTTTAAAAAATGTATGATTGGCAAAAAAAAATTGAAAAAAAATGCAGTGCCAACCAAGTTTTTGAATGCAGAAGAAAATAGTTCATCATCACCACCGCCAATGGAAAATAAACTTAAAATACGGAAGTGCTGTATTTCAACATGTAGCAGTACAAATGTAAGTAACAAATTATTTACATTTCCACGAAATTGTGAGGTAAGAAATCAATGGATGCATGCTTGCGATATACAAAGTGAAGTAAATAACAATAAATTTGTTTGCGATATACACTTTGAAAAAAAGTTTTTCGGTAAAAAGAAATTAAAAATAAACGCATTACGTAAAAAAAAAAACTGAAAAACATTCGAGAAACGTCATACTCGAATGTTCAAACCTCTAATAAGTGTCTGCAATAGAAAATTCTTTAACTCGAATGTAGTAGAATGTTTCTAGAAATCTGAGTAGAGCATATATACCAGAGCGATGAAGGTAGTAGAGTCAGTTTTTTTTAATATTTTAAATTGAAAGTGTTACTGACAAGTATAAAAGTGAGTGATAATTTCATTAAGTGTTCAAGTAAAGAAAATAAGTATAAAAGTGAGTTTGGATAAATTGAAAATTTAACTAAGTGTTTAATTAAACAAAAAAATGCCACCACCAGCAACCAGTCAGGTTTGGATGTCTTTCACAAAAGTAGACAAGAATACCGCCAAATGCAAATCTTGTTTCAAAAATTTCAAATCATCTGGAAATACTTCAAATTTGCAAAAACATCTCAAGAAATGTTTGGAATCAAGGTCTGAAGTTAAAAAAACTGAAGTAGCAAGGTAAGTAACTCTCAATTTCTTGTAAGATCCTATAATTTTGAGTACGTTATGTAACCAGTATAAGCACGACTTTTGTTCCGGGAGATAAAAGAAAACATCTAGATGAAGAAGAAAATCAACAGCAAAAAGTAAGCGAAGGAGTAAGTAATCCAAAAAAACAAGAAATTGAGGAAAAAAAGGTACAAATACATATTGATGAATCCTTTCGACGAATTACGTCTTACTCATCAGGTGAGTAAGTATGTATATAAATATACAGATATGTATATTATATGTTTTATATTTGGTTCATTCTTTCCTAGGTGGACAAAAATATAATAAACTAACTAAAGGACTTCTGTATTTTATTTGCAAAGATCAAAGACCATTCGACGTCGTCAATGGAAAAGGATTCCGGCGTTTTGTAAAATTATTATTACCAACATTCCAAATTCCTAGCACAGATACTTTAAAAGAAAGGCTTGACGACTTCTATGAAATAACATTCAAAAATTATCAAGAAAAATTTAGCAGTACAGAAATAAATCATGTAGCCTTAACATGCGATATTTGGTCTGACATGATGTCAGCTAGGAGTTTTTTTGGTGTAACTGCTCATTTTTTGGAAAATAATTCATTTATCTCAAAAACGATAGGATTTAAAGAACTCGAAGAAAGACACACTGCAGCAAATATAGCGAAAAAATTGGAAGAAATCACTTCAGATATTGGAATTACACGTGAAAAGATTTCTGCAGTCGTTACAGATAATGGAGCTAATATGATTGCTGCAATAAACATTTTTATTGGCAAAGGACTTCATCTTCCATGTTTTGCGCATACCCTGAATTTAGTCGCAGAAAACATTTTAAAAACGCAGTCGATAATGTCGTTAATAGATAGAAAAAGGGTGAAATATCGTAAAATTTTTCAAAATTAGCATTTTGCAAAGCAAAATTTTAGAAAACAAACAAAAAGAAATTGGGAAGACACCTGCTAAACTCATCTTAGATGTTAAAACTCGATGGAATTCAGTTTTCTACATGTTGGAAAGATATTTGGAACTGGCATCCGTAATAAATCAAATAATTTTAGAAAATGTAAATGCTCCGTCACCTTTGTCAGCATCAGAAATTCAAGACTTGAAATATGTGCTAAAAATCTTAAGGCCTTTAGAATATGCGACAAAAGAAGTTTCTGGCGAAAAATACATCACAATTTCAAAAATAATACCACTAATAAATTGCCTTAAAGCAAAACTTCAAGACTTGGAAGTTGACGAAAATTCTATTGTTTCTCCATTGAAGCAAGCTGCTCTCAATGAACTTAGTCATCGATTTGGTCGAATAGAAGAGTGCCATTTATTAGCATTATCATGCATTTTGGATCCTCGTTTTAAAAGGATACATTTTACAGATCCTCAGTCATGTGCAAGAGCTATTTTGATGATACGTAAAGAGATCCAAAAACAAACTGAAACTACAAGTAGTAGTGATACGGATAGCGAAGATATAACTGAAAGCTACGAAGATTTTGATTTTTGGCAACATCACAAAACTCTTGCACATGCCAAACAAAAGAAATATCATCTAAAAGAATCTGATATTCAGAGAGATGAATTAAATACCTATTTAACGAATCCTGTGGCACCACTCAGCGCAGATCCTCTCATTGTGTGGTGTGAAATGAAAAATGTTTTTCCAGGTCTATATAAACAGGCATTAAAATATCTGACAATACCAGCAACATCGGTTCCAGCCGAGCGATTATTCTCAAAGGCGGGAAACATTTTGAATAAAAATAGAAATAGGTTATTGAGCAAACGAATGGAAAAGATAATGTTTCTTAGTGACTGTAAAGAGGACGAATGGAATTTGTAAAATATTTTTGTTTTTAAATATTTTCATACTGACATGTTCTGTAAAAACACTTTAGGATTAAGAAAATCAAATCTAATTTCGAAATTCGAATCAAATAAAGTATTTTTAATACATTAAATATGTTGTTTGAGTCCTCCTTAACATTCACCTTTTCATCCGATACTTAGTACTCGATACTCTGTGGTATCGAGTACTTTCATGTGAGTACTAATCAGTACTCGAGTACTACTGATTCGATACTAATGCGAGTACTGGTATCGAGTACTGTTGATCCGATACCGAATCCCTAGACACTACACGGTTAGAAATACTGGTATAAAATAAAATATTCATCTATCGTATTTTTCGTTTAATGCTTATGTATATTAAGGATCATCATTATGTATATTATATGTATCGAATTAAAATTTATAGATTTTTTTTGTATCAAGAGTGTATAAGCTTTATACCAAAAAAGTGTAGAAAATGTCATTCTTTTTAAATATATACGATATTTGTATACACTAAATAATAAATATCTTATAAGGTATCCTATATTCTCATTAATATATACTTTAAACAATTTTTGGTATAAAAGAATTTCAGTTCGGATATTTATATGAAACTTATTATTAACTTTATACTGAATTTGTATAAATGCTACGTTTGTTAAATCTCATTTATTATTTCTACACTATTTTTGTATAAAAATTATCTAAGTACTGTTACCGGCAAACGGCGTTTAATAATAACGGCGTCTAATACAGAAAATATTATTCCAAGCGAACAAGTCCTACAAGAAATCAATGAACTTAAAACTGCATCTTTTCCTGCACAAATTTAATTTGCAAAGGAAAAATTAAAACTTACATTAAAATATAGACGCCAGGAAAGCCAAGAGAAGGATTTTAATTCTTTCATAAAATGTCAATATTTCTTCACATGTCCTGAACTGGTATTATGTTATAAAGGATACGAATATTCATCAAATAATACTTGCAAAAATTTCAGATTTTGTATGATTTTCAACTTGAATATGGAAAATTGAGTAATGGACTTTTATCAAACTGGCCTCTCTATCAAAACCACATTTTCACTTGCGTAAAAAAAACGGGAAAACAAATTGTGTACACTGAAATGGAAAGAGATAAAGGTAATTTTGATCATATGTCTGTACATTTTTATGCTCCTCTGTACCCATCTAACTTCTAGAGTGGGATATTTCTACCTTGTCATTCATCAACCTTATTCGATCGCATCCACCTCCAGCAAATGGCCAAAAGAAACTCAGTCGCTTAACTGATGAACAAGCGTTGGAAAGAATTCTTGTATTTAAACCGGTAATTTTAACAAACAAATTTGTTTAGAATACCAACTATTTATTCCTTTAATTTTATTTTATTATTATTTATAGCCTGGACTTACAAATTCAGAATATTTGAAAAACTCAGGGAACAAATCACCATACATTATATGTGTTGGAAATAACAAATCATCCGTAGATCAATTCTTGATAGTAGTTGATGGACAGCTAATACCTTTGCCCGGCGATAACACGTTTTTAAATGCAATTGACTTCGTTTTTAAATTGCATTTTATATTTAATATAGAGTATGACCATAATTTAAGACTTTTTTGGAAATTTATACAAAATTATATGTACAAAATTCACTGTAATGTAACAGCAACTACCAAAGAAGTTTTTTCTAAACTAGAAAATCTACGTCAAAATTTATAATTTGAGTAAGTACTACTTTTTATTGCTTTGCAGATTACCGTCCTAAATTGTTCGTAGTATCACCTGAGTGTTATAATTTGGATTCTGTAAAAACATTTTTTCAAATAGAATGCATATTTTTTTATGAAAATGAATACATATTTTTGTGTCGTAAATTTCTCGTTCAATCTTTCGATAAATTTCATAATGCTTTTGAAATATCAGAAGATATATTAGGTGAAACAAAATTAATATTGATTTTTTTGTCACATTATAAATATCATTCTTCTTTTGATTCAGTATTTTCGAAAAGAACAAACCGTAAATATGTTATTACAAAAACAATAGATATAATGTAAGTTTATAAGTGCATATCATGTAACATTTTTAGGTATAATACGTATCTGTAAGATATTTCTCTACACATATACCTTTATAAATAAATATATTTAAAACTAAATTCTTGTTTTTATTTTTTAGATAGTATATACGAAGTCTTTATAGTATTTAAACGATTTTAATTATTAATTCAATAAAAGTGGGTCTATAAAATTTATAAAAAAATCATATAAAATCATATATAAAACTTATCTTTTCTTCTTATAAATGGGTTTATCCATATTTCGTACATACTCTATAACACGATTTTATTATTTTTCTATAAACAAATCGCATTGAGCATATAAGACTCTTTTATAATTATTATAAATGTAAACTGTATTGAATTTATATGAAAAAAGTAAGGATTTATATGTATATCATTGTTATAAATTTGATACCAAAATTTCTAACCGTGTAGCTCAAAGTCTGTATTATAAGTCTAGTTCGCCTTATATATTTATGCGCGACAACTTAAATTTCAATTTACCTCCCAAGACTTCGTTACACCGCTACAGCCCCTTGAAAACTTTACATCCTGGATTTAATGAAAATCTTATCCTGAATTTAGAAAATATTTTTAAAATGGATAATTTAAGCAAAGAAGCAGTTATTATATTTGATGAAATTCAAATTCGAAGAGAATTAGTATATGCTTTTTCTGATCAAATAGAAGGACTTGTGGATTATGGAAATGGCGACAGAGAAAATTACGTTGGAAAAAACATATGTGTATTTATGATTCGTGGATTACTTCACAACTGGAAATATGTTCTAAGCTATTGTAGTGACCACATACCATATTCAATATGCAACATAATATGCGACAATATAACATGAGTAGAAGAAACGTGGTCTACACAATAGTAAGCAAAAATTTAAATATGAGTCAAATTAATGCAATTACTTATTTCGTAATTGCATATATAATATTAATTGCTTAACATAAGCATGATACAGCATTTTAAGCTTTTAAGAATTATGTTATAAATATTAACATAGGTCGTAAACATATGAATATGATATGTAAGGATTGCATTGTATTGTTAGTTAATAAGGTATATGAACTTAATTCTTTTTTTATTATTTATAACAATTTCATAATTTAAACTTATTATTAAGAATATATAGGTATTGTAATATTTGTACTTTGAACACATTAAGTGTGTCAATAAATTTTTTGATTAAGCAAATTATATATGTAATATAAGTAATTTACATTTATTTAATATTAATTACTATTAATTATGTTATAAGAAATTTTGTATATAAAGAGAAAATTTTATGAATAAAGACAGTCTACAGTCGACAGTTGAAAGTTGATAGTTGACAGTTAAATCTGATCAAGTAAAATTGGCTGTATTTTTATTTATATAGTAAGTCGGCATTAATTTGCCATATTTTATAAAAATATAACTTCGGCATTTTTGCCATATAATGGTGCAATTATCGGCACTAACACGCCGCACCAATTAATATATTAAATTTCTGCTTCCCTCTAGGTAGAATATCTCACCGATAAAAACAAGCATTACACTATTTTGTTTCAGAAAATGCCATAAAAGCAGAGAAATTGAAATGTTTACTAGAACAAAATTTGAAAAAAGGATTTGATATTGGTTTGAACATAAAGCAATCACTTGTGATCAAGGATCAAATAGATGTTTTAAACTTTTAGGAATTTCGAAAATTGAGCCATTTTTCTATTTTCAGAATAAAAAAGTTTATGGTATGTTCGATGTACCACTTTTAATGAAGTCTGTAAGGAATACACTATTGGACAATGACATGAAAGTTGGAAACGATATAGTCAGTGGGGATGTGATAAAAAAATTATATGAATTAGATAGCTCAGAAATAGCTAAAATTTGCCCAAAACTAACTACAAGGCACACACATCCCAATACTTTCGACAAAATGAGAGTGAAATTCGCGACTCAAATATTTAGTCGCAGTGTTGCTGCTGGTATAAAAACGTACATATATTCGACTTCAAAAGTTTCCTACAGATTTGTCTAAGAAAGTTGTTGGTACAGAAAAATTTGTCACAAAGTTTTCATGTTGGCGGTGGTGAACTAATGGATTCTTCACCAAGAAACACATAGGAAAAAAACTTCGCTCCTTCAGTTTGTTGTTCCGTTGGCCGAAGCCATGATTCAAGAAGGAAGTAAGAACAAAAAACTAAGAACAAGAAGAACAGGTGGCCGACCGACCAAACGCAAAATTGATGTCCACAACGTAGGTGATCATTTGCCAATAGAAGGTTCTGCTAGAAAGCGATGTGTTAGATGTTCATCGTTGAAAAAGGAGAAACGCACAAAATTTGTATGTTCTGGCTGCAACAATGCTTTGTGTTATAATTGTTTCACACCTTTTCACAAATAAAAAATAAAAATAATAAACTATTTGTTCGTTTTATTTTATATATTTACTTTTTCGTATGTTTTTGAAATATTTAATTGGGATATATAATCCCACCAAGAAATCATATTGGGATTATATATCCTAGGATAATACGAGGACTAGGACATTTTCACACAGCGGAATCCTTTTTGTTTTTCATTACGATAATATTTCGACAAAAATCACTAATGTAAACAAATTAATTCGAGATAAAAAAATATATTTCCCACTATATTTCTAAACAATATATTTTCTTTACGTTGAATTCAATTTCAAGCTTCGACTGTCCCAATTGATGTTTAGAAGGTTTTTCTTTAATATCGAAAACCCAATGTAGGCTGTGCTTGCTTTGCTTGCTTTACTTGCTTTGACAACTAAGTAGAAATGATTACTGTGTTTCTTTCACGTGTGCGAAGTACTTGCGAGCAATTATTTTAGCAATGACTCAAACTATTCAAAGAAACAGAAATAAATTTGACAAGTAGTGAAGCAAAAGATAACCTTAAAATTAAACTGTGTAAAAGTGTAACAAGTGTAAAACAGATGAACAAAGAAAAATGGTATTTAAATTAAAAAGTATTATTTTTAAAAGTTATTTAATAAGTTAAATCTTTGATTTTTATTTATTCTCTAATTTTAGAGTAAAGAAAATCGACAAATAAGAAATTGGTCATATAATGAGGGAAAGGCCCTGATTAATGTATATTCAAGCAGGAAGGAAGAATATTTTAAAACCAGAAACAAAAATCAATTTTGGATGAATGTTCTGACTGATCTGGAATCCATGAATGTTTTAGTAGGTTTATTTACACTCCTTTTATTAGCATTTTATATTATAGTATTGTAATTGATTACAGAAATCACGAACAACACCAAAACAAGTAGAAATTAAGTGGCGAAGTCTTTGTCGCGCGTACGCTAGTGCAAAAGACAGAGGAACTGGAAGCTCTCCATCTAAATTTCTATATTTATATGAAATGAACGAGATACTAGGAAAAAATCCAACCACAAGTTCTCCGCATTCCCTGAGTGTTGGGATAGAAAGAAATCCTCAGCCACTTTCAACTCAGAACACTGATGTTGATCTTGATGAGAGTGATTGTGAACAAATTGAGGTTTTTGAAATATTAGATGAAGAACCAGTTCAAAAAAAAAGAGCCAAATCATCTATTGCAGAAATTCGGAAAAAATATTATGAAGAAAAAATAGATGAAAAACGTAAAAAAACAAACATCATTAAAACATATTTAGAAGAAAAAGAAAGGAATAGGGAAAAATTTCGAAGTGAAATTTTAGACATGCTAAAAAAAAATTAACTGAATGTATTTTATATTAATTTTTTTATTTTTTACTTTGTTTTTAGATATAAGACGATAAGATTGAATTTGTTTTTTATTAAGTTTTTGTTTTCTATTTTGTTCATACATAGAACTGATTTTGTTTTTTAGTTTTACCTTAAATAAATATTCCTTATGTGTTAGTAGTTGTATTACTATTTAATAAATTCTTTTCTCTCATTTCATTAAAAATTTGATTTCTGCGAGATTGACTGCTTCTTGATGATTCCGGTGAAGTAAATTCTTCCTCAATAAACTCATAGTCTTCTTGATATTGTGCTCGCTCTTGTGAATACATATCCGATGTATTTGTAAGCGGTTCTTCCGTATTATCACCCAAATTAAAATCTCCGTCATTCATAGAGCAGCAAATATTATGTAAAACACATGCTGCTACAACACAATTAACAATCAGTTCAATACTATGGTTTTCAAAAAACTTTAATCTTCGAAGACGATTTTTTAATAGCCCAAATGCGTTTTCTACAACTATTCTGGTTGCTGAGTGTCTTAAATTAAAACGTTTCTGCTCTTCTGTCAATGTTCCAATATCTTTAAAAGGTGGAATAATAAAATTAGATGCTGCATATGCACTATCGGCTAAAATAACTCCTCCAGGTATTATGCATCTCTCGTTCTCGATTAATTTACGATAAAGTGGTGACTTTCGGAAAAGTCTCATATCGTGCATGGATCCTGCTTCACCACAATGAATATCAATAAATTTTTTATTACAATCGACTACGCCTTGTAATAAAATGCTGTAATATTTATTTCTGTTATAATAACATTGTTTATCAATTTTTGGAGTATTTATAGGTATGTGTGTTGCATCTATTATTCCTACGACGTATGGAATGCTTTTGATACATTCAAATCGTATTTGATTTTGTATCATTTCATCGCTGTTTGGCCATTTTATATAATTTGGACTTTCTCTTACTAGCCACTTAACTATTCTGCTTATAACTCGATAAACAGAACAGCGTGCCACATTAAATCTATCGGAAATTTGCCTATAACTCTCCGTATTTGATAAATACCAAATTGTCATCAAAATTTCTTTTTTCGGTCAATTTCCACTCGTCCTCCAGATTTTGTTGAAGTTTTTATATTCGAATATCGTCCTAAAAAAAACTTATTATGTTCAAGAAGAAACTTATACTGACTATAAATACTTATTAACATATTTGCTATTTCCCGTTTTATTCTGAAATGTCTTCTAAACTCTTCGTCAGTGTATTTATCGACAATTTCCAAATAATTTTCAATGCACATTCTTTTACATTTAATTTCATTTTCTGAAGATGATGACGAAGATGACGATGAAGAAAAAAAGGCTGAAGAATCACTGTCAGAATCTTCATCAATCATCAAAAACTACAATATAATACAAACAATTTTTAAGTTCAAATATAAATATTAAAACTATTTACCTACCTTTAATAATTTATTTTTGTCCATATTACAATTTCTTTCAAATATATTACTTTGTAAATATTTATAATTAATTTGTACTTCACAATTACAGTATTATTTTACTTTAAATTTGAAAAATTTATATAAAACACTCCATATATTTGTTTATACCAAGAAATCTAACTTAAACAGTCAACTTCCATTTGTTGGATAATTAGCTATTAGCTGTTTTTCCTTGGTCACGATTGTCTGATAATTCTCAGTTCTCAATTGAGCAATGTGTTTCCACATATAAAATAAAATACTAGTATTTTATTTTATATGTGGTATTTCTTTGGTCTGTGTTTTTTCTATTCTGTTATAGGTGGCAGCAGCAACGAAGTGAGATTTGTGTAATCCATCTGAGGAAAAATATTTTGGCTCACTTGATGTGAGGAACTCAGAATCAAAAATAAAGACACAATTTTCAGTCTTCGTGTTCATAACTTGGTGAATTTTTGGATATAAGTAGTTTATTAGCTGTTTTTCTTTAATCACAATAATCTGATAATAATTTGTAAAAATTAATTTTTGAAAATAAAAACAACTCTGAAAAATTAAAATAAAATGGAGTATGAAGTATTATTACGAAGTAAGTAAATAAGAATCTTGTTTTTATTAGAACAAGTAATGAAATTTTTTTCGGTTAGGTGATAGTGAAGTAGGAAGTCTATGGACTCATGAAGAAACGTTACTTCTGATAACAACTTACGAAAAATATAAAGATGTTTTTGACAAAAACAATAGAAAACATGGTTGGGATATTATAAGTTTTGTTATTCTGTTATTGTTATTCTTCAAAAATTGTTATTTTTGGAGATGAAGATGTGCAACATTTAGGATTTGAGGTAGTTGTATATTCATTTAGATATATGTACGAGTATTAATGTTTATTTAAATTTGTAATCATAAAATTTCAATAATATACCAAAAATTAAAAATATTTTATTTATATGTAGGTTAACGAAAACGCAGCTTTTGAATTACTTGACGATTCTACAGAATCAATTGAAATAGAAACTTCTGTTGTAGACCCTCGTACAATTATGACTCCATTATCTTCTTCAAATTCATCTACACAAAGTGCTTCTACTCCAGCATCATTATCATCATCATTTTCTTCGATATTAACAGAAACGAAAAGTTCTGTGTGGACTAAAAACATTGTAGAACAAATTTCTGAGATTTCTGATCGTAGAGAAAAAAATAGTGAAATATTTCGAAATGAAATGCTAAAAAGCCAGAATTGTATGATTGAAACACTTGACAGAGTAGCTGCAAGTCAAGAAAAAACGGCAGATTCATTTTGTAAAATTGGTGAAGCAATTACCTTTATTGGAAAAGTGTTCGAAAAAATATCTGAAAAATAATTAAATTAAAAAAAATTTTTAAATTTTGTTTTTTAAAATACTAAGCAGCATTTCAGCGAAAGGATTCATGAAAAAATTAAAAAATATTAGTAGGAATTGAGGTAAGATAATCTATAATCATGTGTTATGAATAGTAGTGTTCACCTACAATTGAAAAGTGTTTTCTTTAATTTATACATTTTTTATCTGTTGCAATAATAAGGCATTTAGTGAAATATATTATTTGTTTATAATTTAAATTTTTTTAAAACTACATATGTACATGAATGTTTTAATTATAAATAAAGTGATTTTTATTGTTAATTAGATATATAGATACTATGTATGTATTTTGTCATATTAGAAAATGAATAAATAAAAATAGAATTGCATTTTTGTCGACTTTATTTAAATTCTATACATATGAATGTTAAATGTTTTGTCAATTACCACATTATTATTTAATGGTTCTTTAATTCTTTGCAATTTTGCATCTATTTTATTGCCCTGTCCTCATTCCGTATGGAAAGTTCGTACAGTACAGACGTGTTTTTGATTCGGTCTTGGTTTTTTAATTTCAGTCAGTATAAGTACAAAGTGTTTCAATGTTTAATTTAATTAAATTTTAGATTGTGCATAGTGCTTGCGATTCTAAAAATTATTAACCAAAATACAAAATAAAATATTAAAATTAGTGGGTGAAAAAAGGACTCCATTTTAGTTTAGTAGTAGAAATGTGTCTTACAAAAAAGAGAAATAAGAATAATTAACAAGTGGAAAAATCAGAAATAAAGCAGTGTAAAAACGTAGTTAAAAAATAAAAATAAGTGATATAGACACCATTACATAGTTGAAAAGTGCACGTACGGTTTGCTTCTGGCACTTAAAGCGTGGAGGCGAATCACAAAAAGTTTTCGACAACCTTCGAAAATACACAGGGTGGTCCAGTGACCAAGCCAAAAAATAAACACAGGGTGACCCGACGAAAAGTCTACATGTGACACGGGGTAACCCAAAAAAAAAAAAAAAAATTTTTTTTCACAGGGTGAAAAAAAATTTTTTAATGTAAAAAAAAAAAAATTTAAAAAAAAAAGAGAAGAGAAAAAAGAAAAATAAAATAAAATAATAAAAATCAAAATCGATAAGAAAGAAGAAAGTGAAAAAGTGTAAGTGACAGAAAAGTCTAGAAAAAGAAAAAGAAAAAAGAAAAGTAGGTAAAATAGATGTGACTAAGAATTAAAACTAGAACTTCAATCAAACAAAATAAAAGTGTAAAACAAACATAGGCTTTATAAACAAAGAAGCATAGTGGTAGAAAATTAATAATAAAAACAAACATTAAAACATACTTCAGAAGGTGAAAATTCCCAGTAAGTGTGAAAATCACAAGTAAACAAAGGCGTTAAAAGCAAGATGGGGCAGCCCCCAGGGGGCGACACAAACCCGTTCGCGCTACTAGCGCACGACCCCCCCTCTGAACCGCCACACAGCAAGAGGATGAGAAGGAATAGGCAATCTCTAGCCGCATTCCAAGAGACAGTTTTCCCTCAATTACCAACTAAGCAAAATCCAGACAACGAGACTAAGTACATCATTGTACAGAGCCTCGTTATCGATGAGACAAAGCCACAAAATGACAGACCTGCCCATCAGAAGCTTGAGAAATTTAATGTTTTCATGGTATTAAAAGCGCTTCAAGGCATCTCCAAGGAGATACTAGAAGTAGAATGGAGGAATGACGGGAGGGTACAACTCCTGATAAAGAACAAATCGACAGCAGAGAGGTTTATCAAAACAACCAAGCTAACTTTAACAAAAGAAATAGTGATCCCGGTGAAAATTGAGTATGTGGCTGGGCTGAATACCTCAAAGGGGGTAATCAGATGCCCACAGCTCAAATACGTGACGGAAGCGGACATCCTTGAGGACTTTCAAGGCCAAGGGGTGATCGCAGCACGACACATCACTAGGAGAACACCAGAATCACCAACAGAAGCGACTCCTACAGGTACGATTGTGTTGACATTTGAGTCACACAAACCGCCTCAGGTCGTAAAAGCTTGCGGAGTGATGAGAATTCCGGTCAGAGAGTATGTGATGAACCCGATGAGATGCCATAAGTGCCAGCTCTTGGGCCACACAAAAAACAGATGCGGAGGACAAGAAAGATGCGCAACATGCGGTGTGGAAAAATCGGAACACGGTGAGGTCTGTATAATTAAATACTGTATTAATTGTAGGACGAAGGATCATGGAGCAGCAGACGCGGGGTGCCCTTCTTTCCAGAGAGAGAAGGAGATCCTAAAAATAATGGGCGACGAACGCTGTACGAAGTATCAGGCGAGGAGAAGATACTTCGAACGTAATCCCAACAAAGACAATAGTAACATCGCGCAGGCACCAACAACCAGCAGCGGCCTAGGGAACAGACTTGGCACTAAAACATACGCACAAATGACAGCTGAAACGACTCTACAGACCATACAAAAAAACAAAAGCACAGACAGTACAAATAACCCGACCAATACTAACAACAAGACGGGACAGAAGACTGCACCTAAACAAACCCCCAACCAGACACAAAAGAACCTAGAGAAGAACAAATCTAACGCGCCAACCAACAATGGAGACAAATCTCCACCAAAAAAACAAAACTCAACCGATAAGAAGACAAACACAAACACCCAACAAACCACACAATCTAACACAAATACAAACAAGACCACAAAACAAATCACAAACACAACGTTGAACACAACAAACACAATTGAACAAACCACAACACACAACAGCACATTTATAAACCCTAACAACAACACAAATGTAAGATTCTTCATCTCAAAGGAGGAAATCAGCCGATTAGAGGCAACCTCCAGAGAGAGATTAGAAGAAATCATGGCGGCCCAAGGTAACAACTACCTGGGAAGCAAAGTACCCTTCACCAAACTCATTGGTCAGTATGCCAAGGTTGAAATCCCATTTCAGCCTGGACTGACCGATGAGTACATCATCCACATTTCAGACCATGAGGACATGGATGTCCCTGATGAGCTATAAGCTCCTTGGGCCCTTTGTACCTCAGCGGACCTCAAGATAAGATTGTCCTTTGGTTCTTAATAAAACCAAATGGCGAATAATTTCACTCAGAGCTCACGAGCAACATCACGAGAGCTCTCCTGCATCCAGTGGAATATAAGAGGTTTTCGTGCTAATCAGCATAATTTAGAACTACTTATAAGTCGGTACAAGCCGCACATCATTCTCCTACAGGAGACCTTATTCTTTTCAAACAATGGACCCTCGAACTTTCGAGGGTACACCTGTCATTTCTCAGACAGTGTATCCTCGGATCGTTCACGAGGAGTTGGGATACTTGTACGGTCCAGTATAAGTCATTCACTTCTCGACGTAACGTCAACTTTCCTGAATGTGTCCGTCACCGTACACACATCACCTCCAATGACTTTCTCATCGGTATACTTTACCAGAACCGATTTGATCGACACCCCCTCTCTTATCAATTTTACAAACCAACTCCCATCAGCCTCAATAATTGGTGGCGACTTCAACGCCCATCACCACTTCTGGGGGGATCACAGATCTGACCCTAGAGGTACAATTATTGCAGACTGGATACTAGAATCCGACCACACGTTACTCAATGACGGAGCCCACACTTTCGTGTCATCGACACATCTTACTAGCTCCGCAATAGACATTTACCCTGGCGTCTAGCCACATAGCTAGCAATTTCTCATGGACACTCCATGACAATCCAGAGGGAAGTGACCACTTCCCAATCATAATCAACAGCGTTCACAGGCTAGCGACCCAGAAAACTTCCTCTCGCTTAGTTGAAGATAAAGCTGACTGGGACTTGTTCGCTCAGAACGCTCTGAGACTAAGCAGAGACCATCCCCAAAGCAGCAACATAAACAAAGAGGCAGCCAGCATTAAAAGAACAATAAGATCTGCTGCAGCCTTGTCCATGCCTTCTGTACGAACAAAAGTCTGCCACGAGCCACCCTGTCTCACTACAGACATCAAGAAAACTATTAAAGAAAAGAATGTTGCTTGGAAGCGGTTCCAAAGAAACCCTACCAGCGCAAACTCGACCAATTTCAAAAGATTAACTGCTCAAGTGAAGCGGGCGGTGAAAACGGCGAAAAAGGCCTCTTGGCAGGCATTCGCCAACTCGATTATCCCATCGGACTCGCTGAGGGAAGCATGGAGGAAGGTGAAGCGTCTGTACGGCAAACCACCTTCAGCTGTGCTATCTCTCATGACAGTTGATGGGACGGTCACCGACTCACTTGGTATTGCAGAAGAGTTCGCATCTTCATGGGCCTCAGTTTCTAGCGACCTGTCCCTTCCGGAATCGGTTATCGACCAGAAAGCTGCTTACTCGGTAGACCCACCTCAACATGTAAAATACCACCTGGCCGGGCCAATTCACCTCAGTGAATTGGAAAATACACTGGATTCCTTCGGTGGTTCCACACCGGGGGAAGACCAGATTAGCTATCGCATGTTGAGACACCTACCGAGAGCAATCAAGATCAGGATTGCAGAGCTATATTCCAACATTCTGGCGTGCGGAACTTTCCCACAAGACTGGAAACTAGCCACACTGATACCGATTCCGAAGAAAACATCAACGGCAAAACGCGCACTGGATTACAGACCCATTTCCCTTCTCCCATGTTTATCCAAAACATTGGAGAAGATAATGGGGAAAAGACTCCAGACAGTAACTGAGGAACTGATTAATTCTGGTCAGCATGGTTTCCGCCCGGGGAGAGGCACAATCACTCTCCTTCACGACCTGGAAGAAGGGCTGGCTTCTTCTTTGGCAGCGGGAGGTCATGCTAGTGTCCTTTCACTAGACCTCGAGAAGGCATACGACAGAATTCCAGCCTGTTTCGTATGCCAGAAACTGACCTCTTGGGGTGTAGACCCAAGTTTCACCAAAGCAATATATAGTTTTATGTCTAACAGGCAGATCAAGGTACGTACAAACGGCTACGTTTCAAACCGTTATAATCTGGATAATGGTACCCCACAAGGTTCACCCTTGTCAACAACGCTTCTCATTGTGTACTTGGACTCGTTGCTAGTAGAACTAACAAGATATCCTAACATCAAAGTGCTGGCATATGCCGACAATATCTTGCTTAGTGACACTTCATGCACACCAGACACAATGAGAGAACTCCGAGGAGCCTCAGAGTTGTCCTTGAAGTGGGCATTAGATAATGGAGGGAAAATTCCACTCGAAAAGGTGGAATTCCTCCACATCTGCAGAAAAAGGAACTGCACCGTAAATCATATTCGTATCGCTTCACGCGTAATTAGTCCGTCAACTAGCTTGAAGATTCTAGGTATCCACCTCAATAAACGAGCCACATGGAAAGATCATGTGCAAGCAGTGGTGAATAAGTTACACAAGGTTCACAACCTTATAAAGATGCTGGCAGCAGGCAGAATGGGTGCCCCTCCATCGGCACTCATTCACATTGCCCAAGTATTGATAAACGGCATAACAGGGTACGGTCTGACCCTCTTCGGTGACTGTTCACCAACCCTCAAAAAAGCAATACAGATAGCAATGAACAAGATCCTCCGGGTCGCCTCAGGGGCGTACCGTTCAACCCCTATCCCTATTCTACTCGTAGAATGCGGAGTGTGAGGTTTGAAATGAGAAATGAGCTCATGAAATTAAGACTGAGGTTTGCTTCCAGACAGGTAGGGGATCCCAGATCCCCCCTGTTCGGAATTGTCTGGAATTTCCTGGAGAGGGAAAGTCGGATCAGATCATCCACTTTGCGAAGATCTGTGATGACGATCCCTCGCCTGGATGGCAGCTTTCCCCAAAAGCCCATATCAACCCCTATCCCACAAAACGTCCCCTCAGACAGAGACAACATACAACACATACGAGACGACTTAAGTTTCTACCGCAAGGAAGACACCAGTCCGGAGGTCTTTCGTGCTCTGCACGCGCGGTATTGTGAGGAGTTCAGGGATAGGCTGTCACTGTACACTGATGCCAGTAAAACCACCACGGGCGTCGGTTTAGCAGTGGTCAGCAAACGCGGCTCGTCTGGATGGAGGACGGTGATTCAGCGGAGATTACCAGTGGAAGCTCAGGTATTTGATGCCGAATTGACTGCAGTGTGGATCGCTGCAGCCTTGAGGGCAGAAAATAACAGAGCTTCGGTGATCTACACTGACTCACTGTCGGTCGTTCAGGCCCTAAAAAACCCGGGTAACAAGGACCACCTAGTTGCCAGAACCAGAACACTAATCTCCCAGTATGACACACGAGTGGTGTGGATACCGGGGCATGTGGGTATTGACGGTAATGAGCGGGCGGACCAGGCAGCCAAAGCAGCCATTGCTGAGGTGGACGAGTCGAACCTGCTAATTCCGCCAAGCCCGAGTGCAATATACAGGATAGGCATGATAAAACTTGAGGAAAGGAGACGGGCCAGATTCCTGGACATTGGATCTGACACTACTCGGGATTACTGGGAGATCAACCGTGATCTCAGGGCCCCGAAATTCAACCCGGCGCTGGGCAGGGCTCAACAGACCTCCCTCTTAAGATTGCGGACAGGACATACGAGATTGACCCACACTTTCTCAACAACAGGAGAGGATGGCTCAATCTGCCCTTGCTGTAGAAACACACTGCACACGAACGCGACAAGACTACTGACGGACTGTCCGGCAGTCAGATCCAGCCTGACTGCGTTAGGCCAACAGGAGGTAAGTCGTGGGGAGTTGCTAAATCCAGCACAGGATGGCACCTCCACTCTATTTACCATCTTGTCCCAACACAGACTGACAGACAAATTATAAAGACAGTAAGAAAATAATAAGCAATAAAGAGAATTTTTGTAAGAATAAAAATGTAATCAAAAATAAAAATAAAGTGAAAACAAACAAATTCACGTATATACATAAACAAACCCAAATTAAATTAGAATAAGTTAATACTAAGACGGGTAAGGTTGTATAGAACAGGGGTTCCGTTACCACTTCACCCACGTAAGTGAGGTTGGGGTGCAGACGTGGCCAAGTTCTATACAAAATACCTCTAGAAATAAGGAAGGGGACCTCTTCTTCCAAGAGGTGTAGACTGTAAGCACTAACCTAGAAATAAGTCGTACTAACATCAAACTGGGCACTATCGATGGGAACTGGTGGAGCCACTATCGTCTTCACTCCACACAAAGAGGTGAAGGGGATAGTGTGGTCACGCGTACTACATAAATAGTGCCGCAGCAGCAAACTGTAAATAAGTATTAATGTAAATATGTAAAAAGGATCGCCAAAAGGCCCTGGCGGGTCATGGTGTGGGCGAAGGGTGGCAGTTTACTGTCCACCTTTTGTAATAAATAATAATAATAATAATAATTGCCCTGTCCTAATGCCCGAGAAACAGTACTATGTAACTTAAATTTTGCTTCATATATAAGTCCATCTTCAATTGTTGCCTCGTGTAATAAGAATTGTTGATTTTTTTCCAATATTCAAGATTATTACAAGGCATTTTATCACCACTATACGCAATTTTTATCGGATTATTCTTATTTATTGATTTGTTATCAATCTCAATTGATACTCTTCATGAATGTGAACAATGCTGAACTGGACAATCACTTAGAGAATTAATTCCAATTTTATGCAGTCCGGGTATATTTATTGGTTTAGGGAACTAAACAAATGAAAATAATTTGTGTATATTAATAAAATAAAATATAAAAATTGGAATTAAACTAACGATATACCAAATTATCATTTGGAACGAAAGAGTAGCCTTTAAATTGATTCCATTCCATTATGAAAATGTAACCAAGGTATTATTTGTTTGGGTGCAAGTAATAAAAATGGTTGTACATTTTGCATTTTTTGACGAGCCAATAAAATACCTATTAACCCTACAAATATTTAATTAGAAAAATGATAAATAGTGATAAATGTAATTTTAAATTTTATATCACCTATGTGATGATCAGCGTGATATATGTATATACCATTTTTAGGTTTTTTAATACTTCATTTGCCGTTTCTGTACCATAAAAACGAATTATCTGACCGACAGTACCTTCACCAAAATCCAGCAATATACAAGAATTTTCTCTTATATGTAATATTGAAGATTGAACTAACATTTCTCGTTCTATTTGGTATACAAGAACCAGTGCCAGAAAAATTATTTATGGATAATCATTCTCACTTAGCACTTTTATACTTTTTCCGTAATAAACTGACAAATATTTCTTTTAAATTTTCTAATCTAAATATAAATTCTAATCTAATATAAATATAAATTGCAAAAAACAATAAAAAATATATAAAATTAATAATTTTATTATTATTTATTAGTTTAATATTCAAAAAAAAATTTATGGATGCTTGTATAAATATATTTTTAATTGTTTCTTTTCAAAATTACAATCAACTGAGAATAAAAGTATCAGTCCGTTTCTTTCAGTTTGTTTGCTCAGTTAGTAACAAGAAAAAGATAGCTGATCTAAATGAAATGTCAAACTGAGAATTATCAGATAATCGTGACCAAAGAAAGCAGCTAAAGACATCTGGTGGAAAAAAATAACGTAACTACTTACAAAGTGAGTGAACTACTTCTGAAAATTTGTTTGAGCAGTTCACACATTAAAATTTAGTGAAGTACTAAACCAAATTGCTTCGCAAGTACTTTGCTCATGTCAAAGAAACACAGCAGATGTGTTTAAACGAGACTGCCCCCAATGAGCAAAGCAAGCAAAGCAAGCAAAGTCGAAAGTTGGTCTACTTTCTACTTTTTAACAACTTTGAACGCTTTGACAATTAATACATGATATAATTGATTATTGGTGTTGGTGTGTTGTATTGCATTCCATAATAAATAATCAATGTATATATGTGTAGTGTATATTAAATATGCATGTATATTATATTAGATTATATGTACATACATATATTATGATAATAATTAAATAATTTATTATTAGAGAAAATTATTAAAATGTATTGTTTTTGTAGCATCTATTTTTTATTATAAATTATATTGTATGTATATATAATATGATATAATATTATATTCGATGGCCTAATCTAGAAAGGCCCTAACATCAATTTTTTCAAATTTCAGTTTTTGATGCTAAACTGTAAAATATACGTAAATACACTTATTCTAAAATGTTTGCCCGTAAAGTAATGTCTTGGTCGCAGGAGTGGAAAAAAGTGGTGTTTACCGACGAAAAGAGGTTTAATCTTGACGGTCCAGACGGATTTCACTACTATTTCCATGATTTAAGAAAGGAAGAGAAGATCCTTTCACGACACCATAGCAGATCTGGCGGTGTAATGGTCTGGGGAGCGATTTCGTATTATGGAGCTTTGAGCCTTTACCGGGTCTCTGGAAAGCAAACGGCGAAGGACTACAAGAATTTGTTATCCAGAGCAAAAAGTGACATAGAAGAAATCTTTAGTCCTTTACCATGGATATTACAACAGGATAATGCCCCAATCCACACTGCTTCCGAAGTTAAAACCTGGATAAATAACCAAGGAATAGAATTATTACCATGGCCTGCATGCTCTCCAGACCTGAACATCATTGAAAATGTATGGTGGTGGTTAACCAGAAAGGTGTATGAAGGTGGAAGGCAATTCAACACAGAAGATGACCTGATGGAAGCCATTACCAGTGAATGGAGTGGAATTAATCTGAGTCTCATAACAAATTTGTATGACTCCATACCAAATAGAGTATTTGAAGTTATTTCAAAAAACGGTGGTAATACACACTATTGATAAGTAGTAAAAATTATTGAAAAAATAAATAGAAAGTATAATAAATTAATTTGATATGTGAAAAAAGTATTCTTTGATTTGTTTATTATTATGAACCTATCCTATTGTCCCTTTATTTATACCACATTTTTGGAAAAACCTAAATATTTTCAAACTGCATTTCAAATTTCAGGTTTTTTTTGTATCAAACATCTGTTGGTAATTAACACAAAGAAAAACAGTGAAAACCAAAAAAAAAACTTGTTATTTACCTAATTATCAAGAAAAATTGGGTGAACCTATCCTATTGTCCGGGAGTGTATATCCCAATATGTATCAAGTTGCACGGAAAGTTTTACCTACAGTAGTTACATCAGTGCCATGTGAAAGGCTATTCTCTTTAGCAGGAAACATAATAACCGAAAAACGGAACTGTTTAGATCCAGATATGGCAAATAAGCTCCTTTTTTTTGAATGGCATCAGTTATGAAGAGTGGACGTAAAGTTTAATACATACACACTTTTTTTTAAATTAACATTCGAATTAATATTTTTGGGCTTTGAATGTGGACCTGAAGTATGTTTTTATTTTTTTTTTCAGTTAACAATGAAGATTTTGTTTCGTTTAAGTTTATGAATTATAAAATGATTTTTTCATACTTTTGGTTATAATTATAATTTTTAGTTATTTTTGTTATAACAAATAAAATGAAGAAACAATAATATAAATTTATTTACTTATTTTTCCCTGTTTTTTTTATTTTTAAATACAATTTTACCGATAATATTTTCTACTTTAAATTGTGTGTGCACACTTATACTTATTTCTCAGCAGAGCATCATTTAAATGATTGTGTTGTGAATGATTAAATTTAGTCGATTAATCGATATTTTTCGACCGATATTTTCCATCATTTAGTCGGCTCATTTATGTAAAGTTTTATCAAACAAAATAATACAAAGATGATACGTTTTTTCTTAAAAAATAAATTTATAAAAGTACGTACATATGTAACATTCCTATGGGAACAACGGTCGAGTGCAGACGTGTTTTGTGTTCGCTAGTCGAAAATAAATTTAATAAATCAAAGTTGTAGCAATAGTATATTAATATAGTCCAAATATAGTTTTGTAGTAAATATCTAGTTAGCTTAAATAGCTTAAATAGTTTATAGTTAGTTTTTGAGAGTAGTAATGTGATATAAATAGGCTAAAATAGTGTAAACATATAGTAAATAAGTACGCCATAAGGCAGCAAAAAACTTTCAACGTGCGTTCGCCACACACGAGAAAAGTGTGGAGGCGAAGCATTTTTTTCGACAACGGAAAAAAACCAAGTTATACCATACATAAGACAGTACACGTGCCGTCGCTCTTCGCATGTTAAGTGTGGAGGCGACGCAATTATTTTCGACACCAAAAGGCGGGGTGCCCAAGTAGTTTCTGGATAAAGCCAAAACAGGGTGCACCCGAAAAACTCAAGAAGAAAACAGGGTGATCGAAAAAAAAAAAAAAAAAAAAAAATTTTTATACAGACAAAGGGTGCCCATGTGGTGAAACACAGGGTGCAAAAAAAAAAAAAAAAAAAACTTTAATTAAACAGCATCGTCAACAAAAATCAAAGACACCAAAGTGGAAAAATAAAAAGTGTTAAAAAAAAAAAAATAATAAAGAAGAAGAAGAAGAAGAGATTTTAAATTTTAAAAAAAAAAAAAAAAAAGTTTTTCAATAATAATTAACAATAAACCAAAAGTGTAGTACATCAGAGCCATACTCAAAGGGACAAATTCCTATCTTTTCTAGGTATCCTTGGAGTGGTCAGCCACCCATAGAGGCAGGGACTTAAACATGGGGCAGCCCCCTGGGGGCAACGAGAACTCCTTTGCCCTTCTGGCAAAGGAGAACACACAAGATCAACCACAAAGTAAGAGGGCGAAACGTAGGAGTCAACCTCTTACAACTTTCAACGCCACGGACTTCTCACTACACCAGACAATCTTCCCCGAACTTGTGCAGATAAATTCGGCCGACAACGAGACGAAGTACATCATAGTACAGAGTCTGGTAGTCGTAGCAACCAATAGCCCAGCAAACTCCAACAGCAACAACAGCAACACCAACAACAACAATGACACCAGCACCAACAAGATCAACAATAACCACAACAACAGCAACAACAACAACACCAACGACAAGAGCTATAGAAAACTAGAAACTTTCAACCCGTTTCTGGTGCTCAAGGCTCTACAGGGAATATCCAAACAAATCTTGGAAGTGGACTGGAGGAACGATGGACGTGTGCAGCTTCTCGTCAAGGATAAGCTCACAGCAGAAAAATTTATGCGTACCAACAGCCTGACCTTGTCAAAAGAGGTCATCATCCCCATCAAGACCGAATATGTGGCCGGCCTGAACACCTCGAAAGGGGTGATCTGGTGCCCACAGTTCCGATACGCAACGGAAGCCGAGATCCTGGAGAACCTCCAAGGTCAAGGAGTGTTAGCTGTTCGACACATAACGCGAAGAAGGAACGAGGGTTCGTCCGAGCCATCCCCTACAGGCACGATCGTGCTCACGTTTGAGTCACACAAGGCCCCGAACTACGTGAAAGCGTGTGGGATCATGCGGATTCCCGTAAGGGAATACAAAATGACCCCTATGCGCTGCCACAAATGTCAGCTTATGGGTCACACGCAAAACAGATGCGGAGGTCAACCCAGATGCCCCTCCTGTGGCAAGGACAAGCATGAACAAGGCACGATTTGCAGTACCTTGTTCTGCGTCAACTGCCAGGTGGAAGGGCATGGTGCAGCTCACGCTGAGTGTCCAGCCTTCGTAAAAGAAAAGGAGATCCTGGCCATAATGGCCAAAGAACGGTGCACGAAGTACCACGCGAGGAAGCGGTACCATGAGAGGAACAGCAGCAGCAGACAACAAGTCCAGACGTCAGCATCTACACCAGTAAGCAGCCTAGGCAGCCGTTTGGGCACGAGGTCTTATGCGCAGGCGGTCGCAGCCCCAGGTAAAATTGAAAAACCCACAACCACAAATAAAACACAGACGAACGAAGTACAGAAAACGACTACTCAACACAAGCACAAAACACCTCCGACCTCACCTAAAAATAACAGATCAGGAAAAAAAGACAAAAATACTGCCATAACACAAAAACCAAAAGACACCATACAAACGTCGACAAAGACACCCGTGCCATCCAGCACAGAAACAACCACATTCAAAACCACAACCACACCACTTACACTACATAACAACACAAACACACCCCCCACAAATACAAACAACACACCACAGTACTTTATAACGAAGGACGATATCCTCAGGCTTGAGGCGTCCTTCAAAAACAAACTCGACAACTTTGTCTCAGCCCAAGGTAGCAACTACCTGGGTAGCGGACAAAGTTTCATCAACCTCCTAAGCCGGTACACCAAGGTTGAAATTCCATTTCAACCTATACTGGCTGAGGAATACATCCTCCACCTTTCAGACGGTGAGGGTATGGACGACACGGAGGAGTTTTAAACCCCCCGTGCCTTTCATACCTCAGCGAACCTCTGCTAAGTCAGTCATTTCGTATTTATTAATACCAAATGACGACAAACTTCAGCGCAAGCTCACCCACCACCTCACGTGAGCTCACCTGTCTGCAGTGGAACATAAGAGGCTTTCGTGCTAACCAGCACAATCTCGAACTCTTAATAAGTCGGTACAAACCGCACATTATCCTATTACAGGAAACATTATTTTACTCAAATAACGGACCCTCGAACTTTCGAGGCTACACATGTCATTTCTCTGACAGTGACCCCTCGTCTCGTTCACGAGGAGTTGGTATACTAGTACGGTCCAGCCTGAGCCATTCACTTCTCGATATCACATCGAACTTCCTGAATGTGTCTGTCACCGTACACACATCACCCCCAATGGCTTTCTCCACGGTATACATCACCAGAACCGATGTTATTGACACCCCTTCGCTAACAAATTTCGCTAACCAACTCCCTCCCTCCTCCATAATTGGCGGCGATTTCAACGCCCATCACCACTTCTGGGGTGATCACAGATCTGACCCCAGAGGTACAATTATTGCAGACTGGATGCTAGAGTCTGAACACATGCTCCTAAATGACGGAGCCCACACATTTGTGTCCCCGACACATCTCACTAGCTCCGCAATTGACCTAACCCTGGCCTCGTGCCACATGGCTAGCAATTTCTCATGGACACTCCATGATAACCCAGAGGGAAGTGACCACTTCCCAATCATTATTAACAGCGTAAACAGGCTAGCAACACAAAAAACTTCCTCGCGGCTAGTCGAAGACAAAGCTGACTGGGAATTATTTGCCCAGGCCGCTCTGAGACTAAACCGTGACCATCCCCAAAGCAGCAGTATAAACAAAGAGGCAGCCAGCATTAAAAGAATAATAAGATCTGCTGCAGCCTTGTCCATGCCTTCTGTGCGATCTAAATTTAGTTCTGAACCCCCCTGGTTCAACAAAGACATAAAGAACCACATCAAGCAAAAGAATATGGCTTGGAAAAGGTTCCAAAGAAACCCTACCAGCGCAAACTCAACCATTTTTAAAAGATTAACTGCCCAAGTGAGGAGGGAGGTGAAGACAGCGAAAAAGGCCTCATGGCAGGCATTCGCGACCTCAATCGTCCCATCTGACTCGCTGAGAGAAGCATGGATGAAGGTGAGACGCCTATATGGCAAACCACCTTCAGCCGTACTATCGCTCATGACAGTCGATGGCACGGTCACCGACTCATTTGGCATCGCAGAAGAGTTTGCATCGGCATGGTCCTCAGTCTCTAGTGACGACGGCCTTTCGGAATCGGTTATCGACCAGAAAACTGCTTACTCGGTCGACACGACTCAACGTGCGAGATACCACCTGTCCTATGCGATCACACTAGGGGAACTGGAACACACACTGAACTCTTTCAGTGGGTCCACCCCGGGTGCGGATCAAATAAGCTACCGCATGTTGAGACAGCTCCCGAGTACCATCAAAACACGTATAGCAGAGTTGTATTCCAACACTCTGGCGTGCGGAACTTTCCCACACGACTGGAAACTAGCCACACTGATACCGATTCCGAAGAGAACATCTACGGCCAAGCGCGCATTGGACTTCAGGCCCATATCCCTTCTCCCATGTTTATCAAAAACACTGGAGAAGATTATGGGTAAAAGACTCCAATTAGTGACTGAGGAACTGACGAACTCTGGTCAGCATGGTTTCCGCCCAAGGAGAGGCACGATCACCCTCCTTCACGACCTCGAAGAAGGGCTGGCTTCTTCATTGGCAAAGAGAGGTCATTCTAGTGTTCTTTCACTAGACCTTGAAAAGGCATACGACAGAATACCAGCCTGTTTCGTATGCCAGAAACTGACCTCTTGGGGCGTGGACCCTAATTTCACAAAATCAGTTCTCAGCTTTATGTCTAACAGACAAATTAAGGTTCGCACAAATGGCTACATTTCAAACCGTTATAATCTGGATAACGGCACCCCGCAAGGGTCTCCCTTGTCGACCACGCTATTAGTCGTATACCTGGACTCGTTGCTAGTGGAACTAACAAGATATCCCAACATCAAAGTGCTGGCATATGCCGACAATATCTTGATTAGTGACACAACATGCACACCAGAAACTACGACCCAACTCCGAGGAGCCTCAGAATTTACCCTAAAATGGGCACAAGACAATGGCGGAAAGATCCCCCTCGAGAAGGTGGAATTCCTCCATGTTTGCAGGAAAAGAAACTGCACCGTAAATCTTTTACGCATCGCTTCACGCGAAATCAGGCCGTCAACCAGCATGAAGATTCTTGGCATCCGCTTCAATAAGCGTGCCAACTGACAAGACCATGTGAACGTCGTGGTGACCAAACTCCACAAGGTTCATAACCTCATGAAGATGCTTGCAGCAGGTAGAATGGGTGCACCTCCATCAGCACTCATTCACATTGCGAACGTTCTTATTAACGGTATCACAGGGTATGGTCTGACCCTATTTGGTGACTGCTCACCAACAAACAAAAAAGTGATACAAACGGCAATTAACAGTGTCCTCCGTACAGCCTCAGGGGCTTATCGTTCGACCCCTATCCCCATTCTTCTAGCAGAATGCGGATCTTGGTGGCTGGAGGACAGAATACTGAAGTTAAGGTTAAGATTTGCCTCCAAGCAGGTGGGTGATCCTAGGTCCCCCCCTGTTTGGAGCCGTCTGGAACTTCCTGGAGACAGAGAGTCAGAACAGGTCTTCATCCCTACGAAGAACCGTGATGACGATCCCTCGACTGGAAGGAACATTCCCTGTTAAACCACTCCCGATCCCTATCACACAATCCCACCCCCCGAACATAGACATGAGACGTTACTTCATAGACGACCTGAGTTTCTACCGCAAGGAAGACACTAGCCCGGAGGTCTTTCGGGCGCTGCACTCGCGGGTCTGTGAGGACCTTAGAGATAGACTCCCACTGTACACCGACGCCAGTAAAACCACCTCTGGCGTAGGCCTAGCAGTGGTCAGTAAACGCGGCAAGTCTGGATGGAGGACGGTGATTCAGAGAAGATTACCACCTGAAGCCCAGGTATTTGACGCCGAACTGACTGCGGTATGGATCGCTGCAGCCATGAGGGCAGAAAATGACAGGGCTTCGGTGATCTTTACTGACTCGCTGTCAGTCATTCAGGCACTTAAAAATCCTGGTAATACAGACCATCTAATTACCAGGATTCGAACACTCATCTCCCAGTACGACACGAGAGTAGTCTGGATACCGGGGCATGTCGGTATTGAGGGGAACGAACAGGCAGACCAGGCAGCCAAAGCAGCCATTGGCGTAGTTAGAGAGTCTGACCTGATCGTCCCACCAAGCCCGAATGCCATATACAGGATCGGTCTGGACCGATTGAACAAGAGAAGACTGGCTGAGTTCCAGGAAATCGGTTCAGACACCGCTCGGGACTACTGGGAGATCAACCGTGATCTCGGGGCTCCAAAATTCAACCCTGCGTTGAGTAGGGCCCGGCAGACCTCCCTGATAAGATTAAGAACGGGACACACGAGGCTGACCCACCCCTTCTCATCAGACAGAGGGGTGGGAACAGCCTGCCCTTGCTGTAGAGGCTCCCTACACAAGAACGGGACAGCACTTCTGACTGACTGCCCGGCAGTGACAGCCAAATTGACAGCCCTGGGCCGGCAAGTTGTGAATAGGGGGGAGTTACTAGATCCTTCACAGGACGCTAACTCTGCCCTGTTCACAACACTGACACAATTAAGACTGACGAACAGACTGTAGAGACATCCTCGTGCCCATATGAAGATAATACAACAAACAGAAATATAAGTTACAAGCTAAAAATAACACTAAAATATAAATCCAAAAACCGTTAATTAGAGACCAAAAGAAAACAATAAACTAATAACAACACAACAAATATAATAAAAGAAAAAAAAAAAAACCAACTCAATCTATAAGTAAATGAGGCATTAGCCAAACTAATCGGACTGTATAATGCAGCGGTGCCGACGCCGTTTTTTCCACCCTGAGTGGACGAAGGGACGTTGTGGCCGTGGCCTTATACAGGAAGAATTTGATGTATTAGATTAAGGATTATCTGAAACCCTTCCTTCCGAGGGGCTACTAGCTCCTAGACTAACATAGTCAATAAGCCAATACTAACACTAGCGCTAAGAAACTGTGCACCAACGGCGGGGGCTAGAGGTGCCGCTAACGTCCGGCCCACGGCAAAAGCCAAGGACCGGGGGAGAGCGTGGCCACACTCCTGACGCTGTTGGCAACACAGAGTAGAAGTAGTAAATAGAAAGTAGGTTTTTTATGTTAAAAGATCGCCAAAAGGCCCTGGTGGGTCGTGGTGTGGGCGGAGGTGAGGTAGTTTACTGTCCTCATCCCCATAATAAATAAAATAAAATAAAATTTAGTCGGCTTTAGTCGATTTATCGATATTTTTAATAACAGCCGACATCACTAGTCTAGGTCCAGCACTTAGTGAGATATCATCTATTTAGCATTGTGTAATATAGTGTCATAATATATTATTGCAATAGTTCTTTTTTTTATAATAGTGTTTCAAAAATAGAAACTGATAAGACTTTAAACAATTTATTAAGATTGGAATTTACTGGGAGTAGTGAAAATCGCTAACTTTGGTACCAAATATCTCGGTTGTTTTTGGGCCAATTTTCTTGAAATTTGAAACAAAGAAGCATCAATCAGTTTTGTTGGGAATAATGGAAGTGGATTTTTGAAAAAAGTTTTTGTTTTCGAGATATATGGCATCAAAGTTTGAAAATTTTCAAAATTTCACCCACTTTGGTACCAAAAAAGTCATATTAAATGTTATCCGATTTTCTTCAAATTTCGAACATATATAGTTTGAAGGAATTTATTGGGAATAATGGAGCCACTTTTTTGATTTTTGTCCTTATTAGTCCTGTATAACGCTTTGAAGAAAGAAGGATTTTTTTAAAAAATGTATAGATTTTATATGTAATTTTTTATTGGTATATGATTGCGTATTGTACTGAAATTTTCATATAAGGTAATTTGAATGTTCTTTTTTCGATTTCGAAGTAGAAAAATAAAAGTTTTTAAATTATTTCAGAATTATTAGCCCTTTAACCCTTAAGACCGTCTACAGAATGTCATCACTAAAATCCAATTATATTTAAATCCGAAACTTTTCGGGCACCTACCACCAAAGACGTTTCTCGGCTAATGATTTTACTAATCGAATGGCAACTCTTTCAACGCACTCAGTCGTTTAGTTTGACAGGTACAGTCATTTCTGTTTAGATTTGTGTGAGAATAGACGAAAAAATTATTTGTGATAAAGGTGCAAGATAATTCAATACAATACATAATTTCCAAGAACTCAATCAACTCAATAATTTTTTTGGTAAGTAGTTTGAAGTTTGTGTTTTGATAAATTGTTATTAGTTTGCTTGGTTAAAAAATTTTTTTGTTCGAATAAAGTATTTTTTGAAGACCGTCTCTAGGCGGGGTCTTAGTGACTTAGCGGAAAAATATTTTCTTTTACGTAAAATTACCTTTGTGTTATTTTGGCGGTCTTTTGTTCATTTTTTCACCTGAATTAAATGTGTTCATTGTTAGCAAAGGTGTTTTTATGTGTTTATTTGGTTTTAGAAAATGTCACGGAGAGGTGAAAAAGATCGAGACTGCTATAAGCAGAAAAAATTTAATCTTTGTTCATTGACTGATGAAGAAATCGCGGATTTAATGAACTCAATTGAAACTGATGATGAATTTGAAAAAGACAGTGATAATAGCATCGAGGATCCAGATTATCGTTGTGATAATGAACCTGAAGATAATGCAATGATAGACGATTGTCTGCAACTAATAGATTCCTCATCGCTTGTAAATGCAATTGACTTGTCAATAAACGTAGGCGATTTTAGTTCGAACATAACTGATGCATCACAACAAGTGTCCATTACAGTTACAAATGAAAAAGAGAATGCAGTGCCACAGGATAATATTATAACTGAATTACCCGAGTCGATTTCAGCAAAACCACAAATAGAAGCGACAACATCGTTAAAGCCAAAAAAAAGAGCTCGATCACCCTTACCAAGTGTCGAAGCCTCAGGACCACAAATAATACCAACAGCGGGTGGCTTCACTGGAGGCGGTCAGTATTTGAACATTAATTTCTATCAAAATTAAATACTTAGTTATTTTTTTTATTATCTTCTTTTAGACTTACAGAATATCAACAAAGATTCGGCTGAATTCAAAGGCATTATATGGCGTAAAAAGTGTATGCAGTTGCATGTGAACGAAGTTGGAAGTTCGAGAAGACTGGAAACGAATCGAGCTGCAATCGCAGAAAACGTAAACACACAGTTCAAAATTCATAAGCATGAAATTCGTCGATACATTGGGGTTTTGATTTTTATGTCGATTTTCCGTTACCCAAATATTGAAGCACACTGGAGTGAATACGGATTTCGACACATACCAGACTGCATGCCTAAAAACAAATTTGAAAAAATAAAGAAATATTTATCCTTTAACGATGAATCGCAACGAGTCAAAAAAGTCCATGCAGGATATGACCCACTTTTTCGAATCAGAAAAGTCGCAACATATTTGAATGAGCGCTTCGATTCTATTCCGAAAAATGCTCGTTTATGTATCGACGAACAAATGTGCTCAACCAAAATGGCTCATCATTTACGACAGTACGTAGGCCACTCCCAAAGTTTTGCAATGCCAGGTAACAGAAAACGATATAACAGAAACTAGTTTTTAGAACCAGTCACTAGTCTTTTAGTAGTCAGTAGTCAAAAATATTTTGAACTGTGTGTTGTGGAAAAAAAATTATTAAAACAGAAAGGTTCTGAAGTTATTGTTGAAATGGAATTAACAAGAGAAAATTTCCGGGCAATGATTTATTATGATTTTCGGTATGGGTTATCTAATCATGAATGCTACGACCGACTTATTTCTGCATTTGGGGATGAAGCTCCGTCCTTTTCAACTGTATTTCGCTGGTACAAAGAGTTCCAGGCTAACCGCAAATACTTGAAGGACGAACCCCGGGAAGGTCGTCCTGCAACTGCGGTAACGGAAGAAAATATTGAAAAGTCGCGGAAGCTCTTAACGGAAGATCGGCGAATTACGTATGCATCGATTGCTGCAACTCTCGATATTGGTATGAAAGCAGTGCATCAAATCCTGCATGATCACTTACGGGTCAGAAAGCTTTGTTGTCGGTGGATACCTCATCGGTTGACCTCCGAACAAAAGAAGATGCGTGTGAATTGGTGCAAAGATATGATTGAAAAATTTCGCAGAGGGGAGTCAACTGCTGTCTACAATATTGCCACAGGTGACGAATCTTGGATATATTGCTATGAACCGGAAACCAAGCAGCAATCTGCTCAATGGATCTTTGAAGATGAAGAGAAACCAACCAAAGTCAAACAAAGCAAGAGTGCTGGTAAGCAAATGATCGTCACTTTTTTTGGCAAAACGGGGCATATCTTTACATTGGCAGTTGAAGATCGTAAGACAGTAAATGCGGAGTGGTATACCAATACTTGCTTGCCAAAGGTGATCAATGAGTTAAGAAAAACAAACTCCCAAAGGCGCATAATCCTTCACCACGATAATGCACCACCCCATGCAGCTCAACAAACAAAGGAATTTTTAAAGGCTGTAAACGTTGAACAAATGACTCATCCGCCCTACAGTCCAGACCTCGCACCTTGTGATTTCTTTTTGTTTCCTTTTATGAAGGACAAAATGCGTGGTTTGCGTTTCGATAACGCCGAAAGTGCAGTAAATGCATATCAACAGCTGCTTTCTGAGGTACCTGAAGAAAAATGGCGATCGTGTTTTAATGATTGGTTTCGCCGAATGGAAAAATGTATCAAATATCACGGAGACTACTTCGAAAAACAATAAACTATTAGGAAATGCAGAACACTTCGTCATTTAGCCATATTGCAAAACTTTGGGAGTGACCTACGTATTTACCAGATAAGCCATATCCATGGGGCGTAAAGTTCTTTGTTTTATGCGACAGTAATGGCTACTCATACCGATTCGAGATATACACTGGAGCCAAAAATGATGACATCATTTTGCCTGATTCACCAAACATTGGAGCAACAGGAAATGTTGTAATCAGGTAAAATATTTGTTTTGAGAATAAATTATCGTCTTTGTTACATTAAAAATAGCTTTGTTTTCTATTTTGTCAAATCAGTTTAATGAATATAATGCCCACATATCATATACATACATAACATATAATATGCAACATAATAAGCGACAATATAACATGAGTAGAAGAAACGTGATCTACTCAATAGTAAACAAAGTTAAATATGAGTCAAATTAATGCAATTACTTATTTCGTAATTGCATATATAATATTAATTGCTTAACATAAGCATGAAACAGCATTTTAAGCTTTTAATAATTATGTTATAAATATTAACAAAGGTCGTAAACATATGAATATGATATGTGAGCATTATATTGTATTATTGGTTAATAAGGTACATGAACCTAAGTTTGAAATATATTTTTAAATTATGAAATTATTATAAATAATAATAAAAAAAAGAATTATTATTAAAAACATATAGATATTGTAATATTTGTACTTTGAACACATTAAGTGTGTCAATAAATTTTTGATTAATATAAGCAATTTACATATTAATTACTATTAATTATGTTATAAGAGATTTTGTATTTAAAGAGAAAATTTTATGAATAAAGACACAGTCTACAGTCAACAGTCGAAAATAGATAGTTGATAGTAAGATTTAATCAAGTAAAATTTGGGTGTATTTATTCATAGTAAGTCGGCATTGATTTGCCATATTTTGTAAAATATAACTTCGGCATTTTTGCCATATAATGGTGCAATTATCGGCACTAACATGCCGCACCAATTAATATATTAAATTTCTGCTTCCCTCTAGGTAGAATATCTCCCATCGGTAAAAACATGCATTACATGGCGACCCTGCCCAAACGTGATTTGGAAAATATTGAAAAACGTGCATTCAGCTGCGACAAATGCAATTTTAATACGGATTCACTAGAAGTACTAAAACAACATATGCAGATAAATCCCCGTCTTCACGAAGACCTTAAAAGCAATAGCAAAGCGGGACCACGACCGTTATCTATTGAAGAATATAGACAAAGAAATAAAGATCGAATAATTCAAGAGCCAAAAATTCAAGAAGTAAAAACAAAAAAAAGAGGAGGACAAAAGGTAAAAAACAGAAGAGAAATAGCAGAGTTATATCGATTAGGAAATCTATCAATCACAAGAGAGGAGAAAAATTTTTTTTTAAATAAGATAAAAGAAATTAAAAACAAACAATGGGCAACGGCAAATAAAAAGAAAAAGTAATAATAAATTCAGCATCCACCAATAACAACAGCAACATCAACAATAATCAGCGATATGATAATTTAAGAATAATAATTATAAGTTTAATTGTATGTGTAATTTTAATGATTATAATAAGTTATTTGCCCAAATTTCATATAAATAAAAAGGAGGTTATAATAGAATACAGCGATAATGCATCATTAAACTTAGGATTAATTTTGCAGAAGCTTATTCTTGATATGAATAAAAAAGGAATTTATGAAATCGCTATAGCAAATAATGATAGGATATTTAATAATGTATGTATACAAGAATTTGAAGATATTTATAATAAGCTGCAGCATAAAATGATTAATAATGGGCATAGAATGATTAGTATTATTATATATAAACCTCCAAAATTAATTGAAAATGAGGATGAAAAATTGAAAATAATTCGGGAATTCCATGACTCTCCACATATAGGAGGACATACAGGCGTCAAAAGAACAATTAATAAATTAAAACAAAGATTCGTATGGAAAAATATGAATAAAATGGTTAAAAATTACATAAATAACTGCACATTCTGCGCACAAAATAAACAGACAAAACATATAAGAGAGAAGATGATGCTAACGGATACTCCAGGAACAAGCTTTGAAATCGTACAAATAGACACAGTAGGACCTTTAAGACAAGCGAAAGATTATTGATATATACTAACGATACAATGCGAATTAACAAAATACATAGAAGCTATACCCATACAAAACAAAGAAGCTAAAACAATTGCGCGAGTTTTGTGTGAGCAGTTCATTTTAAAATATGGATCATTTAAAGTATTAAAATCAGATATGGGAACAGAATTTATCAACGAAACGATGAAGAATATATGTGAAATTTTCCAAATACAACATAATGTTTCGACACCATTTCATCATGAAAGTCTAGGTTGTATCGAAAGAAATCATAGAGTCCTTAATGAATATTTACTTTCGTTTGCGAAAAATGATAATTGGGATGAATGGATACCATATTTTACGTTTTGTTATAATACAACACCACATACAGACACTGGAATGACACCATTTGAACTTATATTTGGCAAAATAGCACAAATACCAGGTTTTCTGCTAAAAGAAACTAAATCACTGATTTATAATTTGGAAGATTATTCAAAAGAATTAAAGTATAGATTACAAAGAGCTCATGAAACTGCGAAAACATTACTGGAAAATGCAAAGATAAAAAGGAAAACTGAAATAGATAAATATGCCAATCCGATTAATGCTAAAGTAGGAGATAAGGTATGGTTAAAAGTAGGAACTAAAAGAAAATTAGAGCCTCCATACAAAGGCCCATATGAAGTAATAAAAGTACAAGGTGTAAATGTAGATCTTAAGATTGGACAAGATATTAGAAAGATACATAAGAATAGACTAAAAATAGCTGTAACAGAATAATACACAAAGTTTACAACACACATACAAAAAAAAAAAAAAAAAAATTATAATGCAAATAAATATATGTAACTTAGCATAGGTCAGGGAATAGAATATAAATATAAGACAATATTGTGTGTAGAATTAAGGTAAAGACATATAAACAAAACGCAAGACGAAGCAATTTTCAAAAAAAAAAAAAAAAAATAAAATAAAACATACATATACAATATTATATATTTTTTTTTTCCATAACGGTAAGGGATGTAGTGATATCTCATATATCATACAAAAGTGTGCCGCACATGATTACCAGAATACTGACCAACAAAATAATAATGATTCATGAAGAATTTTATAAACAAAATCATAAAATACTTTTAAGTATATTGACCAAAATATATGTAAAAGAAAAAGAAAAAGGTCTGGTGTAATATGAGTATTATTTATGCATTGCACATGTTTACATATATCGTGCAATGTGAAAGTATTTAAATAATTATGCTTTTAGAATCAAATTGCGTTATTTTAAAAAATGTGAGCAATATTTAAGTGCAATGTTATGATATGATATCTGACACCACTTGAGTAAAATAGAAAAATAGTAACTTTTTGTGCACACATATTAGCTAATTATATGCATAATGTGGGTCATAGTTAAATGACATTTTACCTAATTTATTTTTATATATATTTTGGGATATATTGGGCATATATATTAAATATCAATTTATACATAATTAACGATGAATGATTAATGATATTGGAAATATTATAGATATAGATTTAGGTAGGGAGATAAGAAACAATGTAAAATTTATGTATAAATACTGATGCATTTATTCAATAAAGACACTCTGCACTCTGCATTCAACCAAGAATCGAGTCATATTTTAATTTTACTGCACTCCGCAGTCGAGTTGGCAAAACCTGCCTTTAGTCAAAACCTATTCAAATAACATTAATAACGGCACTCTTGCCAATTAAACTACTGGCTTACATCGGCAATTAATTACTGCCTGCCAGTACAAAAATAAGCAAAAGTGATAGTCAATTACAACCCTTTGATCCAATCATTACAGAAGACAGCACAGGTGTCGAAATTTCTGATCGCCTTGTGAGATATAGACTTAAGGAATTCGGTTTGATATCTCGGACCCCAGCTAAAAAACCTTTGTTGACAAAGACAATGAAGGCTACGAGACGAAAATGGGCGAAATCCAAGAAAAATTGGACTTTAAATGAGTGGAAAAACGTAGTGTTCTCTGACGAATCAAAATTCAATTTGATAGGACCAGACAGAAGTGCCAAAGTTCGGCGAAGAAAGGGTGAGCGATTTAATGATGAATGTGTGCTCTCTACTGTGAAACATTCTCCATACGTCATGGTATGGTGGTGCATCACTTACACGGGAGTAGGGCCTCTGATTATACTGGATAGCGTCGTTAATGCCACAAAATACAAAGAAATAATTGTAGATGGTGTTATCCCCATAATAGAAGAGATGACTCAATTTACTGGAGCCCCAATATTTCAGGATGATTCGGCCCCATGCCATCGAGCCAAGTCTGTAAGTATCTTTGATTAACTAATCTTCATTAGTAATTTTAAAACATTATTTGATTATTTTTCTTGACTTTTTTTTATTTTGCCTCAACACATTACAGAGCTTAAGGAAGATTTAGGAATAGATTCTTTAATATGGCCTGCAAATAGCCCCGACCTCAATCCTATTGAAAATGTTTGGGCTATAATGGGTAGAAAATTGAAGCAGGCAAAACCAAAAACTCTAAATGAATTAAAAGAAAAAATAGAAAAAATATGGTATGAAGATATCAGTAATGATTATTTAGAAAATTTATATGCTTCGATGCCAAATAGAGTTAAAGACGTGTTAAAGAAAAGGGGTGGAGCAACAAAATATCGAGAATTTAAAAATTTAGTGATAACATAATATTGAATAATGTTTATTAATTAGTAATTACATTTTTTATCATGTATTAAATAATAGTTATATTAGTCATAAGATAATTATAGTTTTTTCTATTTTAATAAATTAAATGTTTTTAAACGAAAAATGAGGTTTTTTTATTCACGGAGATCATTTTGGTAACTTCACAGGTAAAACTTGAATATTTTCTTTACCAGATGTTGGATATTGTTTACCTGTAATCTGGGTTGGATGAAATTTTCAAAATGTATATGTTTTTTATAATATTCACATACACTTTTCCTATAAATAAACATTTATTACAAAAATATCGATATTTGTAAAGTGTGAACTTTATTTTTTCCAGGGGTGTATGTAAATATTTTAATATAAATCATGTCACATCAACACCTTTTCACCATGAAACATTAGGCATGATAGAAAGAAGTCATAGAGTACTAAATGAATACTTCCTAGCATTTACTCAAAATGATAACTGGGATGAATGGATACCATATTTTACGTTTTCGTACAATATTACACCACATTCAGACATAGGTATATCACCTTTTGAACTTATATTTGGAAAAATTGCAAAAGTACCATCAGAACTTGAATCTGAAAATGCGCAACCGATATATAATTTAGATAACTACGCACAAGAATTAAAATTCCGTTTACAACGTGCACAAGAAACTGCTAAGCAAAGAATATAGATTTACAACAAGAATGGTAATCATTTCCCCTTAAAAATTTATTTTTTTCATGATTTTCAAACAACAACAATCAATGAACAAGAAAAGTTAAACAAGAGTTTTTAATTACAAAAATGCAGAAGTTAGAGAGAGTACGTACTATGTGTTCTTTTGCATGCATTTAAAATGTTTTAAATTGCGACCCAGCATGTACATTTTGTTGGTTTCCCAGTTTCATATATATTCCAGGTCGCATACAAAATAATGTGAAGAAAAGGAAAATGAAATGCTACTACCACAACTTTAAACCAAATATGTATTCATCCTTATATTTTTTTTTGCACTGGTTTATCTCGTATATAAAAAATGCGACCCACCGTAAATACATGTATTTGTGTGCCAGTTTTATTATTATTTGTACGTAAATAAAGGGTGAACAGGTAGGTGTAGAAAAATATTTTTATGCATATAATCAAAAGTGGCGGGTACGCGAATAATTTTGAATTTTTATTATTAGTTAAAAAATATTTACGATAATAAGTTTGAAGTGATTTTTGAATACCGAAAATAGAATAGTGGCTTTTTTTAAAATTTAAAAAATCCGTGTTGAATTAAAACAAAAAATTATAATTGTCATAATTTTCATAATGGGTGAACATTATTTAAAGTGTTGAGGTTGTCAAAATAAAAGAAAAAAAAGTGATAAAACTGAAAACAATGTGAGATTTTTCAAATTGCCTACTAATAATATGAAGTAAGTAAAAAATTTAATTTTTGTTTTAAATAAAATTAATTAATTTTTGCTATTTTGATTTTTTAGAAAAGAAATTTGGTTAAAAAGTCTTAAAAAAACCAGTTTAATAAACACTAAAATTCCACAAGATTTTCGAGTATGTGAAATTCATTTTAATGATGACATGTTTGGCAAATCAGGAAGATATTTAAAGAAAAGTGCTGTGCCAGTTAAACATCTCCCGAAAATTGAAATTTTGGAACAAATTATCATTCCACGTGATAGAGAAGGTAGACTATTTTGTAAATATTATATACTATGTATACCATTTACTTTGTAAAAATGTTATATTACCTTTAAATATTGGCCCCATTATCAGTGATGATAATCGTAGTCTTTTTCTTGCAAAAGGAATTATTTTATCAATATGTGTTGCTAAAATCGACTACGATTACCGACAATCATGATCAAGGCCGTTATTTTTTGCATTTGAAAAAACATTTGGATTACTGAGAAAAAAAGGAGGTAACACAAAGCTGTTAACTCCTTTTCAGTATTCTCGGGCATTCAAAAAATCATTTTCTATCAAATATATGGTAGATGTAAATTCTGGTAATTGTGAAACAGATGAAACATTCCAATTACCAGAAGTACAAGTCCATTTTGAAAAAGAAAAAGACAGTAATGAAGCTTTGAATTATTCATTTTCTATAGAAAATGATTAAAAGCAAATGGATTTCGGGGAAAAAAATGCATTTTTCTATTATGGAGGCTGGCTTTTAAAAAAGTACCGAGAGCACCATAAGTGCACATTAGATATTTCAAATGAACCGAGCACATCTTCGACTTTTCTTGACTTCAAACAATATAAAAATGCTAAACTTTTGAGACCGACTCAAAATTTTATTGATAGTTTAGAAAACTTAGAGAAGAAATTCCTATCAAATTTTAATGATGTAATAGGAGAAAAAAATATTGAATATAAATTATCGGAAGTTTTGAAAAATCATGTTGATTATATAGGTTGTTTGAGTCAAGATAAAAATTATTTTGTAAAATTATATATTAGAGTAAGGATTTATTTTATTATAAAAAAATTTAATAAGGACGTAAAATTTTTGACAATAAGAACAAATTATTAAGTGTTAGTCATAAATGTAGATATAAGTTTTATAACGAATTGCAAAAAAAATAAAAATTTAAGAAATCCAAAAAATTGTTTTTATTTTATACACCCTGTATCAGACTTTTTAATAGGTCGTTGAACGTTGCACTTTCCATTGATTTCTTATCTCTGTTTTTCGAATATGCTTTATATACTTATCACCTTTTAGCAATTCAAGCAAGGCTAAATGAGTAACGGGACAAAGGTCGAAAAAAGATAAGGAAAAAAAGGGGAAGTGTCCACACTTCTGTTGTTATATACACTTTGCTGCTAAGCAATTATTAGATACAGCAAAACGCAAAAGAAAAGACTATCTGGATAATAAAATAAATCCTTTAAATATAATAGTAGGAGATAAGATATGGTTAAGAGTAGGTAATAGAAGAAAATCTGAAAGTCCATATAAGGGACCATACGAAGTAATCGAAACTAATAATGTAAATTCTAAAATTAAGATAGGTAATACAATTAAAGAAGTACATAATAATAGATTAAAGAAAGCATAAAATGTAAACAAAGAATAAAAAACAAAAAATGTAAACAGCAAAAATATAAACAAATAATAAAATTGTAAACAAAAATATAAACAAACAACAAAAAATGTAAACAAATAATAAAAAACAAAAATGTAAACAGAACAAGACAAAAAAATTGTTTTTTCTTTTCACAACAAAAAATTTTTTTTTACCCGACCCTGGGGGATGTAATGAATATAATGACCACATATCATATACATAGTTAAGTCTGATCAAGAAGAATTGGCTGTGCTTTTATTTCAATAAGTCGGCATTCAATTGCCAGTTTAATAAAAATTAAAATTTCGGCATTTTTGCCAATAATCGGTGCAATTATCGGCACTAACATGCCGCACCAAAATTAATAATTATTACTTCTTTTACAGCTAGGTAGAAATTCTCTTTATCGGTGACCATAGCATTACAATAGTGTTCAGTTAAAATATAGTATAGAAATGTTCTATTTTAGAATTAATTCTTGAATTTGTTCATTGGTTTATTTTGTTTTAACGTTTGTAACTTTCTCGTATCAAGTTTATTGTCATTTATTAATTATTTAATAAGTAAATTAAAAACTTTGATTAAAGAAATAATTTTGTGTAATAAAAATAGAAACAGTTAACAAAAATTTGTGTTTTCTTTCATTTTCTTGTTTTTGTTTTTCGGTAATATCACTAAAAAAGCTTAGTGATACTGAACAATATTATTATTAATAAAATTACTATACATAATTAATATTACGTTATTAATAATACAGTGAATTTCATTATTCGTTATTTTAACAAGGTAAAGTATCAATGTCAAACTTTTTATTGATAGTGAATTTTTACAAAAAACTGATGTCCAGTTGTTTACTTAAAGGTAATAGTATTTAAAATGTCTGAAAGTGAATACGAAGAGCCATTTCAAGATTCAGGATCGGAATGTGAACCAATATTGTCCTCATCTGAAGATTCATCGGATACAAAACTGAAGCTCAGACCAAAACACTCATCAAAAGAATCGCAGCTCCGGTCATCAAATTCTGCACAAGAACCGCAAGCTGGGCCATCAGGTCTGCAAATTCAACTTTCTAGAATGGCATGTGAGGATAATGTCAATGACCAGAATAGAAATAAATCCAGGAAACGGATTCGTAACGAAGTCAACTGGAAAAGTAATGTCAGAAAATTTAAACGTGCACGAGGTCAATCCTATTTGAATACTAAAGGTGCTGTAGTCACTGGAAAAGTATACAAATTAGTTCAATGTGCGTGTCTCAAAAAATGTCATTCTTTTTTCGATAACAATAAACTTGAAAATATTTTCCAAAATTTTTATATGAAGATAAGTGAGATAGCTAAGATAGTGAACATCTCAAATGAACGTGTGTTCAACATCCTGCATGAGCATTTGGGAATGAGAAAGCTATCGGCAAGATGGGTGCCGCGTTTGTTAACGGTGGATCAAAAACGAAACAGAGTGACGATGTCTAAGCAATGTTTGAACATGTTTAAACGTAATGCAAGCGAGTTTTTGAGGCGTTATGTGACTGTTGATGAAACTTGGATACACTATTACACGCCAGAGACGAAAGAACAGTCAAAGCAGTGGACTTGTCCTGTCGAAAGGGCTCCGAAGAAGGCAAAAACTGTTCCATCGGCGGAAAAGGTTATGGCTACGGTATTTTGGGACTCGCAGGGCATTATTTATATAGATTACTTGGAAAAGGGTAAAACAATCACAGGGCAATATTATGCTGACTTGTTGGATAAATTTAATGCCATTTTAATTGAAAAGCGGCCCCATTTGGTGAAGAAAAAAGTGTTGTTTCATCACGACAATGCTCCATCGCATTCATCTGCAATTGCAACAGCTAAATTGGTACAGTTACGCTACGAATTGCTGCCTCATCCACCTTATTCACCAGATTTGGCTCCCTGTGACTTTTATCTTTTTCCAAATATGAAGAAATGGCTTGGTGGAAAAAAATTTGCTTCGAGTTCTGAAGTAATAGCCGCAACAAATGCGTATTTTGATGAGTTTGAGAAATCATATTTTTTGGAGGGCTTAAAGAAGTTGGAAAACCGCTGGGAAAAGTGTATCGCTCTGAAAGGAGACCATATTGAGAAATAAAATTAATTTGAGTCAAATATGTTTTTGTTTCATTTCAAAGTCACTGACTTATCAAACCACCCTCGTATATATATATACATATATTTGGTAATTTGGTGATATACATAATTTTGTTTGCAGGATACTAGATAGTAAGATAAGTATAATTATTGTGTTATATATCTACTACCCCATGTAGTACAATATATATTATAAAAAATATGTAGCATGAATATTTTTTGTACTGTATGACTGATTGTCTGGATATTTGTAGTTTTTCAACCTGTGCATGTGTAATATAATTTTGTTTATAGGACTGTAGATGGTCGGGTTTTTGATATTTTATCAATTCACTAACGACACTAACTCCAACCCTATAACGCAATACTTATATTGTAATGTAACAATAAATAAACCAGAAAACTAGTTTAGTTATGATTATGCATATTGTTGGAAACTTGCACCACATCACCTAGAATAAAAAAAAAAAAAAAATTTAATTAATTAATTAATTTAAAATCAAATAACTAATTAAAATGATTTTATACACATACTACCTGTAACATTGACACTTCTTTGTTTACATTTTTTTTACGTGGTCTTCTTCTTTCTGCAACGTCAAATGTCAACGTTATAATCATTTTTTTTTTCCATTTCGTTGACATTCGTTGTAGAAATTTGTTCCACTTTCCACTGGAAGTCTCTATCAATTCGTTGACGTTGTCATCTTTCGGCGAATTGATAGAAACTTCCAGAAGATCGATTCTTTTTTTTTTTTGTATGTGACGACAGGTATATGAATGCTGTCGTCACTATACACGTTTTTTTTGTTAGTAATGCAGTTTTTATTATTAGTCAGTCTATGCAGTTCTTTTAAGTGATTGATTCGAGTTCTTTCTTTTTTTAATTGAGTTGATTAAGTAGTTTTTTTTTTTTTTTGTTAGTTAAATTTTTCATTTTCTCTCTTTTTTTTTTTAGATTAATTTTTTAATTAATGAAATTTAATTTAATTAGTTTTTTTTTGTAAATCAACTTGATTCGTTTTTTTTTGTAAAAATAAAATTTTGCTTGTAAGGAGAAAGTTGGTTTTTCTTTTTGTATAAAAAAAAAAAAAAGGTGAAGGATTATAGAAAAGTGTAAGTAGTTTCTTTTTATTATTTTTATTAAAATTCCCTCCAACAAGGCTCCGCTCGGCCTCCTAATTTTCCTTTCCTTCCTTTTTTTAATAAGACTTTTAACCCTTTTTTCTGCTTCTGTAGAATTTCTACAGAAAATGAAAAAAGGGTTAAGAGTAGGAAAAATGACATAAAAAACATTTTTCCAACATTGGTGTCAGGTGTGGGGTCCTCTGATCGATCTTAGAAATAAGATCCTACCACCACCACCTGATCTTATTACCCTTTTTCTTCCTTTTTTCCCTTTTTACAATTTTAAAAAATTTTACAGTTTTTTTTTTGCATACATTTTTTTTTATGTACTGAAAAAAAACAGTACATAAAAGGTAAAGTAAAGACACTTGGAACATCAATCTTTTATTGTATTGTTCCATTATAACTGGATATTGTGTTTTTTTTCTTATTTTTTTTTTTGGGGTGCAATTATAAAAAAGTGCAGTGCATTAGTTTCTTTTTTTATATAATCTTGGTGTTTCTATGGACAACGTTCTATAAAACACGTGTATTTCATTTTTTTTTTACTTCTTTTCTTTTGTTATACACGTGTTTTGTTATACAGTTATACACGTGTAGTACATAGTTCAACCAAGGTTATATGAAATCAGTTATTTATAAAATTGAATTCTACAGGGTGTTCTAAATTCCTCTTGCAACAAGTGGAATATCTAAAAACTGTTTCTTACTTTCTTGCAACAGGGTGTTTAATGCTTTGCAGGGTGCCCTAAATTCTTTTCGTTACAAGTGAATTTGATCTCTTCAGTCCTAACGAAGATCATTTTTTTTTGTTTGGTAACAGGGTGGTCCCTCTCTTTATCGCGCCTAAAATTGAAATTTCAATTTTTTTGCTGCCTATAAAGTACACCACACCCTTTCTGTTTCAAAAGGCCTACTTTCTTTTGTAACAGGTGGTCCCTTTCTTTGTAGTGCTAAAATTGAAATTTCGATTTTCTGCTGCCTATAAAGTATACCACACCCTTTCTGTTTCAAAAGGCCTACTTTCTTTTGTAACAGGTGGTCCCTTTCTTTATAGTGCTTCATTTTAGTAGAAATTTCTACCTATCCTGTGCGCATAAAGTATACCACACCCTTTCTGTTTCAAAAGGCCTACTTTCTTTTGTAACAGGTGGTCCCTTTCTTTATAGTGCTTCATTTTAGTAGAAATTTCTACCTATCCTGTGCGCATAAAGTGTGCCACTCCCTTCCTGTTATCAAACTTTCTTGCTTCCTTCTTAAGACTGTTGTTCATCTTTTTACTTGTAACAAATTTTGAATTTTACTTTCATTGTACACCCTTGTTGTTCTTTAATTTAGATATTCCAGTTTGCACATTTTCCACTACAGTGTTGCATAGACTGCTCCATGACAGGGTGATCATTTTCGTGACTGCGGGCAAAACCAGGTAATAGTGTATAATTGTTACAGGGTGTTCCCCACGTTTTGATTTTTTTTTTGGTGGAAATTTTATCTATACCCTTCCTTTATCTGGTTTGGCCTGCGGATTGAAAATTTTCATCATTATTCCCCTCTCCTTCTTATGGAGACGAGTCCTATACCCTAAGGGAAGTGGTGAGAGGGATTAAGAGGCAAGATGCAATACAGTCCCCTACAATCTACTGGAAGGAAGTAGATGGATCTTTTCTTTTCGCTTCTCACGAAGTCAGCCTTCTAAATTAACTAACGTCCCTGCTTTTTTTCGGTGCCTAATCGAAATGGTCCTGCGCGAGGTCTCCGCGGCACATTATCGGGCTATTTGGGCAGTCCATTCATTCGTTCCTGGACTTTTGAGGACTTCTTGTCCAATATGCATCTGTGAATATTGGAACTTTTGTTGAGGGGAAGCCATCAATGTCGCAGGAAAGTGACTTTTCAGGAGCAGTGCTGCGGTGACTCCAAGATGGCTATGAGGTCAACAAGTCCCACAGTAAAACGCCCAGTGAGTAACAGATTTTCTGCGTAGTCCGAAGGAAGCTGCCTAGCTCTTTCGATCCTACCTTGTGAGACATCGACCCCTACTGCGTTGTAATGATTTTTGGGGTGGTTGATGGGCCCCTTACGAGCTTTCTGGACAGACACAGTTCAGAAATTCGATTTTCCCATCATCCACATTGCATACAAAAATCATGATACGCAGATGCGATGTCTCAGGGGCACTACGCGGAAATCCCCTGAGCGTACTGTGGTAGACTCTAGGAGAAGTAGGCTCATCAGAGAAGACCTGATAGTTTAGGCTATTGCGGAGACCTACTGCGGACAACTGTTCCGCTACTGCACGATGTGCGACAGTGGCAGAAACACAATGGAAGTTTTATAGCATATTGGACAACAATTGGACCTCAAGGGGGAAATAGCGAATGGAAAGTCCATTAGCTCTGAAGCTTGAAGAACGAAGAGGTGCTGGGCTATTGATGGGCTGAAACAGTGGCAGAGACGTTGGTGAGTTGAGTGCGTTTTTTTTCTTTTAGAACCACTGCATTGCGAAAGGAGGATTCAGGAGAGCGATTTGTGGAGACCATCTAAACCTACCTTCCTAAATTTGGGAAACCTACTTGCCTTTCTTTCTCCTCTCTCGCCAATTTAGAGCACGGTAGTGGAATGGGATGTTTTATATGGGGCGACGATTAATCACGTAGAGTACCCTAAAGCCTCGAACTTTCAACCGCATATGCATTGCCCACTGTAATTGTCTAGCTCCTAGAATAATCTAGGGCTTCACACCCAAACTCTTACTTTCCTCACTTCTCCTCGTTCCGATCCAGTGAGCCTTTTCTTTTATTACTTTTGTTTTTTTTATATAGTGTCTAGAACTTTTCACTGCGGGAAGCCTGTTTTTCTTTTCTTTTCTTTCAGGTAATCCTGGCCTATCAGTGACATCTGGACACTCTAAAGGCTCAGTCGGAACTTTGAGCCTTCAAACGGGGGGTCGTGTTGGAAACTTGCACCACATCACCTAGAATAAAAAAAAAAAAATTTAATTAATTAATTAATTTAAAATCAAATAATTTAATTAAAATGATTTTATACACATACTACCTGTAACATTGACACTTCTTTGTTTACATTTTTTTTACGTGGTCTTCTTCTTTCTGCAACGTCAAATGTCAACGTTATAATCATTTTTTTTTTTTTTTATTTCGTTGACATTCGTTGTAGAAAGTTGTTCCACTTTCCACTGGAAGTCTCTATCAATTCGTTGACGTTGTCATCTTTCGGCGAATTGATAGAAACTTCCAGAAGATCGATTCTTTTTTTTTTTGTATGTGACGACAGGTATATGAATGCTGTCGTCACTATACACGTTTTTTTTGTTAGTAATGCAGTTTTTATTATTAGTCAGTCTATGCAGTTCTTTTAAGTGATTGATTCGAGTTCTTTCTTTTTTTAATTGAGTTGATTAAGTAGTTTTTTTTTTTTTGTTAGTTAAATTTTTCATTTTCTCTCTTTTTTTTTTTAGATTAATTTTTTAATTAATGAAATTTAATTTAATTAGTTTTTTTTTGTAAATCAACTTGATTCGTTTTTTTTTTTGTAAAAATAAAATTTTGCTTGTAAGGAGAAAGTTGGTTTTTCTTTTTGTATAAAAAAAAAAAAAAGGTGAAGGATTATAGAAAAGGGTAAGTAGTTTCTTTTTATTATTTTTATTAAAATTCCCTCCAACAAGGCTCCGCTCGGCCTCCTAATTTTCCTTTCCTTCCTTTTTTTAATAAGACTTTTAACCCTTTTTTCTGCTTCTGTAGAATTTCTACAGAAAATGAAAAAAGGGTTAAGAGTAGGAAAAATGACATAAAAAACATTTTTCCAACAATATTATATATTATGTATACACAATACAATATACATCACGATAGCAGACAAGCTATATAAGATATGTTTTTCAATGATTATACACTGTTTTTTTTTGCATCGTTTTGCTATATGCGATGTTTTTTTTTTCCTGAACATTTTTTTTTGCTTCTTCTATCTTCGGTCATCATATAATATAAGAATTGAAAAAATGTTGGGTTAGATACGCCCTTCAGATACCCATAAAATTTACAAATAAAAGAAAAAGAGGACTAGTATGAAATAAATAAAAAAAAAACAGAAAGTAAAGTAACATAATGACAAAAATTGCAATGATTAGTAAATGTTAACATACATACTTACATTATGAGTAGAGAAAAAGTGCATAATTATTGTTTGTGTATACCTACATCAAGGTTATTTCTTTTATATAAATAATAAATAATATAAAAAAATAGTATGTAAGCATGGCATGCAAATTTCTGTGATGTATGCTGTGGTATGTAAGTACGAGGTTTGTTCAAAAAAAAAGGTGACTTTTCAAATTTTACGAGCTATGTGCATTCGATTCTCGAATTTTTTCTTTTGTTATACTGATACATGTTTCTCCTATATATGTTGACATTATCAGCCATCTTGCATTTCTATTTTGATTTTGACAGATATAATAGTTAGACGTGTTTTCGTGTAATTGGCGATTTTTTCTGTAAAAAAAAATGGATCAAAGAATTTGTATCAAATTTTGTGTTAAAAATAAAATTAAGTGCTCCGAAACACTTAAAATGTTGACTGCAGCATTTGGCGTGTCTACCTTGAGCAAAAAAAGTGTTTATAAGGGCACCATGAAATAAAGCCCAGAGAAATAAGGCCGACTCGGTCTTATTTCACTTTGAAAGTGAAATAAAGCCAACTTTGAGTTGTCGGCGTTATTTCACAATTCAAAGTGAAATAAAACCAATATCTCTTGCGAAATAATGCCGAATGTTAAAAATAAGGTTTATAGATTGAAAATAAAAATTAAATTTGAATTGCTTTTACATTTCAAAAATAAATTTCTAGAAAGTTAAATTAAAATCGTTCTTTTAATAGATTATTTTTTAATGTTAAATATAAATATTATATACATAAATATTTAAAAAAAAGGTTATTTTGTTTAATTTCAAATCATAATTTCTAATACTTAGACTTTGGACTTTACTCTTATTAGCTGTAATTTTATAGTATAATATAATATTTTTGTAATTAAATCAGGTAGCTTGCATTTGAGTTCATATAAACTATTCTAGCAATCAGCATCAATAGTGTTAAGTAATAATTAATTCATAATTTCTAAAACTTGGACTTTGGACTTTACCCTTATTAGCTTTAATTTTATAGTATGGTATAATATTTTTGTAATTAAATTAGGTAGTTTGCATTTTAGTTCATATAAACTGTTCTAGCAATCAGCATCAATAGTGTCAAGTGATGGAAAGTGAAAATAATCTTATACTTTCTTTCGATTACTGTGAGGGTTTTCGAAAAGGGAGTAAATTAAGTTATGTTCCAGAAGAAAAGCAACTATATAAAATAAAATCAAAATCTAACTTATTAAAACGTTACACATGTTATGAAAAGCAATGTAAAGTAAATATTGTGGTGGATTTTGAAAATAGTTTACTTTGCAGAAAATTTAAAAATAATTACACGCATAATCATGCAAACCAAGAAAGTGTTTGGCAAAAAATGAAAATGATCAATAATGTGAAAAATGCGTGTGCAAATGCATCGTTAAAAAGAAACCATATTCGAGAAATTTTTAATAAAGAATGCTCTAAAAATCATGAAGGTGCAAAACATTTGCAATTTGGAAAAATGAGACGACAATTGATAAATATTCGAAATAACTCTCTACCTAAATGTCCAGTAAATAGTGAAGACATAATTAAAATATTTCAAGATAAAATTGTATTGGAAAAATACGGTATGTCAAGATATCAACAAGCAGAAAGATTTTATAAAACAACAATAATTGAAGAACATTTTTCTTACTCCATATTTTTGTCACCAACAATATCTGGCGAAATTAATAAAATGAAAGACTATACACAAAGACATTACTTAGTAGATGGAACATTCGATATTGTACCTAATTGTGGTTATAAACAACTTTTAACAATTCATATTGCTTATACAAGTCATGTAAGTATGAATGCGGTTATGATTACATCTTTTACAGTAATTTAAAGTTTTTTTTTCTAGATTTTCCCGTTCATATACATCTTAATGAGTCATAAATCTGAAGAAATCTATATTCACGTCTTTCAATTTATAAATAAGAATTTTTTTAAATTCGAGCCTTCATCTTTTACTACAGATTTTGAACTATCATTGAGAAATGCTTTAAAAAAAGTTTTTCATTCATCAAAATACACAACTTGCTGGTTTCATTATTGCCAAGCAATAAGGAGAAAAGGAGCAAAAATACCAAATTTCTTTAAATATTTGCATAGAAATACGGAAGCAAATAGAATTTTTAAGAAATTTCTCACCCTTCCATTGTTAAAGGCTGAAGATATTATTGCTGCATTCGATTTGTTAAAAAATGAAACGAATAATACCAAATTCGTCGTTAATAATGAAAATATTTTTAAAGAATTCTTAGAATACTTCCGTAAACAATGGATCGAAAAGGTATGTTTTATGAGAAATTATTTTATTATTTCTTATTATTTCATAAAAATTTAAATTTATCTAGGAAAAACCGCAAACAATATCCGTTCATAAGAAGACCATTCGTACAACGAGCGCATTAGAATCATACCACGGCCAGCTTGGAAAAAAACTTGTAAAGCACGGGAACTTTTTCAAATTTTTAGACTGCTTATTGGAATACGATGAAATAAAGAGTGCAGAATTTTTAAAATTAATTGACAGGACCTTAAATATTTTCGAACCTCAAAAAAAAAAATACAAAAATCGAAGTTTTTTGATAGAAGAGTCGTTGGAAAAATATAATAAAAAGATAATTACTTTAAACGATTTTATGAATCAAATGAGTAATAGAAATAACAATTTGATACCGGAATTAATAGTTAATAATGATAATGAAAATATAAATGATAATGATAACGACACAGATGATATAGAACTTCCAACAACATTAGAACATGATGAAAAAATATTATGTGTTATATGTTTAGTTAATTCACGAGAAATATTATTAGAACCTTGTAAGCATTTCAAATTATGCTCAATTTGTTTTGAAAAAATTTGTGAAAATTATAATAAAAACAAAACACCAATATTATGTCCTGTTTGCAGGCAAATAGTAAAAAACTCAATGAAAATTTTTTGTTAAAATTATTATATTATAAAAAGATTTGAATAAATTTTTTCAAAATTTGTATAAACGTATATTAATTTTCAAGTAGTGTTCCAATTTTAGTATAAGATCTGTCATTTTGAACGCTTCACGATTTTATATATCATTCTTGGGCCATGCCAGTCTTCCATGTATTGTTCCAGTTTTAGATAAAGTTTTGCTGTTTTGAACGATTCCATATGTCATTCTTGCGCAGGGGCCATGCTAATATTCATGTTTCGTTTTAATTGATAGAAGACTCGTTGCAAAAATATAATAAAAAGATAATTACCTTAAACGATTTTATGAATCAAATAAGTAATAAAAATAACGGTAAAGGTTTACATTTTAACTCCATCTCCGGAGGGGGTGGTGAGGTAGCGCAATCTATAGAGGGGGTAGCCCCTATAAACAATCTGAAAATAATTCGCGTCGCCTCATCTCAATGGATAAGGCCAGAAGAACCAAGACCGAAAAAAGCACGCCAAGTTCGATCAAATGTGAAGGCTTTGCTTACCGTTTTCTTCGATTACAATGGAGTAGTGCATTATGAATTCTTGCCAGGAGGTCGTACGGTAAATAAGGAATATTACCTTGAGGTTATGCGTCGTTTGCGTGAAGCAATACGAAGAAAACGCCCGCATTTGTGGCAAAACAATTCATGGCTTTTGCATCACGATAATGCACCTGCGCACACATCGTTGCTTGTTCGTGATTTTTTGACCAAAACTAACACCGTAATCATGCCTCAGCCACCATATTCACCGGACTTGGTCCCCTGCGACTATTTCCTGTTCCGAAACTCAAAAGACCCATGAAAGGAAAGCGTTTTGCCACGATTGTGGAGATAAAGACCGCATCGCTGAAAGAGCTCAAGGCTATACCAAAAAGCGCATATCAGAAGTGCTTTGCGGATTGGAAAAAACGCTGGCACAAGTGCATTATATCTGAAGGGGATTACTTTGAAGGGGACAAAATAGATATTGATGAATAAATGAGTATTTTTCGAGAAAAATAAAAAGTCACCTTTTTTTTGAACAAACCTCGTATGTATGTAAGTATGTATGATTTTGATTTGGTTTGGAATGAGACAGAATTTTGTGTATTGTATATTATTAGTCAATGATAATGCTCTTGGTAATTTCCTTATTTCTATTCTATATTATTAGTGGAGTCAATAAAGACAAAAAAAAGGCAATTTCAGGAAGTCCTCAGAAACTGCTCCGATTTTGATGATTTTTTTTTTAAATTTTTGTTTTTTTATATTGTTCAAAATCAGAAACGTTTCACAGTGGAGTAATAAATATTTGCATTCAACTTCTGAGGACTTCCTGGAAAAAAACCTTCGTTGACTCCACTATATATACATATAGGTAATTCAATTTTTTGTTTTTATTATGTACCTGCTTCTTATGTACTGTTTTATTTATCTTATAAATAAATTTGTTGCGTCTGTCTGTATGTATGTATGTATGTATGTATGTATGTTCCGGGTAATCTCGAAAACGGCTGAACCAATCTTGATGGAATTTTTTTATCTTAAAGAGTGATTCCTCCCGCAAATAATAGGCTACTTTTTTTTTCAAATTTAATTATTTAAAACAATAAAAATTTGGATTAAACAGATGAAGGTCTGAAAAAAATCTATAAAATGTATGAAAAGCTTTTTCTTCTAAATGAACTGATAATCGTGGTTGATCGTGGTAATTGAATTACAAACTCAATAGAAATGACGTAATAACATAAAGCTTTACAAAGAGCTTCTTCGCTCGGGATCACCTTATTCTGTATAACGTGGTTCGTTTTATAGCTCTATGACAATGCGGACGAAGTCGCAGGCACACTCTAGTATCAAACATACATATAAGTAAAATAGACTATAATTTGACAAATTCGAAACAACGAACAAAAAATTATTTGTGCGGCGGTAAAAGACAGTTTATTGATAACTAGAATCTCAACTGGGTGCATTTTTCATAATATTTATTTTCTTTTTGTTAATTAATTAATTTTCAATCAATTTTCACATTTATAATTGTATATCATTAAAAATTTGCAGATAAAAATAATTATAACAATAATAAAATATTTCTAATTATAACTATACTAATATCTAATACTGTCTTATATACCTATCTTATCTTATATATATCTTACATCTAATAGTGTTATACCTAATACTTCTATATATTTACTTATAATATACTTTTTCTTATTTTCGTAATTTTTTTTTTACAAAAATGGGGAAAATTTCAAAGTCAAAATTGTTGAATTACGGAAAAAAGAATCGGAAAGCAAACTTTTTAAATTTTAATAAAACAGTCCAAAATTCGAGTGAAAATAATATCAGTGCTAATAATAGTAGTTATTTAGTGGAAAATAGTGAACCAAAAGATTGCAGTGAAATAAATGGTACACAGTGTAGTGTGAGTGATTGCCTTATTATCGAGCAGGAGTCACCAAAGGATCAAAGAGAATATCAAATAGAAGGACGAAGAATTATAGATATAGGATTTTTTTATCAATGTCTTCAAGAATTTAAGCATGCTGGAGATTTTGCATGTACTTTACACAATGTGCAAATAAAAGGAGAAAAACAACGTGGGCTACAGTCTACAATTTATTTTGAATGTAATGTGTTTGGAAAAGTTTTCAGTACAGACAACTCAAAACAAAAATTCTATTTCTGACGTGAATTATGGTGCTGTACTTGGAATAACATCCACTGGAGGTGGTTTTGTCAATTAGAGGAAATCACTAGTGTGTTGGATATCCCATGCATGTCCTCGAGGACATTCAACCAAATACAAAAGATTGTTGGTGATTCTTGGATGCAAACAGCTGCATCTAGTATGTTAGCAGCAATTGAAGAAGAAAAAGAAGCAATTCAAAGAAATGAAGTTGATACGGATGGAACACCTTTAATAACAGTAGTAGCTGATGGATGCTGGTCAAAACGTTCATATCGGAATAATTATTCTGCTTTATCAGGTGCAGCAGCAATAGTCGGATTTCATACGAAAAAAGTGCTGTTTATCAGTGTTAAAAACAAATTTTGTTTAATATGTGTCACTGCACGAAACAAGGGCCAACAACCACGAGAACATGATTGTAGTATTAACTACGTTGGATCATCGACAGGAATGGAAGCTGCTTCTATAGTTGAAGGATTTAGAATAAGTGAAAGTTTGTATGGAGTGCGTTTTAATAAACTTATAGCTGACGGTGATAGTTCTGTTTATAAAAAAATATTAGATGCAAGACCATACGCGACCACTTATGTACAAAAAATTGAGTGTCGAAACCATTTATTTAGAAATTTTAGAAATAAATTACGGAATATCGCGAGTGTACATACACTGCCTGCCAAAAAATTCGCCGAATCCCTTTTCTTTTTAAATTTATCAATTTTTACCTAATTGTGCTGGGATTTCCAATATGTTCATTACTAATTTTAGGTATATCCTAGAGTATATATACTGGTTGTATAGGTTTTGATAAATTATTTAAAATTTTGTGTTGTGAAAGGTGAGCTGGTGAGTGAAAAAAACTAAAACATATTAAAATAACGAACAATGGCACCGAATAGTAAAAGAATAAGTGACGCAGAAAGAGTAAAAATTGTAACTTTAAGTGAACTGAAGTGGAATAATAGTCAGATAGCGAAAAAAATAGGTCGGAATGAGTCAACAATCAGAAGATTTTTAAAAGTTTATGCAGAAACTGGTGAATGTGCTAGAAAATCAGGGTCCGGAAGAAAAAAAATAACTACGAATCGTGACGAGCGAATTTTAAGGAGATTATCGATGCAAAATCGGTTTTGGCCAGCAACAAAACTAAAAGTCGAACTGGAAAAACAAACCAAAAAAAAATTAAGCATCAGAACTGTACAGAGAAGATTAAACGAACTAGGCCTCAAAGCATGTAGACCTGCTAAAAAGCCTCTTCTGACGCAATATATGAAAAAGAAACGATTGGAATGGGCTAAACAAATGAAAAATTATACTGCATTCGATTGGGAGAAAGTTATATTTTCGGATGAATCGAAATTTAATTTAATTGGACCTGATTGTAGCCTACCGGTAAGAAGACAAGTTTGAGAGAGGTATTTACCTGAATGCGTTTTGCATACTGTGAAGCACTCCCCGTATATTATGGTCTGGGGATGCATCACATCTAAAGGAGTTGGCAAAATTCTAATACTAGAGGGTCATATCAATGCTGCGAAATACAAAAATATAATAGACGAAGAAGTTATACCAACTATTGAACAAATTACTGAATTTGTAGAAAATCCAATTTTTCAAGACGATAGTGCTCCATGCCATCGAGCACGAACCGTCAGTAATTATTTTGTTTTTTTTTTAATTTTTTTCAATTCAGATAATTATCAACTCAATTTTTTTCCTTCAATTGTCTTTTATGGTTTTAGATACAAAAATACAAGATAGATTTGGGAATCACGTCATTACCTTGGCCTGGTAACAGCCCAGATATGAATCCCATTGAAAACGTATGGGCCTTCATAGGAAAAAAAATAAAAGAATATCAGCCAAACAATATAGAGGACCTTAAAAAAATTATTGAAAACATATGGTACGAGGAAATCAACAACAACTATATTCATAAACTTTATGAGTCTTTACCTGCGCGAGTGGCTGATGTCATAAAAGCAAAAGGAGGACCGACTCGCTATTAGTATAACAAAGTTGCTGATATTATTTTATTATCAGTAGTATTTTTGTACCTTTTTTTTTATTTAATTATATTTTATTATGTTAGAAAAAATTTCAAATACCTCCAGAGTGTTAATATGTATTAAAAAGTATGAGGAAAATAAATATATAAATATTCGATGGAAATGTAAGATATTGGTAAAATGGTTCTCTTTTTAACACTTTAGGTACATTCTCATCGTTTTAACCTCTCCTCAGTAAAATTTATTAATCATATTTCTTCCCTGTACTCGACATCATTTCTTTTAATTGAATAAATAACAATTTCAATAAATGTGTTCATGTAGAGTTCAACAACTGATGCTAATCTAAGATTTTTTAAAAAAATGTTTGTTCGGCGAATTTTTTGGCAGGCAGTGTAGTTATTCGATAAGATTTCGTAAACTTGTTCTATCTAACGCGTCGCGTTTAGAAATAGGAATAAAAAAAGCTCGCGCATTGGAAATCAAAATGTGATGAAACTCCGAATGTAAAAATTCGTGCTCTAGCAAAAGACATAATAAATGCACCATATCATTTATCATGTTTTCGGAGAACATAAAAATTGTGGTGATTATTTTTGTGCTAAAAATAATAATCAAGAATGTAGAATCGAAGAACTCAAGAAAGATGGCATTTTTAATGAAATTTTACTCATATGCAAAAACTTGAGTTTTCATGCTAACAGTCTAATATACGACGTCGATTCGAACATTGTAGAACAATTTCATTCGATTGTGGCAAAATTTGTTGGAGGAAAAAGAAAAAATTTATCTATGTCCCATTCTTATACACATAGATGTCATGCAGCACGGGTTCAACATAATTCAAAAAAGGCGTACATTGATCTGTGTAATACAGTATTTTTGAAAAGCCCTACTGTTCGTGTAAAACGCCTTTTAGAAAAAAGAATAAAATTTAATAGAAGAAAATTATTGATAAGAAAGGAACAGGGCTATAAAGAAAAAAAAATTGATACTGTTGATGAAAATTATGGTCCGGACACATGTCAAAAACCTGATTTATCGACTGAAGCCCACTCATCGATACGGGAGGAAATTTTAAATGTTCTAAAATCGAACCAGGATAACAGAATTGAAATTGAAAAGTTCACTAGAGAACAATCCCTGTGCAACATTTGGCTGGAAAAGCGTCGAAATTTGTTAACTGCTTCGGTTTTCGGGAAAGTTTGTAAGCGTCGCGTCAAAACGTTCGGAAATTTAGTGAGACATTTTGTACTCGAATATATCTTTAATAAAATCGGTACAGTACGGAAAAAATAATGAACAGTGCGCGTTAGAACAATTATCCAGCAATTAAATGTTCTGATTAGATTGACTTTTGACTGACTTTTTATTGATCCTGAACATGAGTTTCTAGGTGCAACTCCTGACGGTATCATAGATGACGATGGAATCGTGGAAATAAAATGCCTTCTTCAGCTGCAGGTATGGAAATTGATGAAGCCATACGCTTAAAAAAAATTAATTGTTGGAAAGCGGATAAAAAAACAAGTGATATTAAATTTGATGTGAAGCATAATTATTATTACCAAGTGCAAGGACAATTACATGTAACGCGACGTAGTTATTGTTATTTTGCAGTGTGGACTTCTAGTGCTAAGAATCTAAAAATTGAAAAAATTTACCGCGATGATTCTTTTTGGACCGAACATTTTGTAAAGCTTCGTGATTTTTACTTCAATTGTTTATTGCCGGAAATAATTGATCCGCGTTATCCCCGTAAAATGCCTATTCGTGAGCCAGATAATTTTTAAAATTTTTATTATGTGGTATATTTTTCAACTGTGTTGCATGCAATTTGTATATTTCCATGGTGTTAGGAGTTGAATAAAAACTTTAATTTCTAACTAACTTTTTTTTTGTCTTACTAATCACCATGTTCACTAACTCCACAATGCTGTCATTTCAAGAAGTAAAATTGAGTAGAAAGAAAAGAAATAGGTTGGAATTGTTTGCGTTGTTGCTGTTGGTATAATTTATGTACACCACCACGAGTACGGTCTTCAGCTCAGCTTGAAGAATAGATCACAAACACATGCAAACTCATAATTTTGTTTGTAGTGAATAGAAATTTCAATGTAGTTGTTTTGATTTCGATTTGTTCTTTGAGTAAACGCCAGTCTTAATTATTAAAAATATACCATGAAATGCTTCCTAATGACTTAACAGATTGACAAATATTATTGGCTTTGCAGCTAATAATGCATCTGTCATAATGGGAGAAAAAGGAGGTAAAGAAATTTAAATAAATTTTAATAATTTTTTTTATTTCTCTTAAAGAAATCAAAACGACAGCACTGAATCCACCCACAGAATATTTATACTACTTTAAGAAAATGAACCTCTTCTTCCAAGAGCTTTTTAGAACTAATCATCTAGCGTTAAGAAAAATCATTGAATTATATAAACTAGATTAAGAATATTTTTGTTAGTCCACCGCCAAAAGTCCCTGGAGGGTCATGGTGTCATTAGTGAATGAAAGATAAAATTTTCTTCCTATTCTATCATTCGTAAGTGAATACAAATTTTTTCATTCTTCTTACATTAGTTATATGTGTTAAAAAAGCGAAATTTTGTAGTTTTAATTCTTAATGACTATGGGCAAAAATATGTTCTTTATTTGAATGAATTGAATTCGAGAATGTTTATTTTTAATAAACTTGATCTGAGCATTGAAAAATTTTGTGATTAAATAGCACTAAAATTATTTTAAAAAAATATATATATGTATATATATATTATTAGGTTTTTGTTTCCACAGCCTTTAAATCTCCAAAATGCACAAATGTGCCTCTGAAAACACTGTCAAATTTTTGAATGTAGCTAACTCGTTATCTACTTGTACAGTTTTCTATTTGCAATATCTTTTGAGTGTCTTGAACTTCTTGATTGTGAGTAAAATAAAAACTGGATTACAACCCACAGTTGACGGCTTAAGACTCTGTAGCTTATTAAATGCTTCCTAATGACTTAGCAGATTTGACATTTAATTGGTGGAACATTGCAAATTCTTGAAAATTGTGTGTTAGTTGAACAATTCAGATGATTTCGCGTTGTTGTTACCAATTATGTCAAACTACCGTAATATTCTTTCAGCTTCTGCAGAAAGATTCGATTTTAAATAGTATCCACGTATAGAATACTATTATATATGTATGTATATATAAGATTTTCACGACTTTACGCTCTATCCACTGGGGGAATACCTACTAATGTTCTGTGGCACTCAAATATTAGATTTATGCAATTTAACTGCAATTTCAAGTGACTTACGAGTTTTTACACATTCATCTGTAGTGTTTGAGGCACATTTTTCTGCCGCTGAGATACTTTTTTACTGTATTTCTATACAAAAACCAATAATATATTCTGCTGATTTATATACTACATATTAGAGGAATAATGTTTGAATTCATCGAGTATGTATGTATATGTAATAATAGAAAAATAATATAAAGTTTGTGCCATATAGAAAAACTTTCTTTGATTTCAAAAATTTTTCAATGATTAGATCACGTAACAACTAGTGCGAGTAGTAGTTTTTTTTTTTAAATTGAAAGCAAAGATTATGTACTTCCATAGCCTGTATTTTCACTGAAAAAATGACAAAAAACCACAGAATTTTGACTTTAAAACACAATAACTATTGAAAAGAAGAACGTAAAAAGCATATAAGTTTTCATTAGAGAGAGGAGGGAGTTTTCTACTGATTTCTCTTAGACTGCTTTCTTCTAGCTAGTACATAGTATGTAGTTGTTATAGGGTGTTTCGTAGACTAAGTTCGAAAAATCTTCATCGCCCTCTAGCGGCTAAACGGTTGAGATTAACTGTAGACCGATTTTTTGTTTGTCTCGAAGAGACTTAAATGACTGATAGCGAAAAAAATAATCTTATAAACATTTTTTTTTTTTGAACATGCTAGTGTGAATTTATTAAAAGTTAAATTAAGAAAAGTGGGCATAAAAGTGCTGTCGAAAATAAATCGGCTTTAATTTTAAAACTAAAAGATTGCTTGGTCTATAACATGGACTTAGAAAATTTAAGATTGCACGTAGCTAGTGATGAAGAGGAAAATCATGAAGATGATGGCTGTATTTGGAAATGTCAATTGATCGTCAAAAAAGTGATTATTGTCAAACTTATTGACTGTCTTTTGACGATCAAATAGACTAGTAATACAATTATCAATTGACGTTTTAAAACGATTGTAAAAAAAAATTCCAGATCGAGATTTTCAAAATAAATATTAAAAAAAAGAGTACACAAAATGGATTTTATCCAAAATGAACTAGAAAATGTAGTTTTAAGCATTTTAATGGAAAATAAGACACAAAATGCAACTAAACGTTTGCAAAAATTATAAAAAGTCGAATGAGAAAAAAGTATTATTATTAAAACTACTTTCGAAATCTACGAGTATAACAAAAATACCTAAAGTGCGTTTGTGTACACATACAATTCTAAATTTTAGTGACGAAGTGTTTCATTCACATTTCAGGATGTCCCAAGAAGCATTTGAAGTTTGTATAATGTAAATTTTTTATTTGTTATAGTTTTATTATTATCATTTAATTTTAAAGGTTCTTAATTCTTTACTATTGCCTTATGACTGTGCTTTATTAAAAATTGTTTATTGCTTTATTTGAAATTAGATACAGAAGAAAAGCCTATTTATTTAATTAAATTTAGTTTTTTTACAAACCTGTTTTCCATGGCACACTAATCTAATAACTAATTTAACCTTAACTTCTAACCGCAAAAAAATCATATACGCAAGGTGTTTTTTTTTACTGCACATCTGCTAGCAAATGACGGTCATCTGCATTCACATGACATTTTAAAACTTTTGACTTTTGTTATCTGCATTACCAACCAATCTGCTAATGCAGTCTGCTTGCAATTGACATTTCCAAACACAGCCGATGTAGGACATTTGTGTAACTGAAAAAGAAGAATATGTTTTTTATAATAAAAATACAGACAACATAATCATGAAAGTGAAGTGTACGATAAAGACGTTTGTGAAGCTAGTAATATATTGAAAAACTTGCCTAGTGGTTCATCATTACAGCCATCTCAAATTATAAAAGATGTGACTGTGGCTACGAACGAAATTAGTAGAATTCATCTACTATCGAAACGTGTATCAAAAGAAAAAGTGAATATGCTAAGAAGAGAAAGTTCAAATCGTTTTAAGGAGTTCGGTGAAATTCAAATTCAAATATTTTACTATTATTATTATTTGTAAGTATGTATATTAAAAATGTATTTGGCTAGGAAATAAGATAATAAATACTCGTAAATAAAAATAAATAAAAAAAATAATTTAAAATATTTGGAGGGTGAGCTCTTCATAATTAGTGAAAAACGATTTGAAAACGATATGATAATAATTTTAGGCACAAAAACAACAATGAAATAAAGCATTAGGTGAATGTAAGTGTTGGTTAATGGACGACACATTTTTTGTGATGCCAAGAATTTTAAGGCAACTTTTGAGTATCCACGGATACATTAATGGAAATCTTGAAGGGAAGGGGATGAAAGAAAAAAAGTTGGTCATTCAGGTTCACATAAGTGTTTTTAAACCACTTAAAAATAATTGGAAAAAAAACTGTTCGAAATTGGCAAACCGAAAATATTGGAGAAGTCTTGACAAGGAAACATTTTTGCCCTTTATTAGAAAAAGTATTGACAAATAATCAGAACCTCTCAACTACAATTAAAAATGGATTTCGTAAATGTGGACTGTATCCATTGCATCCTGATCTTGTTGATTATTCGAAGTGTGTTAAAACAACTTTGGATAAAGTCGTTGAACAACAAATAGATCAGCCACCTATGCCAACATCATTACCATGTCCAAATAAATATGAAATTGCTAAGTCTGTCATATCACAACTATCAGTTGAGTTAAATAACCACGGTTGCGATCTTGAAACAATTATTAAAATAATTTCAGAAGCATCTGAAAATGAAAGCAAAAGTTTAAATACAGATTCTAGTCAGGTTTTTAATTTGTCTTTAAACAATACAGAACTTCCATCAGGTATGTTATTGGAAATAACTGACGAAGGATTGCAGGATTGAAGTTGTAGAAGATTTACAAAAAGAAAGCATTGCAAAAAACATTACCTCACAAAAGGTCATGTAACCTGACAGTTCTGTATTGCTTCAAATTTGCAATAAGGAAAATGTTTTAGAACCGACTACTCCAGAAATTTTTCAGCTATTTGAAAATTTGGAGAATGAGGAAACCAAAAACAAATTACCTCGAACAATACTGGCAACTATAAATAACAAAAAAATGAATCCTGGACCATCAGGAACACCAACCTCTTCTAATATTAGAAGCACTTTGCCACGTACAATATTGACAATTCCAGTTCATAGACAGATGAATCCTGGACCATCAGTAACACCAACCTCTTCTAATATTACATATAAGCACTTTGCCAATACCATCAAAATCACCTACAACACCAAACTCCTTCAGGAGCGAAACATCATTGGTATCATCGTTTTTAGACGATTATCTGTTTTATCCTAAATCGAGTGGATTTTCAGGTAAACGTAAATTGAAAGGATCAAGCAGATCTCCAAGTGCGATATCATCACAGGCTTGGAGAAATATATATCACAACAAAGAAAAAAATAAGATTTTGAAAACAGAAGAAATAAAAGCGAGAAAAGCGGCACGTTCGGCTAAGAAAATATCAACAAAAATTAAAAAACCGAGATGTGTAACTAAATAAAAATGTCAGAATTGTTTTCAAGATCTCATCAGTGACGTGGAAGATGATGAATTAAAAAATATCGGTTGTGATTCATGCTCTTCATGGTTCCATCTTAAATGTACCGCATTGAATACAATGACATACAATGAGGCACAAAACGCAGATTTCAAATGCAAAGACTGTATTTTAAAAAATAAGTTCCTAATTTAAAATAATAAAGTTTAAATTTTTTTATTTTGTTTAATTATATTGAATTTTTGTTATTATTATGAGGTACCCACATACTTATTACAATTCTTATTTTTGATTTTAGTTATTAAAGAATATGTTTTTGTTTGTTTTTATTCATTCAAATTTTATTATTTTTAAATAAGATATGAAAATTTCATAATTTTGAAGTGCATTCCCATATATTTTCTATAGTGGCCGAACACTAAATTTTTATTGGCCGAATAATGAATTTTTCTGGTCGACCACTGAAGAAATGTGACTTTTCTATAAAAATCACTAATAACTTTTTAAATTTGATAGTTATTAAATTTTTTTTTACAATCAAATAATTTTAGACATTTTATGTAATTATAATATAACTTCTATAATTTTTCAAAATATGATAAAACAAAGTTTGAAAAAAAGTTAAGTGGCCGAACACTAGTGCACCTACCCTATATGAATTATTAAAATCGGAAGCTGAATTTAATAATGTACATATGTTTAAATCCCAAGCTAATATTACCGGATTTTTAAACAGCTAGTGTTAATTATTTTAAAGAATTTTTTCTGAATGCTGTATATAAAGGATGTTATTTTCATTTTGGACAAATTATATGACAAGTAAAATACAAAAAATATGGAACAAAAGAGGAGTTCTCGTTGTAAGTTAGACAGTTAAAAGCATTTGCTTTCGTACCTGTGGAAGAAATTCCACAATATTATGAAGAAATAAAAGCTTGCAATGAAAATTTTCAAAAAAATCGCAGGTTTTCTGGAAACAAATTATATTTACGGAAAAAAAAAAAAAAAAACAAAACGAGGAGTACAAAAACCGCCAGTATATCCCCCGTCATTCTGGTCGCTTTATGAAAGCGTTATAAAAAGCATTCCACGAACTCAAAACAAAGTTGAAGCACAGCATAAGAGATTGGGTTTCTTAATAGACACACAAACAAATTTGTACAATTTGATACAAAACCTACAAAAGGAACAAATAATGGTCAAACATTAATACAAAAATTTAATTCGGGTGTAAAAATACAGATAAAAAAAGCACAACAAAAAAAAGGAAGAAAGAATCAAGGAATTAGAGTCCAGCGAAGAGAAACGTATTCCAAAGAATATGGGTGGTTCTACGTAAACTGGGTAATTCATGGTCGACATTATATATTTCGAAAAATATATAAAATTGATGAATATTTTATGCTATCATAAGTTGGTCTCATCTTGGGAAATGTTATTAATTTAAAAAAAAAAAACATTACTGTCTTTATATAAGAGCAAAAAAATTGATTTGTAAATTCTTATAAACTCTTTTTTGTCATTCCCATGGCTGTCGCTGAAAGAAAATACATTAAAAAGAGACAATATTTCGTTATTTGATTATAACGAAATCATTTTCTATCTTTTTTTTCCTAATATATGCTGTTCTAAGAGTCTAACTGCGAAGAGATTATCCTCTATTCGTTTTCTCTTAATTTTCTTTCGTCTTTTTTACTCCTGTCGCCAAATCGCAGCCGTATTGCCTCTTTCTTAAGTTATTCTTCAAAATTAAGAGATTATTGCTGAATACATAAAATAAATCGACGTCAGCATATCAGAAAAACTAAAAAGATATCAAACAGATGCTTCTTGTTTTTTGAAAGTGAATGGTAATAAAGTTTGTGGTGTTTTGAATTCAAATTTTTTCTGTGTCACAATCACAAGTGCATCAGTCATTTCCATGGTATGTATTTTTTTGGTTAAAATATTTCAAATTTTAGTTATTTTTGTTTTTTAAAAGTATATTGTGTTTTTGTTTTGTATTATTCGCCTCAAAAACGTCAGTAAATTTATCCGATTTCTTTTTAATTAAGAAAACGTTGAAATTGTCATTACCGTGGTGTCATTACCATGTTTTCATTTTACCCACGGGAATGACATTATGCCACGGAAATGACATTTTCAACTATTTTGTTATTTAGATGTCGTCTACAAAAAACGCAACAAGACAGGATTTATTAAAACGGAAACGTGAAGCAGAACGTGAACGACGCCTAAAAATCAAACAAGATCTCATTCGTTATGCTAAAGAAAAAGAACGTCTACGTTATTTGAAAAAAAAAGTGAAAAAAAAGTTCTACCAATAAAAAAAAAGAATGAATGAAAGAACACAAAGAAAACAAATAAAAAAATGGCGAGAAAATCAAAGAAATTCGAGACTAAATAAAAAAAAACAGACAAAACGCAGAACACTTTTTGAAAGAAAATACTCCACCAGAAAGTGATGAAGATAATTTGGAAGTTCCCCAGGAACAACTAAATTGAAGATCATGCACGGCAAAGTAGATCTTCGAAACAAAAGAATTCGTGCAGCAAATAGAAAGAAAAACTCACGAAATCTAGCAAACAATAAAATAAGCGCATTGAAGAACTGAAATTAAAAATAAAACGATATCAAAAAAGGTATGAAAGACTGAAAAATAAACAAGAAAAATCTGATTTAGAAAAAAACGTTAATAATATTATTTCATCTGGATCAACATCAATTGCTCAAAACTTATTAGAGTTGGAGAAGTTTTAAAATCTCAATTACGTCATAACTATTATAATTTGCAAACTCAAAAAGAAAAACAACTTTTTACCAAATTAATTAGTGGAAAAATTTTGAAAAAGTATCGAATGTTTTCAAAGTGCTCGAAGTTTTTAAATAAGAGACAATGTTCAAAAAGCAAAATGAATTTAAATTATTGCAGAAAAAGTAGGTTGAACCAAGAACTAAAAGAAAAAATAAAAATATTTCTAGAAGAGGATGAAAACACTCGAATGTGTCCAGGAAAAAAGGAATACTCGTACGTAAAAAACGGAATGATTGTTAAAGAGAAAAGATTCCTCACAGACACATTAAAAAATTTGCACAAAAAATTCCTTCAAAGATATCCCGACAACATTTTAAGCTATTCTCTGTTTTGTCGCAACTGTCCATTTTATATCAAACAAATGAAGGCTACTGATAGAGAAACGTGCAAGTGTATAATTCACGCCAATATGGAATACATTTGTACAACGCTTTCGGAAAATAATGTTTTTAAAGAAAAAACTTTGAAGGAAGTAGTCGACTCTGTCTGCTGTTCGAAATCTCCTCAGTGTCTTTTAAAAAAATTGCTTAACGTGCAAAGAAAAGACTGTAAATATCTTGGAAGTTTCAGAAAAAGAAGTGGTTTATTTTAAATGGATGAAAGAAAAAGAGAAAATAATTTTAAAAAAATCTTGTTACTAAGACTGTTAAAAAGAGGTTGACTATGAAATTGAGTGATTTGATCCAAGAATTTTGTGTGACTTTTCCAAAGTTTTTGTTACATGAAGGAAGGATTCTTCATCAACATTTGGAAATTCGAAAAATTAAAAGAAAATTTAAAAGATAATGAAGTTTTAATACACATGGATTTCAGTGAGAATTACCAAATAAAATATGCGGAAGAAATACAAGCTTTTCATTTTGGGGGGTCGAGAAAACAAATCACTTTACATACAGTCGTGGTTTATACAAAATTTGAAAAAGAACTTAAAAAGAGTTGTTACTGTACACTTAGTGATTCCTTGCTACATAACGTTTCAGCTATATGGGCACACCTTTTGCCAATTTTGAGAAAGATTCCCACACAGAAAAAGAGGAATTGTAATAATCACAAATCGAAAATGTTTTTTAGTATTTGTTGCATAAACATAGAAAAATTTACTGCAATCAATGAAAATGTTGTATTTACTCCTAATAATACAACGAATATGTATACTGATAGCATATTTTCAGTGTATTTATTAATTGTACTAATTACAAACAAATGATTCAAGCTACTATGAAATAGTAGTCAAAACAAAATTCAAAAACTAGTTCTTCATAAAAAATATGTAAAAGAAAACACATCTGTCAAAACAAAACTCAAAATATGAATTAAAGTAAAGCCAGAAAATATATTACTGATAATGGTTGTGTTACCCACGTGGTCTTGGTCTTTGTTCGAAAAAAATATTTAAAAGTATTGAAATTTGTGAAAAATTAATTTGCTAATACAGAATTAAGAACAAATTTAGAATTATTGAAATGGGAAAATGGGCAAGATATGAAAAGAAATATAAAAAGGAATGGGAAAATCTGCCTGGATTCAAAGGTAGATTTTTGCTTTAATTTTTTTTTTCTATACAATTTTTATTTATACAATAATTTTGTATCAGGCTGGTTAAGTTCAAGTGAAAAAGGTGAGAATTTTGCCTTTTGTAAAATATACGGTTATACATTTCTTAAAAAAGTCAGGAGATTTTTTAGTTATAAATTTAGTTATTGTTTTGTTTATTTTTTCGTTATGTTTATGAATTATGAATTGTTAATTTGATAAAATTTATTTGGCATTTATTTTTTTACATTGCATTATATAAGTACATATTAATTTCATTTATTATTATTATGTTTTTTTAATTTGTAAAAACCTGAACTAGAAAGTTTTATTTAATAAAGTACATGAAGATTGAAATAAAGTATGGTTTGACTATTATGATATGTATGATGTATTGTATTTATTAAAAAACAGTAGTTGTGAGATCAGTTACAAAATAAATATTGCAAATAGGAATAGGGACGGGAAGCTACAAAAGTGATAATTGTTACTTTTTGGTAGATGTCGAGAGTCGAGAGTCTGTCACAAACTTGCGTAAACTGTAATTTACATTTTTTTCACATTGGGCGAATTTGGGCGAAATAGAAATTAGGTTTGGGCGACTAATTCATTGTAAAAACTGGAGACCCTGTTTGCCACAATTAAAATGTTATATTACATTTTAATAGTAGATTATTACTTGTTGCTTTGCTGCTACTGGTCAGTATACATATTTTCATTTTACTTTGTGGTTTCGTACGGAATAAATCAAACAAGTATGCATTTTATCAAAGTTACAAGTGAATAATTATAATTATAATTTCATTTTTTTCATGTAGCAAGTATGTACTACTGTGACAAAAAAGTACCCGGAAATAGTAATTTAAATTCCCCGGGTAAGTAATATTTCAAAAAGGTATACTTTGTTAAGTCGGCATTACTGTCCTTATTTACTATGTCAAATATGAGCGGGATCTGTCAACCAGTTTGTTTACAACAGCTGCTTAAGTCGGTACACCTCAGTATTGCGTTGCGATTTTCAGTATGGATAAAAATATTGAACAAAGAATTTGCCTGAAGTTTTGTGTTTCGAACCAAATTTCGTGTGCGGAATCGTTGCGAATGTTGGAAAAGGCTTACGGTGATTCAGTTTTGTCAAAAACACAAGCCTACGAGTGGTACAAAGCCTTCAAAGACGGTAGAGAGATCGTTGAAGACATGTCTCGTTCTGGACGACCTTCGACCTCTTCAACTGACGAAAACGTTAAAAAAATAAAGGATATGGTGCTTGCAAATCGTCATGCAAGTGTTAGAGAGATGGCAAGAGAGCTGGACATCTCTCGCGAGTCTGTTCGAATGATTTTGGTGGATATTTTGGGTATGAAACGAGTTCTTGCTCGAATCGTTCCGACGAAGCTGAATTTTCTTCAAAAAGAATACCGTAAACAGATCTCTTTGGACATGCTTGATCGTGTGAATTCTGACCCCACATTCATGGAGAGGATTATAACTGGCGATGAGACATGGGTCTATGAGTTTGACATGCAAACAAGTCAACAATCTTCGGAATGGAGGGAAAAACACGAACCGAAACCGAAAAAACCACGCCAAAGCCGCTCAAAAATCAAGGTGATGCTATTCACCGTATTCACCGGATTTGGCTCCTTGTGACTTTTTCTTGTTCCCCAAATTGATAAAACAAAATTCGCTGAAGGAGCTGAAGGCCATCCCAAAAAGTGCTTATGAAAAGTCGTTTAAGGACTGGAAAAATCGTTGGCATAAGTGTGTTGCATCTGATGGCGATTACTTTGAAGGCGACAAAATAAATATTGATTAATAGTTACATATTTTGCGTTTTATTTACAATTTCCGGGTACTTTTTTGTCACAATGTATATTGTATTGTTTTACAAAATTAAAACTGATTTAAAAACTTTAAAATGATTAAGAAATTAAAAATGAGTTTAACAAACGAAAATTTTTTGTCAGAGTTAAAATACTAAAAATGTGGGGAATGGAGGATTTGATCGAGTTAGTGTTAGGTAAGTAATTAATTATTTTTTTCAATTATTAGTACAGATGCCTGCAATTTAAAGCAAAAAAATATAATATGTATATGTACAATGAAAATGCAAGTGAAAATACTGTGTACAACATAAAGTGACTAGATTATAGATTTTTTTAAATAAAGAGAATGCGGGACACATTTTGTTTTATATTAAATTTTTTATTCAATGTTATACAATGCATTTTGAATTTAAAAAAAGAACATAACAAATCGATAATCAATAATGGAGTCGATAATCGACTAGAAACAACGTACTAAATTGCAGATATTTCGATTTGTACAATACTATTTTTAAAAAGAATTGATCGAAGTAGACTGTGATTTCTTTTGAATTTAGTTGAATTTCGGTCGATAACATTTTTCCAGTTGAAATAAATTCGACTATAATGAACGCAGTGTACAATATTTGTACAAATACAAATATCTGCAATTTAGTACGTTTTTTCGATGGTGGGTCAAGTAGAGCAAATGCGGAACACTTCATGCGACATTTTTTAATGCGGGTCTTTTGAGTTTGTTCACAAAATTGCTGCCCGAATACTTACTGCGACCGCCTTTTGGTTCTAGTCACTGTGGCGTAGATATATGTCGTGTAAATTGAGGCCGCCATCTCTTTTTATACTGATTTTTAATCAAAAAAAAAATTAATTATTTAAAATTAATACTGATTTCTTCTCCTTTGGAATTAGCGTCTATTACAATCGTTGATGTGAAATATATTTTACAAAACATAAAAGAAGCAGTGGAAGCAGTGATTGCAGTATATCTTGCACTTAATATCAAGTATCCAGAAGTATCAAAAAAGGTTTGGTATTTTTTACAACAGTATATTTTTAAATTTAAAACTGCATTTGATGATGTTAACCCTGATTTAGAAACTTTATGGAATGATTTACAAAATTAATAGAATATTTATAAAATAAATAATAGAAATAATTTATAATCTACTACAACAAAGATGAACAGTTTTATATGTTTTGTTTGTTCTCACAATTTTAAAGAACTGAACAATTTTCTTCTACATTTAAGAAAACAACATAAAGACCATTCTCAACTTCCTTGCTTTTTTTTGTAGAAGAATATATGATAATGTATATTATTACAAAACTCATTTATTCCGTCATATAAAGAAAAAAGATGAAGTATTATTTCAATCTGCAACTAATTCTGTACGTGAAAGCAGAGAATTAGTGCATTATTCACTTGATTTTGATGTAGGCAACAATGTTGCTGAAGATAAGCAGGAAAATTTTCTCGAGAGTAATTATACATATGAATTAATAAAATTGATTTTGTTATTTTATTCTAAAAATGAAATACCTAGAAAGTACTCAATCCAAGTATTTAACGCGTGCCTTAACTTTTTTCAAAAAATTTTAAAAAATGAATTAAAAATTTCGAAAAATAAAAGAATTACGAATTTAATAAAAATATTTTCTCCTCAAAATATTCCTTTAACCGATTATAAGCTTTTGCAATCACTAAAAAGGAATTTTTATTTAGTTAAAATACATACACACGTAATTAGTGCGCAACAAGAAGAAATTACTAATTTAAATAATAAATTACAAATAAAAAGTATTTCTCATTTAACAAAAGTAATTGATTTGAGTGAACTATTTTCCTCTCTTTTTCAAAAAACCAACATTCTCGATTATATAACAAACTACTTAAACTTTTTAAATTCTCAAAAAAATAATCAATTATATAATATTATTCAAACAGAATTTTTTACAGATAAAATTAAAAAATGCAATGAACAAGTAAAAGCCTTGTATTTACCTCTTTTTATATATTATGATGATTTTGAAATAAATAACCCTTTAGGGTCACGCGCTAACATAACTAAATTGGGAGGTGTCTATATAAAAATTCCTTGTATGCCACCACAATTGCAATCTAAAATTAATAATATATTCCTTGGTATGTTATTTTACAGTGAGGATAGAAAAAGTTTTGGAAATGCGAGAATATTTACACCTTTTATTGAACAAGTTAAACAATTATTTGAAATCGGAATTAAAATAGACAAAAAAAAGCATGATTTAATAAAATTTGTTCCGTGCTTATTCCTAGGAGATAATCTAGGAGTTAATTCAGCTCTTGGTTTTTCAGAATCCTTTTAATTCAAATTTTTATTGTAGGTTTTGTACTTTGAGTAAAGTTGAATGTTCGAATTTATGTGTACCAGATATATCTAAGAATTACAATTTAGAATCCTATAATTATCACACTTTGAATTCTGGTGATTCGAGCATTAAAGAATACTCAGTATGGAATACGTTGCCTTTATTTCACGTAGTAGAAAATTATAGTGTAGATCCAATGCACGACTTGCTAGAAGGTGTGTGCAAATATGATTTTTTGGTTTTATTAAATACTTTCATAAATAAACAAAAATTATTTACAATTGGGGAACTAAATTTTAGAATGTCAACATTTAACTATGGCCCGTACAACAAAACAAAACCACCACTATTTAGACACGATTTTTTTCAGCAAAAAAAAATTAGAATGTCAGCTGCTGAAATGCGCTGCTTTGTAAAAATTTTCTCACTACTAGTTGGAGATATTATTTCAATAACAAGTATTGAATGGCAATTATATATTGCTTTACGCAAAATAATAAATTATAGTTTTTCGAATTTTGTGTACCTGGAAGGAAGTAGTTGAGCACAATGATTTATATTTGCAGTTAAGTGAATTACCACTCACACCAAAATTTCATATGCTTTTACACTATCCTAATATTATGAAAAAAATCGGTCCATTAAAACATATTGTTGTAAACCTGAAAAAGAAAAAAAAAAGGAATAAATTAATCCATAAAATTTAATTAAATAATTAAAATTAAAATTAACATAACTTGTTGTACTTACCTTTACCTGTAACTTGTCAACACTTTGTTTACATTTTGTAATTTTTGACATTGTCACTTGAAACAGAAAATGTCATCATCTTCTTCTCTTTTTTACATAACAGATTCAGCAAAACACAACGAACGTTGTCACTGGAATTTTCTGTCAATCCGTTGACGTTACGGCGGGCAGCGAATTGATAGAGAATTCCAGAATACAACTGTTTACTTTGTTTTCTTTGTGTGACGAGCGTATATAAACAGGCTCGTCACAACACAGTAGAGTTTTTTTTACTTAAATTTTAAAGAGTGCGAAAGTAGAGTTGTGTTTTGTCTAAATTTTTTTTAAGTAGTTTTTTTAAAAGTAGTTTTTTTAAGTAGTTTTTTTTTAAAAGTAGTTCTTTTTAAAGTAGTTTTTTAAAAAGTAGTTCTTTAAAGTAGTTTTTTAAAAGTAGTTTTTTTTAAAAAAAAAAAAAAGTAGTTATTTTTTTTTAAAAAAAAAAAAAAAAAAAGTAAAATTGTTTTTTTTTTTTGTAAAAGAAATTTAAAAATTTTTTTTTTGTGAAATTTTTGTTAAATTTTTTTTTTGTTTGTGTGTTTAAATAAAAGGTTTTTTTTTGGTAAGTGAAAATTTTTTTTTTCTTTCTTTATTCAAATTTGTTTCCGTCCCTTATTTTCTTTGTTTTTTTTTTCGTCATCATTCTTTTTTTTATCAAGGCTCCGCTCGGCCTCCTAATTTTCGTCCTCTGTTCCTTTCTTTACCCTTTTTTTTGGGCTGAATTTTGACCCTTTCTCCTTTTCTTTTTACGGAAAAGGGTTAAAGAAAAGAACATAAAAAAGAAAAATTCAATTTTTTACAACATTTGGTGTCAGGTGTGGGGTGGTATAATTTCGAACGGTCTTAGAAATAAGATCTTACCACCTCATTTTTTTTTTTTTACATTTTTTTTACTTTTATTATCCTTTTTCAGGATCATTTTTTTTCTTTTTCTTCAAAAGAAAAGAAAAAAAAAAAAATAATTTTTGACGACGCTTTGCTGCTGCATTGTGTTTAAAGCAGCATTTATTTTTCTATTTTCGTCTACTTTGTACTGTGTGTACAAAGTATAACAAAAAGTGTAGTAAAGACACTACACACATCATTTTATTTCTCTTTTTTTTTATAGAAAATTCAAAATTTTTTGAAAAATTGTCGTTTTTGTTATTTTTTTTTTGATTTTTTTTACAGGGAAAAATAAAGAAAAAAAAAAAAAGTGCAAAAAAAAAAAAAAAGAAAAAAAAAAAAAAAAAAGAAAAATTGTAAAATAAAAAAGAATTTTTTTTTTATTGTGAAAAAAAAAAACCAAAAATTATTTTTTTTGGAAAAAATAAATTTGCAAAACATAAAAAAAAAGTGTTTTATTTGTGCCCTTGATTTCTTTTCTTTTATTTTTATAGTGGCAAACGGTGTTTTTTTTTAAAAATCATAACCTTTACGCGCGTATTTTTCCGCCGTTATACACGCGTAATACGTCGTCTTTATAATCATTTTCTTTGTTTGAAGTATAAAGCAAACAAACAAAGAAAATTTTCGACTTATTCCTACAGGGTGATTGTTTTTTTTTTTTTTGTTGTTCTTGTTTTTATAATTGTATACAAATTTTTTTTATACAAATTTTCTTGATTTTGTTTTTACCATAGGGTTACTGGTTGATCATTTTTTCCTCTTTTTCGCGTTTTACAAGTATTTTCTTTTACAGGGTAGTCATTTTTTCCTCTTTTGTGGTTATAAAATACAAACATTTTTTTTTTAAATCATTTTACAGGGTGGTTCTCCTCTTTCTCTTATTATTTTTTTTTTTTTTTTTTGTACCAAACAAAGATTTTTCTTTTCGTTAAACATTTATTTTTACAGGGTGGTTCTTTTCTTTTCTCTCCGTTTTCTTTTGCGCGTGAGGGAGATATACCAATTTTGTTTTTTTATTACATAAATTTCTGTTGGGTATTCTACACTGCTGGTATATAGTGTGGAATACATTTATTCGTTCAGCGTTGTTCTATATACAGACAGTTCATTTTTCATTTCTTTTACACATTTTTATTTTATTTCAGCTGTGTGGGCAACAGGTTAAGATTTCAGTGCAGTTCATAACTTTAGCAATTTTACAGGGTGTCTCGAACTTTTTGTTTTCTTGTTGCATTTTTGACTTTCCTTTTAAGTTGAACTGTGTAATTCCTTTCTTTTATATTCAGTCCATTCCTTTCCTGAATTTGAGTACATTTTTTTTTTACATTTTCCATTTCCATATTCCATTTCTATCTATCTTTCTTTTCATTTGTTTTCTGAGTTATCATGTCTGATACTGACAAATCAACGACACCAGAGGGTGGAGAGAGTCGAGTTTCCACACCAAACAATTTGACTGAATCCACTTTATTAGATATTGCCCGACAGATGACATTACAGGTCCAGATGGTTTCTGAAGTGACTAATGCCCTCAGAGGTCTATCACAGAGAGTTGAGCAGATAGAGAGTAATCATAGGGTACTCAACTCAGCCCGAACAGATACATTGGCCCATTCTACAGAGATACCTACTCCAGAGGTCGTCAGATCTGCACCTACAGTTCCCGTTTTGAGTAGAGACACTCAAATAAACTGCCTTTTAAGGCAAATGCCTTTATCTGAGACCCTGGGTACTTCTATTGGTGTCCAACCTACCTCTGTAGCTACACAGATTCTTACAGAACCCTCTCCAGTCCTCTCCTCTATTACCAACCTACCTACTTCTACCCTACGAAACTCAATTAATGAGTTCTCTACCCAAGGACCTAACCAAATGACAAGCCATACAGTTTTTACCAGACCTTCCGTTGAGACAGAAATTGCTTTTGCCTCCTCGCGTTTGAACATGGATCAGACTTACCTAGCCCATGAGACCAATGTGGAACCTAGGCTTTCTACCATAGGTCATCAGACAGACGCGTACGCTAGACCGCTAGAATCCTGCTTTCCGACAAATGTAGACCCTCCTACTTCCAGCCATCGGGTCTATAACAGTTTGTACGACCCAATGCATAGTCGAAATCGACCAAATGTGCATTTTGAAGGGTCCCGTACTAATAGTGGCAGGAGTATTGTGTCTGGTGGCCATCCCTTCATGAAGATCAACCCCAGGGAATACGATGGTAAAGAGCCATGGCAAAACTACAGGTCGCATTTCGACGCGGTAGCGAGGGCAAATGGTTGGCCTGACGAATTCAAAGCCCTTGGCTTGGCACCTCACTTAACGGGAACGGCCCTAGCATTTTTCGAGACACTACCCAGAGCCGTTCAAGACGATTACCACCTACTGGACCGAGCCTTAGATAATAGGTTCAGTATTCAATATAGGCAATCGGTGGCCCATATCCAACTGCGTGGTCGAATACAGAGGGATAGGGAATCACTCCCAGAATTTGCCACGCAGGTAGAAAAATTAGTGTACCTAGCCTTTCCAGACTGTCCTGAGACGGCAAGAGACAGGATAGCTCTAGGACAATTTGTGGACGGACTTCTTGATTTGGAGGTCCAACAGCGTGTCCGTGATGCAGCCCCTGAGTGCTTAGAGGAAGCCCTAGCTTTAGCAAGCAGAATGGAAGCTAGTAGGGATGCAACACGGATAAGCCGAAGAGGGATCCGAGTAAGTCAAGCGGTCGTCCAGAACAGGGAAAAAACCAGTAAAGCTAAGAAATCGGGAAAAGCCAACAGCTCAGCTTAGAGGAGTGCAAGTTGAGCTTCCCGATACAAGACACTCCAACTGGTTGTCCTACCCTAGCAACTGGGGTGACTGGTAGAATCAAATTCTTCAATTCGGAAAAACATTTTGGGTTTATCGTGAGAGACGACACCAATGAGGAGATATTTTTACATCGCGATGCAACAAAACCATTGGGAAAAATAGCATTGCAGCGTGGTGACAGGGTCCAATTTGATATAGTCTCCAGTGCCCGTACTCCTCAAGCCACCAATATAGTTCTCTTGGGTACCAATTCCAGGCCCCAAAACCCTACAGTCACCTCATCTCCTGCTTCTAGTCCTACCCCTCATATCAACAACATCGATATTTCTAATTCTAACGCATACCCTAGCAGTACAATGCCTATCTCTCGTCCTAATGTCTCTAGTTCTGAAGGTACAGCCACGCCTATCCAAAAGCCTATAATTCCTTCTGACTTTAATTACCCTAGCCTTCGTAACAATTTTGGTTCCAATACTGCACATATTTCTAATTCAAATTCCACACTCGTTTCTAATGTTAGTCCCACAGCCACCATTCCTACCACCCCTTGTTCAAATAGTGTCATAGCTGATCCACCTAGCCCTGTAATCACCCATAATTCTTCGTTGAAAGTTCACCCTAATTTAGCAATCAACAATTTTTCGGATTCTTCAAATAATTATCCAAATGCTACACCCCTACCTTTGGTCAGTCAATCCCCTGTAACTACTACTGTCGACGTGACTAGAACATCCCCTCCGGTGCACTGTAACCAATCGGTTATCAGTCCAATTTCTGGACATACAAATTGTCCTATACCTAAATCTAGTCCACCTACATACTCGACAGACTTGTCTACGGCATCTAACCAATCGGTTTCTACTAAACCTTCCACTTCTTCTTCGATTTTCGAACAACCCTCTTCATCAGAGTCAACTTCTAGGATTATACCAGCCCTATGTCGTTCTGATGACCCTTCGAGTACCTTTAATAATCCTTTAAACTAATCTCCACTGACCTATGGGGGCCGAAGTTAGTGGAGAATAAGGCCCCATCCCTAATTCCTATCACAGTTGTCACAGCTGGTCCTAACCTTAACCTCCTAGGCTCTGTCAATGGAGTCCCTGTCATGATGATAGTCGATACTGGTGCTACTAGGACTATAGTAAATCCTAGAGTACTGCGGAGATGCTCTTGTGCGGTCGAAGTCATGCCTTCATTTGCACAAATACAAAGTGTTACTGGTGAAACCATCCCAGTCGAAGGTACAGTTTGCGTTGATTTTATGGTAGGTAAGTTCTCTACTAAACACTATGTCTATTCTGCAGAAATCTTTGACGATTGCATCCTGGGAATGGATTTCTTAAAGCAACATCACTGTATCCTAGATTTGGAAAAAGATCTACTTCATATACAAGAAGAAGCAGTGCCCTTAAACCATTCACCTTCCTTCTCAGCAAAAACTTTAAAAACCCTCGAACTTCATCCCTCTCAGGAGATTTTAATTCCCCTCTACACAACCCTTCCTACAGACACGGATGTTCTCCTCTCAGCTTCCTCTTTGCTGCCGGAACAGATGTGTCTGATTTCTTCTATTTCTCGTGTATCCAATGGCCAGGTATGGACTAGGATTTCTAATCTATCCTACCAAACTATTACCCTACCTAGTCGCTTACCTGTGGCCCATTTGGATACTGACCTGACTATCCTGTGTAATGAAGTTCGAGAAATTCCTATTGCTACTACACTGCCTTCTCATTTGAATGACCTCTTCCTATCTAGTAGTGAAGGACTTCAACCTGTCCAACAATCTGCTTTAAGAGATCTTCTTATCGAGTTCCAATCTGTCTTTTCTAAATCTAAAGAAGACATCGGACGAACTAGTATCCTTCGACACAAAATAGACACCGGCCTCGCACAACCCGTTAAACAACCTCCTCGTCGTATTCCTTTCTCTAGACGAGTTGAGGCTGAACAAATGGTTAAGGAAATGAAAGAACAAGGTGTCATTCAATCCTCTACCAGCCCTTGGAGTTCTCCGGTAGTCTTGGTGAAAAAGAAAGATGGTTCGCTCCGTTTCTGCATCGATTATCGGCGTTTAAACGAAGTTACCAAAAAGGACTCCTATCCTCTACCGCGTATTGACCTTACTCTCGAAGCTTTGGGTAAGTCAAAGTGGTTTGCGTCTTTAGATCTTCTCTCGGGATATTTCCAAGTGGAAATGCATCCCGATGATAAAGAAAAAACCGCGTTTAGTATCGGTTCGGGATTATACGAATTCAATGTAATGCCTTTTGGTCTGACCAATGCTCCTGCAACTTTCCAGCGCTTGATGGAGATAGTGCTGCATGATATTCCCTATACTATGTCCCTAGGATACCTAGACGACCTACTGGTACATGCCGAATCCTTCGATATCCTACTGAAGAATTTAAGAGTGGTATTTCATCGCTTATCTCAAGCGGGCTTGAAACTATCGCCCAAGAAATGCCATCTATGTCGCCGAGAAGTCAGATTTTTGGGGCATGTGATTTCGGAGCGAGGACTCTCTACAGACCTTGAAAAGATTGAGTCTGTGCGTAACTGGCCTATACCCAGTAGCAAGAAAGATATCCAGTCTTTTCTCGGTCTGTGTGCTTATTATAGACGTTTTGTGCGAGACTTCTCTTCAATCAGTAAGCCACTTACTGGACTTACTGAGAAGGCCTCAAGGTTTGAATGGACACCGGAGTGTGACCGTGCTTTTCAGACCTTGAAGGAGAAGTTGACCCAGGCGCCTATACTAGCACAACCGAATGATCATGACCCATTTATCCTCGACACTGATGCCAGTCAATTTGCATGGGGGGCGGTCCTGTCACAGCTCCAGCATGGCGAGGAAAAACAGATGTTGCTGGTGAAGACTGCAGCCATACAAGCCATGGACATGGGACAGATTCAGGCAACCGATCCGGACCTGCAAGCAGTTCGACAGTGGCTAAGTTCTAGCGGTAGACCTGAGGCCGAATCATTGAGCTCGGCCGCCCCCACTCTTAAATCCTACTGGTCCATGTTCTCTTCCCTGGTCCTTAAGGATGGCGTTATCTACCGCCATTCCCCCAATCCTCCCTATCAGCTACAGGTGTTGGTTCCTGAGTGCTTACAGGCAGAAGTACTGAAGCACATGCACGATAGTCCGGCCGGTGGCCATTTTGGTATTGAGAAAACCCTCGCGAAGGTACGCGAGAGATATTATTGGGTAGGACTATCTGCAAGTGTTAAGCGCTACTGCCTTCGCTGCACAGTATGTCAGCAAAGAAAAGGGCCAATTCCTCGAACGAGGGCACCCTTACAGGTGCGAGTTTCTGGCTACCCGTTCGAGAGAGTTGCCGTTGACATACTAGGGCCACTACCTGTAACTGGTAATGGCAACAAATACATCCTAGTCATGATGGACTACTTCACCAGGTGGCCTGAAGCGTTTGCGATCCCAGACCAAACTGCTGAAACGGTAGCAGAAGTATTGGTCAGCCAAGTCTTTTCGCGATTCGGGTTATGTAAACAACTACACTCCGACCAAGGACGTAATTTTGAGTCCGCGGTATTTAAGGAGATTCTTCGCCGCTTTAGGATCGAAAAGACGCGAACCACTGCCCTACACCCTCAGAGTGATGGTCTTGTCGAACGTTTCAACAGAACCATCCTAGACTACCTCTCCAAATTTGTAGACAAACACCAAAAAGATTGGGATACCTACCTGCCTTTCCTTCTCCTTGCTTATCGCTCTTCGGTTCAAAAGTCCACGCAAAACACTCCCGCTTTCCTAAATTTGGGACGTGAACTTCGACTTCCTTTCCAATTACTAACTGGTGGGCCTCCAGATCAACATCTGCAGGATGTACCCACCTATGTAGAAAATCTTCAGGAAAGACTTTCGAAGGTCTACTCTTTCAACCGGTCACAGCTCACAGAAGCTAGTCGGAGAATGAAAGACCGTTACGATTTGTCCGCGAAAGCAAACCCTTTTAAAATTGGAGACTTTGTCTGGCTTTATAACCCCAAGAGAAAGAGAGGCTATAGCCCTAAACTACAACGAGACTGGGATGGTCCATACGAAATAATCGAATTGGTCACAGATGTCGTCTATAAAATTAAGCATAAGACTTCGAACCGAACAAGTGTCGTCCACCGCGATCGTTTAGCCACAGCAACTATCTGACGTTACTTTACCCCTTCTCATGTCCGTTTCTTTCCTAACCTTTTATTTTGTCATGTTTTCTTATCAGTCCACCCTCCTCACTCCCTCCTCCCTTCCGACGAGCCTAGATGTTTAATTAAATTAACTATTTTAATTTTATTTGTGCCGAACCTATTTACTGCGCAAAGCTTGTTTTTTCCTTTCTTTGCAGGTAAGCGCAGCAGCTGGAGGATTTCAGGATCCCACCAGGTCTACTCTAGTAATCCCTGCCTGTCAGCCACATCTAGACGCTCAGTTGGGACTTTGAGCTCTTAAACGGGGGGTCGTGTTGTAAACCTGAAAAAGAAAAAAAAAAGGAATAAATTAATCCATAAAATTTAATTAAATAATTAAAATTAAAATTAACATAACTTGTTGTACTTACCTTTACCTGTAACTTGTCAACACTTTGTTTACATTTTGTAATTTTTGACATTGTCACTTGAAACAGAAAATGTCATCATCTTCTTCTCTTTTTTACATAACAGATTCAGCAAAACACAACGAACGTTGTCACTGGAATTTTCTGTCAATCCGTTGACGTTACGGCGGGCAGCGAATTGATAGAGAATTCCAGAATACAACTGTTTACTTTGTTTTCTTTGTGTGACGAGCGTATATAAACAGGCTCGTCACAACACAGTAGAGTTTTTTTTACTTAAATTTTAAAGAGTGCGAAAGTAGAGTTGTGTTTTGTCTAAATTTTTTTTAAGTAGTTTTTTTAAAAGTAGTTTTTTTAAGTAGTTTTTTTTTAAAAGTAGTTCTTTTTAAAGTAGTTTTTTAAAAAGTAGTTCTTTAAAGTAGTTTTTTAAAAGTAGTTTTTTTTAAAAAAAAAAAAAAAGTAGTTATTTTTTTTAAAAAAAAAAAAAAAAAAAGTAAAATTGTTTTTTTTTTTTGTAAAAGAAATTTAAAAATTTTTTTTTTGTGAAATTTTTGTTAAATTTTTTTTTTGTTTGTGTGTTTAAATAAAAGGTTTTTTTTTGGTAAGTGAAAATTTTTTTTTTTCTTTCTTTATTCAAATTTGTTTCCGTCCCTTATTTTCTTTGTTTTTTTTTTCGTCATCATTCTTTTTTTTATCAAGGCTCCGCTCGGCCTCCTAATTTTCGTCCTCTGTTCCTTTCTTTACCCTTTTTTTGGGCTGAATTTTGACCCTTTCTCCTTTTCTTTTTACGGAAAAGGGTTAAAGAAAAGAACATAAAAAAGAAAAATTCAATTTTTTACAACAATATATCTTCATTAAGATTTCAAAGATATCACCAACCATTTAAAAGATGTGCATATACAACAAAATGTAAACAAAACATCATTGAAACATTGGCAATAAAAAATGCCATTCAAACTTCGAACCTAATTTTAAATTTTGAAAATATGGGTTGATTGAAAGTCGTTATAAAACTAAATGTCGTAGAGGGCTACGTTTAGAATCATCAGAGATTTCATCATCATCTGAATGTAATAAGATTAGTTTTTAAAAAATTATTAAAACTTATGCATTAAATGTATTTCTATTATTCAATAGTGGATCAAGACTTGCAAACAGAAAAAGCCAAAAGAATTCAGTGTTCTTTAAAACATAACAGGGATAATTGGGAAGATATAGAAAAAGGCTGGTCTGATTCATTTGAATATCGTAGTAGAGTTTTCAAACAAGCGGGAGGCAATATTAAAGTCATCCTCGAAGAATGGTCATCTCTTACATTAAAAAAAGGGTATACATTGGTACGTTCTATACTTCTAATTTCATTGTATAGTATGTTTATTGTTTTAAATCTAGCATTTTCAATTTTCTTACTATCATTTGTAGGCATAGCAGCGGTAGCGGTACTGTATATGTATTACTATTATTATATATATTACTACATTACAAGTATTATGTACTATATTATATTACATTGCAATTATCATCTAATTGCAATGATGCTATTTTAAGATGAGAAGTTGTTTGACCGCTATTTAAGAGTACTTATCAGCATCATATGCTGAGCATCATGTACTGTTATCAAGTAAGGCTAATTGAATGACCGGTAATCGAACCAAAAACAGTCTCACTTCTGCTATCAAATAAAAATGATGTAATGTTATCAATAATCAAGCATTTTATTTAAATAATAAAATCTAAGTTGTTCCAGAAATTTTACTTCCAACACATTATGACTCACAATTTTTCTATGTTTTGAAAATAGATCAATAATCGAATTGAGACTAGTCGACAAATTACATACAAAAAAAAAAGACGACATGTTTCAAAACAATTATTAATTTATTTTCGAATTTTTCAAATTAATATAGATATATTTTTTTGTTTTTTAGATTGAACAAGATTTCAAAAAAATATATCCTGAGAAAGAGTTGTGTTTGTTTTCATCGTGGGAAAGCTTTTGTATAAAAATAACAGAGTATTTTAAAAAACATATAAAAAATACTCACGCAAAAAATTTATTAAAATTGTTAAATAGTAACATAAATGGTAATTATACTTAAAATTAAAGAATATAGTAACGTAGGCATGTAACACGTAACTTATTATTATTTTTTCTAGAAAATTCAAGGGACTGCATAATTATTATTTTGTTGTGCAGTATATTTTAACCCCAAGGAATCATATCAAAGACAAAAACGGAGGTACGTGGAAGCCAACTTCATCAGATTGCCAAAGGAGTTTAATTCTTCGTGTTAATGTAATATTCCTATTATAATTTCAATTGAAACATTTTTAAAAATCTAATTTATTTTTACACAGAGTGCCAACGACACAAACCCATCAATTGAAAAACTTCGAAAAGAATACGATGCGCTTGGACTGACACTACAACCTTTAATAGTCGCTGTTAGATCCGACTGGACAAATGTTGAAGAATTTGAAGTAAGAGTTTATAATTTAAAATACGTATTTTCAAGTTTTTTAAAAGCGTTAGATACATGCTATAAAGTACACCACGTTTTAGACCTTTGTTATTCTAAAGCGTCTTACTTCGTTTGGCTTTTCATACAGAAATACTTTTTTAATATTAATATTAAATGCGACAAAATGTCAGCCTTAGTTTCCACTTTAATATCTGATTTGAACAACTAAACTTATTGTAAATTAGTCATAAATTAAAATGTCGGGTGTCAATATTAACTGTACTGTAAATTATAAACTTTTTTGAGATATCTGAACTGTAAATGTGAAATAATGATATGTTTTAAATGTAAGAAACAATTTGGGTCTTTAAAAATTTTATTCGCACATTTCAAATTAGAACATAAATTCCACTCATACAGTGATTTTATATGTGGACAAGATGATTGCCCACGCACTTTTCAATCAATTTATTCACTGAAAAGACATATTTTAAAAAAACATAATCATATAAATACTAGTGTAGAACCTATTATTGTTTTAGATAATAAAGAAACACCCGTTTTAGATTCGACTGCCGAACCAATTAATCAATCGATATCAAATGTAATTAACGTGAAGGACATTTGTAATAAAAGTAGCTTTATGTTTGTTTTAAAACTACATAATGAAAGTACTCTTAATAGACAGCAAGTTACAAAAATTGTAAAATACGTACACGAATTTTTTTTATATCTTCAGTAGTCGAAATTTTAGAAGAAATACGTCCAAATGTTTGTGAAAATAAATCCAGTGATTTTGGTGATCTGATTGAATTTTGTAAGAAGCCTTTTGAAAATTGCGATACTGAATATAAACTAATTTCGTTATTAGAAAAAAGAAATATATTTACGCAACCAGTATCAATAAATTTAGATCCAAATTTACCGACAGGATTAAATGACGATTATCACGATACAATTAAAATTACAAAACTAAATATGAAAGAAAATTTCAAAAACTTCTTTTTAGAACTGCCCAGTGTTTTTGAAGAAATACTAACTGAAATGCAAAAGTATGAACAAAGTACAGATAATAAAATTATTAACTTTACACAAGGATAATTGTGGAAAAGCAAGTTTCGAAAATTTAAAAGTAAAATAGTAATACCTTATTTTCTATACGCCGACGATTTTGAAATTAACAATGCATTAGGTGCACATGCTGGTCAGTATTCAGTAGCAGCAACATACTGTCAATTTCCTTGTTTGCCCGCTGAGTATAAATCCAGAAAATCAAAATCCAGAAAATCGAAAAAAATTTTTATCCAGAAAATCAAAAAAAAAAAAAAAAATACAAAAATAGTGTAGTGTAATGTATATACATAGCTATACATATATGTATACACATATATACATATATATTTGCACATAACAATTAAAACTACACCAATCTTCGGTACCAATAAACCCAATGTATGAATGATGTGTAAAAAAAATATACACACAACCACACAACCATGATCTATATAAGAATCAAATCACTATAGCCTGACGTGGCATACAGTCCATTTCATATATACATATAATAGTAAATAAATAGAATATGAACAACAAAAGACTACTATAGCCACTCATGTCGGGTACATAAAGTTAGTAATGTTAAAGGAAAATATACATCAAAGATAATATAGTTCTTCGTCTCAATAGATGTTCTTTTTAGTGTAAGTGGTAATTTTTCCAAAAACGACACACTCACATATATGATAAAGATCGAAAAAGCTTCATCAAAATCAAAAAAGTTTTTCAAAATTTTTCGAATTGCTTTTAGTTATGTGCCCTGTACACAATTATAATGATTTCAATAAATGTGTCTGACAGTCTGTGATATAATGGAATTGTTTTTGTAAATCGAGTTATCAAAACTAATTGTGTAGACGGACCATAGTGTTTCGAATTTGTTCTCATTTATTATAAATGTTTGCTCTCACAAATGAAATGAACACCTGTCAATGTTTTGCAGCACTAAACAATACACAATGCTATTTAAAATGTACATTTAATTCATATGATATTCCACACATATAAGTGTTATTTATATGTAAATGTATATTTTGAGTATTGAAAATAGAATAAATGAATATCATTGGCTGGAAAATATAAATATAAATTTGAACATTTTTGAGAGATTTTGATCATATATATTTATTTTCCATGTATGGTTTATGCTCGTGCATAAGGATTTGTAAAGATCCATATTGAATTGAAGACGATCTCGTATAAATACATACACAAATCATATAACATGAATAAACAACGTTTGATATAACCAAAGACCGAATATATAATATATTATATCATGGTATATTATATTGGTCTTTGGTATAACATTAAATGCGATGTAAAAACTAATTCTAATACAATTTTAAAAATTAGAGTAAAAAAAATGTAACCGGCCGGTTTACATAATAAGTTGTAGACATGAATAACAACATGACAACATGCTGCTTGCTTATGCATAACAACAAATACTATAGGTGTAAAATGAATATTATATTGAATGAATGAATATACTATTTATGTGATATATATGAATGAATTTATACATCTATATAAATATATGGTCTTTTGTACACACACAAGTGTAATGATAATAAAAATAGATTAAAATTAAATGATATATACGATACCAGGATCTGTAATGTATATATATAGTATCCATGAATTACCTTGATATAATTTATTCATGAAATTATTTGTTTATAATGTTAAATAAGCACCTGTTATTTAGTGATTGATAATTTGAACTATTTTCTTATAAAGTAAAATTTTTTTATATTTTACATAGATACAAGAATATTTATTAATTACAAAGGCCCTAAAAAAATCAAATAAAAATTTGGACAGGCATTAGGCCTCAATCTACGAAGAAAACATTTAGAAAATTAAATCGCTGAGAAAAGGATTTGCTTATTTTTAACCTTTTTTAACATGATCTAGTGGATCTAGAATACATGTTACACTTACACACACTCAATTCTTATTTAAACTCTCGGTCACTTGGACGACAGTAATCAATGCAATACTGTGAAATAATATATTATAATATAATGTAAAATTATATCAATATTTTTTAGGTATTCAAAGTAAAAAAAATATATCAAACGATCATACATATGTTTCTTTTCTATTATGTGTAATAAAGATATATATCCTTGGATCTGTGAGTGATATTATCTACATACTAACATATAGACATATATTAGTATTTTACACTACCTGCATAGAACAAATACTGTAAGGTTAGTGTTCAATACTAACATCGTAAGGATAACGATCTGTGATAATATTATAATTGTACTGAATCCTCTCAATCATGATGACCTAACATATGGATTTATACTTCTTACCATATATATCTAATATTTGATATACATATATACATATATTGTTCGTGTAATTAAGTACATGTGTATTCTATTGTTTTTTTATAAATATTTAATAATGTACCTGAATTACGTTTGTATGAATGAAGCTAGTAGTCGGTGTGTAGGAAAAATATGTATCTTACTCAAACCCACACAAACGTGTAGCGGGTATGAATGAGGATGATATGAAAAAACTATATAGTACCAAAATGGTATGGTTTTTTTTTAAAAATTTTTTCATACTGTTTATGATATTAAAAATTTAAACGAAATAGGGTTGAAAATTAAAGATTTTGATTCTCTCTCGCGAAATGTTACTTTAGTTTTTGATGAAATGGCAATTAAACCAGACCTTAGATATAATATTTTTAGTGACCAAATAGAAGGTTTCGAGGACGACGGTGAAACACGAACTAACAAATTAGCAAAACACATATTAGTTTTCATGGTTCGTGGTATTTTTAAAAATTTTAAATTTGTTTTAAATTATTTTACAAAAACAAATAATTATTAAAAATATAAAATTATTAACTCAAATAGGATTTCATGTTCGTGCAATAGTTTGCGATCAGGGTTCTAATAATCGTAGCGCGGTAAATACATTGAAAATTAAAAATTCGGACAATTTTTTTTCAATTAATATAGATAATGTTAAAAAAAATTTATATTATTTTCGATATTTGTCACGGGTTCAAAAATTTACGCAACACAAATATGAAATATAGTATTCTCGACGGTTCTACTAAAAATTCAAAAGTTATTTGCAATTGGAAAATTTTTAAAGAATTATTTGAGCTAGAAAAAAATCCATCCAATGTTACGCGCTGTAATACAAAATTAACTAGATCTCATATTTACCCTAATTTCGTCGAAGTGATGAGAGTCAAACTGGCTACGCAGATTTATAGTGCAACCACCACAGCTGCAATTAGGACTTACGAAAAGCAAAATATGTTTTCTGCAGATGTAATGACATACGCGTCAACTGCTGCTAATTTCATTGATAGAATGAATAAACTTTTCGACGCCCTCAATAGTAAGTCCTTCAAAAATCAAAATGTTTTTAATTCTGCCTTGTGCTCTTTGAACCCTCCAAGAATTCATTTAGAACGTATGAAAGCATATCTTCAAAATATTAAAATTGATACTTCATCTACTATTTATTGGAAGGATGGAATGATTCAGACAATTTCTGCTATAACATCACTATACAATGACTTAACATCGGAATTTTCAATTCGATATTTATTAACTGCAAGATTCAATCAAGATGTTATAGAGAATTTGTTCGCTTTTATCCGATCTCACGGAGGTTATAATTCACACCCATCAGTTGAAGAAGTAAATTATATAATGGCAAAAATAATGTCCTTTCGGTTATGTTTCAGATCATCAAATTCAAATTGCGAATCCGATGATGACTACTTTCTCACATTAAATTCTGAATCAGAGGAAGGTAATACTGATTCGAGTGTGCGAAGCCAATTTCAGACTCCACAGGCTTCCACTTCCACTTCTGATCCCCAACTCAATAATAATTGCAGCGACGACAGTTCCTGGACAGAATTTATTGAAATTTCTTCAGAGGATGTAATTGCACTAGAGTTTGAGATTACAGCTGACATTGCATCACGGAGATATTTTGCTGGATATGTTCTGCATAAATTTTTTTCAAGAATCGGTTGTTCACATTGTATTGATAGATTCGTAAATAAGAATATACGCTTATGTCACGATTCTGAAATTCTAATTCATTTTAGAAATTATTCCCTTGATTCCGATTTTGGCAGTCTCTATAATCCATCCGAATAATTTTTTGATTTATTTAACTCTCTTCTAAAAGTTTTTCAAAACATATTCAAAGAAAATAAACATATTCGTCATTTAAAAAAATATATAATTGAAAATTTTTTAAAAGAATATGAGTCATCTTTTCCAGCAGTTTTAGATAAAAATCAATTATGTTTCGATCACACATTGAAATTATTAGATTTCACCTTAATTGTTCTTATTAGGAAACATTGCGCTTCTGAAGTTGATCGTTTGAAAATTAAAAATTCAGTTACATCTAAACTCAAAAAACTATAATCCCTTATTAAAATCACACAACTTATGAAAAGAAAAGGCAAAATGAGAAAAGGTAATGAAAAATGAAAATAAAAAAAAAATTACAATCAGCTAATAATTAATTCATAATTTCAGATATTTTTTTTTATATCATTTTTTAAAAAATGAAGTAGAGGATTAGGCCTACTGGGGAAACCTCTTTGACTCTTCTCTAGTAAAAAAAAGGTTATAAAAATTATATTTTTCTGTTTTTTTTATCAGGAGAAGGATCTAAAAAAAACGCGTCGTTGACCCTACCTCAAAGGTGATGTGGAAATGGGTTAAAATATTAATGTGAAATCATAATAAAGATATAAATAAAAATTTAATACTTTATATCATTGCATTTTTTTTTCTTATCATCGTTGTTTTTTTTTTTTTTAAACACACATCTCTTGTTCGTTATTATTATAAAAGCAATACCTTCATTTTGTATGTAAATACATACTTTAAATATAATATTGTACTTATTTTCTGATCTTGGTCGTTTTTTAAGATATTTATGCTTAGAAATGTAATATATTTTGGTTAACCGATAATCCTTTGATACTAAATATAATATCTTATACTTTTGATTACAACTAATTTCTTTTTCAATTTCATTGCTGTTATTGTTTTATAAAAATTTCAATATAATAAAATAATTTTTCTTTGTTTTTATTTAAGAAGTTTTGGTGATTGAGGATGAATGGTATGATAAAGTTATGAATATGAATACAGAAATAAAATAATAGTGTAATATACCCAGTATATATGGTTTCATAAATTATATTATATGTAATATCATAAATTTCATAAAATATATGTACTATGTAGAATTTCAATTTCTAAAAATAACTATGGGTACCGTAGATTTTTGATAATAATTTGTATATTAGAGAAAATATACGGTACTTACTAGTATATAATCAATACAATAAATTATGTAATTATCATATTATACGAGATCATGTAGCAGGTAGAATTCAGTTCAGTTAGTACATTGGTGCCGGTAGTAATAAATCAAATGTATAATAAATGTATAAATCAAATGTGTAATAAATAAAAGTGGTTTTTTTAAAATAAAATAATTTCTTTTTTTTGTATAATTAAAAAGTGACCCTTACAATAGAAATAAAAATTAATATTTGTTATTACGGTATTAACTTATCCTCATCTGTTGCATTATTGAGATATACCAAATAATTAACACAATGTATACTAATGGCTATTATTATGCAAATTATTAAAAATAATGTACAGTATATAATGTACATAATGTATATAAAAATATATTTTTTATTATAATATTAAGAATTTTTTTTACTAAATTTTACAAGTTGAAAATACACAAGAATTTGTTATTTGTAAATAACATACAATATACAAAAAAAATTAAAATCTATTTTTTACGTAAAACACGTTTTTTTTTATTTCAAAATAAACCATTTTACTTCTAAAAAAGATAGTAAATATTACTTTTTTAACGATAACTATAAAGTTAATTACCACATATAATAATCAAAATAACAAAAAAAAAAAATAATAATCAAAAATTTTCCTACATTACGTTCATTTTATGAAATAAAAATGATTTATTTTGAAATAAAAAATTTTTTTTTTTAATTAAAAAAAGGCATCTTACACATAAAAAAGTATATATGTATATGAAAATTTGTTCAATTGATTATTTTTAATCAGAAAATTTTTATTTTCATGACTAGACTTATTTATGTAATATTATTTAATCGCAGCAAGAAATTTATATAACATATCTACGTACTGTTTTAAGAAAAGGAATACCTTTTATTATAATATTAAAATAAGTGATTTCCCACGCGAACAATGACCTTTATACATATGTACATTCCATACCTATTTTTCATTTATAATATGTACACAAGTGACAAGTGTTAAAATAACTCAAATAAAGTGAAAATGAATGAAAAAAAAGTTTTGAATTTGTGTGAGAAGTTTAAGAGGGCAATGTACTGGGAGTAGTGAAAATCGCTAACTTTGGTACCAAATATCTCGGTTGTTTTTGGGCCAATTTTCTTGAAATTTGAAACAAAGAAGCATCAATCAGTTTTGTTGGGAATAATGGAAGTGGATTTTTGAAAAAGGTTTTTGTTTTTGAGATATATGGCATCAAAGTTTGAAAATTTTCAAAATTTCACCCACTTTGGTACCAAAAAAGTCATATTAAATATTATCCGATTTTCTTCAAATTTCGAACATATATAGTTTGAAGGAATTTATTGGGAATAATGGAGCCACTTTTTTGATTTTTGTCCTTATTAGTCCTGTATAACGCTTTGAAGAAAGAAGGATTTTTTCAAAAAATGTATAGATTTTATATGTAATTTTTTATTGGTATATGATTGCGTATTGTACTGAAATTTTCATATAAGGTAATTTGAATGTTCTTTTTTCGATTTCGAAGTAGAAAAATAAAAGTTTTTACATTATTTCAGAATTATTAGTAATATAAAATTCCTATTTTTCACAAAAATTTTGTCACAGATAATAAAAATGTTTTGCATAACTCTTGGCTCTAAATATATCAATTTTTCACCGATACGTTTATTCATTTTATATGAATAAAAATATTATATATGTGTGAGTGGTACAAACAATAGCAAACCATAGCAAAGCATTCACTTGCTATTATGATGTACATGTATGTACAATGTATATTGTGTATAATGTGTATAATAAGCACTAAGAATAAAGTACCTGGAGTAAGGCGTAACCTAATGATATTGTATATTGTATGAAGATATATATAAGCATTAGATGTATAGATATATATATGTATAAGATATATATATCTATAATATAAGATATATAAGATATATATATACATATCTTTGGTAATTTGGTGATATACCATATACATAATTTTGTTTGCAGGATACTAGATAGTAAGATAAGTATAATTATTGTGTTATATATCTACTACCCCATGTAGTACAATATATATTATAAAAAATATGTAGCATGAATATTTTTTGTACTGTATGACTGATTATCTGGATATTTGTAGTTTTTCAACCTGTGCATGTGTAATATAATTTTGTTTATAGGACTGTAGATGGTCGGGATTTTGATATTTTATCAATTCCCTAACGACACTAACTCCAACCCTATAACGCAATGCTTATATTGTAATGTAACAATAAATAAACCAGAAAACTAGTTTAGTTATGATTATGCATATTATATATTATACACAATACAATATACATCACGATAGCAGACAAGCTATATAAGATATGTTTTTCAATGATTATACACTGTTTTTTTTGCATCGTTTTGCTATATGCGATGTTTTTTTTTCCTGAACATTTTTTTTGCTTCATCTATCTTCGGTCATCATATAATATAAGAATTGAAAAGATTTTGGGTTAGATACGCCCTTTAGATACCCATAAAATTTACAAATAAAAGAAAAAGAGGACTAGTATGAAATAAATAAAAAAAAAAACACAGAAAGTAAAGTAACATAATGACAAAAATTGCAATGATTAGTAAATGTTAACATACATACTTACATTATGAGTAGAGAAAAAGTGCATAATTATTGTTTGTGTATACCTACATCAAGTTTATATCTTTTATATAAATAATAAATAATATAAAAAAATAGTATGTAAGAATGGCATGCAAATTTCTATGATGTATGCCGTGGTATGTAAGTATGTATGTAAGTATGTATGATTTTGATTTGGTTTGGAATGAGACAGAATTTTGTATATTGTATATTATTAGTCAATGATAATGCTCTTGGTAATTTCCTTATTTCTATTCTATATTATTAGTGGAGTCAATAATTAAAATGACAACATTTTATGGAAAATGATGAATTTTTTTCCTAAATATTACATTGATATAATGTATAGTTGGAAAATAATACTGATTCCTTACATAATAATATAAACTAAAATAAGTTATTTTCATAATTACCATATAAAAATAAAATAAACAGATAAAAAATATGAAATCATATGTGCGGTAAGTAAATTAGTTGTACTGGTTGTACTGACCTGCCTCACAAAATTGAAATATAAAACATTGATCTGTGAAATACTGACAGAGTAAATGAAAAGAACAATATTGCATATTGAAATGTACATAAATACAGTATTATACAGTATACTGTTCACATCTTATGAACAGTCAAAACAACAAAATGTATACAAGGAGAATAGATAATATATAATATATATATATATATATATATACATATAATTTTTCAGTTTACTTTCCATATACAAAAACAAATCATATCCTATTCATTCAATAAATAAGAAGAAGTAAAATTGAGTAGAAAGAAAAGAAATAGGTTGGAATTGTTTGCGTTGTTGCTGTTGGTATAATTTCTGTATGCCACCACGAGTACGGTCTTCAGCTCAGCTTGAAGAATAGATCACAAACACATGCAAACTCATAATTTTGTTTGTAGTGAATAGAAATTTCAATGTAGTTGTTTTGATTTCGATTTTTTCTTTGAGTACATGCCAGCCTTAATGGAAAGGATGTACCTACATTTGAACTACACCCGGCGACAAAGAAATGTCCGAGCTCTTAAAACTAGAAATTTTTGGGAAATTCCTTATTGCTATATGGTTTAACAGTTTATTGGATGCAATAAAATTTTAAATAAATGTTGTACCTGAATATCTTTAATGTTCTGTTCATGTTTTCTAAGCATCATTTGTGTTTAATGTGTTTGGAAGTGAAGTTTAAGAAAAATAGTTAAAATTTTTTAAAATAGTTTTAGAAGAAGTTTCAATATTATGGCTCGGGTTAAAAAATTAAATAGTGAAGAAAAAGTGAAAATAATTACATTACATAATGAAAATTATAATAACTGTGAAATAGCTCGTCGTATTAAGTGTAGTGAAAAAACTGTGAGAAATTTGATTAAAAAACTTAGAGCTACAGGCAGTGTAGAAAGAAAAAAAGGTTCTGGGAAAAATAAAAAAACTAGTGAAAGAGATGATAGACTTTTAAAACGTTTGTGTTTGAAAAATCGCTTTGCTTCGGCTGTTGAATTGAAAAGACAATTTGAAAATATGAGTTCAGCCAGAATATCAGTTCGAACAATTCAACGGAGGCTTAATGAAATGGGTTTGTTCTCTAAAAAACCCGCAAAAAAGCCTCTACTTTCTAAAAATATGAGGAAAAAAAGGCTAGAATGGGCCAAAATTCATGCCGATTGGACAGTAGAAGATTGGAAACGAGTCATATTTTCAGATGAATCGAAATTCAATCTTCTTGGACCTGATGGCGTGCAGAGAGTAAGAAGGAAAAGAGGTGAAAGATTAAATGATGATTGTATTGCAGCCACAACCAAACACTCTCCATATGTCATGGTGTGGGGAGCAATAACATCTGCTGGAGTAGGCCAAATAATCATGTTGGAAGGCATGGTTAATGCAAAAAAATATATTGAAATAATTGACGAAGGTGTTATTCCAACATATTACGAATTATCTGCAAAAATATCGGATCCAGTATTTCAAGATGATTCGGCCCCATGCCACAGAGCGAAATGTGTAATGATTAAACATTTATAATTTGGATTTAGAAAGTTTTTTTTAAATTTCTAGTCTTTTTTTATTTCTCCTTTTTTTGATAGGTCAACAGCTATAAAGAGAAACTAGGCTTGTGTTCGCTAGATTGGCCAGGAAACTCTCCGGACCTGAACCCGATTGAAAACGTATGGAGCATCATGAGTAGAAGATTGAAAAATTCCAAACCAGGAAACACAGAAGAACTAAAAAATTTTATCGAGAAAATTTGGTTCGATGAAATCAGTGAAAACATATTGGAAAACCTATATAAATCTATGCCCGACAGATTAAGAAAGGTAATCCGTGCCAAGGGAGGTCATATTCATTATTAAAAAAATAAAACATTTATAAATTCTAAATACCATGTAAATATGTAATCAATTAAATATAGTTTTAAAAAAATATTTTATACCTGTGTAATATTAAAAAAAAAACAATAAAAACTTTTAAATTACTAGTTTTTTTTTACCTGTATTTTCTCATACATAAAAATTGAAATTTCACATTTTATGCGGTACAACCTACAATGAGTTTATAATTTTATTCTATGTTAATAAAAATGGTTTGAAATTTACACTTTCTGTCTAAAAATTTTGAAAATAGATGAAAAAAAGTAAATCTACATATTCAAGGTATATTTTGTAAAAAAAAATAGCACTTGTGGTATTCTTTTCTCAAAATTTCATAAAATAGAGCAAGTCGGACATTTCATTGTCGCCGGGTGTACATACATAATCTAAATGTAATTATGTCTTGCATTGCCTAAGTCAATGAACGGCAAGTAACAAGCAAAATACAGTACATATTAATATTTACATTGATATGTAGGTATATATAACACATAATGTATAAATTTGTTACAAAATCAACTAAGATGTGAAAACATATAGCCAAAAAATTTATACACTATGTATAGCATAAGAATCTATACATTCTACCATATTTTACTTATTCAAGTATGTATACAAATACTAAATAAGTGATGATACTAAAAAGAACTCATAAATATGGTATAGTACTGCATGAAAAAGTGTATATTATGTACAATGCATGTAATTATGATGTATGCATATGTAAAAACCTCTGTTGCCAAATATTCTACAATCCTACATCAGACAATAATGTAGGTAGATCTATACAAGTAATACATGTATAATCAAAGACCATATAAATGTATACAGTACAGTACAAATGCTACAGTAATTATAATGTAATGTATATATACGTAAAAACCTCTGTTGCCAAATATTCTACAATCCTACATCAGAAAATAATGTAGATCTATACAAGATACAAGTAATACATATAACCAAAGACCATATAAATGTATATATTTATATGGTGTCTTTTGATATAAATACAATTCTATATATGTATTTCAATTAGAAGTAGTAGTAGTAATTTATGTCAGATCATATAGCACGCGACAAGGCATATATTAACATAACAGCACATACATACATATATAAAAATACATGAAATATGAAATACCTCCTTTCTCAAGTCATTCATATATTAAATACGACGATCAACTCAATACAATAAAAAAAAATTGTAAACAGCCCTATTGTCAATTGTTGTATTCATAAAGCATTTGCGTACAAAATATCCATTTATTTTTACTTATTCAAGTATAATATCATTTCAAGGGCGCGTTCACAAACGTTACTATAGTTAACTATAGTTAACTATAGTTATCATTTGTCGTTCAGAATGGTAGTGGTATAGTAAAACATAACTACCAACATAACTTTTTAGCGTTCATAAACATCTGTAGTAAAGTAAATTTTTAACTATTTGATGTCAAAAACTAACCCTGCTCGAGAGCATGGTTAACGATAGTAACGATAGTAAACCTTTAAGTGGTAATGACATTGACAATAAAAAAATCGTTTGTAATTTAATTTTTTGTTGTGAATTGTGAAAATTTCAATTTAATTAATTTGAAATTAATTAATTTTGTTTTAAACTTCATTTGTAAAAAATAATTAATTTTTGACAAACAAAAAATATAAAAATTATAATATGTAAAAATTTTTTAAACTTGACTTGACAGCTGAATGATAATTTATTGCTACTACTATGGTAAAAATGGCGTTCAAAAACCACTTGAAGTTAACATAACTATGGCTGTAGTATAACATAACTTTGCTTAAACTATACTACACCATGACTATGATTAAAGTAATGTTCATGAACGCACCCCCAATAAGTGATGGTACCACTCTAAACCATATAAAATTTAGTAAACCAGTCATGCAACTCACAAACTAATAAGCCCAAAATACATTCGATGCGGTCGTGAGTTGTAAGAATCTTATAAAATCACAACTAATAGAAAATATACAGAATTCTTACAACTTGAAATACATTCGCTGCGGTTATAAGAATTCAACGCAAAGATTGTTTCGATTTGAAAGTCATGAGTTTGCGTTCGAATAAAATGATGAGAGAAAGCTTTTTCAGTCTTTATTTTTTCGTGCGCATTTTGATTTTCACGCTTTGCCTTTAAAAATGTTTTTATATGAAATACATGTTTATTTTTTTCACTTTCAGTGTTTAACGGTTTTGTCCAAACTCTTTTCTTTTGTCTTGTTTTTAGCAGAGCTATTCCTAATGCTAATCCCAATACCAATTCTATATTTTCACCTATGATTAAAAATTTCTTTAATTAATTAAAATTTTAAAAATTTCTACAATTAATTAATTTGTGTATTTATTAAAGATTTTCTTTATTGTATTTTTATAAACCAATTAATCTAATATTCATAAACTAAACAAATCACATCTAATTACAATTTTCAATGATAAGTTTAAGTTGTCTTACAACTCACGACCGCAGTGAATATATTTCAACTCTCTTGTGGTAGTTTAGAGCTTTTGCTTACGACTCACGACCGCAACGAATGTATTTTGGGCTTAATTCTTCTACACCCTGCATCAAAAAAAACCCTCGACTTCCATTTTTTAACAAAATTAACAGGTAAACTCCCTTTTTTTGCAAAGAAAGGGTATATTTAAATGGTTGATGTGTTTAACTAGGGGGTATAAAAGCAAGTAATTCGTTTTTTTACGTTCATTTGTTTTAAAAATTTTGCCGTTATAAGTAAAGTGTGAAAAAAGTGATTTATAATGAGTTCATATAAACAATTAACTGTGATACAGAAAGCGTCGATAGTAACTTTATTTGAAGAGGGATACTCAAAATGTGAAATAGCGCGTAGAATAGGGTGTAGTGAATGGACAGTTAGAAGTGTAGTTAAAAAATTTGGAGAAACGGGGAGTGTAGAGAGGAAAAAAGGCACTGGAAGGAGAAGGGCCACTACCAAACTAGAAGATAACCATTTAAAGTTGATGTGCTTGAGAAATCGATTCGCCTCATCTTCCGAACTGAGGAAAGAACTCGCACAAGTGCAAGAAAAGCCAGTCAGTGTTAGCACTATACAAAGAAGGCTCAGAGAAATGGGCCTAGAGTCTAGGAGGCCCGCTAAAAAACCTCTTCTAACAAGGAAGATGAGGCAACAAAGGCTCGAATGGTGCAAGGAACACAGAAATTGGTCGTTAGAAGACTGGAAAAGGGTCATTTTTAGCGATGAATCGAAATTTAATTTGATTGGACCGGATGGCTCCTTGAACGTAAGGCGTAGAAAAGGAGAGCGATACAGTGACGAATGCATTTTGCGTACAGTGAAGCACTCTGCATATATTATGGTCTGGGGAGCAATAACGGCTCATGGAGTTGGGAGTATTTTGATTACCAGAGGTCCAATAGACGCTAAAAAATACAAAGAAATCATAGATGAAGGTGTTATACCAACAATTGAACAACTGTGCGCTGAGGTTTCGGACCCCGTATTTCAAGACGATTCGGCCCCATGCCATAGAGCTCGTATTGTAAGTTATTTCACCCCAAAAATTTTATTTGAACGTGTAAAAATTACTAATTTCATTGTTTTTTATTTACAGATCAAAAATTATAAAGAAGAATTGGGTATTTCGTCTTTGCCATGGCCTGGAAACAGTCCAGACCTGAACCCAATTGAAAACGTATGGGCAATCATGGGGAAAAAGGTCAAGGAGGAAAAACCACAAAATGTGGAAGAACTGGAGAATGTTATTATGGACGTGTGGCACAACAAAATAGATCAAGAGATGATAGGAAACTTGTATGATTCGATGACGAAACGAGTTACATCTGTTATTAAAGCGAAAGGAGGTTCAATAAAATATTAGATAATTTTTAATATAAATAGTACATTAAATGTTTTATATTTCTAACTACAATTTAATTATTTGTTATTTTACTATATATTCACGCCTTTTCTCATGAAATTCCTGGAAGGTAGTTGGTTATTAAATCCTATCTTACCTGTAATACCCAAATATCACTCTAACAGTTTTTGATTGCCTTTCGGTGTTTTTTATGATTCATTTTATTCTGAGAAAAATATACCTGTAAGAATGTCTTGATTTGTCTTAAAAGTAAATTACTACCTTTAAAAAGAAAATTACATCAAAAAATCCACATCTTAGGTATTAGGAATAACCAATAATAAAAAAATAGATTAAAAATTGCAACTCGAGGGTTTTTTTGATGCAGGGTGTATATAAATATTCTTATTTTTCTCTCATATTTACATCCCTCCTGTATTATAAACTTTCGCTCTTTTTCGATATTGTTTCGAAAAACTTTTTCGATCTTTATTTTTGGCAAACATACAAACATTTAAATAAAAAAAATGAAATGGTTCATCTAGTAGGACTGTATTATCTTTGATATACATACAACTACACAACAATGTATCAATTTAAAGCTCGCCACTCTATCGTGTTGTATTGCCATGTATTGCCTTGTTCTGCTGATAAAAACAATTTCATGTTGAACATTCAGTCTAGCTGTTACTGTGGTAGAACACAGACGTGTTTTTGGTTCGCTTGTGAAAGTAATTGTTTTTTGTAAAATTTTAAATGGACGCTTTTTTCAGAATTTATTTTATAGTGAAATAATTAAATTTTTATGTGTTAATAAGGACGCCATAGTGCAGTATTTAAATTAATTAGGAAACTTTTATAAATATAATTTTATTTTATAGTGAAAATAATTAAATTTTTATGTGTTAATAAGGACGCCATAGTGCAGTTTTTAAATTAATTAGGAAATTTTTATAAATATGTGTGATATAAGGACTCACTTCAGTTTTTACAATTAATAATAATATTAAATAGAATTTAGAGTACCAAAATCAAGTTTTAAAAAGGACGCCATAGTGCAGTATATCTTTATATATATAAAAACAGTGGAAAATTTTTAGATTTATGACGCCTGTCGTCTGTATATTTAAATCAAGTACAGCCACGGCTGATAAAAGTATAGGGTGAACCCACCCAAAGTGAAAGGTGTAAAAAAAAAAAAAATCAGGAAAAACAGGGTGTAAAAATAAGTTTTGTGGAATGTAAAAAATAAAAAATATTTTTTTAAGAAAAGGAGACTTTAAAAATAAGACAGAACAAAAACTAAAACAAGAACCAATAAATAAAATAATAATAAATACAACAAAAGAAAGTTCAGTTTAATAATATTTACAGGTTCCATCTTATCAATAGAAGAACTAGATTCCAACTCATCAACAGCAGATCTAGGTAAGATGAGTTCGCCCCCCGGGGTGGACCAAAACAGGTTTTCCCTCCTTGGGGTGGAAAACCAAAATCATCCTCTTAAAAAGAGGAAAGTACCAAAGGGCAGGAGGGAATTTATTGGACTTCAATCCAATATTAATTTTCCCCCTCTATTTGAAAAATCGGCCCCAACCGATGATTCCAAATACATCCTCATCAGCTCTAAGCAACCAGCAAGCCCCCCATCAGATGATGGAAAAATTAAATATTGTAGAATGGAGGAGTTTAACATTTTTTTCGTGTTGAAAGCCCTCACTGCAATATCTCATGAAATACAAGATGTCGACTGGAGGAACGATGGTCGCATCCAATTACTAGTCAAATCCAAGGCGATAGCCGAAAAATTCGTAAATAAGACTCAGCTTCAACTTATGGGCAATACATCGATTCCAATCCACGTGGAATATGTTACAGCTCTTAACACGTCCAGAGGAGTCATCTCTTCCTCTGTATTAAGATTTGTTTCAGAGAAGGACATAGTTGAAGACCTGGCCATCCATGGAGTAATAGGAGCTAGACAGATCCGTAGACAAGGGACGAATGAGGCCACAGGCACAGTTGTCCTTACCTTTGACCACCACTCCATCCCATCCCACGTCAAGCTTTGTGGTGTTTTTCGGGTCTCTGTTAGGGAGTACAAAATGTCCCCTATGAGATGCCGAAACTGCCAAAAAATTGGCCATACCAATAGTCGCTGCCCCACCCCCGATGACCCTCGCTGTGCTGGATGTGGTACCTCTTCTCATGCTGGTCCTTGCAGCAAGACAGTCTGCATCAATTGTGCACTGGGACACAGTGCAATTGATAAGAACTGTCCTATGTTTATCAGGGAACAAGACATTTTAGAGATCATGCAACGCGAAAGATGCACGAAGTACCAAGCTCGGAAAAAATATTTTGAGCGTAACCCGGGTGCATCATCTACTTTAAATAATAGATTAAGTAATACTAACCAATTAAGTTTTATAAATAGACGAGTAGGTAGCGACTCCTTTGCTTCTGTGGCTGCCAGCTCAAATTTAAACTCTAGTTCAGTTAGTACCCAGTCCACCCACAATAACAATCAATCCGCTCCTCAGCCTATCCCCACTTCCCCTAAAAAATCCCCTGTACCCCCACGCAAAAACAACCCTTCTGCAAATAAACCCCAAATCTCTTCAATTCAACCCCCTTCTACCTCCCAGTCAATAAACACTGGAACCACTGTTCTTAATTTAGTTGACCAGTCAACTACTTTGGTTTCCAAAAAACAAGAAAAAACTAAACGACAACAACCACAACAACAACAACCTCAACAACAACAAACTCAACCACTTATTCAACAAAAATCACCTACACAACAAAAAACTCCACGTAAAAAACAGACTTTACCACAACAACAACCACAACAACCACAACAACAACAACAACCACAACTTTCACATCTCCCACTTCAACAACTTTTCCCACAAACAAACCAACTACCACATCACATTGAACTAAATAGCCACTTTGATCTTACGGCTACACCAGATATCGCTCTCGAAGTTGATAAAATTCGACTTCTGGACATACCATCTTCTATACTACTAAATAAGTTTAAGTCCCTCCAAGGTAACAACTACCTTGACTCAGGCTTAAGCTTTGACGATTACTGCAAAACAAATGATACAATCCTACTACCTTTCTTCCCTGGCTTCTCGTCCTCAGGCGAAGAGGAAATGGAAGAGGAACCGACACTCTAAGTGTCCGGCTCTTCTCCTGACCCTCTGCAAACCTCTTTCTGTTTGAAACTTTGAAAGTAGATACCTATTTTCAAATTTTCACTGCTTCATGTCGAGCTTTCAAATCTCATCTCGAGAGCTCACCTGTTTGCAATGGAACATGAGAGGTTTTCGAGCAAATCAACATAGTCTTGAGTTGCTCATTATTCGTTACAAACCACACATTATCCTTCTACAGGAAACCTTAATACATTCTCCCAGTATCCCTTCGAACTTTAAAGGATACACCTGTCATTTCTCTGATAGAGATTCCTTTACCAGTTCACGGGGAGTTGCAATTCTAGTACGATCTAGCCTTAGCCACTCCCTTCTTGACATCTCGTCAAATTTTCTAAACGTGTCTGTCGTCGTACACACGTCTCCTCCAGTGGCTTTTTCTTCTGTATATTTGTCAAGAACTGACATTCTCGACACCCCCTCACTTTCAAATTTTCTCAATCAACTCCCCTCTTCTTCAATAATTGGCGGTGATTTTAACGCCCACCACTACTTTTGGGGTGATCACCGAGTGGACCCCAGGGGCTCGATTATCGCGGACTGGATCACAGAATCAGACGTGACTTTGCTCAATGACGGAGCCCATACTTTCGTGTCTTCGACACATAACACTAGCTCCGCAATTGATCTCAGCCTTGCCACTAGCAATCTTGCTAGCAATTTGTCTTGGTCCCTCCACGACAACCCGGAGGGAAGCGATCACATTCCCATTGTAATTACAGGTATAAATAAAGTTACCATCAAACGTAACTTATCCCGACTTGTCGAAGCAAAAGCAGATTGGGCTCTGTTCTCCCAGTCTGCGCTGAGATTTAATCGGGTTTTCTCTCCCAGCAGCAATATCAACAAAGAATCAGCACTAATTAGGAAAATTATAAAAGCTGCTGCCTCCTTTTCTATGCCTTCAGTGCAGGCCAAACCCTGTCTGGAACCTACTTGGCTTTCAACTGACATAAAGAACCTCATCAGGGTCAAAAACAGAGCTTGGAAGACTTTCCAACGCAACCCCACGCCAGAAAATTCTATTTCCTTTAAAAACCTGGCTGCTCAAGTGAGAAGATCTTGTAGACGAGCGAAAAAGGCCTCTTGGCAGGCATTCGCCCAGTCCATAGACCCGTCTGACTCGCTGAGAGATGCATGGAGGAAGGTGAGACGCCTTTACGGCAGACCCCCTTCAGCAGTGCTATCTCTCTTGACAGTTGACGGGTCTATTTCAGACCCACTTGAGATCGCAGACGAATTTGCGTCCTCATGGTCCTCAGTATCTTGCGACTTGAACATGGTTGAATCGGTATTGCATCAGAAGTCTGAGTTTTCGATCGAAGATTCTTATCATGTGAGACACCATCTTGCTGAGGAGGTCACACTCGTTGAACTTGAAAGTACCCTTAAGTCTTTCAAAGGTTCAACTCCGGGTGGAGACCAAATCAGTTACCGCATGATAAGTAATCTCCCGATCGAGATAAAGACAAGAATTGCTAACCTCTATTCTAAAATTCTGATAGCTGGAACTTTCCCACACGACTGGAAATTGGCCACACTCATACCGATTCCCAAGCAGTTTTCTACTGCTAAACGTGCACTTGACTTTCGACCCATATCCCTTCTCTCTTGTCTATCTAAAACATTAGAGAAGATTATGGGCAAAAGACTGCAAGTGGTTACTGAGGACCTTCTCCACACAGGACAACACGGATTTCGCCCGCGAAGAGGGACTATCACTCTCCTCCACGACTTGGAAGATGGGCTGGCTTCTTCCTTGCTTGAGGGGGGTCATTCGAGTGTTGTTTCACTCGACATCGAAAAAGCATACGATAAAATTCCAGCGTATGTAGTATGCAATAAACTAATCTCCTGGGGAGTCGACCCAGGCTTTGTCAAAACCATTTTGAGCTTTATGTCAAACAGACAGATTAAGGTCTGCACCAACGGCTACTTTTCTAATCGCTTCACTCTGGACAATGGGATCCCGCAAGGGTCACCATTATCCACAACATTGCTCATTGTCTATTTGGATTCGTTAATGGTGGAACTGTCTAGATTCACCAACATTAAAGTGTTGGTATATGCTGATAATGTCTTGCTCAGCACCACCAGCTGTACTCCAGAGACAATGAATGAACTTCGAGGAGCTTCAGAAACTGCCCTTAAATGGGCTTCGGAAAATGGAGGCAGAATTCCTCTTGAAAAAGCGGAGTTCCTACATGTGTGTCGTAAACGTAACTGTTTTGTGAGCAGTTTGTGTATTGACACACGTGTAGTGCCTCCATCGCAAAGTCTAAAGATTCTGGGAGTCCATTTTGAAAAACGGGCTCTCTGGAATACTCATGTGAACAAAGTAGTGGCAAAACTCCAAAAAGTTCACAACCTCATCAAATCTCTTGCAGCAGGCAGATTGGGTGCCCCTCCATCGGCACTCATTCATATTGCCAACGTCCTGATAAACGGCATAACAGGGTATGGTCTCACCCTGTATGGTGACTGTTCACCAACTTCTTTAAAAAGAATTCAATCGGCAATTAATTCTATCCTCAGGGTAGCGTCTGGGGCTTTCCCCTCTACTCCAATACCCATACTCTTAGCAGAATGTGACCATCATTTCATGTAACGGAAAATATGTCTGTTGACATTATGCACGATGTATTAGAAGGTGTATGTCAATACGGTCTTTCTAATATTTTGTATAATTTTATATATCAAAAGCAATTTTTTTCTATTGAAACATTTAATTTTAGAGCTACTCACTTTGATTATGGGAACAATGAAAAAAATAAGCCCCCTGTAATAAAAGCTGAACATCTAAAAAATAAAAAAATCACCATGTCAGCGTCAGAAATGTATTGTCTCATGCATTTCCTAGCACTTTTAATTGGTGATGTAGTACCCCAACATGATGAAGTGTGGAATTACTTTTTGTTACTACTTAGAATTTTTGACATTGTCATGAAATTTGAAATTTCAACATCTGAGATAGAAGATTTAAAAAGTTTAATAGCTCAGCATCATAAACAATACATTCAGCTATTTTCAGATAAACTTAAACCAAAACACCATTTTTTAGTTCATTATCCCGAAATAATAAACGAGATTGGCCCTTTAAGAAAAATTTGGAGCATGAGAATGGAAGCCAAACATAGAGAAATGAAATTATATGCAAATTTAATTACTTCGCGAAGAAATGTTTGCAAGAGCATTTCTATCAAATGCCAACTAAAATTTTGATTCAGAATCGCAATTCAAAAAGGATTAGAATCACGAGTTATTACTGCTCCGGAGAATGTTATGAGTATATTAGATTTTAATTTTCCTAGTGATGCAAGCTTTCCATGTGTTCAACCTATTATGTATATTGAATTATTATATCAAAATTATAATTATTACAATAAAGCATAATTTTTTGCAAAATAAAAAGTTTTGTTTTCTTGCCCTATATCGATAATATCGATTTTCAACAATATGGAATGTTTTCTGTACATTTCTTTTTGAATAATGTGTAATATTAACATTCGATGTATACATTATTCGATGTGTATTTACCATTTTCTGCGTATAAGCAACAATTTTAAAATAACAACAAATATGTAATATCTACTACGAAAAATGTTATAAAAACAATATTAAAAAGGTAAAAAAATGTAATTATAACAACGAATAAATTTTATACACATTTTTATGAATGTGTAAAAAACAATTAATATGTCGGTAAAACATTTTCAGTGTTTAATAAACATCTTCTAAAAAACAGTGAAATATGTAGAATGAACATAAATTGATGGTTGGCTGATATTTGACAATCAGCCTTATTCTAGTTGGCGAGTCACCCAAGTGAATTTTGTCACTTCTTTGTCACGTCACTTTGTTATTCGTATTATGGTTGGCGAACTGCGTGACGTGATAATTTATTCGAGTATCGATTTGTCTTTCATTGTAGTTTGAAGTGAAGTAAGTAATGTAATAATGTAAGCTAAAATAGTTCATTGATAAATTTTGTATTGAACTAAATTTTTATTGTATTTATAGATTTGTGAGATTTTTTAGATTATCTAAAACGGCATTCATATATGTACTTGATATATTGGAACGAAAATGTATGCCTCGAAAGAGAGTTTTTGCAGTACCACCAATTATCAAGTTAGCTGCTTCATTGCGTTTTTTTGCACAAGGTGGATATCAAGAAGGTGTGAGCAATGATTTTAATGTAGGTTTAGCCCAACCTACATTTACTAGAGTACTTAACGAAGTACTAAATATATTAAATATATTTCAATTTAATGGAAAATAATATACTTTTATAGGTGACGCAGGTTATCCTTTATTTTATTTTATTTTTTTTTTTTATTTTTTAATTTAGTACTCACCTTTTTTCTGTCGACATTTTTTAATTTTTTCTTATAACTCTTTCTCACTTACAAAATCCATGCGACTAAAATTGTCACTTAGATCGAGAAACGTCACTTTAAAACGCCAACTATAATTCGACAATTGTCACTTTAGTAGACAGATCTCACCTATTCGACAACAAGAATACCATTTTGGTGTCACGACGCCATTTGTCACTCAAAGTGACAACGAGAATAAGGCTAAATACAAATGTTGCAGAAACCATCGTCGTTGCTTATCAGTACAATTTCATTTTTTCCGTGCAGAAATGTTGACACACTTCATTTTTTAAGCGACAGTCCTGCCACACAATGGGCCTGATCACGAATGGCGATTAAATCGCCAATCGCCAAAATTGAGGCGAGGCGAGAAAATAAAATTTTTGTATCACGTAAGGCGATCGCCTCGCCTAAATAGCATTACCATGCGTAACGTGTAATATTATGCGTTTCGAACTGTCATTAATGTCAAAAAGATGATTTAAATTTTATTTTGGCATAATTATTGTAAACTAGTTTTTAAAAGAAAATTAAAAAAAAAAAAAATTTAAAAATTTAAAAATTTAACTTTTTTTTAAACTTTTTTTTTTTTTTTTTTTTTTTTTTTTTAGTTTCTAAAGATGTTTTTGTTGTGAGAGTTTTCCATTTCTCTCTTCCACCTACAGATTTATAAATTCCTTTTGCGAATTCTTTATTCGTCATCATAAATTCGACGAGTTTTTCTAATTGTTCTTTTTTAGAAACTTTAATCCTTGAAAAAATAATTTATATTAATTTATATTTATTTTAAATATAATTTATAAATAAAAATACATACATTTTTATTTTTTATAATTCACCACCGATGTCGAAACACAAATACAAATTAACACAACTAATGAAATAAAAATGTATCCTCAAATATCAGCTAGGCGATACCAATTATTTGATCGCCTTAAATAGGCGATAAAATCGCCTAAAATGAACGATTATCGCCATTCGTGATACAAAAATTTGACAGGCGAGGCGATTGGCGATTTTATCGCCATTCGTGATCAGGCCCAATATAGAAACAAAACAATGTTTTATTTTTTGGCTAATGAACTAAAAAATTATTATTCGGGATTGAAATTATTCACCTGAAATTACTCAGAAACTGGTCATGGCAAAGGAGCTCCAGACGGTATTGGAGGAGTTTGTAAAAGAACTGCTAAGAACATTGTTAGGCTGAAGAATATCTTAGAATCCAATTGCAGTGGGATACAATTTTTCATTATTAAGAGTGATGACATTGAGAAAATAACTCATACTATACCACAGACTATCAATCCTTTCAAAGGTACTCTTGAAGTACATCAAGCCGTTTCAGGAATAAACCTGACCACATTGCATATGAGAAAATTAAGCTGTTTTGAATGTCAAAATAAGTGTGATCATTTTGAGATAAGCACAATAAATTACGATAAAGAAACTGATGATGAAGATGATGAAAACGAAAGCGAAGTCATTGACATTTTATTTGAAAGTAGTAAAAAACTTGGAATCAACGAGGTATACTCATCTTCGTCTCCATCATCATCAGAATGTTCATTTTCATCACAGTATACCAAATAAATAAAAGTTGGAACTTTTATCTTAGTAGAATTCACAGGAGTTAAAGGGAAAAAATACAGGCAAGTTTTAGAAAAAACTTAATTGTATATGTACGTATATATTCGAGTATTAAAATTTAACTTTATCATCTATTTGCTCTAGGTATGTCAGCAAATGTCTTCAAGACCCAGAAAAAAAGGGAGCCACGGAGTTCGATGTTCAAATTATTTGTTTACAAAGCGTTGATGCCAAAAAAAACATTTTTGAATATATTGATGACGATTGACGACATAATATCATATATTAAGCACACTCAAATATTAAGGGCTTTAAAAGAACCTATACTTTTATTAGCTCAGAAAATGGAAAACCGAGATATAGATTTGACAAAAAAGTGGATACTTATGAACTTTGAACTGATATTTATTCTTAATCTTTAAATTGTCAACCTTTTTTTTTATTTTTTTTTTTGATTTATTTTAATTTTTATTAATGTTATGTTGAACAATTTTGTTTTCTAAAATGAATTTTATTATTTTTTTATAAAAAAATTAAATTAGTAAAAACAACATAATATGAAAATAAAGAATTTGTCATTTCCGTGTTGAACAAATTTTAAAAATTTGCTATAAATATAATTTGTGAATTACCTATATTATCCTGTTCCTTTTTATAAAATGATTAAATTTCAAATGAAAAAGCGATTTATGATGTTATAATAATAAATTTGTAATCTTCATAATTAAATATTTTTTGTTAAGCTATTATTGCCCACTTAACGTAGAACCACCCATATCTTAAAAATATCACTACAAACTTTTCGTTGGCTTAATTTTAGTTCAGGTTATCTAATATAATTTATTTTATAATTAAATTTTACTTTTTTTATTTTAAATTTCAATATTTAAACTTATTTAAATTGAAATTTTATGCATTTAAATTCATTCATGACAATGTAACTTAATATGAATATTTATTATGTTAAAATGTCATTATTATTAATATTATATTATTATTATTATTATTAATTATATATTTATTATGTTATGTTATCTGCTTTTTCAAACAAACTTACCTTTCAGATCTAGTTTACCGAACACACTCAATATTCATATCTAACTTTTTGTTACTTGGACGTTAATCGTATTTTCATTGGATTCGAAGCTGAAAATGAAATAAAAAAATCAAATCTCTTGAAAGGAAAAGTGTTAAAAATTAAAAAAAAATATTCAAAACTTTTATATAGAACTCTCAAAACAAATTATGAAAAGATTTGATTTTGAAAATGTTGTATTGAAAAATATGTCCATTTTGGATCCGGAAATATTCACTCTAAATGACGCAGAAGATGAAAAATTGTTTTCACTATTGGAGAATTTTCCTAATTTAACAAAAAATAAAGAGCGATTAATTCATGAATGGCGTTTACTTGGATTAAACAAAAATATTAAGTGGGATTCTAAATCTGATTTTGAGGAATTTTGGCAAAAATTATATGTCCATAAAGATGCATACGGTCAGCCTGCTTTTGGAAATCTATGCGATTTCGTTTTTCAAATACTTTCATTGCCTCATAGTTCAGCTGCAGCGGAACGCGTATTTTCCCAATTAAACTTAATAAAAAATAAAAAGTCAAATCGATTCCTTACTGAAACTGTAGATGCAATAATTCTTGCAAAAGACTTAAAACCAAAATACTTTTAAGTTTTTTAATTGATACTTTACTTTGTTTATTTTCTTTTTTTTATACATTTTGTTATTTTTTATGTTATAATTGAATTCTTTTATTTATTTCTTTTTTTTAAGAAAATTAATTTGTTTTGTTTATTTATAATAAAATTATTTAAAATACTGAATTTTGCTTTTTTTATTAGAAAAGGTCCATGTTTATATCTGTTTTATAACATGAAAATAAAATGTATCTTGATGATACATTAAAAAACAAAAACCGAAAAATTTGATACATTTGATACATTTTTAGCTTAAATTTTGATACAAAACATTTTATCTGAGTGGCATCACTGGCTACAGATGAAATTGAAAATTGTTTAAAAAAATTTTTTTTTACAACACGAAGGTGGCTTTTGAAAAGAAAACCAAAAAGAACACCACACCACACCATAGTTACACAACACAACATGGATTACAGTAAATTTAATTAAAAAAAATTCACAATTGACAATGAGCATAAAAAAATGCAAGTAATTTTCGTTTTCTTTTATTTTTTTCTTTGTTATTCTCCTACCCTACTTATTTTTTATGATAGAAATAGAAATAGCTAGATGCCTATTATTTTGAGTAAAACTCATTCTGGAAAAATCAAAGAAATGTGATATTACATTCATATCAGTGTTATCTACATTTTTATTGATCCCTTCTATTGATTCTAGAATGATGCTTATTTAAAATTAATATTCCTTCATCTGTGTTTTTGCCTCATAACAGAACAGAAATACCTAACCCTAAACAAAGAATTCATTTTACATTTTAATGAATTCACCACACTAATTTAACTAGATTTCGTGCTTATTTCACACGATAGTTTCTTTTAATGTAAAGATTTATTTTAACAAAAGGATTGAAAAATTAAAATATGTATATACATAATTTGCACATTGAAAAAAATTATTTTGAAAATGTTTTAATTTTAACTCACCTGAAGAAGCTTAGTTTACAATTTAATTTACACAATTATTATTATTACTTTGATAAAAATCGCTATACGAAACACGCTAATGAAAATGAAAGAATGATGACATTATGATAAAATCAAAATGGAATTATAATTTACACACACAATTTACATATTACAATAAAAATGGAGAAGCGCGAATTCTTCTTCTTTCAATAAAGTCACTTTTATTTCAATACATTAGATAAATAGATAAATAGACATTCACTGAAAATGCTGAATGCTGAATGTAAAAGAATTTAAAATGCGAGTTGTACTTATAATTACAGATGTCACTTTCTAATATTTACCATATATCTCACCTTTCATTTCTGGGACCGGGATTCAGATTCTATCTATTTTCTTCTAACTTGTGGACTAGTCAGATCCCCGAATTTATTTTATTTTTTTATCTCTACTACCATCTACCATTCTCTATTATGTTTAGTTTGTTTAATTTTCATTTTATGTATGGTATGATATGTGGTGTAATTCAAATTACAACTGAAAAGAAATTTCATAAATTTATAAAGTCATCACTGCTCTACAATAGATGGCAAACTAAACAATAAATAATTACATAAATTCATATAAAAAATCATATCTCTGAACCAAAAATTTCCTCAATCTAAAATTCCAGTGCTGCCAATGTTGAAAGCATTTTAAATTAAAAAAATGAAGGGAACATCTCATTAAACTACATTTTTTTTGTTTTATAGAAATAGAGTCGTGTACGTGAAATTAAAAATAAATTATGACATCATTATGTATTTTTTGATGCCGAATACAAACAAAGAATATAAAGCTAAAGCTAAAACCAACTTTCCCCTTTTTAAAAATTTCGAAGCAAGAAAATATGTATTTTGGCACTTTTTGGCAAGCATACAGACATTATTTGAATTTAACCGTCGAATGAAATTTCTATTGGCTTTAGCTTTATATTCTTTGATACAAATCTGAAATTAAAACTTGGCGGTCAGAATTGGCATTTTTCCATTTTTATCAAAATTCTTTTTTGTCAATATCTCATAACACTAAATTATTCAGATTTGTTTCATGATTCTAAAGATGTGTTTCAAGATTCTCTATATTCTCTATATTCAGTTTGACAATTTGCCCCAAATAGAAACGATTCGAAACGAATAAAATTGTGTATGAGTATTGAGTAGAAACGAATAGAAATGTGTATGAAACGAGTAGAAACGATAAAATGTACGACCGCTACGGCACTATCCGTTTCGTCTCGTTTCGTCTATTTGACATTTAAACTTATCGAAATTGAACGAACGTAAGAACACGTCCATTTAGGCTAGTTCTATGTACCACAGTACTATCGTAGGTATCGTTTCGTTTCGTCACGTCTATTTAGGTTATAGCTTAAGTACCTATTTACGTTTAATTTCTTTCGTCCCGTCATTTCTATTTAGGATTTTGCTTTAGAGTGGACATGGCAAGTTTTGCTTCTATACCCCTCATATAAGACATTTACTGTAAAGGGCAAAAATGAAGCGAGTGTTTCGGCCTTTCCACTTATTTTAAATTACAAATTTATTTTAAAAATTATTCTCACTCACAGTCACAGTTTATAAACAAACTACAAAAATAATTGTTTCACAATATATAATATTATATACTCAATTCATGCCTAATAATAAAGGTATTAAGGTACTCGTCCACGATGCAATTTTTCTTGCATGCAATACGATTTTGACATATAAAATTGCACGAAATATTTATTTCGAAGTGTACGCTGCCTAGAAAGATGAAATATTGCACAGAAAACGTATTTCATGCAATATTTCTTATTGCAAGCAATTTTTTTTATTGCATAGTGTACGCAGAAAGATATGCAATATTTCGCGCAAGAAAAATTTATTTCAATAAATATTTCTCTTGCATATGCAATAAAATCAGTTGAGTAAAATGTAATGGGTTGCTGTGTTATCTATCATTCGTTTGTTTATGTTGTGTTGTGCTGTGACTTCTTGTGAATTTGGTATGTATTTTCTATTATTATTAGAAAGGTAGGCCTTTCATTTCTTAAAATATTGAAAAAATAAAAAAATATTTAATATTTGACATATAATGCATAGGCAAGAAAATGAGAATTTCGTGTAAGTGCTCGTGCAATAAAAATTTCTTGCAAAGATATTTTTTTCTTGCATGATAGAAAAATTGCATATTTTTCATGAAATATTGCGTCGTGTGTACGAAGTACTGCAAGTTTTCTTGCACGCAAGACAAATTTCGCGCAAGAAAACTTGCATCGTGGACAAGTACCTTTATACGTATTACTATTAACGGAACAGCCGTTAAGCATAACTCTGATAACATTATAAATAAAATTATTACAAAATTACAAGGGTTATAGCCTAAATACAATATTATAATACAAAGCGACGTACGACAAGCGGCATACGACAAGCGGCATACGACAAGCGACAAGCAGATGATTAGGTAATGTCGTTGCTATGAATTAAATAAGGCGATAAAATCGCTTTGTCTTGTCATTGTTCATTGCCATATGCACAGTGTGATTTGTAAAAGTCTACATACACCAATTAAAATTCAGAAAATTGAAAAATTGAAAAAAGTAATATGATTATATTTTCAAACAAAACAACATAGAAAATATATGGACAGAACTATAAGGAAGATTCAGGCATAGAGAAATATCGAACAAATTACAACTAATGCGGCTGGTAATTGAAGAATGGCCAGATAGATATTAAACTTTCATTTATTGAACTGTATGCAGACTTTTGCAACAGGTTTTTTTTTTTTTTTTTTTTTTTTTTTTAAGTAAATTTAATGTACATTTATTATGATAAAAGAAAAAAATTGAACTGCAAGCGTCGCGTTACTTTTTGTCAATTTTCTTGCATTTTAATTGGTGTATGCAGATTTTTTCAAAACACTGTATGTATATCATATACAAATAAACATTTTTTCTTTCATTTCAAAATTCAAAAATTTAAAACATAAAAAGTAACTGAAATTTTTTCAAAAATGATTTGTCAAAATGAATTGAGTCTTCTTCTTCCCAGGCGGCAGGCGACAAAATTAGAAATAGGTTTTAATTTTGTCGCCTGGCGATAATATCGCTTGTCGTTGTCGCTTTATTAAATTCAATTACATACAACTACATGTATTTAAAAAATTTTTGACATATAAATGTCTTATGTCGCTTGTCGTACGTCGCTTTGTAGTATAATTGTATTTATGCTATTAGGCACGAAATTCCCGACGACAAAATCCCTGATGACAAAATCCTAACGACAAATTCCTAGAGAAAATTAGCACGGTCCCCTGCGCAAGAGTAATACTCAAAATCGAAAATAGTACATAAACCTAAAGTGCAATCATTATAAAAAAACGTGCATACAAATTTTTTTCTCAGTAATTTTTTTTTCGAGGGGATTTTGTGTCATTACTCATTACCAGTTACAATTATTAAGAGAATGTTAGAGACACAGTAAATCTATATTCATACAGTAGTGACACTGAGCACGTGTTAGCAAAAATTTCTCATGACCTTTGTCCAGTTATTCATTCGGCCTTAACGGTTTTGCTAAAAGTCGATAGTAATTAAGAGCCTTTGTACGAAAAAGAGACAAAAAAAAATGGAACTGAAACACCAACCGTTTTAAAAAATGTAACATTATTACAGGGTATACTCATTAAAAAAAGTACAAATTTTGTTATTTAAAATTTTTTATCTAAAATGAACAAAATTAATTTTAAATGCATTACACTTAAAATTTTGTGTTTGCTATCAAATGTTTTTACATTTTTGTTAAATTTCTTAATTATAAAATAAATTCTTACTCTAATATATAGATTAACACAATAAACTTTTTCTTGTCTTCAAAATTCTCAGAAATTATATGAATCACCTTATATCTTGATATAATGACGCGTCAGGTAGTCAAAAAAAAAGTTCCAGATGGCCTTTAAAAATACATTATGAAAAAATGTAAACATCTGCGTATCAGTTTCAATTTTCCCTATGATTTACATTGTCTAACTAACCAGTACTAACACAGTGAAAAAGTTCCAGTGCGCCTTTAAAAATGCATTGTGAAAAAATCGTATACATGTACAATATGATTGTATTGCTCACATTTATATATTGTTTTGTATCTTTTCTTCATTACGGCGGTTTATAAGGAAAAATGGATTTGAAATAAGTACATCAATTCTGTACTGTTTTTGTAAATTGAATTTTGATTTTTTTTATTATTTTTAAATATTTATGTGTGTTGGTAAATTTAAAAAAAAAAAAGAGTGTCACATCTTATTTTTAGTGGTTTATAGTGTTTAGAGAAAATTATTTTTTAATCTATTATAAATAAATAACAACTTGATGAAATATAATTACGTATAATTATATTCTTAATAAGTATAATATTAACAAATACCTATATAATTAAGTACATACTTATATAATTAATAATAATATTTAAATTATTATTATTTTGATATTATTATAGTTATATATACGAGTAGTTAAGAGATTCACCTGTAAATCAGTAAAAATAAAAATATTTTTATAAAATTCTGTAACTTATTACTTAATTCTGCACCATTAAAATCATTTCTTTCTGTAATTTTTCTCATTTCTGTAACAGATAAAGATTGGAAAGAATGAACAAAATTTATTGGAGACTAACGAAATATTCATAATGCAAAATGGTTGAACTAAAGCTGCGATTCCACTTATTGACAATTCGTCAAATATTTGACAAAGAAATGCCAAATATATGGCACGGGGAGTTTACACTACAGAACAATTTGACGTCAAAAAGTTTGACCAAGAGAGTGTCAAAGTAAATATATGGCATCATTATATGACGTTGGTTTACACTATTTGACATATTGCGTTAATTTTTTGTTTGACATCATAGTCGACATTTTAATATAATGTGTTACGACAGTCGTGAAGTGAATTAAAACGAATTTTGAATTAGATTATTTAATTTTATTTTATTTACAAATAATAATTTATAATTTTATTTCTGAATATTGTTTTTTTTTAAATAAATCTGAATTATTTTATTAAACAATTTTATTAAATTTTTAAATTAAATCAGGAACAGTAATAAAATAATAGTATATAAATCCTTTTTCTATTCAATATTTTTCTTTACAAACACAATTAACACCAATTTGAACAACAAAAAAATTCAATTTTATTAAAAAAATTCAATTTTATTAAAATAATTCAATTTTATTAAACAAAATTTTATTAAATTTTTAAATTAAATCAGGACAGTAGTAAAATAATATGTATATAAATCAAAATAAGTAGTATAAAGGCGGTAGAACTATGAAGTTGTTTGACACTGTTTGACATCCAATTATCAAATATTTTATTTGACAAAATGTTTGATGTCAAATATGAAAACAGGAGTTTACACACAACAAAATATTTGACAACAAATATTTGATGCCATACTTGCCATACATCATTTTGACAATATTTGACAAGGGTTTACACGTCTATGACATCAAATATGGTCAAATATTTGACAAAGTGTCAATAAGTGGAATCGCAGCTTAAGCGAAGAATACAATTTTTAAAGATAAATTATGATATGACGGCAGTTTGTTTTCTTAAATTTGAAAATTTTCTACTTTTCTTGTTTGAAATTATTTTTATTTGACGTTTTTATACTTTATACTGAATAATTGCAGTAATTCTGTTTTTATACTGGTAACTGGTATGGATGGATGGAAGTAGGTATAATGATATGAAGTTAAAATGATAAATTGCTATAAAATTATATTATCGTTAAATTTACTCAATCATTGTGTACCTCTGAGTCTAATAGGATACATTTAAAACAATTTTCTAATTTTCATTATTTTATCAAATTTTCTGCTAAGAAAATTAAAAAAAAAATTATGTAAAAAATAAAACTAAAAAAATATTGAATGAACTTGAACGGAATTCAAAAAATTTTGTTTATTTTTTTTTTTTTTATTAGCAGTCATCGAAGTTGCATATATGATAATCAATAATCAATAATATTTAGCAGCTTGAATAGTCCGATTGGTACGCCTGAAGTACCGAGCTCGAATCCCAGCCAGTGAATTATTCTTCACCTGACAATCAGCAATATACACTCCAATATTTATGGGTGGATATATATGATAAAATTATTGAATTTACACTACAAAAAAAAAAAATATATGAACTTGGTAATCTTTCCATGATTGAATGATCAACTGAATTTTCACAAATTTTGATAACAAAATTGTAATTTGATTACAATAATTTTTTGACTCGCGCTGGATTCGAACTCAGTACTTTTTTTTTTACTAGTCCACCAGCATCACAATCGAGCTTAATTCATTTTCTATTATTTTTTTGTTAAAAGTTCTATAGGTTCTAGGGTTCTAGGTACTAAGTAGATACTTACTAGTACTAGTTTATTTATCATTTATTTATCTCATCAATTTTTGTTTTTATAACTAAAAAAAAATGCGTTGTATTGAAATAATTTGTAATTATTTGATATTTGCGTTATACCTGAGGATCGAAATAATATAAGTGAATAAACTTTCTCATATGATCCTTTTTAAATTGCAAAGTGCTTGAACTGCGATAACATTTTTGGTTCCCAAGAAAATAGCAAAAAATTTAAAAATAATTAAAAATCACAAAATGTCCTTTATTATCCTTCTAAGTACATACTAGAACTTTTTGAAAAAAAAAAATATTTTTTTTTTCAAAATATAGAGCGTTACAAGACTCCATCTTTTGAGATATATGTATGTATGTACATACCATATCTCTGTATTATGAGCCGTTATAAAAATATTAAAAAAAAAAAAAGAATTTTTATAAAAATGTAAAAGTGTCAATTCTGGCCGATAGAGGGCCGATAGATTCATATATTCATCGTCAAAAAATATAGATACATATGACGTCATAATTTATTTTTAATTTCACTTACAGGACCCAACTTTTATACGATAGGTGTAATTACCTATATAATTATAGTACCTTACCTTCTTTATACTTATGTTTCCAATGTTTACAAACTTTACTTGAAATGGAAACTGCAATAATTTCATTCTTCAACTTGTTTTTGCTTTTACATTTTTTAATAATTTATTCAGTTATTTTGTTTTGAAACTTCTCTTATAAAGCTTATAAATTTTCTTTTTTTTTAAATGAAAATAATAAAAACAAAAATTTTATTTTTTATTACACACTTTTATTTTTATAAAAAGCAAAAGCATTGTGCTACTCTTATAGATAGTTATAAATGGTATATAGATAGCACATAGCACCAGTTAGTTTCTTATAAATTATAGAGCTGCAAAGAGTATTTAGTAGTAGTGGTTGGTAGTAGTAGTAGAGTAGCAAAGTGTATAATATAATATAATTTATAATACATAATATTATAATATTATTTACACTACAGTTTGGCAGTTGTATGTTTGGTTTTGGTTTGATTTGGTTTGATGTCTAATTAATCGTTCGTTACTTTCTTGTAAGTTTGTAAGGCAATTATAAATACATATATACCTACATAATACTTATTTGAGAAAATTATATACATACAAGTATGATATATTTTTGTATTAAAATGTTATGCAAAATATCAGAAGAACATAACTAATTATAATTTATAAAAAAAGTAAAAATAATTGAGTTACATGTGATTATGATTCTACAGTTACGCAGTATTGTATTGTATTGTGAGTGTGCGTGCTATGAAAGTGAAAGAAACGTTGAAGTTGAAAAATAATTGCTTTTACTATTTTGTATACTCGTATATATTAGATATTAAGTAAATTGTCTAATTATTTTTCAATAATTTAATAATTTAAAAGCTGTTATTACAGTCTTATTTTTACCTTATTTTTGATATTATCTGCGCTATATTGTTTACAATTAAGAAGATATGTTAAATTATTGAGAAAATTTACATTTTTTTTTCTAAATTTTTGATTTAGTTTTTTGATATTTTTATACTTCTAACATTGTCAAAAAATTCAAGTGAATTCAAAAATTTACAAATTTTTTGGTCAATAATTGGTGTTTTTTTTTTGTTTGTTTTGTTTTTGTATCAATTTATGTACGTGTAATTCAAAAAAAAAAAAAAAAAAAAAAAATTCTTGCTGAAAAATTTTTATCTTGTAAAAGTGAGTAATGAAGAATTCTAAATAATGTTTTTAATATTTTTCAGTTTTTTTTTTTTTTTTATTATTTTTTTAATTAAATATTAAGATTTGGTACATTATTGCAGTTTTATTATTTTTATAATTGAAAGTTCTGGATTCAAATAATAAAATTTCTGAAATTCGTAAATAATAACGAATAACGTAAATACGTATATGTACGTGTATTGAAGGTTGAAGAAAACAGAAATATCTCATTTGTAGAAATTACTTATAGAGATCGCTAGAATCAAAGACTATAGAAGAATTATTCTTCTATAGTATTTGCTAGAATATATCGCTTGAAATATAATATACATATATTAGACACATTATTAATTATCGATTAAAGAAAACACATATTTTGTTCGGAAGTTTAATATAATAATGTCGCCTTAAAAATGAGCCTTAAAAAATTTTTTTGAAAATTCGAGCAAGAATTATATATTATATACTTTCAAACGTTTTTACATGATCGTTTAAAAAAATAAATGTATCAAATTTTAAATTACTTTTATACCGTACCAATTGTGTTTTATAAAAATGTGTACATACTCGTATGTTCATATATAATTCGATTAAAAAACAGAATATAAAGAATATAATAAAAGATAATCGTAGGTATGTGAGCGTTTTAAAAAGACAAAAATTCTTAGCATAAATCCCACTTTTTGAACCTAAGTCTATAGTTGAATAATAATATGCATATGGTGTAAGGAAGTTAAGAAACTGAAAAATACCAACTAGAAATGGTAGGATCAATTATCACACTAGAAACAACAAAACAAATTGATGTCGCTCATATACCAGCCAGAAGTATATAGGTATATAAGTTAAGATTTAAGAGCTGCAAAACAAAATTAATCCATGTAGTGATTAATAAAATTTTGAAAAAAAAATGAAATCTTTATAACTTTTAAATACATACTTATGAAAATTAGCTGCATTTTCAATAGCTCAGATTTTTTTATCAAGTACGAGTATGGTGATGGTGTATATGCAATGGAAAAGATTGTATTGTAGAGCCACTTAAAATTGGCAAAGGAGAAGCATGCGCAGTAGAACCTACTTACCCTTTCCACTGAAATTTAACAGTTTTGGAAACATACAATTTTGCAAAAATCCTTCTTAAAAGGGAAATTCTCAATTCAAGTGGGAATTTTTTATCTACACAATTTCATACAAAGTATATTTTATTTTGCAATATTTAATTCGATAAGGAAATATTTATGAATTTTAAAATTGCAGTTACTATCACTGATCGCACCCGCACATATTGTTTTGTTATTGTTATTCTGTACTTTATTCATTCTGCTTTATCTAAATTCCAAATTTTTCTTTAGTAGCATAGCATTCGTCATATAATCACCATCATTAGAAAGGTGCTGCTATATTTTTTAAGCTAAAAAAGAGGATATGCATTGTGTGTGTGGTCGGTAATAAGCAATCGCTGTGTTCACTGAGTGGATAATTTAATTCTTGTTTCCTTTGATTTTTTCTTTCTCCTATTTTCCTTTTATTCAAATGTTTCTTCAGTTGTATGGCAGTTGGCAGTCGTCGTACAGTGAACATTATATGTATTGCGATGTTGTTAATTTTTTAAGCAAAAAAGAGGATTTGCTTTGATGTGCGATTGATAATCGACAGTCACTATTATACCCACTGAGTGGAAGACTTAATCTTTGTTTCTTTTTGCGATTTTTCGTAATGAAGGGGAAATTAAAGGAAATTTCGAAAATATCTCCCATCTGCGCAAGTTTTCGCCATGGTTAGCTGGCTCTACTGTACATTGTTTATAAGAGTAACAATATAATGACCTAAAGCTCGCATATAATTTTGTTTTATATATAGGTAATATGCAAAGGTAAATAATGACAATATACCTATATAGTATGTATACTAAGCACTTATATCTCTTATAACACTTATATACATTTATATTATTCTCAATTAATGTAATTACTTAAATACTTTAGATTACAATAGCTAATGTTATGTTTCATTCTAACCGAGATGAAATAAAATTATTTTGTAATAACACTTTCAGGGCTTAATATATCATAATATTACTAATGAGATTACATATATACTTTCAGTCAAAATTATTATTATATTTGAAAACTACACAATTAAAATAAACCTTGAAGATATCAAATTTTTGATACATATGAGATAAACCCTACGGCTCAACGCGTGAAAAAAAAAAAAATTTTTTTTGTTTTTTCTCGTTTTTTGTTTTTGTGGTTGTATTTATATGTATGTTTTCAAATAATACCTATGTATATGTATTTCATTAAAAATAATCACGTGTTTTAAAATGCAAATTTATCAAAAAATAAAATGTAGGTATATGTATATGTAGATAATGAAAATGCATGCTCAAATTTAGAGAAAAAAAAACTTATTTTGTGCATTATAAAGTTAAAAACTAGTGCTTATCAAGCATGACCGAAAGAAAAACAAAAATGAAGAAATAATAACAAAACGGAATCTCAAAACAGTTATTTGCATATTTTATCGTCAGTCAGCATTTAAAAACCATTTACCTAACAAATTTAATTTTTTTAATAAATGTAAATGTATAAAAAAGCATGCATACCGTACTCGTGTTCGTACGTATAGTTATAGGTTTGCAGTATATGTACATACAGTGCTGGAAATTCCATTAAAAACACTAAAAAATCTTCAAATTTTTCATAAATTTCTATGTGAACATACCCAAACAATTACACATAATATTTGAAGTAATGAGGAAAGCAGTAAATAACGATTTTTGAATAAATATTTTTTAATTTTTACCAAAAATCTAAAAAATAATAATTTCTTTTTTTTTTGTGGAAATTCCATTAAAAACATAATATTTACTATAGCTTATTATTATTATCAAATTATATTATTTGAATAAAATTTTCTATTAATATCGAGTTGTGCCTCCTCTATTATCAATAACATCATAAAGCCTCTTTCATTCAGGCATTGAATTTATTAATTTATGTAAATTGTTTGTAAAGTGTTTTTAATCGAACTTCCACCACTTTCAAAGAGCTTCTAAAACAAACTTTTGTATTCCGCGGTAAAAAGTCACAACATATGCTAGAGTCACAAAGTTGTAATGTGCTATTTCAATCGTCACAAGAAAAATTTTAAGGTTATATGAAAAATATAAAGTATAACATTTTTCTTGAAAAAATTTGACGTTTCAAATTCACCACTAAGAGGTAAATTTTTTGTAATTTTTCTTGTGATTACTTATATTCAGAATACAAAACAGTTGATTAGTCACAAGGAAAATTATAAGAAAACCAGTCACAATTTCGTTGTGACAACCCTAGAATAGGACTATAAGATTAATTAATTATTTATTATCTACGCTGAAGCTGAATTTATGTGTGCACAAATTAATTTCGCTAGGTGTAGTTCCTTCTGCCTTGTCGATTTGAATTTTTATTTAAGGGGAGATACAGGTAAACCTGTATCCCCCTAGCCCACACCTCTAAATCTTGGATTTGGAAGCCGAATTGTGGTTACGCTATAATAGTTATAGTATTAATAAAACACAACAAAAACTACTTTCAGACATTAGTAGTAGTAAAAAATTTCATTGCATCACCGCCTAGTGTATATCAAGCATTATGTTTAAAAGCAAGTATCAAGTGTTCTTAATGGAATTTGCAGCACTGTATATGTGAATACATATAATGGTGGAGTATTAAAAAAAAGCCTATTAATGTATGTACGCGTATATATACATACCTAATATCGAATATCGTATTATTGTTTGTGTACCTACTCAAAATTCAAATCAAATTTCAAATTTCAGTTCAAAATTTTGACCTCAAATTTTTGGCTATCTTTCATTGACATTGTTGGAGGTTAAAAAGTTTATTGACCAGACTATTTGTTTTTACCATTTTACCATTCATTTTACCTTATCTCTTTTTTACATTTTTGTTTAACATTTTTGCCTATTATTCTTATAAAAATTTTAATGAAATTATAGCAGTTATCATCATTATTTTTCAATAATTTTTTTAGATTTTAAGTGAAAGAAGAACAATCATAATTGTAAATTTCTTGTTTTGAACAGTAATTCTTTAAGGTTTTTTCTCCATTAATGTACCGTACAATATAGCAATAAAAATTAAAAAAATTATTATTATAAACATTTTGTATGGATAAATTTTATGCCTGTAAGCTGTAAGTGATAAGTATGTACATATGTACATAAAATATGTGTTGTGTACATATAACTCGTATAATAAGTATAAGCCGGTATAACTTGAATTTCAACATTTTGCATAGTTAAGCTATTCAGATTCACTGTGTGTGTAAGGTGTCTTGTACACTCGTACATAAGTAGGCACATACATACATAAAATTAATTTTTGATCTGTAATTGTGTAATTATTCTTCATTAAGTTATTTTAGAATTTATAGTAGAATACTCAACATTTGACGCAAACTAATAGATATTTCCATGGATATTTCCTATTTAAAACCAGTTATAAAATTCGTTAAATATTTTTTCTCATCTCTTATAAAGTTGAAAGTTGCTAACTTTTACACTTTACACAGAAGTTAAAATTGTACATTATATGAAACTATGTAATGTATGACTGGTATGGACCATTGTACACTAATGTATCTCTGTATTCTGTGGTATGGACCTGAAACAAACTTTATCAAGGGAAAAAATGTTGTCTTGTCAAGTCAGTTAGTACTCGAAACTGAAAGTCTGTATAAAGTTTGAGTTGAATGTTGAATTGCATTTTTTTTTTTTAACTTTCAAAATCTTCTGCAATTATATTTCTATACTCTTCTATATACCTGTGCTTTGTCTATAGTCTATACTATACTGAGACCACTGAGACTAGACTGACCTGTACCTGATTGACTGATCTTATCTTTATTCATTTTCATTCATTACTGCACATATTTAATGCTTTCTAGATTTCTCAACATGAGTTTGTTAATTGTGGTCGTATGTATTATTATTGATAGCAAAAGTAATATCACGTCACGTAATATTTTTCCAATCTTCATTTATTAATTACATATATATGATATGTTAAATATGAGAACAAATATGGTATGGTTGGTATGCATTGTAAAGTAACATCTGAGTGATGCTATGAAAAAAAAAATCAAATCCAAAAATAACTACATATTATATTACATATTACCAAAGACCGTATAAATGTAAAGATATCGAAACTCCATATATCCTGATGTCAGCAAATATTTCTGATCTGGGGTGTGATATCACACCCCACAACATGTTGCTATAACATTTGTTTCTTTCTTTTTGTTTAGCAACATCATAGTAAACATTTTACGTATCGAGTAAACATTAGATCATCGAACGATAACCAGTTTGACTGGTGATGACGAGTACGGTGGTGGTAAGACGCACATTTTAATGGAAGATGGAAGAATGTATATCTTCTATCTTCTGTCTTCTGTCTTCTGTCTTCTATCTGCTATCTTCAAATTGTGTATAAACAAATAATTATAAGTACATATTATATTTATTATAAAACTGAATATACATACGAGTATATAATATATATACACATGTAAATATAATGCTAAACTGACTGTATACACATAACACAAAATATGCAAGAAAATAATAAGCAAATTCAAGTATATACAAACATTCATCATTAACTTATCATATATTATGTTAAGAAATAATGACGAAAACGGTAAAACAGAAGAGGCGCTTTTTAGAAAAGTAAGAATAAGAAAGGATGGAAAAGATTTTATTTTCATTCATTTTGTGGGGTTGAATCGCATAATAGTATTATTGTGACAAGATGTTAAATTTTGAACTTGTACATGAAATTTTATCAATGGACCATTAACAATGTTTTCTAATAATTAATACTGTTATAAGTAGTTCTAAAAATTTTATTCTTTGACTAGCACACGGATTATTTTCACTGAGCCAATCCTTGTATTTTCCATATAAATTGGTAAACTTAATAGATTCGTCCATTAAAAATTGCCTGATATTTTTTAGATACATTTGCTTTTTAAAAATTTTATCAAAAACCATGCAATGACTTTTTGATATTTCAAATAAAGTATCTGATGGTGCATACAAAGCTCCAAAATCGTAATTTTTTAAATAATTTCGGGAAACAAGAAGTAATTCAGATGGTCTTGTTATAACTTCATCTTTTTTGATTAAATTGTATTAAATTAACCGATATGACTTTAGATAACATTCCATTTATTTCATAAACAGAAGGATTTTTATTGTGACCATATTTTGCTCTTAAAATACTGAAGAGATTTTCAAAAATATCCTGATTTAATCTCTTTGTTAATAAAAAGTTTGCTACAGTTGCAGTAAGATGCAGTTTAAAGTATTGCGCCAAATCAAGAAGATCATGTCTAGGTTTGAAACTTTTCAAGTTTCCTAGATCTGATACCGTCACTGTTAATAAACTTTGGATAGAAATACGTGGTTTCGATGAAGGAAAGGAAAATTTGTAAATTTTCAATTTTCATTTTTGTCAAGAATTTATTGGTTTGAAAAAGTTTAAAAAAGATGCTATAACAACAAAAAATTTGCAGCCAGAAAGTGCGAATCAAATTTCAGAAAATGATATGATGGAGATTGAGGTCACATTCACCAAATAATGAATTATCCTCTGAAGAGAATTAGGTTGAATCAACTTGTCGTCTTTGCTTAAAGAATCAAAAAATTACAACATGCTATAAGCAAAAATATGTTGATTATGCAAAAAGAAATATGACCTATCTTAAAAAATAAAAATATTAAAAAGGAAATTGCGCACTATGACTAACAGATGTCTTAAAATGAAAAAAAGAAATTTGATGAAAATTAAGAAGGAAACTCCACAAGACCAAATTAAAAAGGCCAAGTTATCAGAAAATACAAAAACATTGATCACAGTGCCACAATGCTTTTAAAAAATGATAGAACATTGAAATATAATGAGGAAGAAAAAACATTGTGTTTAAATATTTTTTATAGATCGTCTAGCATTTACAAATTCTTACGGAACGGATTGAATTTAGATTTGCGCATCCAAGTTCGCTTCATAATTGGGCTCCTGTAAAATACTTACAGCGTGGAATTAAGAACTCAGCCATTATAGTGTTACACAAAATGTGTAAGGAAATGAGTGAAAGATCAAGAGAAATTGTATTAGTTTTTGATGAAATAACTGTTTGAAAAGATTTGGTCTACAATAATCATTTTGATTTGATTGATGGAGTAGAATATGTTGGATTTTACCGTAAGCCTCTCGTAGAAAACAGGTTGGCGTATTTATGATTCGAGGTCTTTTCGATAAATGGAAAAGTATTTTTAATTATTTTGTTAGTGAAAAGGGTCTTACGGGTGGGTGATACACTAAAATCATTGTTACTTGAAAATTTGGGAATTTTATTTCAAATGGGTTTCAATGTAAGAGCAATTGTTTGTGACCAAGCGTCTGGGAACAGGAAATGTTTTAAAGATTTGGGTGTTGAAACAGAAAAACTATTCTTTTTATTTGAAAATAAAAAAATTATTGCAGTTTTCGATTTTCCACATCTGCTAAAATCTTTAAGGAACGTCTGGTTGTCTCGTGATATAAATACACCAGATGGAATCGCATTTTTTGATGTCATAAGGGAATTATATGAATTGGAAAAAAACAAAATTACAAAAATGTGTTGCAAGCTAACTCAATCTCATACCAATCCAAATACTTTTCAAAAAATGAGAGTTTGGTACGCTGCTCAAATTTTCAGCAGAAATATAGCTGCAGGTATTGAAACTGCAATTGAAGCTAAAACTTTTAAAAGTAATTCGTGTAGCATAGCAAAATCCACTGCTATATTTCTAAGAAAAGTAGATAAAATATTCGATTGCTTAAATAGTGGAACTTTGAAAGATAAAAACGAATTTAAGTCTGCTTTAAAAATTGATAATGTTGTTTACAACTTTATTATTGAATTTAAAGATTATTTGAAAAATATATCTCTCATACCTAACAAAAATATAGTTTATTGTATAGACGGCATGAAACAAACATTAACTGAAGTCATCACATTAATTCATGACATAAATAATGCACAAAATGATTTAGCAGATTTTTTATTAACAAAAAGATTAAATCAGGATATTATTGAAAATCTATTCAGTATTTTAAGAGCAAAATATGGTCACAATAAAAGTCCTTCTGTTTATGAAATAAATGGAATGTTATCTAAAGTAATATCGGTTAATTTAATACAATTTAATCAAATTTCTCATTGTGAAGAGGACGAAGACAACATGTTAAATTTAGATATAGAAAATTTAATTAACAACGATACATGTAACGACTCTATTAGTAATACAAATTATAATGACGCGGAAAAAGAAATGGACAATGGCACATTATTTGAAATTGAAAATGAATTGAAACTTTCGTGTTTAGAAGACACTTTCAACAGCAATAATATATCCATTGAAATGTCATCAATGAGATATTTTATTGGATATATAGCACAAAAGATTATTTCAAGAAATAACTGTGGTATTTGTGACAATACTTTTAGAAAGAAAGATGAAGTTATAACAAGACCATCTGAATTACTTTTTGTCTCCCGAAATTATTTAAAAAATTACGATTTTGGAGCTTTGTATGCACCATCAGATACTTTATTTGAAATATCAAAAAGTCATTGCATGGTTTTTGATAAAATTTTTAAAAAGCAAATGTATCTAAAAAATATCAGGCAATTTTTAATGGACGAATCTATTAAGTTTACCAATTTATATGGAAAATACAAGGATTGGCTCAGTGAAAATAATCCGTGTGCTAGTCACAGAATAAAATTTTTAGAACTACTTATAACAGTATTAATTATTAGAAAACATTGTTAATGGTCCATTGATAAAATTTCATGTACAAGTTCAAAATTTAACATCTTGTCACAATAATACTATTATGCGATTCAACCCCACAAAATGAATGAAAATAAAATCTTTTCCATCCTTTCTTATTCTTACTTTTCTAAAAAGCGCCTCTTCTGTTTTACCGTTTTCGTCATTATTTCTTAACATAATATATGATAAGTTAATGATGAATGTTTGTATATACTTGAATTTGCTTATTATTTTCTTGCATATTTTGTGTTATGTGTATACAGTCAGTTTAGCATTATATTTACATGTGTATATATATTATATACTCGTATGTATATTCAGTTTTATAATAAATATAATATGTACTTATAATTATTTGTTTATACACAATTTGAAGATAGCAGATAGAAGACAGAAGACAGAAGACAGAAGATAGAAGATATACATTCTTCCATCTTCCATTAAAATGTGCGTCTTACCACCACCGTACTCGTCATCGCCAGTCAAACTGGTTATCGTTCGATGATCTAATGTTCACTCGATACGTAAAATGTTTACTATGATGTTGCTAAACAAAAAGAAAGAAACAAATGTTATAGCAACATGTTGTGGGGTGTGATATCACACCCCAGATCAGAAATATTTGCTGACATCAGGATATATGGAGTTTCGATATCTTTACATTTATACGGTCTTTGATATTACATAACATCTCAGCACTTAACATATGTATAAGAAAAAATACAACATTATGTATGTACATACGAGTATATACAAAATTTCAATCATTTATCTTAACCAAGATTACAAAATGAATAAAGCTAATTTACAAAAATGGATGAAGCATTATATATAAGATGCAATATCAATATTTAGGTACATATTTGAAGTCATTGATATAATAATAATTACATGAGTTTTATTGCAACACCAGTGAATTAAATTCATTTTCAATATTTTTCTTTTGCAGACAACTATGTAATGCATGTCTTTTTATTACATGAATTGCATAAATTGGAATAGTCAGTGTAGTCAAATTTCTGATAGTAAGCACAAATAAATTAATTAAAATAATAATAAAAAAAATATACATAATGCATTACTTGAATCGGTTATTTCAAAAACCACACATCGACATAGCTGACATAGGAAACGTGGGAAAAAATTAACGAATGTTAAAACGTCACATTTGGTTAACTAAAGCCTTAACTAAAATGACTTCAGCTAACTCAAGTCAAAGCTAACGAAATTCACTCAAGTCTGAGGTTGTAACTATATTGGCTTGTGTGAATTGAGTAAGCCTGAGCATATGTGAAAGTAAGGTTAGTTAATTTAGTAGTTACATGAACATGATATTTGTTACTATACTATTTTCAGAAATTGAAGTCAGTACAGGCAAGATAGGCATGCTTTTCTATATTCTTTCACATTGCGTTTGAATAAATCTGTCTCGTGTGTGGGGTGATCAGATCTCAATTTCAATCAAGACAGAGATATATTATTCAGAATTTCCTACAAAATATTATATGTGAAGTTATCAGAAACTCATCGGGTAACTTTTTCCATAAGCACAATACTGACTTCGATTTCTGAAAATAGTATAGTTAGAGTTACACATATAAAACATAAAATTTAGAGAGACTTACACATAAGGAAATTTTTACAAATTTTTTACATTAACTACAAAATGCGATATTTCATATAAACTTCATATGGAATTGGTTATGTTTAAAATAATACATGTACATATGTACATATTTCACTCAAGCCACTCAATTTTGTGTGGTCGGTCTCGGTAGGCACACTCACTGAAGTCAACGAAAATTCAAAGTGTTTCGTTAAATTCAATGAAGCTGACTTGAGTCAAATATATAGTTACACTGATTTAAAACAATGTAATCTGACTTCTGACTGACTTGAGTTAGCTGAAGTCATTTTATAGTTACGGCTTAAGTATAATAACATAGATAACATACAAAACAATAAGCAATACGAATTTCACAAAATGAGGTTGTTATGTTATGGCTTATGTTACTTATGTCATGTATGCTCTCGATCGCACGGTATACGTATGCATATTGTTTTCGCACTCGTATCTTGTATACTTGTTTGCTGATTGCTTTTGTTTACATTTGAAATAGATGACAAATACTTCACGACTTTAGGTACCATGGCGATGTCGATTTCTTAGTTAAATTGCCTTATAATTAATGTATACCGTGCTCGATCGTGCTGCTTATGTCAGGCTGAACTTCCGAATTGGTGCTGCCAGATTTTGAAACGAGACCTTCTGATAATGATACTTTGGAATGTCTTCTTTAACGTTGTATATGTTTCTATTGGGGCAAATTCATCTTAAGTTTAGGCAAACTACCCTTAAAAATTGTTGGTCCAAATTGGCGGGTTTTACGAAATCCGTTATTTCTCCAGATCAGGATCTTGAATTGGATTTGGATTTTTGTCAAAAAGGCATAAGTCAAGAATAGTTTTTCCTGATTTTCTTTTTTGTATTACACATAAACAATAAAATTTATTCGAAATTTCAAATCTTTAAGCCCAAGCATTAAATGCAGCCAAAAAAAAACTTGAAAATTGCGAGTACTTGCGAATGACGCAGTTTTTATTGATTCCTTAAAAATTCTAATTGTGTGACTTAGGTGGTTTTTGAAATAATTGATTCACTTACACTACGTCACACTACGTACTACTCATACTTTGAACTGTTTATGGTAATTACAATAATAAGTAGGTACAATAATATTATACAGTTGTGTTTGTATGGTACTCTTGTTTTTTATATTCAATTCTTTTCATATATTTTTTTTTAATTTTTGTTTTTCAATGATATTCATTTTTTTCGATTTTTTTAGTCTACCTAAATATAATTGAAAAATTAATTCTAATTTCTAACACGTACGTATATTCCACTTGGAAAAGCTTAAGCCAAAAGGTCACAATGACGAAAACAAAATTTATATTTTGAGTTTTTATTTAAAAACTAAATTTACTTTTTATGAAATAAATAATAGAAATTTCAATGAGAAAACCACAACAACAACAACAACAAAAAATGTGATAATTTACCTACAAAAACAAAAGCCAAAAGAAAAACTTTTGTTACTGTTTGGGTTATTTGAATTGACTGGAATTTTTTCATTCTTTCAGAAATTTCTGGGTAAAGATAAAGATTTTAACCCCAGTCTTTTTTATTTTTATGTAGTTTTATACAAAATATATAAATTTTAGGTAAATGTTTACTGTATGGTACACACGCTCGGTGGAGGTATCTAATGATGGGGTGGTGGTAGGGGCAAGTCCCCTGACTGCATTTTAGGGGTCAAACCTTGTGCATAATCGTAAAGGAATATCTACACCGCCTTCACCGTTCAAGGAATCACTTATAATAACATTTTTCCAACATTTTTTCCTATTACGAAGAAGTAGTGGCTTTACGAAAATAATCGTAAAAGGAATTTATAGACCCTCTTCCCCGTTAAAGGATTTTTATCATTTCTCAAAACATTCTTTGAATAGAAAAATATTTGAATTTTAACCTCCAATCCTGCTCCTCTACCTCCCCGTTTCCGAATTTCACCCACCAAAGTGAAGGCAATGGACCTTCTCTATCACCTGCATTCATTACCAACTCTCTCCGAGCATGTATACCATAAAGTAAACATTTACCACATTTTAATCATTTACTTAAATCCATTACATAGAGCAGAAAAGAGATAAAACTGTTTTTTTATCAACAAAAAGTATTCGCTCACTTTGAAATTTGTACTAAAATGATTGTAATAAAAACCGTTAACCGAAATAGTTAAATAGAAATAATTTTTATATAAGTATAGGTACTCGTATATGTATATGACCTAGAATGAAAACAAAAGTTAAACGGAAGGTATAATGTTATAACGAACTTCATGTTGCTCCTCAAGAACAAGGAATTAAAAACTGAATTTCCGCACAACATCGTAATATCCTTTTTTTTCCGATGAAGAAAACAGAAACCATGAAAAAATGAAAGATAATAATTTTTATTTAGTATAATATTTCTGATAAATGACTATTCTCCAATGACCATTTTTAGAGAATGCTCATTCATTTGGCGTCTCTATTACCACGAATCTTCACATCCTCATTTTTGTCCTTTATTCAATTTAAATTTATATGACAATTAATAAAACTACATTTGGCAGTGAATAATAAATGGTATAAATAGAAATTTCTTATGATGAAAAAAACTGACAATCGTGAGTCAAAGTGAAAACTAAAACAAAAAGAGTGGTTACTGATGAACTTATTTATGTATATGTATAATAAAACACTTGTAAAACAAATAATTACTGAAGAAGAATATTACTGATTGTATATTATACTAAATATATTTTTCCTTTTAATATTAGCAGAGCAATACAATACTGGCACAGCCATAAATCGAAAGAAAATGTTATCATTATCGCATCCATTTAAAGATCAATCAGAAACGATCAATATTCCAAAGGATCTACAACCAGCAGTTGATGAACTCTACGAATGGTGAGTTACTTAATAACTTTTTTTTATGTTATTTATCTAGATTATGACCGCTTTCGATAATTTAAATCTGAATTAAATATTAAATTTCAGCGTTTTCGGTAAAGAAGATCTTAGTGGTAAGGCTGTTCGAAAAGTCAGATATGAATTTTAAGTGTGTTCGGTAAACTAGATCTGAAAGGCAAGTTTGTTTGAAAAATCAGATATGTGGTAGCACCAAGTTAGATAAGTTAGGTTTTTATTGAACAGCTGACTTTGATGTTATTTAAGTGTCTGAATAGACAGAACTTTTTTAACTAAATTTGCTTTGTAATCAGTGTTAAACAAGTCAGATCTGACTAAAACGTCAAAAAAGATCTGAATTACCGAAAACAGCCTATATTATATCAACATTTTTGATGAACGTATATAATACGTACATAATAAGAATTAAGTTCGAAGTTCGCTTAACTTCGCTTTTCAACTCTTCAATCATATTATGATGGCACAATCTCATTTTTCAATTTCCTAAGAGAAATCTGTAGGAAACTTTTTCCTCTCTCTAACGACACCTTACATGCTCCTCTACGTCTTTCCTTTCAATATTTATTGTGTTTTAAAGATAGAATTTAGTGATTTTTAGCCAATTTGTTCAGAGAAATACAGGCTGTAGAATCCACAGCTCCCTCTGAATTCTAATTACAAAATCTAGAAAGCCCAAGACACCTGCTTAATTTTTGCTTTTTACAGTAAAAAAGTCTATCTCTTTTATCTTTGCTTCCTTTTCGATTTTGTTTTCGTCGTTTGTTTTCTTGGTGGTTTTTGGTTTTTTGCTTTCAATTACTTTATGAATACTCAACTCTTCAGTTTTTATTTTATTAATTTCTTTTCTTTAATAATTATTTTTGTTTTATTTTTAGGATAAAATCAAATTCAAAATTTCCAAATTATACAAAAAATCATGCATATTTATTTTTACATGCATGCTATGGAGATATCGATAATGCTAAAAAGGCATTATTACGTTATATTCAGATACGTGCAGGATCACCAGATTTATTCAAAAATCGTGATATTATGCTTGATGAAATTCAATTTGTTTTCGATATGACGTAAGTATTAGAAAACGTCGCGACTAACATATATTATATGAGTATTAAATTAGCTGCTTTCGATTTAACAATTTCAAGTACTTGCGACCAGATAAGGTAAATGTCTGCGCTAAACCATTTACTCGCAGCTATACTCATGAAAAATTTTTCAAGTAGATGCAAGTAATTTCGAATATTTTTTGTGTCGTTCGTTGCAACAATTTATCCTAGACACATTTTTATAGTCGCAAGTACTTGGAATTGCTAAATCGAAAGCAACTATTAACATACATACTTAAAAGGAAATATGTACGAGACAAAATTAATTTTTAACTTTTAAAATTTAAAAATAAAAAAAAAAAACTTTTTTATTTTGTTTTTTCTTTACTTTTACAAACATTATGTAGACATATGGTTGCTTTACCACACAAAACTCCAGAAGGATATAATATACTTGTTTATAGACTATCAGATTCAGATCCATCAAAAATGCATTTCGGTAACGCTATAAAAGCATTTTGTATGTTCAACGATGTTAGAATAAGTGAAGATGGTAAGTATAAAGATTATGTGTGTGGTGTGAAAATGTAAGTTATGTAATGCATAATGTTATGTGCTAAAATTGGTGTACCTTGTAAAATATGAAAATCACCTGATGATTGTCATTTGAATGGGAGTTGAACAAGAGTTCTGTTAACGAATAAAACAAAACCTAAGAGATTTACATATGAAAATTTTGTTCCCGATCCATTTATTAAATTTTTGTCAAGTCATTAAATTTCGTTCATTCGTTAATTATTCGTTAGGAATTTCTTTAATTTGACAATTAATTTGACAATTAATTTGACAATTATTTTGAAATGAGAAATCAGATTAAAAATTGCTAATGACAATGTCACAGTATAGCTTAGTGATATAGCTTCTTTGTACTAGAAAAATTTTGCGATTTTCATTTAACAAACTTCAAACACAATTATTTTCTTTGCAAATATTTTATTAAAAATGTGGGATTTTTCATTTCACACTTTTTACATGTACATTCAAAGAAAATTTCAAAATCCAACTTGTAAATATTGGAGTAATAAAATTTAAAAATATAATATTTACGTAGTACATGAAAAATATGTGCTATTGCTTACAAAATCATTTTTCGTGGCTATCTCAATTTATTACCAAACGAAAAGAGAACAGATTCAGCGCATATGTCAAAATAGTGTATTAGTAGATATATTTATACCATTTTCAAATAAGAGTACTTTTTTATAGGGATGATTGTAATAAAGTGTTCCAGCATATAGCAATCTATTCCTTGAAGTGTTGTGATCAGCAATAAGCGTTTACGATTAGGCATTTCTTCCGAAAAATCCCTCCTTCACCCCTTTTTTAAGGGCTATTTACGAATTTATGTTTGGAAACAAACCGGGGCATGTAAGATAGTGTTGGAAAAGTGCTCATAATGCATACTTTTTATGGAAACCTTATTTGTCCCCCTATCGTTCCCGATAGAAGTGATAACGTTTTATATAAGTATGAGCTTACCACCCTGCAGGATTTTTCGGAAAAAATGCCTAATCGTAAACGCTGAGTGCTGATCACAATACTTCAAGGAATCGATTGCTATATGTTGGAACACTTCATTATGAATCACCCTGTATAAAATATTAATAAGCTTTTATTAAAAAAAATATAATTAAGCTGCCAAAAAAAAAATTTTTTAAATTATGGAAATCATTTTTATATTTTTTACCAATTTTTATTTTACTTAAATAACAGGTATAACTGAAGGTTATGTTGTCATATTCGACATGAAAGGATTACGTTTTGGACATTTAGCCAGAGTTCAATTGGGTCCATTGAGAGCCTTTATGTCATATATACAAGAGGCACATCCAGTGCGTTTAAAGCGTATTTATGTCGTGCATACATCATTTTTCATAAATCAAATAATGTCATTAGTTAAGCCGTTAATAAAAAGTGATCTATTATCGCTTCTGAAGTTTACATCTTCGGGACCATCAGATGTTCTTCCAATTGAATTATTACCAGTGGTGAGTATTGTGTGGTATTGTATAATGCTCGTGTCTACATTTTAAAAATATGATTTGTAAGAACTAAAGTTTGTAAAGAACGAAAAATTACAAATCGAGCTAAAATACACTTCAATAAATTCAACTTTGCTTTGGTGTTATTTTAATGATAAATTTGACATATTTGGATGTGAGATTTTCATTTTGTGAGTTTGTTGGTTAAATTCCAAGCTTCCTATTGATTCTTAGTTAATTAAGGCTCTCATATTATTTACAGTTTAATTATATTTATTTAAAATTTTGTTTTACTACTATCTTTTTTTTTCTTTTTTTTTGTACCTTAGTTTAAGATTCTCTAAGATCTTTATACAAAAACCCAAAATAAATAAAATAAATAAATAAATAAATATTCATTTTTCTCGAAAGATGAAAATACTTTTATATCCTATTATCATACTCATACGAGTGCTTCGAGCGATCATATTTCTTAGTGACTCTAAAACTTATCATCAATAAGTCATCATTTTCAATAATATTTATTTTTTTGAAATCGTTAACATAAATGGTATTTTTGTTAAACTCTTTTTATAATAGGCAATTTCTATGATTACACAGATACAAAATTTGACTTTAAAAAAAATGCATGCTGTTGTTGTTGTTTGTTAGGAGGGAGGTATGAAAGCAGAGCACTCAGACAAACGCTGTCCATTGCACTTGAAGCCCCCGTCTAGTCAAACTTCTTCGTCGCTTTCAGGTAACGAAGGAGTTCCACTCGACTTTCAAGCCCAATTTGTTCGGGTCTAATGACATCAGTGCCGAAAATAGCCATTCTAATAGAGGAGAAGGCCGGGCACTCACACAAGAAGTGTTCCGTGGTGTCGTTCTCCTCTCCACAAGAAGCACACAGTGCATCACTGATAATCCCTTTGGTAGCGAGATGCTTTCCATAGATATTATGCCCTGTAAAAGCGTTGACCATAGCTCTGCAGTTTTTCCTTCTCTGTTTTAGTAGAAAAGTCGCTATAGCCTGGTTTGGCTTTTTGATAAAGCACTTGGTTTGCCTACACTTTGAGAGATTTTGCCACATACTCTCATGCAGATTACCTGTGAGTGAATCTATAGCATTTCTCACCGTCGTCGTAGGCACACCAATTACTGGTTCAGGGCCTATGAAACGCGTTTCGGCACCTTCTTTAGCGATGCTATCGGCTGCCTCATTGCGTTCAAAGCCCTGATGTCCTGGTATCCAAATGAAATCCACGGAGTTATGTCTTGCAACATAATTCATCCTTCATCTGCATTCGAGACAAATTTTGGAGGAGACAATTGAGGCTGTTCAATGCTTTCAGCGCAGCTTGACTGAATAAAGTCATGTACCTATGTATGTTTTCTCCAAAATATTCTCTTTATTTATTAATTAGTGATTCAAAATTACTAATTAATTTTCACGCTACAGGGCGTTAACAATTTTGACTTTTTTGCAAGACCTTGAAACATAATCATGTACTATTTTTTGTACGGCGTGATTCGTAATAAAGTGTTCCAATGTGTACAAATCGATTCCTTAAAGTATTGTGATAGGCGTTTATGAAGAGGCAAAGTAATCCAGGTATATATAGAGGAAACTTTAAGGAAATTAAAACATAGCTATAAAGGATGTAATTATAATGATATGAAGTAAACGGAAGAAGAAAAAGAAAAATTTCCAGAAAAAAATATAGTATTTTAAGAGAGCACAGCTTTATTGAAATTATTTACTATACAGATAAAAAAGTTTTCGCTATTATCCTTTTTTAAACAAAGTTTATTTTTCTTTATTTTTTTTTTTAGGATTATGGTGGACCAGTCGAATGTTTAGAAAAATTATATATAGATCAAAGAAAAATGATTGAAAGCCAATATCATGATTGGCTAATTGATAGTAACAATTTGAAAGAATTAACAAAAGATGAGCAAAACAGAGTTGAAAATAATAACAATGAAAGTGATAATAATTGTAATAAGGAGACATCATCGTTAGGGATTCTAAAACCTGAAATGAAAAGTGAACGATGTAACGACAATAAAATTGAAAAGGAAACAACAACAATGAAATTCGATCAATTGCAAATCGATTGATACAGAGGATTGTGATATTATACAGTTTTAACATATACATACACACATACATAGAAATCTAGAATGAATCGATTATATTTTTTGAGCCGTATTATATGGGGATTCATGTCACTTTTCAGTTCATTATAATATTTTTCAGTTCAGTTTTGAAGTTTCGTAGTTCTGTTGTCATGAACAAATTTTTTCGTAGTTTACTTTTTCGTAGTCGTTTTTTCTTTCAGCTATCGTATTTATTTTATAATATTTTGATTACGAGAGTTAACTGAGAACTGTTAAATTTCAACTACGAAAATAAAGAAATAAAATACAAAAATTTAGAAACTCCAAAAACTGAAAAACTACAAAAATTACGAATTTTACTACAAACTGAAACGTGAAATGAATTCCCTTAATATTTATATTTAATAAACGTAATACCTAGAATTGTGTAATATAATGTACTTAAGTTTGATGATGAAAATTATGATTAACGATGAAAATTAAAAAAAAAAAATAATAACTGGGTGGTGCAATAAATTTTAAGATTTTGATTTTAAGATATTAATTAATGGGTAAATTTCTAAATAAAATTTTTAAATAATACGTCTTGTTTGTAATTTGTTATATTTTCATATTACTATTTTTAAATAAACCAGAAAACAAAACAATTTGAATGTAAAATATAATTATTATTAAAGCATCAATTCAGGACGGCCCATCGCTTTGTAAAGAATTTGTCTCCAAATCTCTCTATCCTCGGATTTTCTTTTCCAATTCGAGTTATCTGCAGTTTTCGTAAAACTATTGACACACTGCAGAGATAAACCATGGTTATCTTAGTTTGCTGGTTTATCTTTGCGATAACCGACTTTCAGAACTCGGTTAAGTTAACATAGTTTCTAGCACTCAGTTATCTTGTTAACCAAGTTCAAACTCAGTTATCTTTGACGTTTGTGTTATTTTCTTTTTTTTTTATATTATATTTAAACAAACTGTCAAACCAAATTTCAGCTAACATTCTGACTAGATGAAAAAGAATTAGTGTTTGAATTTATCTTGACAGGTGTCGTATGAATACATAAACTAGTTCACTACAATTTAAATGTGTCACCCATACCAGGTTATCGATAAACCATTTGAGATAACCATGGTTTATCTTTGCAGTGTGTCAATAGTATAAGTCACTTTCAATTTGCTTTTTAATAATTTATTTTGTGTTCTGTTATTCTGAATAAAACTACTATATCAAATATTTGTATTACCTTAACCTACAAATTGTTAGTCGCTTACAAATTCAAGCAAGATATTATTTTCTGGGAAACTCTGTAATGGACATAGAAAAGATTTTTTATTATTAAACCGATAATGACAAAGATAATGTAATGATTCCAATCAATAGATTTTTTTAGTGCTCTTTAGAACACTTTCAAAAAACGACACACTCACATAAATGTAATATCCGAAAAGGCTTCACAAAATTGAGAAAATTTCTTCAAAATTATTCGCAAGATTTTGAGTTATGTCTACATAGAGATAAATATTTGAATAAAAATGTCTGAAATTTTGTGAAAAATTGAAATATGTATGTATATCATGAAATATTTTTGTAAAATGAGTTACAAGTGTCACAAATGTCTCATGTAGACTGTACATAGTATTATTCACGAAATTACTTTAACAATTTATATAAAAATAATTTCTGAATGAAACTTTGTTAGAGTGCACGGTCAAAAGCTCTGATTAGAACTTGATTTTTTTTTTTATTATTAATTGTGTTTTTATAGAAGAAAGGAAAAGTACAAGTCCTTCCAAGGGGGAGGGAGGTTTTTTCAGATTATTGATGGGGGAAACCCTCTCTATCATTTGCACCAACACTACAGTCCTTCCGCGAATAGGGTTAAAATGTATAAACCTTTACCAATTTCTCTTAGACTATACTTTCTTCTAGCTTGTACACCGTAGTGTTTAAGGGGTGTTTCGTAAAATCAGTGCAAAAAGTCTTCTTTTAGTCTTCCAGCGGCTAAATAATTGAGATTATCCCCCACTGTAGTATGATTTTTTGTTTGCCTCATTGAGACCTACCTACTGCTTGTGGGTGTACCATTTCGTAAAAAATTTTTCGTATTGTAACTTTTTAAGGTGGGGCGAGCGACGCGATCTGTTAATGGGGGTCACACAATCTATCATTTACATCACCACTCCACCCCCTCCGGAAATGGGGTTAAAATCTTTACCTTCACCTTAATTAAGCATTTTAATTCGAAGAATTATTATTTGTCTCTATATAGTTTTTCACAACTGTGTATATGTACATATACATATTTACATATAATATATGTCGGAGCCACACTGCCTGACAATAGGATAGGTTCACTCTAATTTTCTTTATAATTATGTAAATAACAAAAAATTTTTTTTTATTTTTTTTATAAATTTTCAACATTTTTATTGATTATTAATAATGAATTGGACTATCATTTCTTGAAATCATCTCAAATATTATATTTGGTAGAGAATCATATAAATTCATGAGACAATTTAAATTTATCTCACTCCACTTACGTCTAATAGGTTCCATCATTTCATCTTCTGTTTCAAATTGTTTTCCACCTTCATACACCTTTCCTGCTAGCCATTCCCATACATTTTCAATTATATTGAGATCTGGGAAACATGAAACACACGGTGTTTAACTCTATTCCTTAATTGCTTATCCAGACTTTTACCTCATTTGCGATGTGGATTGGAGCACTATCTTGTTGTAATACCCACGATGTTGGACTAAAGATTTCGACAATGTCAGTTTTTACTCTGTATAACATTGCTTTTCAGAAACTTGAAAAAGGTTCAAGGCTCCATAATATAACAAATGCCTCCCCATACCATCACACTACCAGGTCGCTGCTGTGACATTGAGACAAAAACTTTTCTTCTTTTCGTAAAGATCATGAAAATATTGTTAAAACACATTCGTATCGTCCAGATTGAATTATTTTTCGTCCATAAACACCACTTTTTTGCATTCTTGTAACCAAGACATTACTTTACTGGCGAACTCCATACTTTTTCTTTGTTGTTTTTTGTCAAGGTGGGTTTCTTTTTCAATCATTTACGTTTTATATTAGGACTTTGTCTTATTATTCGTCGTACAGTCCTCACAGTGGCGGAAGTTCCAACTTTAGCAGCAATTTGCACTGCAGTTGATGCAGAATTCGATATATAGCTCATCGTTCCCGAACATTAGTTGTCCTTGATCCTTGATGTCTTTCCTTTTTGTGTTATTAACTACATTATTTACACTTCTATTAATTCTTCGTGCTATAGAATGGTTAGAGTAGCCTTCTTCTTACAAAATTTTAATTTTTTCAATTTCATTTAATTTTAAACAATTTTAAATTAAAATTTCTTTATTCTACCTTTTATGATGTTATCTCTTTAATATTAATAAATCGAATAATTAAACCTATCCTATTGTCCCATTATTTATACCACATTTTTAGAAAAGCAAATAAATTTCTAACCTGAATTTAAAATGTTGGGTTTTCTTTTGCATTAAACATCTGTTCATTACAAATACAACAGAAATCAGTCAAGATCAAAATAAAAATTTTGTTATTTACATAATTATGAAGAAAAATAGAGTGAACCCATCCTATTGCCCGGCAGTGTTGTATATATATCTACAAATATCTATATACCTGGCTGACTGTATAAACTAAAGCACATAATACAACTAAAAAGTTACCTGTTAATTGGTATATCTACCTGCATATGCGTATTTACGTAGATAAGTATGTATAGTATAACAATATGTCTATAGTTGGTTTTGCAATGGCCTTGTACGTACTCACATTCGTTATTCAAGTTATACTACATCACAATCACAATTCTCCATGTAATTACTTTGAGTAAAGCTGTGAAATTTTATTCATTCATTTGTAGAATGATGGAAGTTTATATCACTGATCAACCACTAAAAATAAGATGTGACACTCTTTTTTTTTAAATTTACCAACACACATAAATATTTAAAAATAATAAAAAAAATCAAAATTCAATTTACAAAAACAGTACAGAATTAATGTACTTATTTCAAATCCATTTTTCCTTATAAACCGCCGTAATGAAGAAAAGATATAAAACAATATATAAATGTGAGCAATACAATCATATTGTACATGTATACGATTTTTTCATAATGCATTTGTAAAGGCGATCTGGAACTTTTTCACTGTGTTAGTACTGGTTAGTTAAACAATGTAAATCATAGGGAAAATTGAAACTGATACGCAGATGTTTACAATTTTTCATAATGTATTTTTAAAGGCGATCTGGAACTTTTTTTTTGACTACCTGACGCGTCATTATATCAAGATGGGACCCTAGAAGGAAAAAAATGTAGTAGTTTGCCCAAAAAAATGTAGTAGATTGAACCAAAATGTAGTAGATTCGGAGAATTATATGTCTATATGGTTCAAGATATAAGATGATTCATAAAATTTCTGAGAATTTTGAAGACAAGAAAAAGTTTATTTTGTTAAGCTATAGGTATATTAGAGCAAGAATTTATTTTATAATTAAGATATTTAACAAAAATGTAAAAACAACATAGCAAACACAAAATTTTAAGTGTAATGCATTTACAATTAATTTTGTTCATTTTAGATAAAAAATTTTATATAACAAAATTTGTACTTTTTTTAATGAGTATACCCTGTAATAATGTTACATTTTTTAAAACGGTTGTTGTTGCAGTTCCATTTTTTTTGTCTCTTTTTCGAACAAAGGCTCTTAATTACTATCGACTTTTAGCAAAACCGTTAAGGCCGAATGAATAACTGGACAAAGGTCATGAGAAATTTTTGCTAACACGTGCTCAGTGTCACTACTGTATGAATATAAATTTACTGTGGTTTATATACACTTTTTTCGGTTTTTGTAAACATAATTTCAATATTCTTGGCAGTTTAACGTGAACAGCGGTAGGAAAACAACAATAATTAGAAAACATAGTGCTACTAAAAATTTAAAATAAATTGAAAAGTGAATAAATTAATAATTTTTTTTTTTAAATTGTACATACAAACAACCATTAACAAATCTGATCAGATGGAATGGATAGTGTTAAATTGAGAAAACAAGTCATGTGTAGAACATTACTCATAAATTAGTTTTCTAGTGATATTGACCCTAAAAAAAATTTTTTTTTTGCATTTCATTTTGTGTTTTAAAACAACTTTAAAATTAAAATTGAATTTATTTGAATTCTGATTTCAAATTTTCCGAATTAATTTATTTAAATAGTAATATTAATTTTTTTTTAATATTATTTTATTTTATATGTATACCTAACTATTTCTTACCAAAAGTATTTATGCAAGTGAAAGTCATTTCAAAGTCTTTGAAAACAAGAATAAATGGAAAGTTTTATTTATGACATTCAGCACTACATGTAATTGTAATTGGACTGTATAACCATAGCACAAAATAATTGTTAAATACATATACCTCTATCTATAAAGAACAAAACAATTAGAAAAGCAGGTACCACCGCATATACACAAATATTTTAATGATTTAAAAGAGGAAAAAAAATAATCAACAAATTTTCACTTTATACCATCTTAATACCCAAATAAATGTATTTGTAGTGTTATATGCAGTTATATAAGCATAGGCATTTAACATAATTTACAAATTATAGAATATTTTTTTTGACTCCAGTTATAAAAAAGATAAATAAATAAAAATAAATGATAGTATTTCATGAAATTTTGACATTGAAACGTTATACGCAATCAAGTATTTAAATCTACAGACTACAGAGCATAACTAATAGCAAATAATCATTTATACTAAATTCATTAATTACATTAGATACGTGTATGTAGATATATTTTAACAGTAAGTACAAAATAAAAGTAACGTTTAAGTTTAGTAAAGAAAATTGTTATTTTTAAATTAGATTTACGAGTACCCCCTCTATTCTAGGTAATAGATGCCTAATAGATCTATTAACCTATTAACTAAGAAGTTAGTAGAAAGTGCTATTCTACTTTATAGGTTTTGTAGACATTAAAAAGTTGAAAAGTTAATAGATTTGTAGACATTTAAAAAACAGTTCAGTTGTTATTTATTATTAATATTTGGAAATTTAAAAATATTTATTTTTTTTAAAATCCGGTAAATGTATATTTAATAATAATAATTTTTAATTATTTTTATTTATTTTTAATTATTTTTATTTATTTTTAATTATTTGTATTTATCATCAACCAAAAAAACAACATTTCACAAAATAAACATTCAAACGTGATAGTTAATAGATCTAATAGCTCATCGAGAGGAGCTATTAGCTAATAGAATTTTCTAACCACAAAAATCTATTAACCTATTCGCTAGAATACGAAAATCTATTAAATAAAAGTCTCCACAAAATTAATAGACCAGCTGATTGTCTATCTATTAACTAAAAGTTAATAGACTAATAGCACAGAGTAAAATAACTATATACAGAGTGTGCAATACAATCCTTTACATTGCCGAGCTAATTTTGGAAGTGGATTTAGCGAAAATCCACTTCTCTCAAAGCTTTTCTTATAAAATGAGTACATTTTGAAAATTGAGAGTAGAAAATATAAATAAAACAAAACAAAACAACACAGTTTCAAATACACATTCTTACATACACGTAAGGTAATGTACAAAAAGGAACCAATTTATTTCTTGTTTGCGTACATATTTTGTATTGGGCAATAGAAAAAGAAATATGTATGTATGTACATAAGTATATAGAATATGTATGATACTGGAATATATACTGTTTTGTACCATAATGTTAGATATAATATATTTATGTATACCTACGAGTATATATGTATATATTTATACGCACATTATAGTTTGTTTTGGTTTGTTTTTGTTTTCGACCCTTTGTTAGTATTTTATTGTTATTTTCGACCCTAAATTCATGTTTGTTCGATTATGATTTCATTTTTTCAAGTTAATATGCATCTTACAAATTATGCTGCTTCTACATTATATGTGTATACACATTATATACACATGTACAGTAATCACAAAAATTATTTCTGCATAATTAAAGTATCGTAATTTGGATTTAGACACTTGTAATACTAATAAATTTTTATATTTATTTTTTCAAACTTTAATAAATACAATTTCTTAAAAAAAAACAATAATTATTCTTAGAACAAATATATTATTTGAATTATTCCAAAAATTATTCCTGCATTAATTCTATCGCAAAAATTATTATGAATATTAAAATGAAAATAATTGATTTAATTTTGACTTTCAAGAAAAATGCCAAGGAAAATTGAATTATTTAGTAAAAATTTGAAGTTTGTTGTGCACAAGTGACACCAATAATTTTTGTGATCACTGTACATACCTATCAATTTCTTCATATAAACAGAATCTAAGATCTAACATCTACCAACTATCAACTATAAAATCCGGTATTTGATGTAAGTCAAAATAAAGAAAAGACAACCACGCCTCCTTGTATACGAAGTGACAATATAGTTGCGTTCCTTTTGACCAAGTAAAGTACTCGCAAGTACTTGTAGTCGTGATCATCTTCCATACCTCTTGTATTCGAGTAATTTACTTGACAGTTGCATGGTTAGTTACGCCAAAATTCGCCGTCAGAGGTGTTTGTGTTTTAATCGTTAGAGATTAAAGAAATAGGTTAAAGTCTATAATATTTTTAATACACGTTTTATTCAATAGGTGGCTTTTTATTGTTTAATGTTATGAAGCATCTAAAATCAAAGCAAAACAAATTTGAAATACATGACAGCTGAAATTGGAGCATGGCCAACTGTCACTCCAATATTTACATTGCCTTAGAAATGTGTATGCTTTCAAATTTGAGGTTACTTTTTACTTCCAAGTAAAAAAATTGCGTTCCATTTACAATATACTCCCGAGTACTTGAAAGTTATTTACTTGGTCAAAAGGAACGCAAGTTATGTGTAATGATAAAACCTGCCTGTACATTTGCATACATCTATATCTAACTATTGTGGTATGGAAAAAAAAATTAAAAATTAAAAAGGGTAGCAGGTAGCAGTATGTATGAATAAAAAAAAAGTAAAAAAAAACATTTCTTTTCTGGGAGAGAATTATTCTCACAATTTACGAATTTTAAGTTTCAAATCAAAAGTTTTATAGATGAAAATGCAAACTTGAAATTTTTTAAAATGAGCTTTGCGATATTGGCCTATCTGTGTATCGTTATTTAGGTCTGTGCTAATAGCATAGACTAACTATAGATTGGAAATGACTGTATAAATTTTTAATACACTTTTGAAATCGATCATAGCTGGCAGAAACTTGAAGAATGGCTGGCAGGAGCTTTTACTGAGAGGAGAGATAATTTTTCGCTCACGAATTTCCATATATATTACTAATAGCTGGCAATGAAAATACATGCATATTTATTTAAAAAACAATACACAATACATGTTCATTGCAATAGCTGGCAGTAGTACTGGAATCAATATAGAATATTTATCACTGATCAACAAAACAATAAGATGTGACACTCTTTTTTTTTTAAATTTACTAACACACATAATTACTTATTTTAAAATAATAAAAAAAATCAAAATTCAATTTACAAAAACAGTACAGAATTAATGTACTTATGTCAAATCCATATTTCCTTATAAACCGCCGTAATGAAGAAAAGATACAAAACAATATATACATGTGAGCAATACAATCATTTTTTCACAATGCATTTTTAAAGGCGATCTGGAACTTTTTTTTTGACTACCTGACGCGTCATTATATCAAGATATAAGGTGATTCATATAATTTCTGAGAATTTTGAAGACAAGAAAAAGTTTATTTTGTTAAGCTATATATTAGAGTAAGAATTTAATTTATAATTAAGAAATTTAACAAAAATGAAAAAACATTTGATATCAAACACAAAATTTTAAGTGTAATGCATTTACAATTAATTTTGTTTATTTTAGATAAAAAATTTTAAATAACAAAATTTGTACTTTTTTTAATGAGTAGGTATACACTGTAATAATGTTATATTTTTTAAAACAGTTGGTGTTGCAGTTCCATTTTTTTTGTCTCTTTTTCGTATACAAAGGCTCTTAATTGCTATCGACTTTTAGCAAAACCGTTAAGGCCGAATGAATAACGGGACAAAGGTCATGAGAAATTTTTGCTAACGCGTGCTCAGTGTCATTACTGTATGAATATAGATATACTGTGATTTCAATAGCTGGCAATGAAAATACATGCATATTTATTTAAAAAACAATACACAATACATACTCATTGCAATGGCTGGCAGTAGTACTGTGTTATACGGTTATGTTATACTTATGTTATACCGTCATACATGGTCTTACTTGAATCATGAATATAGAATATTTATATTCATGTAGCCAACAATACAGATTGTATAGTATCAAAGAATATAATAACTAACGTAACTAGTAGATATATATTCTTTGATAGTATGCATGCACATATGTGTTAGATACTTTCAAAACCAGTTTTAATTGTATATAATATCACAGTTAAGGATATTTGCCTGTACATTTGATTTGTACATTTGCCTGTTATTTGATATTTTTTATCATTTCCGATAAGGATATAGCTACATAGATTTTTGATTTTTAAATTTGTTTTTTCTTCAAGATATACAAGATTTCAAAAGATTACAAAAGTTCTCTCATTTATTTTCCTTATTCTGATTTTATAGCTTTTTCAAAATCTCTCAAAAGCTATTTTGATGTTTACTTAATAGTTATGAACACGATTTCTGCCATAAGCATTTCCAATCTATATTTAGTCTATGCTAATAGCTATTAATCTATTACCTAGAATAGGGGGGTACGTACGAGTATGTATGTACAGGATAAATAGTTACGTAGCTTTGTTTATACCTTTGATTATATATATATTTTTTTTTCTAATTGTAAGATAATTAAAAAAAAGAAAAATTTTCTAAAATGAAATAATGACATTCAATATTGAATAGTACTATATATGCTGTACATTACAATAGTAACAAAAATCATTTGTCCACATGCATAAAGATTTGGTATTTGATATAAGCCTCAAATTACAAACCCAACGTAGATTTCACGCCAGAGCAGACGGTATTCACAATTCAGAGTAGATTACCGTCTATGTTATTATTATAAGAAAGATTGAGAATTGGTACACTGCTTTTTAAATTTTCAATATATTATGTACTTTCCCCATCATCAGCGTTAGATTAGAATAAACAACCTAATCTCACTCTGACTATCTGATGAAATCCACGCTAGACGGATGAAAGGATAGCGATATAGAATTTCTTGTGTGAAAATGAAAGACGTATGAAAAATCTACTCTGACGTGAAATCCACGTTGGGTTGTAAATGAGGCATTATTATGAAGGAGATGGTCAGTTCAACAGCCGCCCCTTCGCTCTCACAACGGCCCGCTATGACCTTCTTTTGACTAGTAGCATAAAGTAGTGTTCTAAGGAGTAACGGGATATATTGATTTATTGGTTTTAGTCAATAATATGAATATTGAGATGAAAATAACTCATTTTATTTTGACTTTTAAACGTTGGGTATTGGAAATACAAATTTCGCGAAAAATCTACTGTTATATGACCATCTGTATGTATATTCTTTTTCCGAAATAGTTGGTTGCAATCCCAAAAGATATAGTACTTCATCCAATTAGCTAATAAAATCAGTGTCTCAAGGAGTAGAACGATGAATTCGCAATATGAATTTTATTTTGCAAAATAATATTTGCTAAATAGACCTTTAAAAAAACAGTCTGAATCGGTAAGATGGAAACTCAATTACGAGACTACAAGATCAGATTAAGCCTATAATAAAGACACTGTCTTGTAATGATATTTAATTTGACTGTATACACAAACAAAGCACAAATAAGATTTCGCAAATGTAAATAGTCCGTTTAATTATACATATGTATATTTTAACATTAATGAGAAAGAAAACTATCATGTTTAATTAAATGCTAACAAAGATAATTTAAATTCATTTTCGCAAGTAAGTATAATATGCAAATTTTGCTAATTAATTTATATGCCCATATTTATGTGTATATCTTGTGTTATTGAGCGGTATAAAAATTTGCATTACAATATCATACATTACTTCAACTATCTATACCCTTTAAACTTTAGAATAAATAAAAAATTTAATTTCGAAAACAAAACTTAATTTATTTGTGAATATTAGCTGCTTTCGATTTAGCAATTCCAAGTACTTGCGAGTACAAAAATGTGTCCAGGATGAATTGTTATAACGAATGGCACAAAAATTATTCGTAATTACTTGCATCTACTTGAAAAATTTTTCATGAGTATAGCTGCGAGTAAGATGGTTTAGCACAGACATTTACCTTTTCTACTCGCAACGTAATTACTTGAAATTGTTAAATCGAAAGCATCTATTAAGAGTAGCTATGTATGTATAATATAAAGTCTTTCGAAGAATTTTCATAAAATATTTATTGAAATAAAGTAAAATGTTTTTGATTGGAAATAATTAAGTATAGTATATGTTTCTAGAACACTTATGCTAAGATCTTATCAAGTTAAGTAAAAATAATATTAATAATAGTGAAAATAATACATACAGCCATGTTCCAGAATTCACTTTGCGTTTTCCATTTTCGAAAACGAAATATATATGCTAGGTGTTCCCTAAAACCTCATTTGCAACAACCTAAAGTGGATTTCACGCCAGAGTAGAATTTTCATACCTCCTTCATTATTACACAAGAAATTCTATATCGCTATACTTTTTCCGTCTAGCGTGGATTTCATCAGATAGTCAGAGGAAGATTAGGTTGCATTTCTAATCTAACGCGCTGATGATGATGGAAATTATATTGAAAGTTTTAAAAGCAGTTTACCAATTCTCAATCTTTCCTATATAATAACATACGGATACAGTAATCTAGTCTGAATTGTGAATAGTGTCTACTCTGGCGTGAAATCCACTTTGGGTTGTGAATGAGGCAGAATTTGATTTTCACTAAATTTTTGTGAATTGAAATCGTTAAAAAAAATTTTATTGCGATTTAAATTGATCGAATAAGAATTATGCTATTTTTATCATTTATTTTTTTGCAGAATTGGATATATTTATTCTAATTTTAAAACTAATTTTTTTTTAAATATATTTGATTTAATAAATTTTATTTAAAAATATACAAAAATATAAATAATACTTTCAAAATTATGAATTATCAATAACAATAATAAAATAAATTTTAAATTAAATTTAATTATTTATTTATTTTATTATGTATTATTTTAATATAAAACAAAGCACATAAACACAAATATAATAACAGTGTTTTTGAATTTAACATCATACAAGTGATTTTGAAAGTGAATTCGTCCGTTTTCGAAAGCAATGGAAACGTACGAAATCTGGAACACCATTTTTGAATTCACGTGAATTTGAATTCTATTTATATATTGTTCTCCCAGTTTTTATTTCGATTTGAACCTGGATCTGGATTGTACATAATATCATACCATCTACAAAAAGATCGAGTTCAAATGAAATCTACTCGATTCGATCCACATTTTGCAACTGCGGATCAATTTTAATCAATTTTATCTTAAGGTCGCGGATGCAATGATTGAGAAGTTCCAATTGTAAGCAAATCATTTGATTCAATATTTCAGGTGCGGGACTTGAATAGCTCGATGGTTGTGGTGTCGATCTTGTGATATTGAGATCACGGTTCAAATCCCAGCCAGCGCGCTACTCTCAACCAAGTCGATCATTAATTTCCCATCAGCAATTTTCACCAGTAACTGGTTACTGATGGTAAAACTGGGTGAAATATCTGACAGAAGTATTGATCGGCGGTGCCATAATGAACTGAGTAACCGTGTGAACTTGATATCCATATCCATACATTGTATGTATATATGTATATTTAAAAAAAAAAAAATTTAGGTTATGATTACAAGTTAAAACTAAAAATGGCTAAATATACTAACTCCAAATTACTCGATAAAGTATAAAAATAGTTTCTCATATGAATCTACAATGATCTTTGATCCAAATTTCAAATTTCATTTATTCGTTCTGTTTATGTGCATTCGAATACAATCATAATAATATCGTACACGAAAGTATAAATTCAAATGCAATAAACAAAAATACATTTTATAGTTAAAATATTACAATAAAACCACATTTTATTATATACGAATATTTACGAGCTGAATAATTATTCGATTTTAATTTTTTAATTATTTCATTGCATTTGAGCCTAGCTATATAAAAGTATTTTGTTAATAATATTTCATATTTATAAAATGTGTAAAAAAATACATATAAAATATAAATGTAAAATAAAACGATAAAACCAAACTGTCCATACAGGTTATTGGTTACATAAAAATTTTATGCACATAAGAATAAATAACTTTAGTACACTAATAATTGTGTAATGAATATGCTTTTTAAAATGGTAATTTAAATATGCCAAATAGCATTCAAACATCTGTATGTAATACATATTATGTTTTTCCTAGTATACTACGAGTAGATATTTACTTTGCACTAACTTATTTTGTTACAAAATAATATCTAGTGTGTAATAAATGATAAATCTATAAACTGTCTAGAGAGAATGACTTTTTATTTCTTCCCACTTTCACTTATATCATACCACATTTTATGTAAAAGCTAATTAAAGAAAATTTATTATTTTCTTGTTTTAAAATTTTATTTGAATAAACAGTGTTTCAAGAAAGTATCCGGACACTATACAATTTTTTGTATAAATAATAAAGTTAAAATAAACAGCCGTTATTCAACTGTTTAATAGCATTTATGATTTATTTCATTCTTCACATTGCAGATTTCACATGCAAATACATAAATTTCATTTATTTTGAAAAAAATCATTACCCAAAAAACACAATACATTTTATTTTACATCAAATTTCAAACTCAAAAAAGTATCGGGAAACTAATTTATTACTAAATTGTAATACCGTTATTTTATATTCTATTTAACCTTTTTTTTAAATAAATTTTGTAGCCCTTCTACGCTTTTTTATTACTTCTCTGATTCTGGACGGCACTGAAGTAACCAGTTTTTCACAAAATGCTGGGCCAATGCGATTCCATTCTTCTTGAAGCCTTATTTGAACGATTTCTGTGTTTGTGATTTCTTCCTGTCGCATATTTCTGTTCAGATGTCCTCATAAATGTTCAATGCGATTGAGATCGGGACTCTATGGGGTGGTGTAGATATAACTTTTGAGCAGTTATATAACAGCCTAAAGTCTACATATATCGGACGTATGTTTCGGATCATTATCTTGATAAAGTGTTGAAAACTATTTTCCAGGCCGAGTCTTATGGCACTTTGTTTTAAATTTTGTTTCAATATATTCAAATAATCATATTTGTTGACTCTACCTTCAAAGAAATGTAAATTTCCAGGCCCAGAAGCTACCATACAACGGCTATTTATTTTAACTTTATATATACAAAAAATATTGTAGGGTCCGAATAATTTCTTGAGAGACTGTACTTGTGAGCGAGTATGCAATCCAGAGAAAATTAATTTTGCTTGTAATTTTATATTGCATTTGTACCTACTTTCTCACATACTATTCTGTAGTTAAAATGTTAATTCGAAAAATAAGTATCTAATACATAACGAGTATGGAATGTTTGTACGTAAGAGTATACATACACGTAATTAAATACCAAACTATTTATTACCCATACTCGTACACTTCTGTACTACTTACCTATAAGATAACGAAAAGACTTAATTTAATGTTGTAGCTTAGCCAGTTATTATTTATTACTATCCAATTCCAGTATTACATTATACACATACATATAATAAACGTGTAGTATAAAATATCATATTCATGTAGTATTTTATTTTACATTACCTGTTTTTGTACAATCAATTCAAGTACATAATGTGCAGTTGCTGGTTCACGTTTTCTGAAATTTATTTTTCGTATCTGTATACGAGACTGCTTTGAATAAAGTCAGAAGTTTTTCAATATACGAGTATACCAGCATCAATAACTATAGTTGATTAGCTTGTGAATAACAAAAGGAAAGTAAATCTCTCTGAAATAGATACTGATTTAATTACAGATTTATTATGCAATTAGAATTCAAGGAAAACGAAGAAAACATGCATCTAAGTATTATTAATCAATATTTAAAGTGACTGTCAATCAAATTTTAAATTGTGCGTAGATTTAATCGCTGTTATAATTACGCCCAGAAAATATCAAATAAAGTATTTTTTTTATACAGCATTATCACTTTAAATGAAACTTTATGCAAACGGAATGAAACTTTGTACAAAGCAAATGAATCTTTGAATTTCTTTGTACAAATGAAATGTACAAATGAAAAGTTTCATTTGGTTCGTACAAAGCTTCATTTGATTTGCACAATGTTTCATTTTGGTTTGTACAAAGTTTTATTCCATTTGTATAAAGTTTTATTGATTTGCATAGTTTCATTTAAAGTGGTATTGCTATATAAAATAAATAATCTACCATTTTCTAATGGTTTCTATAAAATAATAATACTGCCGTCGTTAGATAGAAAGTCGTATCTACAAAATTTCGAAAAATGAGTTCAATGTAAAATATTTATCTGAGACCAATAATGCATCTATTCTCCAAGTTAGAAAGCTATAAATGAACATTAAAGCACTTTTTTCGCCACTTCAAATATCGTATCTGATAGAAAAATCTTAAGTTTTTCAAGTTAAAAAGTCGTATCTGGCAAAATCTGGCTTATCCTAATATAAAAGGTCGTATCTGAGATTGTACTTCCGACTTTCTGCCTTGATACTACATACTCTAAATACAGATAATTGACTTTTACTGATATGATAAAAGGTCGTATGTGTCAGTCAAATCACATAAATCACACTTTTCTAAAAAAAGCTCAATAACTCAAAATTACCTAAATGTCAGATACGACTTTCTACCTAACGACGGCAGAATAGGTATTTACAAATCGTATCTGTTTTATCTTTTTTTTTCTATTCAATATCAGATTTATTAGATACGTATATCTATCAGTTGTTATAATAGGTAGATATTGCAGTTGAACGTGTTCAGCCGGCCGAATCATTTATTGTTTCTGCTGAAAACAAGAAGATTGAAAATGAACTCAATTTTGAAGACGACTTAGAAGAATCGTGCATTGAAGAACTGGAACTACCAAGTTGTTCCTTCGACGATTGCGCTAATTTGGGTGTTGAATTGGGTGATATTGTTGATTTAGTTCAGACCACTGAAGGATCGTCATCAATTCAATACACAAAAAAGAAAGAAATCAGGTGGAAAAAAAGGTTGTCACGTGAACATAGAAATTATGGGACAGCATATGTTAATCTAAAAGGGTGCGCTGAAATTGGAACACCATTCTCCTATTTTAAAAAATTTTTTGAAGATGAATTTTTTAGTAAAACTGCTTACTATACAAACATTACCAGAAGCAAAAACAATGGCGAAACGTGGACGTGGATCATCTGCCCAATGTCGTAGTGAAGATGGAAAAGTAATTTTCACAAGATGGCTCGACAATGAAGTTGTTAAACTAACTTCAAATTTTGTGGGAGTGGGTATAAAAGATAAAGCTCGACGATGGGACAAGAACTCACAAAACTACATTGAGGTGAGGTTAATCGTCCTGAAGTAGTACGGCTATATAATGAAAGCATGGAAGGAGTTGATTTATTGGATTAAATAATCCAGTACTATAGAATTAATATTCGTGCAGAAAAGTGGGCAATCTGTGTCATAATCCATTTTTGGCTATTACTGCAGCTTGTATGCAGTATAGAGATGATTGCAATGCTAATTCAATTTCCAAAAAACAAGATTATAGATTCACTAAACTTTCGTGTCGAAATTGCTAATTACTTTCTCAAAATTCAAACAGTAAATGAGCAAATGGAGATTGAAACACCACGACGTCGAGGAAGACCATCGCGCACAACACTTATGACTGCGCATCAATCTTCTCTTCATAGCAATGATGCAGACAATATGATAAATGGCGCAAAACTAATTGAAGAAAATGCAAATAACAATTTAGGTTCAACCGCAGGATGACGTTCGAAAAAATAAAGTAATGCATATCCCGCATTTTGTTCAAGAAAAGAACACTGGACGATGTAAAATGCCTGGATGCACAAAGAAATCTTTCATTATTTGCAAAAAATGTAATGTTTATTTGAGTATCAAACGCGATAGCAACTGTTTTGCTACATATCATGAGAAATAAGTTATATTTACTTGATTTCTATTAAGATCAATAAAGAAAAAAATGAATAAAAAACCATAAATGTTTGCGTTTTTAAAAAACTATATATACAGGTGTGCAACTGCAACCATATTAAACAGAGTAACGATGTCCCATATATTGAACATTACCTGGCGGTCAGGTAACAAACTCTAACCAAAATTTTTTTGCAAATTCGAATTCAGAGGCCTATTATTAATATATGGACGAAAATTCAGATTTTAATCTCAACAAACAGATTTTCATGTCTGAAAGGGATATTTTAGAACAAGGTTAAGAATGATAAAATTGATATAGAATATTTCAGATGCGAATAGTTTTTTTGTAATAAGATTTTTTTCGATTTTTACAATAATACAGTTTATATTAATTAATTTATTGTAATATGAAATTTTTTTTAAAAAAAAATGACTACAATTTATATGCTTTTTTCTGTATTTTGCTAGATTGTCGTCCCATCGTAATGTCCATTAATAATTAGCTTGCATGTGTGAAATTGAAATCCAATTGCCTTAATATCGTTTTTCTATTGCAGAAATGTCCTGGTGAAATCTTTTACTGTGTTTACACTGATGCTGCACAAAGTTTTAGGAAAGAAGTTCAAATAAGAATGCAGGAAGTGTACTTTTAGGAAATTTGACAAGCCAAAGACTTACGAGTATATGTACTTGAAAACTCGTCGATATAATGCTTTTATACTTTATAGTAATCTGACCGGTGACATTTTCGAAAAAATTTCAAGTCACTTTCATAAAAGATTTCTAAGCAGACTTTTTTAGACCACTAATTTTTTTTTTTTGAAAATTTCATCCTGATCTGCAGACCTACAAATATGGGCCTTTTTAATTTTTGCCTCACTAATTTTGAGAAATTTTTCTTTGCAATATAGGAGTCCATCATCATTCCGATCCATTTTTTTAACGAAGTTTTTAGAGATGGCAAAAATACATCACCATAAATTGTAGTAAGAGCAATGCGTAAGAGCAGTAAATATAAATACACTGATCTAGCTGGGATGATTTAAACCAGTACTTCACTTCATGTGTAAGCCTTCACCATCCCAATTCCAATCCAACCATTGAACTATCCAATCCAAGCCCCAATGGTAACTTTAAACTGTAATTTTTCTCGAAATTGTATTTTATTAGCACGCAAATTCAATTACACACATTTCTGTATATGCCATATAGATTGATAATATATTTTTCATTCACAGAATTTTGCAAAGAGTTAACCTTTTTGACTTCTTAAATTTTGTAGAAAATCAAAAATTTTTTCGCTCAACTCTCTGTTTCCATCTCTCTGATAGTAAAATACGATCGCCAAAAGTACAAACATTTCGTGTGTTTTATTATTATTATTAGTAATTTTAATCTATATAATATGAATATTATTGAATTAATTATTTTGTTAATGAAACGTTGTTATACGCAACATTATCACATTGTAATTTGACCTCTACGCATTTTTAATAAAATTTGTTATCTGCATTTTTCCGGGTCTAAATTAATAAATAAAAATCATACATAGACATACGTACACACATATGAATGATTGTATACATTTTTCGATTTTCCCATATTCTACTAACAATAATTACTAAAAGTTTGATAATTTTTGAAAAAAAAAAAAAAAAAACTACGAAATATTTATTAACTACGGGAGGCAGTCTGTATTTTGATTTTCTTAATTGTGGAACAGTAGTGTAGTATAGTCGTAAAATTGTAGTGAAAATTCGGTAAACATTTTTGTTTTTCTTGCTGCGTTATAAAAAGTGAAATTCGTTAAAAGTAAAAAATGAAAAATATTTTTTTATTGTTATGCAATGGAATATTTTTAATTACATTCTTCATAAGTTTGAGGATAATTAAAGCAGCACCGGCTGACGTTACTGAAAATGAAATAAACGAATATGGTGATGCTGATGATGATCCAATATTATTGGAATATGCCGGTAATATACTGAAATCTTTAGATACGACAATTGATCCATGCGATAATTTTCATGAGTATGCTTGTGGTAATTGGGCAAATGAAAATCCGATGCCAAAGGGATATTCAAAATTGACGGTATTCAAAAAAATTGAAATAAAACTATTCGAACAGATACGTGATTTACTTATGGAAAGGCCAACAGTTGAAGAGATCGATAAAAATATTGGGCTTGTAAAGGCGAAAATTTATTATCATTCGTGCATGTCTCGATCGGATGGTGTACGACCGTTATTAGATTTTTTCGACAGAAAATTTGGTGGTTGGCCAGCATTACTTAGTAGTAATGAGGATGATGATGATGGTAATCATGATCATAATAATAGTTGGAATGGAAGTAATTTAATGGATTTTTATAGTGCATTGAATACAGGAAAATCATTTCAATCAATTTTAATCGATATTATGCAAATGCCAGATTTTAAAAATGTTTCACAAACAAAAATATATTTAGATGAGCCAAAATTGCAATTGATTAATGCAAATTATTATCTAGATGAAACGAAATCAGATAATGTGAAAGCATTGAGAACATACATATCAGAATGTTTTGAAATTTTGGGATTAACAAGGGCAAATGCATTGAGAAGAGCCAATGAAATAATTCAAATCGAAACAGAATTGGCAAAAATCATGAAAGATCCAGATATCGGTGTTAGAGATGAAGACGAATATAAAGAGGTGACAATCGGAGAATTAATGAATAATTCCATTGATTTTGATTGGATAAAATTGATATCTGAACTTGATGATGATGAGCAGCAATTAGAAATGAACAATTCTGTGATCGTATTGAGTGGAAAATTTATAGAAAATTTTCCGACTGTAATCGAAAATTTGTCATTAGAAAACGTTGTAAATTATGTTTGCTGGTTGATAGCTGATAAAGTTCTGATTAGATTGGATAAACGTTTTGATGAAATTTATAAAAAATTTTCACAAAAAATGTACGGCAATGATGAAAATAGACCACATTGGCTCGATTGCGTTACAGAAACAATATCAGTAGCATCGACATCCATTTCACAAATGTACATAAAATCGTATTACAGTAAAAGTATGGAGGATAATTTGAAAGAAATAACCGATTTGTTAAAAAGTAGTTTCAAAGAGATCATCCAAGAATCAGATTGGATCGATGATGATACCAAAAAATTCGCACTAAAAAAATTGAATTACAGTCGAATTGAATTAGGCTACAAAAATAATTTTTTAGATGATATTCCAGAAAATGAAAATGAATATGATTTTCATCTTGATACGTATTTTGAGAATTTATTACATTTTAAAAAATTGAAAAAAGTAACTAAAGAAAACGATAATAATTGTACTGTACAAAATTTATTAGAGACCATTATTGATGGATGGGATTTAGTTTTACCGATATCTGTTGATGCGTTCAACTTGAAATTATCAAATCAGGTAATTTTTCCTGCTGGTATATTGCAGCCACCGATATATCATCAAAATTATCCAGAATCGATTAAATTCGGTGTTATCGGATCATTTATTGGACATGAATTAACGCACGGATATGATAATGTTGGACGTAGATATGATCATATGGGAAACATGATGGATTGGTGGAATGAGAATTCATTAAATAAATTTATCGAAAAAACAAAATGTTTTGTGGAACAATACAATAATTACACAACGCAAGGTTATCAAGTGAACGGTGAAACATCATTGGGTGAAAATATTGCTGATATCGGTGGTTTAACACAATCGTACAGAGCATATCAGAAATGGTTAAGGCAAAACGAACAAAAAATTCATAGTGACACAGGTAGTGGACGTAATAGTGTTAAGGAACGTAAATTACCTGGAGTTAATTTAACCGAAGAACAATTATTTTTTTTGACATATGCACAATCATGGTGTTCATCGGTAACTCGAAAAGCAATTGGCATTCATATTGACGGAGATCGACATTCACCTGAAAGTATACGAATAATTGGTGCATTAAGAAATTCTCCAGAATTCGCCAAAGCATATAATTGTCCGATTGGTTCATATATGAATCCTGCTGATAAATGTAAAATATGGTAATAAATTGTGAAACAATGTAGGCACATACATACTAATTTCTCATTTGCACTTTTGAAAATTATGTAAAATTGAATGTTTTATTGTTTTGATATTTTGTTTTGTTTTCATTTATTAATAAAAATAAAATGTAAAAAGAAAAAATCTTGTTCAATTTATGAAATTATGATTACAAAAAAATTAACAGACATTAAGAGTGGTATTCACCAACATAGCCGGATACAATTTCAGCTTATTCATCAACCTAGATAAAAATTTATTTTCGAACTTCGTTTTCAGATCGAACATGTGTCAAATAAACATGTCAGCTGATTGTATTTTTATATTACAAAGATATTTATTTATATATGTATATTTATGTATACAGATAATCTATGTTGGTGAATACCATCCTAATTAATTGAAAATTTGGTACAAAATACAAAATACAAAGAAATGAGTAAATTTTCAGTTGCATTTTTCGGCCACTAGATGGCGTTTCCACCAAAAATGATCAGTATTAACCTTGCTCAGGACGTTATTATCTATCGTTTAAAACTAGTTTGCCTCCGATATTTCAGTTCCACTAAATGAAAGTATACCAAAAACTATTTCAGAAAAGTATTGAGTTGAGTAACATTTGAAACGAAATATTTTTCTTCTGCAGACCTCTTTAAGCCACACCTGAATGTGTTCTTTAGGTTAATATTGAAATTTTGTGAAGTTATTCCAATAACATAGACACAAATTAAATTAAAAAATGTGAACAAAACTTTATGTTTTGGACTGTTATTTGATATCAGAAGTACATTACATAAATATTCAAAAATTCTCAATAACATCCAATTTTCCAGAAGATTCGTCTAAATTCTGTTTTAAAATGTTTAAAAAGTAAAATAAAAATTAAAAAAAAATTCAATAAAAATTGAAAAAAATCGAAATGTTTGTCCCACGACTTTTAAAAAGCACTATATACTTGTAAATTGGCAATAAAAATACCACGAAATATTTTCTTTAAAAAATTTCTAAATTTTCAATTTTAAATAATCAAAAATATTCACCGCCAATTTATTGAAAGAATAATTACATGTACACTAAGCCACATAAGTGATTAAACACCTTGAATATTTTTATTAGAATGATTACGTCTGCTTTGTAAATTTCAAGGTATCTATACCAATATCTACAATCGGAGATTCGATTATGGGATGATTTAGTTTAAATTAGAACTCAATTTTCAGATTTTGAAATTTGAAATTCAGGTTTTGAAAATTCATTATAAGAAAATGACTTAAAAATACAGAAGAAAAAAGAAAAATGTCTCTTACTGGTTTCAATTTTATTATTTTTATTAATAAATAATAAAATTTGTTAATTGTTTAGGGGATCTACGTCATTTTTTAGTTTTCATGTTTCATAGTTCTGTTGAAATGAACGACAATTTATATCAAATTTTTTCGTAGTTCACTTTTCTCGCAGTTGTTTTTATTTCATGTGTTATATTTATTTTCTAATACTCGTATGTATTATAATTTTCTATGCCAACAGCTAACTAAGAACTGTCAAACATTAACTACGAAACTACGAAATACAAAATTTAGAAACTGCGAAACATTTTACCTTCGTAGTTTTTCAAAACTCTCGTAGTTTGTAAATGTATGAAAATTAACTACGAAAACTAAAAAAATACAAAGATTACGAAGATTACGACAAGCTGATACGTCAAATGAATCCAATAATTATTTTCATATTATGACAATTTTTGAATTTTCACCAGTTGTAAACACCAATGACACCTCCGTGGTAGCCTAATCAGTATAATAAGTGCTAGCTATTAGTTATTTGTTGTTATTAGCTACTAGATATAGTATAATTGCGATAATGATGAAGTTTCAAAACTGATGTGGTAAGTATGACATTAATGGTGGAAAACTCGTCTTCCTTAACCAAATTAACTTTTAAAAAAATCTCTGATTACTTTAACAATTAAGTAAATATTCTCACATGGTAACTACAGAACTTTAGTAATTGAAAAATTATCGAATGTGATGAATTGAATTTTAATTATTATGGAAACTCTAATCTACTGTGGTGAATTTTTGAATACACGAGTAGTCTGCAATAAACAAGAAATTATAGATTTTATTTTGCACATGAATACACCATTTGTTTAAAAGATATTTTCATTCAGTCCAAAAAAATTCGTAGAGTACATTCATTTTGATGTTCACTGTATAAGTATGTTTATTATAAGATACATTGCAATGAAAATAAAATTAGAAAATAATAAAGTATGTAGTTAAAAAATAATAGACGAAATGTACGAAAATTTAAAACTTGAATATAAAAAAATTTACAAAATAATATAAATAAAAATGAAATGAGAAAAATGACAAAAACTAAAGCACATTAAGATTGATGTAGGTCAGTGTATACTGTATACAATATCTTGAATAAAAATTACATTAAATTATATATAAATGTTATTATCTATAAAGAAATACTCGTAATAAGTATATGAATGGTATGCATGCGTCTCTATGCGCTACTTATGTTATTAAAATTTTATTAATGAACTAATGTACATACACATGTACAATACTTGTCAATAATAGAATTTAGTATGCAGATAAGTGATAGTAATTATTATTGTTATCTGTCAAGAAATTTTAATTAAAAAAAAATTGAATGAATTAAATAAATAGTTTTCTTTATATTTTATACACTTTCAGTTCATTGTTATTATGTGAATACGTGTGTATATAAGGGAAAAGTATGTATGTACATATGTAAATACTTATATTAATACGTAATTGTACATACACGACTCCTATTGTGTATGAATGTTTATATGGTCTGTAATCTGAACTTATACATAATTATGAACAGAATCCACGACGTTATAGAACCCAAAATCAGATACAATCAGGCAGGTTTTCGACTCTAAAGATGCTGTATCGATCAGATCAGGAGTGCGTTCATAAACATTACTTTAACCATAGTCATGGTATAGTATAGTTTCACGGCGTACATATTTCTAAGGCAATGTAAAGACGTCTGACGTCACACGGGTCGTCGGAATATAAACAACACAACGACAAGAGACAATTTATACATACAACACAACAACAACGCACAATTTTAATTCACATTTGTTTACAATTTAACGACCTGATTTACGTCACTATTCTAACTGCCACTCCAATGATTACATTGCCTTAGAAATGTGTATGCCGTGATATAGTTTAAGCAAAGTTATGTTGTACTACAGTCATATAGTTATGTTCACTTCAAGAAGTTTTTGAACGCGATTTTTACCACAGTAGTAGCAATAAATTGTAATTCAGCTGTCAAGTCAAATAAATCAAATTAAATTGAAATTTTCACAATTCACAAATACCACAAAATTAAATGACAAACGATTTTTTTATTGTCATTACCACTTAAAGGCTTTCTAGCATGGTTAATTTTTGACATCAAATAGTTAAAAATTTACTTTACTTCAGATGTTTATGAACGCTAAAAAGTTATGTTGGTAGTTATGTTTTCCTATACCGCCACCATTCTGAACGACAAATGATAACTATGGTTAACTATAATTAACTATAGTAACGTTTATGAACGCACTCGAGTACGTTACGCATAATAGTCGAACAATCAATTGAATTTAATTCTCCATTGTATATCACATTTAGAGCGTGTTTGATCTGATCGATAGAAATTGCATATAGAAAAGCTTGAAGAATAAAGGTGTACCAAATAAAATAATAAGGTTAATGCTAATCAAAGAATTATATATGACCAGTCAGAGATCAAAGTCCAACACAGTAAATACCTATGTGAACGCTTCATAGTCGAACAAGGAATTAAGCAACGCTCCACCTTATCTCCGCTCCTTTTTGTTATATAACTCTAAATAAAATAATTACTAAAGCTTTTGCGGCTTCTAAAGGAAAATAATTTGGAACCTCTCATCTCGCTAGAAGACCTTGACTTCGCTGATGACATAGCCCTACTGAGTCATATACTATACATACTTACGAGGATATGCAATATAAACTTAATAGCCTGAAAGAGCATGCGGGAAAAGCCGGACTCAGGTTAATAAAACTGAAACTATGAGCTTAAACATCAAAAATTCAAGACTATTAGTCGTTAATAATCAGGAAATAGAAGAAGTGAATCACTTTACATACTTAGATAGTTTTATAACAAAAACTGACAGTCCAACCAAGGACATCCTAGTTAGGCTCTCCAAAGCTAGAATGACATTTGGTAAACTTAACAACATATGGAAATCTAAGAATATATCAGAGAAAATCAAAATTAGAATTAAAATTAAAGTTAAAATTTTTTATGGTAGTGAAACGTGGCGTGTAAATACTAAAAAAAATTGTTAAAAATTTAAACAAAACTAAAAATTTAATCATTTATAAAAATAAATGTTCTCGTAGAATATTAAATATTTTTTGGCCAAATGTAATTGGGAACGTACCGCTCAAATACATGTGATCCGACAAATTATGTACAGAAATTGTAGTTGGATTGGCCAATACTCTAAGAAAACCCTCAAGCTCGACATCACTAAAGCCTTGAAATGGGATCCTCAAGGCAATAAAGGGATGTGGAGGTGTAGGCTAAAAATCGGGTGCGATAGAAGTGCTTTGTGTCGGCCCTATGCTCTTTGAAAGAGTGAAAGGACATAATAATAATAATAATAAATCAAAACAGGACATTTTCAGAATGGTACTTTGGGATGTCCTCTTTAATGTATCGTATGTCCTTGTCTGCGGAAATTTGATATTTGGCAGAAAAATACTACTGTTAAAAATTTTTCAAAAAATTCACTGTGTTTCACAAAAACCGTTATAATTATTTGTTGGAATAATGCAGGATAATAAAAGATATTGTATTTTAAAGAGAATTTTTATTTCTTCTCTTTCTAACAAAATATATTTTGTCCCAAAATAATAAGTGATTCCTGAGATATAAGGACTCAAAGTCAAGATTTCATGTTTTTAAAAAAACGATTTTCAAACTTCTATTGATATTGATATATCTCCAAAAGTTTAAGGAGGACACATATACTTAAATTATGATGTCAAATGAAAGATAATTTTATCCTCTTTAAAATGATGCTCTTTACATTCTGATATCTCTACTCTCTAAGAAACTATGGACAAATGTATGCAACAAAGTGCATGTTTTTTATACATAAATAGTTATTTTTTGCTATAATAATGAAAAAAAAAGACAGTAATAGGAACATTAAATATAGTGAAAATGATTTACAAAAATGGCTGGAGTTCAGAAAAAGTGAACCCTCTGATCACCTTTTGTATTTTGTATATTTTTGTTTGTTTGTGTGTGTATGTGCATGTGCATTTGAATGTATTTCTTAGCTTTAAATGCCATAACGCTCGTGATACCAACAATTTTCTAATTTGGAATTTTTGCGGTGTTGTGGACTGGAACTATTTACACGTTTTGTGGAAGAAGGTAGTCGTTTAGATCAACACTTTGCTTGAATTCCAGTTTGTTGTATACGCTTAGTTAATTAGATAGAGGGGTGAATATTTTCTTACATAAAATAATCGTTTAATAGTTTGAATACACATTATAGAAATTATTTTTATAGTAAAACTTCATGTTTCCTTATTTTTTTAAATTTTCTTTTTATCTTCCTTATAGACATGAATGTAAAAAAACATGACTTAGGTTTTAATTTAGAAGATGCATTAACTGAGACAAATTTTACCACAGATGATCTAAATATAATGAGAAAAAGACTACCAGACAATTGTCCTAAAGACATCACTGATAAACAAGTACGTATATTATGTAGCTTCAAAATAATAAGCCGAAACATTTTTTAATACGCATAAAGAAATACATACATACATACATATACTCGCATAATTATTCTCTATAAACATTTTTTTCTAATTTATTATTCTTATGTTTTTACTTATATTTTAGTTACTCTTATTTTTGAATGCTTGTGGAACAATTGATGAAGGGTTAAATGTCCTAAAAGTTTACTACAATGCTAGAAAAAATGCTCCAGAACATTTCAGTGAACGTGATCCAAAAGATTTTAAAATCGCACAATGTTTAGAAAATCAGTATGTGTAATACATAATGCGTAATGATTTGAAATTACTACTTAAGAGTAGGATTCGACTTTGAAAATTTTTGAAAACAACAAAAACGATTTTACATACAAAAATTTTAAAAAATGTTTTTGCATACCTTTTAGGCGCTAATAAAAATGGATTTTTGAATACTTTAATGAAAAAGAACATAATTTTATTTTGTTAATAAAAATGGAAATATAAGAAAGAATTTTATGCTATTTTTTGTAAAAACATCAGAAAAGTCCAAACTTTATTTCGATACCAAAATCATATAGAAATATGAAGATTAAATGTATGAAAATAGAAGTCAAAGTTGAACGATTTTTCAAAAAAAACCCCTCTCCTTTTTTAAGAACTATAACTAACTTCCAGAACCTAAAATCAAAAATGTACTCAATTCAAGCACCGTAATATCCTTCAGGCTACTTATATTCCAAATTTCAAAGAAATTTGTCAATCAGTGTTTGCTGTACGAGGTGCATTTGGAAGCCGAAAAATCGCAATTTTGACAACTTTGACACCCTGTAAAAAGGAAACAAGGACATTTTTTAAAAAAAATTTTCCATTCAAAGACCACAATTTCTATCAAAGTATTTATGTTTCAAATTTTATTGAAATCGGTTAAGTAACTTCGGAGATATGTGGTGCACAAGATAGCAGATATCTCGAATCCTAATCTTAAGCTATTAAAAACAATTAATTTTTAATTATACTATTTTTTGTCCATATTTTGTTGATTTTTTTTTTTATAATAATACAGATATTATTTTACAATACCACCAACGAATAAAGAAGGATGTCCTTATGTATATCATAAAATTGCAAATCCGCAAGCATCAAATTATATTTTTGACAATGCAGTTAAAACTTATATTATGTCGATAGGTACGTATATTATACATTTTCCCAGTGGAATCCAACATCGTTTCAATCAAAAACAACATTTTCAAATCATTGACAGCATTGTTCCAATCAAACTCAATGAACTTCAATTGGTATTGACATGAAAAAGTGTTGATTTTGATTTGAAACGATGTTGGATTCCACTGGGAAAAAGTATATAAAAAATATGTTTTTACAAACTAACAGAAAAACGAAAAATATTTGAATTATTGATATTATATCAATTATGTATCATTATTAAAGATGTTGCTTTATACAAATATGGACCATGCCCTGGTATTATATTTCTACATGATATGGAACATGTTGGATTTTTTCATATTTTACGTGCTAGCTTATCGAGTATAAGAAAACTATTACATTATGTACAGTATGGAATGCCGGCTAAAATACGGAGAATTCATATTTTCAATGTTACACCATTATTTAATAAAATTCTAGCATTGGTTAAACCATTTTTAAAAAAAGAATTAATCGAATTGGTAAGAATAATGAGTTTATAACTTGCGATTTAAAAAGTGTAATATTGTAGACACACAGAGGTTGAAATTAAGTATTTTGCTAATTTCAGCCTCGAAATCCGAAAAAAACGACGGATTTGGGCCGAAATCTAGTCAGCGAAAATAAAAATCACATACATAAAAATCACGTAATTATCGCTCGAAATCTACTCATGTTTCGCTCTTTACGTAGAACAGAGACATCTACCAACAAATTGTAAACCAAAAAAAATGTTTTTTTTAAAATTTTCATTAAGAAATAATTGAATATAAATGACAGTTAAATTTAATAGAAGAAGTAGGCTATGTTCAGATAAATTAAATTAAAATTAGATAAATTAAATAAATTAGACAAACTGTCAAAATCGCTTTGTGTCACATTCGTAATTTCAACTCGAAATTAAAATGAAATCTACTTAATTTCAACCTCTGTGTGTCGAAGGCATAAAAAACAAAGTTAATTATATATTCATGAAAATTAAAATCTCTAAAAATTTTACAGTACAAAATTTTACTTTGTAATTTAATTTTCATTTTTTTTTTTCTTATTTTACAGATTCATACACATCAGTCGAACATTGATTATAACGAATTTTTCAATAAGTGGATACCAAAATCACATTTACCATCAAATTATGGTGGCGATTTGAAATCCGTTGAAGATTTACATAATGATTTCTGTAAGGAACTGATACAAATGAGAGACTATTTCATTGATGAAGAAAAACAAAGAGAAAATATTTAAAATAGAAAATTGCTTTTATAGTGATAAATTGTTTCTAAATCTAAATGGAATGAATTTACTGTTGAATTAGGGCTTTCTTTTGAAAAAAATGTATAATACAAATTAAAAATTCTCTATTAGCCATCAATTTATATAGTGATATTTCTCGAAAACAAAATGTATAAAATGTTACATGCTGAAAAAACACATTTTCCTTACCTCTTATTTCTCGTTCTGAAAATTTTAAAAATTTTTTGTAATTTTCACGACTTTGTTTTTGTGATATTGGCTGGAGTTCCGAAAAGTTGTTCTTCGCTGTTCTCTTGATATTTTGCCCAAAGGTTATATTTCACAACATGAGAAAAGTGACAAAAGTGACATTGTTTTGGCACCGCTTCCCCTATCGGATACAATTCGCATAATATTTATTTTTTGTCAAAATTCCTTTTTTATTTTGTCGATAACTTCATAACGACACATAATACAGATAATTTTATAATGATTCAAAAAATGCGTCTTGCTATGATATGCTCCATCATATCAAAGTTTATCAAAAAGAAGGATAATTAAGAATAAAAGGGGCAACATGTGCAAGTTTTTGCAACTGCAACATTGATTACATAGTACTTTAAAAATGTCCTACAATTAATAGCAGTTTTTCTTTGGTCACAATTATCTGATAATTCTCAGTTCTCAGTTGAGCAATGCGTTTCTTTGGTCAGTGTTTTTTCTATTCTGTTATATGTGGCAGCAGCAACGAAGTGAGATTTATGTAATCCATCTGAGGAAAAATATGTTTGCTTAATTGATGTGAGAAACTGAAAATCAAAAAGAAGACACAATTTTGACAATCTTCATGTTCATACTTCGTAAATTTTTGGATATAGTTTATTTGTAATAAATAATTTGTAAAAATAAAAAATTTTTTAATTATTTCTTTTCAAAATGACAATCAACTGAGAATAAAAGTATCAGTCCGTTTCTTTCAGTTTGTTTGCTCAGTTAGTAGCAAGAAGAAGATAAATGATCTAAATGAGATGTCAAACTGAGAATTATCAGATTAAAGTGATCAAAGAAAAACAGCTAATATTCAAGTGATTTCAATTGTACGGATTTAGTTCATTAAAAGTAATCTCGTGCTTTAGGCTGAAAGCAAAATCTTTGGACAAAATTTCAAGAGAATTGGAGAAACACTTTTTCGAAACTCCAGCCGTGAAATTTTTACGTACATATGTTGACTCTTGTAACTCATAATTGAAATCATTTTACCTTTAATATGTATTTTACACATAAAGTAGTTTGCTAGCGTGTTTTATGTATTCATAATTATTCTTAACCCAAAATCAACATTAATAATTATTATTGATAATATAATTTCTGTTTTCTACTTATAATTGACAATTTTTAGTACAAATTGTTAGTTTCTGTTTTAGAACAAGGACTGGGAAAATATTAAACTGCACCACTATTTATTGGGACAAAATACTTACTACTATGTACAACAGGAATTATGTTTATTATTAGAATTAGAATATTTAAAACTGTAGGTTATATTAAATTAAGATTAAAAACAAAAATTTGAAAATGTGGTACTTTTTATGCTTATGATTTTTAATAAAAAAAAAAAAACAAAAAAATTTAAAAAAGATTTTATATCGTATTTTTTCATTCATTCAGTTCAGATAAGAGGAGCTACTTTTCAAAAAGCGACATGTCACATTTATGTGATTTTGAGAAAAAATGAAAAAACTGCTGACACACATCCAAAGAGTTTACACACAACTGAGTAAATATAAATTGTAAAATATGTAAGCAAACTAAGTAATTAGACTTGTGTACATGTTCTCCCTTAACATAATTATACAGTAATTCAATAAACCATTTGATCATTTTGCTTGCCCGTGCTCTATCAAACAAAGAACTCAGTATTACCAAAGATGTTTCACCTAGAACAAAAATGTATCACCATATAAAATGAAAAAATCATGTGTTCCTATCTATTTTACCTAAATCAAAATGGTTCTAGTTAGTTCAGTTTTGAATCCATACAATTAATATTCAAAATTTTCCATACTTTAAACTTTAAACAAACTTTAAGGCTGGTCTTCACCAACATAGATTATCTTTTATCTGAAATAAAGTATATTCATCTACCATGGATAAAACACTTCTCGGATATTTTTAAGACAACCTCGGAGTGGTATTACAAATATCGTTCGAACATAACCTTGTTATTAACAGCAACAGCACAGCACTCATATATAATTATCACATCCATAACCTTTTTTTCATTTTGTAATATAAAAATACAATCAGCTGACATGTTTGAACATGTTTGACGAAGTTCGAAGACAAATTTTATCTAGGTTGATGAATAAGCTGAAATTGCATCCGGCTAAAATATATCCGATGGTTAATCTATGTTGGTGAATACCAGCCTAAATGAATATTAATATCACAATACACATAAATTTTTACACATTAATACATACATATGTCTGTACAATAATTAGTATAGCACCCATTCACCAGAAAACAATATAACCCCTCTATTCTAGATTATAGATAATGGATTTCTAATAGATCTATTAACCTACTTATTAAATAAGAAGTAGTTGAAAGTCGTATTCTACTTAATAGATTTTGTGGACATTAAAAAGTTTAAAAGTTGATAGACTTGTGGTCTTTTAAAATACAACTGAGCATTCATTTATTATTAATATTGGTAATAGAATAGTTTTATATTTTTAAAATGAATTCCGGTAAGTGTAAATTTAATAATTTATAATTTGATGTATACATTATAAAACATTGTTTTTAGCAACCATTCTAAAGGTTGTGAAAGGAAGAAGACAGCTGCGGACAACAACAACGCATCAAGAATTTTATATAGAATTCTGTGAGAAAAATAAGTCCGTTTTGGATCCACTAAGTCTAAGTTATTCATCTTTGTTGGAATTTTTGTGTAAAGAATTAAATAGCTTGGATGGTCCTAATCGTCAAATTAAACAGTGACAAGAAGTAACTAAAAGAAAAGCTAGGTTCATATTATTTTGTATTATTTTTAGTAGTTGTATAATTTTGCTTCTAGAACTTGAAAGCATGAGAATATAATTTGAAATCAAGAAAACGGAAAGTTATCGCAGAATTCGATGCTACGGGGGGAGGAGAACCACCACAACAATTATCAAAATTTGAAGAAAGAGCAATTACAGTAGTGTTTGGTATTTCTAGTGTTGTGAGATTCAGCAATATTCCAGAGTTGGGTTTGCCTACTGCAGTAGCAATACATTCATGTACAGTGAATGTACATGATATTCTCTGTGAAATACATATCTATATTATGGTATATCTATATGGATATTTCAATATATGTGTGATATATGGATATATGCTCTAAAACTAAGGGTGGTATTCACCAACATGGATGTATCCATCGGATATATTTTAGCCGGATACAATTTCAGCTTATTCATCAGCCTAGATAAAATTTGTTATCGAACTTCGTTTTCGGGTCGAACATGTGTATCAAACACGTCATCTGATTGTATTTTTATATTACAAAATGAAAAAAAGGCTTTGTGATGTGATAATTATATGCAAAGATGATAATACAGTACAACTACATTATCTTTATTTGTGCTGTTGCTGTTAATAACAGGGTTATGTTCGAACGATATTTATAATACCACTCCGAGGTTGTCTTAAAAATATCCGAGTAGTGTTTTATCCATGTTGATGAATACACTTTATCTGAGATAAAAGATAATCTATGTTGGTGAATACCAGCCTAAATGTATGCAATGTGATCATCACATTGAAAAAAAACAAATTCTTATTCATACAATCATGTAGTTTTAAGAAAACAGTTTTTTTTTTAATTTTAAATTTTAATTAAAATAAAATTATTAAAAATATTGTTTTTGGTATAATTTATACTTTTATATTGTACCTATTTCTCAAATACATTAATCCATAAAGGTATTTTTTTTAATTATTAATTCACAATTTTTCTATATTACTTTACTATACTTTTCTACTTGACTTCTGCTTTTACATATGTACATATATACCAAAAGCACTTTTTTAAACATATAAACATTTTAAATTAGTAGAAAATAAAAGAAGTGGAATATCTTATGGGACTACATTATCTTTGCAACAGGTCCATTTGAATTTGATTTTTGTTACATTTTTAATATTAGACAGTGATGAAACATCTGTATCCTTATAGGGTCTTGAATAGCTCGATGGTTGTGGTGTTGGTCTGGTGATCTTGATTGAGATCACGGTTCGAATCCCAACCAGCGCGCTACTCTCGCCCAAGTCGATCATTAATTTCCCATCAGCAATGTACACCAGTAACTGATTACTGATGATAATCTGGATGATCGGCGGTACCATAATGGATTGAGTAACCGTGTGAACTTGATATCCATATCCATACCGGTAGTGCAGATCAAAGTAGTGTAGAAAAAAAAACTTCAAACTTCACTTTACAAACTTCAGTTAGGCACAGTTTCGACTACTTTGATTCTTAATAACTCGATAAAGGATAAAGACATCATACTCTGGTTTTCTTTGTTTGAAAGAGAACATTTTTGTGCTTCGATTCCAGAAATAAAAATATTTTTTGTAGTGCAAATTTTTTCAGGAACCCAATTTATACTCAAAATTTTTTAAAATATTCGTCATAAATTTTGATTGGAGGATTTCTTTTTATCTAGAAAAGAATTCAAAATTACTTGTAGTGTTATATCAAAAGAAAGGTAATTTAGTTTCCTGTTATTCTCTAGAACACTAAATTTTCCAAAGTAGGCTGTACAAAAAGTTATACACGATTTCATGTTGGAAGGTCATGCAACAATTTTTTTCATGAAACACTTCAAAGAATACCATGGTACCAATATGTACATGTGGAATAGAATCACCCTGTATACTAGGAAAATTAATGTTCTCGAAAAATACAAAGAAGCATACAGTGTGTTTCACTACAGAAATCCGAGAATAATTTAAAAAAGAATATTACTCTGTATGCAAGGTGATTCATAATAGGGTGTTCCAACCATTACCAATCAATTCCTTGAAGTGTTGTGATCAGCTTTTACCAATTGTCATTTCCCCGAAAAATCCTCCTTTATCCCTTTTTTAAGGAATGACATTTTTTCATCTACAATATCTAACCCCAATTGTTTCTAAAAAAATCAAAACATTTCAATTTTTCAAATTATTTCTCTGGAACTCTGTGATAAGTACCTATAGATTAAAAGCTATTATTGATGATGATGTTTAGTTTGAATTAAAATATAAAATAAAATATGTATTCAAAATGCAAAATTCAAATAATCTTGTAATATTAAGAGTAGGATTCAACTTTGAAAATTTTTGAAAACAACGATTTTATATATAAAAATTTTAAAAAATGCTTTTGCATAACTTTTAGGTGCTAATAAAAATGGATTTTTGAATATTTTGATGAAAAAGAACATAATTTTATTTTGTTAATAAAAATGGAAATATAACAAAGATTTTTATACTTTTTTTGTAAACGCTTCAGAAAAGTCCAAATTTTATTTCGATACCAAAATCACATAGAAATATGAAGATTTAATGTATGAAATTAGAAGTCAAAGTTGAACGATTTTTCAAAGAAAACCCTCTCCTGTTTTAAGAACAATAACTAACTTTCAGGACCTAAAATCAAAAATGTGCTCTATACAAGCACCAGAATATCTTTCAGGCTACCCATATTCAAAATTTCAAAGAAATTGGTCAATCAGTGTTTGCTGTATGAGGTGTATTTGGAAGCCGAAAAATCGCAATTTTGACAACTTTGACACCCTATAAAATGGAAACAAGAACATTTTAAAAAAAAATGCTCCATTTAAAGACCACAAGATTCCTATCAAAGTATCTATATGTTTCAAATTTAATTGAAATCGGTTAAGTAACTTCGGAGATATGTGGGGTGCACAAGATAGCAGATATCTCGAATCTTAATATTAAGTAAATCACAATTTTTGTTTTGTAAAATAATAATTCTTTTTAATAGATTTGCTAAAAATGAATTAATGCATATCATAAACATTTATAATGTAGACATAATATAATGCCTTTTGTTTTTCTGTTACAATACTTTTTATTCATGAAAACATTGTTGCAACTGTAAAGAGATCTCTTATCCAAAATCGCAGCACCGATAATCTGATAATTGGTTTTTTCTTATCATTTTAAGTATGCATATAGAAATGGATTTAATTTTTAGACATAAATGTATGTATCAGTTCAGTGTTAATTCATTTTGTACATAATAAGATGTATGTATTAAAATACTTAATTATAAATTTTTTTTAATTTAATCAATTTACCTTTAAATGCATTGTAAATTTTTTACTATATAAGGACTTCATTTCGAGTTAATAAATCAGTTTTCATCACAATAACAGTGAATAAAGACTTTTAATCTAACCTTCAAGTGAGTCTGCTTGAAGCACTGTTGAAAACTCAAAATTCAAATTTGTATACAGTTACTATAAAACACTTTCATATACACAACGTTGGATTAAGGTTTATGTACCTTAGATCACCATCACCTCGTTCAGAAAAATAAGAATTATTAGAATTACGAGAAACGTAAAATATAGTATGTCTACGGCACCACATAAAACTGTTATGCAGATGGATAATATAAATCCAAATGTTGTCGAAATGCAATATAGTGTTCGTGGTCCAGTTTACATGAGAGCTAGTGAAATTGAAAAAGAATTGAAAAAGGTATGTTTTTTTTTTTTTTTTTTTTTTTGGTTTAAATAATATCATATTTATTTAAATTGTGTTTATCTAAATGCAAGAACAAAGAATAAGCTTATTTTTACATTTTATCTTATCAGTAATTTTTTGTTTCTGATAATTTGGTAATTTTCATGATATATATTTTTTTTTTGACTCTTCAATAATTTTTTGAATCTCTCATATGAATGATGTAGTCAGTCATTTTCGCTATTCATACAGTGCCGTGAAAAAATTTTGGAACAAATATAATTTTTCTGAACACTTAGTTTTCGTTAAATTTTTATTTTATTTTACAAAAAGTATTCTTCATAATGTTTACTAACAAGATCTAGAACAAAAATTACTAAATTCATAACAATAAGAAAATTAAACGGTAAAAACTATGAATACTCACTTCAAAAGCTGTGAATATGTTTTGGAACTTTCATACAATTTTAATAAAATAATTAATAACAATAATAAAATATAAATAAATAAATATAAATAACAAAATATCGAAGTCTACCTTTGACAAGGCAGTCAGCATAACACCACACTTATGGACGGGAATACTATCATGCAAAAGCAGTTGACAGTAGTTTTGGAGTTGATTCGAGTTGTTTGATCGGCGATAATTCACAGACTAATGATCGTATTAATACAAAACTCGGTATTTGTAATAAAAAAGAGTGAGACAACACATTACAACTTAAAGTATATCCCCCACTACTCTCTCACCCTGCCATTCCGCGAACTTAAATCATCTTAAGTCATCTATACCAATAAAGAATTGCATTAAAAATCTATACATTTTTTGGCAAAATCCTTCTTTCTTCAAAGTGTTATACAGGGCTAATGAGGACAAAAATCATTAAAATGCTCCGCTTATTCCACTCAAAATCCTTTAAATAATGTATGACAAAAATTTTAGAAAAATACATGTAGTAATTACTGAGAAAAGGTGTACCAAAGTACGTTGAAATTTGAAGAAAGCCTCGTCCTCATAGTCCTGTATATGAAAAACTAAAACTTTTTTGAAAAATGTATTTCACTTATTTCACTCATTTTTCTTTTATCTTTCATTTAAAACATATTTTATAAAAATAGGATAAAAAATGGCTGAGAAAAAGTGTACCAAATTTACCCAAAATCAGTAAAATCACTTTAGCACCTTCTTTACTCGATGAGAGCTTTTCGGTCTGTCATTCTGTCTGAATTCTTAACTAATTTTTTTGTCCTATATTATTTCTTTTTTGTTCTAATGTATGTACCTAATTTTTGAATTTAATTCTATTTCCCAATAGTAATAATGACATGAATTATTCAAATTAGATATTTTCGTCTTTTCAGGGAGATAAAAAGCCGTTTGATGAAGTCATTCGTGCAAATTCTGGCGATTGTCATGCAATGGGACAAAAACCAATTACATTTTTTAGACAGGTATGTATGTATAATTTTTCTTTATGGTACGTTCTCAGTGCAACGTTAAGTGAAATCGATTTGTCTGTCTTTCGTTTCGTTTTTTCTTACACGAGATTAGTTAGATCATTGAATAATTTCTATAAAATTTAATTTTTGTCACATTTTTGATAATTACATGACCAAATTTTCTTTAATCACTTGGAAATTATCACCATAAAAACTGTAATCAGTCAAGCACCTTAAGTGATTATTCAAATTTCAATCATTCTTCTTCTTCTACGGCATTCCAGACCTCAATAAGTCCTTAGCCTTTTGCTAGTCTGCAAATAAGTAAGGTTTTCCGAGGATAGATAATCAGCCTATCGTCCAACCCCCAATCTGGAGGACCTGTTTCACATCCATAGATTAGCCTAAGCCCTTCCTGTTGTCAGTCAGGACTTAGTTACCAGTGGTCACAAACGAGGAAATTCTGTGGACACTTGATAAATAGCTGCACATACGCAACGCTGGAACACCTCCGTGAGATGAATGTTCATCGCCTACTCTGTCGCTTTTTTATCCGACCACCATTTCAATCATTAAATTTATTTAAAATCAATCATACGAATAAATGTATACACAATACTTAATTTCTTTATACTCGTATCTCTTACTGCGGATGAGCTAAAATTAGTTTTGTAACGATATATATATTAACAAAATTACTAAATTAAATTTTCGTCGTTCCAATTTATATCCTTTTCTTTTTGTTGCAGATAACTATACGCTATCTTGCTATTATGAAATAAACAATTTTTTACATGTGTGATTTTTGTTTATCATTCCTGAAACGTGTATTTTTTTAATTATGGAGTCTCAAATTTGCTTGAAAAATAAAGAAATATTTTAAAAACATTTTTAATTTCACCTGAAATTAGGTAATGGCACTTACAATTCAACCAAGTCTAATAGAATTTTCCGACTATCCATCAGATGTTAAAGAACGTGCTAAGACGATTTTAGATGATTGTGAAGGATTTTCATTGGGATCATATTCAAATTCGGCTGGTATTGAAGTAATTAGACGACAAGTATCAAATTATATACAGGAACGCGATGGTCATCCATCTGATTGGACAAATGTAATATTGATAGCTGGAGCTGCACAAGGTATTAAAGCATTATTGTCATTACTTAGGTAAGTATATATATACCTTCAATAAATTTTTTACATAAAAATAATTATAGAAATTTTGATTTAATATTCTTCTTTTAAATTATAATTTTTTTCTCTTCCTATAATTAAATGAAAGGTGTGAAATAGACGGTAAAATTCCTGGTGTTATGATACCAATACCACAATTCCCTTTATATTCAGTAATAATGACTGAATTTGGTATGCAACCAATCGGTTATTATTTAAATGAAGCGAATAAATGGGATCTTAATATAGCCGAATTAGAGAAATCAATAATTAAAGCTAAAAAGTATTCATATCCTAGAGCAATTGTTGTAATAAATCCTGGTAATCCAACTGGACAAGTATTTACACTACAAAATATTCAAGAAATCATCAAATTTGCATATCAACATAAATTAGTAATATTTGCTGATGAAGTTTATCAAGATAATGTTTATGATAAAGAATCAAAGTTTCATTCATTCAAAAAAGTTGTAATGGAAATGGGTGAACCATACAATAAAATGGAATTAGCTAGCTTTATGTCATGCTCCAAAGGTTATATGGGTGAATGTGGAATACGTGGTGGTTATATGGAAATTATTAATTTTGATGCAGAAGTAAAATCAATGTTCATCAAACTTATATCAGCGCAATTATGTCCAACTACAATTGGACAGGCCGCAATTAGCTGTGTTGTAAGTTTTATAAGCAATTCTATTTTGATTTTGAGCTTAAATTTATACATATACATTTTTGTTCAAGTAAAAGTTACAGCCATCGCACAATTCCAACGACAACTACAGTTTATCGCCGAAAATTCGCACAATTTGGGCGACAACAAGCGTAACATAACATGAATTCTACATTTTTTGTGCTTCTTGCGAATAGATTACTACTACTGCAAAATCCAGGTCGGGAATAGCTAGTTGTCTCTGAAAAATAGAATAGAATCTATTTGGGTGGCAGCGACAGCGTAAAGTTCAATGGTAAAAAGTGCCATTTAATTACTGTATACGCTGTGGTTGTCGCCGGAATTGTGCGATCGCTTTAAGGCCTGTCTGAATATGGCAAGCCCTCACCGTCACCATCAAATTTATGTCAAACAATTAAATACGATAAAACGCCGACACGTGAACGCCTTCAAAATGAACACAAAATCGTCTTGAACACAAGAAATTAATTTTTCTTCAAAAAAAAGAGTCACTCATTAACATAACAAAGTAACTTGAAACCAGATCTACTGCTATATCAAGAAGTTTCAAATTTCAATGACACGTTCGTCAATATAGACATTATTTTTATTATCTTCATTACTTAGCAAAAAAATTTCAATAATTTTGCCCAGAGATCGTGCTCCATGGTCAGCTCAACTGATTCTTAACGCTCTAGTGAAATTGATCACACTATCTTATGGATAAACTCACCACTCATAATTATGGCTAGACAATTTTCTAAGCATATATCGTTCCAAATTTGCTAAACGATTTTACGAGTCATCATATTTACAACCCAAAGTCTACGCTGTAATGAAACGGTTTCATAAAAATTCGGGTCTATTTAATAAGTACATATGTTTTCAATAACCCTGTAGTAGTGTAGCATGTATGATCGGGCTCGGTGATCTTGAAATGCAGGTTCGATTCCTGCCCACGGTAAAACTAAGAAAAATAATTTTAAATTTTTCAATGCCAATTTTCAAAATCTCATTGCCCCCAACCCAATGTTCTCTAAGCTTTGAATGAAAGTAATATCATTAGCAATACCTACACCTTTATTTGATTTCTTAGCGCAGCTATCGTCAGATTGTTTTATACCTTAAATACCAAAATTTTCAATAATTGTTTTTTAGGTAAATCCACCAAAACCAGGTGAACCATCCTATAAACAATTCATAAAAGAAAAAACAGAAGTTCTTCAGGCATTAGAAGAAAGAGCTAAATTAGTTTACGATACTTTCAATTCATTTGAAGGTTTCAGTTGTAATCCAGTACAAGGTGCCATGTATGCATTTCCACAATTTAAAATCCCACCAAAAGCAATTGAAGCAGCTAAAAAAGTTAAAAAACATCCAGATGTATTTTATGCATTTGAATTGTTAGAAAATACAGGTAAATGCCAAAAAAATATATCAGTATAAAATGTTTCAAGCGAAAATCTTTATTCTTTAAATTTAAATTCATTTTTTCAGGAATCTGTATTTTACCTGGAAGTGGTTTTGGCCAATTACCTGGAACATATCATTTTCGAACAACAATTCTACCGCAAACTGATAAACTAAAAATAATGTTAAAAAAGTTTCATAGATTTCATACAGAATTCATGGCTAAATACAAATAGAACACCAGAAATTAGACAAATTAATGGGTGAAATTAAAAAATATTTGCTTTTTATTTTCACTTTTGTATTGTATTCTCATAAGAAGAAAGTTCAATTTCACAAGTAAAATGTATTCTTTGATTTCTCCTTGAAATTATCTTCAAAGTAGTGTTTTAGAGTTTTTACTGTTTAAAGGAACAATCTCAATGTAACGCTAAGTGAAAGTGAAATTTAATGAAATAGCATAAAAGCATACTGTTCAAAATACAAAGCTAAGTTAATATTGAAATTCGAAAATTTGACATTAAAATTTTGTTTAAATTGACATTTGATATTCAAATTTTCAAATTTTCAACTGAATTACTCCATTTTTAAGTAGAAATATAAAGGAATTTTAGGGGAATTCTTGCATTTTTTGAAAGTTTCCATCTATTGGTCAATTTCCTAACAACATTTTTGTAATTAAATTTATAGCTTTTGTTAAGTGAAATTGAAATTAGGAATATAACCTTATTTCACACTAGTTTGGCAATTTCAATTTCAATTAGAGAGTGACGCAGACATCTAATGTCGTGTAAGAAAATAAGGAACAAAAGACGTATAATAAATTTCACTTTCACTTAGCGTTACATTGAAAATGTTCCATTATTTTGTCATAAATTTACAATTAAAATGCATAATGAAAAAATTCATAATTAGTTGGACATAAAAAAAAAATTTGACTTTTCTGTTGAGGCCCCTTAGAAGATTTCGTACAATCGTATCCGTCACAGTGTCATATGTTTTTCTCCACCTATTTTTGAAGTCTACCACATTTTTGGCGTATGCTTCTTCGTTCTTCTTCAATCCCTTTTCCATCAAAGACAAGTATTTTTCCATTGGTCTTAATTTTGGACAGTTTGAAGGATTCATCATCCATAATTATACAGTCAAATTTTGTTATAAAACGGACATACAATTTCCAAGCTCTAGTTTTGCAAATCTTTTTCTTTTCTTCCGATATATCCGGTATTTTTTGAACTTTATATGTTCTTAAGTTGCAAATTTTTTTTATTCTCTGCACCGTAGATTTCGATGTTCCAACTACCTGCGTCATATCTCTCACAGAGGTAACGGGCCTACCCGAATAATGCCTCTGTACTTCTTTCACCAAATTTGAATTAGAAGGACGCGAAGGCCTACCTGATCCTTGTTGTCTTTCGATATAGACACCTTTCTTATATTTTGTAATGGTTCTCTGTATGGTCGAAACAGATGTTTCTAAATCTTTTGCTATTTTTGAATATTTTATTGATTTATTTTTTATGAATTTATTAAAAATAGCACGACGCATCTCATCTTCATTTAGTGACATTGTAACTTTTTGGATTTCAAACCAGAAATGAATCTCAAAAATTTTGAACTTTGCTTTTTATAGCAAATATTTGTCGAAAAAAGAATATCTTTATATTATATTACTTTAATAACTAAAAATAAAAACGTCTTTTTTTTCTGGTAAAGTCCTTATATCATCAAACATTTTCATTCCTTTTTTTATTCGATTTCGAAGGCATTTTTCGAATCTATAAATTTTTCGAGTCTATACATTATTGGAAATTTTAATAAATTAAAACGGTTTAGTTGAGATTACAAACTCCTCCCCCATCCATGCAATATCTACAATTTTTTGTTTGTTTGTCTCGACGAGACCTACATATGTATCTTCTGCTTGTGGGTATACCACCCGAGTCCGGACACCATGAACATGTATTTGTAATCATGTATATGAGTCCTTGTTCTGTTATTTTTTGTGCGGAATCATTAATAAACATTATCAAAAAAATGTTTAGTTCACATATGACTGTTTAGTCCATATTTTTAGTTCACGCATATCTACTATAGGTATTTCTTAGTAAATTTGTTCCTGAGAATTTTATAATTAAAAATCTAAAACATGTGGGCATACATTTATGTGCTTAAGAATATTTTAGTTTACAGTTGTTCGTTTATACTTATCTTCATTTCATAAATGAAGACAATTTACATAGTATCTACTATATTATGTAACATATAAGTTTGTGTGCACATGTTACATGTTACATGCTACATACAAAGGACCATTTAATTTAGTCAAAAAGTATTAGAACATTTCATCTAATTGGTTTTATGGTTTTACTCAAATTTATATGTACTCGTATGTATACGAGTGTTTTTAAAGTTAATCAATATCTTAGGATAGACCTACATATATCAGGTCATTCAAAAAGTTCGCAGCCTAACGCATACGTGACATTCCTAGAAACAAAAATTTATTCATATTGGAAACACCAGTCCTTTATATGAACATACCGTAAATTCGAGATCGATCTGTCAAATAGTTTAGTTTAAACAGTTGATTAAATTACACGTGCTTGGCTTGTTTTCAGAAAATGGATAATTTAAAAAATCGTGCGGTGATTGAATATTTGTTTAAAAAAGGATTAAGTGGGAAAGAATTTGTTGATGATATGGTAAACGTATTAGGAGACAGTGCTCCTTCATAAGCAACTGTAAAAAAATAGATTGCTCTATTTAAACACGGCCGTACAGACATCAATGATGATCCGCGTTCAGGACGTCCAAAAGCAGCAACCACGCCAGAAATTATCGACAAGGTTCATGATTTGGTTTTGGAAGACCGCCGAATAACTGTGGTTGATTTAGCTGGGGCCACAGGCATTTCAACTGTATCAGTGCATAGTATCTTAACAGGTGAATTAGGTATGAGAAAGTTATTGACAAGATGAGTGCCGCATTCATTGAATTCTGACCAAAACCGCAGTCGAGTGAAACTTTCTCAACAACATTTGGGTCATTTTCAAAAGGATAGAATTTATTTTGTGCGTCGATTTGTAACCGCATGGACGAGACATGGATTTATTACTATGATCCTGAATTGCGACAACAAATAGCGGAGTGGGCCGAGCCCGGCTGTTCGGCCCCAAAGCAGCAAAGGCTCTCAAAATCTTCAAAGAAGGTTATGGCATCAGTTTTTTGGGATCCAAAGGGGATTTTACTAATTGATTACCTTCAGACGAGTAAAACGATAACAGAGAATATTATTCAAATCTTCTAGACCAATTAGACACAAAAATTCGGGACAAGAGACTAGGATTACAAAAGAAAAAATGACCACCAAGACAATGCACCAGCATACAAAGGTGTCCTTGCAATGGCCAAATTGAAGGAACTACACTACAAATTGTTGGAGTATCCACCATATTCACCAGATCTGGCTCCGTCTGACTTTCATTTATTTCCAAATCTCAAAAAATTCTTACGTGGTAAGCATTTTTCATCAAATAAAGAAGTCATAACTGTCGGCTGTCGAAGAGTACTTTGGAGGTCTCGAGGAAAATCACTTCAGTCAAGGGATAAATGAATTGGAAAATCACGGGAAAAAATGCATTGAGCTTAGGGGGGAATATATTGAAGATTAATTGTATTTTGGCTCATAAATTCATACTGCTTCATTATAAGGCTGCGAACTTTTTGAATGACCTAGTATACTATTATTTTATTCATTTTTGCTACTCAATTTATGGATTTGTCTGTATAACAATAGCCATGTATGATAATGAACAGTGGGAAGTAAATTAATGATTACACTTTGTGTATATATTGCGGGTCAAAATAATAAAAATTTTGATCCCTTTTTTGAAAAAATTTTGTTCCACTCCGAATTACTTATAAAATACATAGAATATAGGGCGTGGGTGATAAGTGTGCAATTAGAACAAAGGGGTGGGTTTTTGTTGTGCGGTGAATGGAAATTATTTTTTGAGAAATATATAAAAAAATAAATATTGTATAAAATTTTGAAAATTATAGAAACTTGAAAAATATTAAAAGAATCGGTCCTTTTTCCAATTGGTCTGAATTTCAACATACACGAATTGTTTATCTTTTTTGTAGCTAATGCTTTCCTCCGTAGATCCTAATGCCTAACCTAAGTATTCTTTTGAGACCTGTATTTAATATTTTTAATTTGTACATTAAATTTAAATTAGCTATGGCATAATTTTTAAAATAGGATTGAAAAATTAAAAATGTATTATACTTACTTATTTTGGTTTTTCAATTCATATGCATCCATTATTATCTGTATTTATTTTCTTCTTGATCATTTTTTTATCTTAAATATCTTTTACTCGGTTTTTCTTGAATATGGAAAACAAAAGAGCTAAATATCACATATGATATCAAATTTGTTCTGTTTAGTCGGTACATTTAGTAAACTATCTTGTAACCGCGATATTGATATGACTCTTCAGCAAAGTGATTAGAACAAATTAAGTTATCAACTCAAACAAATGTTTTTTTTTTTTTTAATTACATGTTCTAATACAAATATCAGAATAATTCTGATTCTTTAGGAAACTGATGGAATTTTTATATTATCTTCAAAATATTTCTTGTTTAAATTATTAACACAACAAAAATTATTAATACAACACTACACCATTTTGACTATACTTTTTTAACTTCTTTTCCAATTCACAAAACACAATTGCTATTTTATTTATATTTAAATTTTTTTTAATAATTCAACATACAAAAATTTTATCATTTAAAATATCATCTAAAAAAATTTTTTTATTTGAAATATTTCTTCCACAACAAACTTCAAACATCACAAGATCAAATGACATAAATGACAGTATATATAAAATCACTTCCAACATTGATGTAACAAAGAGGAAAACAAAGCTTTAATGGTGAAGAGAATTCAAGGAGAAGAATTACATTAATGTAAGTATATTGTTGACAGGTCAAAAGCTCCTCTTAGATTTAGCTAAATCGGTTTAGAAAAAAAGCTTCTACTTAAAAATTCGTATTGACAGACCGAAAACTGGTTTAGTTGCCATTTGCTGTGTGTTAAAAAAGCTCTCATCGAGTTAAACTACTTGCATTAAGTGGTTTAGTCTAAACTACTTCTGAGTGGACTTAAACAGATTTAAAAAGTTTCTAAACTCTGGTCTGTACCTAGCATTATAAGCATTAAGCATTAACCTTATAAGCATTAAGCTAATGAAGATAACCATGGTAAATATCAAATTAGTGGTGGTACCACTCAGAACCATTTAAAAGTTTTGTAAACCAGTCCTGCAACTCACAAAACTAATTCATCTATATTAACATTCTCATTTTTCTCATATTTACATCCATCATTTCGCTCTTTTTCGATATTACATACAATACAAAACTTTTTCGATCTTTATTTTTGGTAAACATACAAACATTTAAATAAAAAAAAATGAATATTGGAATATCATCATTAGACTGCATTATCTTTTGAAAATGCAAAATCAAACAACAATAACAGTAACGGCAACAGCATCATCATCATTATCATCAGTGGTTCCACAATCCGAGTCGGATCTTGTCTTCCTCCAATTTGCCTCGCCAGCAGTCTTTATTTATCGCTATTTGTCTTCAGTTACTTATTTCGAGAGTTCTTATGTCCTCGTCAACGGCATCCAGCCATCTCATCCTTGCCCTGCCCTAATTTCTTTGGCCATCCGGTTTTGAGATTAGCATTTGTTTGGTCACACTTTACTATAATTGCTCATGCATAGTGTATGTAAAAAAAAAAAAAAAATTTGATTTGGTACGAGCAACGAGAATATCTTATTATAAAATTTTCGTAAAAAAAGAATAGAAGAAATTGTATACAAGCGGAGCGATACAAGTATTTGGTACACATTGAACATATGATCATAAATTTTCAAACAAATGCACATATTATACGACAGATGATAACTAAGTACATATATTACATACTATTTTCCAGTGGAATTGCTGCATCATGTTGCCAAAGGAAAACAAAAATTATGTTGCTCAGGGATTACTAATTTTGATGTGTCTGTGTTTTGCTGTTCGAAACTTCCCAAATCAATTGAATTCCCCAAAAAAAGAGCTTTCGGCGAAAACCCATTGGAAATTACATCCTATACTTTGGTTATTTCCCCATATCTTTAAGTCGTATTTGTACATATGTACATATATGGCACCCATATTCACGTATTTATGAAGACAAATGTATGAGTATTATAACATTTTCACTCATGTAAGTATATTTAAAAATAATCAAAAGTAAATCAAACATATATATATGCTTTTTCTATATATTTTGTAAGCTTCAACCATCAACATATGTATAATATTCTCGCATCATTAAAATATCTGCTGACACAATAATATCATACCATCCATCGTACCATCGCACGTAATAATCTGGTAATAAGTATGTACAAATGTACAAAATTTTAGTATCTTCTATTATATATATATAATTCGTTGGTGGAAATAACTCATATAGATATACTACGTAAAGAAAGCAGTGGAAAAATGATAAAAATTAGAAAATATTTCTTAACTGTATTTTTATTTTTAAAGTCTTCACCACAGAAACAATGCATATAATAATAACAATCGCAAGAAATATAACAGAGAAAAAAACATATAACACCTGTAGAATTTATCATATTTATGTGCTTACATATAAAAAAAATATGATATAGTATGCGATAGAAATACATTTTTTCATTTATTTAAAGTGTTTACCCTTCGTGTGTACATACATATAGGCTTTAAATTATGTTAAACTATGTGTACTTACAAATTACATTGTTAGATGATGGATGTGCTGCTATTATGCTTACACCTCCTATGAAACATAAATTAATTTTTTTGTAAAAATGCAAGTTCATATCTCTTGACTAGATGACTCATCTGCTTTAAAATCCTAAGAGATAAAAATAAATATTAAAAACTAACTATGACTAACAATTTATTTTTGAATTTAAAAAAGTTTAGATAAATAAAAAATGAAAGTACTGTACTAGTTATAAGACTAGAATCCTAGAATACAAGTTATTTAGTTAAGAAAATATGTACAAGTATTAAGTAGAAATTAGTTACAATTTTGAGCTTGAAACTGTAACACATAATCTATAATCTATAATGAAGGTTTTTTTTCTTAGAGTTTTGTATAAAAAAGTTAAATAAATTTTTACAGTTCAATTCTAAAGCAGGCTGACCTTGAACTTGACCTCCATTGTTCGCGATTTAACGCCTAATGTTTCTCCATTCCATCCATCTGTCTCTTTTGAGCATCCTGGGGGTCTATTCTCTATTTCAGGTTTCTTTCTATATTCAGCATCTTTTTTTTTTTGGATTCGATTCTTTGTATATGTAAGTATGTCCTGCCTACCCCAATCTATTTAGCATAAAGTTGAGAATATTGTAAACATCAAATCGGTTTTATCAGCTAAATTTATGAAATCTGAGTTTTCTATAAATTAAATATTATAAAAATCGTATTTCAAATTATAAATTTACAGTAGATAAGTTTTCTTTTACATGAAAAAATGTACAATCGAAAAGTGAAATTGAATGTATTTTGAAATTTGATGAGAAAGGATGTACAACTAATAAAATTTCAAAATAATGTTAGTTAAAAATATTTAAACGACTCAGAAAATTATAAGAAATGAAAAACTTCTAGTAAGTTTCAATCAATCATGAAATTCTGATAATCAAGAGCTGGAGGAACTATATGATTGGTGTCCACAAAAAAAAATTGTTTTTAGACAAAAACAATAAAATTTAGAACGCAAGTATGCATGCAAGAATTGAGGTGGTACTTAGGTGCCTATTTGTTTTTTCAATATCATATGGTATAGATCGTAAAGAGTGTCTGAATTCTTTATATTTTTAAGAATTGTTTATTTAGTAGTTCTAATATTTACTTATTTTTTTTAGGGTTTCAATGAAATTCTTGTAAGACAAAAAGATAGTCATTCTAAAAATACGCGAAGAAAGGCAATATTGATATAATTAGAAGGAGATGGATATATAAGAAACGATGCGTAAAAGAAAGCCAATAGTAAATAACTTTGGGTAAAATTTACAGAGACCGTATGCCCCACAATGATCAATATAATGTTTTAGTTGTCGAACAATAATATATTAATAAATTTTCATTTTTAAATGATTTCATGTGATTGACACCTTTGAAGTTGTTTTTAGACTCAATGCCAGAACACTAATTTTTTTATTTCTATTTCACAAAAATCTGTAATTGTTTTGCGAAAAAAGAACAATTTCGATTTTTTAGGTAATTATTGACTGTTGCTGGTGTTTATATTAGAGCACACCAACGGTTTAAAATACACGAAAAAATTCCAATAGAATTATGCCGCTTCTACATTCAATGCAGTGACTTCAACTTGGACTTCGACTTTCGACTTCAAAGCATGCTTTAGATTAGGATTCGAGATATCTGCTATCTTGTGAACCACATATCTCCGAAGTTACTTAACCGATTTCAATGAAATTTGAAACATAGATACTTTGATAGGAATTGTGGTCCTTGAATGCAGCACTTTTTTTTAAAAAAATGTCCTTGTTTTCTTTTTACAAGGTGTCAAAGTTGTCAAAATTGCGATTTTTCGGCTTCAAAATGCACCTCGTACAGCAAACACTGATTAACCAATTTCTTTGAAATTTTGAATATAGGTAGCCTGAAGGATATTTTGGTGCTTGAATAGAGCACATTTTTGATTTTAGTTCTTGAAAGTTACTTATAGTTCTTAAAAAAGAAGAGGGTTTTTTTTTTGAAAAATCGTTCAACTTTGACTTCTATTTTCATACATTAAATTTTCAAATTTTTATATGGTTTTGGTATCAAAATAAAGTTTGGACTTTTCTGATGTTTTTACAAAAAATAGCATAACATTTTTTCTTATATTTCCATTTTTATTAACAAAATAAAATTATGTTTTTTTTCTTTCATCAAAATATTCAAAAATCCATTTTTATTAGCGCCTAAAAGGTATGCAAAAGAATTTTTTAAAATTTTTGTATGTAAAATCGTTGTTGTTGTTTTCAAAATTTTTCAAAGTCGAATCCTACTCTTAACATGTAAAAGTCTAGTCAAGTCTAATGCATTGAATATAGAATCGGCATTACACACATACATATGTCGTACGAGATCAATTTAATGACCAATTTAAAAATAAATTTTACGGAATCCGAATACAACATGATTGCTAAGATGTTTAAAAATATACATAAATTATCCGATTCAATATGTAACTGACTTTTTTTTTACTTCCATTACAATAAAAACATATAAGGGGAAACTTCCGAATTGGTGCCGCCAGATTTTGAAACGAGACCTTTCGATAATGATACTTTTGGAATGTCGTGTTTAACGTGGTATATGTCTCTATTGGCGCAAATTCATCTTAAATACGCAAACTACCCTTAAAAATTTTTGGTTCAAAATGGTGTGTTTTACGAAAACCATTATTTCTCCAGATCAGGATCTTAGATCGGATTAGTTAATATACCATTTAAAAGAGAACTTCCTGCTCTATATGTCACAGATTATACTTTGATTGGATTAGCGGTTCTCGATATACATATAAGGACATAAATTCAAAATTTCGTGTTTTTTTAAAAATCACTTTTTCAACTTCTTTTGATGACAATATAACTTCAAAACTTGAAGGATGACATATATGTTTTAATACATCATTTGAAAGGATTTTTTATTCTCATTCCAAGGATATCATATTTATGTGTAGAAACTGCATAAATAAAAAAAATAAATGCAAAAATATACAAAAAGATGTGAAAAAAAAAATGTTTGCGTACTTAAGATGAATTTGCGCCAATAGAGACATATACCATGTCATTATCGGAAGGTCTTGTTTCAAAATCTGGCGGCACCAATTCGGATGTTCAGTCAAATATAATTGTATTTAATCACATTTGATGTAATGAAACAAATAAGTATGTACGTGCATGTATATGATTAAACTTTCTCATATATCATTCATTGCTCGTTAAATAATCAGTGGCGTAGCTAGGTAACCAAGGGCCCTGGGGCAAATTAAAAAATGGGGCCCCACTGCTATGTAAACTGATTAGGTTTTATCAAATAAAAATATGAAATATACAAATACTTTAAAAATGCTAAGCTACTTAATCTTTTTTTTGTGCACTGCAGGGCAGGTAATAAAAATATTAAACAGTAACAACATAAATTACAATTAATACTTGGTGTAGGCTTGGCTAATAAAACGAAATAGAGAAGATTCAAGGGTTTATTATATAACAATTATATTTATTATTAAATAACAATTATATTTACAATTTTTTCTAGCTTTAGTTTTCGCAAAAGTATCAATGACTTCATTTAAATCCAGGCTTGATGCGGTTTTGTTTTCAATTGCTATTAGCTATTAGATGTACTTGCAGAAGGCTGACTAAAAAACTTGTCAATTTTGGGAAATTTTTGTTTACTATCTTCTCTTTCTTGGCGTTGTTTGCGTTTAAATGCACCACTAGGTTTCTTCTTTTTATCCATAATTTTCTAATATAAATAATTCTAAAATTTTTTTCTAATATATATAAAATAAAACACAAATTACTTTTCTAACAAATTTTATTTAACTACTTAGTTTGCCGAGTCGCCAATAAGCAATAACTAAATGATAATGATAATAAAAATTAAATTATACAGTAATAATCAAATGCTTATGCTTAATCTTCTAATTTCTATGTATCTACAATTCTTCTTTATTCTTTTCTTTTCCTTTTCCTATTTACTATTTTCCTTTTAACTTTTGCAAGTGTTCAAATACAATATATTTTGTACAGTTTTAATAAGTACAGTATATTTTATACAGTTACACACGTGTTACAATTTTGCTTACTACAATTTAAACAATACAATATTTTTGTAATATACCTGCTTCAGGTGACTTGCATTTTTTTCATGATATTTCGCGTTATACAATGAGCTGTAGCCGAAATCTATAGATTTGACACGATTTATTGACTTAACGGACATCAATATCAGTGGTAAAATCAAATAAAATTGAACCACTATATTGACCAGTACAAAAAAGTTTATTGACATTAGCTTACTTACTCCTGATACAGCATTAATTTTTTAACCGTTTTCGAAAAACAAATCTTAACTCGAATTCACAATAAAACGCACATCGATGAATAATAAAACGCACATATCACTATCCGTCAAATTGACAACACTGCCAACCTACAGAAAGAATTTAGGGGAATTCCCTAGGCATAACTTTTGAATTTCTCTCAACCTAGTTGTCATGATTAAAGTGGGGTTGCAACCTGTCATATTTATTTTGAAAATGGGAGAAATTTCCAAAAGTTCAGTTCGATCGAATTTCTGGTAAGGATTCGAGGGCCCCCTGAGCTTGAGGGCCCCGGGGCACTGCCCCGCCTAGCCCCTAGGTAGCTACGCCACTGTAAATAATGTGTAGGTACATTATGTACAAGACATAATTACGAGTATTGTTATAATGTTAATATTTTTATCACAATACGAGTATATGATCTTTTAAAATCTTAAAAATAAAAAAAAATATTAATTTCAAATATAAAATGCAAAACATTAAAATTTTATACAATTTTATTTTTATGTTTAACTATAAAAATTAAATTTATGCTAAGTTCATTTATAAAAAGGATAATTTAGAATTAAAATTTTTAACATGCCTACATATATGCATATCTATGTGTACATGTGTGTATCTATATTATGTTTAAATAAATTTATGTATAAACGTAAACGATATAAATATAATACGAGTACATACATATGTATGTATACTCGTATTTGGTATTATGTACATAAAATGTTTGTACCGCATATTACATATCTATGTGTATAGGGTTGGCCGTCTAACGTTTGGAATTTGAATTACCGGTCATTTTGATATTGACAGGTTTAATGACATTCATTAGTTAATATAAATTTAGTTTTATCTTTGACATTTACGAAATGGTACGCTTTACGCTTGAACGAAATTTGGAAATATTAAAAACTTACTTTCAAAGTGGTGAGTCTTCTACAAAATTGAATAATCAGCCGAAATTGTGATGTCATTTGGCCGCCTAGGAGGTGTTATTTGACCCCGTTGAATTTTTTTTTTTGTGGGGAAGCCTTAAGGATAAGTGTTACGCAAACCACCCATATAGACGATTGATGCCTTGAAGCATGAAATCGAAGTTGCTTATTCATGCGATTTGAGCCCAAACAATCGAAAATGTACTAAAAAATTGAATTGATCGGAATGGGTACTGTCAAGCGAAGCGTGGTAGTCATTTGAAAAAAAAATATTGATTCGTTTTTTTTTTTTTGTTTTTTTTTTTATAGTCGATTCAAATTCAAAACGTTAAATGGTCTATCCTGTACATGACTACTTGTGTATACACACAACAGTACATATAAACTTTAATATTATATTACGCATGTACTCGTATGCTTGTAATCATAAAAAAATTAACTTTCATAATATAATCATAAAATAAAATGAAAATGTAATTGACATATGTCCGAGATTGTAATAAATTTTTTTATATTGACAACATCTCATTCATATTAATAAATTTGATGAAGTTTCTTTTTTTTTTTTTTTGAAATGATGAGAAACAAGTAAAAAAGTAAATATTACAATAAGAAAAGTAATAATAATGATAACAATAAAATCAAAATAAAAATTTATTTTTTCTTAGTATGTAGGTACTTAGAATTGATTAAATTTCATTTTGAATTCGGGCCAATTTCCACATTTATGTTTTTAAAAATACTCTCCATGTATACATAACATGCTCATATAAATGTGGTTTCTGCAGATTTATATTCAAAATATTTATGCGAGTTGTGTATAAAAGGGACAATAAAACAAAAAATTCAAAATAAAAATCTTAAAAAAATAACTCATTAAAAAATGACATTTGTCTGAGTTCTTTATAATTCTTTACAATAATTACAAATTAATTCAGTTTTATTTTTCCATTATTTTAAACAATTATTCTCTTCTAATTAATTTAAAAATGTAAGCGATCGACTAAAGTTTCGTATGCGCTTGCAATAGCAGAGATTTTGTGCAAACAGTTTTCTCGGTTGAATACGACATGCAAGCATTTGGTTGTTGCGTTCCTTTTAACCTGACAAATTACTCCCAAGTATTTGCAGTCGTGATCAGATCATCTACATAACCTCTTGTATTCGAGTAATTTACTTGACAGTTGTATGATTAGGTACCTTTTTTAACCAATTTGTGAAGAACAGGGAGAACAATTTCACCACCAGGATATTAAAATTATAGAAAAGTGATATCATGGAAGTTGGAACGTTAACGAGATGATTGACTATTACTGGATGTTGAAAAGGGATGAACCACATCAAAGTTTCAGCAGAAAAAGATTAAAGAGAAGTTTTGCAAAAAGTAGAAAAATATATGTATGTATCATAAGTCTTCATAATTTATCTAGTTTTTTAGCATTGTACAGAACTAATATACTATTCATTTTGCACCTAAACATTTCATTTTATTCATTATTGTATTTTTACATTTCATTTTTTCATAAAAACTGTTAAAAAATGGATAGTAAATATCCTTGATAAAAGAAATCCTAACTTGATAAAAAAAAAAAAAAAAACAAAAATGTGCTTTAATCTTGTAGACACACAGGGCCTTACTTATAAACCGTAACTAAGTTATTAATAAGAACTTAATCTTTTGCTAACTATTTTTTCATACTCATAACAAATTTAAACTTAACTTTAGTGTTAGTAGAGACTTTAAATTTTAATCGTGGCCAGAGCTCTACTAAGTCGTTATTAAGAGCATAATAAACTAATTTTTGATCAAAATATCAAAGAATTTCAAAGCAAAATATAAAATAGGCATATAACATAACATAACATAGTAACATTTGACGTAAAATAAAAACAAAATTTTTTTTATTCAAATTGACATAACTAACTGACTATTAACATAACAAAATTATAAATTCCAAATGTAAAATTACAGTAGTAAGCAAAAAGAGCTTTCTAAAAAAGCTTTTTTAAATCAGAACTTAGTAAACTGTTATGAGTACCAAAATTAAAGTCACTTCTAAATTCGGCATGTCATTACTAAAATAAAATCGACTTTAAGAAATTTTTATGAGTAAGGCCCACAGAGGTTGAAATTAAGTATTTTACTAATTTCAGCCTCGAAATCCGGAAAAAACGACGGGTTTGGGCCGAAATCTAGTCAGCAAAATTACATAAAAATCACGTAATTATCGATCAAAATCTACTCATGTTTCGTTCTTTACGTAGAACAGAGACATCTACCAACAAATTGTAAACCAAAAAAAATGTTTTTTTAAAATTTTCATTAAGAAATAATTGAATATAAATGACAGTTAAATTTAATAGAAGAAGTAGGCTATGTTCAGATAAATTAAATTAAAATTAGATAAATTAAATAAATTCGACAAACTGTCAAAATCGCTGTGTGTCACCTTCGTAATTTATACTCGAAATTAAAATAAAATCTACTTAATTTCAACATCTGTGTGTTGAAGACATATGTAATTCAACATACCTGAACAAGTAAAAGAAGGACCTAATTATTTGAAGGAAAAAAAAAGTTAAATTTTTCAGTTCTGTGTCCTGTGTAAGTATGTATTCTCGTACATCAAATTATTTATTATTATCTTACATAATACTCGTAAAATAAAATGCACAATATGCGAAACAAATATCTCTAGATCTTCATTACATTGCACATTACGACATTAGATAAGGTAATGCCGAAAGCTACATATACTCATAACCTGAATAAACGTATTCTTACGTTCGTTCAATTTCGATAAGTTTAAATGTCAAATAGACGGAACGGATAGTGCCGTAGCGGTCTTAAGCAAGACCCTAAATAGACGTGACGGGACGAAAGAAATTAAACGAACGTAAATACTCGTTTCGTCAGTTTGACAATTTGCACCAAATAGAAACGATTCGAAACGAATAAAATTGTGTATGAGTATTGAGTAGAAACGAATAGAAATGTGTATGAAACGAGTAGAAACGATAAAATGTACGACCGCTACGGCACTATCCGTTTCGTCTCGTTTCGTCTATTTGACATTTAAACTTATCGAAATTGAACGAACGTAAGAACACGTCCATTTAGGCTAGTTCTATGTACCACAGTACTATCGTAGGTATCGTTTCGTTTCGTTTCGTTTCGTCACGTCTATTTAGGTTATAGCTTTACATTTATCGTTTCTACTCGTTTTATACACATTTCTACTCGTTTCTACTCTCGTTTCGAGTCGTTTCTATTTAGGGCAAATTGTCAAACTGACGAAACGAGTATTTACGTTCGTTTAATTTCTTTCGTCCCATCACGTCTATTTAGGGTCTTGCTTTATTTCTTTCGTTTCGTCACGTCTAGCTTAATACTTATCAACGACAAGAAAAGAATATTCTTCGTATTTGTACTTACCTAAACCTTACACCTTTTCTGTCTTTCTCTATTTCTCTCTTTCTCTACCACAAAAAAAAAAAAACAATTATAATTACATTAGTTTTGTATTATACATTTTTTTATTGTAGCCACTTTATAAGATCTTTAATTATTATAATTTAATATGTTATCCTTATTCTGGACTTTACTAAAACACAGTATTATACTTTGAAAAATATCTTTATTCTATATATTATTGGATACGTCTATCCGCTAGCAGTAGTGCCATCACACTGACTTTATTATTATCTTATTTTCTATTTTTCTCTTACTTTCTATACAGGGTGACTACAGTTCGGCCATCCTGTTCTAAATCGCCTCGATTTTTTTCTTTTCCAAAGTACACTATTCAAATTGATAAAGTAATACATATAAAATAAATCAATATTCATATACAAAATTAACAGAATTAATTAATTCTACATTTTCATTTTCTTCAATTTTATAACATAAAGTTTTAATTTATTCCTGTTTTTTTTTTATATTTATTTTTTTTATATTTATTTTTTTGAATTAAAACATTTTCTTTGTGTATTTTATTATTTGTATATAATATAAACAACGTATTAAGTTAGGTATAGGATTACAATTTTATTTTGGCCACCAATTTTTTTTATCCGTACATCTTAAACTAATATATGGCCTTATTCGCGTAACATCGTACGTTCCTTTAAATGGCTTTTGACTTATTTGAAAACCTTCAACATCTTCAATCAAATATCTATCATTACCCAAAATTTTAGTTACTTTATAAGGTCCTCTATAACGCGGAATAAGTTTCTTATTTATGCCTGCCGTAGTGTCAACATTCGTGATCATTACTAGATCGCCTACCTCATATTGTTTAGCCGTTTTACGTTTCCTATCAAAATTTCGTTTATTGTAATTTTGAGTTTTCTTAATGTTGACGCTAGCGTTTTCGCGAATTTGTCGAAAATCTTCTTGTCTATCCGAACCTTGTATTTCGTTCTCACGGAGATATGTCATTAAGTCTTCACAATCAATGCTATTCTGATCGCAACCAAAAAGTAATTTTGATGGGGTGGTACCCGTACTTCGATTTACAGAATTATTCAAAGCATACTCCACTTTATAAACTATATGATCCCAATAAATTTTCCTCTCATGAACGACAAGTTTGGCTAACATTGGAGCTAAATCTCGATTGGTACGTTCGACCTGTCCGTTTGCTTTTGGACAACCGGATGATATTAATACATGTTTTATACAACTCTTTACCATGAAACTTTTAAAATTATCAGACGTAAATGCACTACCTCGATCAGAAACTAATCTCAAAGGTTTACTATACATTTGAAAATATCTATTTAAATGATTTATAACTTCTTTACTGTTAGTAGTTTTTGTAGGAAATAATCTTACATGTTTAGTAAAACCGTCTATTATAATAAAAATGTATTTGTTTTTTCGTGGTGTTTGATCTAAAGGACCGAAATGGTCAATGTGGATCGTTTGGAAAGGTTTATCACCTTTGTCGATTGAATGTAATAGCCCTTCTTGTTTTCCAACATTACTGTTAAATACAATACATTTTAGACAATTTTGAACATAGTTTTTGGTTATTTCTTTGGCATCTGGAAACCAATACGACTTTGAAAGAATTTTGTAAGTTTTATCAAGGCCTACATGGCCTATTATATCATGAGAATTTCGTAAAACATGAACAATCATGGCTTGTGGCACATAGAACAATATTTTCTCTTTGTTCATTTTCCTATAAACCAACCCATCACGTAGTTCAAATAAAGGATGACATTGCTTTTCCAATTGACTTTTGACTCTCTTAATATTCTCATCTTGTGTCTGACATATAGCAAGTTGTTGACGAAAAGAACTTTCTTCTAAAACTAGAATATTTGAAGATCTGCTAAGACAATCCACATGTTGCATCCTCGATGCTTGCCTATGCTCTATCTCAAAGTCATAATTCTGCAACTCTAGTGCCCAACGGTTTATTTTTGAATTTATGATCTTTTTGTTTAAAGTGTATGTTAGTGCCTGACAATCAGTTATGATTTTAAATTTTATACCGTACAAATAAATGTGAAACCTACGAAGCGCATACACGATCGCTAATGTTTCTAATTCATAACTATGCATCTTAGATTCGGATTCAGAAGTTAATTTAGAAAAATAGAAAATTGGATGCATTTTATTATCAGATTTACGTTGTAGGAGAATCGCTCCGAAACCAACCGCACTTGCATCGCAGTGTAGTTCGGTATAATCTGAAGGTGAAAATATTGCTAGAACAGGTGACTGAGTCAATTTTTCTTTAATCATATTAAATGCATTTATTTTATTTTCATCAAGCATAAAATCTTGGTTTTTCTTCAATAAATCATACAAAGGTCTAGTTAGTCCAGAAAAGTTTAAAATAAATTTCCGAAAATACGCACACATTCCGAGAAAACTTCTTAATTCATGAATATCACTTGGAATTTTGAAATTATTGATTGCATCTATTTTGTTTGGGTTCGGCCTAATGCCGTCCTTTGAGACAACATACCCTAAGTAATCAATTTTATTAAATAAAAACTTACATTTATCCCAGCGTAATTTTAAATGGTTTTCTTTAATTCGAATAAAAACTTCTTTTAAAATTTCGAAATGTTCTTCAATTGTCTTTGTGGCGATTAATAAATCGTCTAAATATACTTGAATTTTATTATCACGTATAAGATCTTCAAAAATCTTATTAATAAACCGTTGAAATACCGATGGCGCGTTTTTTAAACCAAAAGGCATTTGTAAATATTCAAATTGACCAATCGGTGTAGTGAAACTTGTAAATTTAACAGAATTTTCATCCACCTGAATATGATGAAAACCGTTTTTCAGATCAAGACTTGTGAAATATACCTTATTTCCTAAGGCTTCAATCAAATCCTCAATTACCGGCAAAGGGTAATTATCTCGTTCAGTAATTTTGTTTAAACTTCTGTAATCTACACACATACGCGTTTCGTTATTCTTTTTCCTAACAAGTACTATCGGGGAGCAATAAGGAGATTCGCTTGGTTTAATAACTTTTCTGTTTAATAAATCTTGAATGATTTTGTAAACTTCTTTTTTTTTCAAATTCAGACAATCGCCTTGGAGAATGAGTTACGGATTTATCACTCGTTAATTTAATTCTCATTTCGTATTTTATTTTAGGCTCGGCAGGCTGTTCAATGTTAACATAAAAATCACTAAATATTTTTAAAAATTCCCCCTTTTGATTATAATTCAAATCAGGATTAACAACTAACTTTTCGGTATCATCGATAGACTCAGAATGATTTTCGACTTCGATATTTAATAATTCGTTTTCATTTATTTCGACCGAATCAATTTGTTTCCCGATTATTAGTTCAGAATTACTTACTTCTAGAAAATCACGTCCTAGAAGACACTGCGGTTGCATAACTTTATTGTCTACTACATGCAAAGTTAAATTGTATTTATTATTATCAATTTCAATAATACATGGAAATATACCTAAGATATGTAATTGACTATTATTAATTCCATTATACATTAAATTATCTTTATAAATTTGAACAAAATTTTGAGGTATTACTGATTTTTTTATTAAGCTAATCGGACTTCCCGAATCAATTAATGAATTTAAATTTACACGAAAATTTGTACCATCTCTGCTATCTGTAAATATTGTAATGTTTTTGGTAAACATGCTGTTAATGTAATGTGTAGTTTCCTTTTGTTTAGATGATGTACAGTCTTTGCTAACGTGACCCTTTTCTCCGCAAGTAAAACAATGGCCCGATCGTTGCTTTGGTTTGTAACAGTCTTTTGATAAATGTCCTCGTCGATTGCAGTTGAAACACTTTATGTTTGATGTTCGTTGAATGTTTGAATTTTGATTTGGAAGAGAATCTGTATCCTTTGGTTTCTTAACGTACTCACCAGTTTTAAGCATGTGATTTTCACTTCGTCTAACTTGTGGTTTCGTCTTTTCGTACAATTTGAGTTTTTGCAATAATTCTATTGTATTATTTACTTCTTGTAAAACCAACATTTGCTCTAGCTGTGAATCATTCAATCCTTTTAGTATATAATGAATCAGAGATTTTTCATCCACGTTACCACTGCTTGCTATATTTTTCATTTTGAATACATATTCTTCATAAGATTCTTTGAAGAATTTTTTTCTATTAGATAGAACGTAATGAATTTCTGCACTATCTTTAATGCAAGGAAAATTTAGTAAAAATTCTTTTTTAAAATTTTCCCAGGTTAATCCATTTAGTTCTATTGAATCTTTCCATAATTTAGAAATACCTTTAAGATTTACGCAAGCATAATGAAGTAAAGTTTTATCTTTCCAATTGTAGATACTTTGTAGCTGCTCTAGCTTTTCGATCCACTTTGTTGAATTTAAACTCTCTTCGCTATTAGGGATAAAAACTGGAATAATCTCTTGTAGTTCTAATGGATGTAAGACCTTTTCACTTGTTGGGTTTTCACAATGAATTTCCTTTTTATTTTTCAGATTTTCCTTCTCTAATGCTAAAATTTTTCTCTCCTTTTCCAAAATTTCCCTTTGAAGTTTTAATAATTCCCTTTCTACTTCTATTGATCTCGAATCGGTAACACTTATCATGTCTTGATTATTATTGCTGAGTCTTCTGTTCTTTTCTGTACCTGAAATAATATTTCTACCACTTACACTTAAGTTTACAATCGTGTCGTTCTCTTCTTCGTCATCATCGTGACACGTTTCAACATAGTCATGTTCGGTTGTTTCATGTCGTACATTTGTTTCTTCTTTCGTTGCTTCCATATAGCGTCTAAATAATTCCGCTTTATTTCCTGTTGTATGTCGGCCCATCTCTTTCAGCTTATTTTGAAGTTGCTTCTTCGTCAGCTTGTTATTCTTTTCACTCATTTTCTTTTTCTTTTCACCATATAACTAGTGTAGTATATATATACATATGTGTAATGCGTTTTATAAATTTTTTTATGAAATTCAGATTTTGAAAATTTGAAACAAAACTTCCATTTTGAAAATTTGATTACTTTCACTTCTAATGTGATTTTGTAATTACATCTTTTTTTTTTAAATCAAATATGTGATGTGTAAAGGAGCAAAATAATAATTATTATCACGTTTTTTTTTCTTAATAAGCTATTCAAATTTATGAAGATTTTCCGAATTTTATTTTCAATAAATACTACACAGATTAGTTCCTTTCGAATCCCACTTAAATAAATACTACACAGATTAGTTCCTTCGAATCCCACTTCTGAAATAATTGTAGCCACTTTATAAGATCTTTAATTATTATAATTTAATATGTTATCCTTATTCTGGACTTTACTAAAACACAGTATTATACTTTGAAAAATATCTTTATTCTATATATTATTGGATACGTCTATCCGCTAGCAGTAGTGCCATCACACTGACTTTATTATTATCTTATTTTCTATTTTTCTCTTACTTTCTATACAGGGTGACTACATTATACAATTTTCTTTTTGAATAAAAGAAAACAACAAATAAAAATAATCTTTATATGATATGTTTAAAAAGAAACTTTTATTTAAATAAATTACTACTAACTTACCTATCCACCTATCAAATATGTACATAAATTTTTTATGAAGATTAATTTAAATTTTTGCAAAATTAGTATCGAATGAATTTATTTGTGGATGCGGATACCCATAGCTATTGTGATAATATCCATATGTGTTAAAATACATATACTTTTTAAAAGGTGATCAAATCGTAGCTGTATATTTTATTAACATAATAGCATCCATGTTTTTGTTTTTTCAGGTTCTCTTCAAAATTGACATAATTATTTGTGTTTAGAAATTGTTGGCGTTGCAACATTGAAAATATTGATACACAATTTTCCAACAATGCAACCAACATTTTCGTTTTCTAAATTCTATACTAAAGTTATACCATTTTATTTTTAATTTCAAATCAAAAATTAAATAGCTCTGATTTTATTACCCAGTATATTTATATACGTATAGTATACGTATACTAGGAAAATTAATATTCTCGAAAAATACAAAAATACAATCATGCAGTGTGTTTCACTATACAGAAATCCAGGAATAATTTGAAAACGAATATATTTTTTCATAGTGTAAAGGGTGATTCATAATAAAGTGTTCCAACATATACCAATCGATTTCTTGAAGTTACGCATTTACAATTAGGCATTTTTCCGAAAAATCCCTTCTTTATCCCATTTTTAAGGAATGAAATATTTTTTCGTCTATGCACGGAGGTGAGCTCATATAAAACATTATAACTTCTATTCAAAATAATACAAAAGAACAAAATATACTTTCAATAAAAAGTATATCTGCATTATGAGCTTTCCAACAATATTTAATATCTTTACATGTCTCCATCTGTTGCCAAATGTATGGCAGAAATGAGCGTTCAAACATGAAATTTTAAAAAATTTTAGTCAATAAATTTCCTCTTTATTCTTCTTCCTTAAAAATTCTAAAAAAAATGTACCTTCAAGATATCTGTCAAATAAGAAAAGAATCATGTCAATATCTTTAGCCTCTCAAAAGTTATTAACATTTTTTTGGAGTCAAACACAACAAATTTCCCTGTCCTTTTATGTATGTGCACGTCATCAATACAACCAGTTTGTAGATAACGATTATTTCATTTTCTCAAGAAATAACTAGATATATTTAGATACTTAACTGCTTCTGAAAAGTTCATTTTTGGTCATTTAGGATGGCTGACTAAAAATGCAGCTTCAAAACGTGCGCTTTGAAATGTAAATTCATTTCATTTGTAATATTGAAAAAACTAAAGTACGTGACTTAAAACAATCTAATTATAATGCGAAATAAAGATTCGATTGCTTTTTATAAATATGCAAAAAATCATACCTGAGACTCTAAGGATGTAAAGTGAACACCTTGTAGATATATACACTTATATGCTCGTACAACATAGAAGTCTATTCAAAAAGATTCTTTCATATCAATTGTATTATTTTATTATGTACTCATACTAAAGGGTTTTCCAGTAAGGACATAACAATTTTATAATTAGGTAAAATACAGAATAATTAAGATATAAGGTTGAAATTAATTCCAACTGAAGTACACATATTACATTTAATTATGGAATTCGATATCGTTCATATGACCTTTGCAGCGATCGATTCTTTGGAGCCAATTTTCCCCACTCTTTCACATAATTTCGCATTCGATATTGCCTCTGGGCTCTTCTAACGTTGTTGACTTGTGATATGAACCAACGACTTAACGTAACCTCTTGAAAAAAAATCCAAAGACGTTAAATCGCATGAGCTAGGTGGCCATTCGATCGGACCATTTCTCGAGATTACACGGTTAGCAGACTTCCCCTTCAACAGATCAATTGTTTGTCTCACTGGCACAGGAACACCCAATAGTGAATATTGTGATTCCAATTTATCCAATATAGCACGCAAAGCCTGTCTGGTGGGACGATTATTACGACTGAAAATTGAAATAGGCGCTCTTAAAGTTGCGACTACCCATTCAGAATTGCAGTGGTACTTTTTAATAATATTTCCAAACGTTGCTCTTTCGTTAACTTCACCATGATAAAAATTAACTTTCGTTCTGAAATTGACAGATTATGAAAAATGTTCAAGGCATCCTTCGTATTAAAATACAAAATTGCTATGTCCCTATTGGAAAGCCCGATACATGCACATTCCTAAATTTTTCTCTACAATAAAATCCCAAAAGATGCATTAATTCTCATCTATATATTTGTATAAAGATTTTTAGATTTCTACTCTTATTTTATTTCAATTTTTATTTTTTTTTTATTTTTATTTTTTTTCTTTGTTTTATTCTTTAAGAAAGATATTTTCGTTTTTCCTTATTTTTTAACTTTCAATATTTATCAGTATCAGTATGTAAGGTATACATTTATAAATAAAATGTGATTGTATATTTATACATTTATTTTGATAATGAAAGAGTATATCCTTCAATTTTTATACAAATCAAATAGACAAAAAAATGACATTAACATTTTCACATTGATTCTGTTCCATTTTTCATTTTATTCACTTATTTATAAATATTTTTTTTTTAAATTTTTTTCTCTGTATTTAACAATATCCCTACTACTTAGTATTGTTATGGGAATTTTCATTTTACAAATTTTAGAAATCAAATTTAATCAAACTTTTTAGCTTTCAGAATAAAATCTGTTTTTTTTTTTTGTTTTCATTTTAATATTAAAATATTCAATCTAAGTTTATCTATTTATTTCAATGTTTTTTGATCAAAATTACTTATTTTTTATCATTTATTTTTAGTATTTCATTTTTCTTTTGTCTTTTGTTCTTTTGTTTGAATGAAATTCTTTGCAATTATTAAAAAAATGAACAATATCTGGTATACAAGAAATTTTCTAATTTTTTTTCCCAATAAAATTAAAGCAAAATGAATATAAAAACATAAACAAACGATTTCCGTTCAACTCTACGTCTTGATATTACTTGCAATGCGTACTTACATTTATGTAAATATATTCTAAGACATTTTCATCATTGTTATTGTATCTTTATTTTAAATTTATTTTTTTACAGATTATTTCAACCACAATAGATTGCATATGCATGTACATATTTGAAAATTCTAAAACCTTTAAAAATTCTTGTTTATTGGTTGTTTGAATGAATCGTTTTGATATTACAAATGTTGTGTAACCAATTGCACGAAACTACGTATATGTACGTACATACATATATATAAAAATTTAATTGAATCCATTAAAATGTTGAAAAAACAAAAATATTTTCATCATTTTAAATTTTTCATTTCATTCATTTAATATACATTAAATACATCGTACTACATATAGGGTGGAACGAAAAGAGATAACAACGTAAGATGCAAACAAAAATTTTTCAGAAAGAATCAGACTTTCTACTGATGAAAAAAAATTTGCATGTTAATTGCGTGTTTTTTCGAGAAATCACTGATTTTTTCCAAAAAATCAGGTAAAAAAATGTATGTTTTTGAATTTGACTGTTCATAACTTTTGAAGGAAACAGGCAACAGGAGTGAGTTATATGTCAAATGAAACGGCAAAGAGTGTCCTATCGCACAGTTGTACACTTTTTTTTTGCTAGGATGTAAAATAACGAAAATACAGGGTGTTTAGTGAAAAAAGAGAAAAAAAACTTTGACGTCCTCTAGCGGCTAAACGGTTGAGATTTCCCTCTCCCTCCAATACAATTTTTTGTTCCTCACGATGTGCCCTATTCGTGATTTTCTGTTGTCGAGTGTTAACGGAAACACCCTGTATACACCCAGCATTTTAAAATAAAACAACAAGCATTTTCATTTAAATTACAAAAGTTTATGATATTAACATTTTTCGACATAATCACCATTTATTATAATATTCTTCAAAATCTTTGCTTTTTAATGTAGGTACCTAATTGTACATTTACTGCTTCTATCATATCTGTTCTTGTTTTGGAAACACTTTCTCCTTTAGTTTTGGAATCAGCCAGAAATCACAGTGCGCAAGATCAATAGAATCAAGTGTTGGACGTACTTAAGTATTTCCTTAATGCCAAAAGTGGCAAGAAAATCAGACATTGTGGTTGTTACACAATGGTTGTTAACTGTTCTACCTTCTTCAAAGGACACAGAAGTAGTAATTTTCTTGCCGTTGAAGAAAGTTACGAACATTTCTTATTTTGGATTCCGCACACTGGACCGCAGTTTTGTTTCAATTTCACTGTTGTAAACCCAAGTTTTGTGACCTGTAATTAACATATTAAGTATAAGGAACTTTTTCCGTCATCAAACGTTTTTAGAAAACTGTTTCACTTAAAAATTTTGTTACCCATATCGTACACTTTTTGGTATTTCCAAGGCTGTTATGTAAAATCCTTGAAACTGCAATGGCATTTATACCATGCCTCTTAGTTATCAATTCCTATGTCAATTGTGGATGTTCGTGTAGTGTTTTTTACAAACAACACATTTGTGTCATCAGTCGATGTTTTTAGACGCCCTTCACTTTTTGTAAAAATATCATCAATTAATTGTGGTATTTTTACAATAATTAAAGAAATTGTATACGTGTCATTGTCGTCGTATACACAACTAAAAATATTTCGAATTAAATTAGGATGGTTTCAAAAATTCAGGATTATGGCATATACTGTCAAAATTGGGACTTTATACATACAGAAATGAACTATTCTACTATGCATTTTCACTTTAAATTCAACTTTTTCCAACTTAAATTAAACTTTGTCCAAGTTAAATTAGGCTTTGTCCAAGTTAAATTAAACTTTGTCCATTTCATGCTTTTTCGATGGAATTGAGCATTGCAGAATATGGTGGCAAGTATATATTATATTGGAGTCAATCGAGCTCTCAATAAAATTAACTCTATATTTTCATGTGTTTTATGGATTCTGGCATTATCCATAATAATCCATGTATCACTCACATTTTTAATCTTTTTCAAGTTTAATTTAAAATGGACAAAGTTTTATTTAAGTTGGAAAAAGTTGAATTTAAATTGAAAATGCTATATAACATAGCATTTGTCGGCTTCTGCCATTTTGAAAATTAACAAGCTGTTCTTTCTCATCCCATATGAATGACATTTTTCATTTTCTGCCATATTGGAAATTGGTTACAAATATATACATGCTTGAAAATTCGGAATTAAGATCAAAAGATTTCGATTTAAGCCGAAATCCGATCGAAATACACGACTTTAAGATTGGAATGGTCTCAAATTCGAAGTATATTAGGTTTACGTGTATATGGGAGCAATTTGAAATGTTGTGAATGTGCAACTTGATTTAAAACACATTTTGAATATACGTATAACCTAAACAAAAAATACCATATAATGTATATTTTATAAATGTAAATGTCACAGTGGTTCTAGCAAGAAATCAAGAAGAGTTGAAAAGCACATTTGAAGCAATTCAAAGAAACAAGAAGGGAACCAAAGTTAAATGGGCTTGAAATCAATGAAGAGAAAACAAAATACATGGTTGTCGTCACAAGAAAGGTGAATAATGAACTATACATCAATGAATTTAAATTTCAAAGAGTAAAGCATTTTAAATATCAAGGCTTGATATTCAAGAAAGGATAAATCTAAAATACTATCAAGAACAATGATATTCAAATTGTACAAAACATTAATAAAACCAATTGCGACATACACGCGCTTCCGAATGTTGGAGACTATCATCAGCGAAGGAAAATTATTTAAGAATATTCGAGAGAAACATATTGAGAAAAATATAAATGGTCCAATAAGAAACCAGGATGCAACATACAGAATAAGGTAGAAAGATGAGCTAGAACAATTGATAGACAGGACAGGAAGGACATAGTCCGCTCTATTAAAGCACAGACAATAAGATGGCTAGGACATGTAACGAGGATGCAGCCCAACAGAAAAATACTCTTGAAGGAGAAATAAAAGAAAAAAGAAGTCGGGGAAGACCTAGAAAACGCTGGTATGAGGATGTATTAGAAGATCTACGCGTTGTTTTAAAAGTTAAAAACTGGAGAACGAAGGCAGCAGATAGATGCGAATGGAGGTAAATTGTTGAGGAGGCGAAAGCCCACATAAAGGACTATAGTGCCAGGAAGAAGAAGAAGAAATGTCATATTTATAAATACACACAATTTAAATGGTGGAATTAAGTAAGTATTATTTTTTTTTTTATAAACATTTTCAATTATAGAATGTTATTAATACTAATTAATACGCTGATATATGTACATCCGCAATTATTACATTAGGTGCTTTATTTTTGTCAATTTCAAGTACTTGCGAGTAGAAAAGGTAAATGTCTGTGCTATACCATCTACTCGCAGCTACTCATGGAAAATTTTTCAAGTAGCTGCTAGTAGATGCAAGTAATTACGAATAATTTTTGTGTCGTTCGTTTTAACAATTTATCCTAGACACATTTTAGTACTCGCAAGTACTTGAAATTGCCAAAAACGAAAGCACCTATTATTAATCATATTCATTTATTAGTTTGTAAATTTTTATTTTCATTTCAAACCTTTTTTTTTAAATATGTAAATTAAATATTTCAAAAAAATAAATATTGCGTTTAATTCTGCCTCTAATTTAGTTAATCACTACAATATTATTATGGTTCATTAAATTTTTAAATTTATAATAATAATAATAAGCAAACAACAAATAAATGCTGTAAAGTAATCAATTAAAAGAAAATAAACAAAATTAAATGAATAGATTTTTTGTGGATTAAAAAAATTTACACATTCCTACATACATACGTATTGTATTATTTAAATAATATTAATACTCATATTTATGAATATGTACGTACATACTTACTCATCGTATATGAATTCGTCGTATATAGTTTTTAAAATCACAATAATTGTTCATGATGATATATGTATATGTATGCGCAATATGAAATTTTGGTAAATGAAAGAAAAATTAATTATGCTGCAACACAATATTAAACCAATATCATTAACCACTGTAAAACATAAAAAAAAAACAACTAAAATACGATGACATCCATAACACATCCGAATGTAAATAGCTATATGTACAAAATATTGTCGCATATGTTTTAATGTATTTGTATGTGACAAAAACAGAATAATAAATCCCCCATTTAATGATTTAATTATAATATATTCTTAATAAACTATAATTATTACATACAGTACTGTGAATAAATCGTTTGAGAAGCATTAATTTTTCGAAAAATGTCTACAAAAAAACAAACAATAGAATTGATCTTTTCGCTAATTATTTCAAAAATTTGTAACTACAGTCCAATACGGACCCTGGCTGACTCAAGTTTCCTCGTCCAGTCCTATCGGTTCATTGCTGCTGTCCTCCAATTACCTGTTTCTAGCAGCAATCGTGCATCTTCGTCAACTCCATCTTCCCATCTCTTCCTTGGCCGTCCTCGCAGTCTCTTTCCTGCTGCTGGTATCTCTCTCCTGGTGGTTGGATAAAAAAGTGACAGGTTATGCTCTGACCGTTCACCCTGTATATGGGGGTTCCAGTGTTGTAATTGTGCAGCTATTTATAAAGTGTCCATAGAACCTCTTTTTTAGATATTTTTCTCTAATGAGTTTGACATTTAATCCAGCTTTTAATATGCTATTTTTAGAATAATTTTGGAAAATCTTTCATTATGTATTTGTTAGTGCATTTTTTACATCTTATGTGGTCCTAAATACTAAATATAAATTTTGTGTCTCAGAAAAGTTCAAATACGTTCTTTCGATAATTATCAGTGATCTGAGTGCCGATGATTCTCGTTCTGTGAAAGTGAGAATGAGAACACTTTTCAGTGAGAATTCCAATGTGTGCGATATTCTTGTTCCGTGAGAAAGTAAAATTTTATGTCAAATTTTCTCATCGTATTTTATGACAGTGAGAATCAATGAGTTAAAGATTGTCTTTGGATTTTTTGTCAAAACGTTTAAAATATATTATTTACTTTATTACTCATATATCAATACCAACACTAAAGTCTAGTAAGCATTTATTTTATTTCCTTTCGTAGTAGGCCTAAAAATGAAAATTTTTATACAAATTTAACGTAAATAATGTCAATTTGACGTTAGTGAGGAAAGTTTTCCAATATATATTTCATTCAGACTCATTTTCATCAGCCTTTCTCATTAGTTGAAACAGAATTAGTTTGCTTACAAAAATGAGAAATGAAAATGAAAAGTTTAGGAATGAAAAAAATTTTTGACATTTCTCACTTTTTCACAGAACGAGAATCGGCCCTCTGAGAAGAGACTTCAATAATATGGTAATAATTATTTAAATTAAGTACGTATAACTTGCTATAATGTTCGTAACACACTTTTCTTTTATGAAAATAATTGCGGTAAATGATTGGTTGGTAGGTAGCAATGTATGTGTAAGTCTCTGTATCGTAACTCTGTGTATAGACGCAATCAGATTTCTCGTGGATAGCGATCGTTCAATGTCTGGATTACATAGCCATTTTGTTTTGATGCTATACAACCCCAAGATTGTTCTCAAAAAGATTTTAATTTAATTCCTCCAAAGTTAAAAAATAAAATGAATTTTTTTTAATTATTCATCACTGAAAAAATCAATAATATACTCAAAAAACATTACTGGTTTTCTTGAATATGTCAAAATAATATGTTTGGTACACGACTTACTTACAACACTGTATATATTTATATGAATGCATATACATAGTGCGGTCCAAGTATTCTCGGCCTAACATATAATTAATGATTTAAAGTAAATAATACCTTTATTATTTTTCAACATATTCCCCTCTAATTGCAACACACTTTTCACAACTTTTTATTAGCGCTTCTATTCCACTGTAAAAGTATATTGAATCTTTGTCTGCGAAATGATCCAAAACAGCCTGTTTTATGTCATCATCATTGTTAATTTTTCTTCCCCTAAGGTCTGACATAAACTTGGCAAATAAAAAATAGTCCCTCGGGGCTAAGTCGGGGCTGTAAGTTGGGTGATCAATTTCTGTGAAGTCGCATTCCTTTTCAGTGGCTTTTGAAGAAACATCAGTGTGAGCTGGAGCATTATCATGCAACAAACGAACACCTCGATCCAGTTTTTCTTGTCGTTTTTCGATTATTGTTTGACGCAATTGGTGTAATACATTACTATAATATGCCGCATTTACGAGTATAATCGTATTATGCTCCTTAAAATTAGTTAAAAGAAAAGTTAAAATTTTAGAGACCGGTTCTCCTTTACGATGCCATTCCATTGACTCTTTTTTTGATGTAGGATCATAGTAAACAATCACAGTCTCATCACTTGTCACAATAGATTGTATCACGCTTTCCTTATTTTTATGACACATCTTTAAAAACTCTTTACAACATTCAAGCACGGTATTCGGTTATTTATTGACGTTATTAACACTTGCTTTATTTTGACATACTTCACTAACGGTTCCTTGAAAACTAATGCGCGTAGTTAGCTGAAATGTCAGTTAAGAACAAACAACACCTGCAACTACCTACTGCGTATTTAAAATTTGGAGAAATATCTGTGCAAATATATGAAATATGAGGTCCAGAATACTTGGACCGCTCTACGTATCTTTGTACTATTTACATTTATTATAAGGCATGTACAAAGTATATAGCAGATTTTTTATTTTTTTTTAATTTATTTATTTATTGAGCAGGCGAATTTTAATGTTGAAAATATTTTGTCGAATTGCAATTAATTTTGCTTTTTATATAACATGTTCATTAAATTGTACAGAATTAATAAACATTTATACAAAAATAATAAAGTATTACATCAAAAATAAAAGAAAAAAAAAAAAGAAAACGAACATAAAGCAGGATCGTTTAAAAAACAATTTGAAAACTTTTAATTTAATAGCGAAATTAATATTTAAAAAAAAATATACATAATATAGTTCCTTTCATTTTCAAAATGGCAACACAAACAAAACGAATAATAACAAATTAATTATTGTGAACACAAGTGAATGAAATTAATTACAAAAAAAAAAAAAAAAATTATTATTTTATTCAAGTATGTATATAAATTTAATGTGCTATAAAAGTACATACATAATTATTACATGGAAGGTTCTAAATTAAAATTTATATAATTTTTCACTCTGTTGTATATTATGAATTCTGTTAAAATCTGTTTATATCTGACATCTGTTTCATTTTCAATATTATACGCATTACATTTTATACTCATATTTTATGTTCAACAAAAATGGAAAAAAAATTTAAATTGAAATGTAGACATAGCTATTTTTTTATTTTTTTTTTTTTTTTTTGGAAATGTACGATAATCAAATTCATTAACAAATAATGAACAAACGATTAAATTTACAAAAATCAAGCAAATTCTTACTAAAAATAATTATAAAGATTATTGTAGTGGTATATGATCGATCTCTGTTCCTCTCATCCATCCACACCAGGTGAATCTAAATTATGGTTTCGATTTCAAACTGCGAAATTATGACGAAAATACAGTAATATTATGTAATATATCTAATATTCTAGAATACTCAAAAATTTCTAAAAATGTTCTCAAAATATTCTGAAATGTTTTAGAGAGATATTCCAGAGTGTTTGCAAAGTTTCACCATACTCTTCGAGGTTCTCAAATCTTCTATATACAGAGGATATTTCAAAATGATAAATTCAAAATATTTTGAAATTTTCGAAAATGTTTTAAGTAGTATGTAATATATTCCAGAATCTAATTGAAAGTTCTAAAATCATCATTCATCATCACTATTGGCTGTACATACAATCCAGAACGGATCCGAGCCTCCTCTAACTTGTCTCGCCCGCCATCTTTATCTGTCAAGTGTCATACTCTTTCAATTACTTATTCGCACTGATACTACATCTTCGCTTACTCTGTCATGCCACGTGCTATAAGTCTTGGTCTGCCCGGTCTTCTTCTACCTTCCAGTTTAGTTTTAAAATATATTTCTATGGTAATTGTTATGTAATAAGATAATGATGATTTGGACTGCTTTCAAAAGTTAGAAGCCTGTTACAAGCTCATAAAAGATCAAGCTCATAAAAAAATTATACGATCATGAATAAAATGTAATCCTTTCAAAATAAACAATAAAAATAACAAAAATAAAAAAAGGACAAAAAATTCACGGTGCTCAAACGCAACCACCTAACCTCCCATGTTCAAAAGATGTGTCTTAAAATGTTTAATATTTTGAAAACAAATGTTTAAAAAGATGCTACCAGAAGGTTTATCATCCTTCGTTTTCTAGTGTTTTTTTTTTTTGATGGATGATGACTGCATATTACATACACAAATAAACAAAAATATAAAAAAAAAAAATAAAATGTCCTTTATTATCCTTCTGGTAGGACATTTTTAAATTTTCTTTTTCAAAATATAGTATAAGTACATATATATGACAATTTTATAACTGAAATGAAATCGAAGAAATATGTACGTTGTAAAAAAGGTTATTTATGAAGTTATACATTACTTGTGGCACTTTGTGATTACAGCTGTTTTGTATCCAGATTTTGAATTCTAATATGTAGTTCACGAATTTTCAGTTGGATACACATACGATAAATAAAACAAAAATAAAAAACCAATAAACGAATAAATCACATCCTTAGCAATAATTGAGATGTAATGCTTACATTTTTATATATCTTATAAATAAATTTGGTCCGTCTCTATCTGTCTGTCCGGGATAATCTCGAAAACGGCTGAACCAATCTTGATGGAATTTTTTTTATCTGAAAGAGGAATTTCTCCCGCAATAAAATAAAAAAAATTCATGGTTCCCTTTTATTCCAAAATTTATTATTCAAAACAATAAAAATTTGATTTAAACAGATGAAGGTCTGAAAAAAATTTACAAAATGTATGAAAAGCTTTTTCTTTTAATGAACTGATAATCATGGTTGATTGTGGTAATTGAATTACAAACTCGATAGAAATGACGTAATAACATAAAGCTTTACAAAGAGCTTATTCGTTCGAGCTTTCATTATTCTGTATATTGTGGTTCGTTTTATAGCTCTATAACCTCTATAACAATGCGGACGAATTCGCAGGCACACACTAGTCTCCAATAAAACAGATAGTAGTCTTTTATGAAAACATATTTTTCTTTTCTATAATTATCACAGCATGAATTATTTTTTACATTTTCTATTAAGTAATATGTGAAATGAAAAATTAGAATTAATCAAAATTTTTTTAGACACCCAAAAATTGAAAAAAAATAATAATAATAATGGAACAGAATAGTGATACGAACTTATAGCGTGCAATTGCTACCTGCTGATTTTGACAGGTTTAATGACATTAATGAGTTAATAAAAATTTAGTTTCATCTTTAACATTTACGAAATTGCACGCTTTATGCTTGAACAAAATTTGGAAATATTAAAAATTCAAAGTGGTGAGTCTTCTACAAAATTGAATAATCATCCGAAATTGTGATATCATTTGGCCGCCTCGGAGGTGTTATTTGACCCCTTTGGGTTTTTTTTGTGGGGAAGCCTTAAGGATAAGTGTTACGCTAACCACCCATATAGACGATTGATGTCTTGGAACACGAAATCAAAGTAAATTGCTATTCGTGCGATTGGTGCCCAAACAATCGAAAATGTACTGAAAAATTGGGTTGATCGGAATAGGTGCTGCAGATACTGTCAAGCCAGCCGTGGCAGTTATTTGAATGATATGGTATTTCATTCTTAAATGAAAATGTCCAATCTTTACAATAAAATCATAATTTTGAAAAAATATTAATTAGATTGGTTTTTTTTTTTATGGCAAATTCAAATTCCAAACGTTAAATGGCCCACCCTTTAAGGAAAATAATAAATTTGTTAAAATTATTTCCGTTCTGGAAATACTATATGTCACTTAGTTTAAAATTTTCCTTATCGATCTTATAAAAAATACTGACGAATTTTTCTTATTTATGATAGTAATTTTTTTTTTAAAATGACTATCTATTATAATGATAATTTTTACAGAATTTTTAATCTTTCTAAAAGAAGAAACCTTACGAAAATATTATGTAAAAGTCAAAAATAAAAAATATCTCATACTTGACAATGGATCATTAAATTTATCCAAATTCATGTACATTCGATGCACACATACATATGTATGTAACGAGTACGTGCGACTATATACATTGAATCTATATAAAAAGAATGCAAATTAATGAACAGAAGAAATATCATCACGAAATGTCCATTAAAAGCAATAAATTAATGACATAATATATTTTATAATTTTTTTTACGTTCATCAAATTTTATAAATGAATTAACATAAAATCTTATCGTACTACGAAGGGTCTAACGAAAACTAAAATGTATTGGAAAATATTTTTTCTTTAATATTTTTTTTTTTTGAAGTTTAATTCGTTTATAATTTTTTACATAATCTCCATTGATTGATATATTGAGGCATTTTTAAAACCTGTGGATCCATTTGTCAAATCACATCTCAAGATCATGTTTTTTTTTAAGATTCTCATTAACAGCAGAAATACTAATGTGTTCTCGACTTTAAAATACTTACCTTTGCTTAAAGTGGTTGTTCGATTTTTGAAAATATAGCCAGAAGATATACAGGACGTCAAATTCGGTGAATAAGAACATGGATATCAGAATATTCTCAAAAACGCAGTGAGCAGTTACAATTGAGTTATCTTCTAGTTTTCTCCATAAAAATAATTTAGCAAATACATTTTTCATATAACTTTTAAGGATGTTGGACTTTCTTTTTTCGTTGATATCATTAGCTTTACTGTTTTGTTTCTGGATCACTTTTATAAAACCATGTTTTATCTCCTATTACAAAATTCCTAAAGCATGAAGAGTTTCAATTTTCGAATTTTTCTAGGACACATCGAACAAAACGTATACCCGAGTATTTTCTTCTTCATCTTTAAAGATTTGTAGTATCCATCCAGTGAATTTCATGCAGTGATGAAGTCGTTCATGCAGAATTCACTACGCACTATAACTTTATGTTTACTAAAGACACATACGTATACAATACTATTTATTCTCATAAACGCAATGATCTACCAGTTTTCTAATCGGATGAATAAGAGAACTTTTGTTAGAGCCCTCGTATACATACATTAGAGATGCCATGTAAATAGTTTGACCTATGTTAAAAGCTTTCTTTCTATATTTTATGAAAAAAAAAAAATATTTTCAAATCTCTCTCCCCAATATTATATTTTAGAAAGTTTATTAGCTTGATTTATTTTTATAATGGTAAAAATGAAGCATTATAGTATCCTAATGTTGCGTAAAATGTTATTTATATTTTCATATTTTTTAAGAATATGTATATTAACACATGCACATAATATTATGTGAATTATTCATATTTTAAATTGCCCTGAAAATACATAATTTAGCCGTTTTCGGTACTTATTTTGGAATGACTTATAAATCAAATATTTTCATACAGTGACTCTTATAACTGAATAGTTTTTTCAGCAAATATTATAAGCATTTTCGAAATTAATTTTTGAGATACATACATTGGAGATAAATTTTGTCAAACAAACTCATTTATCAAACATCGTCACCTAAACAATGCGGTCATTATTTACTTTTAATTTTCCTTCTTTCTGTATAGGATTGGAAAATGTATTTCAAACTTCAATGTCCTCTAAGCTCTAACACTTGACTCCGGTCCCCTCTTCTGTGATGACATCTAGCAAAGTGATTTTAAACCAAAATATATGACTTGAAAAATATTCGAAATGTGTGTTGATATGTTACAATTTTGGAAATTAAATTGTAAGTCCTTCTGTTTGTTCAATTTCTATATCGTATTTATGAATGTATAGTATAATGTGTATCATCCAAAAAATTAATTTCGTTCATCCAAACATTAATGAGTTAAACTGTAAGTATGTATTATACACACAAATCAATAAATTTAACATTAAGCATTTTATTGGAAAATAATATTTTAAAATATAGAGATTGTACTTTCATTTGTGTGTGTGTGTATAGAATGGGTACTCGCCGTATACATATTGGCAATAAATTTGGCATGAATAAATTATCCATACATAATTCTATTCAACCGTAATTATTGAAACTTTGTTCATATAATATAAGAAAAACAACTTAAATAGGTACTTATTATTTAGGCACAATAAAAAATATGACAAAAATCAAATTAGAAAATTCACTAAAAATTGTGAGAAAAGTTTTAAAAATGTTCTAAAATTCAAATGTTCCTTTTTTTAGTATTTTAAAAATTTCATTCTAAAAAACAACTTTTAAATTAGATTTATGTCTTCGACACACAGAAGTTGAAATTAAGTAGATTTCATTTGAATTTCGAGTTGAAATTACGAAGGTGACACACAGCGATTTTGACAGTTTGTCGAATTTATTTAATTTATTTAATTTTAATTTAATTTATCTGAACATAGCCTACTTCTTCTATTACATTTAACTGTCATTTATATTCAATTATTTCTTAATGAAAACTTTAAAAAAACATTTTTTTGGTTTACAGTTTGTTAATAGATGTCTCTGTTCTAACTAAAGACCGAAACATGAGTGGATTTCGAGCGATAATTACGTATATTTTATGTAATTTCGCTGACTAGATTTCGGCCGAAATCCGTCGTTTTTTCCGGATTTCGAGGCTGAAATTAGCAAAATACTTAATTTCAACCTCTGTGTGTCTACAATATTACACTAAAATGAAGAAATTTATTTAAAAATAAATTTTGTTTTAATTTTTTTTTTTTGATCGAACCATAATTATAATTGTACAAGTCACGTATGTAATTTTTGTCGGAAGATTATCATTTTCTCTGATCAATCCCACCTACTTCTCCACATTTTGTATTTTTTTCTTGTAACTCATATAACAGTTTATTCTCATTATCCATATCAGAACATGCATCAATTAGCTTACCAGGCTTATATTTCATAAATAAGTATAATATCCATTCATTCTATATACATTCTTCGCACATCCAAAAAATATCATCAGCCAGTTCCACAATTTTTAAATATTTTTCATCGTTTAGGAGAGGAGCACCGTGCAATTAGACTTAAGGATGTATGGCTTCAATCACGTCAATCGCGTAATGCAGGGCCCTAGGCTGACAGTCGTATTTTCTCTCACATGAGACGAAACTTGGAAGTTGATATGCTAAAATAAAAGTCTAGACGACAACGAAAATGGAATATCACACGATTCGATTGTCAGCTTAGGGGTGGCAATCTCATAAATGATTCGATCACAACAAAATGAAGGTGACCTCATAGGGAAAACAGCAGATCAATAACAAGCACGACTCCGACCAGCTAAGCAATCAAGCGATTCCAATCGCCTTGCATTCCGGTACAACCCAGACGATGATTATTATGTATTATAGTTTGATCAGTCATATTTCATGTTATCATCAGCACTATCAGATCTGAAATTAATACAATGAGATATATGAACTATATGAAGATGTCAACTGAACGCAAGAAACCATTGTACCCAAATTCGGCAACAGAATTCAGTTCAAGAAGACCCGAAGAGACTGGAGATTGCAGCATAGAAAACTGTTTACTTGGACAGGGCAGCATGGTGACAAATTCCTTCTGACGGAAGAAGGAAAAGAAGAAGAATGTATACATGCACAGTTAACACAAATCTATGCATACAATGTAAATACATATGTATATTAAGTGCACACGGTTACTTAGACCATTATCTACTCTACTAATGATTAATTTGATTCGATTTCAATGATTTATTCCAAAGTCCGAAAATCTTTCGCAGTCGTATAATATTGGTATTGATCTTTTATCTAATTGAAAAGAAAAATGTTTCTAAGTTTATATACTTTCTTTCCACTATACAAGAAAAAGTTAGTAATTTAGAATGAAAAACAAAAAAAAATCATCCTCAATTACTTTGGTAAATTATCATTATTTTATCTTGTGTGAATGTACAATATTAAAAAATTCGTAAAGGACCAATATCAAAAAGTGATACGAAAACTGAAATTCTGTTTGTTTGGGATGTTTTAAACGGTTTTATTTTATTGTATTGATTATTGGCTTCTATGTGCTTATATATTATAGTACTATGTTAAATTCATTTCTTTTTCATATTTTTGTATAAATCCTAAATTTTTTTATAAATCCTAAATCCTACATATTAATACATGTATACACAAAAAAAAAAAATTTTTTTTTTTCTTTTTCAGGTCTTCATGTTTTATGCTTCATTCTCATGGGATGCATGCATCGCGATGCAAAATTTTGATTGGTGGAATACATTATACTCTTTCCTTCACATGCTATCTCATGTATTTACACAATTGAGATGCAAATTTGTAATAAGGAAATTTTCCTAATTGAAGATGCATGCAGCTTCTATCTATCAAAATATCAGGTGTTCTTTTTTGTTTACATTTTGTGTTTTATTAAATTTTTTGTTAAATAGTGAAAAGTATTTATTTTTTTTTGAAAATTGATTGAACTAAGTGACATTTGCCACCGGTTTTTTTTTTAATTTGGAGCGAATATGCGCCCAAACGATAGTTTTGCAGAAGATGCAAAATGTATAACGAATATTACCGAAAATGTGACGAGGTTAAGCCGAAATCAATTTTGCATCGCGATGCATTCATCTCATGAGAACGCACCCTTATTGTATTCTAACAAATTGGTTTGGTCTTCCATTTTTTAAGCACATTCCATTGACGAAATTTTAATAAATGAAGTATAAAAATATACTTACTTTTACTTTTACTTACATAAATAGGAATGTGTATCTATGATCATATATTTATGTATTTTTATGAGTAACAAATTGAATGAAAGAAAAACATTTACGAGTATTTCATTTTGATTCACTCCCCGATGATATCGTCATACAAATATGTAAATACTTTACAACAAAATATGGGTTTTTATTTGTAGTCGCAATAATTTATTTTTATTTTTATTTTGTTTCAATTCATTACATTTTTGTCTTCATGTATTATTATATATTATTGTTCGTATGTACTATACATCTGACTATGCATCTATTTTTTTTTTATTTATACAGTTTCCATGCAGAAAAGTGATATCATTGGAAAGAGGACAAAAAGACATATCAAATGATATAATAAAACACGTGTGTATATATCTCGAGAACCGCACTAATCCAATCAAAGTGAAATAAACTGTGAGAAATAGAGTAGGAGATCTTCTTTAAAATGCTATATTAACTGATCTTAAACAAGATTCTGATGAGGAGAAATAACGGTTTTTGTAAAATACGCCAATTTTGACCAAACATTTTTAAGGGTATGTCCTAGTTAAAAACGTCAAATTTTATGCTTCGCAGAAGCAGCCTGTTCAAAAACAATTATTTTTATTATTTGTTTGCATGCTGCTACTGCACTAAAGCGTATGCGATCAATATGTTGACGTTTTTAACCAGGCCCATAGTTTTCGTCCTTAAAATGAATTTGCGCCAATAAAGACATGTACTATATGTCAGGGAGGACATTCCAAAATATCATTACCGGAAGGTCTCATTTCAAAAGCTGACGGACCCAATTCGGATGTTCAGCCGGAAAAAATACATATACAGGATGTTTCAGTTCAACGTTAAAAAAATTTAACAGTAAATAGGCCTCGCCGAGACAAACAAAAAATCATGCTACAGGTGGGGGGTAAATTCAAACGTTTAGCCGCCAGAGGGTGTCAAAATTTTTCTTCTCTTTTTTTACTAAACATCCTGTATTTTCGTTATTTTACATCACAGCTCAAAAAATATGCTACCATGCGATAGAAGACCCCTTGCCGTTTCATTTGACATATAGCTTACCCATGTCACCTGTCCCCATTCAAATGTTATGGGTAGTCAAATTCAAAAATCCACACTTTTTTTACATGATTTTTTGGGAAAAATCAATGATTTCTCGAAAAAATACACGTTTAATTTTTTTTCCATCAGTAGAAAGTCCAATTCCTTCTGAAAAATGTTTGTCTGCTTCTTACGCTGTTATCTCTTTTTGTTTCTGAGATATAGCAAGTTATGTCAGTTGAGGTTTTAGTTAATTTCTGGAAATTGAATGTAAAAATGAAAAATTTTCTGTTTTATTTTCAAATAACAACTGTCCATAATGATGGTATAAATAGTAAATAATGGAACATGAGAAGCTCAATTTCATCAATTTCATTCAATGAAGTAAATATCCAACGTTGTTATACATATAATATTCTCGTATGTAATATACCATATTGTGCATGAGCTTTTATCTACACGTACGGCGAATTATGTTTTCTTCAGATGTATACAAAAATAAAATTTACACTTCACTTGTATGTACGTATGTATACATGCATACAACATACATACACAATGTATATTTAATTCTATTTATCAATTTAATTAATTAATTTAATATTACAAAATAAAATTGACATATATCCCTTTAATTTATAACATATTGACAGATAACGAGCAACATTTTAAACTTATTAACTGCTAATTAATTTAGAAAAATATCAGAAAATTCTACTAATTAAAATGAAATTTGATTTGATGTTCCTAATGAATTTGATAATCTCTGGATAATTTATTGCAAAATACTACGATTAATTGCAAAAATTATTGTAGATTATGCAACATAAATTTTTATATTAATTACCTACAACTATCTTTTATTGTAAGAAACTACGTATGCGGATTGATTTGCTTTCGCCACTGCATTTGCTTTCCATTCGCTGTTGATTGATACCTTCATGTTCACGCGTTTGCTTCTGTATTTCCTTTAAAGCCCTTTAGCATTAGGATTTTTTATGGTTAGCTTTTCATGCGAATAATGCAGCATATTGTTTAGAACAGAACTTTATACATAAATTAAATACTGACACAATGACGGCAGAAACATCCAATCAGAAAATCTACTGGTTGTCGTCTTTGAACAATATTAAAATTTAGCCCTATCGCCTCTTAGAATATAACAAGTACAAAAATACAAGAATAATTATGACAATTGACAGTATATAATCTGCTTTAAATGTGCTCCTGAAGCTGGCTGAGAAAACAGATTCTGTCCTTCTGTTGGATACTACTTAGCTCCGTTGATTGTGTTTAGCGCCTCAGAATTGTAAATACTTACCTTATTTGAAGAGAAAGAAAATTTGCTAATTTTCATTATTGAATCCTTCGCGTTCTACATGTTTGGAGAACAAGTCTCGTTTTCCTTCCTCTTCTTCACTTTTTATTGAAACGAATGCAGATGAAGCAAAAGCGAGCCAAGCCAATCCTCCTTCTGCTTATTATGGGAAGCAAAAAAGGAAAACAAATTCTGTCCATTCCAAATTAAAAAAATATTGATTTAACGAAGCTTTGATTTATATTCATTTTATTCATAAAATGTTCAATAATGAAGTAGTTTTCCTTTTCATTTAATGTCAAATCAAAAAATCAAAAAAAAAAAAAATAAATAAAAAGAAAACAAATTATGGCATAAATGTATTGGTATTATGGTAATTACCGTTCAAATCATTTACATTTTTAATCTTATGTATGTATTTCTGTAGTTACAAAAACTTTCTTTATTATTATTAAGGACTTACTTATGTCAGTAAATGGAAAATGTTTGATTTTTGTTTTTGTGTTACACTACTTTTATTATGAATATTTATTACGGAATGAAGGAATTAAGATTACGAATATAATTTTATGTTAATTTCCTTTCTTACATACTTACTACTGATGTATGTACCGCTTTTTGTGTTTTACTTTGTTCTTGACGTTAGCAGTAAATGACAGTAAAAAAAAATAAAAAATTAAAATAAAAATTTGTTACAATGTGTCACTTAATAATCACGCATATAAAAAACAATATTACATATACAAGTATATAAGTATGAATATGACAATAAATACTGAAAGGTCATTGCACGTTTCGCACGAAACTAAAACATTGTAGAATGCAGTAATTTTCCAGCATAAATACAAAATATGTATATGTATTGGTATTTGGTACACTACATCAGTACAGTGTTGTGCAAAACAGCAAAAACAACAATCATCCGACTTTAAAGAAAACTATTCAATTTTTGTAAAAAGTATTTATTTGTTATTAAAGTTCCACTCCTATGGTATTGTATTTTTACAATAGATAATCCGAAAAATAATAGATTTACAAAAATATTCCAATGAAGAATTTTAGCAGCTAATAAAGCATTTATGCTACGCTCCTACCAACTCTCAAATTTAAATCTAGTACAGCTTCTAAAGCGCTAAACATGGTCAAAGCAGATAGCATCCACCAGGAGCAGAAATATGCTAGTATAAACCGAAAATCTGGCTCAACCAATTTCAGAAACGCATTCAAAGCAGCTTATATAATAGAGAGGAGATAAGTACTTTCTCTTCATTCTACGCTTATTCTTGTAATTTAACTTTCACACTTGTTTTTCTCCAGAAGCCAGCGGCTAAATTTAAACATTGCTCAATATTTTCTGGTTGGATGCTTCTTCTACCGTCATGGTATCAGAATTAATTTACAAAGCACTAAACAATATACTGATTGCAGCAAATTTCAGCTATCTGTCTCGATTGTGTTTAGTGTCTAAGAAATTGAAAATTGAAATCAATGAAATAATAATCAGATCCATTGTGGACAAATGCATCAAAAACGATTCAAAAGAACGGTATTCCTAAAAACATTTTGAATTATTTTCTCTTTAATAATGAGTTCTTAAACCTATTCGTATTTTAATCGCCCGCTTTTTCGTCGCGTAAGAGAAACGACTTAAACTCAATTTTGCATTTTATATTATATAAAAACTAGATTTGTTTTTACTTGACTTTTGATATTCTATCGATTACCACCGAACAAAAGATAAATTTTCTCCGCTCCAAAGTTTGCCTATTTATAGCTTCCGTTTGTCATCTGTTCCTTACCTTGTGTTCCATAAGTATTAAATATTATAATTTCATACTCATTGCTTGGCCCAACTATTACGACATAGCTAACATAAATAACAAATATAAACAAAAATAACAAAATTTTAAAACGTAACATTTAGTTAACTATAAAGACATAGATCACACACTAAACAATAAACAATGCAAATTTCACAAAAATGAGGTTATGTGCTTATGTTACGTAATGTCAAGTACGCTCTTGATCGTATTGCTTATGTTGAGTTATATTTAATGAATTTTTAACAAAGGACGGCATTATAACATTAAATGCAGTGACTTCAACTTGGATTTCGACTTTTGACTTCACAACATGCTTAACATGTAAAAGTAGCTGTCAAGTCTACTGCACTGAGGGTGGCATTCATAAAGCAGTAGTAAGTCGGTATTATCTTTACTACCACTTTAATTATTGTTCGTATTTCTGTATTCATGAAGTGGTAGTAAATTCTGTACACAAACCATAATATCGAAAATTTTCGATGTGTTAAACGAATGTGCCATCTGTCAATTGTATTTATAAATTAAAATAAACATGTGTAAACCAAAAATAATTAACTTATTTCTGCTGTGTGTATTCAGATTCGAAATAATTTTATTGACGTTTCGGCGATTAACTTTGCTACTACTATTCACTGGTAGCAACTTCACTAATCAAAGATTAAACTATACTACTATGAATACATTTACTACAGTAATAATCTACTACCGTTCTATGAATACCACCATGAATGTAGAAGTTCTAATACATATCCATTAAATCAAAGTCGAAGTTGAAGTTACTGCATTGAATGTAGAATCGGCATAACTCATTGATTTGGCTGTGTTCGTAGCACGACATTTATATCATAGCACAGAGCTAAATAGCTTAGTGGTCATAGTCTATGTCAGCTATGTCGTTATAGTTGGGCCTTTAGGATCCTAAGATGTTGGATTCACCAGTTTTGCTCACAGACATACATATTTTTAATCTATTATTTTTACTAACTTTTTATTATCTAATTATTGTATAAGAGAAAAATATTTTTTGTTGCTTTAAAATATTTAAAAATTTAGCGATCTAACTACAAATAATTGCTAGTGTTTTGTAAAACACTGTACGTCATTTTTATTACGAATGTATAAAGTTTACGTATATGAAGCAGTCAAAGCCACAAAATGTGAAATTTTATTCAACAAGTTTATATTATCATATTGTGTGTGTATGTAAATGTACAGGGTTTTTTTATGTATTTAACATATATAACGCATGTTCATTTCATTTCATTTCATTGAATATTGGATAATATAAAAATCCTTCTCACACTATAAATCACCGCAATGTATTACAATTCGATAAGTTTGAAAAATTTTATCGTCATATGTACATTCATAGATATTTTCATAAAATTCTGTAACTAGAAACATGAAACAATTTTTATTTGTATTTTTGCATTTTTTCTACGTTTTGTTGTAAAATTATATTTTTTATTATGATTGCATTTGAATTTATTATAGCATGTAAAAAAACAAAAAATTAAAAAGTAAAAAAATAAAGGAAAAAAATATTAAAATTCTAATTTTCTATATGCTCTGATAGATACAAGCACAAATACGAGATTCCAATTTTGAAACACAAACGCAAGTGCAATGGCTTAACTCTAATAAACCAACTCAATAGTTGGCTTAATGGTTGATTTTTAATGTAAAAAATAGGTACGTATGTAGTGGTAAATGATTACTCACATGTCATATTCACAACCACGAAAAAGTCAACTTTGGTAATTCAGGCCTTAAAGATTAATTTTTAGTTCACAATATGCAACAAAATAAACTAAATTCATTTCCGTTTATTGCGACGACAATAGTCACATAGCCATTTGTATATAGTTTCCTACAAATTTTAAATTGACAATTAAGTATTTTTTATGTTAAGATGAATTATTGGTGGTTGTTGTAAGAAAAGATATAAAAGAGATTTACATTTCTTCATCTCTGATTAGTACTTATGATAAGTACTGAAAGAAGATCTTAGTAGTAAGGCTGTTCGAAAAGTCTAGATATGAATTTTAAGTGTGTTCGGTAAAGTAAATCTGAAAGGTAAGTTTGTTTGAAAAATTATAGATATATGTTGTTGTTGTTGTTGCTGTGGTTTGTTTAGAGGGAGGTATGAACCAGAGCACTCATATACAAACTCTGTCCATTGTACTCGAAGCTCCCGTCTATTCAAACTTCTTCGTTGCTCTTAGGTAACGAAGGAGTTTCACTCGACATTCAGGCCCAATTTGTTCGGGTCTGACGACATCAGTGTCGAAAATGCGCATTCTAATAGAGGAGAGGGCCTGGCACTCATATAAGAAGTGTTCCGTGGTATCGTCCCCCTCTCCACAAGAAGCCGAACAGTGCATCACTGATGATACCTATGGTAGCGAGATGCTTTCCACAGGTACCCAATTAGATATATAGTAGCACTGTTATATTATTTTACTTTGATGTTATTTTAGTGTCTGAATAGACAGAACTTTTTTAACTAAATTTGCTTTGTAATCAGTGTTAAATAAGTCAGATCTGACTGAGAAGTCAGAAAAGATCTGAACTACCGAAAACGGTCATATTCATGCTTGTACAACTATGGCCATACATTACATATATGTGATATACATATGTTAACCTAAACCAATTATTTATTTTATTTATTTGATTTTTATTTTTTCGTTCATTTTGTTTGTCGTTTTATCAATGTCTTCCTAAAAGAAAAAATGTTTCCTTTTTTATGGGTTATTGTATTGTTTAATTTTACTTTCAATTTATATGTTGTGAATGAAGAAAGTTTCATGATTTTGAAAATTCATATACATACATATGAGCAAAATATCATGTGTATGAACACATATTAATATTTGTACCAGTATACGAATGGTATGACAATATAATTTTTCAAATAATAATATTTTACACATACTCGTACATATGTAATGTATATAAAAATATATTAAATATACGAGTATACATAATATGTATATTATATCTACTGTACATATATGTATATGAATATAAACTTTTATAAACTTTTTTTCAACACATGTTCAAGTCCAAGCATGCATTAATAATTTACTGGTACATTTTTCGTACATATAAATATTCGAATAATATATGTAGTTTATGTAAAACGTGGTAAAACGTCTTTTTATATTCCGTAACTTTTATATGTATGTGGCCCATACCCACATATGTATGTACACGTACATAACGTATGTATGTATCTATATCTATACATTTATTACATCAATTATGTTGTAAATGTTAAATACATACATATGTATGTACTTTACGACAAACAAAATGTGTAACACATACGGGTATGGATATACGAGTACTGTATTCATAACATTGTGTGAATTTATACAATGAGTATACATATAGATTGTCAAAAAAGTATCGGTAATTTAAAAAGTTTATGCATGTAATTTTTCAAACAAAAATTTTGCCCAATTCTTTGCATTCAATTAACATGACAAAATAGCTTGTGACATTTATATCGCTCAGGAGTCTGTTCGTTCGTTTTTGATAAATATTTTGGGCATGAGACACATTGCCGCATACGGTCATTTACTATATAAGAAACTAAATTTGTTTTCATAAATGGCACTGCAAAAAAAATTATTAAACATCTTATAGTCAACAAACTTCAGAATGACGCTTCAAAAACGAACGGAAAATTTAAAATTAAAAATTCATGAAAGAAGTTGGAGGTATAACTAATAAAATTTGTAAACTAATTACATAATTTGACACAGCAGCTTATTAAGCAAAAAAAAATTACTTTACTTTTTGGACAGTATATGTACATAATGTGATCTTATACTATTCTCATGATAAAACAAAAGATTTTATACCGAGAATATGTGTATACGAGTATGTATGCGTACTAAAATAAAATGAAACAGAAATCTTTACAAAATTATTATACTTAGTAACATATATACGAGTAAAACATTGATACTTTTCATCTCTTGCATTTCTATTACAGCATCAACACATCCATACATATAGCATCATCATCATCATTATCAATGGCGCTGCGACCCATATCGAGTATTGACCTCAAACACAAGTTGCCTCCATATCCCTCGCTCCTGTGCTGTTATCTTCCAATTTCTTGTATCTAGCTTTACTTCTGCATCTTTTCGCTCTGCGTCATCACGCCGTTTCCTATGTTTCCCTACCGGTCTTTTATCTTTCACCTTGCTATTTAAGATTTTTCTTGGTATTGTTTCTTCGTTCATTCTTGCTACATGACCCGCCCACTACAGTCTTTTGAACTTTGCGACTTCACCAAGGGGTGGTCACTGTATATTTGATACAACTCTTAGTTGTATTCTACTCTCCACAATCTCTCTTCTTGCACTGGTTCGAGTATTTTTCGGAGCATCTTTCTTTCAAATGAGTCAGTTTGTCTCTCTATGTCAGTGTTAAGAATCCATTGTTCATCCATAAATTACATTATTCTTAACAGCTTTAATATTTTGGATTTACCACCAGGGTAAGGAAAATAATAATTAAATTAAATGAAAGGAATTAAAAAAATTAACACCGAAACAAAAACGTCTGACAGTTAATTTGAAAGCAAGATATTTCATTGTTGCCATACGCACACGACATTTTGGGGATGGTTGTCAAATAAAATTTATGTAGATGAAGGTTAAGATAAATCTTCACTATATTGGTTCTAATACCACCATTTTAACTTTAAAATATTCATTAAAAATTTATAAATATTATTATTTCGTAGAAACACATTTTTTTTTCGAAATTTCCTTTCAAAATTTGTTATTAGATTATTTGTCACCGATTTTATTGTAAATTTTACAAGTACTTTTTCTCAAAATGAATCAGTTACAATTACAATAATAAATCTGTATCATATATACAATTTACATAAAAATAATATTAAAATTAATTATATTGCGTATAGCATTATAATGACCGCATTATTATCGATCTGCGAACTTGCTCCTCGGCTTAATTTTTATCAACATGTTCATTATTAAAATACGATTATAATTTGATCTTTCTTTTATTATTTTGTCATTTTTATTATTCATTAAAGTTCCATAATAAAAATTAAATAACATTGAAAGGATATATGTATCAAATATACTTATGTATAGAAAGTTCTATATTCAAAAATATAAAAGAAAAATAAAGCTAATAACTTAATACATACTCGTACATGCTTGCTGCGTTCCTTTAAGCCTAGTAAAGTACTCCTACTACCATAAGTACTTTGTAGTCGTGATCATCTACACAACCTCTTGTAATTCGAGTAATTTACTTGACAGTTGTATGGTTAGTTACGCCAAAATTTGCCATCAGAGGATTTTGTGTTTCTAATCGTTAGAGATTAAAGAAATAGGTTTTAAGTCTATAATATTTTTATTACACGTTTTATTCAATGGGTGCGTAGGTGGCTTTTTATTGTTTACGGTTATGAAGAATCTAAAATCATCAATAAAACAAATTTGAAATACATGACAACTATACCACTCCAATATTTACATTGCCTTATAGAAATGTGTAATGCCGTGAAATTTGAGGTTACTTTTTACTTCCAAGCAGAAAAATTGCGTTCCATTTACAATTTACTTCCGAGTATGTAATTGGGAGTACTTTACTAAGTCAAAAGGAACGCAGTAACTATCTGCAATTATGTCTAGATAACAGTCTAAACACATATAAAAAAACTCTGTTCAATATACACTCTGTAAATATGAATGACGAAATGTACACATACACACATTTGTATTTGCATGTATTTTACATGCAGACTACAGATGTAGATAATTATTTAAGAAAATTAAAATTTTTCGTCGTAATTTTTTTTTTGTTATTTTTGCTTCAAAAACATTAACATAATAATTTTTAAGGAAAAAGAAAAATAGAATATAAGAAAATTTCTTTTTAGACTTTCTTAATATAATACAGAAAGTTCTATCCAAGACTTTATAATCATTCATTTATGGCATTATATACTCACATACATATAAAGATACCTCCATTTAATCTTTATGAGTACAGATTTGTAGAAAATAATAGCAGTAGATTCGAATTTTACTCAATATTTATACTCAATATGTTATATTTTTTTTTCTTTTTTTTTTTTATCACGAAATATTTTTGTTCAATGTCTTCACCAGCCTTAGAATTGAATTATTGGACAATTTGCGATGCATCACTCCAAAGGATATTTCGCCATTAATTTTATGACGGATCATTTCTCATAAATTTATGGGAATCGAAATCTGTGTACAGTATGTTTTTTACATAATAATATTGACAGTTTCCTTCTGTTGCTTTGTGAGATATTATCTTACTCCATGTTGCTCGGTGATTTAGTGGTAGAGGAATTGGCCTACTGATCTCGAAGTCGAAGTTCGATTTGGTTCATGACAAAAGTTGAAAAATAATTTCAAATTTTTCGTTACCTATTTCCAACTTTCATTATTCCTGTGTTCTCTCAATTTTAAGTGAGTTCCAGCTGGCTGGAAAAACAAAAAAGGTTAGAAATGTTGATTCGAAACTACTTGTATCATCATGCAAACAGAACAGATTAAGCCTATTCCTATTATATAGTAATTGATTTCGTTTCTCTAACAACAACAATCCAGTGATTCGTAATCCACGTTAAACTCTGAGTGTATCATAGTATAAAACAGTTAGCAGAAATCACTTCGATGTTTTAAGCCAGGTTCATAAATGGACTAAAAAAATAAGCTTCTGCTAAATATTAGTTGTTGATCTAGAAATGTTAAACACTTACTTAAAAGTGATTATTACTCAGATGTGTTAAGTACCTTACTGCGAAACTGGCAACTGTATACGTGTATATTTATTTTGTTTTTAATATAATAGTTACACAAAATTTTAAAAACTATCCTCACATACATTGAGGAAAAACTGATATTATTCGGCACATATTTGTATACTTACGTAGAGGCAGTAGAGGCAGTAGAGGTAATAAATATAATAATAGCTTTCACGTTTACTACTGAAAAAATTAATAAACTTTTAAACAAATTAAAAATGTACGTACTTATTTTGAATATGGTATGGTGTATGTATCACTTAGACATGAAAAGTTTTTCAAAATTATTGTGAATGTGTAAGTATGTATATTCCATTTACTTACATGTGTATATATGTATATGTACAAATCTAAGTATTCTTATTACCAAATTAACTTACTCAATTTTATGTACATCCTAAATGTATATTAAAGATGAAAAGTTCAGAATATACATACAAAATGTTCTTCCTAATTGCTATTCTTAATACTCGTTCGTAATATTATTTTATTATGTTATGATGCTAATAATAGTAAACTTTATATTTCATTTTCATTGTACTCCTAGTAGTATATAATATCTCGTAAAATCTCATCTTCAATTCTTACAACAGATAGTATAAATACTCGTATATTTTTTCATATAACACATCACATCATATTTGCACGTGTGTGACGTAAAACAGTGACACTGTAGAATGTAGAATTAAAATTTCTAATCGTCTGGATAAATAAAAAATTGGTTTGAAATAAACCAGAAAATTTTTAATGAGATTTTGATTATTAAAATTTAGCAAACATTTTAATAATTTGGTAGTATAGTATTTATTAATCATTTTTATTACAATCGTGAATAATATTCGGAGTTGATCAAACTATAAAAATTAAAATTCTTCGTATTAGGCGTACTGTACCACACCACAGGGTTCAGTATTAGGACCACTATACTGTACATAATGTATATAAACAACATCCAACATGCTTGGATGCTTGGTCAATCAACGAAATATACAATCTTTGTAGATAAAACATATTTAAAGCCATTGACAGACATCTAGTATCGATACCATGGTATGAACAGTGCAATACTACTTAGCATGGTGACACACAAGATGTATAGAGTAACAATGTGAGCCAGAGCGAAAAAGCTGTTTGTAAAGCTTTAAGTTATTACATCATTTATACCGAGTTTGCAATGCAAGCAAATACCACGATGTACGGAATTTGACTGAATTGAATTCGTTAGATTTGTTTTTAGGTGTATTTTTGCAATCATATTATATTATTTCCAAATTATTTTGTTTTTAAAATGATCATATTATCATATTTTTTAATTACATTATTATAATATCATTATTATTTCAAAATTATTAAATGTTAAATATGAAATTGTGAAAATTATGAAGGAAAAATACCATTTTTCGGTTGAAATGACGTCACAAGCTTTTAAAAAAAGAGATTTTCTGTCGGAATGGCTCACCTTGTTACTCTATACATCTTGGTGACACATATGTAATGTAATATAAACCTAGTATCATTCCACATTTGTGAAATTTGTTGTGCTGTTGTAAGGAAAATTTAATATTTGCATTTTAATTTGACAGGTGAATGTAATTATCATTATAATAAAAAAAATGAATGCGGATATTGAAATTCTAATTCAACAAAGTGTAGAGAAAATAATATAATTAAAAAGAAAAACTAAAAAGTTAATATTTTTGGCTTTAAAAGCAAAAATGAGATGAGATTTTCACAGATAATATTTGAAAACAGAAGTTAAACTTGAACTATTTTTCAAAAAAAAAAAAACCCTCTCCTTTTTTAAGAATTATAACTTAAGTTTCAGGACCTAAAATCAAAAATGTGCTCCATTCAAGCACCACAATATCCTTCAGGCTACCTACATTCAAAATTTCAAAGAAATCAGTGTTGAGGTGCATTTGGAAGCAGAGAAATCGCAATTTTGACAAATTTGACACCCTGTAAAAAGGAAACAAGGACATCTTTAATAAAAAATGCTCCATGAAGCACCACGATTCCTATCAAAGTATTTATGTTTCAAATTTTATTGAAATCTGTTAAGTAACTTCGGAGATACATATGTGGTACACAAGATAGCAGATATCTCGAATCCTAATCTTAACTATAGTTTGCAAGAATCGCATGTGAACTTGAAGATATGATTGACACTGTTACATAGTAATAAAGTTTAAAAGCTGAGTGGATGGTAAATGGGTAGGGTAATTATCATTTTCTATATTGTAGAGAAAACAAAGTACGTGATATACAGAATAAAAAATAAATTAGATATCCAGATGAATATAAAAATTATTGGTATTGATTATATTGAAAGAGGTGATAACATCGAATATCTGGGGATACATTTAGATGATAATTTATTGTGAAACATTGATAAGATAATAAATATTGATAAGATAGCAAATAAAATATTATTCCGCTAGTTGCAATAATAGAAAGAAATTCTACACCTGGCCGCCCATTCCCCAAATTAATATACGATACTCATATAGTATAATATATATTATCGCATGTGAGATATTTGTTTACAATATGGTCCCAGACAACTAAAAGTAACGTAATTAGGGTGAATAAATTATTGTCAAGAGCATTGAAAATCTTATATAACATAAAATTCATATCTTCAGATGAAATATTTGATATCATAATCACAAACAGCCTGAAGTGTTAGAAGAAATAATTCATATCGAAAAAATAAAATTTGTGTACAAACTTTCAAACATCCACTTTGTGTGTGTGTGTGGATGCCTGTGTAGAGATGTGTGAACTTATTGTATGTGCTTTTGTTGCGTGTGTTAGAGTTAGACTATATGAGTTGAATATGTATATATAAACTATGGGATCAATGTTTTGATTGAAAAAACTCTTGCTCCTGATGTTTTTTTTTACTTGCAAAAAAAAACAAACATTTCACTCGTTTTTAGCCAAAAATCATGTAAAATAGAATTAGAACTAAATTTAAATCAATATTACAGCAGCAGTTAAATTCATAAATTCATATAGTTTCCACAATATCTGAATAAATGAATGTGTATAGATAAGTAAAATATAATAAATATAACAATAAAAAAAATAATTTCAAATAAAATCTTAAATTCATAAAAAAAAGGAAATAAAGGTCACATTTTAAATTGGCAATTATTATGAAAAAAATTTTATTGTATAGAAAATTTTATCGATAGAGGGACTAAAAGGACTATAATAATAATATGATAATAACATAATAATAACCATCACGGGGTAAGCTTTTTATTCTTCATTATATTAGCTCAATAATATTCATACTAAGATTTGTGATGGTTTCGTGTATCATACATAAGAAGATATACAGTAAATGGAAACTTCCGAATTGGTACCGCCAGATTTTGAAAAGAGACCTTTCGATAATGAAACTTTGGAATGTCCTCTTTAACGTGGTATATAGTATGTCTCTGTTGGCGCAAATTCTTCTAGAGGACGCAAACTACCCTTAAAAATGTTTGGTCCAAAATAGCGGGTTTTACGAAACCCGTTATTTCTACAGATCAGGACCATATGAAAGAGAACTTCCTGCTCTATTTGTCATATTTTATTTCATTTTGATTGGATTAGCGGTTCTCGAGATATAAGGACTTAAAGTCAAAATTTCTTGTTTTTTAAAAATCACTTTTTCAATTCCTTTTGATGACTTTATAACTTCAAAACTTGAAGGATGAAATAGTATATGTATTATTATATCATTTGAAAGGGTTTTTTGGTTCTCTTTCCAATGATATTACATTTATGTGTAGAAACTGCATAAATAAAAAAAATAAATGCACAAATATACAAAAGAATGCGAACAAATACACATTTTCAGGACATTTCAAAGTATCATTCAGGATATTCCAGGTCTCATTTAAAAATCTGGCGGCACCAATTAGGAAGTTCAGCCATACAGTACCTAAATATAGAAATTTCTGAAAAATATCTAATGCTCAAAAATTGAATCAAACAAATACGAATATAGTTTCTATTGTTCAACAGAACGAAAAAGAAAAATACACAATAAAAACACACACCGATTTTTTCTTATGAAAAATAAAATATTCAAATTCAAAAAATGTGACCATGAGATGAGATCTAAGTATATAATGATGATAATAGTAGCTAATTTTAAAAAGAAAAATATTTTTCACAAATTCACAATAATTTTAGAGCATTTATACAGTATGTAAGTGGTATTATCATGTAATATATAAATTAGATGGATAAATAAGCTTGCAGAAGGATATCTTTCAAATAAAAAATTTTTTTATTGTTATTTTTGTTTGTTTGCTGTAACATTTATCTTATTCAAACTTACAGTGCTGTGACTAATTATAAACTCACTTACAATTTTTTTTAAATTCCATGTGTACTGGGTGTATTCTTTTGTTAGGAAATAATGTTTCCGTTACATACTGCCAAATTTAATTCATTATCAAAATCGAGTTACAATGTTCATGTGAATATAATTTTCAATACATATTACAATTAAAACAGTTTTTCTTTTCCAACTTTGGCACTAAGGTCTCCCAATATAATTTTGATGTAATTTTCTGGGCATTTTTCATATATGTTCTCAAGGTTTTTGTATATTTTTGATTTCTTCGTTTGATTTGTCTTCAGTGATTGCGTTGCGTATACATTGATAACGCTAAGTTTAAAAAACTTTCCTGTTAGTCTAAGCACACACACATTTAGTTTTCTACTCATTATCTATCTCAAAAACATGATATTTTCTATGGCAGCTATTGCACACGTTCCATTCTCGCTTTGCAAGAATTCTTTTCCTGACCCATCCTGTCTCCTGTATGGACGCTACATCTACTTTTTACCTGCTTAGTACACTGGTTAGTATTCTTAAATTTCCTGTTTTGTACAGTGTTCTGTCTTTTCATGTAACAATATTAATATTGTTAGCCTTTTTCGATTATCTGGGTCGTTACCATTTTGAATTTTTTTCTACCGGTTTCACAATAAAATTTATTCTCGAGTAAGTGGGTTATTAGCCTATTGCACCCATATTCCAGTGGCAGGGCTGCTACCTTCGGTCCTCTAGACTTGCCATTGTACGCTTCAGTTTTGAGGGCAAAGTTCTCCTAAGTATGCTAAAAGTCTATTTCTCTACTCCCTACTCACTTGAGACGTTGTAAACCTTATTTTGCAACATATACATTACCTTTCAGATCACTTTGACGAAATATGTAATCTATTATTGAATTGCTTATTCAGAATTTCGATCAGTTATTACAGGTAATCTGTGCAGATAAAACGTGCACTAGTTCTAAAATCAATTCCATAAGTAAGTACTCCTACTCTTGGAAGTTTTACAGTATATGTATGTATATTACATATTTATAAAAACACGTTATGTTCTTACATCCATTTCTCTGATTTCTATCTAACAGAACAACGCATAAATTTAAAATTCTGACAGTTTCCCATCCATTTCTCTTATGATATCTTTCTTGTTGTTTTTTTTTTCTGAATATTTTTAAAAACGAGTATTATACTATTGACACACTGCAGAGATAAACCATGGTTATCTCAGTTTTCTGGTTTATCTTTGCGATAACCGACTTTCAGAACTCGGTTAAGTTAACCGAGTTTCCAGAACTCAGTTATCTTTGACGTTCGTGTTATTTTTTTTTATATTATATTTAAACAAACTGTCAAACTAAATTTCAGCTAACATGCTTACAGATGTCGTGTGAATACATGAACTAGTTCACCTCAATTTAAATGTGTCACCCATACTAGGTTATCGATAAACCATTTGAGATAACCATGGTTTACCTCTGCAGTGTGTCAATAGTATTGGACATTCGTCTAGATATGTACAAGAGATAATAATTGTCACCACAAAGTATCATGCAATTTAACTTCATTTCTTTTCATTAAAGCACAAAAACCAATTAAACGCTTATTTTCGACAAATAAAATTTCAAAGGAATAAACATAAATGATCCTTTATATCTTCTAATATATTTGCATTATTTTTTTTTGTACCAAAAATAAGTATGTTTGATTATGTAAGTATGTATATTTATTTACATATTTTTATTTTTAAACAAAATATGTACTCATGTGTTATTTATTTTTTTCCTTTTGAATTGTATTCATTACTCTTATACAAATCAAAATATAACTTTATTACAATTTTGTATATAATACATACGTGCATCGTATGCATGTACATTTGTATGTAGATAATTATATGTTAGTAGTAGATTATTTTGAAATCTTCTACGATAAACCATTTAAGTATTAAGAATTAAATTTCACAACAAATCTAAAACATACATACGTACAAACACTATAGAAACACTATCGAAGGAAAAAGAAGAATAATCGAGAAAATAAAACTAAACGGGCCGGACCGTACATCAACCTCGATTATACACTGTTCGGGTATTTTCAAGATAACCCGGGAATGATACACTACGAATATCGTTTTCGTTTGAACATAACCTTGTTTTTAACAGCAAGAGCACAGCACAGGACTCACATTTATAATCATCACATCACATAACCTCTTTTTCATTTTGTAATATAAAAGTGCAATCAGCTGACAATGTTTAACATTCCGAAAATGAAGTCCGAAAACAAATATATCTATATATTTTATCTTGGCTAAAATATATCCAATGGATAATCTTAGTTGGTGAATACGGCCCCAAGAATTATGAAAGAAACAAAAATGATAATGAAAAACAAATTTAATCCAGAACCAGAAAATGTGAAAATGAAAATGTTCTTATCCTAAATATTACAATTATAATGCTTGTTATATTATCTAAGGATTTATACAATTTCATTGAATTGAAATTTTTCCTCTTTAACATTTTTTTGTTTTGTTTTTTTAGCAACTTAGAGATAAATGAATTGGTATAATTTTTATTATAATATTAATTTAAATATGTACATATATTCATAACGTGCATATACATACATAGATATGTATAAATACACATATTTTATCTGTATGTGCATATTAATGTAAATCTTAATTGTACAATGTACTGAAATATGCTTATAGTACATTTGGAAATACGTACATACGTTTATTTTCATTCAAGATGTGAAGACGTGTTACACATACACACATGGTGCTTGAATTAGTACTGCATGCATATTTTTTAAACACCAGCAGCCATTTTTTATTTTCAGATTTCCACCATTGTATACTCGGTTATATTATTATGTATATATTTCTACCAAAAAGTGACATTCAAATTGGATATTGTTTGACAAATCACAACAACTTAATCTTCTTCTTCTTCTTTGTCTTATACGGCCAAACAGTCCTAAGGAGGACCTTTGTCTAAGCGAAGATCAACCACTACTCTTCTCTGTTCAGTCTCCCACTTCCAGCCTATCTAAATCGCTTCGTATATCGCATCTCACCACCGATTTCTTGGACACCTTTTAAACTGACTCCGTCAATGTTTCCCAGGAGCACCCTTTTACACAGTCCACTATCCACCATTCTGAAGACGTATCCAAGCCATCGTGATCTACTGGTTTTTATGAACGTTACCATAGTTTTAGAGCAATATGAAATAGTCGATTGGATTTTTTTCTTTTGTGTTATACTCTTCTTATATCATATTATTGGCTCACTCTAATTCACTCTATTTTCACACAATTACCCTAAAATTGCAACATTGGGCCCTATTATGAGTGCCGATACTATCGACTATCGACAAAATTAAGACGAGACGAGAAGATGTAAATTTTGTATTATGTAAATCGGTCGCCTCGACAGTAAGATATTGCCATATCAAATTTTATTTTCATTCAGTTTTACCACGTAATTTCTATAAGAGTTGTCAAATATTTCGAAATAAAAATTTATAATTCATTTTTTTTTTTCAATTTTGAAAAAACATTCAATTAATTTTTGTAATTTTTAATAAATATTTGATTTATTTAAATGACTTGTAGCTAAGTGAGAAAATCTAAAACATATTAATTTAATAATGACTTTTTTGGATAAGAGAAGAGCATTAAGAGATGCGTTCGTGTTTTGTTTTTTTTCAAACAGTAATTTTGGTGATTTTTCTTTAATTAATTAAATTAGTTAAATTAAACTAGAATAAATTAAGCAGAGTAATTAAATACACCCTATATTATATACAATGCATTACATAAAATCACCAAATCACCATAGACTACTATACGCATGTCGCGATTAGTTTTAGCTGATCGACTCAAAATGTCGATATTCTCACCTCAAATCGACACTCATAATACAATATTTGTCGAGTCGAGGCGATAGTCGATGACGAGACGATATTATCGACACTCACAATAGGCCCAATTATTTGCCTTATTGGTACGATATACATAAGTGCAGAATTTCGTAAAAACTTTGCCTTCTAGAATTGAATATTTTTATTTAAAAATATTTCATTAAAATTAATATTGCTTTGATTTGATCACCTTATATCTATGAACTTTAAAAGGTATTTAAAATATTCTACAATTAAATTGAACGAAATTAATTTTACACAAACAAGAAAAAAAGATACAAAATTCAGAAAGAATTAATCTTTGAATCTTTTCGAAATCTATTTTTGAGAATAAAATAAAAAATATCATTTATTTTTGAATATGTTTTTTTGTGATATACATACCTACATAAATGTATATTTTTACTAAAGGTTAAAGGTAAATAAATCTGAAAAATGAAAATGTATTACATATATATACTCGTAACTCAGAACGAATGTCTGCTTTGTTTTACTTATCCTTTAAAAGAATTATTTTAATGAATATGATTATTATGAAAATTTTATTTTTTACTCTAACCAGCTTAATTTGTTTTTTTTTTGTTTCTTTCTTTGTTTTTAATATTACTAGACAGAATTTTAAATGAATAATTTTTGTTTTTAAATTAATACAAAGCAAGTACATATAACAATATCATCATTATACCATATTATCTGGTATTGTTATTTCAACATTTTTAAAACAAATTTAATAAATCTGATTTTATTTTTTTATTATGATTTTTGTCTAAAAATTAAATTCGATAATTTTAATTCAATTTGAAGAAAAAAAAATATTGTTTTTTTCTAATCGCGTTTTCTTCTTCTTATAAATTCATTTTTGTGATAATTTAATTATAAAATATTTTTAACTTTTACATTAAATATTGATAAATTATATTACTCTCGAATTACGTTTCTTATTTTAAATAAGAACATTAAGAGCATGTCATCCCCAAATCGAAAATATAAATTGAAAACTACTCACAACGAAAATAATTTATGACGCATCACTTAACATGAAGAATATGTCCCAAAAAATATATATCTTAACTTTACATTTACTTTACATACTTAATATAAAAATTTAGAAATTTTTTTTTTAAACATATACATACAGACATATACGTATATGTATTTTATTTGAAAATAATTTTAAGAATTCTTATATTATACAGAATAGATATACGTTTATGCACTTACTTAATTCTAATTATGACCTTGTCCAACTATTGTTGTTCTAAATCTACATAATGATTTCATATTTGCAGGCGAACAAATTCCACGATAAGGTATTCGCCTCAGTTGCATATTGTCAATATCCGTGGCTACGTATCTATTATTGGACCACGAAACTTTGGTAAAAGATTTTTAATTATACCAGAGGTAGTAACTACATTCTTAAGCATCACTAAATCGTCTTTGCTATATTTATTAGGTGCTTTATGTTTCTTATCAAAATATTTCTTATTGTAATTTTGACTTATTAATATTTTTTCTGATGCTTTAGTTCTTATTATTTCTTCTAAATTTCTATTGGATTTGTTAGTTTCCTTCGTCTTGAGATATTTCATTATTTTATCACTCAATTATGTTAAAATTTAAAGAAAGTCTCGTCCTTATTGTCCTGTACAAGAAAAAATAAAAACTTTTTGGAAAATGTTTTCCGCTCATCTCAGTCATTTTCCATTGAGATTTCATTTAAAACATATTTTATAAAAATATGATAAAAAATGGCTGAGAAAAAGTGCACCAATTTACCCAAAATCAGTACAATCACTATATAACATGCTCTTAAAAAAATGTTTTTTATTATTTTTCAAAATTTCACTCCGTAATTAATAATCAATAATTAAAAATTTTAAAAACCCACACTTAATCGAACTTTCAGAATAATTGTTCTACGTTAATTTAATTTAAATGTTACAATTGTTGTTTCATTTTCATAAATTCCTGTCTATTGCAAACTCACCATACCAATTCTCTATCGAGTGTTACAGAAACAGAAGAACTCTATACTAGTAGAGTTTAGCGATTGAAAATCGTAATACGTCACAGAATTGAGAAATTTCTCTATCGAGTTACAGAAACGCACCACTGATATATGCTTATACTAAACTGAACTTACACTCTAAACTCAAGACTGGATAAATACTGTTCTGTATAAAGACTGAATCAATACTGTTCTGCATCCCCTTCTATAATATTATCTTCTTATAGGATTTTGCAATATCAAATAATTGCAAAGTATTAACAAGTTACTTTTGACCAAAAGATGATGATAAGTGAGACATGAGAAATGTATGTGATTCTTATAATTTGAAGGTTATGGTAGTAAGATGTTTTTTTTTGTTTCTTTTTGTTTACACCTAAAAAAGCTATTTAATTATCAATCAAGTTGAAAAGTTAATTTTTGGATGTACATATCTAGATACATACTGTTCGAAGATAATAAAATGTCCAGAGTACATGAATGTGTCTACATATAATAATTATAGATTTTCTAAATAAAATATGTAATTGCGTAATATGAACATTTATTATATTAATATAGAATCAAAACCGATATAACCGATTTGCTGTTGTTATAGTCAATGTCATAGAGCAGAGCAGACTGCCACAGCTACCAAGCAGATCCCCATGTGGGGGATAGGGAAGGTCTCTCTAGATAAAGGGAGGAATTGCGAATATACAATAAGACCAGACCCAGAGACCAACGTGCGGCAGAGATAAAAGGATGTCTGTGCTGGTATTCTGTGACAGGAATGTCCATTAAAATACACACAAGTTCGTTTGAAATCTACTGCGACGTGGCGAGTAAGTGCCGCCACCCAATAAGCATTGCTAAATCCTGACACGACGGACTTAAGATGAGCGGTACTCAGGTTAGCGTCTGTACTTCTTGTTAGAAGCGACTGGACTCATGAACGTTTCTTTGACGAACTAACCTCTGAATAAAATATTTTGTTAAAAATATTATATATTTAGAGTATGTACTTTATTTTGAAAAATTATATGTTTGTCCCATAACTTTTTCACAACACTGTGTGTATATGTACACAACAAAGTTACACATTACAATCATTCCAGACAAGTTTATAGTTTTTACATTTTCGTTAATTTTTTTTTTTCAATTAAAATTTCATAATCGTTCAATCAATGTCAAATATTGATTTATATAATTAAATTTAAATTTAATTTAGTGAATAGTATGCAATTAATTATTAATCTTATTACGTTCCTGATATGATGCAATTCATTTATTTATGTAAATAATATAAAATAAATAATTGTGTTTGTACATGCATACGTATATCAGTACGCAATAAAAATATTGTACATACTTATGTACATTTCCGTCTATAAATGCTATTAGGTATATAAAACATTCATACATAGATAGTGTATACATAGATACACATATGTATTTGTGAACATGTGTTCACAATTACATAATTTTTATCAATGTAAATTATTCAAGTAAATTTTTTCATAAATGAGAATTGAGGAGAAGTGAACCTGCCCCCTACCAGCACGCACTACGGCCCGCTAGGATCTTTTAGTGACTAACATCATATGTGTGTGTATGTGTGTTTTATTTATATTTGTTAAATAATATGTCCTATTTGCATATCCGTTATAATTTTAGTTAATTTTGAATAAATATGTAATTATGTTGTATGTATAATATGTAAATAATATACATGTTGTAAAAATACATAAAACAGTGTACGAGTATATTCAAATTTTTCAAGTAAAAATTATTTAAAAATAATAGAAATGAGCTAGTACATTACATACTTAGGTATATATGTACATATGATTGTATATTCGTAAATACAACATTAGGTATATGAATATTCATTAAGCGTTTTTGTCCTCGATTTATGCGTTTTGTTTTTATTTGATTATTGCAAATTTGTTTTTTGCAAATTAATTCATTCATTATTTATAATGCTTGAGGGTTGAATAACTGAATGGTTGTATGATGTTGATATTGGTGTTAGACTGGTACGCTTGACGCTTGACGTTTCGAGTTTAAACTCTATAGCCAGTGCACTATTTTTCTCGCCCAAGTCGATCATTAATTCAATCAATAATGTACTCCAGTAACTGACTACTGATTATGATAAACTGGGATGATATACCATTGATATGTAATATACAATTTTTATATTATTAAACAATGCTTCTACACATAATTTAGTAATTTTATGGCTTATCTTCAATGTACCATCGACCAAACTCGGTTGACTTTTTAGTACTTTTTCACATACATACAGTGTATTTATGTGAATTACATTAATTTTAGTGGACAATGTTTGACTATAGCTGTTATTTTTATTTTAAAATAAATTTACATCCAGTTTTCCCCTACACGGAATTTATAAACATTTCCAAAGTCGTATTAAACATAATATTGTATAAATAACCTTCAAATTGTGTATCTTCTCCTTCTTCTTAGAGTATTGCTCCGCTTTGGAGGTTTTTTTTTAATCTCTTCAACTAACTATCTCTTTATCATACAAGTTCGCAGGTGGAATGTCGGTTGAACAGTTAAATCAGTTACTAAGGTTAGTTAACCAGGTAAAACTTATTTTCCCTCTGTTGCGTTTACCAACATTGAAGAATTGCTTGTAGAATTAACTTCAAAAAGACCTACTTATCGTTATCATACCGCAGCAAGTGGCCAAAAGATATTTCAATTTACGCGCTTTAATTATAGGAATGTTAATGATTTATCTGATTACATTCTTTTTACTACTTCGTTATTACTTACTTTATCCGTCGTCTATTTTATTTTCAGAATTCTCCTGTAAGCTCACAACTCAAATGCGTCAATTCTGCTTAGTTCTCTTTTTTTTTCTGTGTCCAGGTTTCACCATCATGCAGTAAAATTGACCAAAATTATTTTCTTCAGATTAATTACACTCTTACAAAAGATCTTCTTCATATCATTAAAAAATTGTTTCTTGTCATTTCGATCCTCGATCTAATTAACGTCTTATTAGAATCATTGCTCTCTATCACGGCCGCCCAGATATTTAAATATATCAAATTTTTCTATTGCATTATCGTTTAGCTTCAACGACGGAATAACCAATAGCTTCTTTGTGAAGACTATAAACTTTGTTTTGATAGAGTTTATATTCAGCCCGTAATCACGATTTACGACATCTAGGACTTGTAATTGGCGTTGTAAGACATTAAAGTTACTCGCTACACGCTATTATTACAGTATAGTCTGCATATCGGATATTGTTGACACAAATTCCGCTAATTTTTACACTTACATCATGCAATAAAGCTTTCTTAAAAATATGCTCCGTATACCGGTTGAATAGTAGCGGAGATAGGATGCATCCTTGTCTAACGTCGCGAAGAATCTTGATTTCATCTGATCTGTTTGACCATCTTCTGTCTTCACCGATGCAGTCTGGTTCCAGTAAAATTTGTTTATTATTCATATGTCACTCTCATCTAGATTAATACTTTTAAGGATATCAATCAATTTAGCATGCTGCCACAATGTACAGAATAAAAAGGTGAGCCAAATCTTTTTTTTTGAAAACTTGTGACGTCATTTCTACCAAAAAATAGTATTTTTCCTTCATAATTTTCACAATTTAATATGAAACATTTAGCCATTTTCAAATAATAATGATATTATAATATATGTAATTAAAAAATATAATAGTATAATAATTAAAAACAGAATAATTTGGAAATAAAATAATAGGATCGCAAAAAAATACCTGCAAACAAATCTAACGAATTCAACTTAGTACAATTAATCATGGTAATTGTTTGCATTACAAACTCGGTTTACTGTATTAACTTAAAGCTTTACAAAAAAGCCTTTTCGCTCTGGCTCACCTTCTTCAAAGATAATATAGTTCTTCGTCTCAATAGATGTTCTTTTTAGTGTAAGTGGTAATTTTTCCAAAAACGACACACTTACATATATGATAAAGATCGAAAAAGCTTCATCAAAATCAAAAAAGTTTTTCAAAATTTTTCGAATTGCTTTCAGTTATGTACCCTGTACACAATTATAATCATTTCAATAAATTTGTATGACAGTCTGTGATATAATGGAATTGTTTTTGTAAATCGAGTTATCAAAACTAATTGTGTAGACGGACCATAGTGTTTCGAATTTGTTCTCATTTATTATAAATGTTTGCTCTCACAAATGAAATGAACACCTGTCAATGTTTTGCAGCACTAAACAATACACAATGCTATTTAAAATGTACATTTAATTCATATGATATTCCACACATATAAGTGTTATTTATATGTATTTGTATATTTTGAGTATTGAAAATAGAATAAATGAATATCATTGGCTGGAACATATAAATATAAATTTGAACATTTTTGAGAGATTTTGATCATATATATTTATTTTCCATGTATGGTTTATGCTCGTGCATAAGGATATATAAGGATCCATATTGAATTGAAGACGATCTCGTACACATACATACATAAAGCATATAACATGAATAAACAAGTTTGATATAATATAACCAAAGACCGATATATAAAATATATTATATCATGGTATATTATATTGGTCTTTGGTATAACGTGGTATAACCATAGTATAAAGAAATACTTTACTAATACTTTAATACTTTTGTAAAGTATTTCTTTATACTATGGGTATAACATTGAATGCGATGTAAAAACTAATTCTAATACATACATAATAGACATGACATAGTAGACATTAATAACAACATGCTGCTTGCTTATGCAGAATAGATAATAGTAAATACTATATGCAATGAATGTGCTGTTTATGCGATATACATGATTGTATGTAATATGTATACATCGTTTATATGGTATTTTGTATACATACATACAAGTGTAATTATAAAAATAGATTGTTCAATGATGTATATCAGGATCTATAATGTATATAGTATCAATGACCTTTCTTAACATATTTCTTTATGAAAATATTTGTGTGTAATGTTAAATATGAACCTTTTTGTTATTCATAGATATATGAATACAGTATTTGGTAATTACATATACACTTTCGCTATCAGCTGGTTTTTTACTCATAAAAAATTGAAAAGTCAACCTTTTTGCTTTTTTTTCAACTTTGGTTTGATTTCGGATTTATGAATAGAATGTAATAGTGGCTGTTTGATGCGTGGAGTGGTGTGGGGGGTGGTGGGTGGCGATTACTCATGAGTAATTTTTCATTAGTAAGATTGAAAAATTTTATAGAATGAAAAATAAAATATAAATGAAAAAAAGAGAATTTTGGCAGGTGGGTGCGGGGATGCTAAAAGAGTATGAAAAGTGCTGTATAATTAGCGTCATTCGTTAACACTGATCAACATTTTTGAACTGAATTAAACTGATTTTTTTATATGCCCTTTTAACTATCTACCCACACTCTCCTACGCATCAAACTTTAACTATTATACTTTTTTCATAAATCCGAAGTTAAATGGAACATTTTGAGACTAGAATCATGAAGATTCATATATTTTTCGATTTTTAATGTTTAAAGAAAACTAGCTGACAGCGAAATTTTATAATTACCGAATATGTATTTATCAATTACACTGGTTTTCCTCTGAAAAGAATTAAATAACAATTTTGATAGGTAACAGGCCTCAAGCAAATATCCTTTTAAGATACCACAATATCTATATTTGAAGAATATATCATTCATTTACTACGTTACCACTAGTATTCAGGTTGCGTAAATGCAAAATCCACTTCGATCGTGATCAAATTTCTTCTGCTTTGCTATGACTTTCTTAGATATTTTTATACATAATTTGCATATAAATATAATACTTTATTTAATCATATATAGTAATATATTTAATTTTAAAATTTTTAAATTTGAAAACTGTCTTCCAACTATAGTTAAACTAAAACTGGATGTAAAGTATTGTTCACAACTACTTTTACACGGCATTTAATTTCCAATCAATTAATAATTGGAAATGCATCCTCGAAACATTATAAATCCATAAATTTGTTTAGTGTATACATATATAATTATAATAATAAATAATTAAATATAATATCAACTATTAAAATATTAAAATATTGTATAATTTCAACTGTATTAAAAGACGATTGATAATTCATCGCTTTTTTGTCCGAATTCATTAGGTTCATTTAAGTTCAAAACAAAGTTACATATATTTTATAGAAAAAAACAGTATTAAAAATACATGCAATTTTAAAACTTCTGTTCAAAAAAAATGCTGTATAAAATATTTATGACTAATACTAAATGTCAGAGGCTATTCAAATTTCTGATAATATATTCTAAAGTATAGGCAGGTCAGATTAACTTCCTATTTTTTGCCAACTCCATGACCGCACCACGCAGAACTGATCAGTTATTGCACTTTTTAAATGAATGCATCAAATTAAAAATTTTCATTCAAAGTTATAGTTAGAAAAAAGTTATAAATTTTTCAATTTTATTTTTTATTGCCGGCAATTTTGTTTAGGAATAATATTAAATAGTTTATGAGTTATCAATTTAATAGAAATGTTAAAATACAAAGATAAATTTTGAATTCAAAAATCAAATAAGCAATTATAATTTACTATACGTAAACCTATTCCACGTTATTTTCAAACATAATTTTTTAAATCACTACTGAAGATATTTTGATAATACGGATCTCCAAAATATTTCTAGGACTAGAATTATAGGCCCATTCTACTTAATAATTTATTTTCAAACAAACATAAATGAAAAAAATTTGATTGCATTCAATCATAAAAATCCATAAATTTACAAATAATTTATTTTCGACTTCATGACATGTTGTTTATTATATATACCTATATATATATATAATATATAATATTTTTCAAGCTACAAATAATTATCAATTTTCATTGAATCTAATTAAATGTTCATCAGCGCTAGTATTTAGAATTTTTTGAGTATATGTATTCTCTATACCACACACAAAAAACATCAACGAAATAAAATTTAAAAATTTTGAAATAAATATTTTTAAGCTTTCTGTTTTTAAAAAATATTTTAAATAATTTAAAATTCATTATCCTCAGAATTTAGAAAAATAGACATATTTATAAATTATGTTCCATATTAATTTAAAAATATCAATTTTTATCTAGTTAGAAAAAAAAATTGACTCAGTCTATAAAAAAATTTGGTAATTCACAAAACACCTGATTTTTAAATTTCTATATTCTGATCATAAATCAGAATAATACTTTATTTTTTCAGAAGTCCTAAGGCCCAAACATTAAAAAAGACATTCTTTAAAAATTTCAAGAAGAAATTCAATTCACGGGATATGATAATATATAATCGTATCTTGCATTCATAAGTCAATGAACTCAAAAACATAACAAAATAAAACCATAATATATCCATATGTATACATATATTATGTATAATCAAAGATACTATATACTATCACAGATAAGGGTGTCTGATCTGTGATACTATGTAAAAACATATTTATATGTATTTATATAGTATCTCTGGTATAATGCTACAGTAATTGTAATGATGTATGCTTATGTAAAAACCTCTGTTGCCAAATATTCTACAATCCTACATCAGAAAATAATGTAGATCTATGCAAGTAATACATATAATCAAACACCATATAAATGTATACAGTACAGTACAAATGCTACTGTAATTATAATGTATATATACGTAAAAACCTCTGTTGCCAAATATGTATTCTACAATCCTACATCAGAAAATAATGTAGATCTATACAAGTAATACATATAACCAAACACCATATAAATGTATATATTTATATTGTCTTTGATATAAATACAATTGTATATATGTATTTCAATTAGAAGAATAGTAGTAATTTATATCAGAGCATATAGCACACGACAAGGCATATCAACAAAACAACACATACATACATATTTAAAAATACATATAAAATATGAAATACACCCTTTCTCAAATCATTCATATTAAATACGACTATCAAATCAATACAATAAAAAAAAATTTGGAAACCAGCCCTATTGTCAATTGTTGTATTCATAAAGCATTTGCGTACAAAATATCCATTTATTTTTACTTATTCAAGTATAATATCATTTCAAGGGTGCGTTCATAAACGTTACTATAGTTAACTATAGTTATCATTTGTCGTTCAGAATGGTGGTGGTATAGTAAAACATAACTACCACCATAACTTTTTAGCGTTCATAAACATCTGTACTAAAGTAAATTTTTAACTATTTGATGTCAAAAATTAACCCTGCTCGAGAGCATGGTTAACGATAGTAACGATAGTAAGCCTTTAAGTGGTAATGACATGGACAATAAAAAAATCGTTTGTCATTTAATTTTGTGTTGTGAATTGTGAAAATTTCAATTTTATTTATTTGAAAAAAGTAATAGTATTAATTAATTTTGTTTAAAAATTAATTTTTAAAAATTAATTAATTTTTGACAAACAAAAAATATAATAATTATATATAAAAATTTTTTTGAAAATTTTTTAAACTTGACTTGACAGCTGAATGACAATTTATTGCTACTACTATGGTAAAAATCGCGTTCAAAAACTACTTGAAGTTAACATAACTATGGCTGTAGTATAACATAACATTGCTTAAACTATACTATACCATGACTATGGTTAAAATAATGTTCATGAACGCACCCCAAATAAGTGATGGTACCACTCAAAACCATATAAAATTTAATAAACCAGTCATGCAACTCACAAACTAATTCATCTATATAAATATTCTTATGTTTCTCTCATATTTACATCCCTCCTGAATTATAAACTTTCGCTCTTTTTCGATATTGTTTCGAAAAACTTTTTCGATCTTTATTTTTGGCAAACATACAAACATTTAAATAAAAAAAATGAAATGGTTCATCTAGTAGGACTGTATTATCTTTGCCTTCTTAAGCGGTAACTATATTTGGCTTAAGCCAACTTGAGTAAAAGATGTGGTTATACACTTTCAAATGAGTGCAACTATATTTGGCTTAAGCTAGCGTCAGAAAAATTGAACGAAGTTTTCTAGCTTTCGTTGACTTCAGGGAGTGTGCCTTCTAACCAGACAAAATTGAGTAACTTGAGTGATTTGACATAAGACATAACATAACAACTGCTGAAAAGAAAATATACATATGGTTTTTTTTGTGAATTTTAAAAGAAATAAAGAACATTTTAATTAATAAAATATAAAATTAAAATATAATTGATTTTAATATATGTATGTACGTACTAAAATTGAAGTGAATATTATATGTATAAAAAAATGAGATTTAAAATAAATAAAAGAAAACATGTGAATTTGTTAAGAAAGTTGATAAATTTAAGCCGCTGTTTTTATTATTTAGTAAAAATGCATAATAAGAAACGAATCAGAACTTGTGGTACAAGATTAATAAACCTTAACCGGAAAAGTCATGGATATTTTACTACAACATTTTTGCCAATGAAAAACAATTGCAGTGATCAATTTTACATTCAAACGAGGATGAATATCCCCACATATGAATATTTGTTGAAGTTATTAACACCAAGCTTACAGAAGTTTTCAATGCGTGAAGCCATAAATCCGGAATTTCGGTTGGCTATTACTCTATGGTAAGTGGAATTCTTTAATTTTCATTAATTGTTATTAAGGCTATGATATTTAATTATAGTTATTTATCGCAAGGAACATCCATACAACAATTAGCTTGGAGTTTTAAAGTTGGAAAAGAAACAGCAAGACAAGTCATACTCGAGACATGTAAAATGCTTTGGAAATGTTTGTCTCAAATTTACGTTGCTGAGCCAAATGTTACAGATTTTGAAGAAATATGTAGTGAATATTGGAACACTTGGAATGTACCGAATTGTATTGGTGCCATAGACGGCAAGCATATTGCCATTAGGCGACCACCAAAAAGTGCTGCTGAATACTTTAATTATAAACACTTTTATAGCATCGTTTTAATGGCAGCATGCGATGCCAAATACAGATTCACGTATGTTGATGTAGGCGCCTACGGGAGTCAATGTGATGGTGGTAAGGTTTCGAGATTAAAACAAAAAAATAATTTATTACAAAACATTGTGTTTTAGGTGTTTTCCAGAAAAGCAAATTTGGTAAAAAAATTCTAAACAATAAGCTTCCTCTCCCACCACCACAACCATTACCATCGGAAAAAGTTGATTTTCCCTATTTTTTTTTGGCTGATGCAGCCTTTCCTTTAACAAGAAATATAATGAAGGCATTTCCTGGAGCAAATTTAACAGAAGAAAAAGAAAATCATAATAAGAGAATTTCAAGGGGTAGACGTACCATTGAAAATACATTCGGCATTCTAGTAGCACGCTGGAGAATTTTATTAACTACTTTGCATCTGCATCCACAGAACGCTGAACACGTGGTACTTGCCTGTATTGCACTACACAATTTTATAATGTTTCGTCATCCTCACAACTATTGCCCACCGAAATTTGTTGATTGGGAGGATGATAATAAAATTGTTCAACCAGGAGAATGGCGGGAACAAGTCAAAAATACAAATCTAATTCCTTTTGAAAAATTAAAGACACAGCACATTTATGGAGGAAATTCAACATCTAAACTACGAGAAAAGTTGTGTAATTTTTTCAAAAATAATAAAATTTGATTGTAATTTGAAATTTTAAACTTAATTAAAAATTTAATAAAGCAGATACATCCGTTTTTTAATATTTATCTTTTTTTTTTCAAAGTTTTTATTTCAATTTTTCTTAATTGCATGTGTATTGCTTCTTAACGTCCATTATACATTCAAAAATTCTCGTTTTGGCCTCGTCCTTACCTCTATCTGGTAATTTTTTTAATGTCTCGAGGATAAATTGAGCGAAAGATGCGTCTTCTGGTGTATCATCGGATTTGCAACTCTCCTTGACTGTATCCAATACTGCTTCAAATTTTTCGAAGGCTGCTTCTAGTGATCGCTTTCTTGATGAATTGGAACCAAAAGAGGGAGATAATATTGCTGACTCCAGCTCTGATGTTGTAGACTCCATCCCGATATCAATTGCAAGTTCATGTTCATCTGTGTCGTTGCTTCTGGTGCTGAAAACGAGTTTTTACCTTCGTTTAATTTCTTTCGTCCCATCACATCTATTTAGGGTCTAGCTTAACAATTTGCCCTAAATAAAAACGATTCGAAACGAGTAAAATTGTGTATGATTTTATAAGTTAAATTTATTTTATAAATATATATAAATATTATTATTATTTATTTATTTTCACTTTAAAAACTTCATTTTCAGAAAAAAAAAATTTAAATTCAAACTATAAAAACGAGTATAAACGATAAATGTACGACCGCTATTGTACGGCACTATCCGTTTCGCCTATTTGACATTTAAACTTAACGAAATTGAACGAACGTAAGAGTCTATTTTGGACAGTTCCATGTATTACCATGCAGTACTATCGGTACTGTCGACTATCGTATATATCGTTTCCTTTCGTCACGTCTATTTAGGGTATAGTACAGCTTTATTCTATACATCGCGGTGATCTGTACTATATATGTATATTTTTTTTACTGAAAATATTGATTATAGTATATTCTTGATCGTTTACATGCGAAACACCCTCTATAGTTGCTTAAATTAACCAATAAGTAAATTTTTATTACAATATCGAATTGTTAAGTAAATAGAATTTCGAAATTATTGTTATTGAGCATCGATAGTTTTTCGTGAGCAACAGTTGAATAAACACGGACAAAATATAATAATTATTTACATAGGTTCTACAGTGCTGATGAAATTAAAAACAAAAATATGTAAATTCAATAATAAATAAATTTAATAAGCAAAATATATACAAAAAAATAAATGTCTACAAAAAAAAAACGACTAAAAATAATTAGGTATCAGTGCAAATGAACTTAACTGAACATTAGATTAGATTAGAAAAAAAATTAGATAATACATACACTGTCATTACACTGTAGCTGTAGACATTTGTGTGCATTTGTGTTTTGTGTCGTTTTGTCGTTTTATTTGTGATAATGATCATAATTTCATCATTTTTTCGTGTTTAAAAAAGTTTAAAAATATAATTTCAAAAATGAATGATTGTTCTCAAATTTTGAATACAACATTATGTTATTTATAATGTACAACGAAAATGTATTAGTTAATTAATGAATTTAGTTAATGTGAAATGTCGAATGTATAAAATAAAAAATAATTTTTTTTTTATAATTAAGTAGTGTCTTAGATCTGTGTACAAATTAAATTTGTTGTCAACATTATTTAATGAAGGTATAAGTTATAATTATCATAGTGTAAGGATTTATATACTTATATTCTGCTATACATATTTATTTATACACATAATATACACACGCGATCATGTATGACTTTATATTTTTCTATTAAATGCTAGTTGGTAATTGGTATACATAAATTGCATCACATGTAATACTTTCTAGGCTGTAATATTAGGTGCTTTCGATTTGGCAATTTCAAGTACTTGCGAGTAGAAAAGGTAAATGTCTGTGCTAAACCATCCACTCGCCACTATATTCATGAAAAATTTTTCAAGTACTTAGCTGCTAGTACATAGATGCAAGTAGTTACGAATAATTTTTGTGTCGTTCGTTTTAACAATTTATCCTAGACACATTTTAGAACTGGCAAGTACTTAAAATTGCCAAATCGAAAGCAACTATTGTAGAAAATCAAGTATACAGAAATCAACAGAGCATATAAAACGATAAACAATCACAAAATAATACTTAAAATAACGTTAACAGTAAGTTGATATTAAGTTTGAATATAATAATTTAAAAAAAAAAATAATTACATTTGTTATTCGTTTTTTTGTATAGAATTTACATACAAATAGTATATGTATAACTTACATATTACATACACACATAAAAAAATATAAAATAAAATTTAATTTGATATGGAAGAGTAACAAATTAATAAAACTAGCTTTATGTTAATCATTATTTTTAATTGTTGTTTATCAGAAATATGTAATACGAGGGTTTTTCAAAAAATTCCTGCGAAAAATGAAATAAACACAAGTTATTGATTTGTATGGATTTATTTTTCTAAACCACCATGTTTCATCACCAGTCACTATACGATGCAAAAAGTCTTCAGGATTTGAATCGTATTTGTTCCAAAGAAAAAAAAAACATCAGTGAAAGTCCGACACGTCTTTCAATATGTTCTTCGCGCAACGCTTTTGGCACCCATCTATAGCTGAAAGTTTGGATAACTCCAAGTGTTCTTTTAGAATGGCAGGAGCCGATCCGATTGACAAGTGTAAAGTTTCAGCAATTACAGCAATACTAATTCGGCGATCTTCCTCCACTAGTTTTTCAACAGCAGTCGCGGTTTCATCATTATAATTGAGGTTGATGGACGCGGCCTTCACGGGAGTCGTCTTGAATTACCTCACGTCTTTCCTTGAATCGCTTTATCCACTCATATACTGTATAGTTTTCTTTGGCGCATCAGATCCATAAACTTTTACCAAAAGATTAATAATATCAGTCAACTGCCATTCTATAGATTTACCAAAAACTTTATAATTTTTCAGGTATCTGCGTATCCTTTTAAATAAAAACAAATGAATTACTTTTTTTAAACACAACAGTTACGCTTTTAAAACACTCAATATGTAACCAAACTTATTGACTGTTTGCCTGCTAGTTATACTTGCTGACGTATAAGTATTCCGGGAATTTTTTGAATTACCCTCGTATATGTATTTAATTAAGAAATTTGTAATGTTTAATTGCGATTTAAGAGTACATTATATAAAATCCCAAAAAAAAAACATAAATCTCAAATTTTTTTAATTTATCAATTTTGTGGATTTTCATAAATAATATATGTGTACGAGCAAGTGGACAGAATTAAAAATAATAATAATATAATAAAACATACATACTTATATGTGGATAATATTATCTTAGAAATATTAGAATAGTTCGAAGCTACGCTGTATACTAAACTGAAATAATTAAATTTTATTAATATGCACTGTTATTGCAAAGGCAAATAACGGACATTATGGAGACCATTAAAAATCTATGTAAAAAGTAAAACGAACATACATATAGTGAACAAATACGTCTATTGTCTATAGCTTATACGAACAAAAAACATTTTTCCGAATTTAATCCAAAATTTGTAATAAATTTGGATTATCGTATTAAATGGTAATTACATGTACATATGTTCATATACATGAAAATTTGAAATATTCCTAAATGAATTGGTCTTATTCCACATTCCGAATTACAGAGTTTATTTTTATACGAGAGAAAATCGGGAATAATCTAAAATCTAGAATAAAAGTGAATTGTGTATGTATAAATTAAGGTGAAAGAGTTTTATCAGTGTGTGATGTCGGATATAATAGTAAATGAAAAACTTATATAGGGTGAGTGTATCTCATCTTGTTTTTTCGTATAAGCATTTTTACCATAATAAGAGTGGTTGTTAATATATATTTTTTTTTCAAATCTTTTTTGTAAGATGTTTGTTTGTCTATCCATCCATATTGAAGCTATTTTTTTCGGTTATCTCTTTCATTTTACTGTTTTATCACAGACAAAACAGAACTCTTATTTACAAAATATATTATCTGTGACAGCATTTCAGTATGCAGTATGCTAATATTAACTATTTGTAATTAAAAAGTGAATTATGTTATAGAAAAATTGTATAAAAATTAATGTATTAATGTTTCGGTAGCTTAATATTGGGGCTTATCGAGATAAACGAGTGTTTCACGAAACGTAAAGTTCACAAGTTTCACTTCACCTAAAATCAGAATCGGCGTGGAAAAAGCGTGAATGTATTCACGTTCGAAATGTTTTCGAAATTAACTAACATTTGCTAAAAGCAAGTTAGATGCTTGTTTTTTGTTGAATTTAAAATTTGAATTTTTATTAATTATGGACATTGTACGAGATTATTTTTGTTTGAGGACCAAGCCAGTGAAAGTGTAAATGAAAGAAAGGTGGAAATTAGAAGACGTATCGCACATTCTTTTGGGTGCTTCATTAAAGAAAATAAACTGTTTAATTTTATGAATTTAATTTCTTTTAATTAAAAATTAGTATGTCTTATAAAATATATAGGTACGTTGGCTTTTTAATAAAAACAAAACAACAAAAATATTATTTATTCGCTAAAGTTTACTGTCGCCTTGGAGTATGAAGTATTTTATTTTTTCATCATTAATTTGTTTAATTAAATTATACATGTCCCAGAATTCAGTTCAACATCTTTAAAGCAACACAACCGCCGCGAACAAAACTTTACGTTTCAGAAATATTCTGTAAACTGCCGCCCCACTTTTTGAACGATTACACATTTTACATTTTCGAAAATAGCGTTTGACGTTTACCACTTCTATACGTTTACTACGATACCAAAATCGTACGTTTAGCGTTTCGTTCACGTTTACGTTTACTATGATAAGCCCCATTTTAATAAGTAAATCAACAAAATAATTTAATAAAAGTTTGCATGTTAGTAAGTCAAAGCATTGATGTTTTTATAATGCGATTGTTAGGTAACATTTAATGGGTGCGTTCAGTTCAATGCAGCGATGCAAGTCAGCGATGAAAATGCAGCGATGTTTAGATAATCGCTGAATACAATTTACTGAACTGTTTACAGCGGAAAAACCCGCTGCAAACAGTTGATAGTTGGCTTTGTCTGTTGTTCTAACATTAAATATGTCAAAATTTGTTTACGATGACTTTTAAAGCGAACTTTTTTCAGCTGCAAAATATTTACATCGCTGCGAAGTAGCGATTATGCAGCGAAGCCGTTCAGTAAGAGAAATTATTGCAGCGATGGAAAATTATACATCGCTGCGTGGAACTGAACGCACCCAATCTTTCAATAATTGATCATTAATATTCTTATTGTTCTTTTAGTATTGTTATTGTCCAATTCATTTAGATATGGATGCGAATCATGACTTAAGTTATAATTTAGAGAAAGCATTGGTCAAGACAAATTTTACAATTGATGATCTACAATTAATGAGAAAAAAATTGCCTGACAATTGTCCTAAGGATATCACTGATAATCAGGTAAAATACAGAATTATATTTTTCAAAATTAATTTAATTTGAGAATACGTAGCTAGAATACAAATCTAAATCACATTTGAAAATGTTTGTAATTTTTATTTTTCAATTTATTTTAATTATTATATTATATTTTTTATCAGTTACTTTTATTTTTAAATGCCTGTGAAACAATTGAAGAGGCAATAAATGTTATAAAAATTTACTATGATGCTAGAAAAAATGCTCCAGAACATTTCAGTAATCGTGATCCAAAAGATCCAACAATAATACAATGTTTAGAAAATCAGTAAGTTCTACATATAATACCATTTACTCATTTACAAAATTAATCAAAATTAATTAAAACAAAAATTTTATTTTTTGCTTTTTTCATATTGTTTATAGATATTATTTTATATTGCCACCAACCGAAGAAGAAGGATGTCCGTATGTCTATTACAAAATTGCAAATACACAAGCATCAAATTATTTTTTTGATAATGTTAGCAAAACCATCATGATGATAATAGGTAAAAAAAAAAAAAAAAAAGATAATGTTTCAACAAATTGAAAAAGACGAAAACATTTTTTATTAAAAGTGATGGTGATACTTATTTTTGTTCTATTCGTGATTAGATATTGCTTTAAATAAATATGGACCATGCCCTGGTATTATATTTTTAAATGATATGGAAAATGTTAGATTTTCTCATTTGATACGTATAAGTTTATCGAGTATGAGAAAACTTTTATATTATATGCAATATGGTATGCCAGTTAAAATACGAAGAATTCACATTCTTAATGCTACATCATTGTTTGATAAACTTCTAACAATTATTAAACCATTTATGAAGAAAGAATTAATCGAATCGGTATGTATAAGAAATTAAATTATTTATAGTTTTGTTTTTTACCTTTATTAAGCCCAAAATACATTCGATGCGATCGTGAGTTGTGAGTCGTGAGTTGTAAGAATCTTATAAAATCACAACTAATAGAAAATGTACAGAATTCTTACAACTTGAAATACATTCGCTGCGATCATAAGAATTCAACGCAAAGATTGTTTCGATTTGAAAGTCATGAGTTTGCGTTCGAATAAAATGATGAGAGAAAGCTTTTTCAGTCTTTAAAATAATTTCGAAGTGAAAGGTTATATTTTTTCGTGCGCATTTTGATTTTCACGCTTTGCCTTTAAAAATGTTTTTATATGAAATGCATGTTTATTTTTTTCACTTTTAGTGTTTAACGGTTTTGTCCAAACTCTTTTCTTTCGTCTTTTTTTTAGCAGAGCTATTCCTAATGCTAATCCCAATGCCAATTCTATATTTTCACCCATGATTAAAAATTTCTTTCATTAATTAAAATTTTAAAAATTTCTACAATTAATTAATTGGCGTATTTATTAAAGATTTTCTTTATTGTATTTTTATAAACCAATCAATCTAATATTCATAAACTAAACAAATCACATCTAATTACAATTTTCAATGATAAGTTTAAGTTGTCTTACAACTCACGACTCACGACCGCAGTGAATATATTTCAACTCTCTTGGGATAGTTTAGAGCTTTTGCTTACGACTCACGACCGCAACGAATGTATTTTGGGCTTTATTTTAAAAAGCTTTGTTCTTTGTTAATCTTTCAATTATTTCGCTAATAGTATAGTGAATCTGCAAATTAAAGTTCAATTAATTCTGTGATTTTGAATCTTCTATACGTAATATTTAGTTTTAAATTTGAAGAAATATTTAGCTTTTTTTAAAGTGAATATTCGATTTGTTTGTTTTCCAGATTTATACACATCAGTCGAACATTGATTATAACGAATTTTCTAATAAGTGGATACCAAAATCACATTTACCATCAGATTATGGTGGCAATTTGAAATCTGTGGAAGAGTTACATAAGGATTTCTGCAAGGAACTGATGCTAATGAGAGACTTTTTCATCAATGAAGAAAAACAAAGAGAAAATAATATTTAAAATATTTCTTCTTAAACTTCTTAAAGGATAAATCGATAGTAGATGTTGAAGTCAAATTTAAAAGGCTTTTTCTTTTGAAATAATGTTATCATACCAACACGATTTTGATTTTTGATATTTTTCAAAAACAAAATTAAATTCATTATAGTGTTTGTGATATTTTTATGTTAAGTTATACTAAAAACAGACCAAGAATTTAATCTAGATTAAATAAAGATAATAAAGATTAATTTTCTTTCCAATCTGTAAAAATTCAGTTATGGATGATCTAGTTGTTCATCTGGATTATATTAATCTATAGTTCTGTTAAACTGAATTTACTTTGCTAACTCGATTAGCAAAGAAGAAAATATAATTTGACAGTTAAATTAAATATTAATTAAATAGAATTTATATTAACAAATAAGAAGTTTAGAAAAAAGAAAACTAGATTTACAAAGAAAAAAAAGTTTAGAAAAAATACATCTAGATTTACAATTTGTCACATCATTTATCGTTAATCTAGATTAATTTTTGGTCTGTCTAGACTATAAGTAAGTTAGTATGTATTAGTGTTGGCTGGCTTTCAATATTCTTAGTACAATTTGTTTTTTTCCTAGTATAGAATGTTAATTAAAAAATAATTTTAAATGTTATTGTGTATTGAGGTGTGTACGGTAGAAGTGTGAATTTTGTGTTAAATTTGGGATTTTTAATTTTAAAAATTTTAGTTCAAATTTATAATAGTTTTTATTAGAATATTAAATTTAAATGTATGGAATTAAGATGAAATAAAGAATTTAGTAATGTGATGCGATACTTTTTGTGTTTGTGGTTTACAGTTTTCAATAAAAAAAAAAGAAAAAAAAATTTTTAGTATGCAGTTTTCTTTTACAGATAATTTTACACTGTTTTACATTAACTTCTTTTTAGAATAAGAAACAAATATATACTGTATTGTATTCGACAGTTAAAAGCTTTTGTTAACTGCCCTTTTCTGCTGCTTTTTAAATTATCTTGGTCAATAATGGTACTCTGGTTACAATAAAAATTGCGTACTTTATAGGCACAGGTTAAAAAATTCAAGTTCATTTCACAAATGTTTCGTAATATTTAGTAAAAAATACAACATAACTATGTATCTTATTGAAGTACAAGAATAATACTGTTATATCTGTATTTAGCTATAGTTAGTATGTACATGGTATGATCAAAAAATACCGGGAATTTGTCATTTGAATGAACTGTTCTCTATGGATCTGGTTAATTTTTTTTTCTTAAGTTGTTACACCTTTGACTGACATCTGACAAAAATTTGAGCAGGATCAGATCATTAGTATTTATTTAACAGCACTGTTTACATCAGACAAGTTTTTGTGTTTTGTCACAATTTATGATGAATTTCCAACAAAACTTCTTGTGCAGAATCGTTAAAAATGTTGCAAAAAGCATTTTGCGGAATCTGCTCTTTAAAAAACCAGAGCATACGAATGGTATAAAAAGTTCAAAAGTGGTCGTTAAGTGGTCGTGAAGTGGAGGAAGACTTGCCTCGTTCCGGATGCCCGTCGACATCGAATACCGACGAAAACGTGGCTATTGTAAAGAAAACTGTGCTTGAAAATCGTCATGTGAGCCTGAACCGTTCAGCACATTGTTGTTAATATTTTGGGTATCCGACGCGTTGCCGCACGGCTGGTACCAAAAGAGTTGAATTTCATGCAAAAAGACTATCGAAAGAAGGTTGCTGAAGACATGATTTCTGAAGGCCAAAGTGATCCAACCTTCATGAAACGCATTATAACGGGAGACGAGACATGGATATACGAATACGACATGGAAACAAGACAGCAGTCTTCGGAATGGCGCTGTGAAGGTGAGCCAAAACCAAAAAAACAGAATGCGACGAAGACGCTGAAAACCATCCCTTTGACTGCCTATGAAAAATGCATGGATGATTGGGTCAAGTATTGGCATAAGTGAGTCGCTTCGGATGGATGTTATTTTGAAGGAGACAAAACAAATTTGCCAGAAAATTAACACAATCTTGTTTAATTCACAAATTCCTGGTACTTTTTGATCATAGTGTACTTACACAATCTTGCAAAACTATCTACATATATGAGCACGTATGTAGAATGTCTAAAATAAATCATTTTTTCATTCATATTTTGGCACTGTGCGTACTTTACATGTTGTTGGTGGATTTGTGTCAAAATATAATGAGCCTCCTCTAGATATTAGATCCAATCATATTTTTAACTTTAAAGTCCTTTATGTTAAAAAATAAGAAAATGTGAAGAAAATAAAAACAAAAAGTTGAAAACATTTATACAAGTGTTTACCAATAGGGAATTATTGCCATTGACAAGCAAATTGCAAACATTATTGCAAATTTTTTATTTTGGGCAATATTTACATAATGAAATTCATTATTGAGTTTCACTTGATAACAGTAGTAACAGCACATGACAATTAAATTATACAGTTAAGAGGATGCCGTGATACCAAATATTTGTGCGTTGAATCAAAGACTATAGAACTACATACGACGTTCCAAGTTTAAAAAATCTGAAAAAAAATACTTGAAGATCATATCCCAAGAGTGCATATCTCAAAATTTAAATGTCAAAATTAATTCTGATACACGAAAATGCGTATTGAAGTGAAGCAATCCAAATACATACTTCAGGACTTCAGCTGCAAATTTAGAATTTTGAGTCTGAAGTAACAGCAGTACCAACATCTTTAATACTACACTATACTATGTGCAGTGCTTACATAAAATTATGTATTCATAAATAAAGTACTGTAACTTTGATTTAAATGGTTGTAATACTTTGAGATTTTTACAATTAATTTTTCAAACACTTATAAATACAATATAATCAAAAAAAAAAAAAATCAGAATTATTCTTAGAACAAAAAAAAAGCATAATTTAATTTAACAAAAATTAGTTGTATGTCATAAAATGCTAAGCCATTTTCTGCTCCACTGATAATCCGTCTCCTGCATCTTCATGCCTTATGAAATATTGTTCTAGACAATCGGATCCAGCTCCCCCATAACTTCTCACATCACATACGTTTCCAAAATGCCGATTATTAATGAGTATATGGTTAATCTGAGTTTTGTATCTACCAAGCGGCTGGAGATACCCACGTTTGTTTATGCACACTTTTATGTTCAAACATTGTACTACATATATGACCAATTTTCTACTCTGTGCAAAATCAACAAATGATGACATAATATATATGTAAACTATATTTTCCCATCGTCGGCTTAAATATGGTTTCATTCCCAACCCAACTTGTGCATTAATGTCACCCAATACAATTTTTATATCATATTTTGAGAAGTTGTTGACAAGATTGTTCAAATTCTACAGATAATATACTTCTCGCGTATTTTACACAAAAATTCCCGTTTATACCAACGCTGATCGAAAATTGTTAATCTGAAATTTTTTTTTAAATAATCATTTTTGAAACTTTTAAAAAATCTACATATTTACGAAACATATGTACATGCATATTGTTGAATACATTTGTATAAATTTTGTTCTAAAAATGAGAAATATAAAATGAGAAAAAAAAAGACAAAACGGATTAATTTTATATTTAATATGTTTTAACGTACGTAGATGTATGCATATACCTAACATGAGTATACATTATGTATGTGAAAAATAAATTTTTAATTCTATTTTCTCACTTGTAATAAATCTGAAAAAAGAGGAATAACTTAAGACTTAACTTAACACTTAACACAAGACTAAAAAATTTTTAAATAAAAATATAAAAGAAAAAGTAAGAAAAATTACAAAAAAAAAAAAAAATACATAAATTTTTTATCGTTTTTTAAAGTTATTTTTCATGTGCTTCTAATGTTTGTCTACATATGTACGTACATATGTACATATGTAAATCGTAAATGTAATGAACGTAAATATGTAAACGAAAATCGATCAGACAAATTCAATTTCTTATACTTCCTTTAAAGGAGAGATTAATTTTATAGACGAGAGATAAAATTGTGCAAAAACATACAAAATAATTCAATCAACTCAACATACATCTTCGTATTTACCTATCTAAAGGGTTTACCAATAAGCGCGTCAGAATTTTAAAATGAAATCCAATGACAAATACAAAATGATAAATTTAGTATAGATTCATCATTCTAGTATATCAAATATTTTAAGTAGCTCCGCTCCGTAAGAAACAAAATTCAAGAATGTTGAATCGCACACGTTCTTGGCTGGCAGTTCTAGGAAATTTTATCTTGCAACAAGTCTATTGTCTGATGAGATGTGTAACCGCAAGCACACCATATTGTATAGAAACTAAACATTATTTATGGCAACATTTTCCAATTTAGCCCAAAAATATTCTGTTATATTCCTATAGTCCTCGCCAGTTATAGTTACGTGATTTCCACTTTCATTCTCAAAAAATAAGGCCCGAACACTTCTTAAGCCAAAAAATCGCACCAAACGTTAATTTTCTGAGCATATGAGATTCTACAGTTTTGTTTGTTTACAAACCCATTGAGCCAGAAATGTACTTCATTTATAAATTTCTTTCAGTGCACAAAACGTACATTGAGTCGAAAATGCATTTTGATAATAAATTCGAATAATTTCTTTGCGTTGTTAAATCGTTTACATTTCCATGATCACTTGTGTTACTACAATGCTGAGCACAGGAATCATAGTTTTGATTTGGTGTTTGAAAATTCTAACGTTTCTATGGGTAAACCCTATATATGTACAAATATTTGTACATACATACATACACACGTGCAACATTTGTGCATAGACTGGTAAAAGAAAATTTTTATATGAGTTTTCATTTCTTTTTTTTTCATTATTTTTCTTTTCAATTTTTTTTTTATTTTGCTGTAATTTCAAATCTATACATTAAGCATAGTTACAGAAATACACATTTACATAAGTATATAACAAACTTTTTACGTACATTATAATGTGTATATGTATGCATGCACTGCACATACATGTAAGATATATGTAAGAAAGAAAATTTTCAATATTCATCATCGCATTGTCATTATTTTCATCGTTGTCATAGTCGTATCCGTATCTATTAAAAATGCTAGAGGTGATATTATAAATTATTTGACAATAATGATTAAATATGTATAATATGTGCGTATTTATATAATGTGCATAATATGTACATCGAATATTATTATATTTGTACGATTGTAACGTAGATATATATGTATATGAAACGTATACGGCTAATTCTAAAATTGGCGGCATACAGTTTGAAGATAAAAAACGAGTTATAACTCAATAGCATCCCTTTAATTCTTTAAACTTTTTTGAAAATTTCAAAGTAGAAGTCCTTGTGAATAATTACCAAAAGTCTGTAGGTGTACCAATTTATATGTAGAAGACTGTAATGTTGTAGGTGTACCAATTTATATGTAGAAGACTGTAATGTAATTGAATTAAAGTTGATAAAATATAACCAGTATTGATAAAAAGATTAACAGTTAAAATAATGAAAAAAAGAATAATTATCAGTAGTAGTATGTCAGGCAAGCGGTTTGAAACCTAAAAAATAAAATACAAGTTAAATTTAGAAATGTGGTACATCTTAGTAAAAAATTATGTAAAGATTAAAGACATATAATAAAATTATTTTTTGTACTGTGAAATTTTGTCTATTTTATTTTAAAATAAAAATTATTAAGCTACAGTTTTTCAGAAGTGGAATAAAACCCGCGTGAAAATAGTGAATAACTTAATTTTAATAAATTTATGGTGAAATTTATGTTTAAAACTTATGTGTGAAAAATTTACTTCATACGATTTTCACTATTCAACTTATGATCACGTGGCCATTTTATGATAAAAGTAAAATTATGAAAAAAAAAAAAATTAAGTTTTATTGAAAAATTTTATTGGGAAAAACAATAATTAGTGATATTTGAAAATTATTTGATGGAAAAAAAATCAAATCGAAAATTTATGAGTTATTTGAAAATTAGAAAATCACCTTCAAAAGCCTGACCGATCACGTTGTCCAAATTGTTCTCTGTTCATTGAGTCACATGTGTGAGATTAATCTCGTTTTATTTTTTTAATCATTTGATATTTTGTAAAAATTTTAAATAAAACTAATAAATTACCCAGATTTTTAGTGTTTTTTCGTAGAATTTTTGTTATTTCTTTTAAGATTTTACGATAATTTGTATGCAAACATGGATGCACGTGTTACATCGTTCTTAGACAATGCTACTGTCGTCATGCTGAGAGATAAATTACGAGAAATTGGTCTTCAAACTTCTGGTAATAAAGCAAATTTATTATTGCGATTGGAAGATGCTGCTCAAAATATGCAAGCTGAAGACATCGACAAATATTTTCCTTTTATGATTGATTTAAGCACAACTGAAACCGAATCATCACCATCTGGTCAACAGGATCATAATTCCGATAATTTAGATGAAAATCTAGATCGTGAATTAGAAGCGCTAAGAGAGAAGGTTAGAAAGAAGAAAGAAATCATTGAACTTAAAAGAATGCTGACGGAGTTGACTGCAAATGACAATATTCCTAATACTACTACTACTTACTTCACTCTTAAAGATGTGCAAGATTCACTACATTCTTTTAGTGGTGATGATAAGTATAATGTTGAAAAGTGGATTAAGCAATTCGAAGAAGCTGCTGAGCTTCTTGGTTGGAATGATAATGCTCGTTTCGTTTATGGTAGACAACTTCTTAAAGGTACAGCAAAATTATTTTTGCGTTCAATATCAGTAAAATCCTGGTCAGATCTTAAGAGTACATTAGTAAATGAATTTAAAAAAGAAATTTCGAACGCAGAAGTTCATAGTGAATTACGAAGCAGAAAGAAAAAAATCTGACGAAACATTGCAACAATACTTATTTGCAATGCAAGAAATTTCATTAGCTGCTAATATTAGTGAGTCTGACCTCATACAATATATCATAAACGGAATTAATGATGCACCCACTAATAAGATGATGCTTTATAATTCAAAAACAATTAAGGAACTGAAGAAATCATTTGAAATATATGAAAAATTTAAAGCAACCCTTCCATCTCATGTACATGATAAGAAGAAACACACTTTTTCTAATGGAAAAAAAAGCACCAGTAATGATAACTATAGTAGCAGTGAAAAGAAAAGCAAAAATGTTATGAGATGTTTCAACTGCAATGAAGTCGGCCATGTGTTCTCAAAATGTCCTCATCCTAAGCGTGAAAAAGGATCCTGTTATCGTTGCGGCAAGGGAGGTCATAAAATTCAGGATTGTACTGAAAAGAGTCTTAATGCAGTAGAAAAAGAATTATCGACAGCAACAAATAAATTTGAGCAGATGACGAAAATTGCATTTGGTCAAGATCGAGCAACTTTTAAAGGTGAATTACTCACCTTGTTAGATTCAGGAAGTCCGATCAGCCTGGTTCAAGAGCAATATTTACCACCTTGTGTTGTAACTACTGTGGATCCAAATGACTATAAGTTTTGTGGCATCAATGGCAGTGCTTTACATGTGTTAGGTTTGATAGATGTGAAAATTAGTTTTAATAATTCCATTTTAAATTTACAATTACATGTTGTTAAGAAAAATTCAATGACGTATCCTGTAATTTTAGGTCGAAACTTTATGCAGTCCAGCAATCTAGAATTAAGAATTATTGAAAGCAATGAAGAAATAAAGTATAGTGAAAATAATTATGAACAACAAAATACTGAAAACTCAGGTATGTTACATAAAGAAATTGAAGACAAATATAATGATTTTAATGAAATATTGAGTATTGACGTATCGGATAACGAAAATTTAAAAAACGTGATAAATTTTAATATAAATGAAAATATTCCATATAGTATTCAGTGTGAAATTAAAGAAATTTTGAGCAGTGCTTGTTCCCTTGTACAAAATAATAAATCAAAAAATTCAGATATTGATTTCGAAATGGAAATTAGAGTAACAAACGATAAGCCATTCTTCTGCACACCGAGAAGATTGCCTTATTTTCATAAGATTGAATTAGAGAAAATCCTGAAAGATTTATTAGATCGCGGCGTAATTCGAGAAAGTAACTCACCTTATGCCTCGCCCATTGTCCTTGTGAAAAAGAAAAATAAAGAGCTTAGATTATGTGTAGATTTCAGAGAGTTAAATAAGGTTACCGAAAGAGATAATTTTCCACTCCCATTAATTGAAGACCACCTTGATCGGCTAAGAGATAAAAGATACTTTTCGATTTTAGATTTGAAAAATGGTTTCCATCATGTTAAAATATCTCAAAATTCTGTTAAATACACCTCATTTATTACACCACTGGGGCAGTATGAGTTCTTAAGAATGCCTTTTGGCTTAAAAAATGCCCCGGCAGTTTTTGAGAAGTTTATGAAAAGGATCTTTAAGCCACTGATATCTTCTGGTAAAGTTTTGAGTTATATTGACGACATTCTGATAGCAACAGAAACCATTGAAGAACATATCGACACTTTGAAAGCTGTTATGAATATTGTAGTGCAGAATTCTCTCGAATTAAGACTCGATAAGTGTTTCTTTTTACAAGAACAAATAGTTTACCTGGGATATAAAATTAATCAGAATAGTATTCAACCAAATGAGGAAAATTTGAAAGCAGTGAAGAATTTTCCAACTCCTACGTGTGTCAAGTCGGTGCATAGTTTTTTAGGTTTATGCTCTTATTTTAGAAAATTTATTAAAGATTTTACAGTAATAGCAAAACCTTTATATGACCTTATTAAGAAAGACAGAGAGTTCGTTTGGGGGAAAACGGAGGCAGATGCGTTTGAAATATTGAAGTGTAAACTTTTGGAATCACCTGTTCTTGCAATTTACAATCCTCAAAGTGAAACTCAGCTCCACTGCGACGCCAGTAGTATTGGTTTCGGGGCAGTGTTAGTGCAAAAACAAAAGGATGGGAAATTTCATCCTGTTGCATATTTTTCTAAAAGAACTTCTGAAGCAGAGAAAAAGTATCACAGTTACGAACTTGAGACTTTATCTATAATTTATGCCTTACGTAGATTTAATGTTTATTTGGTTGGTATCAAATTCAAGATCGTAACTGATTGTCAGTCTCTTGCTTTAACTCTTAATAAAAAGTTCATAAATCCTCGTGTCTCTCGATGGGCCCTGGAACTTCAAAATTATGATTATACTGTTGAACACCGTAGCGGATGCAAAATGACACACGCTGACGCTTTAAGTAGGTCAATCAATGTCCTTTATGTAGCTGAACAACCTTTTGAATTTCTTTTAGCTGCCTTTCAAAAGCAAGACCCGATTATTGCCTCAATAGTCTCAGATTTGGAAAAGCAGGAAAGTCCCCTTTATGAAATGGTAGACGGATTAATATATAGGAAGGTTAAAGACGGAATACGTTTTTATGTTCCAAAAGTAATGGAAAATCGCGTAATACAAACACACCACGAAGCCATGTGCCACGTTGGTGTCGATAAGTGTTATGAAGACTTAATTCGCACCTATTGGTTTCCAAAAATGAAACAAAAAATCAAAGATTACATAAAAAGTTGTCTGAAATGTGCGTACTTTGCTCCAAATTCAGGCAAAACTGAAGGGGAATTGCATAACATACCAAAAGGTCGTATCCCATTTGACACCTTGCATATAGACCATTATGGTCCTCTTGCTTCTTCTAAATCAAAAAACCGATATATATTTTTAGTAATTGATGGATTTACAAAGTTTTTGAAATTGTATTCTGTAAGAAGTACGGATACAAAAGAAGTCATCAAATGTTTACAGAATTATTTTGATTCATATAGCAGACCGAACAGAATTATCTCAGATCGTGGTACTTGTTTCATTTCCCGTGAGTTTGAAAACTTTCTTGAGGACAATAACATCCAACATATAAAAATTGCGACTTCAACCCCTCAAGCTAACGGGCAAGTTGAAAGGGTTAATCGTGTTCTCACGGCCATGTTAGCTAAAGAATGTGATGAAAACACGACAATTAATTGGGATAAGCAACTGATAAAAGTTGAATTCGCTATAAATAACACAGTGAATCGAAGCACAGGTTTTTCTCCTAGTACATTATTGTTTGGTGTGAACCAGAAGGGAAAAGTTTATGACAAAGCATCTGAATATATTCAAAGTCAAATAGGCATGAATGAAGTAGATCTTTTGAGTATAAGAGAACAAGCAGAAAGTAATATAAATAAAGTTCAAAATTACAATAAGTCGCATTACGATAGATTTCATAAAAAGCCACATGTATATAAAATTGGCGACTACGTTATGTTAAAGAACAATGCCGCGTTGTTGGGCGTTAATAAAAAACTATTTTCGAAATTTCGTGGTCCGTACGAAGTGGAAAAGGTCTTGGATCACGATAGATACGTGGTAAAAGACCTTGATGGTATGCAACTTACTCGAATACCTTACCGCGGGATATGTTCACCAGCAAACATGAAGCCATTTTATATTGGCACAGATGATGAGTTATCAGTTTGATAATGATTAAAAGAAAAAAATTCTTAATTATAGATTGCTGCAAGAAAAAGGGAAAGAGAAATAGTTTAAAGTTAAATTCATGCTACTATATTTACTATGTAAAATTAATTGAATAAAATTGAAATAATTGTTTATTAGATGATTTAAAAAAAAAAAAAAAAAATCAAGTGTATGTATGTGAAATATTATTTATGTTTTATGTGAATACATGCATAAAATTATAAATAAAGGAATAAAACTTTAATTGTAAAATATCTTAAAGTCGTGATTATTTAATTTTAAATAAAGTGTTCCAGCACTTTCAAGTTTTTTCGTTTTAAAATGCATCTTTAAAAGGTATTGCGGCGCGTGACAGTGCAGTCATATAACTTCTTTCAAAATTGAATTTTATGCATGTACAGTTTTTGTGTAGTTTTTATTATTGTACTTAAATAATATGGTTAAACAATGCATTGTAAAAGAGATTCTTATCCGAAAATTTACATAATGATGAGCATTTGTTAAGATAAAATTAGAGAGATAGTATATATATATATATGTATTTTAAAAAAAAAGTGAAATTTTGTAATCAATGATAATGATGTTAATCGAGGCGATTAAAATGTCAGAATGGCCGAACTGTAGGTGTACCAATTTATATGTAGAAGACTGTAATGTTGTAGGTGTACCAATTTATATGTAGAAGACTGTAATGTAATTGAATTAAAGTTGATAAAATATAACCAGTATTGATAAAAAGATTAACAGTTAAAATAATGAAAAAAAGAATAATTATCAGTAGTAGTATGTCAGGCAAGCGGTTTGAAACCTAAAAAATAAAATACAAGTTAAATTTAGAAATGTGGTACATCTTAGTAAAAAATTATGTAAAGATTAAAGACATATAATAAAATTATTTTTTGTACTGTGAAATTTTGTCTATTTTATTTTAAAATAAAAATTATTAAGCTACAAGTCTTTGGTCAAAAAAGATGTAAAAAAGAATAAAGTCCGTTGGCGACATACCTACTCGAAGAAATTAGACCAAATTGACATATTGATAAAAATTCTAAATTTCTTCGAAGTTTCAAGCCGTAAATTCAAATGATTTTTATTAATTAGTTTCATAAGTAATAAATTGACATTTCATTCACTAGTTTAGAAAAATTGCAATTTTATAGATTTTAAACTGAACTTACAAAATTGTTGGCGACATATAATATCCTTCAAAATCAATATGAATTTTTATTACGAATTTTCGACTTTTCAAAAAATAAAACGATGAATATTATTATTTTATAATTAAAATAAATATTTTGAAATATCTGTTTTGTTTTTTTCTTAGATTCGGAAAAAAATGATATATAGGTTGACCTTTTATTAGAATTAGCCATATATGTATGTACATGAAACGATTTAGGAAGTATTTATTTATACGATTACTTAAGAATTTATTATATTTACGTACTTTTGAGTTCAGGTGTTTAACGAAGATGTTCAAAATGATGATGATGATAATGATAATTTTGATGATAACGATGAACAAACAAAATGATTGAATAACTTTATTCATCATAACATGTATTATACTAGTACCTACATAGTACATACCTACGTCTACGACGTACATGTATGTATTTATTTTTCTTGTATAAAACAAAAAATTGTAATAAATAATAAAAAATGTCTTCAAGAAAAATAAATAATAAAATATATTCAACCATTTACGAGTATAAGGATGCATACATAACATAAATATATCATCGTCAAAGGTGTTTTCATTCTAAAATATAATAACACATGAAATATACATACTCGTATGTACTCATTATATACTTCTTTACTTCTTATTAGTATTATAATTTACTATTTCTCCAGGAAAAATTTATAAAATTCCTGACAATACTGAGGATTTAATAAATTCAAGCAAAAATACCTACGTAATGTAACATACGAGAAAAATATTTTTATCAAAATGATTGACAGAAATTAATTTTTTGTATTTGGGCTGGTATTCACCAAGATAGATTAACCGTCGGATATACTTATTTTAACCGGATACAATTAAATTTGTCTTCGAATTTCGTCAAACATGTTCAAACATGTCAGCTGATTGTATTTTTATATTACAAAATAAAAAAAAGGTTATGGATATGATGATTATAATATGTGAGTGCTGTGCTGTTGCTGTTAATAACAAGGTTATGTTCGAAGTTTGAAAGATATTGATAATACCACTACGAGGTTGTCTTAAAAATATCCGAGAAGTGTTCTATCCAAGTTCATGAATATACTTTATCTCAGATAAAAGGTAATTTATGTTGGTGAATACCAGCCTTATAATAGACGCAGTGTAAGTATGTAATTAGAAGCAAATAACGCACTTTAAATGCATGTGTGGGATATAAAATACAAAAATATACATTAATTTATTGATCAATTTCCATAGATAATACGAATATTTTAATTTCTAATCGTCTATACCACGATATTCTGCCACAACTCGTTCAAATCTCAAAATTGTGTTTACTCATCTTCAAATGGAACTGACAGGTACGCTAACGCCAAAAAAAAATCTAGTCAAAATACCATGTTGGATAATCACATTGGAGACGAATCATATTGGCTAACGCCAGAAAAATCGTAGATTGATATAAAAGGTATGCCAATGCCAATTAATAGTTGAATATAAAGGCCTTTGTGTATTAGGACACTTTCACGGAGTGAAAACGACTTGCTAAAATTAAGAAATTTATTATTTTGTATTTAATAGCGGTCGGATACTTAGTTCATTATGGTAACTGGAACTGCCTAAAAATTATTCTCTCAGTTTTATCAATCAGCAATCAGTTACAATGAAGAGCAAATTGTGTTGGGTAAGACTCGTATGAAAAATTGGTGGATAAAGTACGGCTTAAAGAGCTTGGAGGAATGAACCAGTTAAAAAATAATTATAATTCTATATAATGATAATTATATTATTTTAATCTTCACTATACCAAATCTATATCCAGACTAGCTCTACTCTTAAATTTAATTTACTATACATCATTCCATTACCATCATGACATTATTCTTTCTCTCATTCAGTTATATCATATTGACAAAGTTAGACTAAATGTCATTGCATAATTGCGGCGACAACAAAGTTCGATGATGAGAAGTTCCAATTAATTACAATATACGCTGTAGATGTCGCTGCAATGGTGCGATGCCAGTAAAACTAATTATGCGAGAGTAGATTGAATAGTTCTCTGTTCAACATTTAACACTTGGTTTATTCAAATTCAAGTTTAACTGTAAAAAAAAATGAAAAATATATACAGAGAGTGCGTACGATATGTTATGTATCCCTCTCGCGGGCACATTGAAATTGGATAGGGTTCATAGAATCACACCTTTCAGCATTCAGTTGAATATAGTATTATTAATTTTTTTTCTGTCGGCACATACCGTTATGTCCCTTTACGAGAAAAAAAATCTTCTGTTTGGACGCAACGTCAATAACCGACGTGAATCCACTATACATTTTTATCGTCTACTTCTTCCAATAATTTTCTTATATTTTCTTCCATACGCTCTTAATTACCCATTGTGCCACTCTGTTCAAAATATTCAATAGTTATGTGGTAAAAAAATTGAAATCAAGCCCATAATTCTTCGATACTTAGAGAAAGTTTCGAAAATCACACAAACTTTGTATTACTTCTCACTCTCACAGAACGCTCAGACCGTAAATAATGCCGTTTCCAAATTCAGTGCAGTGACTTTAACTTCAACATTGATTTAAATGATATGTACTAGAACTTCTACATTCAATGCAGGAGACTTGACAGCTACTTTTACATGTTAAGCATGCTGTGAAGTCGAAAATAGAAGTCCAAGTTGAAGTCACTGCATTGAATGTAGAAGCGGCATAATGTACAAATAATAGCAAAACTGTCGACATATGCCGTTGTGTGATTTTGGAATGCATCATGTTTGCATTGAGATTAAACAACATGTCTAAATATGATTAAAAATTGAAAAACAGTCGTCTGCTGGGACGCAAATAGAAGTGTTACATTATACTTATATGTACTTCGTTTAAGCGGTATCTGCATAACTGTCCCACACAATGAGTTTTTATACAGCGGTATATGCCTCCTATACACGTCAGGAACTTTGTCGGTAAATGCCGAATGCCGATGCGTCGCAAAACCGGTATACAATATGCAATTTATTCATTTATTTTAAATTTATTTCCATTTCCTTTTCATGTATAAGCATATAATAGGTATAAACATAGATAATTTTGTTTCTGCTTTAAATTTACATATTTCGTTCCTTAATTTTTTTTTTTTCTTTATACTTTAATATTTAATTTTCCTTCGTAGAGATTATAAGATTATATTATGGAAAAATTCAATTTTTTTAAAAGTTAAATTTATCTCTAATGGGAATTTAATTTTATTTAAAAAATAAAAAAAATTTCTTTCATATTCATATATAATATACTTATGTATATGTATGTACGCTTCTAGTTTTGGTTGTTTAAAATATGTGTGAATACATAAATCGAGAAATGAATAAAATAATGTTGATTGGTAGGTATAAAACTTGTGTATGTGTATTTTTTTTTCAAATTTTTATGTCTTTGAAAACTTTTTATCATTATTTTCATTATAGTTGCTGATTTCTATATAACACAGTTTTTCGAGTTTAAAGGGAGGTCTCATAGAATATTTATTTAATGCCTTTAAAAGTGCTTTATTTGATTAAATTTTCAAAAACGCAATTAATTTTCTTAATAATTTTGAATCATTTCTGAGAAACTCTTCAATGTAAAAAATTTTTAAAAATCCCATACATCCTCTCCATAGTAGCGGAGAAACATAATTTTTTGTACAAATTTTTTTTTGTTCAACAATCTGTTTCAATTTTAATTTAAAGTGCTTCCCGTCTTCGAGAACAATGCTTCGTTTAAAACTAATGTTGCTGTTGTTGTCGATATTCGTTTTATCTCACAAAATATTGAGTACCTACTTAGTATTTCCAAATTGTTGAATCCAATCAACATACATGGACTGAAATTCCGAATCGCTGACGTGCTTTCAAATAGTAATTATCGGTACGCTGACAACGAAAATGATGTTCTTTTTTGGCGATAGCGACATCTAGTGGCCGAAAAATGCAACTAATTTTTTTTTGAAAAATCATATTTTTACAATTTTTTCTGTAACGGTAAATCGTGAAAACATGTTTCTTTGACCAAAAGATTTTTGCCAATTTCTCACAAAGGAGTTAGTCCAGTCAAATAAGCAAAAAAAAATGGATCAAATGAGAGATATTAAGCTGGAAACTTGCATAAACCTTCATTTTGACATTCTAAAAGTTGTGTCTAAGGTCTCATAAAATCTCGTGTCTGCGTCGTGAGTTATTGAATGTCAAAGTCACAAAGGTCACAGGTTTTTCATGATTATCTCGGTTTCCACAACTCCAATGACGTTAACACCTATTGTATCGAAAAAAAAAAAGTCCAATTCTAAAAGCTAATGCCAGCGGTTCAGAACTTCAGCCCAGTATTGTATTTGCCCAATTCCAAACCAATGGAAAAAGAACAGAAAGTTTTTAAAAAACATTTTGATTTCAAAATTATTTTTATTCAAATTAGAAAATTTTTTATTTGTTAGAATTTCTCCCTGAATACAGAAAGAACAAAAAATGTATTTCGACATAGAATATTTCGACGTAGAATCTTCGTATTCATCATAAATTTATATATTTCCCCATATACATACATACATATGTATGTATAGTAATATAACTTTTAATTATATTTAATAATCATCATCATCATTGTATTATTTTTAATGTTATATCCGCATAGTTCCATATCATTATAATCCTATAATCATTTTCATTCTCAAAGTAATCTAATTAAAAAGAGATTTCACTTTCTTCCTGTCGACAAATAAATACGTACCGTACATACATCATGCAACTCTATAACTTCAAAAAATTTTAAAAGTAGAATATTTAATTTTGTGTATACAACTATACTGCTATTGCCACTTTCACAAATACTTTTTTAAGGTCATTAAAGGTGTTTCAACCTACATACACGTATACCCCAACATTACTTACGTAATAGAAATTTGCGTTTTGCGCATGAATTTCACCTTCTTTTTATCTTGACATTGTCTGTTTTATGATTTTTTTATTTTATATTTTTTCTACTTCCTGTGATATCTTATTAAATGAATAATGAAGTAATCAAGTTAATTTTACGTGACCTATTTATGAAAAATATTTTATTTACTCAATTCTTCTATATACAATATACGAGTATTTTTACACATAAGTATACATATATATATATATTATTATAAAGAAGAAATTAAATTGCATGTTTGTATGAATAACGTACTAAAATATGTATGTATCTTCATGTAAGTAGAATGAATTTATTTTAAAACTCTTTCAAATCGAGATAATGTAATATGTATGTATGTACATATACATATAATGTTTGTATACAAACGTATTAGTAGTCAACTGAATAATTTGTGCATAGGTAGAATAGGTCAGGAAAAAGAAAAACCAAATAAAAAAATAATTTTTTAAAAAATACTATATATTTGTTCTACTTATGTAATTAATTATACTGATTACATAATAGCGTATGTACGAGGAATGAAGGGACTAACAAAAATCCGTAGATACTTCAGTAGATGCAAAATTATTGTTTTTGAAAAAATATTAAACGGAAGAAATACAGGTGAATGGGGCAGGTATTACCTTCATCATGACAATTAATAAGTATTATTACCGTCCATAGATATATTGAAAAATGGAGCCTTAAACCCCGCCGGACACAGTGGGTGTATACGGCAGTGATACGCCCTATTCTTGCATACGGCTCTACAGTTTGGTAGTCGGCACTAAACAAGAGGTATAACCAGGACAGAGTGAACAGAGTACAGATCAAAGTAGGATTGGAAGTGACGGAGGCCATTAGCACATCCCCGCTCTCAAAGTTCTTTTGCCTGCCAAATAATGCAAGTGTCTTTCAGGCGGAAATACTCGCGATTCTAAGGCAAGCGAGTTCTGAATGGTATGATATCGGTAACAAAACAAAAAACTGTCATTATATATACCGATAGCCATGCCACAATTAGAGCCTTGAAAATGGTGTCTTTTAAGTCAAAGATAACAGAATGGTTTAGTAAAGCACTAGATAGACTAGCGAGAAAGTCTCAAGTTACCCTCATATGGTCCTCTTATGGTAACGAGCAGGCCGACTCATTAGCGAAACAGGGCTGATCTCTCAACCTTTCACTGGCAGAATCTATAAATATGCATGTAAGCAGTGTAAAGCGAGACAACTGGCTTCACTACTTATCGGAGGCAAATAATAATTGGAAGAAGTTATTCACCTGTTCTGTATCAAGAACAACTTGGCGTGAATTTAACAAGAAAAGAACCTTATCGCTTATTGGTAGAAACCGACGAGATGTCGCTAGTGAGGTCACTAGCGGGCGAAATAGCACTCAGTCAGGCTGAGTGTACCGTTTAACACACGCTGCAAAAACTACAAGGATAATTCAGAAAAAGAAACTCTGTAACATTATCTTTACATGTGTCCGGCATTAGCTAAAACCAGACAAAGGGCTTTTGGTAAACATCACTTCGACGACCTCACCAAGGTGGCTAGTCTTGAACCTTAAACAACCGCCATCCACGAGGAAGCTTTTGTGGTAACAAAACGGCATGCAAAGTTATAATTGAACCAGAAACTGTAACAAACTGCCACTGCAGTCAACTAACCGTCCATAGATCACAAAAGGCATCCGATTTCTGATCTGTCACCCTGTGACTTCTGGTTATTCCCGAAAATTAAGGAGAGATTACGTGGAAGAACATGTGAGGATGAAATGAAAATGATAAATAGAAGAATAACTTATCATGCTTAAAAACAAAAATTTTGTACATTGTTTGATGAAAATGCATACCTTCATCATCTTATGTAACATAAATTTGTAAATATTATTTTAATAAATTGACAATAATGATTTCTGATTTGTTTCGTTTCGCTTATAGTATTAAAGCTGTAAAGATAATTTGAAAAAAAAAACTTTCTTTCATGATCAGAATCTAGATGATTTCGGAAAATCGATCAATTTATGCACTGTTAGCTTGATTTATTATCTATGAACAGCAAAATGTCTATAATTTAGGGCTAAAATAATTAACACGTGCCAACACGCACACACACACACCACACGGAAACTCTGTACAAATTTAGTCTGTCCACAGTTACGGTACGGATATTATCATTACTACACCTATCTATCAATCAACTCTTCGATTGATAAGTAAATTTATCAAATCCTTTTATAACAAAAATATGAAACAGCAAAATTTTGAATGAATTTTTATAATGAAACATTTATCAATATAAAGTGTATTGTAAACATCATCAATTATAAATCAATTGTACTTGTTATTGTATATCCATCCTTATGATGGATGACATAATTTATGTATGAAGATATGAGTATGAATATAGAATAAACAAATGGAACGAATTTATTTTATTTTTAAGATGGAAAATTAAACCGAATTAATTATGAGAATTTTAATTAATATTTACTTATTTAAGATTTAAATTAAAAGGATTCAGATATTACGTATCTACATAATTCATTTCGAATTGTAATGAAAAGTAAACGTTTGAAATTGAATTAAATTTTTTGACAGTGAATAATTGTTGAATATAAAATTTTATTCATCAGAAAATTTCTATGAAATATTTTTGAATCGTGTCATTTAAAAATTTTGGAAATCATATACAAAAAAAGATTTATAACAAAATAACACCAAACAAAACAAACATATACGCACATATAATGGGTGTCCTAAAATTTACGAAAGGTTTGAATTAAATAGAAAACACAGATTTCAATCTTTAGATTGTTATTTTTTCATTGAATCATGCATAGGATAGGGTTATTTATGGAATCTAACAAATGGCCTCCACGGTTTTGCTGGCACATACACACTTTTTTGTCGAAATTTTTCATGACATTTCTGCATAATTGTGGCTGAACTTCGTTGATTCAGCTTTTAATTTTCTCTTGTAATGCACGGGTGGTTGTGGGCTTGTTGACATAGACCTTTGACTTCAAATAACCCCATAAGAAGAAATCTAGGTGCTAAATCACACGATCTAGGGAGCCAATTCTGATCACCGAAACGAGAGAGTAAATTGTCCACGATACCGAATTGATGTTCCTGGGTTTTCACCAACATTTTCATGCACTGCTTTGATATAGACATTTGAACGGCTTGTTTTTGGACGACCGGTGTGCTTAGCGTCTCCAACTGGTTCAGTCTTCCTGAATTTTTCAATTAATCTTTTCACAGTTGACGAGGTTAAAACATTATTTTGATCATATTTTGTATAAAATTTTCGAGCTGCGGCCGACAAACTTTCATTTTTTTTTTTTTTTGAAATATTGCTCAATAATGAAAACCCGTTGTTGTAACGTACAATGCTCAATTTTTACTAACCCTAAGCTCTGAGCTGTCAAATTGTTCTTTTTTCATGGTTAACAACAATTTACTTAAAAAATGATGGCAAATTCATATCTTGCGTTAATTTTGGGACACTCATTACAACTTACCAGCGATATTTTTTAATGAATTATGAATCACTTTCTCATTATTCGTATGTATATAAATTAAAAGTGCTCGCATATTTCCTATTTTATACTGGTAAAACTTCAGGTTCAAATACACATCACAACATGCTGTTTACCTATTCCTGATCGCATGGTTAATGTCCTTGAAGTATGCAAATGAAAAACCTTATAAAAATTTACATAATTAATTAATTCATGTACCCATACCGTGTATATGTATATAATATAAAAGGTACAACGTACAAGGCTTGTACATACAAGTTTATATAATTATCAAATTGATAGAGAACACTTTTGAATCTTATATATATCAGAACACGTAACGATTTCATTTGAATCAGAATATAATTTGTAATTTTGTTGAAAATTCAAAATTTTAATAGTTACTATATATATACTCGTATACATTACATACGAGTTGTGTATAAAAAGCAAAACATGCCTGCTCATAATATTAATTTTCATGTCTTTAAAACATAATGTATTTTACATACAATAAATACCTATACAATATAGGTACGAAATATGGAAATATGTACATAGGTACCTTACATCCTTACATAATAATAATGTCTTTCATAATATGTATGGGCTGATATTACATCAAATAAAAAAAAACATCACACTTTTGATGACAACAACCAATAGAAGACAAAAACAATTCTAGTTTAATAACATTTTACTTACGTGGGAACTGGGAACATATGTATGAAATTTATCTATACAAAAATTCTGTTCATTATCAAAATGCTATATCAATATAACATGTACCTACTATACACATTATAGATTCATATACTCGTAAGTATTCAAGAAAATGCACAAAATGTAGAGAACAAAATTTCCTATACAATTATAAATACTACCTATATCGTGTACAAATAACAAAAATTTCAATCGACATTATTAGTTTAAAAAAAAAATGATTAAATTCAAGATATTTTTCATAATATAGTTAATTTAAAGTAAAATAAGACCATTCAGTTGAAGGAAGAAGGAAGAAGAAATAATAGATATGAATTACCTAATAATAAAATTTAAAAAATTAATGATGATTTTCATTTTCACTCAATGAAAATCATTTATCATTTTCCCCTACAGCAATTATTTCTAAACATTGTTTCATCTATACATATCTGTCTATGTATATGAATAAAAATACAAATGTTCGTTTGTTAGTAATGCCACTTCTACATTCAATGCAGTGCCATCAACTTGGACTCCGGCTTTCGCATTCACAGCATAGTATACCTAAAACTGCTAAAACGTAACATGTAAAAGTAGCTGTGAAGTCTACTGCATTGAATATTGAATGTAGAAGTTCTAATACATATCCATTAAATCAAAGTCGAAGTTGAAGTCACTGCATTGAATGTGAAATCGGCTTAATCTCAAATCTGTGAAAGTTCTTTCTTTACCGATTGCTTTGGAATTTTGTTACAATGGGTGCGTTCAGTTCCACGAAGCGATGTAAAAATTTTTAATCGCTGCAATAATTTCTCTTACTGAACGACTTCGCTGCATAGTCGCTACTTTAGTCGGAAATATAAGGTGTATAATTTTTTATTATGAGAGTGATGAAATTACTTTTCATTTTGATGGTTTTAAAATGCTAATAATTCCAAGTTTCTCAGGAATTTAGGCAGCAAAAAATAAAAAAAAAATGTTCATTGCATTAATATCAACTTACTTACTTACTATCAACTGTTCACAGCGGATTACGCTGTACACAGTTCATTAAATTGTATATAGCGATTATCTAAACATCGCTGCATTTTCATCGCTGACTTGCATCGCTGCAATGAACTGAACACACCTAATGTTGCAATTGATTACGGAAAACTTTATATGTTTGGTTTGGGGGGTCGATGGCTATAAAGATGTGAAAGATACAGGGATTTAGAGTAGTAGTAAAATAAGTCTGTTATGAATTGTAGTGATTTAAGGCTGGTATATCATTGGTAATATTTCTTGAAAAATAGTTATCTAAAGGCTAGTATAGAAATTAGTGATAAACAGAGGCTCGATGGCATTGGTATAAATTTTAAAATTTCGTTCTTAAATTATTTTTCATTTTTCAGTACAGTTGCCTATTTAATTGAGCTGTTTCGACTAATAAGATTTCATTTTAATTTCATTTTAATTTAATTATTTCATGCAAAATTGTTTTTGATTTTTTCAATATTATTTTAAAACATTTCCAAACTATTTTGTTTTTGTGTTTTAGCAAAGAAAATACTATCGTTTAAGTATTGTTTAGTTGTTTGACATTATTTTCTAATAAATTTATTACTTTTTCTTTTTAATTGCAATTTATCTTTTTTTCAGGTCATCGTACTCGCAGCAAAAAAGCAGTGCGATGAGTAATTTCAAACGAACATCGACGAGCTAGAGAAGAATAAAAACAATGGTTAAAATACTCGTACGTGCCGAGGAAGTAGCGAAGCGCCGTGCAGCTAAACTTGAGGATACACAGCTGAAATTACGTCGATCGCACTATGCAGTTTCATAAATGCTTCGTTCTCAGGTTGAGAGTGACTGAAAGATATCAAAGTGAAACAGCATATTAATGTCAAACATTACTCCGTGCTAAGTAATTACGTGATTTCAATCACCTTGCATTCCTGTACAATTCAGCTTATGATTGTAATTTATGCCGTCATATTCACATGGCTCTATGACTAGAGTGTGTTCTTAGCCTTACTGCAAAGCTCTAAAATTTAATGAAGAAACTAAAGGAATATGTTTTGCAGTGAGCACTCAAAAACAACTCATGCTTCCAAATGATATATCTCGGGAAGAAATAGTTAAAATTGATCTGACAATTAAAGATAATTTTATTATATTGTATTTTAAAATTTTAAGTAAGTTAAGCGCAATAGAAAATTAAACTATCGAGAAAAACATTACAAGAAAATATGTCTTGAACAATTTTGTACTTATAAAAATTTATAAGTAATTTTTATCCTTCATGATGATGTCCATTCAAAATTCTGTTTTATTTTATTAAATTACTGCGACTCCATTCAAAGTATGTCAAAAAAGGAACTGAAAAAGTAAACAAATATGACATTATTATGATAAATAAGGACGAAAAATGATCTGAGGCTCAAAACAAAATTCTATTGATGTACTGTACTTAGTAGTGTAGGTTACGAAATTACTGTAGTTGCAGATACACTACACATCAGCTCAAAAGAATGAGGGAAAGCATTTGAAAGAATTATTACGATTGCGATACAGAAGCCATAGGATGGAATTTTAAATTTTAGATGTCGATCGCAATCGGTTTAGCTTGGCCCTATCAATTTTACTGTTTGATATTTTGAATTTGACTTGCGAAAGACATTTTATCGTTTCTTAATAATAATTTTATAAAACGGAATACATCTGTGTGTACGTACGCTTACAAAACTTTATGCTTAAGAATAAAAATGAAGAAATGATCCAATTATAAACGAAAAAAAATTATAATATATAAATAATTATATACCATTAAATAGTCACAAATCAAATTTGTGTGTACATTATATGTACATATAATATCAGCAAGTATCCTTAGAGTTTTATTATGTATCTAAGTTTAATAATAATGTATCTAATAATAATTTAATTTTTCTTGTTACAGTATTAGATAAGTATAATCTCAACTCAACTTAAAGTTAAACACAAAAAAAAAATATTGAAGAAAATAAAAAGTATTTTTTGACATACTGAAGTTCTTTTCCTGTTCTCTGAATTTTCTATTTCAAACGATAAAAAAAATTTTATTTACAAATACATGAGTATATTTCAATATTTCCTTCCCTTCATTTCTTTATTTTTGTGTTATTTTTTCATTTATTTATTACTTCATTTTTTACAATATTTAATTTTATTGATTTTCAATTTTTACAACCTCATTATTATGATGATGATGATGATGAAAAATTCGCGAATATGGTATACGCATTCATTACGAATATGTATTACGGCATAAAATATCTATGTAATCATTTTATTTTTTTTTTCTTTTTTCTTCTCCTTCTTTTTGTCATTTATAAATATACCTAATAATATATAATGAGGGTATTCATTTCAAATCGTAAATTTACGTTACGCGTAATTTTACGACTTCTTAAGATTAGGATTCGAGATATCTGCTGTCTTGTGCACCACATATCTCCGAAGTTACTTAACCAATTTCAATGAAATTTGAAACATAGATACTATGATAGGAATCGTGGTGCTTCATGGAGCATTTTTTATTAAAAATGACCTTGTTTCCTTTTTACAGGGTGTCAAATTTGTCAAAATTGCGATTTCTCTGCTTCCAAATGCACCTAGTACAGTAACACTGATTGACCAATTTCTTTGAGATTTTGAATATAGGTAGTCTGAAGGATATTGTGATCCTTGAATGGAGCACATTTTTGATTTTAAGTCCTGAAATTTAAGTTATAAATCTTAAAAAAGGAGAGGGTTTTTTTTTTTGAAAAATCGTTCAACTTTGACTTCTAATTTCATACATTAAATCTTCATATTTCTATATGACTTTGGTGTCAAAATAAAATTTGGACTTTTCTGAAGTGTTTACAAAAAAAAAGTATAAAAATCTTTGTTATAATTCCATTTTTATTAACAAAACAAAATTATGTTGTTTTTCATCAAAATATTCAAAAATCCATTTTTATTAGCAGCTAAAAATTATATGCAAAAGCATTTTTTAAAACTTTTGTATGTAAAACCGTTGTTGTTGTTTTCAAAATTATTCAAAGTCAAATCGTACTCTTAAGTCATAATGACGTGAAAGCACTTTGTAAAACACTGATCGTAATTGTAACTTAATTCTTCACAAATTCTTTTTCACGATTATTTATTCACCAGCATAGAAAAAGTGAAAATTCAAAAATTATAAATTTTTTTTTATTCAAAAAGCATTTTTCGATAACAACAAATTCAATTTTCAAATTCCACCTACTAAAAATGGCTGTCAAACTTTTGTTTATACACAAAATTTATTCAAGAAGTTCGGTGGATACCCGACTTAAAACTAAAACGTCTAGTTCAATTACGCAAAGCTCGTAATTCTCAAAACAATTAAAATTGGAAAATGTTACAAAATTTCCGAATTATACGATAAATTACGCTAATTACCCGAATTTTGAGACTTATGAGATTTGAAATGAATAGATAGATACCCTAAATATTATTTTTGGAACGTATAAATTTTTCTTCAATATGAAAATTTCTTATTGTCATCATATTTTATGATACCTCCATAATTTAAATTTCAAATTTCCCTTTTGCTTTATTTTATGGATAAACAGTACTAAATAACATGAAAATAAAAAAAAAATAACAAATACAAAAAAAATATAATATACATACTTATGTACGTGCGACGAAAGCAAGGAAAGATAAACAACTAATCTGCTCGATAAATTGACAATTTTATGACAGACAACCTACTGTTGGTAGGCCAAAATAAAAAAAAAATAAAAATGTTATGTATATTACAAAGTAGTTTTACCTAATTTCCTATATTTTTCTTTATTCTTTATACTCAATATTTTATATTTGATTCCTATAATATTTTATCAAATATCAAATCGATTTTATGGATCATTTATATGTAAGTATGTATTGGGTCATCCCATAAGTAATGCGGGTTTTTCCATAAAATCATGTTCAGTTACAAATAACTAAGTATTTGACAGTGTTTTTTCGTCAATATCTATAAATAGTGAAGGATTATTTAGTACTATATAGTGAACTAGAGGAACAAATTTTACAGTGTCAAAATGGAAGTGACCAAAGAGCATTTTCGGGATATTATGCTCTAAAAATTACAAAAAGGCAACAACGCAACAAGAGCGGCTAAAAACATTTGTGACGTGTATGGTCAGTCTACCATAAGTAAAGTCCACCAAGCGCAAAGATGTTTTCAGAAATTTTGGTTAGGTAATTTTAGCCTCATAAATGCGCCATGATCTGAGAGATCATTTGGGTTTGATGAAGACTTACTTCGGCCGCAAAAATTGAGCAAAATCCAAACGTCACTGTTGAGGCATTAGCGGAGACGCTCAGATCCACCCACTCCACCATCCACCGCCACTTAAAAAATATTGGAAATATCTCTAAGTACTGGCAGTGGGTACCACATAAATTTTCAGCCGCCAATCTTCAAGCACGAGTCTTAACGTGCATTAGTCTTTTATCAAGACTAAAATATGAACCATTTTTTACAGTAGATGAAAAATTAATTCTTTACTGGATAGACTATCACCTATTTCGAAGTCTGCAGAATCATCTAGACAGGAAAGTGCTACCTTCAACAGACGAGGTTGGAGACTACCTTAATAGTTTTTTTCAGTCAATGCCGAAAAGTTTTTATGCAAGTGGAATACGAAAATTGGAGAAAATATGGAAAAGTGTTTTTTTTTTTACTTTTAAACTCCTTGTAAAAAACTCGCATTACTTATGGGATGACCCAATATTTACGATTTACATATTAAAAATAGTATTAGAAATAAATTACGCATAAATATCGAAAATATGAAAGAATAGAGTAAAGCAAAATTAAAGAAATTTATGTTTATGTATACGCATATTTATAAATCAACGATTTCTATTCGATTTAATATAAAATGTATAGATAATCGATACATCAAAATGATGTACTAGCACCACAAGATAATTAAATATACTTGATTATCTTGAGCTATCACTTTACAAAATAAAACAAAAGGAGAATTTATGAGATCATATACTTACATAAATACACACTTCATTCCATCATAATTTATTTGTATATTTTAAATTTTAATTACATTTTATAATTTCAAAGCATTTCTCAAATGATTGCATTTAATTACCTATTACTATATGAATGGTACGTGTTACGTTTTACCTTAATATGTATCTCATATAACACACTCCATATTCAATATAATATGGATAAATGGATGATGAAAATCCAATCGTTTTATTTATTTATATGCATTTATTAGAACTACGTGTAGTGCGGTCCATATATTCTTAGCTTGATATATAAAAACTGGTTTACCTTTAAAACTGTTACACGTGTGAGTTAGAGGAGAATCTTAACGGGTAATATGCAAATTTGTAGTCTTCAGCAGTTATCAGTTTAATTTTGACAGGCTTAGAAAGAAGGTGAAGATGAATGAATTTTCAAAATGTCGTATATTGAGTACTGCGCGGTTATAAAATATTTAACTAAAGAAGAATTATGGTGTATGGGGACTCTTCTCCATCATTTACCACCATAAAAACCTTGTCGAAGCTGGTTCACTGGGGACGAGAATCACTAGAATATGATCCTCGTGTTGGAGCTCCTGTAATGGTGATGGCTACATTTTTTTGGGAGTGTGAAGAAATGTTGTTAGTTGATTTCAAGGAAAGAAATACAGCCATCAAGGCGAGTTATTACTCCGATTTATTGCGGCAACTGTGACAGAAAATCGTTGAAAAACGAAGAAGGAAGATCACTAGAGGGATCCGCTTGTTAACGATAATGCCCCAGTTCATACGGCTGCAATTTCTAAGGCTACAATACGAGAATATGACTTCATTGAGCTCGACCATTCCCCCTACAGTCCAGATTTAGCCCCCAGCGACTATTTCCTATTTTCAAAATTGAAGTCAGATAACTGATCCAAATACTTTTTTTAGAATACTGCTTTTCAAAAATTCCGAGATATATTGTGACAGCCCCTTTATTATTGAGTTGCAGATTTGTAACTTGCTTGCTCTAGTACCTACATAATTGCAATTAACATTAAAAATGTCATTAAAAATATCGTGGTAAAAACATATACCATGAAATTTCAATATTGAATATCAATGAGTAGGTTAGAAAATTTTAGGAAATAAATAATACGAAAGGAATATACATATATTGTATTTACTTTAGTAGAAAATTTCAGAAAAAATTCTGATATTGTTCACAATAATTCTAATTAGCCTACGATACGGGTTGTTAGCATATAAAAGTATCTATCGAATTTATGCAATCTGTAATATACTCGTATATGTCTATCAAATATCCTTTTGCATAGCATGCATTTTTGGTTCTATAATAACAATATCTTTTTGATTTTATTATAATAAAAAGGTAAACTGAAACAAAACAAAAATAATCAAAATTCTATCAATTTCTGATAGTGGAAAACTGTTTAAAATTTTAATTAAAATCCTCTAAAATTCATATAACAGAGGATATAGCTTCAAACATTACATTTGATAGATGCACATGCACCATACTCCATACCAAATAATGAACACATATACGTGCATATAAATAGGATTTATATTATTAGTGGATTCAATGTATACAAAAAAGAGGCAATTTGAGAAAGTCCTCAGAAACAGCTCCAATTTTGATGATTTTGTTTTTTAATTTTTGTTTTTTTTATACTATTTAAAATCAAAAACCTTTCACTGGGGGAAAATAAATATTTGCATTTTTTTACAATATTTATGCAACTTGTACAGGGTGTCCTTCCTCGAATGGTCAATTCTAAAACAGTAGATAGGTCTCATCGAGACAAACAAAAAAATTATACTACAGAGGGGAGGTAATCTCAACCGTTCAGCTGTTAGGGGGCGATAAAGATTTTTCGCACTTATTCTACGAAACACCCTATAGCAACTACGGTGTACTAGCTAAAAGAAAGTAGTCTAAGAGAAATCTGTTGGAAACTACTTCCTTTCTCTAATGACATGTTACATGCTCCCCTACGCCCTTTCTTCCAATAGTTATTGTGTTTCAAATTTAGTGATTTTTTTAGTGATTTTTATTCAGAGAAATAGCCACCTTATTCAGAGAAACATAGGCTATATAATCACAGCGCCATCTGAATTCTAGTTACAAAATCGGAATGCCCAAGACACCTACTTCATTTTTGCTCTGTGTAGTGATGCCGCTTCTACATTCAATGCAGTGACTTCAACTTTGACTTTCGAATTTCGACTTCACAGCATGCTTAACATGTAAAAGTAGCTGTCAATATAAAAGAATCGGAATAAAAGTCGTGTAAAATAGTGATTTAAAACAAAAATCATCAAAATCGGAGCTGTTTTTGAGGACTTCCTGGAAAAAAACCTTTATGGACTCCACTATATACATAAATAAAAAAAACAAGAAAAATAATTCTTGACGTACCTATGTAAAACATGATAATTACCCTCTGAACTAAAAATTGTAAATTATTTTGTTTGCATACATACAAAGCTAATCACATTTGTCGTACGTTACGGCAAAAATAAAATACAAAAATATACTCTTGTGTAAAAAATGATCAAATCAGATCTATGAATTTTTAATTAAAAATATAAACATACGGTATAAAATAAAATGTCAATCAACAATAATTTTAGTCAGTCTGTTGATTCCTATCATCAACCGAAAATATAAAAAAAATATTAGGAAATAAATTAAAAGAGAACTAATCCGTTTCAAATGTATTAATGCAAAACAAATCATGAAAAATCTCCCAGCTTAAAATAAAATAAATTAAAATGATTAATATTACTTGAAGGGTTGATAATATTCTAAATCAGGCGAATTCGCAGGGGGCGGATAGGTAAATATCTATCAGATATTGGTATGATAACGGGGAAATAAAATACTGATATTGTCTCATATAGTGAGAGGTATTTAAGTAGGTTAGCAACCCTGATCTATGTGAACCGGCAGAATATTAAAAAAAAAAAGGCCAGAGACTTAACGTATGTACATACTACATAGCAGCTGTACCACTGGAATATGGAGACTGCAGAGTCACAGCGAATTGTCAAAACACACCGAAAACAAGAATTTAAATAATGGATAAATTTAATGGCAACGACTTAACGGTTAACGTATTACGTATTACCATGGAATAATGACTTAATTTTGGGAACCTGGAACGTGAAAATAAGCTCGAACGAACTAACAGCGGTAAAAATAATTCCGAAAATAACTAAAAAAATTTTGCTTCGAAATCCTAGCATTGTGGGAAATAAAGTGGAAGGGTGAAGATGAGCAAATGCAAGCAAATGGTTAGTGATTATTTCTTCTACTACGTAGAAGGTGGCAATAAACATGAACTAGCAGTTAGCTTTGCTACATAATCACTTTTTATGTAAAAATGAATTAAATGAATGAATAAAATTTCCTTTTTTTTTCATTTTTATTCAATTTCGTGTGTTTTTTTTAAAACTCTTGCTACATTTTACTAAAACTCTCTGTCGATGTTAATCTAGTTATATCTAAATGAAAATAGACAGAATTCAATATTATGTGTCAAGTAAATAAGAACAAATATACGAGAAATTGCATATTATAAAAAATAGAAAACGAATAACAAGTAATTGGAACATAAATTGTACAACTTTGTATGCATGTGTATACATATATCTACGTGGATGGTTTGATAAGTCCGGTAAAAATGGAACAAAGAGTTATTTTTTTTAAATGGATTTCATTTAATTTTCAACGTAATCTCCTTTTAGAGCAATGAACTTGGTTAGAGGATGCTGGAGTTTTTTGATCCCCCCTTTGTCGTAGTCTTTTCCAAGGTCTCAAAGTACGCCTTTGTTTCGGAGATAACCTCTAAATCAGTTGTAAATCTTCGTCCTCTTAGCCATTTTTTCATGTTTAGAAAAAGGAAGTAATCACTGGGAACCAAGTCAGGAGAATATGGTGGATGACGAATCATTTCGTATTGTAACTCCACCAGGTTGACCGTTGCAATGGAAATGTCACTCTTTCACGTTTTTGGTTAATTGACACGTTAAACGCGGCACCCATCTTGCCAAAAGCTTTTTCTAATGCAAATGTTCATGCAATATGTTGGAAACTCGTTCATATGAGATTTTCAAAGTGTTGGCTATCTCTCTCAACTTCGCTCGTCGATTTCCCAATACGATATCGTGGATTTTCGTGATCATTTCTTGAGTGGTTACCTCAATTGGACGTCCTGAGCGAGCAGCATCTTCCGTGCTTGCTCTACCACAACAAAGCTTAGTAAACCAACTCAAGTGACATAGAAGATTCACCATAATACTTATCAAGAGAATTTTTTCGTTTCCATGATAGTTTTTTTGCGTAAAAAGTAATGTTTTATCAAGATTCTAAATTCATTTTTTTTTTTCATTTTAACAGCGAAAGAACAACTTGTTCGGTCTTAACGACTACCAAAGCAATACTAATACAAATATCAGTATGAAATTTCATGTATCTCAAATAATAGCGTGTCGAAACATGTTATAACTTGTATACTAGTGTTACCGCTTCATTCATTTTTACCCGACTTATCAATCTGCCCTCGTACATATAATATGTACATTGCTACATTTATATAAGGAAAATAATACAACATATAAATCAGATAAAATTCAATAAAATATGCATTTTTTTTCATTTTACTTTTATTTTTGTTCCTTTCTCTAGTTTTTTATTATAAGATATTTATATATGTATGTACATGAGGTTAAATCAAATTATGAAATACGAGAAATTGTATTTACAAATGTATTAAAAAAAGAAATTAAATACGTAAGTATTACATATCTGTGATTTTCATTTTATGAATTAATTTGATATTATTCTACTATTACAACAACTAAGTAGTTGTGTGCGAATATAATGTAATTTCTAAAACACGCCTGCTTAAGGAATAAATCGATATCAAATCAATATGTAAAAAAATTAAATGTGAGAATTATTGTAGAGGGCGCTGTACTTCAAAATCTTGTATTTTCTATGGAAATAATGGCAAAAAATCACTAAATTCTGACTTTGAAACACAATAACTCTTGAAAGAAAAGGCGTAGAGTAGCATGTCAAATATCATTAGCGAGAGGGGGGAGTTTCCTACAGATTTCTATTAGATTAATTTTTCTAACTAGTATATCACAGTTGTTATAGGGTGTTTCGTAGAGCAAGTGGGTAATCGCCCTCTAGTGGCTGAACGGTTGTTTACCAACATCCCCCTTCTGTAAAAATTTCAAGACTAACGAAATAACAAAAATAATATTTATTTAAACAGATATTTTCAGCGTTCTTCCTGAATGCAGCGTATAGTATTCTCCTGAAAATTTATGACTGGATGGTTACTATAACAAAACTGAACTTTATTTTTTACCCTCTTTGTGACTCTAGGGTAGTACGTAATACAATCCGGCCACACACGGTTGACAGAAGTAACTTTTATTGTTCAGCAGGTATATAAAATTTTCATGACTTTTGAAATTACAACACAAAATAGGTCGCTGGCTCTCTGTCTAATAGGCTATGTACATGTGTACAATAACTGTATTAGCACATTTTCGTATCGTATGGTATCGTCTTCTAATTCATTAATTAAGATAATGCTTCTGATAAAGAAATAAAAAATTTTCTGTACACATACAAAATATAATGAGTGCATATTTATAGCACATCCTCAGAAACTTTTGTTGGAGTGTGAAAGGAAAAGCAAAGCAAAGGAAAAAAAAATCAAAATACTCAGAATGAAACAAAAAAAAAAGGAAATAGCAATTAAAAAATAAAATTTTTCACACTTTATTAAAAATAAATCTTTGACAAAACAATAAAACCGAAAATGAAAAAACAATTTTAAATTAAATAGTGTAATAACATAACAATAAAAACATATAAGGGAGGAAAAGGATCAAGAACAAAGAAAAATTTTTGTTTCTAATATGAAACTCTGCGTGAAACGAAAGCATTTTCTCTAAATTGACATGAAATTTTTAATAGATTTGCAAGAATATTACATGAATACACATTAGTATACACGAAAACGTATATGTACAATAAGAAGAATAAGAGGGAGAATACAAAAAAAAAAAAATTATTTCAATCACTAACAAAAAATAATAAAAAACCATAATTTGTAATATATACACATCTTTACGTGTTTCTTCATTTCATTTCTTGTTTCATTTTATTTTGTTTTATTCTTTGATCTTTAAATTCTTCTTACATAAATATTTTTTCAGTCACTTAATTTTCTTTTTCTCGTAAGATTTTTTTATTTTTTTTTTTTTGCTATGTTTTTTTGAGAGCACTTTAAAAGAATAAACAAAAATTAATTTATTAAAGAGAATATGAAAAGAAACAAAAATAAAGTAAAGAATAAAAGTCGTATTTACCAACCAAGATTATCTATTTATCTTTTATTTATAAAGTGTATTCATCAACCTTAATTATACATTGCATAATCGGATATTTCGAAGACAATCTGAAAGTGGTACTATAAATATCGTTTGAACATAACCTTGTTATTAACAGTAACAGCATAGCACTCACATGTAATTACATCACACCATATAATCTCTTTTACATTTTTGTATATAACAATATGTAATAACTTCTCGCAATCAGCTGACATGTTAGGCACTCCGAAAATAAATTTTGTCTAGGTTGATGATTAAGCTTAAAAATAATCTTGGTTAGTGAATACGACCCTAAAGAATATTTTCTTCTATATCTATGTAAAGGGTCTTTCGAATTGACCGCCTGTTTTAAAAAATAAATAAATAAAATATAGTAGGCGCACTGAATTAGTCTGAGTATTTTAACATTTAAAAACTGTGATGTTTGACATTATTTATATAAAAATGACTTCTAATTGGACCATTCAAAACGTTGTGCATTTGTCAATTGGATTAAAGAACAACCAGATAATTTTTATCAAAATATCTTTTCTGATGAAGCACATTTTGAAATTTGTGGTTATGTTAATAATCAAAATTATCGTATTTGGGGTGAGGAAAATCCAAGAGTGATTCATGAAAATCCTATACATTCTCAACAAGTCACTGTTTGGTGTGCATTTGGTCAGGTCTCAGGTGGTGTAATTGGACCATATTTCTTTGAAAATGCTGCTGGCAATGCTGTAATAGTGAATGGTGTTCGATATCGTGAATGATATTGATCTAGAGGATATATGGTTTCAACAGTACGGTGCAGCGCCTTATTGTGCTAATGAAACAATTGCTTTATTGAGGCAAAAATTTCCTGGAAGAATTATTGTAAGAAATGGTGATGTTAATTGGCCACCAAAATCATGTCATCTAACACCGTTAGACTAATTTCCTTGGGGTTATGTAAAAAGCCAGGTCTATAAGAACAAACCGAAATCGATTCCTGAACTACAGAATGAAATTATTCGTGTTATTGGTGAAATAGAGCCTCAATTATGTCAAGATATCATCGAAAATTTCAACTAAAGAGTGAATCGATGTGAAGCAACAAGAGGTGGTCATTTGTCAGATATTATTTTTCATACATAAATGTTATAACTCTGACACTTCAATTATCAACAAAAAGTTTTTGGAAATCAATGTAAATTATGAGTTTTGTTTATTTTTAAAAAAAGGCTCTCAATTTTTAAGACCCTTTATAATACAAAATACATGTGAATTTCAAATGATAAAAAGAAAAAAAGAATAGACAACAATAGTAATAAACAAATTCATTGGAGAAAAATAAAACAAATAATCAAAATAAATTTTATCATTTACATACATTATGTGCACATGGAATGTGGATGATTATTGTAGCTATGTATAGCTATATAGAATAAAAATCACTAAAATTAAAAAGAAAAATAAAAACTAAACTAAACTGGAACATTCAAAAAAAAAGAGAAAAACATTGAAAGAAATAAATAAAAATGGGATTTTGTGAAAATCCAGAATCCAGATTCATTTTAGATAACTGCCTATAATGTATGAAGAAAAAAGTAATAAGTAATAAGAATAAAGAGACACAATCAAAAGAAAACGTACGCAATCGTACACACAGGCATTAACATAATTTATAGAATATAGGCTGGGTTCATTTAGTAATCATGACTTTGCAGTGTTGCAGAAATGTTGCTTTAATGTACTGTAAGTTTTTGTGTTACGATGAAGTGACTGATGCATTTTACGACGTTTTGACATTTGTGTTAAAAAATTTAATTTTTTTAAAAATTTTTTTTATTTTGAACAATTTAATTTGGAAAAAATCGGGGCTTGAATAGCTCGATGGTTGTGTGTCGGTCTTGCGATCTTTGAGATCACGGTTCGAACCCCAGCCAGCGCACTACTCTTGCCCAAGTCGATCAATAATTTTTCCCATCAGCAATGTACACCAGTAACTGATTACTGATGATAAACTGGATAATAATGTATATCTGACATAAAAAATTACTGATCGGCGGTGCCATGGACTGAGTATCCGCGTGCACTTAATATATACTATATACATTTATGTATATATGTATATTATAAAAATAAATAAAATAAATAAATAAATTTGGAAAAAATAACTAAATTCAATATACTCAAACTTCAAAATTTTAGACTAAAGTCATCGCAAAATCGAATTTTATGTTGCAATTATTGTGTTAGTGTTACGTTAGTGCTACCATAGTGTTACTAATGTGCTGAAAAAATGAACCAGATTATTTTAGTCATGATTACTTTTTGAACGCTTGATTGGATTGGATATGTTGCTGCAGTGTTGATGCAGTGTTAACTTTATGAACCCACCCATACACTCGAACACACTGTACTACACGCACATTATACATACGTTCCTATACTTTTAAAATAGAAAACTGTTTTAGTGTAGCATATAGCTGTATACATAATATGATATATTTACAGTCATCGTATGAGTATGCCTAACAAATAGCAAATGTATTGCATAATGTTGTACTCGTAATACCATATATAGTAGATACATATTTAGAATTTGATATAATCCATTATAAATGTATCTGTATTAGAATTCTGTGTAATGATAAATACTTATTCATCGTGAATGTATACGCGTTGATAATGAAGACAACGTACATCATAAAACACACGATAAAACAAATAAAATGGATGAAGAAAACAAAACAAGAGGTGCAAAAATAAACAAACAGAGAGATTATTTCAGGATTTAATAATAAAAAAATATATAATACGTAAAACAAATTGAAAATAATTTTGCCAAAAAAAAAATATGATAAAAAAGTTATAATCTAATGTATATGGATTCATCTAGGCTTTATTTTGTTTTTCACTTCTTCTTGTTCTGGTATTTTTGTTATTTTTTCGTTTTTTATATTTTTTCGTTTTTCAATTATATTTTTTTTTTTTTACTTTTTGTATTCTGTTTGTTTATTTTTAGTATTTTTAAATCAAAATAAAATGTGCGAAATATTCAGTATTAGAATTTGAACATCATGCTGAACTGAACATCTGTGCTATTTCTCATAAAACCAATAAAAATAATGTAGAACAGTGGTATTCTAGTTAGTAAGCCTAAGAGTACAATCATGTAGATTATTATAATATAAAATTAAAAAAAAAACAAAAATAAAAAGCAAATGATAAAACGAAAGGTTTATATGAAAGCAATTTCGGTGTTTATAAAAATGATAGCGTCAAATTAATATTTCATTTTTTGACAGAATTTTGACAATGTCACGACTTTTTTTTTTATTTTGACATTTCTTCTTCTTCTACGGCCATCCAGACCTTGTCCGGTCTCTTACCTCTTGGAGAATGCTCCTCCAATTCTCTCGATCCCTTGATATCACTCACCAGTCCCTAATATCAAGTTTGTTGATGTCTTCTCTAACAGAGTCCCACCACCTATTTCTAGGCTTTCCTTTTTGATGTTTGCCTTCTACGTTGCCGAGCAGAATATTTTACAAGGATTGCTTCCTTGCATACGGTTAACATGTTCGATCCACCTGAGTCGCTGGATTCTTATGAACGACTCTATATCAATGTCATCATACAGGCTATATTTCTTCATTTTTTTTTCTGATGTATGTGCTATCATTATTCTTGTGGCTCCGTATATCCTTCTCAGCACTTTCCTCTCAAAACGTTTTAGCGAGACAGAAGTAAGCTCTATTTGCTTTCACTACTCTCATCTGAGAATAAAATTTTGACATTTATAATAGCTTAATTTCAAATTAAAAAATGCATAATTTTGTTTAGGTTTATTATTAGTCTGGCATTCATTTTTATTGTATTGTTCTTGGGATGGCTGTAAAATTTCTCACGAAAAGATATGTACGAGGGTTTTTCAAAAAATTTTCGGAAAAATTAAATAAAACAAGTTGTTGATTTTTATGGATTTATTTTTCTACATAAAAAAAAACGTGTACGGGTTCGTTTACCTAAATCCTGTCCTATCCGGGGTATCTCGTGGCTTTTCCTAACAGTAAGAGTTTTACAGGAAGGAGTTGTAGGCCCCTAATCCAACCTTCATTTAGAAGGCATAGTCCTAAGTAAGAACTTATCGCTTAGGGACAATATTTGAAATCAGCCGCTTCTCCTGAAGAACAGACGCTGACCTGAGTACCGCTCACTATGAGACCGACGAGTCAGGAGTTTCAATTGTGCTAGTTTTAGTGCGCCCTGAATATTTCATTTTCTCAGTATCACCCCGTTCCACCACCTGGGAGAATAGATGGAGAGAAGTTGCGGAGACAGAGAAAGGTGGAGATATCTTTCGTGGCTTCACGGGCTGTAAAGCCATAGAAGAAGAAGAAGAAGAAGAAGATTTTTCTACATATAAACCACCAAGTTTAATCACCAGTAACTATACGGTGCAAAAAGTTTTCAGAATTTGAATCGTATTTGTTCAAAAATTCAGTGAAAGTTTGGCACGTCTTTCAATGTGTTCTCGCTCAACGCTTTTAGCAATGTTTTAATAAAACCTAATTTTTCAGGTATCTGTATACTTTTAAATAAAAACAAATTAATTACTTTTTTTATACACAACAGTTACGCTTTCAAAACACTCAAAATATAACCAAACTTCTTGACTGTTTGCCTGCTAATTACTTACTGACGCAGGCATTCCGCAATTATGAAGTTGTCAAAAAGGATTGACATTGACACCAAGACTATATCGATCAAAATAAAAAATAAGAATATTATTGAATAAAGATTATCCTTTTTTTTTTGAAATCTCAAACTAAAATCCGAAATTACTGTTTTGTTAACCAAGTCATGTATAACTAGATATATTTATAGACGTATATAACATATACACATATATACGTATATATGTACGTATATAAGATGTGTACAATTAGGGTGATATAATGCTATCATTTAATTTAAATTTGAAATTCTAAAACAAAAAAGATTTCAAAACAATTTTTCGGAAATGAGAAAAGGAAAATATTGGAAAAATTTTAAAAATGAAAAAAGCGATCAAAAATTACTACCACAATATATTCGAATTTGAATGTGTGTTTCTTATACATATATATTTTTTGTTTTTTGAATTTTATTTGAAATTTAACAACTAAAAAGTAAAAAAATAAATAATTAATAAAACTGTCATTCACAATAATTTTGGAAACGAATATTCAAAGAAAAAAAAAAAGAAAATGTTCATCACGTGAATCAAAAATAAATAATAACAATACTATGGATTATTTATTTTATAAAATCCTTTTTTCAATTAAACTTTAGTATATTCTATATTCCAAGTTATTTTTCAATTAAAATACTTATTTCATTTCAACAAAATGTTTAACGAATTTTTTTGTATTTCAATTTTCAATTTTCTGTATATATATGTAGTGCATTCCAGGTATTCGCGACCTGATATACTTCTAGCAAGAATTACCTGTCAATTTCAATATCGTCGAAAAGAGGGGAGGGTTAAATGAATATATATACGAACTAATGTCTGTATGCAGGTTAGTTAGCGTGTTACAGTAGTAAAAGCAAGTGAAAATATTGTGTTTAGTAAAAAAATGTCATATTTAGAGTACCGTGCTGTAATTAAATTCTTAACAAAAGAAGGTTTAACACCAACACAAATTAAAGATAGAATGGATTCAGTATACGGAGATTCTGGACCATCATTTACAATGATTAAAACGTGGTCGAAGCTTTTTCGTTGGGGACGAGAATCACAGAAGATGATCCACGTGAAGGAGGCCCATCAACAGCTGTTACAACGGATAACATAGAATTAGTCGAAAAAGTTGTACTGAGCGACCGGCGACTAAAATTGAAAGAAATTGCAGCACAAACCCGAATTTCAAAAACAAGCGTATTCCGTATTCTACATGACCATTTGGGTATGACAAAAGTCAGTTCAAGATGGGTACCCAAACTTCTTAGTGCTTCTCAAAAAAAAGAAAGAGTTGATTGCTGTAAGAAATTTTTAGAGCTTTACAACGAAGACAAAGAAAACATTTTACAACGGATTGTCACTGGAGATGAGACTATGGTTCTTTACCATGATCCTTTGTCTAAAAGAGATTCAATGGAATGGAAAAAAAAGGAGAACCAGTACCAAAGAAAGCAAAGGTGACCCAGAGCACGAAAAAAAATATGGCAACGATCTTCTGGGATTGTGAGGGAATCCTGTTGATTGACTTCAAAGAACGGAATACGACTATCAACGCTGTCTATTATGCTAATTTGTTACGGCAGTTAAGACAGTCAATTGCGGAAAAAAGGAGAGGAAAGCTGACTCGAGGAATTCTGCTATTACACGACAACGATCCCATTCATACTGCTGCCATTTCCAAAGTTACCGTCAACAAATGTGGCTTTACAGAAATTGATCATCCACCATATAGTCCTCATTTATTTTTTATTCTCAAAGTTAAAGTCTGACCTGAGGGGAAGAAAATTTACGACCGATGAAGAAGTTCAGCAAGCAGTTTTAGCTCATTTTGAGGACAAAGATCCTTCTTATTTTTACAGTGGTATAGAGGCATTAATTAAACGTTGTGAAAAGTGTATTTCAATAAAAGGAGATTATATTGAAAAATAAAACAGGTAGTTTTTGAATTCTGGTTTTCTATATAGGTGAGGTCGCGAATACCTGGAACGCACTACGTACATACATTCTTTCTACCTTATATTTTTATGTAAAATTCATAAAAAAACAAACACGAATGATAAAGATAAAAATTTAAAATGATGATCCATTTTACAAGAAAAGTTCAATCAAAAAATTATCCTTGTATACATATTTGTTGCTGTGTCAGAAAAATGTAAATCCATACGTAATACTTATATTCGAATTTTTCCATTTCATTTTTGTCATTTCTTTCAAGGAAAAAAGGACATGTTGTTTTTTTATTATGCTTACACATTTATAAATCCTCACATTTTTTGAAAGTAAGTATAATATGTAAGTAGGTAAGTAATATAATAGTATTTACATTTAAATAGTTGATCATTTGATATTACACAAAAAATAATATAATATAAGAAGAAAATTAAAAAAAAAATAAAAAATAAAAATAAAATAACAAAATACCAGAGAAACAGATAAAGAAAAACACAAAATAGCCTTAATAACACAAAAAATATGAAAGCACGAAAGCACGTATACAAAATACGTAACAAATACAAAATTTGTTTTCATAAAATACACAGTGGCACTCAAAATATTTGCAACTACCTAGTACTGCGGTTATTTGAATATACAGGGTGTTTTAGATCAACGTTAAAAAAATTCAACAGTAGATATGCTTCGCCAAGACAAAAAAAAAATCATTCTACTGAAAGGGGATAACCTCAACCATTTAGCCGCTAGAGGGCGTCAAAGTTTTTCTTTTCTTTTTTTACTAAACACCATGTACTTTCGTTATTTTATAACCCAGCTCAAAAAGTATACCACCATTGCGATAGGAGACCCTTTGCCTTTTCATTTGACGCATATCTCACCCCTGTTGCCTGTACCTTCCAAAAGTTATGGGTAGTCAAATTCAAAAACCTTCCTCTTTTACCTGATTTTTTTGGAAAAAATCAGTGATTTTTCGAAGAAACATCCATTTGATGTGGAATTTTTTTTTCGATCAATAGAAAGTCTGATTCTTCCTGAAAATTTTTTTGTATGCCGATTGCCGTCTTAAGTTGTTATCTCTTTTCGTTCCATATATATAACAAAAGTTATATATCAGTTAAGATTTTGGTCAATTTCTGGAAATCCTAGAAAATTTTTTATTTTTGCATTTTGTACCAGCTTTCTTGAATGACAAGTTGAAGTAAAAAAAACAACTAGTTTGTTGCTATTTTTCGTAGAGCAAAGTTAAAATTGGAACATCGAAAGGAATAGACCAAGAGGTAGACCAAGGAACAGATGGTAGCGATCCGTTTTGATGAACATGAAGAAGCTGCGGCTGCATAACTGGGCTGATGTTTCAAGAAACCGAGACCGATGGAGGCAAATTCTCTTTGATGCTAAGGACCTGCTTAGGACTGTATAATCGAAGAAGAAGAAGACTGTAAAAATATAGTTAAAAAAAAAAGCTAGAAACTGTGCACAAAGGTGGAAGAAAGAGAAAGCTGACTGAAAGACAAGAAAGATCTATACTAAAAGTTATTAGAAGGGATCCTAAAACTACTGCGAAGCAAATTTTAAACTAATTGAATTTAGATGTAAGCTCTATCAACAACGATTAAAAGAAGAGTTATTGAACACGGACATGAAGCTTGTAAGAAGCCAGTAAAAAATCTTCTTTTAACAAAAAGACACATCAAAACAAGATTAAACTTTGCAAAGGAGCACAAAAGTTGCACATTGAACAAGTGAAGAAGTGATTTATTATATTTATTTTTATTTTTTTATTACTGCAAATATATTCAAATAACCAATACTAGTTTTAAATGTTTTTTAGCGCCACTGTATGTACATATACTTATGTATTCATGTGAGGGTTGTTGAATAAATCTTTGCACGAAATAAAGAAAATAAAAAGTTTTTGAATTTTTGAATTTGTCTAAATTATCTTAATACCACACATAATGCAACGACATTCAAGTAGTTTTTTGATTCTATCTTTATTAATGTGATTGATCCTGTTCCGCAAAATATGCGTTTGTTGCGTCTATTGTACATCAGAATTCGATTTAAATTTCTAATCTCGTATAGCCATTCCATTATATTTGGAATCAAAAAATAGTCATTCTATGTTAAATTTCTAGAATACGAGGAATTCAAAACAAGTTTCATATCGCCATGGAATAAAGAAGGTGAACAGAATGTCACACATTCACAACATTATGAATTGATGCGTTATTTGCGTTATAATGGAAAAAAATCTTCTTTACTATATGATTTCATGATTTAGACGTTCAAATTTAGATAGAGATAATTATAAAACTTTTTCTGAAAAATCAGTCATTTTGCATTTTTAAATATAGTATGATATAGGGTTTTCCAAAAAGGGCTTCAAGATGTTGTTTTAAAATAAAATGCATGCGGTGTGTTATATTTATGTTTTCTTTCTTTTAAATGATTATTCTATGTATTACAATTATACAACAAATATGATGTCGTTGAAATGTCCACTACGACTGAGACTACAGTCATCTAATACGAATATCATAATAAATTTTGAATATCATTTTGACATTTATTGTGGCTTCAATTTCTCTTATAACATCTCATCATCAAGGTATTTTTTTTATTGAACTCCCATTTTGATAATAAGTTTTAATAATTTCCACACGTTGTTCTTGAATGTACGACTCCATTACTAACTTTGCTTATGACTACAGTAAGCATCATGTCAAATGTCATTCAAAAAGAAAATGACGTTTAAAAGATACTACCATGCAAAATCTTAAAGTTCCTTTTGGAAAATCCTATATTTCATGATTATACAAAATTTTCCTTCGTCAATTTCTTTTTAATCATACGGAACTTAACCAAATTGTATTCAAATCAAATTTACTTCAAATAAATAATAAACGATCAAACAAACAACGTGTACAGACAATTGTAACTTTCATATCTATACATTGTATATAAAAATCTCGTGTCACAATGTTTGTTATCGAACTCCTCGGAAACGGCTTGACCGATTTTTATGAAATTTTTTGTGTAATTTGGTACTTTGGTCTGAGAATAGGTCGTAGGCTATTTTTTATACTCCATGGTGATAAAGGTGATCCTCTCCAGAATTTTTATTTTTTTATTTTTCGGACAAACATTTTTTTTCGGAGTTGACAGTTCGGTTTGAAATTTCTAACTTCCCACCCAAAAATAACTATTTTGACACTGAAAAAAAATATGCAAATGTGTACTTAGATCAAAAATAAGTTAAATAATATTTGAGTATTTTTGATCTAATATTGTAAACAGAGGTTGAAATTTACTATTAGAGGTACGAAATCTACTCATGTTTCGGTCTTTACATAGAACAGAGACATCTACCAACAAATTGTAAACCAAAAAAATGTTTTTTTAAAATTGTCATTAAGAAATAATTGAATATAATTGATAGTTAAATTTAATAGAAGAAGTAGGCTATGTTCACATAAATTAAATTTAAATTAGATAAATTAAATAAATAAGAAAAAATGTCAAAATCACTGTGTGTCACCTTCGTAATTTCTACTCGAAATTAAAATGAAATCTACTGGATTTCAACCTCTGTGTGTCTACAATCTAAGATGTATATTCTTTTTTCAGTATCAAAATAGTTATAATTGGCTGGAAACTTAGAAAAAATCTTAATTACCGAAAACAGCCATAGTATAGCAGTTTAACAGCTTTTTTGATAACAAATGAATAATAAATTGAATATTCATAGATAAAAGATAAGACAAGAAAACTTCTGTCGAGTCAGCTATAGTGATACTATAAAATCAAAAATTTGATTTTGTACGGATTTATCGAACAGTCTTATACTTATTCCAAGCGTTTTATATAAATTGTGAGTAGATTGGATATTGCGAATATAATGTACACGTAAATATGTACATAAGCTTATACTATTAAATGTGTATAATATTATAATCTTCGAATCAATATGTGTCTTTTCATATAAATGAGTATAAATGTATGTACGAGTATGTATCTGTCTTTATCCATTTTGTAGATTATCTATTTTCATATACCTTCTTGATATACATGTACATGTATACGAGTAAATGTAAATGAGGTAACCATTTACGAACAGAAAAGGAATATAAAGTCAATTCATCCATACATACCTATATATATCTACATATTCATCTGTTAATATGAATAAAAATGTACATAAAATGACAAGCATAAAACACCTACACTATACGCACAGCTACTGGAAATATATTAAAATTAATTGAAAATGATTTTCTGAAATCGAAAATTTTTATTACCATACACAACGTATGTTTATAATGGTATTTTACAGGGTGATTTAGAATAATATCATGTGAATTTTACCCTCTCGAGCGGTATATTATAGATCTCACCTCACCTTCTCCTTCTTCTTCTTCCTCTGCTTTACAGCCCACGATGAGCCATAGCCTCTTTAGCAACTTGCCACCATTTCATCCTACCTTTAGCTAACGTTGAGATGTTGGTTACTTTCATTGTTTTGAGATCTTCCATCACTGACTCCTTCTACATCTTCCTGGGTCTTCCCTGTCTTCTTGTACCTGAGATGTTTTCATTAAACACTTTCTTCAAGATATTGTTATTCGACATTCTAATGAAGTATCCAAGCCATCTGATCCTTTGAGTTTTAATAAAACGAACAACTATCCAACTATTCAGATCTCACCTCACCAAGCTACTTAAATAGAAACCGTATTATGGGAGAATATTTTTGGAAATCTCCATGGTTTAGCCGGTTGAGTATGTCCAAAATTTATAATATTACTCATACTCCACTTATCATTCTGTAATATTGAAATGGTTCAAATATTCAAATTCAATATTCAAAATGGTTAAATCATAAAAATACACTGGTAATTTATAACAGACTTTTCGTAATATGTTTAGTGTTATTTAAAATTTAAAATATGAATTCTATATACCTGCTGATCTCTTATTATTTTATTTTTCTGAGATCACTTAGTATACTGCTCTATCACGAATCATCCTGTAAATATGCAATTCTATTATCTACCCATATTGAAAAACTAAAACCACCTAAAACTAAAAAAAAAGAAGAAAACTAAAAGTGCAAAATGATTACTATAGTGTTGATATTGAGAGTAATTATGTGATGTACGTACGTGAATTTTTTCGATTTTGTTTTTCATTTTTACTGAAAACCATGCTGAAAACGATGACCACTGCATGTATGTATACTATATGAGTACATTACATATGTATAAAAATACATAACATATGTATGAATATATGGTATGTAAAATAATAAAATTTTCATTCACAAATCACAAACAATGAATTATCAAAAAGTCAATAAGGATGAATAGGTATCTATAATTGCTATAATGTATGTATTTTTTACATTTATATCTTATGTACTTATATAACACATTAATATGTATGCCTTATTACATTTATACATACGTAGGTTGTTTGAAAAGTCCGTGCAATGCAAAATCAAAGGTTTTGTGTAACGTTAAGTTTGATAAACACTAAGGAGACTTATTAGAACTCTATAAGAATGGTTTATACATAAGTGGTTTGGTAATTTTCGATGTGGTCAAATGAGTACTAGTGACGTTGAACGTTCAGGAAAGCCCGTTGCGGTTACTACGGTGGAAAATATTGAAAAAATCTATGATACGGTTATGAGTGACAGAAAATTTAAAGTGCGTGAAATTGCTGAGTGTGTAGGCTTCTCATATGAACGTGTACACAAGATTTCACATTAACATTTAGTCATTTAGAGATGAGAAAGCTGTCTACAAGATGGGTCCCGCGCGTTTACTCACAATTAATCAAAAACGTGAACGAGTGAAAATTTCAAAACAATGTTCAGAGTTCTTCAATTACACTTCAAAATTGTCCCGCACCCTCCTATTGAACAGATTTAGCGCCGTCAGATTATTATATTTTTCCAAATATGAAAAAATGGCAGGTTGGAAAAAAATTTGCATCTGATTCAGAGGCGATATATGAAATAAATATTCATATTTTGAAGGCCTGAATAAATCATACTATAACGAAGGAACTAAAAAACTTAAAACCCATAGGAAGAAATGCAATGCGCTTAAAGGTGACTACGTTGAAAAATAAAAAATAAAAAAAAAAACATAAAAATAGTGTTTTTTTAAATTTTTGCACGGACTTTTCAAATAGCCCTCGTATAAAAAACAGCTTTTCGTATGTAATAAAACACAACAGAAATAAAATAAAATTATATCAAAATTGAATCGATATTAGAGTTATGCAGCATTTACATTTTATGAGTAGTGGTTGTTGATGCCTATTAACATAATAAGTATTTTTCAATATGATTTTTACCAGGATGTGCATTATGTCCATAATTCAAGTTAACAAAATCATTGTTTTGTTATCAAATATTTTTAACGTTTTTTTCAATGGTTCCGGATGAAATTTCTTACTTTTTGGACAATAAGGATGAAGTCTATTCTCTCTGAAGGTCCACACAAAACTGTTTCTTTATAAAATATTATTGGTAGAATCTCTGACATGAATTCGCTAGAATCACAGCGATTCTGACAAGGCACTCTGCAGGAGCATTTGCAGCCAGATTAGATTCACCGGTCAGTATATAATGCAGAAACTTGAAACATAAATGTGCTGCCATAGCCAAAATTAGATTGTCAGCAAACTGTTTATGAATAACCTTAGACATGTGGCCATTTTGCTTTTGATAACTCGGTTTACAATTCAGATAAAACAAAATGGCGTGTAGCAAATACCGAATATAGTGAATAGTGATTAACCATGGTGATTAACAAGATGCATAGACTAAGAAGGTGAGCCAGAGCGAAAAAGCTGTTTGTAAAGCTATAAGTTATTACGTCATTTATACCGAGTTTGTAATGCAAGCAATTACCACGATGTACTGAATTTGACTGAATTGAATTCGTTAGATTTGTTTTAGGTGTATTTTTGCAATCATATTATTTTATTTCCAAATTATTTTGTTTTTAAAATTATCATATTATCATACTTTTTAATTACATTATTATAATATCATTATTATTTCAAAATTATTAAATGTTAAATATGAAATTGTAAAATTTATGAAGGAAAAATACCATTTTTCGGTTGAAATGACGTCACAAGCTTTTAAAAAATAAGCTTTTCTGTCGGAATGGCTCACCTTCTTAGTCTATACATCTTGGTGATTAAGTTTGCCCACAATATTTTACAGAGTGTCACTACTACCACTATTACTTAACTACTTAATTTCCTACTCCACATTTCCTACTCCACACATCTGATTGGAATAATATGTCTCCCTCGTCTTGAAAGTACTATAGGAACCCTCGGTAATAAAAGTCTGCAATGGACCACCTATGGTCCGAAACCTCAATTCTTAATATTTACCAAATTCCCAATTGAGTCTTCCTTAATTTTCCTGGAAAACAGAAATTATTATTTTTCTTTTAATATTATAGACTTCTCTAGTAAAAGTGTTGTTAAAAAAATATATATTATTTTCGAAAAATTCACAATGCGATAGCTTGTGATGTTTGGTGTTGCAAAAAAGCAAGAATTATAAATTATTAAAGAGATGCCTATCAAAGTGTGAGATAGCAAATTGTGTGAAGTGTGGTATTAGATTCCTTTATTTCAATGAAAAAAATATAGTATTATGTATTACACTGTTATAAGTAATAATAATCAGGAATTTCATCATCATGTTGGCACTACAGTCCATGAAGAACCATCGCCTCTTTCAGAAGCCGCCGCCACTCAGCTCTATCGCTCGCTGTCTGTTTCCAATTCTTCACCTTTAGTCTTCGTAGGTCGTCTTTCACATCACCCCCCACCAACGTATCCTTGGTCTTCCGATAGGTCTTTTCACTTCTGGTCTACTCTCCCAGGCCTTTCTTGCAAGTCTTCCATTATTCATTCTTACCAGGTGGCCCAGCCATTTTAATCTATTTAATTTTAATAAAACGTGTTATGCTGGCTTCCTTATACATCTGCATGATTTCATCATTCCACCTGATTCTCTAACCATCATTAATTCTAACGTGGCCAAAAATTCGAAGGAGAACTTTTCTCTCAAAACGTTCTAAAAGTTCGATATCTTTGGTGTTTAGTGTCTACGTTTCTGATGAGTATGTTGCCACAGGTCTAATCATTGCTTTATAGATTTTAGTCTTTATTTTCCTGGACACTGCGCCAGATTTAAGAATTGGAATGAGTGCACCCCATACGCCTTATTTGCCATGGATATTCTCTTTTGAATGTCAGTATCAGTATTAGCGGTGACCGTTGCTCCCAGATATGTGAATTCTCTCACCAATTCGAAGTTATATTACATAATCTTTAAGAGCTGTGATACCGTTCTCTTACGACCAATTTTCATATATTTTGTTTTTCCTCGTTTACATGTGGGCCGAAAACTGCTGCTTCTCTCTCAATTCGGCTAAATACTTCCTTAACCTCCGATTACTTGCGGGCCAGAATCGCAACGTCGTCAGCGTAAGCTAACGCCTGATATGATTTGTGGGAACAGTGTTCCAGAGTGAATCAGGAATTTATTTAATTAAAAGAAACTCATAATTTTTCTGGCGCTGATGGTTGTACATTTTTTTTTTGAAAAAGGAATTTTGTGTTCATTTAACAATTTTTATCTTTATTGATATTTTTTCGTTTAATTTAAATTTAATAAAAAAAATGTAACATTTTCTATTAGGTACTAAAAAGAATGATAAGTACAATGTAATATACTAGGTATTAATCAATCAAATATGGAAAATTTCACTTAATTTGCACGTAAAAATAAACTGTTTATGAGGATGTATATGTAAATGACTATGTACGAGGGTAATTCAAGAATTCCCAGAATACCTACGTCAGTAAGTAACTACTTAGCAGGCAAACAGTCGAGAAGTTTGGTTAAATTTTGAGTGTTTTGAAAGCGTAACTGCTTTGTATAAAAAAAAGTAATTCATTTGTTTTTATTTAAAACGATAAAGATACGTGAAAAATTAGGTATTAATAAAACATGAGTAATCTGCGATTAAAAATGCGGGCAAATATAAAGTTTTTGGTAAAACTAAAATTTCAAGGGGACTGATTATTATAATGCTTTAGTAAAGGTTTATGGATCTGATGCGCCAAAGAAAACTACAGTGGATAAAACGATTCAAAGAAGGATGTGATGTAATTCAAAACAACCCCCATGAATGCCGTCCATCAACTTCAATTAATAATGAAACCGCGGCTGCTGTTGAAAAAATAGTGGAGGAAGATCGCCGAATTAGTATCGCTGTAATTACTGAAACTCTACACTTGTCAATAGAATCGGCTCCTGTCATTCTAAAAGATCGCTTGGAGTTATCCAAACTTTCAGCTATAGATGGGTGCCAAAGGCGTTGAGTGAAGAACACATTGAAAGACGTGCCGAACTTTCACTGGAGATTTTGAACAAATACGATTATAAATCCTGAAGACTTTTTGCATCGTATAGTGACTGGGGATGAAACATATGGTGGTTTATACGTAGAAAAATAAATCCATAAAAATCAACAACTTGTGTTTTATTTCATTTTCCGCAGGAATTTTTTGAAAAACCCTCGTATATTACATACAAATATATTGGGTGATTGAATTACTACTTTATACTTTTATTTTTTTTTTTTAAAAAACAGACAATTTTTTACCAAAATTGAAATTTGTGTTCAATATTAATTGTGAAATAATCATTTAAGTAGTTGCACAGTTGCAGAGATTAAAAAATTTTTTAAATTTATTACAAAAATAATGATTTATCCGAGTTAAATTCCACACATACATAACTTAATGATTCAGCAATGAATATAATTTCTGGTTAAAAGAGTTGTAATTGAACCCTTATTTTTTTAGAAAAGAAAATGGCATTGCAAGTCGGTACTGTTTAATGATAACGTCACAAGTTACTCACTTTTTGTGTCTTGAGTTATTCAAATTATTTCGACCTAAAATACACTAGATGTGTGGATTCAAAAACATTAATTGAATTATCATATTTTTTATGACGGTAATGCAATCAATTTATTAAGACTAAAGTTTAATGATCGTGTGATTTTCAAAAATGCTGGTGTGAATTGACCATCAATATTGTGTAATACAACTCCGCTGGACTTTATTCTTTGGAATTATTTTGAAATATTTTTCTGATCTCAATAAACCACAAACAATCAATATCCATAAAATCAACATTAATCGTATTAATTTGTGGAACAAAAGCAAATTTGTGTGAAAGTGATCAAAAATTGGTGTCCAAAAATCGAATTAAGAAAAACGATTTTAGGCGATTATTATTTCAAAAAAAAATTTTAGGAATCACCATTAAAATTAACCAAAAACCGGAAATTAAAAAAAATATCGGGCGTCCAAAAAAATAGGTATTTAAATGCTATTGAAGAGGATTTGAGAATGTTCGGTATAAGGAATTGGAAAACACTTGCCAAAGACAGAATAGAATGGAGGCGGACACTGCATGAAGTCATGGCCAATAAAGAGCTTTGTTGAACTAATGATGACGATGATGATGATCACCATTAAAATAAATAAAAAATGTACTAATCGCTGTGTGGAACATGCCATCTCTGTAAATATCACTCAATATGAACTCTATCATTTACTGTTCTCTTCACATCATTCCATGTAATCTAGTTCCAACAATTCTCACAGTACTCATCTTTTCCATACGTATTTTTATAATGTCAATTGTTTCTTATTTTTTGTGAATTGTTTCTAATGGCCGTTATAGCTATTCATCTCCATTTTCATTTTTTGACTTTTACTAATTGATATTTTATATCGTTTGGTTTTATTTGAAACTAGTATGTGCCTGCGACTTCATCCGCATTGCCAATGAGCTGTAGAACGAACCACGATGTACAGAATAAGGTGAGAAGGTGAGCCAGAGCGAAGAAGCTCTTTGTAAAGCTTTATATTATTACGTCATTTTGGTCATCTCTATCGAGTTTGTAATCCAATTACCACGATTACCAGTTCATTTAGAAGAAAAGCTTTTCACAGATTTCATAGATTTTTTTCAGATCTTCATCTGTTTAAACCAAATTTTTATTGTTTTAAATAATTTAATTTGGAAAAAAGTTAAGTTAAAATGTTAAGTGGGAGGATTACTCTTTAAGATAAAAAAAAATTCCATCGAGATTGGTTCCGTCGTTTTCGAGATTACCTCAGACAGACAGACAGACACACCAAATTTATTTATATAAGATTAAATTTTATTTATAAAATGAAATATTAAAAATATATCTACATACTCGTATATTAGCTATGATTTGATCACCTCATACATACGTAGAGATGCATACTCGTATACATGTAATATGGTGTACCAGGAAAATATAATATTTCTCGTATTTCGTGAGTATACGAGTATCTATTCATTTAGAATTTGTAATAAATTGAAATAAAAATGTACAATAAACTTATAAAGAGTGTCTTGTGCGTACATAATATACTTACACGAAAAAACGTTATTATGCAAAATTTTCTTTACAAAAATACGATGATACAATAACAATAGAAAGAAAAGATTTTTTCGTTTAAAGAAAATTTGATTTTTTTTTAATATTTTAATTTTCTTTCTTTTCTGTTGTACACATAAAAACTTTTTCTATAAAATATCACCTTTTTAAGAAAAAAAAAATTTTTTTTTTTCAATACTATTTAGATAATTGAAAATTTATTTTATTTTGATTTTGTTGTTATTATTATTTTTCAATTATTTACACTTCGTGTATATTAGAATGAGGATATAATCACATCTCGTTTCATTTTTATATCACTTTTTTTATCTTCTATGCCATTCCATTCCAATTTTCTCATTTAATTTTCATTCATTTCCACTTTAATATTCGAGTATATTTACATACGAGTATATATATGTATGTATGTACGTATAAATAATAAATGTATGAATTAAATTCAATCTACATGCACATATATATGTAATATGGTAATACGAATAACAACTCTAGTTCTCTAGTATTCAAAACTCACCTAATGTTTGTACATATGTACATCTGCTTATGCATGGTATGATCAAAACATACCGGGAATTTGTCATTAGAATGAACCGTTCTGTATGAATATGGCTATTTTTTTTTCTTAAGGTGGTACACCTTTGACTGACATCTGCCAAAAATTGCGCTGTGCGGAATGGCGCTGTGAAGGTGAGCCAAAACCAAAAAAATATAATACGAGGAAGGCGCTGAAAACCATCCTTTTGACGGCCTATGAAAAATGCATTGAAGATTGAGTCAAGCGTTGGCATACGTGCATCGCTTCAGCTTCAGATAGATGTTATTTTGAAGGAGATAAAACAAATATGCCAGAAAATTACCACAATCTTGTTTTATTCACAAATTCCAGTACTTTTTGATCATAGTGTATGTATACCAAATGTTTATTAGGTACTCTACGCTAATTCAAATTATTCATTTACGTATATTTTAATTAATTTTAAATTAATTAATTTAAATAAGTAAACATTTGAAACAAAAAAGCATTTGAATCGAATGTGTTTAATTATTATTAAAGTGAATTGAATCAATGGAATTTTGCGAATGAAAAGTGGAATTATTTAAACAGCACTTATACACGTATATATGTATATAAAGGGTGGGCCATTTAACGCTTGGAAATTGAACTACGGATTATTTTAATTTTGACAGGTTTAATGACATATTCATGAGTTAATATAAATTTAGTTTTATATTTGACATTTACGAAATGGTACGCGTTACACTTGAACAAAATTGGGAAATATTAAAACCTTACTTTCAAAGTGGTGAGTCTTCTACACGGTAAGAAATTTAATAAAAAATCGAATAATCAGCCGAAATTGTGATGTCAATTGGCCGTCTCGGAGCTGTAATTCGGGCCCGTTTGAATTTTTTTTTTTTTGTGGGATGCCTTAAGGATAAGTGTTACGCTAACCACCCAGAGACGATTGATGCCTTGAAGCATGAAATCGAAGTTGCTATTCATGCGATTGGAGCCCAAACAATCGAAAATGTATTGAAAAATTGAGTTGATCGGAATAGGTACAGGTACTGTCAAGCCAGCCTTGGCAGTCATTTGAATAATGTGGTGTTTCATTCTTAAATGGAAATGTCAAAATTTTTACAATAAAATCATAATTTTGAAAAAATATTAATTAGTTTTTTTTTTTTTGTTATACCGATTCAAATTCCAAACGTTAAATGGCCCACCCTTTAGTTATTTAAATAGTATGCAGAGTACATTGTGTGAAATATGAAACACAGAGTAAAATATTAAAAATTTAATGAGAATTTTAAAAATAATTTATAAAAGTGTGCACATCAGATACATAAAAATAATTGTAGTTGTAGACACAATGGTAGCAGAGTGCAAATTGTATAGAGTAGAGTACCTAAATATTTAGAGTGTGTATGTACTTATATATTATTCTTTTATGATGACATGATGTTATTGTAGAAGATTTTCATAGAATAATATTTTAAAAAAATGAAGAATACTCGTACAGTAGTGTATTATTTTGCTTTTCATATTTGAAGTAGCAGTAATTACTAACAATTTGTACACAGACTCAATTATGATGAAGTGACTGTTCTAATTTTGTTTTTGTTCATCTTCATTCTTTAAATTTTGTAAACAAAACAAGGTATAATATTATTTTTTTTTTAATATTATAATACACTTCGTTATTTTATTTGTTTTGTTCTGTTCTTGTTTTTTTTTTTTTTGCTGTTTCGTTTTAATTTTATTTCTAATTTGTATTTTCTCTTGGCAAGTATTTTTCAGAGTCTTTTAAATTGAATTTAAAACAATTCTAAATAAAGAGAGCATGTATACAAAACTGCATTTTTTGTCATTTCTTCATTCAATTTATTTTTTTATTTTTCTAAATAGTTTAAGGATTGTTGATTATTTTTTGTATTAATTACATGTAAAACGTAGTAATAACTACTAATGCCGAAACACGAATAATTTATAGTAGTAATTTTATATAATTATAAAATTTATATAATAAGAATGAAATATTTACTGTATACGTATACAAGAGAATTGAATCTATGCAGATTGATTAGGATTAAATACGTACATGATGATAAAGCGATATAACTTTTTTACTATACCCCTGGAATATCAAAGTATTATAAGGCACTTATACCTTCTAATAACAATTATAGATCTGAATATGGTTCACTAGTAAATACGATAAACCGTCGACCGTCAACGTCAAAATGAACACAAAATCGTCTTGAACACAAGAAATTAACTTTTTTTCAAAAAACATTTTTAAATTTTATAATTTTCTTATTTTTTTTTGGTCACAATCAAACAACACTGTATAGAATAAATTAAACATAATAAACGCCTAAATGTACTACTAGAATTTAGGTTATGTACTCGATGACGGTGACGCTGACGGTCAAAAGCAGAAAGTTGTTCAACTCTCACCGTCACCGTCATGAAAACTAACATTAATTTCTATACTTGTATCATATTCACTAACATTCATTTTGTATATTTGAAAAATGACGGTGACAGTGACGGTGACGGTGAACCATATTCAGTCCCTATATGAGTATGTTTGATAGCAAAGACTCTTGTACCTTCTATTCAATTGGGATCTTGGCAGCTTCAACAAGGTAATAAAATTTACGCTTAAGTAATGAAAGACACAGTAGTGCTGTTTGTAAACTACCTACTGACTTTATTTACAAAAACTTGTTTATTAGGCCTGTGAACCACAGCATACACATTTCTAAAGCAATGTAAAGACGTCTGATGTTTAATGTCTGACGTCATACAGGTCGTCGGAATATAAATAACACAACAACAAGAAACAATTTATACATACAACACAACAACAACGGATATTTGTTTACTATTTAACGACCTGATTTACGTCACAATTCCAACTGCCACTCCAATGATTACAATTCCTTAGAAATGTGTATGCCGTGCTGTGAACTATAAGTTTATTATAGGTTTTATTCAGCCCGATTTGCACATGATAAATATTAGGTATATATTATTTTATATTTAATATTAGGTATATTCCTATCATCTTGGGAAATTTTATAATATTTCTGATTCTTGTGTGATCTTCTTGTTTGAGAGTTCTTAGTCCTTATGGTATATATTTGGTTCTAAATTTCTGATAGAGGTTGCAGACGTTTATAGTATGTATTTAATAGTCAATATTTCTCAACATTGACATATTGTTTTTTTGGCAAGTGATATGTGTACTATTTTGATTCGGTTTATTATTATTCTTTCTTTTCTTTTTAGTTTTATAGTTTTTTATATATCCTTTTTTGTCCATTATATATATCTTCTTTTTTTTTGATAGATGGATGTTTTTTCCATTTTTCTCTCCATTTTAAAGTAATTTGCATTTTAATATGGGGATTTAGATCTTTGTAGTATATAGTGTTATATTTGGGTCAACTGCTGCTTTCTGGAGTGCATTCTTTGCTGTTTCATCTGCTTCTTCATTTCGGGTAATATTAGATTGCCTTGGAATCCATGCTATAGTGAGATTGGAATATCTATGTGTTTTGTTCTATAATGTCTCATGCTTTTTGAGCAAATGAATGTTCTGTGTAAATTTGATAAATGTTAAATAATTGAATTTATTGAGTCGATGAAGATTATCTACTGTTGTTCTATGTAGTTTGGTTGTTATGATTTGTACGCTCTTAAGTATTGCCAGTATTGCATATAAGTATTTCAGCAGTCGTTATATTTGTTCCTTCAGGCATGTGGCAATGGTTTATGTATTTCGTTTGAATGAATTACTACGCATGCTGATAGGTATCTCATTTGCTTTTACAGATCCATCGGTGTAGATTTTATCGTGTTTGTTATATTATGTGTATATATTTATTTGAAAACTGAATTTTGATCAATCGAAATCATAAATATGCAGATCAAAACTCCATCTTTCAATTCTTCAATCATTGAATCCAATTTATATGTAGTTATTATTTCCAGTAATGTAAAAGTAAATGTAAATGTGTAAATGTTAATGTAAAAACTGAAAGGGAGTATGAACCACTGATCAACCACTAAAAATAAGATGTGACACTCTTTTTTTTTAAAATTTACCAACACACATAAATATTTAAAAATAATAAAAAAATCAAAATTCAATTTACAAAAACAGTACAGAAATAATGTAACTTCTTTCAAATCCATATTTCCTTATAAACCGCCGTAATGAAGAAAAGATACTAAGCAATATATAAATGTGAGCAATACAATCATATTGTACATGTATACGATTTTTTCATAATGCATTTTTAAAGGCGATCTGGAACTTTTTCACTGTGTCAGTACTGGTTTGTTAGACAATGTAAATCATAGGGTAAATTGAAACTGATACGCAGATGTTTACATTTTTTCATAATGTATTTTTAAAGGCGATCTGGAACTTTTTTTTTGACTACCTGACGCGTCATTATATCAAGATATAAGGTGATTCATATAATTTCTGAGAATTTTGAAGACAAGAAAAAGTTTATTTTGTTAAGCTATATATTAGAGCAAGAATTTATTTTATAATTAAGAAATTTAACAAAAATGTAAAAACATTTGATAGCAAACACAAAATTTTAAGTGTAATGCATTTACAATTAATTTTGTTTATTTTAGATAAAAAATTTTTAATAACTAAATTTGTACTTTTTTTAATGAGTATACCCTGTAATAATGTTACATTTTTTAAAACGGTTGGTGTTTCAGTTTCATTTTTTTTTGTCTCTTTTTCGTACAAAGGCTCTTAATTACAATCGACTTTTAGCAAAACCGTTAAGGCCGAATGAATAACGGGACAAAGGTCATGAGAAATTTTTGCTAACACGTTCTCAGTGTCACTACTGTATGAATATAGATGTAAATCTCACAGTAATGTGGTATGAACAAACTTCTTTCCTCGACGACCTTATAGAGATAGCCAATCAAGAGGAAGTGGCTATAGTCTAAATTAAAACAACCAACATCTACGAGTTTGTGGTAACAAAACGGCATGCAAAGTGATAATTGAGTTTGTTTCCAGGAACTGAAACAGACTGCCACTGCAACCAACCAAACAACCATGAATAAACTTGAATTTTTCGTGTAGGTACATTATTTGTTGTCAAATAATCGAAAATTGTATTTTAAACGTGAAAAATCCAAGTGTGTTCACACTTCATTTATAAAAATCATAGGAAAAAAGTACAAAAAGTAAACATTATAAATTTTTATATTTAGCTATACTATTTTCAGAAAATCGAAGTCAGTATTGTGTTTATGGGAATAGTTACCCGATGAGTTTCTGATAACTTCACATATAATATTTTGTAGGAAATTCTGAATAATATATCTCTGTCAACCCTGAAAAAGGTACTTTTTAACATATGTTAACAGATGTTCCAAATTGTGCAGAAATAATTTTATAATTTTGTTCACAAATAATTCTTAAAAGGGAGATTCTGTACAAATTTCACATTCCTGTAAATTTATATTTGATAAAAAAGTAGCATTATTTGAAAATATCATAAAAATGTTCGGTTTTTAAGAGAAATTTTAATTTTTGTTTGCTGATTTTTTCAATTCTAATAATGAATCATCCTGTTTTTTTTTTGTTTCACACAGCGTAAAGGCAACTGATTTAATCAGTTAACACCATTTTGGTTATATGAAAAATAAAAAACCGAACTATAAAATATGAAGTCGTTGCGCCGCCGATGTCCACTCAAAGTATAAAATGTTGATTGATTCGTGTCAGCGGGAAGATGGGCATAAAAGAAAATGATGATAATTCAGGGTTACCGTAGCTACTGGGAGTTTTGATTAAATTTATAAAATGAATATGAATTTATGATTAAACCATGTTCAGTATTTTTAATTTTATTTATAAAATTATGTGTTCAGTATCAATTTGATATTAAATTTTGTATACATACGTACATACATTCATTTTCATATTTGTTTATTTGTCCATTTTCTTCTATTTTGTTTCCTTTATGTACTTGTTAATGATTTCGTTACGTTACCGTTACATTCTGAATTTTATTTTTTGTTTTATCTTTTCTTAGAATAAGAAAGAAAATTATTTACAATGCAAATTGCTATCATATTATTCAAATCAGCTTGTTATTATATGTTATTTTGTAAAGAAATGAACATATTTCATAAAATTTCCCAAAATGTCACAAAATTACCTGTTTTTTTGTAAAATCTAAAAAAAAAGTTTTTTTCAAACTGGCAGCCCTTCATAATATACAATTTAAAATATTTCCCTCGGATTTAAACTGAGATCTGATCACCCCACACACGAGACAGATTTATACAAACGCAATGTGAAAGAATATAGAAAAGCATGCCTATCTTGCCTGTACTGACTTCGATTTCTGAAAATAGTATAGAAAAGCGGAAAAAAGTGTATTTATGTAAGTTCCTCTCTTATTCTTTAAAAACCATAAAGAAAAATTTCACAATACGACTTTTAAATTTATGAACTTTTTAAATTTATTTCTCTTCAATGTTATTACAAATCCTTTTCGAATTATAATTTACAAACAAAATCCACATAACAATAACAAGTACATAAGTATAAAATAAAAGAAATTTGAAATTGAATGAATGAAAACAAAAATGCAAACCGTAAAAAAAATTTTTACCAGAATAACAGATTTGAAAAATGTAAAATTTTATACAAAAATAAGTAATACAACAGAAAAAATGGGGGGAATTTCAATATATAGGAAGTTTCGGATTATACGCTACGTAGATACTATGTACATGACAATAATTGTACAGGATCATCAAATAAGAACTATATATTTTTGAAAAATTCTAGCAGGCTAAGATCTTGTCTGATTTTCGCCAAATTTGACATTTGTGTTTATTATTGTTTGGCAAATCATGTGATTTCAGCAATATAGCGCAAAGTGCCATATACATTCAATTGATTTATTGATAGAAAAGTTCAACGATTGAGTAATTTCAAGAAATGTTGGTGTGAACTGGCCACCAAGTTCATGCGATATAACTCCATTTGACTTTTTTCTATGGGATTATGTGAAATCATTTGTGTATTCAAATAAACCACAAACATTCAGTGACCTCAAAACGAACATTATTCGTGTAATTGGTGAAATAAGTGCTGATTTGTGTGGAAAAGTGCTCAAAAATTGGTGTTACAGAATTAAGATTTTGAAAAAGTTTAGAGGCAGCCATTTATACGAAATTATTTTTAAATAAAAATGCCATAAACTAACGTTTAAAATATAAAAAAAAATCATGTGAATATTTAACACCGTTCAGTTTTTATTTGAATTTGAAAATATGTATATAGTCCTTATTTGATGACCCTATATATGGTATATTATGCATTTATACATTATGTATCTTTAGATTTATTATGTGTAATATTGGTAATATGTAGTATATGTATAGTATGTGTAACGATATCCTTTTCTATACACTCGTCTCGTATTTTAAAATGTTCTACGAGTATTTGTCTGTAATTCCTTTTTTTTTTTCAATGTTTCGTTTATTTCAAAAATGAAAAAAAAGGAGGAACTAAAAAAAAACTTAACTATACATACATATTTGAAATTTTCAATGGAAAATTGTAATATCTTTAGAAAATAAATGTTTGTTAGCTTTTCACTATATTATAAGGAATAAAAAATATACATATTACATTTTATACTCATATCGTCTTTAAGAAAGAATGGAAAAATAAATTGAGAAATTATTTCTTTAGTATCTTCACTTTTCAGAATAATATTAATGATGAGGATGATGATGATGATGGTGGTAATGATGAAGAGCACAATTTATTTATGGAAATGATACAATTCTTAAATATGTATATTTTTAATTCTTATTCTTTTTTTTATTTTTTTTCGTTTTTTTTTTTTTAGAATAAAATACTCGTACATAAGCACGTATAAGAATCTGATCATTTCATATTGAAATGTGTGTTTAATTTGCACGGTAGTAATCATAGCAGAATTACAAATCAGTAAAAAAACGTGCATAGATTTTGCATCTCGTTCTGTCGTGAATTAATTATTTCACTAGCTTAAGTATTTTGTATACAAACAAATGCACAAACAAACATGCACGTGAATTATGTATATCCTTTTATTCCTTATATCTCAGGAACCAATTATTATTTCGGGACAAAATAGGTATATTTAGTTAGAAAGAAGAGAAAGTTCTCTTTAAAATGCAATATCTTTCGTTATCCTGCAATTATTTCAAAAAATAAATATAACAGTTTTTGTGACACATAGTAAATTTTTTTAAAAGTTTTTAACGTTACTTCTCTCCCAAGTATCAAATTTTCGCAAACAAGGACATTTATGATACAAACGAATAAAAGAGGACATCTCAATGTGTCGTTCTAAAAATATCCTGTTTCGATATCACGAGCTAACGATTCAGAAGTATCCCCCAAACAAGCAAAAAATATACAAAAAAACACAAAATGTCATTTTTTATCTTTCGTAGGACTTTTTGAAAAAAATTTTTTAGAAAAATATAAAGCGTTTTAAGACGCATCTTTTGAGCCATAAACCACATCTGTATCACTCGCCGGTTTTTTTTTCAAATATACATATTAAGGACTGGAACGAAAAGTATTGCACCCCTTCCACGATCCTGTCATTGATTTTTGATAGTTGTCAGGATTGATTTGTGTATAAATTTAGTCGTGTCTTGGTCTAACTATTTATTTATAATCAGTCGTTTAAATTGTATTTACCTAATGAGTAAAATGCAAAGGTCATAAGAGAATATTAGAAAAGAAGTGATAGCACAGTTTTTAAGAAATAAAAATCTAAAAAACAAAGAGTTAGCAAAATTAATTGGCACATCTGTCTGGACAGTTCGTAGAACAATCAAAAGATATATTGAAGAGGGAACTGTGCATGAAAAACCAAAAAGTGGTCGACCAAAAGGTATTTCGAATAGAGATGTAGAGAAAAGGTTCTGCGACAGCTGGACAATTTTTCTTCGCGGTCCATACGCGATATGGCTCAGGTAGCAGGTACGTCCCATACAACCGTACAGAGGGTAAAAGAAATTCATCATTTTCGTACATATAAAAAACAAAAAATTCCAAAACGGACTGAAAAACAACAAGAAGTTGCTGTTAAAAGGAGCCGAAAGCTGTATTAACAGATCTTGATTGGATTCAAGGGCTGCATCGTAATGGTAGTAGTGTAAAATATATCATTTTCAATATAATTATTTCACATTACTCTTTATTTGTTTTTACATAAATCATTTTTTATATCAAATATTGTATACACACGTTTCTTGTATACAGGGTGTTTCAGTTAGTAATACCAGGCTATATGCCGATGGGTTACCCATTATGTGGTGACAAAAAAATTAATAAATTAACGGAAATTTCTTTCGACTCTATTTTCTACTCTAGAGGACGTTAAAAATTTTAAGTTTTTTACAGACCTTCTAACACAAAATCGTGTATAACTTTTTGTGCACCCTACTTTGAAAAATTTAGTGTTCCAGAGAATAATAGGAAACTAAATTACCTTTTTTTTTGATATAATACAACAAGTAATTTGGAATTCGCTTCTAGATAAAAAGAAATCCTAAAGTCAAAATTTATGATGAATTTTTTAAAAAATTTTGAGTATAAATTGGGTTCCTGAAAAAAAATTTGCACTACAAAAAATATTTTTATTTTTAGAATTGGAGCACAAAAATGTTCTCTTTCAAACAAAGAAAACCAGAGCATGATATATTTATCCGTTATCGAGTTATTAAGGATCAAAATAGTGAAAAAATGGTCAAAAATGTGCCTACCTTGTACTTGTAAAATTTTTTTATTGCGGAATATTATTTTTATTGCGTATTTTGACATATTTTTTTATCATTTTCTATCATTTCTAATATTTTTTAATTTAATTTGAACCTTAATATTTTTTTGTCACCACACAATGGGCAACCCATCGGCATATAGCCTGGTACAACTAACTGAAACACCCTGTATACAATGACCAAATATCACTATAAGTAATATTAATTATTATTGAAATGTTTATACAATAGTTGAACGTGATCTGAAATGAATACTCTTCCATAATATTATTGGTTATAATAACAATAAAAATATTCAGTAATAACAAAACACATCATATATTATAATATCGTATCATTAAGTCAAGAAATTAATGTACAATTTTTCCTTTTTTTGTTTTTTTGTCTTTTTCATATGTTTACTCTTATTTATCTATGGAAATTATTTTTATACAATTCTCGTTTTTAATGTGTAACGAACCAAAACGGATTCATAAAAACAACCTTATTTGTATAATATATAATGATTTTTTGAAATAAATGATTAAAATTATCCAGAATATGTACATACATATTTATATGTTTGTATTTATGTATAGTATATGGTATTCAAATAAGGTGAATTATTATATTTTTAATATGAAAGATGTTGAATGACTGTGTTACAATAAAGACTTTGGTAAAATACAGTACAAACCAACACTTGGTGTTGGTGATAATGAAGCTATCCTACTGGGTACTGGCTACTGGTAGTAATCCTCTACGTAACACGAAATATACCAGATACCAAAAGATGGAAAAATCCGGCCCTAAATGTAAAACGTTGTGGTATCAGTAGCATAAAATAACGAAATTTGTCGAAATGTTATTCACACATTAAGAGTAGGGTTCGACTTTGAAAAATTTCGAAAACAACAACGATTTTACATACAAAAATTTTAAAAAATGTTTTTGCATACCTTTAGGTGCTAATAAAAATGGATTTCTGAATATTTTGATGAAAAAAAACATAATTTTATTTTATTACTAATAATGGAAATATAACAAAGAATTTTATAATTTTTTTGTAAAAACATCAGAAAAGTCCAAACTTTATTTTGATACTGTTTTAATATATGAAAACAGAAGTCAAAGTTGAACGATTTTTCAAAATAACATCCTTTCCTTTTTTAAAAACTATAACTAAATTTCAGGACCTAAAATCAAAAATATGCTCTATTCAAGCACCAGAATATCCTTCAGGCTACCTATATTCAAAATTTCAAAGAAATCGATCAATCAGGGTTTGCTGTACAAGGTGCATTTGGAAGCCGAAAAATCGCAATTTTGACAACCTTGACACTCTGTAAAAAGGATACAAGGACATTTAAAAAAAATGCTCCATTAAGCACCACAATTCCTATCAAAGTATCTATGTTTCAAATTTCATTGAAATCGGTTAAGTAACTTCGGAGATATGTGGTGCACAAGATAGCAATTATCTCTACTCCTAATCTTAAGGGTGATATTCACCAACATGGATATATCCGTCGGATATATTTTAGCCGGATACAATTTGAGCTTATTCACCAACCTAGATAAAATATGTTTTCGAACATCGTTTTCGGGTCGAACATGTGTGTCAAACACGTCAGCTGATTGTATTTTTATATTACAAAATGAAAAAGAGGTTCTCTGATGTGATAATTGAATATAAATGAATATAAAAAAAAATAAATATAATCAATTTTTGAAATAAAAATTAACCAAGAAAAGGTCTGCTTTTTGTAAATTTAAAAATATTTTGTATTACTATTTCTACTTTATTTTGAATCTTAGAGAAAAAATTCTTAAAAACAGCAAAAAGGTCAAGTAAACATACATAGTAATATTTTAGTTGAAATATAGAAAGTGGAAAAGTGTAATAAATGTCTTAATGGAAATTAAGAATGAAAGTCGATGGAAAAAATAGCCTAAAATAAAATGTTGCTAATAGCGTCTTGTAAAAAGAAAAGAGAAGAGAATTGGTAATAAAAATTGTTCTTTTATTTTAACTAAAAAGAAATATACTTTTTTTTTATTTTATTTGAAATCACAATAATTTAAAATAATTAAGTATATTTAGGTAAATCTTTAAACTCAATTTTCTCAAAACCTATAATTTTGACATAAAATAAGAGGTAAGTCAGATAAATTTTGGAATTTTTACGGCGTTATAACTGAAAACCTAAAAGAGGTAGCGAATTGACGTGTATAGACAAATTATTCTACAAATAGTGCGAAACATTTTAACTTTTTCCATTTGTCTCTAAAACGTTTAATAAAAAAGATGTGCAGTAAACAAGAAGAAGTAAGAAAAATTATATTGGACAAATTTTTAGAAAATAAGAAAAAATCGAAAAAGGAGATATCTAGGGAAACAAATACTAGTGTACAAACAGTTTACAATGTTATCAACAACTACAACAGAGGTAATTCTATTGAAAGAAATCGAGGATCAGGGAGAAAGAAAGGTCCTTCTGATAGGCAGGTACTAAAAAATATTGTAAATGCCTATAAAGCTGATCCACTGAAATCAACAAGGGATGCAGCCGCTATTGCAGGTACGTCACAATCAACAGCAATGAGATATAAAAAATTTAGTGGACTAAAAACATACAAGCAACAAGCAGTACCTCATAGATATGAGGCTAAACATTGTTTAGTAAACAACATCTGGCGAAAACACGAGCAAGAAGGTTATAAATGACAAATATCTAACGAAATTTGATTGTGTTATGATGGACGATGAAACATATTGCGAAGCAGATTTCAACCAGATTCCAGGAAATGTGTATTACACTGTAAAAAATAGAAGACAGCTAATAAAACAATTTCAACAAAACAACACACAAAATTTCCTAAACAGTTCATGGTATGGCAGGCTATTTATGTAATTGTGTCTACGGAGCATGGAATTTATCACGATGGGAACAATAAATTCAAAGGTTTATTTTGAAAAATGTTTAGAAAAACGATTGAAACCCTTTATAAGACAACATCAAGGTTCAGTGTTATTTTGACCAGATTTAGCAACTAGTCACTATGCTAATACAACGAGGCAATGGTATGAACAAAATGGGGTCCAAATACACCTAATTGCCCAGAACTAAGGCCAATAGAAAGATATTGGGCTAAAATGAAGTATGTATATTGAAAAAAACAAAAAAAAATTTGTAAGAATGATATTGATTTCAGAAATCGATGGCGGAAAGCATATGAAGTGATCACAAATGAGTCTGTCCGGGTGCCAATGCAGCACCTCAAGCGAAAAGTTAAAAATTTTTGTAATAGATAATTATATTGTCCCAATATTTTGTAAAATAAAATCGTTGAAAGTATAAAATAAATCAAACTTTATTTGGTTGAAATCGGAGTTAAACTTTTTGATCTGTGATAGAACGAAAATTCCAAAATTTATCTGACTCACCTCTTACTTTGGCTTGTTCGCTTAACACTTTATTCTTATAGTTCTAGCATCAATGTGTTGAACAAAAATACAGATTTCATTTTAGTTTTTTCTATATTATTGTTTACTTTTGAGTTTGGTAGAGGTAGAGGAAAATTTAGTGGTTTCCAACAATGGGTCATTGAATTGTAAAAATTTGGAATCTCCTTTAGTAATCTAACATACACGCATATAATGTACGTTGTTATAGTGGAAACGGTATTCAAACTGTCAAATTAAAAATTACATTTACACAGAGTGTACAAAAAGTATTCACTCACCTACAAATTATAGAAATAATCTAAGAGAAACATTCAATAAAATACGAATAAATTCAATTTTACAATTTATTTTAGTTTTTTATTAGCCCTCTATCACAAAAACGGTTAAGTTAAGCGTATGAAAAAATGGTTGAAACAGGAATTGTTGCAATATTTATGCTCTACTGTTTTTATAATAGGTGTTAACATCATTGGAGCTGTAGAAACCAAGATAATCGTGAAAACCCGATTTTTGTGACATTTGACAACGCAAACTTACGACGCAGACACGAGATTTTATGAGACTTTTGACACAACTTTTAGAATGCCAAAATGAAGAAGGTTTATACAAGTTTCCAGCTTATTATCTCTCATTCCGAGGTGAAACTTCTAATTTAACTGAACTAATTAATAAAATAATTAAAAGTGCAACATTTAAGCGTTCTAAAAATAAATAAAATAATTAATAAATTTGAATTATAAACTTCAAATAATAAATGCATGGTTCGATGAAACCAAAATACTAAAATATATTTGTGTATGTGGTCCCAATTTTTTGGATAAGAACTGTATTTCAGAAAACTTCAAATGATTAGAAGATTTTTGAAAATCAAATTTCAGTTAAATTTCTAAGAAGATATGTTCTCTTTTCATAAAATTAAGTGCGTGTTAAATATTTAAATAAATCCCTCATTCTTGGAGTTGTAACTGTAACAATGAAAGTAGAGAAATATTATTAAAACAAAATTCTCTTCAAATAGAATAAGTTTTTTTTTAAACGTACATTTTATCAATTTTATGTTTGATAATGAAATTATTCATTCGTCTTTTTAAAAAAAAAACGTAGATAATAAAAATTTAGTATTTATATCGCAAATAGTTATTTATATATGTAGAACATCGGAATAGCCACATAGTTTTTTCTTCATTTTATAATAATTAAATTGTATCAAAAGATAATTAGAAAACAATAACCGAATATTTGTTTGCAAAGTAAAAAAAAAAAAAAAGAGTGAACAACATACGGAAAAAAATAACTACTCAAAATTACGATTAAATAATGACGAAACCAACGAAACAGCTGAATTCTTTACCAAAATTTAATTGGTTGATACATTGAATACTCTTCATTTCCAGATTTTCGCTAACTTTTTGCGTTTTTTAACACACTCATGGCTCATCAAATTTAGTTATAAAACTCGCCAAGAGATGGAGAGCTGTATATTTAAATTTCAGTGTGCAGGAAATAGAAAAAGTAACGAAAATTATATAAAAGAAATGCGGATTATTTAAAAATTAAAGAAAGACGTGGGGGCGTGGACAAAGAACAAATTGAATAATTGAATTCGTAAATTCGTCAAATAAAAAATTACGGAGCTAACCAAGAAAGGGGGCAAGGGGGCGTTTTATAATTTTCAAATTTTTGGTTTGAATTTAGAAAGTGAAAAAAAGTAACGAAAATGATATAAGAGAATCCCAATGCGAATACATATCAACATTTCAATACCTTTTTTAAAATAACAGGAAACGGAAATTAAAACTAAAATTTGAAAACTGTAAAATGTACATATCCTGTGGAACTAAAGGTCGTAAAGAAAGAGACGAGTAAACTGCACTGTTGGAAAGAGTATCTCAATATACCAAAAATATACACTATTAGACACACTCATAATTTATCAACTTCCATATGGGTATATTGAATTTTTCATATGAATCCTATTATCTTGATAGTGATTCTGGCCGCCCGAATAATTTTGGCATATTTAATCATATCTCAGAAATCAGGAGCCGTAGAAAAAGGAGAGTGGAAGCATTGGAAAATACATAAAACATAAAAGTCCATAAATTTCGTTGAGTAAGAAATATTTTTTTTGTGAAATTTTTGAGAAAATACATAAACTATATAAACTTTACCATTTTTTACATACAAAAATTTATTTGTTTTTGATATCGAATTGTGACAATCTTATGACAATATATGGGTACCTTATATATTAATTTTGCTCTTTCCAACGTTGCCATACTCTCAATTAGCTTCACATTTTTCCAAAAGTAGGTAGTATATCTATGGAAAATTAAAGAGAATATAATGAATTGTCTCCATTAAAAATTTCTGATAATCTCAGTTAATTATTTGCTCTAAAAAACTGCGTTCATATTACAAAATTTAAAATTTAAAAAATCTATGATATATAGGATTGCTGTTATATAATAAGCACGTATTCAATAAAACAAAAATCTAATCCAATCAAATCCAATACAGATACACTAATCTGGCACACATATTCTCTCTATAATACGTATTTTATCGTATAGTAATTTGAAATGTTTACATTATACTTGCTTATGCTTATATCAGGTCATTCAAAGAGTTCGCAGCCTAACGCATACGTGACATTCCTAGAAACAAAAATTTATTCATATTGGAAACACCAGTCCTTCATATGAACGTACCATAAATTCCAGATCGATCTGTCAAATAGTTTAGTTTAAACAGTTGATTAAATTACACGTGCTTGGCTTGTTTTCAGAAAATGGATAATTTAAAAAATCGTGCGGTGATTGAATATTTGTTTAAAAAAGGATTAAGTAGGAAAGAAATTTTTGATGATATGGTAAACGTATTAGGAGACAGTGATCCTTCATATGCAACTGTAAAAAAATGGGTTGCTCTATTTAAACACGGCCGTACAGACATCAATGATGATCCACGTTCAGGACGTCAAAAAGAAGCAACCACGCCAGAAATTATCGACAAGGTTCATGATTTGGTTTTGGAAGACAGCCGAATAACTGTGGTTGATTTAGCTGGGGCCATGGGCATCTCAACTGGATCAGTGCATAGGATCTTAACCAGTGAATTAGGTATGAGAAAGTTATTGACAAGATGGGTGCCGCATTCATTGAATTCTGACCAAAACCGCATTCGAGTGAAACTTTCTCAACAACATTTGGGTCATTTTCAAAAGGATAGAATTGATTTTGTGCGTCGATTTGTAACCGCATGGACGAGACATGGATTTATTACTATGATCCTGAATTGCGACAACAAATAGCGGAGTGGGCCGAGCCCGGCTGTTCGGCCCCAAAGCAGCCAAAGCTCTCAAAATCTTCAAAGAAGGTTATGGCATCAGTTTTTTGGGATCCAAAGGAGATTTTACTAATTGATTACCTTCAGACGAGTAAAACGATAACAGAGAATATTATTCAAATCTTCTAGACCAATTAGACACAAAAATTCGGGACAAGAGACCAGGATTACAAAAGAAAAAATGACCACCAAGACAATGCACCAGCACACAAAGGTGTCCTTGCAATGGCCAAATTGAAGGAACTACACTATGAATTGTTGGAGCATCCACCATATTCACCAGATCTGGCTCCGTCTGACTTTCATTTATTTCCAAATCTCAAAAAATTCTTACGTGGTAAGCATTTTTCATCAAATAAAGAAGTCATAACGGTAAATGAATTGGAAAATGGCTGGAAAAAATGCATTGAGCTTAGGGGGGAATATATTGAAGATTAATTGTATTTTGGTTCATAAATTCATACTGCTTCATTATAAGGCTGCGAACTTTTTGAATGACCTAGTATATCATGAATTCATACATCGATTTAAAAAAAACATTAGCAATCAACTAAAAAATTTTTTCCTAAAAAAATATTTGTGGCTCACTTTGTATACTTGTACGAGTATAAGTATATGTTTTTATTTTTGCTTGTATCCATAGTTAGATACTTTTAACTTCTTTCAATATATTACTGATTTGTGATAATGATCATTTTTCTGCACAACTTACTACTATGTATTGATTTTTGACTATAAAATAATTATGTACAAATGCGTACCCGGCTGCCTGGGTAGAGATCTATCAATATCGAATCGATCAAAATTCCCTATATACAGTATCTATGTACATATATATATTGTATTCATCGTTTTCTCCTCCATATAGCGTATATACAGTCGTTTGTTGTTATTGTTTGTTTGGTAAGTTAGATGTGTAAATAACTACTGGGGAGCTGGACTTTAAAACATGACTAACTAACCGAATAATAGATATTAATAGTGGTATGTGGTATGGTATTGGAATTTAATACAACCATCATGACCATCACACAGCACCGCAGCCCATTCCATTCCATAGTCAGTCATAGTGCGTTTATTGGTGGTCATAGCATAAAGTTTAGTCGTTTAAGTTTGAAAGCAGCAGCATTCTCTAAATAAAAAATAATTCTGCAATATTTGCAACAATAATAATAATAATAATAGTAATAATATAGTTGTACTATTGTGCATATTATTCATCATTACACGTATAATATAAATGTAGGTGCTATATACACATATGTGGTTGTATATAAAATATGTAACATACATACATATGAGAGTGGTGCTTTAAGTGAAGTGGCAAGTACCTATATGCAATGGCCGCGACAGAATTCCTTAAACTAAAACTGGAATTACCACATTTTTTGAATAGAATCACAAGACTACCTTCTTTTCAACTATATACATATTATGTACATATGAAAGACATATATAAATACTTGTATATATTTTTGTATTTTTATAGAATGTTATGCATAAAGGTACATATTTTTGAATGGTACATATAGGTATATATATATATGTATATATACTAAATTCAGGTTTGTATGATTTTAATAATTGGAGGCTGTTGCAATATCTCCTTTGTCTGTATCATAATGTACGAATTATAATGCGAGCATATAGTATATCTAACGCATAGGCATAGTGTTTCTATATACTTATGTAGCTCAGTCATAGTACCTACAAATTGTAAACTATTGTACCCCTTTTCGTTCTCATGACACAAAATCTATATAACATAGAAACGCATAGAACTTTCTAATGTTGATATTTTGGAAGGTATATAAGTACTATACTAAAAAGGTGCTGAAGATAAATCTATATTTTATTGTTGTTAGCTGCGCCTGTAGTTACAATGTATTTACAACAAAAATGTTTAAAATCGAGTTCAAAAAATAGAAAAAAAAATTTGTTTTTGTCACAAAATCATCGCATACTGTGAAAATACCTACCGTCATATATACTCAAAAACAATCACTTAGCACTTAAGCACTTGTTTGCTACTATACAAAACTTCTGCTTAATAATGTTATCCTACGATCCTATACTAATGTATATGTGCATGTGAGTATTTTTCGCGCATAAACTGCACAAATATTGGTAATTAAGTATTACTGCTACTCATCATAAGTCTTTTACATGTTCAGGCTGCGTTCCACTATGTCGAATTGTTAGCAAACTCCAGGATTTTGTAGCTTTAATTCACAACAGTGGTTTCTCTTATAATCCTGACACTTCTCACAATTGCATCCAGTGTTAAATTGAAAAGCATGCAGATGCGGGTGCCAACATTCTCTGACTTAACCCCTATATTAACCATCAATTCCTCATACAAATTACCAGCTTCATAATCTTAACTTTTGCTTTGGATCTTTCTGGCAAAACAGCTAAGTATTAGAATATGACAATAAATAAAAAATGTATTAACATAGAAAAATTCAAATGAAAATGTATTGAGATTAATGACAGTACAAGGATATTTAAAAAAAAAAAAAAACTTACTGACATACTGTTCTAAGTCAGGACGTTCGACTACTGCATTTAATATAAATGAAAGAGAGAATCAAGACAATAACGATATTTTTTGAGAATATATTTGAAAAATAAATACAAAAACAAGCTCAAGGATAAGAAATTTATAAAATAATTTAAAAAAGTGTTTATGTAAAACGTAATACCAGTAGGAACAATAATTATAAACATGCCGAAAAGAAATAAATTAAATTGCCGAGTAGCTAGAAGAAAAAAAAAACCAAAAATCATAATTGAGTAAAACCTGTGGTAAAACAGATTAATTGAGGAGTACAACGCGAGAGAGCAGTATTATACCAATACATTTTCAGACATTTATATTATGTAGTTATTATTATCGCATATTTATTTGATGATTCCAATAAAAAATCACAGAAAATTTTAATAAAAAGTTGAAAAAATAGAAAAAAAATGTCATTCAAATTTATATATTACGTACACAGATAGTGTAGTACATTATAGTATGGTTATATGGATTTATAAAATTCTACAATGCACAGTAATATTTAGCACAATATTTGCGAAATAAAAAAGAAAACAAAACGATCTACCTAACTAACCTACACCTGGGTGCCATATTTCTATATATCTACATATGTAAGATAATCGTATTTAATATATACAAATATACTTACATATATCATAAATATTTATATAATGAGTATAACCTGTGGTATAACACATACACATAAACACCACACACATATTATTACATTCTTGGGTATATTACAGCGTGTAGTAAGTAGTATAATACTTATGTATAATATTTTTGTAATACGTACATATAAAATGAAAGAAATAAATATACTTAGTTATGGTTATACATGGTTATACGAATATATTAGGTGTAAGAGAAAGTTCTGTCGTTTTTTTTTCTAAAGAAACCAAAACAAAGAGAATTTGGACACGAAACCAAGCTTTTTAATGTGATCCAATTCCAAAGCAGTAGTCTGATGAATTCCAAGCTTTAAGTCCACTTCTGTCGAAGTTAACTTGGGATTTGTCTTGCTTGATCCTACTGCGTAGCACTTCGCAATTGACATCTGATGGCCTTCTTGATCTGGGTTCATCTTTCAAGGAAAAATCACCAGAACGAAATTTTGCAAATACATTATCTTTGGTATATTAGAGCTGTTACGTTACTACGTCTTCCCCAAACACGTCACAAGAGTTTTTTTTTTGCCTCCATTGCGTTATTCTCTTTTTTTGAAACTCATACAAGTACAACATATAGAATGTATTAAGAGCACGTTTTCTTCACTCACGTTGACAGTTTTACAAATTCAATGTGCAGTAATAAATCATCAATCATATACTAATCTAACTGTTTAAATCGATTTCAGTCGGCTCAGTCAGAATTCCTGCTAAAAATTGAAAACTCGTAAAATGCACAAGTTCAAAAACGACAGAACTTTACCTTATAACTAAGTATTACATACATATATACTTTTTGTATTATACAAATTTGTATGTATACACAAGTACCTCTTTATATAAAGTTTTAAAATGCACCATGCATGCATTTTTCTTCATATAAAAATTCTTCTTTAAAAAAACTTGATTACAATACTTAAGAAGATATGATAAGGTATTAAAAAACTATAATTGTATAGGTAAACTCTATAACTAAATAGATAAACGATCGACAAACTAATGAATGGAATATGGGAGATGAAGATGGAGATGAAGAGAAAAAATATATTAATTCTTTCTTATATGTGCTTTGCTTACATTACATTTTAGTTTGACGTACACATTACTTTGCTTTTTTACTTTCATCTTACCTGATTTTTATACCTTTACTTTACTACTTCAACATCAACGACCAATGTACTATGTGTTGTTCTTTTTCAGCATTAACTTAACTTCTCATATGTATACGTACATTTATGTACTAATTGCACAAAACTGGTATACAAAGTATCTATCCGCACCATCCGCACAAGTATTTGGTACTAAGCTAAGCATATAGCAATGATATATTATGGCATATACTATATGTAGTATCTTTTATATACGAATATGTATGTTCATAGCATGTATAAAATATTAATACTATCTCGAGTGTTAAAGTATTATAACAGTAAATTCACATTTAGTAGGAACACATTCGATTTATTAAAACAATACTGATCTGCGAAAGATCAGTCAAACATTTAAAGCTAAATTTTCATTTTAGTACACCGTCAGTTTAATGTTCTATACATAAAATGGACACAGAAGGGACGGATACCTACATAGTCTAATTTACCATCAGCATTGCCTAATAAGATCAATGTCATCAGTTACTAGACTAGTTTATATCTTACTAATCGAATCACTGATCGACTTCAATGAGACCCAATGAGACCGGAGCATACACTTTGCCGGAGCACTGGTTTGTATTTGATTTCGATGAGAGAAAGAATATTTATGATAAAAAAAAAAGATTTTGAAATTTTAGTGTTAAACAAAAACCAATTGGACCAACTTTATTCTCAAATTTCAATTTATTTTTGTGATCGACTTTCTTAATAATTCTAGGTCGCCATAGATTTACAATCTTATGTTATTTTATCTTATAGTAGCTTACTTCTATAGGGTCTATCATAGGCGTTCATATTATCTGCGTCTTTCTATAGCCATCGATTTGGTACCTCGATATTCAACACTCTCTTAAAAATCGTCGATTGGTGTCATTTACTTAATTTAAAGCTTTTTTATACCTTGTCTGTCAGGGTCACAGTATGTTTCCATATTAATATATTTACTGATTTTAAAAAGTGTTCTTACTTGTATGGTTGTGCTGTATTATAGTTTGACTTAACTAAAAAAAAATTTATTATATATTTTATTTTTATTATTGATGTTGTTTTTGTTGTTGTTGTTTATCTTTTTTACATTTTTTTTTTTTTGTAAATCAAATTCTTAAGTCTCAAACAAAAAAAAAAAAAATTCAATTTTTCAAAAAATTAAACTCTGTGTTAAAACTCAAGCACGTAATAATGTGAGTGAGTGAAATATAGGTGCATACATACATACATAAGGAGACTTTTCTGATTCAAAATTCTTGAATTTTTATTAATTCGATTACATTCAAAATTTGTATAAATTTTTGTTACCTATATAAAATAATATTCGCGTATTAAATATTTTATGTATGTATGTATGTGTGTATGTACGAATGTATAAATACGTATACATATGTATGTATGTACATTCCATACACGATACACAAAAGACAAAAGTTATATAAGTATGCACATACTCGATAATACTCGCGTATACTATATTTAAGAAAATTTATACTTTTTTTTTTAATTTTTTTTTTTCGTTTTTACTGTTGCTTTTTGATTTTTCTGGTTATTTTTTTATTTTTTATTTTTTTTTTTTTACAAAAATAGAAGACGTATATATTTTTTCATAGATTGATGATTGGAATATTTGGATTTGGGAATTGGGATATGGGATTGCATTGCAGTGCAGTTTTTTTGAATTTGAACAACAGAACAGTCGATATTTAGACATTTTCAACGTAAGAATCATTATATATGAGAAAAATAGATATTAATGTTCTCTTCTTTTGTTGTTGTTGTTGTTGCTGTTGTCGTTGTTGTTGTGTTATAAATGTTTTAACTTGTTGATATTAAAAATTAAAAATTTGTTTATGCTGGTTGTTTGAAAATAACTACATACTCGCGTACACTTAAATGATTGGACGAGTATACATACAGATATGGAATTATATACTCGTATATATATGTACGTATTTTGAGAAAGTTTTAAAAGAAAATTTTAAAGAAAATTTAACGAAAATATAATGAAAAATCAAAAACTATAAAAAAAGGATATTAAATTTGTGTGAATATACCTAATCTTTGTCCAGATTTGGTGTAGGTAAACTATTTTTGGATATTTTCAATTGAAAATCTCTCTATAATAAATGTGTTAAACAACAACATTTTGGACAAATCGGTGTTTATTATTATATAATTACATATGTATATTTAAAAATTTTATATTATATGTGTAATATTTAATATTATATATATAGGATTCCAATGGTATAAGTATATGCATGGATTCATAAATGCGACACATATACTCCTTATTATTGAAAATTTCAATTATCGAAATAGACTTTGATACCTATTATAGAAATGAATTTGATAGTATGATGAAGAAGAAATCGTGTATTATATAAAATTTTATATGTATGATATCTAGGTAATATGAAAAAGTGTATGCCAACTTACATTTTATAATAGTAGTAGTTGTCAATAAAAATTTATAAAATGGATTCATGAGTTAATTATAAATTCTGCAATATAATTTGATTACATATATTTTTAAATACAGTGTAGTATAACAATAAATTTATTGCGGTTTTAATTATTTAATACCTAATAAATTTTTAATTTTTGCGTAAATACATATACGAGTATGTTTAAGTTTCTTCTCAATCCGTCTAATTTTTGGTGTGTATAATTTAAACTGGCTACTTGGCCTGAGGTTTCTTCTAAAAATACTTATACAAAATATTCTTCCAATTACGCGTTCTTACTGGTATTTTCTAAGAAAAAAAAATTTGAAAATTTGAAAAAGGTTGTAATTATTTTTGTAAAAAAAAAAAAGGAAATACTGGTATGTTAAATAAAAATAATTCAATTAACGCACAAAATTTTTTTTTTTTTTTGGTTATACATACTACATACTTACATTCACATCTCAAATAACTATACTATATACACATCAAAAACAAACAAAAATCAAAAACAGTAACAGATAAAGGTTTATTGCCCTTTTCCTATTACTATACAAGATTAAAAGCACACGAGACGAGCGAGAATATATGTACATACATTATGTGTTTATAAAGAGTGATATTATGTGGTGTTATAAAATGATAGTGTTTTTTTAGTTTGTTTCAGTCGCATTATATAAACGATATATAGGATAAACAACAAATTTTTAAATATAAAATTATATCACGGATATACCTATCTACTAATAATATTTTTTTTAATGAAAGAATGCGGTAATAATTTATTAAGAAATTATTCGTTCTTTTCTTTTGTATATGTTATTTATTTATTTATATTTAATGTGATGAGAAAAAGAATGTGTGTTATATACATTGATTGTGTTTGTGATTTTCATCATTTTGAACAAAAACTGAATTAATTATTTTATTATTTACTACTACAAGTGCTACATATATGTATAAGTTTCATTAGTTCATTTTCATTTAATGAACTCACAAAATCTTGATATTATGATAGTACCTACATAAATAAATATGATTTGATAATTTGATTATAAAAGAAAATTATTATTAAAAAAAAATAAAATAAATAAATAAATAAATAAAAAACCTAAAAAAATATATAGAGATATACTATATAACATATATAAAAAATAATATAAAAAAAAAAAATAAATGATCAAGTGAAGTGATCATAACTATACATATCATCACTATTCTTTTATGTTTTCAAATAAAAATTTGGTGTATAATAATTCTAGTTTCGTTTTTATATTTTATGTAAGTAAGTATTTGTATATGTGTGCTCATGTGTATTACACTTATTTATCTGCTCATACAGCATATATATATATTACTCATATTTATGTGCATACAGGGTGATTATATGACTGTTATTATTTAAAAAAATACAGAATAGTAATAATAAGGTGGTGTGTGGTGGTCGTATATGTAATTAAGCAAAGGCGTTTTAGATAAGTATATCATAACTTAAATTTAAATTTTATCTGTTAATCTACTTATATGTAGTAATTATTTGAATGATATAATGTTAATCTATTGTTCATACATACATACATATGTATTTTCATAAAATATGTGTAAAATTATAAAAAATTATTATACAATCCAATTTGTATGTACTATATCTACAATATAGAGTATATAGGTGCATAAAGATGTAAATATATATACAGTATATACATAAATCTAGTACCTACATTGTGTAATATAAAATTGAATTGAATTAAATCTCACGTTCCCATGAATATATAAATTTAACAGAAAATAGTGAAGAAAAAAAGAATAAAAAAATAAAGAAATTGTTAACCGTATTATAGTATATCGCATATTATTAATATTTTTATATATGTATAAAAAATTATGATTTGTATTACATTTGAAAAATGTAAAATGTGAAATACAGAATAGAATATAAAAATATAGATACTTATATGTATAGATATGTACAATCAAAATACAAAAAATAAAGACAAAAACATTAGTGGAATTAATATGAAAAGGTATATATATACAAATTTTTTAATACTAAATTTTATTATTTTTCTACTTCGTTTTTACATTTTTTTTTTTTTTTTTTTTGATAAGTTCATCTCTTGTGTAGACCCTTCTCCCAATTATTTGGAGCTATAGGTCTTCTTATAGTCCTTTTCTCCATTTATTTACGGTTGGCTCTGTTAGTACATTTTCTGATTTACTTAAGATCGGACTCTTTTAGTCATTTTTCTCATTTTTATTTGGTGTCGATTCTCCTAGTACATTTTCTCATTTATTTGGATTCTAATCCCTATAGAATAGTTTATATTCACCAATAAAGTATTCTATATATACTTTGCTATAAAGATTCATCTCTTGTAGATAATTGTTTAATCTTAAGGTGTCTGATATTTATTTTTTGGTATTTCTTAGTCCACATCTTATGGATTTTATTTATTTTCGTTGTTACAGTCTTCGTCATATGCTTGTTATCACTTCTCATTAGTATATAGATTACGATATCAGTGAAGTGTATTTTCTATTATTTTCTGTGATATTTTCCCATCATCATTATTATCATTTTGGTCCCACAGTCCTAAGAAGGACCTTCGCCTCTGAAAGAAGGGTTCTTCAAAGCTTCTCTTTCCTTTGACTTTTCTCTTCAGTTTTGAATACTGAGTTTTTTTAAATTTGCTGCTATACTGATTCCCATACCATCTGTTCCTGGGTCTTCCTTTAGGCCTTGTGCTGACCATATTGTCTGAAAAAAACTTTTTTACAGGGATTTTGCGTTGTCCATGCTATTAATGTGTCATAGCCAGAATATTGAGATGTCCACATCGTCTTAGACATCATAAAGTTCTAAGTTCTAAGATATTTTCCCATGCAACTGAAATTTACTTTACTTTACAATTGTCCTATTTCTAATATAATTTTTAAAATTCTTCTCAAAACAGATTCTAGCCCTCATGTAAAGACAATGTTTACACCTATTCAAACTAAAGTATATATATGTATTCCGCCTCATTCCGCTAGTGAACATACGGTTTCCACAAGACGATTTCTAGCTGTGTTTTTAATATTATTCCAGTCGTAACCGGTTTGTCTTAGTTCTGTCTGGATAGTTTTGCGCCAGGTACTTTTTGGACGTCCTCTGATTCTGAAACCTTGAGGGTTGAAGTTTAATGCCGCTATGGCTATATGATTTGATGATCTAAGTATGTGGCCAATCCATTTCCATTTTCTTGTCTTGATATATTTTTCCATTGTGTTTTGGTTCGCTTCTTTCCATAGTTGGGGGTTACTCAGTTTCTGTGCCAGAACATTTTCAAAATTCTCCTCAGACACTTGTTGATGAAGATTCAAGCTATAAAATATCGTATAATAATACCTTTATGTCTTGGCATCCACTTCAGGATAACTTTGTTCTGCGTTGTCACCAGGCTTTACAAGCAATTTCGCAAACTAGTCTTGGAGATTGCTTTTTTAATTTTGTTTGATTATGTGTTAGAATGCAGAATGTTTCTGCTTTTTGTTATATTTTTAATGATCTCCAGAAAGTATCAGGCTATTACGATTACTTTGGCTTGAAGTATATAGTGATCAGTTTACCTAAGGTGGCCCTAATCTCCATTTCCAAGTAGACCACCTCGAAATTATACACACACTCAATCTTATGTATTGTGACCGATATTGCGTACGGAACTCAAAACATCAAACATGAATTGTGTTAAATATTTTCGATCTTCTGTTACATTTTGTTCAAGATTTTTGAAAGCTTATTTCACAGTAGCTTTGATTTATTTTAGTTCTCCAAATTCACGATCAAATTCATAGTTCTTGTTGTTGGATTGGACCAGCCTCAACGCCATACTTACAAAATTATTAAGCTAAATTTTATGATCTATTAAATTTTTTCTTGCAACTTGATATCTTTGTTATTTCTGTATTACTTACTTTTTTCTTCTTCGTTAAGCATTTATTTAGACATTTTGTAATGATTATTTATAATTAGTATGTTTGTTTCAAACAAAATCATATGCTATTACCCTAAACCTCTTTTCACGTGATAGATACGTTCCTAAAAATTACGCGTAAATAAAATTCGCGTAAAAAAAACTACTGACTCCATATAAAAAGTTAAGATTGGTTCCAAATCTGAAATATTGGCAATATAATGAAAAAATAAACATTAAATTCATTAGGATCAGAAGATTTTTATTCACATTTCATAGAGAACAGACATATAGTATATTCATGTGATGAATTTTAATCAAAATAAAAAAAAATATATTCATTTCGGTTGTTTGTTAAAGATAAAATTGTTTTATTCACTATCAGTTGTTTCAGACAATGAATGTGGAAGCTGTCGTTTTCGCGAGACTGCTGTTATAGCACTTTGCGGCATGAACTCAGTTATTAATCGTTGTGTTGATCTTTTAGTTAAGTCGAAAACTTCCCTACACGTTCTTCATCAGGATCATGTCGGGTAAAATAGTTTTCTAAATTATTAGCCAGTTTCAGTTCTTCTTTAATTATATTAAAAAATTGCACTCTGCGTTGTCTACTCAAACATCAAATTGAAACTGCTAAGTAAAACGCTATCGCTAAAAATGTTATACTGTTATATCGTATAGACATGCACAATAGAAAAAAGTGAATCAAGTAGCATAGTTTTGAATCATTAAGCCTAATTTGTTATTTTGACTAAAACTTAAGCTTCGGTTGGTCGCTTAAAAGTGAATAAAAATCGCGTAAAAAGGTTCGCGTAAAAAGAGGTTTAGGTGTATATATAAATAAAGTCCTAAATGAAAACTAATTTCTATATTCAATTTAAAACAGTTGGAGTTGTGACAATGACAATTGATATGATGTATAGATACATCAAAGTGTTGGAATCTTGGAATTAGAACTTGGGTGTTTTTGTTAAGCGTGACAGAACTTTAAAATTAAATAATATGCACAAAGTATTAATCGAACAATAAATTTATTTTGTTAAATAAAGAAATTATTCTACGACATTAATATTTTAAAATTATTTCTGGCAAATGCGCTTCACAGCTGACTCTGAGGAAGTGAATTCGTTCAGTGAAATATATTGTCACTTTTTCGAGCAATTGTGGACGTATATCACCAAAAACACGAGTTATGTTGACTTCCAATAATTGTTGCTAATTGACTTCCAATTGTTGCTGATTTGTCAGCATACACTATAGAGGCTTGACATATCCCTAAAGATCTAAAAGTCTAATGACGCCAAATCACATGATGTAGGCGGCCAATTGATGGTTCCATTGCGTGGAATGATCTAATCATCGAACTTAGTTTTTAATAAATCGATAGTTTCCGTAGACGTATATGGTACGTGGCACCATCTTGCTGGAACCAAATCTCTTCCAGGTCAATATTTTGCATATTTAAAAAAGAATATTCAATAATCATCTTTCGGTAATGAGCTCTATTCACGGTAACACATTCTCCAGCACCATTTTTAAATAAATATGGCCCAATAATGTCATCAGCATACAATCCACACCACATAGCAGCAACATTTTCTTTAGTGCGTACAGTTCTTCGCTTTGTTGATACTACAGTATCATGCAATGTAAAATTCGGAACAGATTTAATCAATAATTCTGCGAATAGTTTGTTCACTTGGTCGATTATGTCCACTATAAAATTTACGAAGTGCTCTATAAGTTCGAGTACTTCGCAAGCGCTTTTCAAGTGTATATTTTCTCATGATGATTTGCCAAAGCATACTAAATGAATTTCTCAAAGAATGTGTTTAAACTATGCCTGCAACTTTGACCGCTATACCTGTCGAAAGTTCTATCATGCTTAAAAAAAAACACCCTACCCTATATTATAAAGTTTTTAATAAAATACAATAAATCTGGCTAGAGCTATAAACATTTCGCTGAGTGTATTAATAAGGCTTGTTTAGTTTTTTATTTTCTTTTTATTATTTTTGTATTTATATTTTTGTATTTTGTATTCAGTTTTTTTATGTTAAAATCAAGTTTCCTTTTATGAAAAACTTTATATAAACGAGGTCAAAACCTTTTCATATATACATACATATTATGTACTACCTATATAATGTATACACAAACAAAGTTTATTTTTATTATAATAATGTACCTACATTTTTTAAATAATTTCTTCTTTTTCATCTTCTTTGTCATCGTTTTCTTTTACTTCTTTTGGAGATTCACTTTATGAGATAAGAAAAAAATATCTTTGAAAAAAAATTCTTTTTCAAAAATTGAAAAATGTTATGTATCTATATACATTTATTTAAACACACACATACGTAATTAAATCAAACATCAATGAATTTATTTTTGGTAAATTCCTTCTCCTGTTTTTTTTTTTTTCGTATTGTATTTTACTTTTTTCAGGTATAGAATTCATGCTCTTATTATATACATATATGTACTGCATATGGACTTATTTGAAAAATTCCTTATGTCAATCACTATGTAGTCATTAATTACACACCAAAATAAATAAAAAAATATATTTTTCCTTTTTTGAAAAGAATTATAACATTATTACATGTCAAACGTAATAATTTGTTAGACACAAAAAGCTGAATTATTCATTATATATTTTTCCTTAAAAATCTTGTAGGAAATTTGAATATTACATTTAAGTGATGTGATGTATCACTCCTCACAGAAGCATAGACCTAATAGCTAACACAATCTTCTAAAGCATCCATTTTAAAAGTATAACTTTTATATATCAATCATTCCATTTTTTTTTATTCATTGTTGCTGCTTCTTGTAAAATGATTCGCCTCCATATATTTCGTGGATCTTTTTAGATCTAAGTATATTGCTTTGAGGGTTCGATTCCAATAAAAATCTGATGCTTTCTTCATATATGTTCAACTGAAAGGTACAACGAAATATTAATATTAAGATAATTATTTGACATGAACATATTACTTCTTCTCCTTAGTTGATGTAAGAGCCTAACCAAGAAAATTTTAATATCCTCAAGTTCCTCACTATAGACCTTCGATCCACATCGACAGAATACTCTTAAGCGGTTCAATTTTCATACTAAGTTTATCAACATGACCAATATGATGACAGTTGAATATTTTTGTAACGTCATCAAAGAGCTCCGTGGTTTCTTCATTTGTTCATTCATTCGCGCCCCATTCACTTTCTTCTATTTGGGACGTCACCATAAATTTTTCTAAGAAAATTTCTTTTAAATATTAAATATCCAGCATGTGAATTGAATTTTTCGATTGATCTTTTCATATTTTTTACATGGCAATTTTAGGACTCAATTCAAAAAATCTTTCTTCGTTCAATTGATCAACTCAAAAAAAAAATTTTTTTTTAATTTGACATTTTATGTACATTATATGTATGATAATTATTGTTGATTTTTTTTATTCTCATTTTTATTTTCTTTTTTTTTTTTTTAGACAACAAAAATTATCATAAATGTACTAAGACAAAATTTAAAATTCAAGTCATTCGCAAGTTCTGTAAATGCAGAAAATGTACCACCAACCAATTACAAGAGTATTATTAAAGAAAACAACATAAAATACTTGAATTACATATACTACCGTTGTACTTATGATAAATAATCAGCATTTAAATAAAAATTAAATTAAATAAATGCACACTCACATAAATTAAAAATCATTATGGATAAAAATAATCGGTTATTGATAAACATAATAAAAAATGTTTGCTGTTCATCAATATGAATAAATCGATGGTAATAAACAATAAAAATATAGAAGAAAGTCCAGTGATAACAACTACTGGACAACAAAACAATTCATCACATCATATATCATCTCATAAATTAATATCGTCCACATTAACATCATCATTACCATCGACGACATTCCAACAACAACAACAACAACAACAACAACAACAACAACAACAAGGGACTAGTGCAACAACATCAGCCATAACTATAGGAACCACAAATAACAATTCTGAAGGTAGCGGAACACCAATTATTGTATGTGGTACATCTGGTTCTGTATCTGCAACAGGATCGGTGGTAACCAAAGTTGTAGGAAATGATTTAACATCTTGTATTATAGATTTGGTTAATTCAAATTCAACAACAACAAATATTATATGCGGTGTTGTCTCTTCATCGTCATCATCATCAATACCTAGAGCAGCATCAACAGCCATAACAACTACAGCCACAGCGGTGCAACATCATCATCGGTCAATTCCGATGACAATTTTATCAAATGCATCATCATCGACAGTAACAGCATCAAATACCACAATTTCATCGACAACGACGTGTTCATCATCATTATCATCGTTAACCGCCACCCACCATCATAATTATAATAATTCTAGTATTAATTTGCGTTATATAAATAATGATCATAATTATTTAAACAATAACAGACCGAGGAACAGTAATAATAATAATAATAGCGAGGCAATAAATTGTCTTAATAATAACCACCCATCATCAAGCAGTAGTAGTGTTAATGTTAGTTGCTGTATTGTTTGTAGTGCTGATTATAATAATAAGCATCAGAGTATTATTAGTAATAGTAATATTAGTAACGATAGTAAAATTGTAACAAGTTATATCAGTGGGGGAAAATCATTATTATTAGCATCTGGAACTGGAGCTAATAATAAAATAATTGGTACTGGTAATTGTAGTGTTAATAATATAATGGCGGCGGGACGACATAGCTGGGATCCAGGCAGTATTGGTGTTGAACATTTAGCTGTTGCATTAAGTCCAGTTTGTATTACAGATGCTGGACATGAAATTGTTCGACCAAAACCAAGAAGGTATGATTGAAATATATATACAATATTATTAATATTTTTTTATTATTTTAACCAAAATCCTTAGGGACTTTTAGGTATTAGTTCTAAGTACGAATATATTGCCGATTCCCTTAATCGTGTCCGTATTCTTATTTCAAATTTCGTCATACAAATTTTATCGTAATTTGAATGAATAAATTTATATATTTGAATATTTAAATTTTTATTATTGAGTCTTCTTCTTCTTCTTCTTCATGGCAATACAGCACTTGCCAGGGCTTTTGCCTTTAATTGTCTGCTAATACTGATTTTTTACAGAGAAAGGTTATCAGCCTGACGCCCAACCCCCAATCTGGAGGACCGAACTTCATTCATTTTGTTCCCTTAGTTTTCACAGAGGTTGATTACCCTGACTCCGGTAAGAGTTAACAGCACCACCACGAGAAGGTAGGATGAAGGAGGGGTAGAAGAGGTGGGAGACATCATTTCCGTAGATCAGTCATCAAATTGCACTTCACTATACTCCTTTTGGTCGATGGTCTGACCTGGTGCCGATATCATAGATTAGATACTTTAATTTGATGGCGGAGTTGTTGCATTAGATTGATGTTTGATGTCGCGAAATAGGTATGGTCTTCAAATATGCCTTCCTCTCCCATACTTAAAAGGCTGTAGGCATTTCCTTCTATAGCATATGATGTTTCTAGCTTTACAGCTATGTACTCGTTAGTCAGAGCTTTATTTGTATAGTATAACAAGGTGCACTATGAAAAGGAAGAAATTGACAATACGATTACAGGGGCTATGTCACATCATGACCTCTTGCCTTCTAAGATACAACATGCATCCTTATTAAATATATAGAAACAAATTGAAAAAAAAAATCAAAGATTTCAAATAAAAGGGAATTCATGTCACGTTTCATAGTCTTCGTAGTTTATTTCTATTACATTTGTAAACTACGAAAGTTTTGAAAAAGTACGAAGATAAAATGTTTCGTATAGTTTCTAACTTTTGTATTTCGTAGTTTCGTAGTTGATGTTTAACAGTTCTCAGTTATCAGAAATTAAAATAAGTATGTATTAGAAAATAAATATGACAACTGAAAAAAACAAATACGAACGAGTAAGTACGAAGAAATTTGAGATGGTCGTTCATGTCAATCAGACTATAGGAGGTCTGTTCGCGAACTCACAGAAAGTGCAGCATTTTACAGTATATTTTAAGGAAATTAACAGAAAGTTGTTCGAATACTTTTTCTGCAGACTGCCATATTGATTTCCCCATCTTGGTGAAAAGTGAGATAAATAAAGATACATTTTTCTACATTTAGTTTCTATAGGCAGTTAAATTTTAAATTTTGATTTGACTCGACGGTTGTCTGTTATCAGTGAATGTGTTATTTTCAGATTGTTGCAAAAAGTTGTTTTCGTACTTTTTTACCACTACTCGATAAGATAAGTTGCAGAATTTTAAGATTACAGATAGTTCGCGAACATACCTTATGAAACTATATAGGATGCAATGAACTACGAATAATTGACATAAATCCTCCTAAAGTTTCTTACTTAAATCTTTCGTTTTCATATTATCAAGTATGAAGCATATATATACGTACATACTTCCAACGCTTCTTCCCATCTTTTTCTAGCTAATTTCCGGATAATCTTGTATTTGTATTATGTATTTTAGATATGCAACAGCAGTATTTTCAGAGTTTAATATTGCTACCCGCTGTCAAAAATAAAATTCTGAGAAAGAATAAACTCAAATGCAACCCGAAAAATATGCAAGGATTTCAGTGCTACAGTTCAAACCCATGTAGCACTAAACGTCATATGTACTCGTACATGGATATTTCACTACAAAATAAGATGTAGTTTTATTTAATTTAATTTCATTGAAGCATTGAAAAGTAATGTTGAAAAGCCTTATGATAACTGGAAGAACGAACACTTTACGGATGTATAAAACACTCTTTTTAGCATCAATGAAGCTCTGAAAGGAAATTTATGTTGTTCAATTTTTTAATGACATGGCAATTGCTCTAGTAATACTCTGAAAATGCACTTCTTATTAGTTTTGTGTTAAAAAAAAAATCCCACACATATTCACACTTTTTAATACTAAGAATTTTAATAATTGCATTTTCCAACGATTTTTTTGTTTTTTTTTTCCACTTTATTCATCTGTTATTTAATACATATAATGTATGTACACAGATCTTTTAGTACATTTTCAAAACAATAAAAAATGTATTTGTATCTTTAATGAAAAACAAAAAAACCAATTAAACAAAAAAAAATCTATATAGTTTCAAATACTTTCTCAATTACACATGCGAACCTATACATATAAAATAAGTGAATTTCAAAGTTGGATGGACAAACAGAAAAAGAAAAACAATATTTTCATTTTTCAAAATGAAAGTGAATTTGATTTTTTAGCTGTTATGTACACTTGTACATAATAAGAAAATTATCTTACACATTAAATTCTCATTGTACATAAGCAGTATTCAATCTTGTATAAATATGTACCTGACTTTAAAATAATTGAAATTATTGTAATGAGAAATATGTACATACAGTACGTACACATTCATATGCTACAATATTGTGAATAAGTTTAAGGAGGCTGAGTTTTAAAATGCATCGATGCGGTTTAAATGTAAAGTAAATAGTTTCTAAATGTTTAAAATAAAAACGGTTATACTATTGACACACTGCAGAGATAAACCATGGTTATCTCAAATGGTTTATCGATAACCCTGGTATGGGTGACACATTTAAATTTAAGTGAACTAGTTTATGTATTCATACGACACCTGTCGAGTAATGTAAATTCAAACACTAATTATTTTTCATCTAGTCAGCATGTTAGCTGAAATTTGGTTTGACAGTTTGTTTAAATATAATATAAATAAAAAAAATAACACAAACGTCAAAAATAACTGAGTTCGAACTTGGTTAACAAGATAACTGAGTTCTAGAAACTCGGTTAACTTAACCGAGTTCTGAAAGTCGGTTATCACAAAGATAAACCAGAAAACTGAGATAACCATGGTTTATCTCTGCAGTGTGTCAACAGTATTACACTGTCATAAGTTTCAAAATGCATTGTGAATTTATTTTTTACTCATCATTTAAGCAAACATTGCATTTTTTTATACAATCACAATCACTTCCTAACTTCGTTTCAAAATGTCAAATTTAAAATTGACATGCGTTTTTGATACAATGTAATAATGATACGCATCATATTTGCATCACTACGGTAATACTACCGTATCGTAGCTTATTTTTTTACATTTTAGAATTCAGCCGGATTTACAAATTTCTCGATTTTTGCTTTGAATTTTTTTTTTTTTAATTTTTTCCCAATATGATGATATTCTTCATTTTAGCTCCTACAATATTCATTATTCCTTCCCGTCGTCGTAAATAACACTCTCCATGAAATCTTATCCATGAAAGTTTTAATTTAATTTCAGTTCTGGCTTAATTCCATTTCTATAATATTTAGAACTTTTACAATTCATGACTGAGTATACTCTATGTTATATGAATTGTATTCTAAATTTTTGATGTTCTAAGTAGTTTGAATTGTATTCCTTTGGCAATTTTTTCATATTGAAAACTTCTTGCCTCTGTCAATCATTTTTTCTAATGCAGTTGGAAGCACAGTTCAGGTTGAATTTTTGAAGATATATGGTGAATTCTAAAACGTATGCTTTGGATTGTGACTGCACTATATAGGAGTATGTTACGGTACTGAATAAATTTACATTTGCATTGCATCATAATTGCAACTTTGTAGATACTTGTCGTTGTCAATAATTTTAAAAATATTTTTATAGTTTCCGATGTGAAATGTTTGACATTGGAAAGGGATAAAGTTGATGTAACTTCACTAAGATTCCAATTTTTTTTATTTTTTTTTTTCTCCAATTTTTTTTTTTTAAATTTAATTTAAAATTTTTCCTCGTGACAATTTTTAAATATAGACGTCAAATTTTCGGTTACAATCAAATAAAAAAAATACTATTCTAAAATAACAAGATTGAAACTCACTAAACCATTTTTCCTTGCATCAAACAACTAAAATTATACTGAAACCATAATCCCCACACTTATTCACAGCAGTGTAAGTTAGCTAGCTAGCCTAGGAATTTGGAATATATTATAATTTTATTATCGAATCGTCATTATCATTATCATCATCGCATTATTATAATACATACACATATCACGTCATTATACTGCATAGTATTTTTAATACAACATAATAGTATTAATACAATTCAAGAACGACGTTTGTCCCAAAAGTATTTCGTCCACATTCAACTTGTATTTTTTTTTATAGCATGTCGTGGAATATTTTTTTGCATTCGTCGAATTGCTTCATTTCTAGAAAGTGACGAAAATGTCATGCGTTAATGTATTAATCGTCAAACCTTGTGTATAGCAAAAACAACAGGGCGCAGAGATATAAGCTAGACCCTAATTAGACGTGACGGGACGGGACGAAAGAAATTAAACGAACGTAAATACTCGTGCCACGTCAGTTTATCAATTTGCCCTGAATAGAAACGAACGATTCGAAACGACTAAAATTGTTTATGAGTATTGAGTAGAAACGTGTAGAAACGATAAAATGTACGACCGCTACACGGTACTATCCGTTTTGTCTATTTGACATTTAAACTTATCGAAATTGAACAAACGTAAGAATACATCCATTTAGGATAGTTCTACGTACCACAGTACTATCGTATATATCGTTTCGTTTCGTTCCGTTCCGTTTCGTCCATTTAGGTCACAGGTTATTGCTACAAGGGCACAAGTCGAGTACTTCTGGAACAAACTAGGCAACTTATTATATTATGTTAGTGATGTGTATCTATTTATTAAAATATGATAAAACTCTGAAGAATAATGAAAAAAAACAAAAAAAAAATGAAATCATACGAGTATTATCTATGAGTTTTGCATTTTTTACGTATTATAAGGTACATGATCTCACACACTGTTTTATTAAATTTATTATAATTTTAAACTGTTTTTATTCTATTTTCATTACAACGCCAGTAATATGAATGTATAACATATAAAAATATGAATTATGTATATACGCAGACGCACAAATATTTACAGATTTAATTTAATTTTTCTGAAACAGAAAAAAAAAAACTGAAAAACCCAATACGATTTAAATGAAGATGAAAGTGTGGGAGTTTGATACAGTCTTATAATTAAAAGAAGATAAAAAAAACAAAAACAATATGTGCAGAAAAAAAATGATTACAGTGTAAAAATTACATTTTTTTTTCTATTTTTTTTTTAATTATTTTCAGATGTTTTTCTCAAAATTTCTCCTATACGTACTGTATATCAAAATGTGAAAAAAATCGAAAGTAATTTTATTAATGCAAATAATTTTTCATTAACAATTTTCATTGTATAGAGTACTATTCATTCAATGAAAGAAAATTTATATTTATAAAAAAAATTCCAACTAACACGTATGTACGAGGAGAAATAATTGACACTGACTACTATAGTACTGACTGCGCATCTGCCAAATTTAATGCGACACTAACGCAGAATGCAGATATTAGCATTTGAAGTATCTATGTATATTCTGCTAGCTAATTTTACACCAATGTCTATAGACATTTATATTGTAATTATTTTAGTTTAAGGTAATTCAAAAGAAATTATTATATTATTATCGGCTCCGCTTCATAGACTATTCCAATCCATTGTCTTCCCCCTAGTATGTATAATATATGTTTCTATATACAATCTCAATCAATAATGTCTTGTCATCCAACGCCAATTATATTATAGGTATAGCCAAAACAGGTGGCGAATGCATAATGTACGAATTTCACATGAGCAAAAGAACAGATACTTACACATTCACAAAATTAAAAATAATACTAGAGTGTAGAAATAATCTAAACATCTTATAACACTGACAGGCTAAGCATTTCAATGTAGATTAAGTCGTTAATCTAGATAAAAGTGGATGTCTGTCATCACAATAACTATAGATAATCCAGTTGTATAACTAGATTACCCCAATCCAGTTCTGAAAACTGGATAACTCACATAAACTGAATTTGCAGTAGAAAGAAGAAGACATAAAAATTGACAGTTCAGTTTTCTGGTTCTGATTTATTATGTATTTTTTTTTCTTTGCGACTTATTAAAATTGTGTGAAATGAGTGATTTTACAAATTAAACGTTTCTAAAAACAAAAAAGTTAAAATAATTAAAATATTTCGATATATAAATCGCAAGTAACACGAAAATAATAGCCTTAAAGTATCCGAATTAGAGATAACCCAGATAAGTTTATCTATATTAATTTTAGGTCTGTCTCTAGTATTAAGATCAAAACTAACAATGCATACGTGCACAGAACAAACAAAACATGTTACGTACACATGCTCGAGTGAAGATTTCTAGTAAGAAAATGATGGTGGAGTTTAACACTTTTCTTAAGATCAAAATTTTTCTATTTTAAGATCATTTCAATAACACGTATAAAACATACGCAAAGATTTGCCATCTGTTTTGGAGAGTATTATATCACTCTACAATCATATCCGCATCGCCATTATCAATTCGTCAATTTTATATATAGCCAATTTTTCCCTATGCATACTTTTATATCCTACCGTAGATCTTTCTTAGAAATCATCTTTCGAAATTATCCAGCATTGATAAAAACACTTATACACATTATAACGTGATAACAAAAAAAAAAAAAAAATGGTTCAACTTCATTGCAATTATAATTTATTTTTATATTCATATTTTCAAAATTTATTCGTAATCGCGTTTTCAAAAAATTACGATTTCTCTAAAAAACAATAAAAAATAAAAATGATTAAAAATTAATTTTCCAAAAACAAAGCCAGAGAAAATATGAAACAAGATATGTATGTGCAAATATTCGTATATATACACTCATATGTATCATATATACTTTAAAATATATTTCCATCTTTATCTATTTTGTCTTTCACTCATATAAAATTTCTTGCAAAATTAATATTAGCTAAAAGAAAAAAAATATTAATAAAATTGGCAAAAAAAAAAAAAGAAAAACAAATCTTTGTAAGTTAAATCCATTAACCATTCATCATATTCATGATTTATTTTGCCATGAAATATCCAATTACATGGTTCACTTTTCTTCTTTTTTTTTTTTTTATTATACAGGATGATCATGCCAGAACTAATACACGAGAATTTCTCTCAAAAAATCTATCTATTTTCGTGGCACTATACCATTGAGCCTTGCGCTTAACTCCTAGCATGTCATTCTATTTTTCTCTTACTCTTTTACGCAACTAAGTATATAGTGTCCAATTTATTGATAATATCAGTACATCTGATTTTAAATCTATCGCAACAGATCTTTTGCCATCCGATTCTTCTAAAAGTTCCGCTCCATTACGGAGGTTGGTAATCATCTCGTCCTCGTCCACCTTCTCTCTGTCTGCTGTTAATCTAAATAATTGATGACCTGGGCAGTTCATCCAATCCGATAAATTCCTTAACCAAGAGACTTTTCTTCTTCCTCTGCTGCGTTTTTTGACTTGGATTTTGCCATCCGATTACTTTTTCAAATAACAGAAATTGTTTTTTGATGCTCTGTCAAGATGGCCTGCTCATTAAAGTCTTTGTAGTTTTATTTATATAGTCACCAAGGGTGGGATGGAATATCACTCAATTATTTATAGAATTCATCATCTTTCATCATTTCATCTTCTATCTTGGTCGATATGTAGATAGTATTTTCATGTGTTATAAGAGTCCTATAATATATAACCTATAATTCGCTCCTTAACATATTCTTCTTTCAAACACATTCTACTTTTTGTCTATGGTTTTTTTCATCATCCATTTTATCATTAATATAGTAAAGACGAACCTTAAATTATATGAGTGAGGTAACTGATTCGAAATTCAATTGATCCAATGTGATACATATTCAATATCTTTTCAAAAATTTATAGCAATGATTAGTTCACCCGATTTTTTTCATTTTTTTTTCTTGTTTTAGATTTTAGAGAATTTTGTACGATCACTGATCGTTATACTTGATATTTTTATTACGCGTATACATACAAAATTTATTATTTTAGGTTTAATAATTTTTCAAAGTTTATAGATGCATAAACATGTACTAAACACGTACATATTACGATATTACTTATTAAAGTACGAGTACATATAGTATACTGATTGTCTGATAGCTGATAGTATAGTGTGTAATGTAGTCGTAGCCACTTTAAATAACATTCTATTATATGCACATATGTATTTACCGACATTAATTTAAAATGAAAACTAAAATTTTGTCATGTGTAATGTAAGTAGTAAATAGGAAATTTATTTAAAACGAGAATAAATCTTGAAATAATTGAAAGATGAATGTATTAACTGAAATTAACAAAAAAAAAATTATTGAAAAAAATGTACCAGAAAGCAAGTTGTATGTCAGTAGAACGTGGTAGAACTAAAAAAAAATATAAAAAAAATGAGTTTAATTTTGTTGTATGTTAGATAGTTGTGCAGTGTGCACTATAGCAGCAGTAGGAAGTTTTAGTCATGTACTAGATACACAGAGGCTGTTGTCTGTGATAACAAAGACAGAAAAGTGACTCTATATCTATGACTCTATATATATGACAGGAAAGTCTTTGAAGAGCTGAAAATATACACGAATATATACTTCATAACTTAGTAAATCTGATAAAAATTACACCATAAAAAATAGCAAATGCCTAATTAGAATAGGACTACGATTGATAAAATATGCATATAGAAATAATAAAAGAACCAAAACAAAAGGCTGCTTTCTCTCTCTTTCTAGAACTCTTCAAACTTCAACCTAGCTTTAATAGAGAAGATCATTATAGAGACTACAGGATTAAATCCAGTTTCCATCCTTAACAAATCCATTCAAGTGCACTGGAAGGGGCAGATGATGTAGATTACATATTATGTAAAATGTAGAAGAACTGAAGACATCGAATGAAATGGAAATGAAAATTAACGCGTCTACTTAATTCTGCACCACTCGAAATCGACACCACTAATATTGAAAGAGCAAATGATTTTACATATATATTTACGCTTCTCCGATCGTATAAATGAGCTTTAATTTCTATACCAGCATCTCAGTGGCTCGCAATCCTCAATATTAATAAGTCTTGAAAATCACTTCGATGACGTTGTGCTCCCAAGAGGGTTGTACTTAAATGCGAAAGAAAAAAATGTTTGCATTCTATACAAATGTATATTAAAAGGAACAATAATTAAGAATTTGAATGTCAGAATTTAAAAAGTTGGTTATGTGCTAGCGAAAATGACTAAAATTAGGAGTAATATTCATTGCAACAAGAAATTTAAGCAAATAATTTAATGCCTGTATTTAGTCTATCTGTAACACTGCAATCATAATAAATGGCGAAGCGATGGAAGACGTCACAAGTTTCTGCTATCTAGGAAGTGTTATAACAACTGACCGGTGGCTCGAGTGATGATATATCTAGCAAAATTAATAAAGCGAGGAATGCCTATGTTATACTAAATAAAGTATGGACCACTAATGCGATAACGCGAGAAACACCAAACTGTTAATACTCAATTCCTGCGTCAAATCGGTGTTGATATACGGATGTGAAACTTGGTGCATGAAGACTACCTGCTATAAGAAAGTGCAGACTTTTGTCAATAAATGTCTTCGTAGAATATGCAGTGATTGGCCTAAAATTATTTCCAATGATGAACTGTGGTCGCTCTGCAAAACTATAAGTCCATAAAACAGGAAATATTAAGAAAACGGAGATGGTTTGGGCATAGACGCTCAGGAGACCTGCCAACAATATTGTAAAGAAAGCGATTGAATGAAACCCGCCAGGGTCAGAGAAATAGAGGTAGCCCCAGAAAAACATGGAGGCGAACAGTAGAGAAGGAGCTCGCAGCTGCAGGGAGGTCATGCATAAAGAAATTGGCACCTAATAGAGTTAGGTGGAAGGTTTTTGTGCAAGTGCAGCAAAAAAAAAAAATTAAGTCTATCTTTAAACAACGAGAGATTAAAAAGGAAAGTGAAGACATTGAATGAATTTTTTGGATTGAACACATATTCCGCAAACCAGCAACAAAAATATGTCATGAAGCCTTGTCTCAATGAATCTTCAAGAGAAAACAAGCAGATTGAGGCGTAGAATATATAATGGATGTAATATAGAGTTGAAGGAAAATAGATGGAAGGCAAAATAAAAGAGAGAAATTAAATGATTTCGTTGAAAATTCATATGTCATGAGCATGACTGAGGGAATATTATTTATTTAACATTTTATATTTTGTATATAATCAATGAATGGTGCTGCAACCCATATCGAGTTTTGACCTCCTGCAGAAATTGTCTCCATGCTTCGCGTTGTTGTACTGCGATTTTCCAATTTCTTGTTTTCAGCTTTATTTCCGCATCGCGTATTGTACTGTATCCTCCCATCTCTTCCTTGGTTTACCTACCGGTCTTTTTTCCTCTATTTTGCCGTTATAGACTTTTCTCTGTATTCTGTATCTTATCCTCCACATTCCCTCTTCCTGAACTGGACCAAGTATTCTCCGAAGTAACTTTCTTTCAAATGCGTTTAGTATTATTTGTATACAAGCTTTCATACTATTTTGGGTTGATGATGTTGGTACACGTACACACATTACTATTACACTTGTATAGACATTAATTTTTTATTGTTTCTATTTAATATTTTGTTTTTTGTTTAATTTATATCCATCTACATATCTATTTAATATAATTATTATCGTCAGGTGATTGTGATGAAAGATATGTACTGCATACAATATGATTACAATGATAATTTAAAAAAAAAAAAAATAAAAATATGTGAGAATTCATTTTTTGATGCGATGTTATTCAAATTTATATATAGTATATATCACACTTTGACTTTATGTATACTATGTGTATAATATACCAGAAAACAAAACTTATTTCATTTTTTTTTACACGTATACGTATGTACATTTATGTAATTATCTATTGTTTTTCAAGTATGAATTGTGAAGTTCATTATTCTGTTGGTAAATACATACTATGCTTCTTCATACATACAATTTATACATTTCAGTGGTTTTTTTTTAAACCCCTTCTTAATAAAAAAAAAAAAAGAAGAAAATATTCGTAATAATATGCTTTGCTACATTTCTTTTCTTTTATAATTTTTTTACATTTTTTAAAGATTTTTTTATGAAGAAGATTTTTAATGTTAATTCAGTTCCATTTAGAATTTGATCGAATAAAGACCAATCTTGATATATGTACGTTTCTATATTTCCAAATAAATCTCGTGTCTAAATATCAATTGTTTTTCATTGTATGTATTTCGAATATAATTATACAACATATAAAATTGAATTTAAGTTAATTTTTGCTATTTAAAAAAACAAATATATATATATTTAAAAATGAAAATCAAAATTAAATCATGTTTTAAACATCAATATCAATAGTTGTGGTAGCAGTAATAATGTGCATTTCAAAAAATAAAAATACAAAATGTGAAAATACATATGTACGAAATTAATATGAAAACTGTTCAATTGTTAGTACGTACTTGCAAAAGATATGGTTGACATGGTTCGTTGAAATTACATACATATAAATTTTTTTGAAGTGATATTATACAGTGATGAACATAAAATTTGCAACTGACTAAAAAAAAAAGTATATTTACATCCGATTATTTTGTAAAAAAAAAAAATCGAATTACTTAAAATTACATTAAAAAATATAAAATTAACTGAACAATAAACAGAAGTGATTGTAGTCATCCATTATTTTCAGACACCAGTGTAAATTTTTATTTAAAAGGATATAAAAACATGAAAAAAATCAAAAGAAAAACAGTGTCGTTCATATAAGATACTACAAAAACATTAAAGCGTGGTACTATGGTAATATAATAACGATCTAGGAATGGTTTTTTCGCTAAAAGATCATCAGGACCACATTAAAATGGCTTTAAAAAAAAAAACGGTAAACGATAAAACTGTGTAGAACGATACAAAACAATCTAGAAAAAAAAAAAATATGAAAAAATCATCGTATTGCTCTGATGAGGTATCATGTGAATGTAATTTATGTCGGGAATTATATGAATTAACTACCATCACAAAAACAAAACTTGATGAAAAAAAGCGGATTTTTAATAATAATAATAATAATAAAAAAGTATCATCAAAAATTTGTAATAATTATAATGAAAATTTTATTTTAAAAAAACGACGACATGATTTACTAAGTACTCGTACTACATCATCCGGTGAAAACGGTCTAAACCTGAACCATATTAAATTCACTAATACCACTACTGATAAATCACCAGTCGAATCGAGTGATAAGAAAATTTATTTTCCTGGTATATCGAAAAAAATGACAAATTCATCATCATCAACATCAAAACATAAACTTGTGATATATTTCGGTGATTCAATTGATAATCGCATCACTAGTAGTTCAACAACAAACAAGCAAATTAATGATACATCAAATCAAATTCCGAATACCACTGTTACAAATGATTTCAGAATGAATCAAAAGTTTTCATCGAATAATTCCAACAATACGGATATAATACATGCGACACGTTTATGTGAAGAAATTCAAAAGCAAAAATCATTTGCATTATCATCATCAAAATTATCACTGCTACCTGATGAAAATAATGAGAACCAACAAAATAGGTCCACTACTGTTTCAAATGAGATGATCCATGAATGTGATCCAAATTTCGATGCATCTGTAATGTCCACATCAGAACAACAGATCACAGATAAAAAGGAAACAACGAAAATTAATTCGACCAGGACCACCACTGGTGTCGTTGTCGCCACAGCTACGAAAAAAAGTATACCAGAATCCACAAAACTACCATCATTTGTGGAATCTATTCAAAATGGTGTAATTAATATTCGTATCGAAGGAACTTATGAAAAAGCTAATCAACTTGTTAAGAGTGTATCATCGAAAATCGCTGGGAATAATGATTATAATTGGGATGTTAAATCACAAAATGATTCATTTGATTGGAGTTTTGTTCAAGAATGGAGATCACGGTATTTTTCTGAAGAATAAATTTAGATAAAATTTTTGAAATCTAAATTTTGAATTTATGTCGAAATTTATCTGAAAATCTTTGTCAAAATCCATAAATTATAAGAACAAGTTATATTAGGAACCCTCTATATTCGAATATAGGGTTGATAGGTTAATAACAGTGGCAGTCTGGGCCACTGACTGTGTGTGGACAGACTTAATCAAGATTTTAGCTTGCCATCTTACTACCGCAGAATAACCTCTTGTTTTGTTTAAATTGTAAATCAAGCTACCAACACACAACTTTGTCCTTCTTTCGAAATTACTAAAAAAAAAGTATACTGAAATTTTTAGGTCTAGATCTGGCTAATTCTGAACATTTGCGAGAATAGTGGAGAATAGTTTCAAATCGAAATCAATTAATTCATAAAGCTTAAAGTTATTAAACTTCAAAGATTTTTGTACTATTTTGAAACTTTCAATTTTAACTTTATTTATATACAAAATCACATTTTTATAATTTTTACATTTTTTATTTTCAAATTTAGACCAGGAAGTGGAAATCAACGAACTGATATACCTTCAATTAACGCACAAACAAGCTCGTCGTCCGTTCCAATTAACTTGTCCAATAACAATCTAGCGGTTTCAGGAATAGCTTCACCGACTTCAAATCAAAATCCAATAAATAATAATCATGTTAGCAGCAATAATAATAATGGTTCAATTGTTGCATCAGGTAGAATACAAAGTCCGGCTGTTGCAACACCAGCACCAAGAATTCCAAAAGAAGTAGCATTGCGGCCGACAATCAATGATCATCATTGTAATAACAACAGCAATAATACTGGAACAAATCATAATTTAAGTTTAACAAATATACCTAGTGGTGTTCATCATGCCGATAAAAATAATGAATCATATTCTCATCATAAGTCTAGCAATTCTGGAATAATAATGTCTGAACGTGATTCGAATATTCAAATAATGACAAAAACAAGTTCATCTTTATCGTCAGCAGCAAAACAACTGCCACATAGATCAATAGCTGGACCTACTAGGTTGACTGTTCAAAGTATACCAGTCAAATCGCAACCACCGATGGTAAGTTCTAATTTGACATCACATAATAAAGCTCAGCAATCTAGTGATAAATTAGATGGATCACAGAAGCCTAATTTAAATATGAGAACTCACCATCATGAATTTCGAGCTTTGCAAAGGGTGCAAGAATGTCATAGTTCATCAGATGAAAATCGTTCATCCGGCCATGCTAGTATGTCTGATACAGGTGGACATGGAAGTAGTTCTCCAGGTGGAGCCCTTGGACCTTTACCTGAAGATCGTCTTGCAGCTGGAGTCACTAATCGAAGTACACGATCAAGAGCTAGTACTAATCATTCGAGATCACGACACAGAGCAACACCTGCAAAAATTCCTTGGAGTGGTGGTGGACTTGAAGATATTAAACTTGCTATTCAACAGTTGACGATGCGCTCTCAAACAAGCACCAGTACTTATAGCAGCCTAAGTGCTGGTTCAGAGAGTTCTGAACCAGCACGTCGTCTTGGCCGATATTCATCGTTAGAAACAGTTAACACAAATGTGACAAGCGCAGATGAATTCGTTTGGGTAGATTCCCATAATAGACTTGTGGAACTTCAACATCCCCCATGGAGTCAACATTGTATCATGCGAGTAATAAGAGCTGGAAGATGTAGAGAATACGCTGAACGAGTATCTGTTGAAACTGTCCCACGGCTTGGTTACTTACTTCAACGAGCTCTTGTTCGAATAGCGAGAGAAGTACAGCGACTATCATCCATTTTGGGTTTGTGTTCGAAACATGAAATCGCTGGAGCTTTTAAAATAGTTCTGTGTCCAGCTTTAGCAGATTCATGTATAAAAGCCTGTTTGAGAGCTGCAGCTATGTTTGCAGTGCCGGGAGATAGTGCATTAAAGCAAAGTAAATCCGCTAGAGCAGGCTTACAACTTCCAGTAGGACGATTTCATCGATGGATGGCTGACGCACGTCTAGGAAAATTTATCCATGAATACGCTGCGGTATATTTATGTGCCGGTATAGAAAATTTACTGGAGGAAATTCTTCTACAATGTTTATCATCGGATAACCCTACAACTTTGACTGCTACTGGTCTTGAACATGCCATAGCGAGTTCGGGTGATTTATGGGGCTTACTTCAGCCTTATGCTCATTTAAATGCTGGACGGATAGCTTCCGGCGCATTAACTATGCCTCGTTGGGCTAGCCAATCTTCAATTGGTTCTAGCTCACAGAAATTGAATGTTGGAAACCTTGAACCGTGCTTATTAACAACTTGTGTGGGAAGTATAACAGAACTTCGGGACTTAGTATGCAGAGCTCATCAAAAATTCCAACATATATCTTTATCGAATTCTGCAATAACAGCTTTGTTCTACTTCATGCGATGCTCTCAGCTAGAACATAGCGATAGTGGAAGTACAAGTAATAACAACAATGTGCAAGAATTATGCTATGAACGAGCCTACGTTGTTCTTCCACCTCTTGTAGAGTGGTTGAGAGTTGCATCGGCACACGCAGAATATAGACACGCTGTACTGATTGACAAGGACGACATCATGCAAGCTTCACGATTACTTCTTCCGGGTGTTGATTGTCCACCACGTGCTATTTTTCATGACGAAGAACTTCCAAATAAGAAAACTGTATGGAGTCATAACTCAACTTCAATGAATGCAACTTCTAGTGAAGACACATCAGAGTTAGGAAGAAGAGCAACTTTAACATTAGCATTCCGTCTAATGTTAACTGGAAGATCAGAGCTACTTGCTCAAGCTGCTACATTATTGCCACCAACAACTCGATATGACACTTTAAATCATACTGGAATGACTGCCTTAATGATTGCTTGTGTAAGGAATGACGAAGTAGCTATTCAAGCTCTTTTGGATATAGGATCGGATCCAAACATTGAAGTTCCAACTGTAGGTTATGTTGGATGTTCAGCTATACATCCCGATACACAACACTGGACAGCTGTAACTTTTGCAGCATGTCGAGGAAACTATCAAGCTGTTCGAATGCTGTTGGAACGTGGTGCTAATGTTGAAGGTGGAGTTCGATTGAATGAAGATAAATGTACTCTAACACCGTTACAAGTGGCAAGTGGGTCCGGATCTGTCGACGTTGTATCATTACTTTTGGCTCATGGTGCTAATGCCTTTCTATCAACACAACAAAAGGATACAATGTGTTTCTCTGGATCTGCACAACGTGGATGTTATTGTGCAATTTCTGTGGCGTCAGCTCATGGCCAAAGAACATCGTTGCGAAAATTACTATCACATCCTCTAGCACCAGGTAGCAGAGAAATTTTATCGTTGGAAGAAATGTTAGCTGAAGGAGACAATAGTACACGATCAGGTGGTGGTAATGAACGTCAAAGTGAAGTTCCACCAACATTGAATAAAACTCAAATAAAAAGTTTACAAGAAGCAATGTATCATAGCGCAGAAAATAATCATCTCGGTAATCATTTTCCACTTACCTATTGTTATGCTATAACTGCAATTTAAAATTTTTAACTTATAATCCACATACATTCGCAGATATAACTGTTGAACTTCGTGCTCTTGGTGTTCCATGGACATTACATTGTTGGATGCATGCGTTAGCAGCAGCTCATGAACTTCGTCTTGATGCTGTCATTGATCAATTACTGCAAGATTTCCTTCAAGTGTGCCCAGACGATTATAGTTCTCAATTTGTTACCGAGTGCCTTCCGTTACTTTTCAATATATTTCGATATAGTAAAAATGAAGGTACAACATTACTGCTGGCTGATATTTTCGCAACATGTTTTGGTTGGGAACCAATTAGACCAATCAAAGAACCAACATTACAATCAGTTAATGGGTCAAGAATCGATCCGAAATTCGTTAATAATCCAGAGCTAAGTGATGTTACTTTCAGGTAAATATAATAATTGTATAGTTACAAAAAAAATTAAAAATTAATGAAATTTTTTTATTGATTGTTTTTTAAGAGTTGAAGGAAAAATATTTTATGGTCACAAAATTGTATTAGTAACAGCATCACCAAGATTTCAAAATATGCTCAGTTCAAAATTGAGCGAAGGAAATACCCCAACAATACAAATAAATGATATACATTATCATATATTTCAATTAGTAATGGAATATTTATATAGTGGTGGATGTAGTCATTTAGAAGTATCACATAGTGATGTATTGGAATTAATGGCAGCTGCAAGTTTTTTTCAATTAGAAGGTCTATTAAGGTATACAGAGGCGAAATGTTCAGAAATGATTGATATTGATAATGTTGTTGCCATGTATATTCATGCAAAAGTAAGTTTTCAAAAAGAATTTTATATTTAATCCTCGTTCTCTTTGAAAGTGGTGTAAGTCTGTTATTAACAAAGAAAAGTTAAAATGATAATAATGCAAATGCGATTTGCTATGAGTATTCCCAAACAGTTCCCAGAAAGAAATATGTATAGGACATTTTTATTTTTAGAGAAATTTTAGTGGAATCCCATTTCTTTCACAATTTATTACCCCAAAGTCCCAAATTTAACTTTATTCATCTTTTGATCATTTTTTTTTTTTTTTTTGAATAATTCTTAAAAATTTTTCTCATATCATTTTATATATTTTAAGGTTTATAATGCAACAAAATTAATGGAATATTGTCAAGGATTCCTATTACAAAATATGGTCGCATTACTGACATATGATGATTCAGTTAAACGTTTATTATTTGCTAAAAAAATACCAAATCATGATGTACTGAATGGTTTATTGGCAACATTACAGCAACGTATCAAAACAAGAAAATCAACAAATCAATCAGTTAATAATTTAAGATCAAATATCAGTTCACCGGTATTACCATCAATGATGAGTGTCGTATCAACACAACAATTACAATCACAATCGCAATCCAATAATAAAAAATAGATTTTGTTTTTTATCGCGTATTATTTTTGTAATGATAATGGCCTGGTCTGGCCTGACCTGGTGTATTCAAATTTATTTTTACGTGTAAGAAAACGAGAAGGGCATTTTTTTTCCTGTGTATAAATTTGAAATTGGAAAGAGTTGTTAACTGAGACGGTAAAGACGAGATTGATTTCTTCTGTATATTCAAAATTTCATTCCACCTTCCGCAATAAAATGATGTTTTACACGATATGTAATTTCAAACTTCTATCGTGCCTTCATCTAAAGATATTAACGGATAACGCGGTTTGAATACGAAAAACGAAAATGTCGACTTGAAGACTCATTTCTTATGGTTTGGCTAAATAATAAATTATTATAAATTATTACAATATAAATGTTCACACATAAAAACACTATTATACTTAATATTATATAATATCTAACATTATTATTACATACATACATATGCATACATATATACATATTTGTTAATATATTTAATTTTAATTATATTCCTAAAAAAAAATTACATTATAAAATATAATATATATATATAAATATTTTATTATTATTATTACAATTATTAATAATTTTTAATTTAATTATTATTTTTCCTATTTTTTAGCAATATTATTTTATTGGATCTTTTTATTATATGTTTTCTTTTGCATTTTCATTACTATTTAAATATTTTTCAATTTATAATCTACACTCATAGTGAAAGATACATACATATTTACATACAGCATCAATTTTACATTTTATATGCATATTTATATTTAAAAAATATATAATCAAATTATAATAAATAATTATATTTTTTGTATTTTGTCTATGTATATTTTAATCAAAGATCTAAGTACATAATATTATATAAATCATATTCGATGTATAAAGTATAAAAAAAAAATGTTATAATTTATATCATTATTAATATAATAATTAACTCATAACGTAGTACGTACTATATGTAGCCATAAAATAAATAATTAAAAATATATATATTTTTTTTAGAAAAATAATATAAGAAATTTATTTGAAATAAAAAAAAAAAATTGAACTATAATCACAATTGATGAATTAAAAAGTAAATGACTAACATATGTATATACTGCCGCCATTAGGCAAAAGGTCGTAACCATAGTCGGGCGTTTTTCACTACCACTATAAGTGCGCACTACCACTATCTGACTTAGTGATAGTGCAAACGAAAATTCACTAGCACCACTAGCACTAATATTTATTGGTAGTGAAAATCAAAATGCACTACCACTGACTTAATGATAGTGCAACTCAAAATTCACAAACACTAAATAGTGAATGATAATTCAAAAACAAGAACAATAATTATAAAAGTATAATTATTAACAAATTTTATTTTTTAATTAAGAAATTCATCATTTGTTAGAGAAACTGTAGCATTAGCAATTCATTTCATTAGCAAATTAAAATAAGAATTAAGTAAAATAAAAATGTCCAGTTATAATGAATTCTGTTACACATGATTATTACTAATAATTTATTAGTAAATGCGAGAAAACAAAAATTCAATATTACTAAATATGTTTTTGAATTATACCTGCACTCGAATTATCATTCACTATTTAGTAGTGTTAGTGAATTTTGAGTTGCACTATCATTAAGTCAGTGCTATTGCATTTTGATTTTCACTACCACTAAATGTTTAGTGCTAGTGAATTTTCGTTTGTGCACTATTTTATTTTAGTGCAATTCGGCCAACTATGGTCGTAACTACAAAATTTCGAAAAATGTGGTAAATGTAAAATCCTTATCTCATAGCTACCAATAATGCATCGATTCTCTATGTTAGAAAGCAATGTAAATGAACATTAAGACACTTTTTTCGCCACTTCAATTATCGTATCTAATAGAAAATCTTTCATTTTTCAAGTTAAAAATTCTTATAAGTATATTATGGCTTATCCTAAATGTAAAAGGTAGTATCTGCGAGCATAGAGTTTGTACTACTTATACGACTTACTGCCATTTGATATTACATGCTCCTCTAAATACAGATATGGCATTTGAAGTCACTAATAATATCTGCAATGGGCTAATAATATGTATTTTTGCAAAATAAGGCTTAAGAAATTTGGGATTTCAACGATTTTAAGAAGCGTATTCAGCAGGCTAATTTTTCCATCTAGGAGAATACTATTTTGGGAGGCACTACCTGTAAATGACAACAGTGATATAATATTAGACAGTGAAATATGCACCTTGATTTTGTCAAGGATTTCTAAAATAAAGGGTCGTATGTGTGAAATCATACATTTCTAAATAAAACATGACGTTAATTTTTTTTTTTTTGGACGCAAAGATTCCCGATTATAATGCCTTTCCTTACAAATAATAATTTTCTTATTTCTCTAAATTGATCCTCATTTGTGGCATAAAACAAAATATACAAACCTCAATAACTCAAAATTACCTAAATGTCAGATATAACTATTCGCCTAACGACGAAGCCGAGCAGCATATAGTCATCAATTCATTATGAATTACATATTCATTTTTTTAATATGGGAGATGATTAGAAGAAATATTTTGACAAAATGATTCTGAAACAGCTTTATGCGGCTTCTACATTCAATCAATGCAGTGACTTCAACTTCAACTTCGACTTTGACTTTCGACTTGACAGCATGCTTAACATGTAAAAGTAGCTGTCAAGTCTAATGCATTGAATGTAGAAGTTCTAATACTTTTTCTTCTTCTATTACCGTGCTACAGCTCTAAAGCGGGCCTTCACTTCCATCAGAATCTGCCTCCATTCATTTCTATATGCTGCCTTCTCCTTCCATCTAGCAATTCGGAATCTCCTCATAACTTCAATCACCGTATCAAGTCATCTATTGCGTGGTCTATCTTTTGGACGATCCATATCTAGCTTGCCATACAACAGTTTGCTAAACACAGTATTTTCCTCCATTCTTTGGAAATGATCTAGCCACCGGAGTCTGTTTATTTTTATATCTATTATGTCATCCGTATCTTTGTAAAGTTGATACAATTCACTATTGTTCCTAATTCTGTATTTATTCTCTTCTATCTTAACAGGTCCATAGATTCTCCGCAATGATGTTACTGTTTTTTCGTCCTGTATTCTTAGTGTCCACGTTTCCGAGCTATATGTTAAGACAGGTTTAATAATTGTCTTGTATATTCTGCTTTTGTTGCTCTAGAGATGTGCTTTGATCGTAGTAGAGGTAATAGTGCAAAATCTGCTTTGTCGTCATGCGCTACTCTTCTTTTAATTTCAGGGCTCTGATCATTGTTGTGTGTTATTAATGACCCCAGGTATATAAACTCCTTTACTAGTTGGAATTTATGTTGTCTAATTTCTATTATTCGTCAAGGGATGTTTCTTTATTTCTTGATACTCTCAAAATTTTTGTTTTCTCGACATTAACTACAAGTCCAAGTGGTTCAAGTCTGCTGGTCTCAATTATTAATCTTATATTAGTGTGTCTTTAATTGCTGTCATGCTTCTACCTATAACGTCAATGTCATCAGCGTATCCCAAGATTTACAGATATCTAAACTGCCATTTATCTTTTGTATATTTTAACCATATTTTCATCTCATCCACAAAGTTCTTCTGAACCGTGTCAATAGTTTCTGCACAAATATTTCTGAATTTGAAGCGAACTTGATCCAAATTATTCATTCATCTAACTTTCCATCATTTTTAGCAATAAAAAAATCCGACTAATACAAAAAATTCTATACTACTATAAATAAAAACACAAGCTGCGAGTTGCGGGTAAACCAAAACCAAAACCCCATTGGTTATTGCGATGGCATCTAGAAAGTTCATGAGAGATTGCTAAACAAAACAAACAATCATATCCCCCTATTCCGCATAAGGCATAGGTCCCTTAAAGAATCTGATGCGGAAATATAAAAATATGTCGAATACGTTTGGGACAAACTTTGTAAATGTTTTGTAAGATGTGTTTTGTTGTTAAATCAATAAAATAAGAAATACATATACTCACCTCTCATATTTAAACATTAAATATTTGTTTCATGGTTTCATATAAGTAATAGTAACCATAGAATTTCTTATTAATCAAAATATCAATATTTCACATATTCGCGTCGTATTTCTTCAGAATTCATCTGATTTTTTTTTAAAAATATCAAAAATTGTAATTAATCGTAAGTGCATAATTTAATTTAAATACATATTTTTCTTTAATAAAAAAAACCGAACCAAAAACTGAAAAAAAAATGGAATATTGTGGTGCTGGTACATCATCATCATCATCATCATCATTAATGCTCCAAGAAGATGTTGTTTCAATTGATGAACTTGAATATTTTGTACAAAGTATACGTGAATTTCGTTTAGATGAAATCGGTTCTGATTTGTGGATGGATTCACATGAATTCATAATGAAATTATCACAACAAGCTACTTTAGAGGCGAAATCATATCGTGAAGAAAATGTTAAAGAAATGTTAATCGTACATTCAAAATTATCAACATTAATACATGAAGCATACTGTATAAGAATATGGAAATTAAAAATTTTACCAATTCTAATGGAGATTGATTCAAATCCACCAGCAACATTTCTCATATACACCGTATTATTTCATGAAGGTGTTATCGTAACATTACTGGAATTTGTATTATTTCATCAAAATGGTTGCGAATCACTTGGTGAAACTGCTATCGATTTGATTGATTATTGTACAGAATCAATAATTCAAATGATTGGATTAATCCAGTAAGTATTACATATTTAAATGTGTATCTAAATGTATAATGTGATAAGCATACAATGTATTGTAAGTAAGAGGCGGTGAAATTTTTATTAAAAATAATTAAGCATTTACAATTAGATGATGAATTAGAAAATGATCCAAAAATTTTTTTGACCACTGGACTGGAGATAATTTTTATTTGGGTTATTAATACTTTCACGGCGGAAGAATCATATTTCTTCCGATTCAGATCAGTAATCAGATCACCTTTACTGTAAAAGGCAAATAAAGCGGGTATATTAGGCTTCTTGCTTATGTAATTAGAAATTAATTTAGAGGGCGCTTTACTTCCACAGCATTTATTTTCTCTGAAAAAAATAGCAAAAAATTCTGACTTTGAAACACAATAACTCTTGAAAGAAAGAACCTGGAGAAGCATATAAAGTGTCATATAAGAATAAGAGAGAGGGGGGAAGTTTCCTACAGACTTTTTTCTAGCTAGTACACCGTAGTTGTTATTCAGTCATTGTGAAAAATCTAATAAACCAACCCCCCACCCCTCCTCGAAGGCACGGTTTTTTGTTTGTCTCAATGAAATCTATCTACAGTTTGTGGGTGTAATGCCCGAGGTGGGACACTCTGTCTGTATATATTTTTCCAGCTAAAAACATAACACAATATTTCTATTATGAACGAAACAAATTTTTTCGGTTTTCTCAAAACAATATAAAATGGAATAGACACACTTTTGCAGATAGTCGCCATATATATTATAAGCTATACTATTTTCAGAAATCGAAGTCAGTACAGGCAAGATAGGCATGCTTTTCTATATTCTTTCACATTGCGTTTGTATAAATCTGTCCTGTGTGTGGGGTGATCAGATCTCAATTTAAATCCGAGGGAAATTTTTTAAATTTTATATTATGAAGGGCTACCAGTTTGCAAAAAACTTTTTTTTTAGATTTTACAAAAAAAACAGGTAATTTTGTGACATTTTGGAAAATTTTATGAAATATGTTCATTTCTTTACAAAATAACATATAATAACAAGCTGATTTGAATAATATGATAGCAATTTGTATTGTAAATAATTTTCTTTCTTATTCTAAGAAAAGACAAAACAAAAAATAAAATTCAGAATGTAACGGTAACGTAACGAAATCATTAACAAGTACATAAAGGAAACAAAATAGAAGAAAATGGACAAATAAACAAATATGAAAATGAATGTATGTACGTATGTATACAAAATTTAATATCAAATTGATACTGAACACATAATTTTATAAATAAAATTAAAAGTACTGAATATGGTTTAATCATAAATTCATATTTTTTTTATAAATTTAATAAATACTCCCAGTAGCTACGGTAACCCTGAATTATCATCATTTTCTTTTATGCCCATCTTCCCGCTGACACGAATCAATCAACATTTTATACTTTGAGTCAAAGCTTATCTATATACAATAAGCTAAGACACTGAACACGTTTTTTCTTATCTTTTTTTCACCTTGATACCGTTGCATAAACGACCTTAACGGTTTCGCAAGAAATAGATGGTAATCAAAAACATCTTTGTATGAATGAAATAGAAAATTTAATAATATTGGTGATATTTGATTTGGAAAATGAAACATTATTAAAGGGTGTGCTAGATGGTTAAAAGAAAAAAGCAATGCATTTTGTTGAATTCTATTGTTTTTTTCTAAATACGTTATAATACATATTTTTATTTTTTACATATTTACACTTACAAAATACTTATACGACTATATACGGTCCATACCAAGATAAATAGAATACTGTGATAGGTATGATTGATGTTTATATGGAATGAGCTTTGAGCTTTTTGTGTGACGTAATTCGTTGGAAAAATTTAATTTAATTTATACTGAATTTATACATTAATTATTTATTTTTTAAGTAAAGAGCTACATTTTTAATTATAAAAAAGAAAAAAACAAAAAAAGGAAAAAGTAAATGAAATTAAAATGCGAACAAGACAAAATTTTAAAATTTTCATAACAGTAATTTTGCATTTAAAATATTTCGTCGAATCGAATAAGATATTTTTTTGTTTTCTAGATAAATTACGTGAATAAAAAGAAGTGAAAAAAAACTAAAATAAACTAAAATACAAAATTAATTATAATTAATTATAAAAATAAATATAAATTAGAAATATATGTATAAATATAACTTGTAAGTTCCTAACTAGATAAATGAAAGAGGATTTAAGATACAGCACCACCAACCACTTCTACATAAATATTTTGTTCATTATCCAGCTTTATTTTTGATTTATAAATAAATAATAAAAAACGAAATACAAAAATTACGAAAAGATATTTCATTCAATAAATTTGGATATTCAGTTAAAAAGACGATACTAACTTAACATGAAATTAATAATAATATATTATATTATATATGTTATACGAGTATATATACTTATTATTTATTATATTTTATTATTATTATTATTAGTATTATTATATTTTTTAGCATACTACGTTTTCGTAGTCGAAATTATCTTAGAGTCGACTTTATAAATGTTTATTGGTATGGCCCTACTACATTATTTATTATTTCATTTTTTTACATTATTTTCATATATTGCTAACAAAACATATTATAGTTATACTATTAGAGTTTTATAAATGCATAATACTTAAAACTTTATGTCTACTGTCGAATCTTTTCACCTTTTTATTAAAACTTTTTAAAATATTATAAATTCGTACCCTAATATATAATCTAATAAAGTACATTTTGTCTTGCTTATTACAGCAATCGTAATCAAAATAACTTATTAAAATATTTGATAACTTAAATTCTATATCACTTTCTGTACAAATTTGGCTAAAATGTTTAACAAATTCTTTTTCTATATTTTCTACAACATTAAAATAATCGACAGGAGGTTTGACTAATTTTCCAAAGCTATATTCCTTGAAATCAACATAAACTGAGGAGACACTCGGTTCATTAGCCAATTCCAATTCGCAGTTATGATGTTCCCGGTGTTTTTTTAACATCCAACCACAAAAGTAATAAAATGCGCTCTTCTCTTCAAATTCCATATTTTTATATTCAGAGTCAACAATAAAAGTATAACGCGACTGTGGTGGTTGTGAAATCATTGTTTCTATGTTGACATCTGGTAATTGAAGACATTCGTTTGGCTCGCAGTTACCAGATATTATATTTTCCATGTATTTCACAGAAAAAGATTTTTTAAAAGAGCATGCAAATTGGAATGGACTCAATAACTTTGTATTTCCTCCACGTTTACGCAAGATTCCAAACATATTTTCCAGAGAGTCCTGATTCAGGTTTCTTGTTAAGAGAAATTTTAATCCCTCTGGCTTCAAATCGGAATATAGTAGTGGCAAAGCATTAATATTTTGCAACCAGCCTTTGAGAAATTTCATTTTGTTGGTAACCTTTTTCCCATTTTCCGTTTTCTCAAAAAAAGATATGTTTTCTATCAGAGTTTTCATTTCTTCTAACAAGTTTAATTGTTTTTTGGTGGCGTAAAATGGCCGCCTAAAATATTTTGTCTCTTTAAATTTAGAGGAATTGAAAACATCAAATAGGGTATCGAATTTTTCAATCAATTCTGCCGTATTAACCGTTGTTGATGATGTTGCATTGATACTGACACTGGTGTATAGACCACATGCAACAGTTGCACTAATTGATTGAGCAGCAAGTTTTACCCGCATTTTTTGGAACGTATTAGGATAAATGTGTCCATCGCTCAATTTTGGAGCTAATTTAAAATGCCGATTTTTATCCCACAAATAAAAATGTTCCACGTCTTCCCATTTCCCTTTTTTGTTACCATCAAAAACTATGTTGTATGTTATAAAATTTCTCCAAAAAGATTTCAACAAGTGGGGAGTATCATACATATAATATATTTTGTTAGCATTAACATAGAAATAAGGTTTTTCAATAGAAATACATAATAGTTTATTCAAACCTATAAAATTTCCTCCTTGGTCAGATATTATTAGTCTTGGCTTCATTTTCACATCAATTAATCGCTTTACACAATCAAAAATGATTTGTTTCAAGATTTTAGGTGAACAAGCAGAGTTGACAAAATAATATCCAAGCAAATGAGTGTATCGACATGTTATGCCTCTTACCATTACAGCAAGGGCAAAACGAGCAGGTAATTTTGTTCTATAATTACCGTAGTCTTCTAAACCTACAATTTTTCCACTCGCTTTATTAAAAAATAAATTTGTTTTTAAAGACATTTCGTCTAAGCATATCAGGCAATTTTTGGCTATGTCAGGCAGATTTTCTGTTTTCAATTTCAATGCATTGAATAAGGTTTCATGAAAACCAGGTTCAGAAGGCCACTTTTCAATAAATCTTAGTAGAGTTCTATCTGACGGCAAATTCATATTTCTAGCCAAAAATTGGTATGCTGACGGGGATATAAAATATATACTTAAACAAAATTTCTTAAAATCATTTGAGTACCTGTATCCTTGACGAGCATAACTTAAATTTTTAATATGACTCTCAACTATACGGGCTAATTCGGAAGGTAATATTTGTTTGGTCCTTGTAATATAAAATTCGTTGCTGTTTTTTTCTTTTTTCATGCTGGCAAGCTGGTTTTTCAAATTTTTGCATTCTTTTCTTAATTTTTCAACTTCATCTTCTAAATTTTCATTATTATTTTTTGTCTGAGTAGCTTTGTGTGTTGTTTGAAAAGTTGTAACACAGAATTCACCTCGGTCTGAACTATTTAAATTTTCTTCATTCTCTTTCTGTGTCACATTCATAGAAATTTCTGTACCTGTACAAAATTTAATTAAATATTAATAACTAAATTGTTTTTATTCTAAAGTTATTTTTCACCTTCCGAATCTTTGGGTGGCTTTATTAAAATATTTTCTAAAATAATAATTTTGTTTTTATGAACTTGGTTGACCATGTTCAATGGGTTCGCCGATTTCTTCAGCCGGAACTTCGATTTCCCAAACATTTTATCATTGAAATGTTTTTCGCACACACGATGATCCCTTGAAATTTTCTTCCCAATAAGGTCACTTTTATTAATATTTTTCAACCAAATGTTTTTCCTGATAACGAAAGTAATATAACAACAAAAATTTAATAATTTGTTAGTAATATATCACTTTAAGAAATATGTACTTGGATGTGATATTTTCGCACATATCTATACTTACCTTTCAATGTTTTCTGGAAACTCAAAAAATTTCAGGTCTACATTTTCATCCTTTTGAATATTGCACGCCAAACATTTTATATGATGTTTCCCCATGTTTCATCAATTCTTTTTTCACTTTAAATTTATAAATTAAAAACAAATTATCAAAACTATTAATATTTGTTTTTGTTAATTTTTGTCAGGATCCTTTTTAAATCTAGTTTATCTTGTATATTTTTCTTTTGTATATTTCTTTGACTTCAGTGTGGTCAGTGAACGAAGAAAAATATGCAAGAAAATTCAGATTGAAAACTGTTTTATATATTACATTAAATGTAAAAATTAAAATATTATAGCCTTTACCTTTTATTTTCAATATGTTTTTTGTACACTACAAAACTTAAGTCTTTTAACTGAACTTATATTATTTAAATCACACTTTTTATTCAATTAAAAAACAACAACTACACACAAAATTTTCTATAAAATTATACAACACCCTATATTTCACTTGTCCGCACAGTAAATGTATATACAAAGTAAATACTCATACTAAAATATTCGTTTCCGCTCGCTACTAAAATCACGTTATGAAAAAACAAGTTAGAACAAGTTTTTACTTGTGTGCGTGTTATTCAGTGCTCGAAATGTTCCTATAGTTTATATGCAATGCTGATTCAACTCATACATAGGAAAATCTTTCCGCTCGCCTTTAAAATTACATTATGAAAAAATCTCATGCACAGTCGAATGCTTTTTTTTATTTATTTTGGTTATGTATATCGTGCTCATTCTTTCATATAATACTATGCTATGAAAATTTTGGTTTGAAACAAAATGCTAGATCCTTACTATTTCTACTAGTTGAAGATTTTGTCAATGTATTGTGAGCATTTACATGTTTTTTTTTTGTTTTTAGAAAAAAAAAGTCAGTGTCGTAGCTTATTGTATATAGATAAGCTTTGCTTTGAGTGGACATCGGCTGCGCAACGACTTCATATTTTATAGTTCGGTTTTTTATTTTTCATATAACCAAAATGGTGTTAACTGATTAAATCAGTTGCCTTCAGCCTTCACGCTGTGTGATAGGCAACATCAAGATCAAAAGGAAGGGTGTATTTCTTTTTTCAAAAAAAAAAAACAGGATGATTCATTATTAGAAATGAAAAAATCAGCAAACAAAAATTAAAATTTGTCTTAAAAACCGAACATTTTTATGATATTTTCAAATAATGCTACTTTTTTATCAAATATAAATTTACAGGAATGTGAAATTTGTACAGAATCTCCCTTTAAGAATTATTTGTGAACAAAATTGTAAAATTATTTCTGCACAATTTGGAACATCCTGTTAACATATTTTAAAAAGTACCTTCTTCAGGGTTGACAGAGATATATTATCAGAATTTCCTACAAAATATTATATGTGAAGTTATCAGAACCTCATCGGGTAACTATTTCCATAAGCACAATACTGACTTCGATTTCTGAAAATAGTATAGTGTGTGCCTGCGACTTAGTCCGCATTGTCATAGAGCTATAAAACGAACCATGATGTACACGTACAGAATAAGGTGATCCCGAGCGAAGAAGCTCTTTGTAAAGCTTTATGTTATTACGTCATTTCTATCGAGTTTGTAATTCAATTACCACGACCATCAACCACGATTATCAGTTCATTTAGAAGAAAAAGCTTTTCATACATTTTATAGATTTTTTTCAGACCTTCATCTGTTTAAATCAAATTTTTATTGTTTTGAATAATAAATTTTGGAAAAAAAAGTAGCCTATTATTTGCGGGAGGAATTCCTCTTTCAGATGAAAAAAAAATTCTATCAAGATTGGTTCAGCTGTTTTCGAGATTACCCCGAACATACATACAGACAGACAGACAGACGGATCAAATTTATTTATAAGAAGATAAAAAATAAGAAAAATTGAAAATAATATTGATTTTAAAAATATTTTTCATTATTAGAATGAGACATCATGAGACTTTTGCAGATGATGTCGATGTAGATGATTCGACGATAACTGAATTGGAACGACAAAAATCTGATATTTCGTATAAAATCGGTCTAAGATGTATATCAATATTAAATTATCTTGTAGATAAAGCTGATAATTTATTGTTAAATGTTGGAAAACGTATGGTTACCGTTCATGATATTCCATGTCTTTTATGTGAAATATTACATTTGAAACCATGGATTCGTAAAACATCAAAAGGATTTGAAAAATTTATTGGTAAATTTGATTCATTAAGAACTTTCATTAACTTTGTAACATTAATTATTTTTCGAATTCAATTTAAAAATAAAAGAAAAAAAAATATTTTACTTTGTACAGATGAAAAATGGCAATCAGTTGAAGGAGATAAAATGTTGAAAATAACAAAAACTGAAGCACAAACATGGTTTTGTCTTCGTCAAATTTTATTTAACACAAAAATTATGGAATTATATGAAATTAATGATTTTCGTTGTAGAAAACTGACAAAAGTAAACTATATTTTTTTAATATTTCAAAAAATAATGTACTTACATGTCTGTCCCAAAAGTATCCAACTGGCCTCAATATATGTTTCCACATAAAAATGTTTGTGCGACCTGTTTGGGAGAGGAGGGATAATCCCCTACGAATTTTCTAGATGTCAAAACAAAATTATCAACGGGATATGTCCGTTGGACTTTTTTATTTTCTAAAAATTATGAAAATTTCGTGCATTGATCACTGGTCTCCGTAGAATTTCAACCTACATAATGGGCCTGATAACGAATGGCGATAAAATCGCCTAAAATGAACGATTATCGCCAATCGTGATACAAAAATTTGACAGGCGAGGAGATTGGCGATTTTATCGCCATTCGTGATCAGGGCCAATGCTTCCCCAAAAATTGAAAATGTCTCTCGAAAGACAATCAGTTTGACAAGAAAAGGGCGCGGCGCGGTGATTGAAACTAATTCGAGTAGACTAAATGTTATTCAGAAAACTGAGTTCCATGACTGTTTCAAATATGGAAAAATCGATGGGAAAGCTTTGTTAAATAATTCGGAAAATATTTTAAAGTGAGGAAATATAAAAAGAAGCAGGTCGGGTCGGATGCTTTTGCGAGACAGATCTCATACGTACATTTCTTTCAATTTTAGAGGAAATTTTATAGTTTTTGATATTTTTTATTCTGTAGTGTAAAGAATTTCTAAATGAAATCATTCTGGATCAATTACCGCCATTAATCGAATTGAAACAATATTTAAATAATTTATCAATAACAGGATGCGGATATAATAAGTCAGGAAGAAATTTACAAAATTTATTACTCGAAGATGTGCCACAAATTAAACAGAAAATTATCGATAACGTTAAAAATGAACATGATGACGATCGTTTTGATAAAATTGCCAAAAAACAAGCAAAAATATTTTTAACCAATGAAAAACTGGACATATTATCGATAGCAAAACGTTTAAATCAAGCATACAATTTTGATTTCTTTGCTAAAATTCAGGATAAGAAAAATGAAAATGCGAATAATGAGAAAAATAAAAAAAAAGAGATGGACGACGACATAAAAAATTATCAAAAAATTTGTGGTAATTGTAAAAAATATGCACAGAAAAAATGTTCAAATTGCTTGAGTGTCTATTATTGTTCAAGGTAAAAACAAAAAAATGTCGAATCCTAGTACCAATTCTAAATCGTTATCGTTTTGATGATCAACTCGTTTAGCATTATCATCTAATGATCGTCACTATTATTGAGTGAGTTTTGTTCGAACGAGAAAAATGTTTCTTCAAAAATTTTTAGCATTTTGTATGTTTTCGAACTCTTGGTTAACGTTTTAGAATTTGGTCAAAAATTATTTCAATATTTTTGAGAAATTTTCAATTCTAAATTTAATTTTTATTATTTGAAGGGAATGTCAACAAGAAAATTGGTTCGAACATAAAAAGTTTTGTATGGAATTACGACAAAAAATTACATTATCAAATTAATTTACATCAAGATTACATGATCCATAAATATAGAAATGCAACAGTTTTTATTGTTGTTTTATTTTCTTATATTTTTGTTTTTTTTTTTTTTATTAAATACAAAATTTAAAACATTTTCATCTTAACTTGACTGTCTTAAATGTTCTTTAATGACATCCAATGCAGCTGTCTCTTCACCAAAATCTTTAATTACAACTACTGAACATCCACATACTTTTCTTGGTTTACCTTCTTTATCGATTTTACATAAACCAGACCATTCACCTAATTTTTTATGTGAATCAACTCGAATTAATGGAATCTGATGTTCATGGCATAAAGCTGTAACAAGTTTTTTGTATAAAGGCTCTTCAAATGATTCAGCTAAAATACAGAGTACAGCTTGTCGCCTAAAATAAAGAGAAAAAAAAATATTTACGTTACGTATGTATTTGATTTGAAGTAAATTTTTTGAAAACTATGCTGTTTATAATCCCAACTACTCGTATATAAACAAGGACGACAATAAAATTATGAGACATCGATTTAATTAAGCAACAAAATGTTACTCTACTAATCAGTGCAAAACTGAGAGAAACTAAACTATTCATACTGACTACTGACACAAAAACGATGCAATACTAAACTAAGTCGTCGTTTTTTAGTCTATTTATATTTTTCTTTTAACTTTTCCTATTTCTCTACTCGGAGTGATTATTCTAGTCCTCTTTCTATACCTACCGAATAACGATAATACTGGCTAAACGCTAAATAACAAATTTTTGAATCGTTCAGACACTTCAATAACGAAATACATATTTTTCTGGTCTAGGCAAAGTAAAAATCAGGGTCTTATTGCAACAGCCACTTATTACTCATCAACTTTTGAATAAATTCATTGAGTTTTTGTCACACACAGTAAATTGAAATTAGTCAATAATTTTTGATAAGTGATTAACACTCAATTTTTCATATTACCGTTGCACCAAACACAATTTGAGTGATGTGATATGTATATTTTTGCAAAGTGATAAGTTTAACAATTTTAGACACTTTTCTTAGATTTTTAAACTATTTTTCTATTTCTTTTATTAATAATTAAATTAATAAATTGCAAAATATTGATAAGAAAAAATTATCTTTTCAAATACATTTCGAATGTAATCGGTAGAATATTAAAGCAAATTTGTAACATCATATTAGACGAAACACGAATTACACACAATTGAAGGGCTGAGATGAAGAAGGTGTTAACCAACAAATTTGAATAAATTCTGTTTTTCAGTCAGATGAAAATTTTAAGTGTATATAAATCTAACGACGTTGAGTGTGACCTCCTATCTATCATAATTTCCATGTTTTCTTCATGGGTAATGATATACATATTCACTTAGAAAAATAATATCAAAGAAAAACTTTGAAGTCCAATAACTCAAAAAGTGTATTGTGACACTTAACACCTTCATCATCTCAGCCCTTCAATTATGTACTTATGCCCTTTAAAATTAGGATTCGAGATATCTGCTATCTTGTGTACCACATATCTCCGAAGTTACTTAACCGATTTCAATGAAATTTAAAACATAGATACTTTGATAGGAATTGTGGTGCTTAATGGAGCATTTTTTTTAAAAAATGTCCTTGTTTCCTTTTTACATGGTGTCAAAGTTGTCAAAATTGAAATTTTTCTGCTTCCAAATGCACCTCGTACAGCAAACACTGATTGACCAATTTCTTTGAAATTTTGAATATAGGTAGCCTGAAGGATATTGTGATCCCTGAATGGAGTACATTTTTGATTTTAGGTCCTGAAATTCAATTATAGTTCTTAAAAAAGGAAAGGCTGTTTTTTGTTGAAAAATCGTTCAACTTTGACTTCTGTTTTCATACATTTAATCTTCATATTTCTATATGATTTTGGTATCAAAATAAAATCTGGACTTTTCTGAAGTGTTTACAAAAAAAGTATAAAAATCGTTGTTATATTTCCATTTTTATTAACAAAATAAAATTATGTTCTTTTTCATAAAAATATTCAAAAATCAATTTTTATTAGCGCCTAAAAGTTATGCAAAAGCATTTTTTAAAATTTTTATATGTAAAAACGTTGTTGTTGTTTTCAAAATTTTTCAAAGTCGAATCCTACTCGAAGTGTCAATAATTTCCTTTTAATATTCTTTCAATGTAAAATTATTGCTTAGATATAATAGTGATAATGAATAATAAACTATGTACATACGTAGCAATTCAAACAACTTATAATTTATGATAAGAAGTTGCATTAATTTTTACGTACAATACTTATCATCTTCATTTAACAAAAATTGATATTCGAGTAGAAATTTAAAATTTTCTTCGTGCAACACTCATCACATGGAATTATCAAAAAATATATTTTTTAAAAGTTGATACATAATTAATAATATAATTCATAAGTGATTGGTGCAATAGGGCCCAGCTTAGCATCACTTCAATTTCTGTAACGTAAGTAGCCAAAAACTCCAATTCTTAATGTTGTCGTTTTCGGTATCATACTGAACGTAAAGAGCTCAAATATGAAACAAATTTATTGTGTTAAATGCATTTACTTGAAAAATATCAAAATTTAGTTGTTTATTAACACGAAGATGTTACAATATTACAACCTACAACAGATACAATCAAACTTTTTACGAATATGACTGAGTTCAAAATGAATCGGCGCAGTATCGACATATAATTAAGATTTAGAAAATCAATCTCTACATTCATAAAATCTTTAAATAATGTATATTGTCGCTAGGATAATCGGTTTCCAATTTCCAAGTTAAAAAAACTGTTCTTTAAACTTCTGGGTTTTTTGATTCATTTATATGATCCGTTTTTCCATTTCTTTTATACTTTTCCATATTTTTAATGTCACTTTCGTTATATGTTCCACTTTTTGAATTGGATTGCTTCATCGTATAGATGTTATGGAATTTACAATTTTTATGTAACCTACAATACAATATTCGATCGGCAGTATGTAAACTTGATTATTTTGAAAATGTATTCTTATGTTGCGTCTCTGGTTAAGTGTTAGATTCATTGGAAATTTTTGGCATTTTAAATTGTATCAATAAAATTATCATTTGAATAATCAATACAATATCTAAGTATGTAACAATTAATGTAACAGTATGTATAAGTATGAATTATATGTCGATACTGCATCGATGCATTGTAGAAATCAACCTATGACAACACCACATTTTGATGTTTTATTTTAACTAATTAAAGCATATCACTTCATCCGATACATATACGAAATGGATAATCTACTTAGCTCCAAAATCAAATTTCTTTGAAGGAGCACTTTTAAATATTTAAACTCCTAACATGAAAGATTATAAATATATACATACTATCTATTAGTTAACCTCCAAACTTCTTTCTAACATTTTTTTTTTAATTTTTTGCAATTTTATGTTAGGTACACTTACTTGTCTAATGCTTTACATGCTTGATGTATTCCATGTACAAGACCATCAGCAATTAATGATTTTTTTAAAACCTCTTGAAGGGCTGTATTTACATCCATATTACCTCCAATAACTGGAGCCGCAGATGGTACATCACTACAAAAAAAAAAAAAACAAACGATAAATTAATCATAAATAAATTCATTTTTTTTCACAATTTATATATAAATTACACATCAACGTCAGCCATTATGATAAAATATAGTCGTCTAATTACTGAAATATATAAATAAATATTTCATTAAATTTATGATTATTTAATTATTTTTGAATTAATTTTATGAAAATTATGAGAAAAAATTCATCGATTGTACCTTTTTGACAACCGGAAAAGAAAGAAAAATTGAAAACTGACAATCAAGAAATTTAACATTCAATACCAACAACTTAAAAATATTAAAAACACTAGTTTAGTTAAGCAGATGTCATATATATATAACATCGAATTGGAATTTGATTTTGTGGATATTGACATTGTGTGTAGTATGTGTGGTATGTGTGGTATGTGTATATATTGGAATTGGATAATTCAGAAAAGGGTGTGTTCTGTAAATTAGTTAAAATTTAAATTTAATTTCAAAAATTTTAAATCAGTTTATTTTTTTCGTGAAATTGAGAAATAAAAGTTATCGTCATTTATCACTAAAAATATAAAAAACGTATACGAGGGTTATTCAAAAAATTCCCGGAAAAATGAAATAATACACTAGTTGTTGATTTTTATCCATTTATTTTTCTACGTATATAGACCACCAAGTTTCATTACCAGTCACTATACGATGCGAAAAATCTTCAGGATTTGAATCTTATTTGTTTAAAAACTCAGTGAAAGTTCGGCACGTCTTTCAATGTGTTCTTCGCACAACGCTTTACACTAAGTTTTAATAATGCCTAATTTTTCAAGTATCTGTATCCTTCTAAATAAAAACAAATGAATTACTTTTTTTATACACAGCAGTTACGCTTTCAAAACACTCGAAATATAACTAAACTTCTTGACTGTTGACCTGATAGTTACTTACTGACGCAGGTATTTCGGGAAGTTTTTGAATTACCCTCGTATTAGTTATATATTGATTTTATATTTATTCTGAATTAATTATAAACATTCCTAAATGCAAATAATGATTGATTTGTATTAAAAGAAATTATTTTTATTTTTATTTTTGAATTAGAAATTATGAAACAAAAATGTGATGAAAATAACCGAAAAATAATAATTACAATAGGAATATGTACGTATATATGTAGAATGAAATTTTAATAACAATACAATGTCAGATATATAGAAACTATTGAACACAATAAAAATGGAAATGAAGTGATTGAATAAAGTTCATGACACTTTTAAAATACCAGCAGAAGCATCATTTATGTACCAAATTACAAAATAGAATAGAAATAGAATACAACACAGCCTATGTATACAGGATTTGGTATAGAATTTAAGAATATAAAAGTATACGACGTAATACATAATACAAAGAGGTTCAAATAAACAACAATAGTTATTTAACTATCAAAATAACGGGTAATTATATATGAGTTCTGTACTGTACTGTATAAATTTAACATTAAGAACATTATTATTTAAAGAAACCGGCAAATCAATCAGTCAGATTCAGCTAAGAAGCTTATCCCAAAGAAGAAATGTCTGGAAATATTTTGTTGACACCTTATATGCCTACCTTGAATTTGTAAAATTTTTTTAATGCGTATTTTGACATTTTTTACCATTTCTGCACTACTTTGATCCTTAATAACTCGATAACGGATAAAGATATCATGATCTGGTTTTCTTTGTTTGAAAAAGAACATTTTTGTGCTTCGATTCCAAAAATAAAAATATTTTTTGTAGTGCAAATTTTTTTCAGGAACTCAATTTATACTCAAAATTTTTTAAAAAATTCGTCATAAATTTTGACTTTAGGATTTCTTTTTATCTAGAAACGAATTCGAAATTACTTGTTGTATTACATCAAAAGAAAGGTAATTTAATTTCCTATTATTCTCTAGAACATTAAATTTTCCAAAGTAGGATGTACAAAAAGTTATACACGATTTTATGTTAGAAGGTCCTGCAAAAAATTTAAAAATTTTCAACGCCCTCTGGCGTAGAAAATAGAGTCGACAGAAATTTTCGTTTATATAATTTTTTTGTCACCACATAATGGTCAACCCATATAGCCTGGTACTAGTAACGGAAACACCCTGCAGAATTATACATTATACATAGAGAAAAAATATAAATACACAATTATATTCGTTATATTTGTTGTTTTTTTTTTTAACAGATTTCCTCTAATCACAATCAACTGAAGTTTTTCCATTTCAAATTCAAAAATTCAAATAAAAAAGAAAGAAAAAGACAAATAAGAAATCCAGCTGTAAAATTCCATAGTTTTCTTCAGGAGAAATGCCGTGGGGAAATGTAAGAATTTAACAGAAAAATTGCACGGGAATGTCACAGCGTGGTCATAGACAGCTGTAAAATTATAGGTTCGTTCCAATTCGTACAGCCAGCTGTAAATTTCTGTAAGTTGATTATTAGAGTGGGGGTAATTATTTTTAAAATCACTGAAACGCGAGAGCTGTAATTTTCTGAAATTCAAGAAGAAGACTTAAATTTGACACTTTTGATAGTTAATCGAAATATATTGTTAACGAACTGTATTGTTTAACACATGTATCTATTTGGAAGTTGTTTAAATGTTTAGCAGAGCAGTAAGAAATGATAAATAATATATAAAATAAACTGTTTTGTACATAGTAAAATCATTAAATGAAATCAAATTATTAAACAATTGAAGAAGATAGAAAAGGCAGAGTTAATACCAGATTAAACGGTAGTAGAAGATTTCAAAATGCAAAATGTAAATAATATCAAAAAAATGGATTTATTTATGAGAAATAATATTATATGTATTTCACATTAATAAATCTTACTTTATTGATTGATATATTTTTAGACATATTTTTAATTAAAAAAAACAAAAACTTTTATTTATTATTATTATTATTATTAATTATTTTATCACTATTATTATTCCTTGTTATTTGATAGTAAAAAAAATTGAAATAAACTCTCTACAATTTAAATTCAAAAATTTAAACAAAAAAGAAAGAAGAAGACACAATAAGTAAGATAAATCTGGCTGTAAAATTCTGTAATTTTCTTAAAGAGGGGAAATGTAAGAATTTTACAGAACAAATTGTATTGGAACGCCACAGCTGTAATTTTCTTAACTTTCTGTAAAATTCTGTAGCAATTGAAACAGACCTTATGTAAAATTATTCTTAACTACGGGAAGGGAACAGAGAACAGACCCGAACAGACCCAGACCTACCTCTTATGGCTGTCAGCTGTCACTTATCATGTTGTCTTGTTCTTGCATATTATGAATATGAACTATCAATCAAATGAAAATTGCGGTGCGGTTCACATGGTTATTCGGATTTTTTTTTTTATTAATTATTCATTCATTTCATAGTTCATTATTCTATTATTATTATTCGTCAATATCTAATTCTAATATCATCGGTATGAGTTATTTTTTTTTTTGTTTTTGATAACTTGTGATTGTGTACTCTTATAATAAATTATTTATTTTTGCTATTATTATAAGTTATTTATAACAATAACAATAATATAGAAATCCAAAAAACCCTAGATAACATTCTAGAGAGCAGAGCAGAATCTAAAGTAAAAATTTTAAATAAGATCCGTTTTTTGTTCAAAAAAAAAAAAAAAATAAAATTCTCAAGTGATAGTTTTTATTTTTAAAAAAAATAAGAAAATTTAAATATTTTTATTTTTAAGTTACATATTTAAAATAATATGCCTCTAAGGTAATGTACATACATATATAATTATTTGTTTTTCATATCTCAATCTCATTTCTTTTTTTTTTGTTCTAAATCATTAAAAATAAAAGATTCCTTCCTTCAATAATAAATTATAGATATAGATAGATCATTGTGACATAATCCTTTTATTATTTTTGTTGTTATCTTATTATCTTCTTTTTTTTTTGTCCAAAAATAAATACATTACATTTATATTTACATCTGCACAAATCACACATGCATATACACTATACAGTTTTTATTACAATAATCTCTACATCTCTAGCTCTAGGTGAATTAGTGATTAGAAAAATAAAAAGCACATGATTCTTTACATTTTTTTCCTTTTCTTTCATTTTATTGTATTACTTTTTAAAAAAAAAAAAACAACATCTATTATGATAATTACAGTAATTACTTATTTGTTTGCTAATTAAAATATAAATGTAATTCATAAAATTTGCAATTATTAATAATTTATCTTCAAAAAATGTACTGTGTACGTAAATAATTGATAAATTGTCATATGTACATATATGTAAATAAGTTAACATATACATATTTACAATAACAACATAAATGTTACGTAAATTAAATTATTAATTATTAAATAATCTTTGAAGAAAAGCATACAACAGATAAGAGAAATAGAAAAAAATAAATAAATAAATAAAAATCTTAATGAATACGATAAGAGCAAGAGGAGAGCACAGATATGATAACAATACAAATACAAAACTAACTAGTAACTGCTTCTACTATAATAAATAATTTTAGATTGTTGCATAGTAACAGTAACAATAATAATTAACATATCAAAATCAACCGTTAACCTCTATGTTCTATGTTCTAGTTCTATCGTGTTCTATTCTATCTATAATCCTCTATTAATAACATGTGAATTGCTGAATTTATTAACTTCTAATTAGATTCTAATTTACTTTAAAGAAAGCATTAATAAAAATATTTTGTGTGCTGAATTTAATTCAGCAAAGTATATTTAATAAATTTTATAATGTATGGATGTGCATTTTTAAATTAATTTCCATTTTAAGATTAAATTTTTTTTATTTGATTCCTTCCTTGTTGCAGACTGTTTGCTAATGGTTTAAATTTTAATCCAGAAGGAAAATTCTAAGCTTGTTGTAAGATATAAATATATATGGTTAGTTTGTGTGTGTATATATCAGGCTTATAAAATATATATGAAGAAAATAATGTTGACTGTGTACCCATGTACAAATAATTAAATACACACACAAATCCCACATACTTACATCTTCATATACATATTATATGCATAGAAATCTCCAGTATTAGGAATTTCTTATCTTATATATTAAGAGAATAGAAAAAAAATGTACCGTAGTACACGCGTGCGTAGTACAAATTTCTTTTAAATTAAGACAATATTTTGCAAACGCGTGTACATGATCAGGCCATTGATATGAAAGAGAAGTTACAGAGTGATTGTGATGCATACTGTGTGTATGCTACCAAAATTCAGTTTTACGTTTTACACATTTACAGCCTCACATTACAAATTACAAGCTGCTATAAGGCCTTTTCGTAAATTCAGTTCTAAGTCAATGCAGTGCGTTCGAAAACTATAAAATGCAAAACAGGCCTGAAAAATCTTAACGCAAATAAGCAGCGTGATTTGAAACATTGCATGTATGCTGCTGACAAGTGTACTGTCGAAGTTATCTACCACTTCATTCTTTACAACAGCTAGATTGTACGTACATACATTTTTTACAAAAATAAAATAAAAAAATAATTTTGGGATTTCGAACTTGTTGTATTAATTGTATTAATTGGTTTTAAAAGTTTTATTCTTTATAATGTCAGATCCAAGTGAAGATATTGAAAAATTACTTAAGTAAGTATATTAAAATGGAGGTTAAAATTCATATTTTCAATAAATAAAATTGTACAATACACATCGAACACATTATTTTTCAATATTATAATTATTATTGTTGGTTATCACTTATCATTCAATTTTTCGTTCGAAAATGCAAAATGTCAGAAATGAAAACTCTTAACCATTGCATTTGCAGTGCTGCTTTATTCCTGCAGACTGCACATTACTGTTCTAGTACTATTTTTAAGATACGAAAGAATACACAGTACAGCCTGCATTTTCGAAAAAGCCTCAGTTTTACACATTTACAGCCTCACATTACAAGCTGCTATAGTTATCTCTCAATAAAAAATTTATAAATATGTACAAGAAACACATAATATTTCATCAATATTCAGTTTATACTAATCGTAACCTTTAGCTTTAGAATAAAAATTTAAAAAAAATTGTTCATGTGGCATTCAGTTTCAGTAGCAAAAGGTTTTGCTGTGATTTTATTAGCGATATTTAAAAGGGAATAATACATATTATCACCATTCACCATCTAAGAAGACTTATCTTCTTACCATCTACATAGCACTCTTTTTGGGACATTTATTTATCTATCTTAATATAAACACGACTTAGTGTACGTACTGTCACATTAGTCTGATTCTGAATTTGAAACGTAAAAATTTCAGATTCAGAATTAACTTTTTGTTAATTCTGCTGATTCTGAATCTGAAAACTCGATTTCAATATTTTTCTTTAAATTTGTTGTTGTTATAAAACATTTTACTTATCGGGTGAACATTAAACACCATCGAACGATAACTACTATGAGTGGCGAGTACGTTGGTAAAACGCACATTTTAATGGAGGATGAGATAAGTGTTGTCTTTTGTCTTTTTCTGTCTTCTATCTTACTATCTTACTATCTTCAAATTGTGTATAAACAAGTATTTATATGTACATTTATTTGAGTATTTTAGCTATGAATTCAGTTTCAGATTTCAGATACATGTGATGTGAATGTGACATGTTATGGCTCACGTACACCAAAACCGATTTTGTCGTCCGATGGCAGACAGAACTACCCAGACGAGTAACTCGGACGTGTATGTGCTTACACTACATTGCAACAGTAGATAACAACAAAATTTAACTATAAATACACTCAATTTGCACTGTAGACGCCGGCAGGCAGACTGGCGAGAAATCCCAACAAGTTCAGACTCGACGGTTGATCGGCCGTTTTTGGGCGTCATCGGATGATGACGGTCGTGTTTGTATACACGCTCTCTTTCTTTTACAAGTGTTTGATTCAATCGTCTGAGCTCGGCCGTCGTCGCCCAAGCAAACTTCGGCTGATGACGGATTAGGTGTACGTGAGCCGCTACATTTACTGTCAGCCTCAGCATGTTTCATTTTCTATTCTGAAAATAATCAGATTACAAAAGGGAAGAGGAACCGGAATTTTTTTTGAGAAGATGAATTTTTGAGAGCCATGTAACAGGTCACACTTACTACCTACAATGCATTTGAAAGTGAATCTGAATTTTTCAGATTCAGAATCAGACTCATGTGATTCAGACTTACGCTTATTACATTTCTAGTCATCATTCCATAATGTGTTACGTTTATGATCTGTGTCATATTTACAACATCGGTCATCAAATCAATTACATTTCGATCTCTTTACACATAGGATCTTTTCGAAAACGTCAATGGACATGACGCATGCATCAATAATTGATCGTCATCATCAATAATTATTAAATTAAATAACATAAGACATTGCGATTAAAAAGTTTTCGAATATTGGATTTAATTTTAATCGCGTCAATAGACATTTTCGAAAAGGCCCATATTTTCCTTTGTTGAAGTAAATTTTATTGCAATCAATAGGATTTAAAGGTTTTATCGTTTGACATGAAATAATTTTATATTTATTTATTGGTAAACTGAGAAAAATATCTTAAATCCTTGTATTATTCTCCTAAAATCTAGTAGACATTCTAATATAAATTTACACATTTTTATTAAAATTTTTTTTTATTATTTTTAATTTAAAATATGTAATTAAATTTTTAAAATTTTTATTATTTGCAGGAAAGGTTTACTGTTAGGTATTGGAAATCCATTATTGGATATATCAGCAATTGTAAATAATGAATTTTTAGATAAATATAATTTAAAACCAGATGATGCAATATTAGCAACAGATAAGCATAAAAATTTATATAAGGAATTAGTTGAATGTCATGATGTTAATTATATAGCTGGTGGTTCTGTACAAAATACATTACGTGTAGTTCAATGGATACTTAAACAACCCGAAATTACAGTATATTTTGGTTGTGTTGGTAAAGATGCGAATGCAAAAATTTTAGAAAATAACGCTAGACAAGATGGTGTTAATGTTAGATATCAAATATCTGATAATACAGAAACCGGAATATGCGGAGTATTAATAACTGGTCATCATAGATCATTGTGTGCAAATTTAGGTGCTGCTAATTGTTTTACAATCGATCATATAAGAAAACCAGAAAATTATCAATTTATTCAAAATGCTGAATACTATTATATATCGGTAAATATAAGTAAAAAATAAAAAAAAATGAAAATAAAAATAATATTCATATTGGTTGTTTTCAAAGTTGTTAGCTTTGTTGAGTACTTCGTCAGATCAGACTGAAATCAAATCAAAATAGCGCTGTAAAATATGAGAAAAATGATCATAGATGGTGAATGAACATTTTAATGATTGCAAATTATGAATAAAATTGATTATATTATCTTTTTTTACTTATTTAATGGCTCTGCAGATGGTTTATAAATATTAAAATCTCAGAAGAAGGTTGTTATACTATTGGCACACTGCAGAGACAAACCATAGTTATCTCAAATGGCTTATCGATAACCTAGTGTGGGTGACATATTTAAATTGAGGTGAACTAGTTTATGTATTCATATGACACCTGTCGAGATAAATTCAAACACTAATTCTTTTTCATCTAGTCTCAAAAACTCAAAAGTATATGAAAATGCACGAAAAATGTGTATTTTTTCTCATTTTTTTGTATATTTGTGGATTTATTTTTTTTATATATGCAGTTTCTACACATAAATGTGATATCATTGAAAAGAAGACAAAAAAACCTTTCAAATGATATAACAAAACATATATGTCATCCTTCAAATTTTGAAGTTATACCGTCATCAAAAGAAGTCGAAAAAGTGATTTTTAAAAAACACGAAATTCTGAATTTTAGTCCTTATATATCGAGAACTGCTAATCCAATCAAAGTGAAATAAACTGTGAAAAACAGAGGAGGAAGTTCTTTTTCAAATGATTCACTAATCCGATCTAATATGCTGATCTGGAGAAATAATGGTTTTCGTAAAATACGCCATTTTGGACCAAAAATCTTTAAGGGTAGTTTGCGTTCTTAAAATGAATTTGCGCCAATAGAGACATATTACAACGTTAAAGAGGACATTCCAAAGTATAATTATCGGAAGGTCTCGTTTCAAAATCTGGCGGCACCAATTCGGAAGTTTAGCCGTCAGTTATCGCAATGATAAACCAGGAAATTGAGATAACCATGGTTTATCTCTGCAGTGTATCAATAGCATCAGCCTATTGTCCTTATATTCCAGATAGTTTTGATCCACCTCCAGTATTTAATTTGCTCGATATCACATCACCCATTATATTTGAGAGATATTCTCTTATCCACTACCTGGGGAGGCACCCGATACGGAGCTAGCAATCATTTACGAAAAAAAAAAATACTATAAACTGGAATAAATTAACATTTATTACCATATTTACAAGTTGATTAAAATGAAAATTTTCAAAACTGAAACCTTGTTCTTTGTTGTGCGCAACTGCAAACTTACAATTTTGAAAGCAGCTATCATAAATAGTATCCAATTTTTTTAAGAAATAATTTTTCAATATTTTTTAATTTTTTGATTTATTTTTTTTTTGTTTAACAGGGATTTTTTCTAACAGTTAGTCCAGAAACAATTATGGAAGTAGCACAATACGCAAATGAAAAAAATCGACCATTCATTATGAATTTAAGCGCAGCATTTATATCAGAATATTATTTTGATGATTTAATGCGGGCATTACAATATGTTGATATACTTTTTGGTAATGAAATTGTAAGTATAATATGATAATTTGTAGTAATAAATGATTTGGGAAAAACATTTATTTTATTTATTTGACTTGACTTTTTCTTTTTGTTTTCTTGTTTTCGTTTTTTTTTTAGGAAGCTATAACATTTGCTAAAAAACTCGATTATGAAACAAAAGATTTAAAAAAAATTGGTATAAAAATAGTAAATTTACCAAAATTAAATAAAAACCGTCCACGTACAGTTATAATAACACAAGGATCAAATCCAGTTTTATTATTTGAAAATATGGGTAATAAAATAACTGAACATAATGTTGAATTATTACCAGAAGATAAAGTAATTGATACAAATGGTGCTGGTGATGCATTTGTTGGTGGTTTTATATCGCAATACATACAAAATAAATCATTTGATATTTGTATAAAATGCGGTAATTGGGCAGCTGGGCATATAATACAAAATTCTGGTTGTACATTTAATCGAGAATTACAATTTAATGAGGAGAATAATGAAAATAATGCTGTTGTTACGTAGATATACATAAATGTAATTCAAAAGTGAAAAAAAAGAAACAAAAAAACACATTTTTTTTTTTTACTTTTAACTTTTAAAAGGAACATTCTCAATGTAACGCTAAATGAAAGTGAAATTTTATGAAAAAGCATACTGTTCAAAATACAAAGCCAAGTTAATTTTGAAATTCGAAAATTTGACATTAAAATTTTGTTTAAATTGACATTTGATATTCAAATTTTCAAATTCTCAACTGAATTTCTCCATTTTTAAGTGGGAATTTAAAGGAATTTTAGGGAAATTCTTGCATTTTTTTGTAAGTCTCCATCTGTTGTTCAATTTCCTAACAACATTTTTGTAATTAAATTTATAGGTTTTGTTAAGTGAAATTGAAATTAGGAATAGAACCTAATTTCACTTTACGTTGGCAATTTCAATTTCAATTAGAGAGTGACGCAGACATCTAATGTCGTGTAAGAAAATAAGGAACAAAAGACATATAAATTTCACTTTCACTTAGCGTTACATTGTGAATGTTCCATAACTCTTCAACAGAAAAGCAATCTAGCGATATAACGAATTAAAAAATTTATTTTAGATTTTACAATTTTTTTTTTTTTTTTTGTAATTTTACATACCTATGTATGTTATGTCTGTGGTTAGTTTAACAAATTTCCAGCTTGTTTGGTAGATTTTAAAAATGTTTAAAAAATAAAAAATAATTTGGTAAATTACTAGTTCATAAATAATTATGTGATGGATTTTTTAAATGCATAAAATAGATTATATTTTAAAAAATTGTTGATAAAGTATATATATAGTTTGTTAGTGTAATTGCATACACATATAATCAGAGAGACTTAAGTTTGAGAAAATTAAAAAAAAAAAAAAGAAACAAGAAGCAATAAAATAAATTTATACAACAAAAATAAAAGCACATATTTGAAATTACAAAAGAAAATACATTTTATTCATTTCATAATTCATAAATTTCCTAAATAAATACGATACTCATCGCAATTATAACTTTGGAACTATGTGTTCCTTCAAAAATGCATTGGTGCACAGTTAATACGATGCTAATGCTTGTCACAAATCCAAAAATGCAACGCAACTTTTATGATGCGTGGTCACATATTCAAAAAAACAGTTCTGTTTCATTTTGTATATGTTATGAAGCGTCAAAGTTAAGCGGTGATTACAATGTTTTTGTTTCGTTTCATTTCGGCAAGCTGAAACGAAAAGAAGTGTAAGTAACTTTAACTATTACAATGCATTCGTTTCGTCTTTTTGATATTCGAAGTTTTATGTAGAATTAAATAGAATAAATAGAAGAATAGAATAAATAGAATTAAATAGAAAAAAAAAACAAAGTAGAAGATGGTGGGTACCTCCAACTCAAGTAAATTATAGGTTATGTCATTTCGATTCGGAAAATATTAAAATTCAACTGAACTTTTCGTTTCGTTTCGTCTCGATTCAGCACATTGTATGTAATCACTCCCATTTATTTTACCAAGGTTGTACGTATAATTAAATTTGACAGTTAGCCGAAACGAAACGAAAGCATTGTAAAACCGCTTTACACAAATATCGCATCATAAATTTTCACGATGCTTTCACGTGATAGTCTGATGTCTTCGACACACGGAGGTTGAAATTAAGTAGATTTCATTTTAATTTCGAGTAGAAATTACGAATGTGACACACAACGATTTTGACACAGTTTGTCTAATTTATTTAATTTATCTAATTTTAATTTAATTTATCTGAACATATCCTACTTCTTCTATTAAATTTAACTGTCAATTATATTCAATTATTTCTTAATGAAAATTTAAAAAAAAAACATTTTTTTGGTTTACAATTTGTTGGTCGATGTCTCTGTTCTACGTAAAAAGCGAAACATGAGTAGATTTCGAGCGATTATTACGTATTTTTTATGTAATTTCACTGACTATATTTCGGCCCAAATCCGTCGTTTTTTCCGGATTTCGAGGCTGAAATTAGCAAAATACTTAATTTCAACCTCTGTATGTCTACAATATGAGTCTGTTTGTAATGTTCAGTTCAGTATTCAGTTCTCAGATGTTGTTAATGGAACCGGAAGATGAATTTCAATGTTTTAATGTCAGAAGGAAGGTTAATAAAACGATTCTTTTTTAAATACCTAATAATAATTAATAAATTTTATAGAAAATTTCAATCAAAATTTGACTGATTAAAAAAGTATTGCATCAGCATTAGCTGTCATATAAACATCGCATAATCAAACCTAAAGCATCGCATCACCATCATAACATAACACCCTAGAGATTACACATCACTGCCAGAAACGCATTATCATCATCACCAAAGCAGCAATGCATTTTTGAAGTAACACAGTAGAAACCGTAGCAAAATGAAAATGACACCGTTGAATAGAGAGCATTAAAAAAATACATAAAATACAATGACAAAATTGCCGAAATTCGACGAAATAAAATTTGAAAAAAACTGAATTTTCCAGAGGTACCATTCTCGAATTACTATATGCATTCTGGTTCAGGTGAGTTTCAAAACGTTTAAATGCAGCCTCGATGTATAATCAACAGTTTCAAAACGAATAGCATACTTAAATCGATAACAATGGCTGGGTTAAAAATTTAATCATGATTTTGCAGTGTTACGGAAGTGTTGCCGCAGTGTTAGTGCAACACTGATTATTTATGTTGCGATGCTTTGACGATGCTAATTAATTTTACGACAGTTTTGAAGTTTTGTTGTCTTTTAAAATTTTACAAATCGGTAAAAATTTACAAAAATCAAAAATAAATCAAATAAATAAACCAAATTCAATATACATATTGAAATTTAACTCGCTGCTTATTGTTTTCTTGATCCATGATAGCATTGATAATAATAATTTAAAATCAACAAAACGTCACGAATTTGAGGTTATTTATTCATTGCAACATCAAAAATCATGATACAAATGTTGACTTTATGATAAGTTAGTGTTAGCAATAAAATGCGAAAATGAACACATGATTTTAGCAAAAATCATATATACTAGGAAGATATCTTACGCCATACAAAATTGTTTGTATGAAGTATGAATTGTACTAGGGTACTAATATCAGTACCCAAGCTTCAAAATGAAGTTGAGCGGCGTCATTCAACTTGAAGTTTTCATATTCAAACTTTATGTTATAGCATGCTATGCTGTGGATATGTTGTATACGTTATATTATGTATGAATCATAACTTATTCAATCAAACGGATCGAACAAAAATGTATGTAGAAGAAAGAAGAAGAATGTGGTATAAGGAATATGTACATACCTACGAAGTACTGTACATATGTTTGCTGTGTACACATACTATAATGTTTAGTTTATATCAGGTTTATCTTCATATACTTACATATACGAGTATATTATTGTATAGTGATAGTACGGTATACCTTAATTGTGTGTACATACTTTATTTTGTATGATGACATGATAAATATTACCGCCTTATCATGATATTCGAAGACGATGAAACGATGAAACGATGAAACGAAACGATACGATATAAAATTGCTATTATGAACCTTCATCGTTTCGAATATTAAGTGGTACATAGTGGTACAATATAAATCCCTTATAAAACGAAGCTTTAATGTTTAATTCATACAATTTCCAGTTTTGCTGTAAGAAAAAAGGGTTCGATGTCATTTCTATTATTTTGTTGATGTTTTGAAATATCATTTTTAATAATAATTTCCATTTTTTTAAAAAAATTAATTCAATATTAATATTCACAAATATTAGTAATATGCTTTAAATAAAAAAAATTCTATTAAAAACCAAAAAAAAAAATAAATTCATATGTAAACGATGAACAAAATGCTATCGACTGAGTAGACGATGAAAATCGTTTGAAATTGGAACGTTTCGAATATCATGATCGCGTTTTTAACAAGACGATACGAAACGTTTCGTCTTCGAATATCATGATAAGGCAGTTAATTTTGTATACTATACTCTACACACATACTTTGTCTGTAACAAATGCTCCAACTGACCGGTATGTTCTTTAGTAAACAAATTTTGGACATCTGAAAAAAATTCAATGAAAAGTTGAAACAGTCAAATCAATTTTATGTACAAAGTTCAATTCGGAATTTTCTTGTGAACAGTTTAAAGAAAGTTTAGAGACAAATGCGTCTTTGTTGAAAATGACACATTCTTCGGAAAAGCACAAATGAACATTGTTATCAATGGAATCTTTTTTTTTTTTTTTTTTTTTGTTTTTTGTATTTTAATGTTAAGTTTGTTGAGTTTATTAGAGAATTATTTGTTGATTACTTTAATTTTGTCTAAATTATTCATTTTTAATGCTCTATTTTTCAATTCAAATTTATAATGCTATTTTTTTTCTTACATTAGATAGGTATATCATCATCAAAATTAAATAAAAATTCAATATAAAACATAATGTGTCCCGCGTTTTCTTCATAAAAATCTGGTCACTTTAAATAAGGGGAGTACATATATAAAATTCAATCAATCGCTATAAAATATAAATTCAAAATAAAACTTATTTGATTTGAATAAGTTATGATTCATACAATAAAGAATAAAGCATATCCACAGCATAGCATGCTATAACCAAAAATCATATGGTATAGGATTTTTGGTAATATCAATGCATATACATATTTGAATTATTGACTGTATAAATGTTGTACGTCAGAAGGTCTTATCAGTCTTATTCAAACATTCATGCAACCTATAGCAGAGCGTTCAAACGCGAAAACTTCAAGTTGAGCGCCATGCAATTCCAACTTCAGTTTAAAGCTTGGGTACTGATATTGAAATTTATTTTTTCATATTTTTTCCATATAAATAATTTTGTATGGCATAAGATATCTTCTATACTATATGATTTTTGATTTTAGTCATGATCACTTTTCGAATTGTTGACTAAAGCTTCTTTTGCAACACTAACGCAGTGTTGAATTTTTGAATCCACTCAATATCTACAGTTTCAAAACTCATTGTAAATGCATCTGATACGCATCCGTCAAGCAATCTACGCATCGTGAATTTGTATGATGCAAAATAGATTTGAATAGATTTTTTTTTCTCAATAGCATTTCAATGATTTATTTTTTATACGAATATTGTTGTATGGGACCAAATGTCAATCTGTTTTATAGAAACATTTTGTACTTTTATGATGATAAATTGAATTTTTAATGTTTAGTGTTTTAATGACAAATTTCAAAAAATGGAGAGTATTATATTATACTTACATTAAAGGTGTTTTTTGATCATTCGAAAATGGCTATAAAATATGTCATCCTGATATTGTTTAATTTTATTAAAAAATTGTTCCACCTTTTTTGATTTAGTATAGAAAATGAATTAATTAAATTATTTAAAATTTATATACTGCAGAAGAAGATTCATTTTTCTTGTTGTCAAAACAGAGCAACAAATTCGTTTCAAAATGTCAAAGTTATAGAACTGCACTGCAATATCGATGCGATGTATCAGTACTGTTTTAAAACTTCGCATTACGACTGTTCTGATGCCATATCACAGGTTTATTTATTTATCAGGTTTGCCTGCCCTCACTTAAAATAAAAATAAAATAAAAAAAATGCCGTATCACAACACATTTTTAAGGCGTTTTGAAACTCACCCTTCCTAAGATATGAATCAAAAAATTGTTGAAGAAATTATTTTACTTTCGTTTCGCTACACCTACTTTCTGAGATATCGATAAAATTTTCCATAAATTGTCTTACTGAAATCTACAATGAAAACTTTAAAGAGGACGTGCTAAGCATAAAAAGAGTGACAAGATTTTCAAAATGTCTCGTTCAAATTAAGTTTTTACTTTGCACTACTGTTCGAAATAAATGATAATCAAACAATTCATTGTCAGAACAGAACTATACGAGTACAGTGGTTAAAACTCAAATTCTCACAATTTTTTTCACCGAATCACCAAAGTTGTAGTTGTACGGGAGCAGATCAAAAATTTTTGCGGATTGTTATATTTTTGTAGGGATAAATGAAACTTGTTAGATTTATTTTTTATTACAAATGCAATTTTTACAACGCTCTGGAAGTAATTCTAATCCTCTAAAAAAGAAAATGATCTTGACTGTCAAAGTACTCATTTATCACCCCTATGCTGCCAGTCGTATTTTCTCTCTCTCACGTGAGACGAGACTTGAAAGTTGGTATGCTGATTGCTGACAGTCGTATTTACATCAAATCTCGATTCAATACGACAACAGTCGTATCTTGTATGCTGACAGTCATTTTATTTTTTTTTATTGTTATTTTATTTTATTTTTATTTATTTTATTTTATTGCTAGAAAAAGGATATTTTATCATTACTTATATGAAATTCCTTTTTTCCGCTTATAATGTGCGAGTTTAACTTTTTTAATTTTTGACCCTTTCCGCACATCTTTGATCCTTAATAACTCAAAAACGGCTCATGCAATCGACGTCAGATTTTTTTTGTTTGAAAGAGGACACTTTCTCACAGTTTTTTTTTCAAGTTTGGAACGTTTGCCGTACTGCAATTTTTTTCAGATAACCTAGGCAGAAAAACGGTTTTAAAAAATACATAACGAATTTTGATGTCGGAACATTCTTTTTCTACGAACCACATTCTTAATTACCTTTTATAGTATATCAAAAGAAAGGTGATTTTGTTTTCTGTCATTCGCTAGAATGCTAAATTTTGATACATAGGGTGTGCAAAAAGTTAAACGTGATTTTGTGTTGGAAAGTCATGATAAAACCTCAAAATTTTAAACGCCTTCTAGCGTCGAAAATAAAGCGCAAACGAAAAAATGTCATAACATTTTCGATTGCAAATGCACTCTACTTTTATCCTTTGAAATATTATTCACCAATTCTGGAATACCCTGTATATTCAATTCTTAGTAAACAGTCTCCAGTGAGTCAATTTTTTATTTAAGCTAAATGTTTGTTATTCAAAATTCCACCAAGTCAAACTGACGAGCAAGGGGAATATATAAATGAAGTTGAACGAAATCGATGGAATCGAAATCAACAACGTAATAGAAATGTCGCATTCAATCCCTATCGAGCTGCATTCAATTATAACGTAGCAATCGATTACAGTTCGTAGCAAATCGTTGCTTGCTATTTGGACCAATGAAAGTTGTGTTTCCATCATTGCAAGGCATTTATATTTAAAAATGAAGCCCATGTATTGTGTTGCACCAGTGGCAAAGTGAAATTGACGTCATTGGTACCGCCACTACAGCCATTATATTCATTGATTTCCGGAAATGGGACAGATTATAAACATTTTTTTATTCATATCCAGAAATACAATAATTACTTTCAAATGACGTCTTTTATTATTATTTATTATTTATTCCAATTCGAATTGAATATTCATAATAACTAAGAGAGAAAAACTTCTGTGGGGTACGTTAAGGACTGTCCCAGAAAAAATTGACCCTTTTGTTTTGGTTAAGTATAAAAAATTGATAGCAATTAGAGGTATAGTTTCTTCGCAAAAAAAAAATGACTATATAAAGCGAGAAAACGCATGATGTAATCAGTTATTTTTTTCAAAGTAAATTGCTTGAAAATGTCGTCCAGTGAAAAAAACGTGCGTCAAAAAATTATTCCTAAATATTTAAAAAATTCTAGGAAAAAATTATCTATAACAGCTAAAGACATAGGTGTGTCGTTACCAACAGTAAAGAGGACTTTAGTTAAGTACAAAAAAGGCTTGTCAATTGAAAGAAATCATGGATCAGGCATTGAAAATCAGATCCTTCAAATATAGAATTTTCTCGAGATGTAAAAAGGAAATTCTCTAGTAACCAGAATGTGTCGGTAATTTGTACCTGTGGTCGCCGAAGCCAGGAACTCGCTGTCAAAGGCACTAATAATTTCAAATTATACATCGAAAAGTGTCTTGAAGAACATTTTATGCCTTTATATTAGAGCACGAAAGCTCTGTTTTATTTTGGCCAGACTTAGCCACTGTAGTCATTATTCAACCAAGAAAATGGAGTGATACATTAAAAATAATGTAGCTGTAGTATTTAAAGAGGCGAATCCACCAAACTGTCCAGAACTTCGTCCTATCAAAAGATACTGGACCCCAATGAAATGAAAATATTGAAAAAACAAAAAAAAGTAGCTAAAAACGATGTGGACATTCGAAATAAATGGAGAAAAATTTATGATAAAGTTCCAGATACTACTGTTTGTACAAACACTAACGATGGGGAGGGGTGTAAAGCGAAAAGTCCAAACATTTTATTCGTCTTTGCAAATTTAAAAATTTTAGAACTGTGGTCGTTTTCACTTTTGCATGGTTTCATAAAAACTTGCATTTACAGTGTGTGTTCAGTTTAGCAACCGTGTAAAAGTCTTATGTTCATTTTTTCAACCATGCAAACGTCATGTGTGTTCATTTAATAAAACTTGTTTTAAAATTAACCCAACCTATGCAAGTGAGTACATATTTCAAGTTGATTGCTTTTCTGAATAAGAAGAAGATGCATTCTTTGTGTTTCCATTGTCATCAGCTGTCATTTTTTGTTTACTTAATTGAATTGTTTTTTCTTTGTGTTTGATGTCGGATTATGTTCAAATACGCAAGTATTTCCACATGCACAAGTGGATTTTTGTCGTAATTAATTGGTTGTTTTTTTTTTTTTGACGTTTGCATGCATGGTTGCTTACTTGCACGCAACCAAACGCATAAAACCATGCAAAAGTGAAAACGGCCTGGCCTGTATCTTGTAAATTAGATTATTAAAATGTTAAATAAATTTATTTGAGAAAAAAGTGATTTGTAGTTTTTTAATTATATGTACATACATGCAGATTGAAAGAAAGATCAATTTTTTCTGGGAGAGTCCTTATACTTAGTTTCAAATAAAAATACACTGTATAGTTTGTTCAAAATTCGTAGCGAATAGAATATATGCGCAGTGAGAGTATGACGTCATTCTTTGAGCGAGGTTATAATTGTAGTGGTTACACTGTTAAAAGTACATTAACTTTTTTCTAATTTTTCTAAAATAACGGAAAAAAATTAAATTTGAAAAAAATATAATTACAACGAAAATAAAATAAAAAATGAAGTAACAACAAAACTGTTTATATACTTTCTTATAAATTCTAACTAAGGTAAATTTCACTCAAGTACTATTAATCTTTTGTCTTATGTAAGGTGGATTTTTGCCATATCCCAAGACCACATTAATATAATATTATGTATTATATTAAATACAAATAACAAACAGGATTTGTTAGGTAACAACATTTGTTTCCGATTTTCAAATTATTTTTATTTCAAAAGAAATTCGTATTCAATATATACCTGCATTTACGTGTCCTTTTTTGAAAACTATAAAAACCTGAGGAAATTTAATAAATATATTAATAAATATATTATGTATACATATATGTGTATATATGGACGATTTTTTGCATTAATAAATCATTTGCTCAACATTATGAAGCTATGGAGATTTATGGGTTTCACATTCAACATATTCCTATTAAGACTCATGATTTAATATCACATTTCTTAATTTCAGGGCTATATAATTCGCCAAAGTAATCTAATCTAAATAATTACCGAAAAAATAATTGTAATTGACTTTTTTCTTTTCTTAAATATACTTGTATATATGTAAATTATTTTATTTTTTTACATTAATATTATTTTAAAGAAATTTATTTGAAAAAGTTCTCATTCTTTATTACTTTTTAAACAATTATAAATTTTCTAACAGTGTAATTACGCCATACTTCACAGTGCTCGCCAAAAAAAAGTATGACTGTTATTATTTTCATGAATATTTAGTTGATATTTTCTAAAGAATGTTAAAACATCGAAATCGCGTTCTTATGGGCTTACGCTATCATTTTCTGTTAAGTTAACAGTCTTATTACACTTCGAAATTGTATTTTTTTTTATTTTGGGACGATTCTCTATTCTAAAATTTCAAAAATTATCGAAAGCAATTTAAAAAAGGAATTATGTAGATGTTAATTTTATAGAAAATATCATGATAACTTCATAAGAATAAATTTTTAGTATAAGAAAAAGGTGAACTCAATTTTCATGAAAATAAAAACAGTCGAAAATTTTTTTGTCTCGCACTGTACGATTAGTTTTCGACTATTGCAATAAATTGAATGACTGAGTAGTGAATTACTCAGTTATTCACCGATCACGGTACACGAACACGACGGGTGGACTATGCATCTTTTTTAATTTTTTCTTCTTCTTTTTTTCAGGTTTATATGAGAGAAAAACACAAATACATATAATCATTTTATGTACATTGTACATATTTAATTTCATGAGAAACATGCGCAGATTATTCGCTACGAATTTTGAACAAACTATACTCTTATAATTTTCTTCAAATATTTTATCGTTTTTTTTTTGTTTTTTATTTTATTTTATACTTTTCTCACTATTATTATTTTTATTTTTATTAACTAACATTCACATTAACTAATTAATTATTTTTATTTTAGTTTATTTTTCTTTTTTATAATTTTCTTTTCGTTATATTTTATTTTTTGAAATTTTTCGTTACTTAAAAGATAAAAGAATATTATTATGTATATACTATATGTACAGCATAATATATTATCAGATATCATCAGTATATAAATAAATATACCTATAATACATATTACATAATATTTTTACATACTTATATTATATATATTTTTGTTTTTGTTTTTTTTTTTTTAATTTTCTTTTTTATTTTTAAATAATTTTTATTTTATTAAAATACAGAAGATACTTATTATGTAATGTAAGATCTTTAAAAGTTACTCTCATACTCATATAGTACATCAGTTTTGTTTTTTTTAAATTTTTTTTTTATAAATTTTTTTTTAAAATTTTACTTTATAGTTAATAAATTTTTGTAATAAAAATCATAAATTTTAAATTTTTATATGTTGTTTGTTTTGTATTATATAATGTTATGTACATGTTTTCCAAATAATATTTCAAAAAATTTTCTTAAATAAATGTATATATTTATGTATGTATAAATTTTTTAATTTAATTTTTTTTTGTTTTTTTTTTTTTTCGTTATTTAAAAGCATTTTTATTTTTACTGTTAATTCTTAAAAATTGTATATAATTCTATTCGAATTGAAGTACTTAGTACACGTATTATTCCTTTTACCATCTCCTTTTTTTTCAATTTATTTATTTTATTTTATTTTATTTTTTTAATAAAATGATTTATTTTCAAATATGTATATCAATTTATTGAATTATTTATATTCGTTAATTTATGTATAATTTAATTATTTATATACTTTTTCCCAGTGGAACCCAACATTATTCCAATCAAAAACAACAACATAGTTTCAAACGAAAACAACGTTTACATTGAGTTTGATTGGAGCAAAGTTGATTTTGATTCAAAAAATGTTGTTTCCGTTTGAAACGATGTTGTTGTTTTTGATTGGAACAATGTTGGATTGCACTGGAAAAAAGTATAGTTTGTATTTTTGTTGTCTATCGTAAATTGTATGAAAGAAAATTGTTGCTGAATAGTCGTGAATTCATAAACGTCAAAATGATCGATTAAATTAAATTTTAATTTTCGAATTTAATAAAATTTAAAAATTCATCGTATAAATATTTCATTAATATGAACCTGAATTATAAATTATTCAAAACAAAAAAAAAATTCTATCATTTGATTTGAGTTCTTCGACAAATCGCTATAACCATTACGTTCTATCGTTCTATCAATTTTTACCATATTATGGACATAATTTAGCAGATCCTCCTTCCACACCAAAAAAAAGTAGATAAATGAATTTATAAAATTTTAATTAATTTAATTGCTTAGTAAAAGCTTTTTCGAAAATGCAGATTGCACTGCAAGTTCCATAATGCCAAATCTACATTCAATGCAGTGACCTCAACTTTGATTTTGATTTAATGGATATGCATTAGAACTTCTGCATTCAATGCAGTCGACTTTACAGTTTTACAGCCACTTTACAGCTTTACAGCTTTACAGCAACTTTTACATGTCAAGCATACTGTGAAGTCGAAAGTCGAAGTCCAAGTTGAAGTCTCACTGCATTGAATGTAGAAGCGGCATAACTTAAGTCTGTTGAAGTACAAAAACAAAACTCAATTGGTATGCGCAAATGACTAATAAAGCAGCGCTGTGATTGCTAACTCTCTCCAAATCCAACATGTTGCATTTTCGAGAACGACAAAAACTAATCATGGCATTAAATATTAATTTAAAAACGTTAAAATAAATAAAATTTTAAAAAAATTTCACAGATAATTTTTACTGATTCCTTTTTTTTCAGTTGGCAGTTCACTTTTATATTTGACAGCTGATAGGTTGTATTTTAAGTTAATGAAGTATTATAAAACTCACAATGCTTATCTGCTTTCAACTTTTATAGACCTGCATTACAGTTCACGAGTTTACGAACAAATTGCATTGCAATCCATAATTTACGAACATGCTGCTAACGCAGTTCGTAGTTTTCGAACAAACTGCAAATAAAATCTAACTTAGAACTGAATTTACGAAAAAGCCTTAATTCAATATTGGTATTCACTTTTGGTCTTGCAATGTAGCAAGAGATCCTATTTGCAACGAAGAATGTTTATGAGGTGTGTTTAGGTATTTTTTCTTCTCCTTTTATTTTTTTTAATCTGCGTCAATAATTGTCAGATCTGAAATTGACCCGTTGCACCCAAAGAAATGTAAATGTGAAAGATCTTTGGTTTCAATAAAACGAAACGACATATTAATATGTTACACACACGCCATGTGACACAATTTGTTTGAGGTAGCGTTCGAAAAGTGCATAATATCGCAAATAGCTTTGTACTGTGTACTGACTTCCATGATCCGTGTGAACCACACCTAGTGGTAATTAAGTATTTTCAGTGGGAATATGTAAAATTTTTCAGAAATTAAAAACTGCTGCATTTCTTAATTGCAATGCGTCTAAAACTCCAAATCTGCCAATACAACTCGTCTAAAAGTGAAACTGCAAGTAAGTCCTTTAGCAAGTCTAAGACAACCACACAGTTTTTGTTTTACTGATGCATGCACTTAAAGAACAACATAACCTGACATCTTTTGCTGTAAATATCATTCACAACTCAGTCTCAGATTATTTATTTTTTCCATAATAATATTCAATTTTGAACTAATCATAAAAATATATAAGGAATTCATTTTTATCTTAATTTCACGTCACTTTATTCACTATTGAAATTTGTTTGCTTTTACTGTCAACGTCAAATTTGTCAGGTAAGTGCTGCATGTGAAAATTGTTCAGATTTGCAAAAGTGTTGTCTGCATGCATAAATTTAAAACTGCATTAGCAATAAGTAAGTTCTGCGCAAGTGTTTCAAGTAAGATCTGAATTTCTGAAAACCCCCTATCTCTAGCCAATGCTGATAAATCACGAGCTTTGAGTTACATATTTGGAAGCCAACATTACTCGTTGTATCGTTGCGAATATTGGAATTTTCTGCTTGTATGGCAACAAAAATCATATTTTTAAGCCTAATATTAAGCATAAAATTATCTTTTCAATAAATCCAATATCCCAAACCATAATCGATCACAAAAACATGATTCTTGCGACGCCCTTTTTCGAAAATTCAGCCGCCAAATGTGACGATCATCATTGCATACCATTCATTATATACTAGATCTGTTCGATCTGTACTCGGAGTATACTCTGAAAACATGTCGAACAGCTTAGAGTAAGATCGGAGTAATCCAAATTTTACTCGGATCTTACTCCTACTTTTTGCAGGAGTAATTATAAAGAGTACTCTGACTGAGTACAAATCGAGCATGTTTTTGACACATGGTTATGTTGACATAACCAATTTTGTTTGTATTTTGATTTTGATTCACTCGACTTTTACTCTAAGCTGTTCGATAAGAGTATGTATAAAAAACAGAGTGAAGCAGTCATTTTCCAAAGTAAATGTACTCTACCCCGAGTACTGATCCGAACAGAGCTACTATGTCATAGCTGATTGTAGATTATAATTTATTGCATATAACAACACAGATCATATGCACTAATATACACTTAAATTTTGCGATCGCATGTGATTTTTATGCATTTTTCATGCACACATCTTTACTGCGTTATCTTTAAATGCTTATATCTACATTTTCGAACATTTGATTTCTGTCATTTGCAAATTTTACTATGGCCCTTATTCTGAGAGTCACCTCCACTCATCAAGTGATGTCAAATTCAAATTTTTTCTATTCTGAGTCACGAAAGGTGACATATTTTGTAATAAGTGAATGATGGTGAATGATGTGGTATTCTGAGAGTCGTACTTAGGTGACAGCTCTCACTTACGGCCCTACATTTTTTAAAATAACCCTAATATGTACAAACACATATTCAAAGATATCAAAGATTCGATAAAAGAAAAAAAAAAAATAATAAAAAGATATGTAGAATAGAAAAAACAAAAACAGAAATAAAAATTACAAAAATTAAAAAAAAAAACGTTTTTTTATATTAATTTTTATTTGTAAATTTTTATTTATTTTTAATTTTATATTTATATTTTACTTCAAAATTTTTAATTATAATATATATATATATACATTTTATTGGTATCTATTATTATTTAATTATTTACAGATTGATCAGTGTTTGTGTTTGTGTGTGTGTCTATGTGTAATCTTAGATTAAATGAAATCAAAAATATATGAATGAAAATAATATTTTGAAATGTACACAGATATACATACATTTTTACATAGAATTATATTTATCTGATGATGTTGATCATTTTTTTATTCATTCTCAAAATAAATGTTTTTCATATAAAAAAGATTTTTTTTTTAAATTAAAAAATGAAAAAAAAATTAAATTTAAAAATAAAAAAAAAAATTTATAAAAATAATTTTTATTTGTTTTTCATTATTTTTTTTTTTTTAATTAAAATTATTTTTTGTATAATACAAATTATATTGTATTTGCAGTTACATTATAAAATATACACTCTTATAATCGTACGTTAACGTTAATAGTAGTACAACAATTTATGAATTTATATAGCTAATATTTACTTAAGTTCTTAAAATTACTCATATTTATAATTAATAATAATAGTAATAATCAAATATAATATTAATTATTATAAAGCATAAAAATCTTGTTCAATTAAAAAAAAAAAAAAAGAAAAAATTAATAATTAAAAATTTTCAAATAAAAAATTATACATCTTTTCACTTTATTCATTAAAACAAAAACGAATTCATTCAAATTCATTTCTATTTTTTTTTTCTTTTTTTTTCAATTTTTCATTTTATTTTATCTCTTAAAAATCTAAAATTCTTCATACATTTCTATATATGTATATATATACAATAATAATTATTATGTTATATAAATTTTACATTAGCCTAATAATAATAATAATAAATCAATCATAATCATACTTAATTATTTCGTGAGCAATAATTTTCACTGGATTTTTAAATTTGTATAATTTTACAACATTTATTTATAAAAAGTGTTGATGGCGCGGGGAGGGCGGGGCGGTTCATTGCATTGAAAATTTATAAATTATTTATTTATTTGGTAAAATAATTCATTTTTATGCATTTTTTTTTTTTTTTTTTTGGTTATGCAAATAGCAAAAAAATAGGCTTTTTCGAAAATGCAGGCTGCACTGTGTATTCTTTCCTATCTTAAAAATAGTACACTAGAACAGTAATGTGCAGTCTGCAGGAATAAAGCAGCGCTGCAAATGCAATGGTTAAGAGTTTTCACTTCTGACATTTTGCATTTTCGAACGAAAAATTGAGTGATAAGTGATAACCAACAATAATTATTATTATAATATTGAAAAATAATGTGTTCGATGTGTATCGTACAATTTTAATTATTGAAAATATGAGTTTTAACCTCAATTTTAATATACTTACTTAAGTAATTTGTCAATATCTTCACTTGAATCTGACATTATAAAGAATAAAACTTTTAAAACCAATTAATACAAGTTCGAAATCCCAAATTTTTTTATTATTTTAAAAAAATTTTTTTTTTTTATTTTATTTTTGTAAAAAATGTATGTACGTACAATCTGGCTGTTGTAAAGAATGAAGTGGTAGATAACTTCGACAGTACACTACTTGTCAGTAGCATCTATGCAGTGTTTCAAATCACGCTGCTTATTTGCGTTAAGATGTGTTCCTTCAAAAATGCATCGATGCACAGTTGATGCGATGCTGATGCTTGCCACAAATTCAAAAATGCATCGCAACTTTTATGATGCGTAGTCACATATTCAAAAAAGCATCGCAACTTTTATGATGCATAGTCACATATTCAAAAAAGCATCGCAACTTTTATGATGCGTAGTCACGTATTCAAAAAAGCAGTTCAGTTGCATATGATGCGTCAAAGTCACACACATATCGCATCATCAATTTTCACGATGCTTGTTTTAATAGTTTGAAGTTGATTCTGTTTGTATTCATTTCTTAGCTGTCAGCTGTTAGTGGAAGGTGAATTTTAATAAATAGCGTTTTAAAAATAAATATTGAATTATTGTTTATATTTTTAATAATGTCAGAAGAAAGGTTAGTAAAACATTTTTTTTAATACATATTTAATAGAAATAAAAGATGTGTATTTATAAAAATTATTTAATAGTTTTTATTAAATTAAACTAATTTAATATTATATTAGACAAAATTTTGTTTCCCATTTTGTTACAATTTCAATCAAAATTTCACTGATCAAAAAAGTATTGCATCAGCATCAGCATCAGCTATCATGTAAACTTGACTAATCAAAAAAGTATTGCATCAGTATCAGCTATCATATAAACATCGCATCATCAAACCTAAAGCATCGCATCGTCATCGTAACACGCTAGTGATTACGCATCACTACAAGAAACGCATCAGCATCACCAAAGCAGCGATGCATTTTTGAAGGAACACGATCTTTCAGGTCTGTTTTGCATTTTATAGTTTTCGAACGCACTGCATTGCAGTGCAAAACTTATCGAACGAACTGCAAAAAAGATCTAACTTAGAACTGAATTTACGAAAAGGCCTAATATAAGTTGTGTTCTCATTATTGTTATTTTATTCATTTTTGTTTTTATGTGCAAAATTAAACAAAACTGAAAAATGTTTTAATACTCTCCATATTTATGAGGACAGATAAATACTATATCAAAAGGCGACATGTCACAAATGTGTCACTATTATAGAAATGAACGAAAATTTACTATTTTGATAAATGTTTTATATGTTCGCTTAATAATACATTTGCAATTTAACATGAAATTTAGACTGTTTTGAAACAAAAATTTTAAATCAAATCAACAGAGCGCATATTATCAGCTGCTTTCATTTGATATATCAAACATAAGTGGTTTGTTCCAATTCGTGCAGTCAGCTGTAAATTTCTGTAAGTTGATTATTAGAGTGGGGGAAATTAAGTATTTTTAAAATTACTGGAACGCGAGAGCTGTAATTTTCTGAAATCAAGAAGAAAACACTTAAGTTTGACACTTTTTTGTAGTTAATCAAAATTTTAGATTAACGAACTACATATATTGTTTAACACATGAGCATCTATTTGGTAGTTGTTTAAATTTTTAGTAGCAAGAAGTGATAAATAATATATAAAATAAACTGTTTAAACAATGGAAGAAGATAGAAAAGGCAGAGTTTTGAAGATGTTGATGATGGTGTTGGACAGTGAAGATGAAAATTCATACAGTGATGATGAAGCTGAAATTTTATCTCTGATGACAAGAAAATCTAATGTTGATATGTTGTTACTGTAGCTAGCTGTTCTTAAAAGAAAACCGAGTTCGCATGTTAGACTATAAGTCTTCCAATAAAAGACTTAACTGGCTAGACCACATTAACGATTTGGTGATTAAACTCAAGAAGAATCTTAACCTCATCAAATCTCTTGCAGCAGGAAGAATGGGTGAAACTCCAAGCTTATACTAAGAAGCCTAAGATAACTACAATTATGTATAATTTCCTTAGCATCGGATTATATCTTCTAGCTATGTGTTCATCGATGGTATTGGCCCTGATCACGAATGGCGATAAAATCGCCTCGCCTGTCAAATTTTTGTATCACGATTGGCGATAATCGTTCATTTTAGGCGATCAAATAATTGGTATCGCCTAGCTGATATTTGAAGTTAAATTTCCATTTCATTTACTTTATATTCATTTAATTTGTTTGTGCTTCGAATCAGTGGTGTATTATAAAAAATAAAAATGTATGTATTTTTATTTATAAATTAAATTTAAAATAAATATAAAATAATATAAATTATTTTTTCAAGAAATAAAATTTTGGAAAAGGAGCAATAAAAAAACTCGTCGAATTCATGACGACTAATAAAGAATTTGCAAAAGACAAATTCTATGACAATGGGCATCAATTTCACTTAAAATTTCCACAAAAATATCTTTAGAAACTCTAAATTTTTTTCTAAAATTAAAAATATAAGATTGTTTTAAAATTTGTTATCTTTTAATATTAAAACTCACAGTGTGCTATCCATTTAAAAAGAATTCGACGATATATAATTCTATTTAACAAAAAATATCTTTACAAATAGTTTACAATAATGTTTATACAACTATTAGCTTTTACAATAATTATGCCAAAATAAAATTTAAATTATTTTTTGACATTAATGTCAGTTCGAAATACATAATATTACACGTTACGCATGGTAATGATATTTGGGCGAGACGATCGCTTTACGTGATGCAAAAATTTTATCTTCTCGCCTCGCCTCAATTTTGGCGATTGGCGATTTTATCGCCATTCGTGATCAGGCGATTTATCGTCGACCAATGACAATCCTTAATGCCTCTAAGTGAAATAAATGAATTACATGTAAAAAAAAAAGGTAGGAAATGGTTGGTGAACGAAGCAGAAGAATTTTTGGTAAATATAAAGACATAATAAGTAAGATAAATCTGGCTGTAAAATTCTGTAATTTTCTTAAAGAGGGGAAATGTAAGAATTTTACAAAACAAATTGTATTGGAACGCCACAGCTGTAATTTTCTTAACTTTCTGTAAAATTCTTAAAGTTCTGTAAAATTTTGAATTCATTGGAACACACCTATAATTCCGAACAAAATGGACATGTCGCCTTTTGATAATAATGCTCCTCATTTATGTACTATTTATGAACTTCTACAATGTAGATGATCAATTCTCATACTATCTAATCTCATTGACTATATCACAGTTATCATACAGAAACACATACAAATACCCACCACCACAAAAAAATGAAGAATGGATAAAAACAAAGCATGTGATTTTAAAACTGATCGCTAAAGCTAATATTTATGTAAATAAACGATCAAAATTGTAACTGTCATGCAGCATTTTGACTTTTTAAAATTTAGCTTCAAAAAATCTGTGGAGTAGTGTGCGATCAATTTCGTAAACATCAAGTGACCTGACCTGACTGAATGTCCATTTAAAAATTCAGAGAAATACCGTTTCTAAATTCAATGCAATATGACTTCAACTTGAACTTTGACTTCACAGCATGCATAACATGTAAAAATAGCTATCAAGTCTTGCAAAATATTCAAAATTTAAAACACCCTCTAGCATCGAAAATAAAGCGCAAACGAAAAAATGTCATATAACATTTTCAACTGCAAATCACCTCTACTCTCACCCCTTAAAATATTTATCACGACCAACGAAACACCCTGTATACAATACAATCAGAGTAGCTGATCTGACATGCGATGATGCATTTACAAACATCTAAAGAACGCATTTTCGAAAAAGGACTGCTTGTTTCGTTTTTTGTTGTTTTTTTTTTTTGTTTCTTTAAAAACTTTAAAATCATTTAATTTTTTTTTTGTTTTTGAACTTTGAAATGCATACATATGTGTTGTGTGTGGGTAGAGAGATCCGGATGGATATAGTGATTTTAATTTTTCCCTTTTCGTTTGTTTCGTTTTTTTGTTTTTTGTTTTGTTTTTGCTTCTTTTTAAAAACTATAAAATTCAGTTACCATTTTCATATAATATATAAAAATAAATTGTCTATTATTTTTTTTTTAACTTTTAATTTTGTTTTTTTTTTACTTTTACTTTTACTTTTTTTTTTCAATCAATCTTATGTATGAAATTGTAGTTATTTTTTTTTATTTATTTTAAATATTTATTTTTCTTTTTTTTCTTATTCATTCTTCCATTTTTTTTTTTTTTGTTATTCTTTTAAAATAATATTTTTTCTTCTTGATCATTTTTTTTTTGTTTTTGTTTTTGTTTTGTTTTATTCATATAAAATTTTCTGTGTAATAATAAAAAATGATCTCCTACTAAAGTAGTTTTTCATTAAAGAAAATTTTATGGTTATGTTTTATAGTTTCTGTTGTGTATGTAGCTATTTAAAATAAATCAACAGCCACACCACACCATGTTTGGTTTCCGAAATATCAAATTTAATTTGATCGTTCATTTTATATTTTAAATTTACAATACCGTACACGTTTATTATTATTAATGTATTGTATTTATTATTGCAAATTTATTTATTTATTTTATTATTTTTGTATGTATTACAAACTACATCTGTCTTCTCGAACGTCAAATCACAGTCAATATAATTTTGACAATAATAATATGTATGTAGTAGTAGTATGAGAGAGTTGAGTAGACATATTTTGTCGACGACGACGACGACGACGACGACGACGACGACAACGACAAAGATCAAATCAATATTTTGATATTTCAATCATTCACAAAATACACGGTAATAATTTTGATATTTTTGTTTTTTTTTTTTTGTTTTTTTATTTTTCTTCATCTTCTTCTTTAGTACCTTTATTTCACTACTATTTAATTACATTATGTACTTCCTCCTCTTCGATTATGTAGAATATTATTTAAAAATTCTTAAATTTATATTATTCAAATTTCATTTATTTATAATGTATAATAATTTCATTCTTACATATACACTTCTTACATATCTATATTGCTAAAAATTATTTTAATTTTTTTTTTATTTTTTTTTTAATATTTTACTAAACATGAAATCAATTAATTTTATTATATTTACAATTTCAATTCTTTTTTTTTTTATCATTTTTCATATTTTTAAAATTCTTCATTTCGATTTAATTCTTGTATTCTTAGATTATTTTATTTTATCATTTTTTTCTATTTAATTTTTTTTTTGTTACTTTCAACATAACAAATAATTAACAAATGAATCATTAATTATTTTTGAAGATTTTTTTTTTCATTTATTTCATTTCATTTTATTTTATTTTTTTTTTTGTACTATTTTAATATAAATTTCTTTTAAATATACAAGGTAATGCTCTTTTTTTTTTTCATTTTCATTTTTTTTTTTTATATTTTTATTCTTATATTTTAATTTTTTCTATATCTACTATACTTATAATTTATACTTCAAAAAACATTTAACTATTATAAAATGTTGATGCTTGTGGTGACAGATATATTATAATAATATGAATGGGTATATCGATATCATGGTACAGAGACAATAATCGTGTATATTGCCATAATAATGTGTAGTCTATATCTAACTATTATAAATATAAACATGATAGATATTAAAGTGACATTTGAATGTTTTTTTTTTCTTTTATCCATCTTTATATCATTATGATGAAAAAAATATTTTAATTACATATTTGCAAGAATTACAGCAAAAAATAATTAATATTGATTTTTTTAAATTTTGTTTCATTTCCAACAATTCCGATTGTAATAAAATTAACACTGTTGCTACCAGCAGCAGAGCGTAGGTTTTTTGTAGTTTAGTACAAAGCTAATACATGGTATCGATATCGATACCAACAAACAAATCTGTCTTGTCTGTCTGGTGAATAATATGTATGTAGGTATGTATGTTAGCTTCGTTTAAACAGATTAATATAAAACGAGATGATTCAAAGTTTCTCGAATACTTGAAATAGACATGATTGTGGTATTCTAGAAAATTGGATATAATTTGATACTGTTTTGATCAATTTTGTATAACATTTTCCTAGATTTCAAAACATTGAACATGTACGCGCATGCTATGCTAACCTAAAACGAAGCTAAATCAAGAAAATATAAATAATAACACATTTCTATGTACAATTAAAATTGATATTTAAATTGTACATTTTTGTTGGTGTGTTAAATCAGATATACCTCAGTTTTGCAAGCTTTGTTTGGCTTAGCTTAGCGGTATCGCATCCGCATCGTTTTATATCTTATGTGAGGAAGCAATTCAAAACTCTTCTCATGGCTTTTCACATAGATTCTCAATTAACAGTTTAACTTTGTTTAGTTTTTAGTATCACCATTCACCATCATTGCCTCGCATCGTTCTGTTTGTGCAGAAGCCTGTTTGGTATGTGGTGTGTATTATTTTCAGATAATTTTAAATAAAATTCTTTTTTTTTAATTTTCCGTTTCATACAAAATATAACTCATTGCACAGAATTATCTAATTTTTATTTTTAATTGTTAGCTATTATTATTTTATAATTATTTTTTTTTCTTAATTTATATGTACATTTATTTAAAAAATATAAACTAAAAATATTTTAACTATAATTGTCAAAAATCTCTAAAATATACAGAAGATATCAATTTAGTAAGTAGTATAACAGAAAATAAAATTAATGATAAAAAATAATAAGACTACACCATAATGCCGCTTCTACATTCAATGCAGTGACTTCAAATTGGACTTCGACTTTCGATTTCACAGCATGCTTAACATGTAAAAGTAGCTGTCATTAGTAGCTACATTCAATGTAGAAGTTCTATTATCTATTCTACATATTCATTAAATCAAAGTCGAAGTTGAAGTCAACTGCATTGAATGTAGAATCGACATAAATATCAATTTACTTTGAATTCGAATTCATTAATTTGATAACAAAAATGAAACGAAACGAAACGAAACCGAACTATTGGCAGACGATAGTAACTTAACGAATATGTAAACTTCAGTTATATTTTATATATTTACCATGATGCTAAATATCACTAAAGGTGACATATTCAAATGTGTAATGACGTCAGATTGAATACCAATATATTGTATAAATGTATAATGTTATATCAGCAAAAAAGAATTATAATGAGAAAACTTGTATATGTTACGAATTTTTCTATGTTTTTTGAATGTTTTTTTTTTTCATTTGTATGTATTTCATTTTTTTCATTTTAATATCTAAAAATTGTTATAATATATTTTGGATTTTGTATTAAATTTATTTTATTTTTTTCAAAGAGACTGTCTAGTTGGAGAATCAGTTTAAGAAACTCTGCTGATGGTTTAATTAACCCACCTTCAGGTAACTGTTTTACCTATGTCCATGATGAATTACTTTCCCTTTGACATATTGCTGTTTCGAGAACAAGATGTTTTTTACATTTTTTTTATAATGTATCCTGCTAGATTTTCAACTGTGTTACAATGTAATTCATCCAATTCTTTATTTCCTACATTTCCCGAAATATTTAAAGATGATTAAATGAATAAAAATGATTACCTAACAAGTAAGACCTTATGCGATATTTAAATTGTATTGCAGTAGAGTGATCGTATAGACCACCTTTAGCACGTATTGTGCTAAAATTTGTCAAGAATATCTTGATTTAGCTTATTGTTTAAAACAAAATCGATTTAAAACTTTTCTTTTAGATAAATAAATAATGATATTAACGAGGTATTGCTGATTAAACACCTTTCGGAAATGGTAATATATGAGGACATTTTGGTGTTTTTAGATTTAATACTATTTGGTTCATATTATTTAAAATAATATTTTGTTCTTCTAGAGCAAGACCGTATGCTTTTAATCGATTTCTGCTATCTACTTTGAGAACCTTCGAATTGAAAATATCGAACCAATCATTGATTACTTTAATGAAATTCACAACTTCTAGAACTCAACTGCATGATATGGTACTCAATTGGTACTCAATACTACGTTATAGGCAAGTAAAATGGCGCTTCAAGAAGAAGAATTACTCCACCTATATTTACATCATGTATATTTACCATCTATTTTGGATTATGCCGCTTCTACATTCAATGCAGTGACTTCAACTTGGACTTCGACTTTGGACTTCACAACATGCTTCATGCATGTAAAAATAGCTGTCAAGTCTACTGCATTGAATCACATTGAATGTAGAAGTTCTAATACATATATATCCATTATATCAAAGATTGAATGTAGAATCGACATTAGTTTATTTTGTTTTAATAATGTTTTTCCTTATCGTTTCGTTTCATTTCATTTCATTTTTGAGTTTATAGCGTAAGTTACAAGCGAACTTCATTCTATAAATTCGCTTAATATCAATAATAGATGCTTTCGATTTAGCAATTTTAAGTAGTTGCGATTACAAAAATTTGTCTAGAATAAATTTGTTATATCGAACGACACAAAAATTATTATTCGTAACTACTTTGACATTTACACGTTTATCTACTCACAAGTAAATGCATACTTCAAATTGCTAAATCGAAAGCAGCTAATAATAAGAAAATTTAATTCAACCACAATTTTTTGTTTCTCATATTTTTAGTAAAATTTATTTTATACTTTTTATGAGTTATAATGCATACTTGTCCCATTTAAAAAAAAAAAAGGATTAAACCAGGCACAGACAGAAAGTAGAGATGAAAACAAATTAGTTAATAAATCTTAATCATATTTGATGGAAAGCAATCTTAACAAAATCTCTGTTTCATTTGGACTGTTGTGTGTTCAGCTTTTGCTCCCTTTTCTAATAATATAGATTCATTCATGTTTCTTGTGACTTCTTGTGATGTTATAGCCTACTAGTCAAAGTTCATATTACTATGTATTTGGTAAATTATTGATATTATATTTTCAGTGTATATTATAATATAAAAGTACCCTGTCAGACTATAAAATATATTGAAAAATCATACAATTTCAAAGACAAGGCAATTGAAAGTTCAAATCATTCTTGACAATGTTCAAATAAAATGTTTATGCAATACAAAAGTGTTCAAATCAAATTCAACACCGGAAAAAGTATATTAAGGGTATTTACTGTTTGGTCTTGTATCATTGTAAACGGTGTAAACTCATACAATCCTACAACCTACACCTATTGTAAACATCTTCAATGTAATTTTTACGTACACTGCTTGTAAAAATTTACAATGCTGAAACCCATAAAACCATAAAACACAAAAAAATATGTTTTGTCCAGATATTGCTCCTTAAATATACAAAACTGCGAAATAAATGGCCCGTACTAATAACATTCTACTAATCTCAGCTTTATATTAGTGTCTACTAACATGAAGCATAGATAAATAAAAACAAAAGATATGACAAGTAGTGTAATTCAAATTTTTCTCGAGTGGAGCTATCGCAATCACGATAACTCCACTCACCACACAATATATGTACATAATGTACTTTACTTACCACGATTCTATCTACATATTTACCATGCTCGCGCATGCGCATATGCATTGTACACGCTCGATGGTTAAATTGATTTGATGATTAAATACAATTTTTTTTTTTACCCGAATTTTTAACAATACTGATATGTCAGTTAAATTTGAATCAATTTATCATCGAAAAAAATAAATTAATCACCATATCGAAGGAAAATATTGATAAATATGACAAAAATGTCTCTATACTCTCCATGAATATTACGATACAAATCTACACAGTCTACAAAAATTTTCTCCACGACCTGAATTCAGGAAGCTAAATCCTAAATAGAATATTTTTCGAATCTGAATTCTGCGGTCAATCAGCGTACTAGGCTTAACAACTAAATTTTTTCTATTTACTGATCTATTATTTTTATAAATTTTTTTAATTTTCTTTCATGTGTGAAGTTTTATGTTCACAACATAAAAACTAACCACAGTCCATAATAACCTGTTGTAATGATTTGTGCACCTCATGACTATTTATTTTCGCTTATGAGAGCTCAAAAATTTGTTCACACTCCATTTTCTGTCTGCGCTTGTAGTAGTAGCCTTAATGACGATTTGACAAATTCAACTGGGATTTTTTTTAATTAAAAAAAAAAAAAAATTTATTCTTTCAAATTCTATAATTCACCAATTAATTGTATTTTTTGCCTTTTTTAATTTTTATATATTTTTTTTTATTTTGCTAATTTCTTTTTTTTTTTGACTAGATTCATTGTTGAATTTTCAAATAATTTTTCTCAACCTTTTTTTTTTTTAAAAAAAAAATTTAAATTTGTACTATTTTTCAGACCAGACAATTTTTTTTTATTGAACTTTAGCAGCATTTTAATATCCATTTGTGTGTGTGTGTGTGTGTGTTTTTTTTTTTAATGTTTCATAAACCATATACCATATAAATGTTATCATTACCCATATCCAGAAACCCATCCTCCTGTTTACAAACAAAATATAGAGGACGATCAGTTCTTTTTTTTTTTTGAATTGAATTGAATAAAATTTTTATTGATTTTCACATACAATAAATACTCATACGTATGTTGATTGTGTTAGTTATGAAGTTGTAATTGTAACGTTTCTAGCAAATTGACAAAATCAATCAATTTTATATGATTAGAACATAGAAATATAGAACTACTGTATGGATGCGATGGAACATAAATACAAATTGTACCAACATTTAATTCGTGTTTTGGATTCGTACATTTATAATTATTCAAATGCAGATATACACGAAGAAATCTATCGATTGCAATTCAATTCTGGCGAATCCATTAATGTTCTTTTGACAATCCAACGATAAACCATATATGTACATACGAGTGTATGCAGGCAAATTCAAAATCTGTCCTTACATTCAATTTAGTGATACGCCATACATGGTGTGGTATCGGAAAGCGGATCGTTAATTGAGAATCAAAATTATTCTGATTCGTTAAACATTTTTAAATAATGAAAAAAAAAAACAAAAAAATTAATACTATAAAAATAGAATATAAATTATATATATAAAAAAAAAGAAGAAAAATACATACATTTATTATGTACGTATACTTTCTACTCACTCACATTCGTACATACTAAAAAACCATTAAATAATATTTCAAAAATATTGTGGTATTTTTTTATATATACATAATAATAAATAACAAAAATTGAAATGATTATGGTCCATTTCATACGATCAAAAATGATGATAAAATTTTAAAATTCAGTACATACTCGTACATACATAAATAGTGTATTAAGATAAATTATTCAAAAATTTGATCATCATTTTAAATGTTTACGAAATCGACCTTATAATGCTTAATCATTTGATATATCAATAAACAACAAGAAAAATAAAAATAATAAAAAATAATCAAGGAGAATAATGAATAAATGTATAACTCGTATAAGGAGTGTTCTATCTGAAATATTAAAGTAAGTGATAAGGATAAAATAAAAATAAAAATATTGGGTGGTATTCTGTAAAATTCTGTTATTTAACAGAATTCCTGTTATCATTAATAACAGAATTCGACCTATAACAGATCTATTATATTTGGTATTCTGTGTGCATTTTATTTTCGAATCTGTTACGAAGTTGTCAAATCATTTTCGAAAACAGTTGTTTCTTGTTTTGTTTACAATTAGTAAAAAGTAAAAAATAATAAAAGTGGGTGACAGTGATAGGAATTTAAATTAAAATTTTATAAATTAATTATATTATAGTGTACAACATTTTTTTTTTTAAATTTTAAAAACTAACATTGAGAAAAATGTCAGAAAAATTTCAGAAAAATGTAAGTATATACAGTGAAAAATTTGTATTAAAATTTTCAAATATTAAAAACATAGAATCATTTTTTTTTTTTGTTAGTTCTTAAAATAGTTCTTATTTCCTTTATTTATTTTTTTTATTTTTTAAAATTTTTTTATTAAAATTCATTTTTCACAATTTTTTTCCACTCAATATGTGCATCAAATACATGAACTTTATCTATTAACTTTATCGTAACAGAAATAAAAAAGAGCCTGTTATCGTAACAGTTTCATAACAGAATTATAACAGATTTTTGTAAACGCAGAATACCAATTTCGAACGTAACAGAGTCTGTTATGAAATGTCGAACTTTTATATGTCAAAATATAACAGACTGTCAAAATATGTAAAAGAAACTGTTACGTGTGTACAGAATACCACTCATTATCGTTTTAAAAAAAATCTATAGTTTGAAAAATATCACTCATGCTCATGGGTAAAAAAAAATTCAATTTTTCTGTATTTCTCTATCTCACGAGCAATATTTTTTTTACATACAATTATATTTTGTTTAATGTTTTAGTTTTTCTTTTTTTAATTCTATTATTTTCTCTAAAATTTTGTTAATTAGAATTTCAATATCTGCCAAAATGCAAATATGAATTTTCTATACAACAGCACAACAAAATTCACAAAAATGTCAAATGATACTAGGGCCTCTATTGCGAATATCGATTGTGTTTTTGATCGAATGATGAAAAGCTGTTCGATTGTAAAATAATTCGGTATTGTGTAACACAATCGTAAGCATAAATTAGTAATGCCATATGCGTTATTAAAATTATAATCTATTGTGAATCTTTTTAACACTATTGTGAAAAATGCTAGTTTTTCATTGCTTATGTGATTTAAATTTTGTTTTGAGAAAATTGATATTGGGTATTTGGTCCACCACCAGTTGCTGTTTGTTCTTTTTTGGATCATTTTTTTTTAATATTACATTTTAAATCAGTCCACACTGAATAATTGTTAGATGGATGATAAATGCTATAAAATATTTGTTAAATACTTTTGTTCCTTCAACCATTTTTCAGATGATTTTACTGGAGAACTAAGACTGTTTAAAATTTCAGCATACTTTCCCCAATTATTTAAAATTTGGCTTTTTCTATAAAGTCCCTGTGCAATTTGAGGATTTTGTTTCATAATTTCTATCAGTTTTTCAACCTGATTTTTATTACTTAAATTTCTAATAAAATAAGAATATGTATTAAAATATAATTTTTAGTAATTACATTAAAAAAAAAAAAACAACAAAGAACCACGTAAAACAATGAAATATCATCATAAAATGAACAAAAAAAATGATATTCGTTCGTTAAAAGACAATCGAACGAGTGATACGATCACAATCGAACATATCATTCGCAATCGATACTCGCAATACCAAAACTTCGATTGTACGATTGTGTTTATACTGTATTACATGTCTGTCATCATGCTAATATTGTTCATACGATGGTATTTATATGGTATTTATATTTATACCATGGTATCGATACTAGATGTCTGTCAGTAGTAGCTTAATCAATCCTTATTTTTTCATTTAAATAGCAACATTACGTAATATTTTTTTTTTTTTTTCATAAAAAATTATGCACTTTTACATGTACAAAGTATACTATAGTTGCAATAATTTGCTCTGCAAGTTTTATTTCATAAAAGTCTAAATACTTTTACATGTTTATAATAATTATAGCCCTTTTCGTAAATTCAGTTCTAAGTTAGATATTTTTTGCAGTGCATTCGAAAACTATTAACTGCAAAACAGGCCTCAAAGATCTTAACGCAAATAAGCAGCGTGAGTTGAAACACTGCATGTATGCTACTGACAAGTGTACTGTCGAAGTTATCTACCACTGTATTAATTGTATTAATTGATTTTAAAAGTTTTATTCTTTTATAATGTCAGATTTTTTAATAAGTGAAGATATTGAAAAATTACTTAAGTAAGTATATTAAAATTGAGGTTAAAATTCATATTTTCAATAAATAAAATTGTACGATACACATCGAACACATTATTTTTCGATATTATAATTATTATTGTTGATTATCACTTATCATTCAATTTTTCGTTCGAAAATGCAAAATGTCAGAAGTGAAAACTCTTAACCATTGCATTTGCAGCGCTGCTTTATTCCTGCAGACTGCACATTACTGTTCTAGTACTATTTTTAAGATAGGAAAGAATACACAAGTGCAACCTGCATTTTCGAAAAAGCCTTATGAAGTACTACTCATAAAACCTTTAATTTTTATATTGTTTATATTATCATTTGATGACCCTTTCAATTACTTTACAATTATTGTAGATAGAACATACCTTATAAATTACTTATTCTCCTTGATAATAATAATAATAATAATAATAATAATAGTAATATGAAGAAAAAAAACAACATTTAAAAAGATAAAATATTTAACGCAAAAATAAGATAAAATTCAAAATTTAAAATTATGAAATAAATAAATAAAAATCTTCTGTGTATTTTAAAAATTTACTCATTAAAATTCAATTATTAATATTATTTTTAAATTCATCATTATTTTATATACATACATAGTTAAATTATTAGATATTCACTATAGATTATGTTTCTCTAGCTAGAATTATGAAACGTTGCAACATTACAAATAATGGCAGCCAATATTATATTACAATAATAATAATAATAATAATTTTATTGATTGCCATTTCTTAGTCATTATTTGAAAAAAAATTTACACCGTTTGTTGCGCAACGATACAATATCCAATAGTAAATATCTATCTTTTATTATAAATCACTATAAAGAAGAAGTAACTAACTACATAATATAACTAACATAAAATATTTATATAAAAAAATTTCACTCATTTTTTTTGTTCATTTTTCTTATTTTTCTTCTTCTTCTTCTTCTTCTTTTTATTTATTTAATTTTTTTTTTTTTTAAATTACTCTGTTACTTACCATTTTTTTTTGTTTTTATTTTGTATTTAAATAAATTTTTATAATAATATTTTGAAGAGGAGTTTAGTTAAGTTATGTTAAATTTGATCAACTTACAAATGAAAAATTTTATATTAGCAAAAAAAAAAAATAATAATTTATATTTACAATTTCTTACATATATATATATATATATATTTTTTTTTACATTTACATTACCATCGGAAGAATTCTCAATAATAATAATAATAATAATAGTAATGATGATTGTGATTAAAAACTGATAATCTGATGACTGACGACCGTTAGTTGTTGTTGATTAAGATTTTGATGGTGAGCTATTATTACTATTCGTATGATGATTTATTAAAGTTTTTGTTGTATTCGTATTTGTTGTTGTTACTATTGTCGCCGCCGCTATCGACGACGTTGTTGTCGATGTCATTGTTGTTGTTGTTGTTGTTACTGCAACAGGAGCAATATCCTTTTTTGATAAAATAATTTCATTATTATTATCATTTGTTATTTCAATAATTTTCGATGATTTTGGTGATAATTTCTTATGATCATAAACTGATGATGGTGATGGTGGTGTTTGTGGTATAATAATAATATGTTGTTGTTGTTTTTGTTTTTGTTTTTGTTTTTCCGGAGATGATACTGATAACGGTATTGTTGCTGCTGCTGCTGCTGTTAACGATAAAGACGACGATATCGATTCCATAATTTCTCTATTATTATTTTTATTATTTACATTTGGAATATTATCATTAACAAAAGCATTACTACTACTACTACTACTACTACTACTGCTACAAATGTTTGATTCATCTGAAAAAAAATATTCAAAAAAAAAAAAGAAAAAAATTGAGAAAGAAAAAAAAATTGATTATTATTGTATCACATCATCCACTATATTTTAACAAAAATGCAAATATTGAAGTAGAGAGAGCTCAGATTGAAAAAGAAAGAATAATACTTTATTAGTAGACCATGACCATCAAAAAAGCAAAGGTGAATTGACAAAATTTTTAAATCAAAATAAAATTAATTTTCACTTACTTCTCTTATTTTCGGTAGCATTTGATGAATTCTTCGAAGAATTTTTTGAAGATAAAATATCACTGGATAATGATTTTTGTTGCATAACAACAAAATTTTTGGTGTTACTGTTATTATTACAGTTGCTGCTATTATTTTCAATGTCAATAACTGATTTCAGACTTGACAATGATAATGTCGATGTTGATGATAATAGCGACGATGATGGATTTAATGATGATGATGATGATGATGCAGAAGCAACGACACCAGCACCCAAAGATGCAACAACAGCTGCTTTATTTTTTAATGATCTCAATCGTTCACAAATAATTTCTTGTTGTTGTTCGAGCATTGTAGGAGCTGGACTAAATTGAACTAAGTAGAATAGAAATAATATAAATAAGAAATAAAATAAAAAATAAAATAAAATAAAATAAAAATTCACTATAGGCAAATACAATATAAATTATATTGTATGAGTGCTATATACTAGATGAATTCGTAAACATCAAAAATGATTCGTCTCGCTTTTTTACGTTTTTTATCTCGTTTTGTAAAATGTTTTAAATTGCAAATCACATTTAATGAAGTTGACAATGCAACTCACGTTTGAAAAAGTTGAACAACTGACGCAACAGCCTCAAATAATTTGTGCAGACTCAATGCAAACCAAATTGACGTTTAAGAATTCAATTTCATACTATTTTTAGTTTAAAATTTTTGTGTTTTTGCATCACTTACCTTTAGATGCTTCTAAACTGATCTCATTTTCGATGCTACTTGTACTGTTACTATCATTATTTTTATCGTTGTTGTTATTTCCATTATTTTCTATGCTATTCGATAAATTACTATTTGCACTACTACTACTATTACTACTGGAAGAAGAATTTTGACCATTTGTTGCATTTGATGAATGAATTTTAGTATCAGAAGAATCTCCTTGATTTGAAGATGATGATGATGATGTTGAAGTTGTTGCGGTTGTTGTTAAAGATGTAGAAGAGGCGGCTGTTTCTGTTGATTGTTGTTTACGTTTACGATACTCATTTATAGAAAGCTGTAATGGAGATATAAATTAACAAAAAATAAATAAATTCAGTTAAATTAATAATTTGACCGAATCCTAAAACGTTATTAAATGCAGCAATAACATTAACGTTGATGATAATCAATAAAAATTCAAAAATTTTGTATATAAACGTCAACATTTTGAAACATTTTGACACAGCATTCATCATATCCAATGTCAATGATTAACAATGACGATCGATCATTAGATGATGCTGACTGATTTGTCATATCAATAACGATTTATAATTCGGCATTTTATTCTAAATCATTTCTTAAATACTATCGGCCGCTCAATACCGTCCCGGTTTTTCTTTTACATACCTTTCGTTTTGGTGCTGGTGGTGGTTCTGGTGCTGTTAAAATCGGATTCAATCTTGGATCTGAACTAGCGGTTTTAGTTAAAATTTTTGAGACGACACATTTACTTTGATTTGTACTTGATAATATGATGGGATCAATAATGGAAGTTGAGTTACTATTTGATGATATTCCACCAACACTTGTTAACGATGATGTTCCTCCAATTCCTCCAATAGAACTGCAATTAGTTGATGATGATGATGATGACGACGACGATGATGATGATGATGTATTTGATGTTTTACCGCTATTTAAACCAAATAATGCAGTATGAGATACATAACCACCAAGTGTACTATAACTTTTTGCTTTTGTATCCAAGTAATCGGATAGTAATAGATTTGTGCTTGTGTTTGCTGCCGCGACTGAAGACGAAGATAGTGACGACGTTGACCCAATTGTAGGTGTGGTCGACGACGATGACATATTAACTGAATTTATACCACCAGCAGCAGCTGAAGGAGTTTTTTCTATCAATTTGCCATAGATCGTGTTGTAATAAGGTAAATGAAGTGATGATGATGATGATGACTGATGATGATGATGTGGTGTTTGTACTGTAGCAGATGACGTTGACGACGTTGTTAACATCGCTGTCGTTGTCGGTGGTGGAGTTGACGGAGGAGGAGGTGGTGGTGGTGCATTTAATAAGGTGGATATGTCATATTCCCTTTGATTCCCTTGTTGAATTGGTGGTGGTATTGTTGTACTTAATACGTAGCTAGAGATTGCGTTTTGTTGTGGTTGTACTACTGACGGAAGTGCTGCTCCTAAATTAATATTAACTCCCGGTACTTGTACTGGTGGTGGAACAATACTTTGATTGAAATTTGGAATTGTTAAAGCGGCTTGCATTTGCTTGTCATCAATTTTACTTGCCAGACTACCACTATCTTTTGTTAAATTCTTAAAACTCTGTCCTCCAATCTTCGTACTATCACGATGATATTCATCTTGCGTTATCGATGACTTGACGAATTCATCAATATTTCTTCGAGAATTGAGAATTTTAAAATCATCAGTTTTTCGACGCCTATTTATTACCGACAGAACTTTGGTATCATCATATCGTCGATCAGATGCGATAGGATCTTTTCGCTTTTTAGATTCGGTTTTTCGTAATTTTGGAGGAGAAATTTCCTCCCTATCCTTTTCGCAACTATCACTACTCTCACTCTGGGTTCGTTTTTTGAAATTTTTAAAATTCCGATCTTCCTTTTTGTTGTTAGTTTTATTGAGGATCACATCCGATGATTTCTTATTCGATTTTTCGAATTTTCCTCCTTTTAACGACTGATATGTTGTCGTTCTAGAATTATCTGATGTATCCATCACCGTATTACTACTACATTCAGCAACAGTTTTAGTGGCGTCAACAGAATCACCACCACTACTACTACTACTACATATGCTTTGACTCTCATTATTTACTTTCAATGATCGAGATATTTTTGATTTTTTATTTCTAGACTGAAGGATCATTATGTTTTCGGTATGGAAGGAATGTAAACGTTTTTGAATATCTGCAATTTCATCAGAAACATTTTCAAAATTTGAATCTAAGGAAGCGGATTTGGAAATTGAAGTTTCAGTTAACGATAAAGACGGCATATTACCATCGGCCGTTATAGTCATCATTTCAGAATCTTTTTTATCTGTGTCCATTACTTCATCTTTCTTTACTACTGCTACTGTTGATGCAGAACATGATGATGATGACAACTCCGAAAATTCTGAATTTATTTTAAGAAACTTTACATCGTGCTTCGATTCGAATTTATTTTCAAATTTCAAGTTAGTCATAGTTTCTGATGAACAAAGTTCAGAAGGTCCGTTTTTAATCATATCGGTACTACTGTTGCTTCTGACTGTGCTAACTGTAGCATCATTTGATGAACCTTCTTCTTCTTTTTCAACGTCAACTTTTATCTCTCGGTGTAAATCTTCTGGTTCAATTTTTACCAAATTATCTTCCGCCACGATTTTATTATTTGGCGACGGAGAGTTTATAATGTCAACGTCATCATCAATTTCGTTTGTTTCAATTTTAGACGACTCATGTATGTCTGTTATTGCAACATCATCATTATTTTCTTCAACTTCAAGTTCAACTTCAACTTTGGCTTCTTCCTCTTCGTCTTCTTCTGATTTTAATGTCATCATATCCATCGTTTTTTCCCTACCACTATAATCATTTTCTTGTTGTATAAGATTCGTTGAGTCTTTACTATTTTTTGCACTTGGAAGCATCATCATTGTTGACTCTTCTGTACTATCAAGTGTCGAGACTTGATCATCAACATTGTTATTGTTGCATTGTCGAATTACTCGTCTTTTCTTTAGAGGCGTATTAAAACCACCACCATTGGACGATGCTGAAGACTGTTGTAGTGTCGGTGATGATACTGGTACCGGCACAGTACACACACCATTCCCATTACTAGAAACTTCATCAGTTTCTTCTGAAATGGCTTGTCGCAACCATCGTTTCTTTACTGATGAATTACCAGATGAACTTCCAGTATTACAATTCTGTAAGTTCAATGATGATAATTGATGACTATTTTGGGGAATTTGATCTGTTTGATTCGAAATTGGATAGGACGACATTGTATCGCTTTTTAATGCAATCATTTCGTCAGAACAAACAACGAATCCCCCACCAATATCACTTTGATTGATGAATTCCTCTACTTTCTTTGCAACCATTGTCAAATTTTGTGGTTCGATTTGTTCCTGGGATGAATGCTGCCTCTGTACTGTCACAATTGGACTACTTGCTGCACGATGACGATAATCACAAATTGTTTCTGCCGCTTGCACCAATGTATCTAGACTTTTATTCTGATAATTATCCAAATTCGAAATTTGCATTTGCATCTCATCTGAAGAATGAGCTGATTCGATTTCTTCAGACATTTGTGCTCGGGCATTCTGACTTCTGCTGTGATACATTATTTCTTGGTTAACATCATTCGATTGATTCAACCAATCATTCATTATGGTCTTCTTTGTCTTCGTTTTCACTGGCATTTTGAACTCATTGCAATTGTTTCCACCGGATTCCAAAATTTCTAAAGGTCCAACAGCAGCCTCAACTAAAAGGCAAGTTGAACTCACGATAGGCGGAGTTTGTGAAAGATGATTTCTGATTGGCGACATTTCTATTGATTGACGATGATGAGATATTACAGGCAATGAAGTGCTGGTGTCAATCATATCAGAGGACTTGATTTGTATTTTTTCATAAACTTGATGATTGTTCAATATTGCAATTGGAATACGAAGGTATTCATCTTGTTGCGCTTCTCCTTGAATTTGATTTGGTTTGTATTGCAAATGGACAGCAGCATCAGGACTTTGATGACTATCAGCAGCAGATTTATCCGGATTCGCAAATGCCATCAAAAGACCAGCCGCTTGACTAATTCCACCATCTCCAGTTGCTTGACTTTCAATTAAATCTGTCATTAGGGTCATTTGTTTTTCAACCATTTCTGGTATTTCATGTGGTGGTCCACATGATGAGACTGAAACTGGCTGAATTGACGGTGTACAACTTTTACTTTTTCGTGTAGTTTTTGTTGTTGTTGATGAAGTAGCAGATGAAGATATGACTGGTGATAGAAGAGATGTTGACTCTTCAGAAGTCAACATATCAGATTCATTGCTATTCATTCGACTTTGTCGACGTTTCCTTTGAATGCTAGATTGTGTCTGGTAGGATTTACTTCCTTTCCTTTTTTTTCTTCTAGTCATGTTGGGTTTTCGACCAACCATTGATTGATGATTTTGAGCCTGAGAAGATGAACCACCACTTCCACTACCATTTTCTGCGCCAGATTCACTAACTGAATGAGTTTTGGCACGTTTTGGTGATGGTGAACTGCTATTCCGTCGCCTTACTGAACCACCACTCAATCCAGTACCAGATGTTTTCGCTTGTTTCAATTCTTGTTTTCGCTGTTGACTTTTCTCCATTTTCTCGAATGCTTTTACAATTGCCTGCATTTTACGTTCCTCTCGAGTTAATTTCCTGCTACTTTCAGAATTTTCTTCTTCTTTTTGGTTGTTTTGAGGAGATGATACAGAACTACCACTACCAGAAGGACCAGATTGTGTTGTCATATCTTCTGAAATGCTATGTCTACTATGCTTTCCTGTTGACTTACGCCCACCATGTCCATTTGATTTTTGTGGTGATTTCATTATCATAAGCTGCTGTTGATTTGTTGGAGTCATACTACTGCTAGTGTTACTATTACCAGCACCACTGGAAGCAACAGACGGCGTAACTGACGACGACATATTCGTCGTTACAATAGATGTTGGTAATGTTGCTGAAATGCAGTTCGTTTGTTGTGCAGCAACATTTCCTGGTTGTTGCTGCTGTAAAGCACCGACAAGTTCATGCTGTGGTGATGGTGGTGGCTGTTGCAATTGTGATTGGATCTGCTGTGACTGTTGCTGCTGTTGCTGTTGTGACTGTTGTTGCTGTTGCTGTTGCTGCTGTGACTGTTGTTGCTGTTGCTGTTGTGGCTGTTGTTGCTGTGGCTGTTGTTGCTGCTGTAGCTGTTGTAGCTGTTGCTGCTGTGGCTGTTGCTGCTGTGACTGTTGCTGTTGTTGAGTGCTTTGTTGAGTGCTTTGTTGAGGAGGTGAGTTCAATGTTTGGGTTGGAGATGGGAGTGATACTGATGGCGATGATGATGACGTATAAACTCCGGAATCATGTAGGATACTTGATATCGATGTCGAACTATAGAAATTCGGTGTGAAATTATTGTTCGGACTCATTAGACCGGTATTGCTTTCACCACTTGAAGATGTTGATCTTCCTCGACTTTGATTCTGTGATGTTTTCTTGGATGTGGGTTTAGCTGGAGATTATAAAAAAAAAAAGTTTAAAATGTTCATATTAAAATTTTTATCAAAAAACTTACCATCAGCAGGTAGGCAACCATTAATTGTCACCTTTCGACTTGTATGATGCTTGTTTGTTAAATTTGCCGCCGCCATTAATAAACTACCACCAAATGGACAATCTTTAGCCAAACCACAAGCACATATCGTTGATGTCGGTTGAACCGGGTAATTAAGACTTTTACTGTTTTCTAATGCGTTCAAATCATGTACTTCATGTCGAATAGTTATCTCCGTACTTGCCATTATATTCGTTAATGATACAAGATACAAATGTATTGTACCTTTTTCGAATGAATGCTGAATTTCAGCATTTGGACGACAGCTTCGACGAACAAATCGTGCTTCATTACCATACGTTCTTGTATCAACACAAATTTCTGGACTATTGGATGCTGTTGCACCGCCAGTACCTTCTGGTGCTGCTGCTGTAAATGATAACCGATAAAAGAATATAAATGGTCCTGGTGTTCTTTGATTTTTTTGATTCTGATGATGGAAGCCACTGGTTGGTGTTGTGTTCATAAATACAGACGGATTTTGATTTTTGTACTGTGTCGTTAACATATACTTCCCACGTAACTCTACGATTGGTGTATTTGGCTGCAAATCCAAATTACTTATCAGAATCTTACCACCGCCATGTGGTACTGTTGTGCATCGATTCTCCAAGCTTCCACAATTTTTTAAAATTTTATTTTCTGTTGTAGTTATGCTCTGCAATAAATTCTGTTGTTTACCGATTGCATGTAAACGTGCTCGTAATTCTGGCGAGTAATGATTTGTCATTGCCAGCTCGTAATTTTCGATCCAATGCCGTAAATTGGAAGCGTATTTATCATTTTGTGAATCATTACTAACGCTGGCGTTGTTGCCTTTTGTTTTCCGCTTCGTTGTTCGTTTACTTTCGCGTTTTTTAACTCCTGGCTTCTCTTTTTTAGTCTTTTTCATCAATTCTCTCTTTCGAACTGCTGTTGTGCCTGCTAATTTTCCTCTCCTTCCTGTTGATGTTGTTGCAATCATGGCAACAGAACTTTGATAGAGTGCATTATTAATTTTATTTGACGATCCTGTTACAGAAGATTGTGATGTTCCTCCTGTTGCAAATTGATTATTTGTGGAATCTCCTCCTTGATGTAATAAAATGCTACCACCATTATTTGCAGTACCAGCTACATTTAATTGAGCGGCATTCAATACCATTTGAGTTTGTTGTTGTTCTTTTCTTTTTATTAGTTGCAAACTTCTAGCTCGTTGCTTATCAACCACTCTCGGTTGACAAATTTCACAGAGATATTCCTCGGGAATATTCTCTCGATCAATACCCATACAATCGACATGTTGCCAAGCACTACACAAAAAACGAAAATTTCAAAATATTTTTATTCAATTGACAAAAAAGAGAATAAAACACGACTACATACTGTCAAAAAAGCACCGAGAATTTCGTGAACTGGTTGAAATATTCAAACAGCCATTGTAAACAAACAATCTGGTTGATAGAACGTGTTCATATTTATCATGGTAACTGAGTACAATGCTTATGAACTTATGAACACATGTTTTTTTTTTGAAAATTATTAGCACAAATTTTTTAAATTACTAAATCTCTAGTACATTTTTGACAGTATTTGTGTGAACAATAATTTTAGCTATGTTTAGAAATGTTAATTGATCATCATTGACATTTATGTATTGGAAATTTATTATTTTTGTATTACAAACCTATTTGATCGTCAAATTCAAATCAATAATTTTGATTATTTTTCTTTTTCGACAACCAATTGACATTTCCAAGCAAAGTCTTCTAATTTATGAATTTTACATTACTTACGAGCATTTATCACAACAAATCATATAACCATCATCATGTGTTAAATCACAAATGCATCTTGTCACAGAATCCTCTTCATCTTCATCTTCACCTTCGGCTTCTGGTGCTGTATCTGTCTCTTCACCCAAATCATTATCTAATGCTTGAGCTTTTCTTGATCCATTACTAATCACCGAATTAGCATCATCGTCATGTTCTGCTTTGTGCTGTTGCCTTTGACCCACCACTGCAAAAGGAAATCCTCCTCCAGTGATCAGTGATGGAATATTTCCTCCACCGGATCCAATAGGACCGCTTACATTTAGTGGATTATTACCACCATCATTAGTGTACTGATGCTGTTGTTGCAATTTTGATGGAATATTTCCTGTACCAGCACCAGCACCAGTACCACTACCAGAAGACGATTGATGATGATTTTGTGGTTTTTGGACAGTTGCTAAATTAACAGCAGCTGCCGTTGATACTGTATAAGAAACTTGACCGTTATTCGATATCGAATTCTTATTACCCATACAATGGGTACTCTTTGTGTTACCACCACTACTATTACTGCTATTATCAGCACTAACCACCATCGATGATGCAATTGCATTACCAGGTGGCTGCTGTGGCTGATAATTTTGATTTTGGAGTTGTTGTTGTTGTTGTTGTTGTTGTTCATGCTGCTGTTGTTGCTGTTGCTGTTGCTGCTGCTGTTGCTGTTGCACAACAATTACATCTGGTGCTGGACGTGCTGGCATTGGTGCCACATATGTATGATCTTGTAAAAATGCATGCAGTGCCCTTAATCTATAATCTAGTGTTGCAATTGGTAATGGACGTACTTCTTCACCAATTATATCATCGTCCCCATGATCAGCATTAGATTGTTGTTGTAAAGATACAGTTCCGTTGTCATCACCGATGTCTTCCCTTTGAAGTGGACATGGTAATGGTACATTGTCAATAAATGTTGTTGGTGGAGAGAAGCAACTTGCTTGTATATCTTTTGTACTGCTTATTTGATGATGTATAGATAGATACAAATTTTTTTTTTTTTTTAAATACATAAATATCCAATCATAATGATTGATTTTAGTATTACCACAACAACACAAAATTTTCAATAATTTTAATTTTGTTACAGGGTGGTAAACAAAAAAAAAATAAATTTTTTTATTTTTTTTTTTTAAGTATTTTATCCAATAAATTTGTATCGGTTTATACATTTTTTTTTTATTTTTTTCGCGAAATGAGTGTGTGATTGATATTAAGGTGAATGTAATGTGGACGAAGTGATGTATGTAGGTGTGAGCCAAAATTGTAACATGAAATTTTCAAAATTTTTATCAGAATAAATGTGGAATTTTTTTTCAAATTTATAGAATAAAATAATAAAATTAATAAAAATAAAATTTAATTATTTTTTGTACTGCAAACTTGTATTTGAAACTTTAAGGCCTAATGGTTTAATTATGCACCATATTAGAAAGCATACGTTGTGTTTGTAATTGTAATGCCATTTCTACATTCAATGCAGTGACTTCAACTTGGACTTTGACTTTCGAGTAGTAAATGGAAAAGTAGCTGTCAAATCTACTGCATTGAATGTAGAAGGTCTAATCCATATCTATTAAATCAAAGTCGAAGTTGAATATTAATTGGAATTGAATTGAATTCTCTAGACCATATTTTTTTAAAACTAAGCGTGGAATTAGCTTTATTTATAATATTATTGAATTGATGCATAAATGTTAATTTCTCATCAAAATAAACACTAGTCTTTGAATGCAATAATTCTTAATATGATCTGTGGTGCGTTTCTGTAACTCACAAATTGAGTAATTCTCTACTGAAATACTCTATCCTTCGTCATTTTGACGTCATTCTCTATCGTTCCGTTTCTGTAACGTGGTGAGATTGGAAACTCTACTGACACTTTTCTCTACTGCAAAAGTGTTTCTGTAAGCCTGTTGAGTTGAGTTAATTCTCTACTGGTTGAGTATTTTTTTCGATAGAGTATTAGCAGTAGATAAGGATATAAAAGTAAAAATAAAGTGTATTATAAGTATATATAGTGATTGAGTTTTATTTTTTTCGATAGAGTAGTACTAATACTAACTAATAAGTTTAAAAAGAATAATTTAGTTTATTGTCCTTCATTTAGTTATTTTTTTAATAGAATACATAGTATTAATTTCCTTATTAGTGTTACAGAAACAGAAGAACTCTACTAGTAGAGTTTAGCGATTGAAAATCGTAATACGTCACAGAATTGAGAAATTTCTCTATCGAGTTACAGAAACGCACCACTGGTTATTTATAGTTTAACATGGGTTTAACTGTGAAGAATTGAATTTGTACGAAGACTAAATTTCATAAATGTGTTTTTTTAAAAAACTCAAAGGACGTTTAGTTTACGAAATGACATATTGATCACAATCGGAAACGTTAAATTAACGTTATTTCAATACAAAAACAAATTAAATAAATACATAAATATGAGAAGTTTTAAAAAACTTTTTTTCATGTTTTTATGTGTAAATGATAATAAATGAAAAAATTTAAATTCTGAACTTACTTGACTTTAAAGTATTCCGTTGATTTTTTCATAGAATGAATTTCATGATATTGTTGCTGCTGGTGTTTACGATCTAATGACTGAGATCGACTCACAGGCGTACTATGAATATGACGTGATGATTGATGTAAATTTGTTGTTGTTGTTGTTTGTCCGCTACTATGATGTGCCGGATTATAAATTGGATATTCTCTTGAAAGTGTTGCTGTTGCCGCCGCCGCCGCCGCCACTGATGCTGTTATTATATAGCTACTAGATGATAATTGCGGTGAATTTGATGGTGGATGTAAACAATTTTTCTGTATATGATGTTGCTGTTTTATCAATTGTCTATGTTGTTGATTGGTAGCAATGGTAGTGAAATTTGATTTTGATTGTGACATACTCTGCAATATTCTAGCAGAAATTTCATCTGTCATCTGCGTACCATTAACAATCATAATATCATCGTTTGATGTTGTTTCATAAACATTATTATTACTCTGGTTCGCATTCATTGCACCACTACTAAAAATAATTCCAGAATTGGTTACTGTTTGTACGATATTACTGGCGGCGGCGCCGCCGCCACCACCACCACTAATTGTAGATGCTGTCGGATAATTTATATTGTAAGGTAGTGCTGTAGTTGTCGACAAATAGATTTTGTTATTTTCACCGCCTATAACAGATGCAGGAATTTTATTACCATCTGCATATTGTTGCGATTGATGCTGAACATGACTACTGAATTGTTGATTTACCATTGAACTATTGGCATGCTGCTGTTGATGATTGTTTCGAATTTTATGATGTTGTGCTATATTACCACTACCGTTACTATTTTGCTGCTGTTGTTGTTGTTGTTGTTGTTGTGGTTGAAGAATTGTACCTTGAGCGTTAACAAATTTTATTGTACCGCTACCATTATTATGAATGGTACCAACAACCGAATTATTAATGGGATTTATGATTTGTTGTTGCATAATTATACCGCTATTCTGATTTTGATTGTTATTATTGTTGATGTTGTGTTTATTATAATCTTGATTAGTGGATGAATTTGTTGCTGCCGGTACAACAATATGATTTTGCATTACATATTTTGTCGTTGAATTCTTTGTTGTTGGCATATTTCCATTACCACTGGCGGTAAGTTTTGTTGTGACAGTACTCTGTTGTTGTTGGTGATGTTGATGCTGTTGTTGTTGTACAGAAATGTTTGTTATTCGACCAGCATTATTGATTGTATAATTTCCAGAATTGATTGGAACTGGCTGTTGTGTTGTTTGCTGATGCTGTTGAACAGCAGCTAACGCTGTTGTTGACTGTGTCACATTACTATTTCCAACGATATTGCCTAATTGTCGCATCATTTTCTGTGATTTAATTTGTCTTGCACTGGGATTGTTCGACTGAAAATGCTAAAAAAAAAACATTTTTCATGTACATACATATATCATAAAAAAAAAAAAAAACAAATTTCTTCAAGATAAAAACAATAATTCATCCAAAATTATTCCATGTTTCTATAAACTTAATTTGATCCGATTACTCATTTCGGATTCATTCAAACCTTCGGAATGGAGTGAGGTAGAGTAGAACAAAAAAGTACAAGTTACATTACAGTCATCGCACAATTCCGGCGACAACTACAGCGTATACAGTAATTAAATGGAACTTTTACAGTTGAACTTTACGCTGTCGCTGTCGCCCAAAATAGATTCTATTCTATTTTTCAGCGACAACGAGCCATTCACGACTTGAATTTTGCATAGTAGTAATCTATTCGCAAGAAGCAAAAATGTAAAATTCATATATATTTTACGCTGCAGTTACGCCCGAATTGTGCGAACTTTCGTCGTTACGCTATAGTTGTCGCCGGAATTGTGCGATGACTGTTAGAGTCAGTTACCAACTGGACAGGGACATCTTGGTTTCAGATTGGTATGCATTTATTTAGAGGGCCGATGCAAAAAATAAGACCAAAAAGGAATCAAGTATTTTCATTGCTAAAAAAGTGGGAACACCAAATGGGAGTGCATTATCGTCCGGTGGGTATTATTTACTTTGAACGATGCCACCGCATCCGAATAACGAAAAATAGCACCAGCAGATATGATAACGCCAAAATCTTCAAATAGTTCTGCATTTTCCCTTATTAAATTAAAAAAATATATATATATATTTTGGGACCAAAAATTACCTGTGATTGTTGCAATTGCATCATTTGCTGCTGTTGCTGAATGAAAGTTTTTACACTACCTTGCTGTTGAACAACATTTTGAGTATTGTTCACCAGTTTCGATTGGTGGTGTGATTTTAATATCTGATTAAAAGTCTGTTTTTTAAATGAATTATTTATTTTGGTGTTATTTACAACACTACCACTTGGAGAATTTCCCGTAACAATACTATGAACATATTTTTGTTGCATAATCATTTGGTGTTGGTGCGGTTGTTTTTGTTGTAAAAACTGCTGATGCTGCTGCTGTTGTACTATTTGATGAATTTGTTGCTGTTGATGCGAGTGTTGCTGCTGTTGTGATGCGGTAGTAGATTGCTGTGCCTGAACATTCTGAACCCTTGTTACCACTTGGATATTTCTTGGAACCGAAACTTTTTGTAAAACTGTCGGATTAACCACATTATTTGTCGCCGTCGTAATATGATGTGTGGTCTGTTGTTGTTGTGTCGAATTTTTCAAAATATTATTCGTCTTTATTGGAATATTAATCTTTTGCTGCTGTTGATTTTTAATTCCCATCACACCAGTCACACCAGAATTATTGGTAGTATTACCGATTGCAGTTGTTCCTGTTCCATTACCACTGGTAGTTGTTAAGTAGGGTATACCTTTAGCGTTTACAAAATTAATTGTCTGTGGCTGTTGTCCACCAGCACTCACTGATTGTTGTTTTGATGATGATGATGATGATGATGACGACGATAACACTGTCAAATTGCTAACAAGTAATTTTGAATTTGTTGGATGATGATGTTGTTGTGTATGAGCATGAGCATGATGATGATAATGTTGTTGTGGATTACCACCATTATTTGTGGTTGTTGTTGTCGCTGTTACATTACCCAATGAATCAATTAGTACATTACCACCATTACCATCACTTACTAATTTTAATATTTGTGTTTGATTTATAATGTCACCGGCTGTGGCCAAATTTATCAAATTTGTTGTTGTTGTTGTTGTTTGACCACCGCCACCAACACCAGAATTTACCGATGCCGCCACAAAACCAGCTGCAGTTGCATGTTCAATAAAATCTTCACTAACTTGAACAACTCGCTGCTGTTGATGTTGATTTAATGTAACTGTTCCTGTTCCAGTGACAGCTGACTGATTATTATTATTATTATTATTGTTTATTTGATTTTGATTAAAAGCATTTTGATGTGTTGTTGTCGTGACAAACGATAAATTGCTTAAACCAGAAGTTTTATTATTTTGCTGTTGCTGTTGTTGTTGTTGTTGTATTGTTGAAGTCTGCATTGGAATTGAAGAAACTAGGGATGACGACGACGAAGACGAAGATAAAGATGTCGCCGCCGCTGCTGCTGCAGCTGCCGCCGTCGCCGCAGCCGATGTTGACGAAAATGATACTGTACGTTGTTGACGACGCATCAGATTGTTGGTTGATTTCGCTGTTGCTGTAATAATTCCACTAGTTGAAGATGATGATGATCCAGATGTAGTACCACCAGCAGCAATAATTGTTGTTGTTGATGGACCAATTGACGAATCATTTTCTTGATGATAAATTTGAAAATTATTATTTTTCGTTTGTGATTGCTGCTGCTGTTGTTGATGATGCAGATGTTGCGTTGGCGTTATTGATGCTGTTGGTGTTGTTTGTTGTATATGGTGAATTTTTATTCGATTAATTGTACTTATATTATTATTATTATTATTATTATTATTGCTATTACTGGTATTATTATTATTATTATTCTGACGTTTATTTATTATTGGTATCACTGAAGATGATGATGATGATGATGATGACGGTGTTACCGTTGTTGTTGTATTTGTTGTTAATTTTGTAAAATTCACAACTTGCTGTTGTGATGCTACTGATAATGATGCTGATGATGATAATGATGGCTTTTTATCAACAACAATAATACCGGAAGATTGTAATGGCATATTTCAGAAAATTATAGTAATATTTCGACTTACACATGTGATTCTCTGATTAATAAACAAAACAAATTTTTTTTTTAAAAAAAAATTTTTTTTCTTTCTCCTTTTTTTAAGTTTTTTTTTTTTGTTAATTTTATTTCAAATTTATTAAATTTTTTTTTTTTTTTTTTTTCAATTACATAACATGTATTATCTTATTATCCATTTCATTTAAAAAAAAAAAAAAGAACAAAATAAACATTAAAAATTCGTTATTTCAATGTGTAATCCACTTTAACATTCTTCAAATTTAATTATTTTTTTTTTTCGAATGGCAAGTGTACATAGCAGGTAATTTGCTTTAGCCCTTTATTTAAAAATTTCTTATTTATTAAAAACAAAAACACAAAACTTATTTCATTTTCATTTCTTCCAAATATTTATAGTTTAGTTAATTTATAATTACACCGAAGTTTTGTTTAAAAAATTGAATTTTTATTCTTTTTTAGATTTTCCAAGTTTCAAGTTCATTATTTGACGAATTTCATTTGTTTTTCTTTTCTTTTTTTTTCATAAATTCAAATAAATATATTATTTTAAAACATTTCAAAAAACTTAAAAATATAAATTTTAAATTAAAAGTAGTGTAGGCGTATATGTTATATTTTTACTTATTATCCTATTAATAATATTAAGATTTAGTTTTAAACAAAGATGTGTGTGTGTGTTTTATAATTTTTTTTTTTTTTTAATGTAGAAACTGGTAACTTGTTTATATTATTATAATATAAGAAAATATAATTTTTTTTTTTTTTATTATTTAACTTTTTTCATCGGTTTGTTGTTGTTCTGTATGCGACGACGATGACGGGGAGGACGATAACGAAGACAAGGAAATGATTTTGGAAATAATTGTGGAATTAATATAAAGATAAGGCGGACCCCCGCCAAATTCATGTGGGCTTATATAATAATAGTATAAACCTTTTTCCTTTATATTTATTACATTATGAGCCATCACATTTGCTAACATTACGCGTTATGTAAATCTCTTTTATTACTTAGTTATTGTATTGTTTATTTATTTGATTTTTTTATTTTTATTTATATTGTCTTTAATTAGTAGTCTTTATTTTTATTTTAAATATTTTGTGAAATTCGTATCCTTTGCCTCCCACAAAAAACAAAACACAATACACAAGTTGATTGGAGATTTATTTATTCACAATTTATTTTTGTTTGTTGTTATCCTCGTCGTAGAATTACGAAAATCGTTGTTTTCTCAGTAATTTTAGTTTTGTTATTATTATTGAACTGTTTGTTGAATTTTCTACAAAAAAAAAAAAAAATAAAAAAATAAAATAGAAATAAAAGAAACAAAGAAACAAATTTAATAATGAATTTTATATTATCATTTAATTGTACAGTGATGAACAAAACAGTTTAAAGTCTGTATTAGTTCAGTCGAATGCATTTTTTTTTTTTTATTTAACAAGCATATTGAAAATGATCATTAAAATTTGTAATTTAGTTTTTCATTGATCTACGTTACAAAAATTTTAGAGATCTATCCTGCTCTTATTGTTATAAATGTACAGTACTACAAAATATAATCATTTGAATTTAGAGATAAAAATTTGATTTTTGTAAAATTCGTATTCAAATATTTTCTTATTCTTCCTGTAAGGCAATACGAGTCTAAGTAATAACTCCTAATCAGTCTTTCTAAATTCTAACCCCTACTACTTCGTCTACGTCCCTATCATTTATACATTCATTATATTAGATTTTCCAATTGGGACTGTATAGTCCAGTCAAATTAGCGTTTCACCTCGGATAATAAGCTGGAAACTTGCACACACCTTCATTTTGGCATTTTGAAAGTTGTGTCTTATAAAATCTCGTGTCTGCGTCGTAAGTTATTGAAGGTTAAAGGTGACAAAAACCGATTTTTCGCGATTATCTCGGTATCTACAGCTCCAATGACGTTAGCACCTATTATAAAAATTGTAGAGTGTACAATTTGCAACAATTTCTGTTCCAACCATTTTTTCATACGTTCAACCGTTTTTGAGATAGAGGGCGGAGAACGATCAGCCATCATGAGCCAAAAACTGGACCAAAAATCTCTATGATAGAAATTTCAAATATTCTATCACCACCATTCATTACCGACTCCCCGACCCCCTTAACCCACGCTTCAACCATAAACACATATAACAAATTGGTGGATTTTAGATTTTTAACCCCCCCCCCCCTTCTCTTGTGCACCACTGTCTATCCATAACCAAGGTTTGACCCCTAGTGTAATCAGGGGGTTTGTTCCAACCACCCCCCAGCATTAGATACCCCCTCCGAGCTTGTGTCTTATAAAGTAAACGTTTACCTTTAATTATATAATCAATATTGAATACACCAACAACTTAAATGTCATATTGTTGCATTCCCGATATTCCTCTCGAATATAGGTACCACCCGATACCACCCACAAATATCTCGATTGTTGAATTTTGAGAGTCAGAAACACCAAAATTTTTTCGATCGAGAATTATCAGTCGAAATCTGACATCACTCACTTTGAATCGAAAACTTCTCAACTAAGTTACACAAACGCAGCATAGGATTTTTTATTGCATTAAGAAGTACAACATGACCAATCAAACGGAAACCACTGTATTTTTGTGTATAAATATAATAAAGTTTTTGTTTGTGTGCAGCAACATAAAATGTATGTGTTGATTTGGTGGTACATACGGTGCGAATACCAAGAATTTTGTATATAACAAATTTTTTCTCCACGATGGAGATTTAAAACGTTTGTGTACAGTCATAGTCCAAATCAAACGTATATTAATGCATTGAAACATTGGTTTGCTGGCGCAATCGTTATTCGTGTAATATACGCGAATATTTCTGAGTGAATTTACTGATATCCTTAAAACACAAATTTTTACATTTGTTAGTTGTGAACATGTACCATAATCTTTTCTCTCCACTGTGTGGAAAATGTACTTCAACCCGCCTTTCCTTATGTTCTAGGGCTGTATTCACCAACATAGATTATCTTTTATATGAGATAAAGTATTCTGGATAAAACACTTGTCAGATATTTTTAAGACAACCTCGGAATGGTATATAATACTCACTCACATATAAACTCAATCACATTACCTCTTTTTCATTTTGTAATATAAAAATACAATAAGCTGACATGTTTGACACTTCGAAAACAAATTTTTCTGTGTCGATAAATAAGCTTAAATTGTATCCGGCTAAAATATATCCGACGGATAATCTATGTTGATGAATCCAGCCTTAATGTCTTCAAAATTCCTCTCCACTGTGTAGAAAATGTACTTCAACCCACCTCGCCTATCCTAAAAAAATAACTAGTTGACTGCTAAAAAAAAATACAGCGAATTCAGTGTAGAGTATACTCGTGTGGTTTGTGCTCATGATACGATGTCATGCATAATCGTTTGTTTTATGCTCATGTACTGCAATTGCACTGATTACTGAACGAAATAAATATGTATGTGCCATTTTCAAGTTTTCGTTTAAAATCTTCATTTTCAATAAATTTCATATTCTTATTCCAATTGAAAATGGTTATTTACGGTTATCGTTCATTTGCTTTAATAATATTCAACCAAACATAAACATGCATCACTTCACTTCGTTCGTAATCGTATCATATCGCATCGCAAGTCGTATCGTATGCGTATCATCGTATGTGTATCTAATTAAAACAGTTAAAAGAGTATCAATATCAACCAAAATAGAAATGGAAAATAAAATTAAAGGCGAGTATATTGGTAAATGAGTACATAAAATATCACTAAAAAAAAAAAACGTTAAAACAGTTTCGTCCGTTCATTTTGTTTCATTTGTCATTTTATTTCATTTCGCCAAACTAACGAAAGTGTTCTTCTTATTAATATTGACACACGAAATTTGAAAACAAATTGAAAGTTTATTATTGTGAAGTGTATAGATATATGAATTTAATTACATATTTCATTCATTATCAATTATCATGTAAAAGATAATTCTCTATCAGCAACTCAGTATTTTCTATTTTGCAAATAGCAATCCAGTCCAGAATCCAGATCCATATTAAACTATAGAGGCTAGACCTAGAGGTGTACTTCACACATAAATGGTACTAATAAAAGTCATGGAATCACTTCTATGAAAGCCCTGGTACACTTAGATTAGAGCTGTAGTACTACTTACTAGTAGTGTAGTACAATGAAAGAAGAATTCTTTGATATGTTTTATTTATTTTTTCTCGGCATGAATAATTCCATATAAAAAATGAGAAACTGCAGAAGTAAAAAAAAAAAAAACTAAATTTAGAATTTGTCTCTTCTAAATACCAATTTTTATTTGATTTGAAATATGAATACCACATAAAATAAAATATTCGACTTTTTTTTACTTTAACTTTGATTTATTGACTTTAAAATTCTCACTTTACATTCTTTCCTTACTGTGCCTAAAGCCTGACCTGTACAATGTACAAAAAGGCAAAAAGTCACCCATACCACCATAATAATGTCGTATTTATTCTTATTCTTATCCTATTATTCTCTATTATACCATATAAATTTAATTGCACATTAGGATCAAACATAATTTTAATTCCTATTCTATTTTCTATTTCTAGTTCTTCCTAGAAATTATTATAATACCAATTTCCGAGCAAATAAAATACAAGATACAGAAAACAGAACATAGAAAATTGATAAAAATTTATGTAAGAAGAGAAATAAATAATATGTACATATGTAAATGCAATTACATTTTCTTGCTTTGCTTTTCTTTTATTTACACACTATATTCGGCGAAAATAATATTAAAGATGGCGGTGATGTAAATCTATTTTTCATATCCAAAAACAAGAAAAATTTATTTGCTATATTTTTCTATTTAGTTGACATGCGTTGATGCGATGATATATGTTATATGTTATTTATAATATACGATACAAGATACGAATACGATCGCTGCATGCGCATATACATGCGCTTTAGTTACTCTAATTTTATTCTTATTATTATATTATATTTATGTCTATCTATGCTATTTTTTGCTATCCTTTTCTATTCGTTCTATCTCATTTCATATTGAAAATATTCTTTCAACTTCAACACATACACATCTCACACGAACATCATATACCTTCTTTTTCGTTCAAAATTTTTACAATAATTGCATTGCATATTTGGTAGACAACTATATTATTCTTATTTCAATATAAGACGGACATTTTTTTTCTTATTTTGAGAAAAAAAAATAAAAAATGGCAGCTATCTATATATGCATGTATGTAATACGTTTACGTATATTTCTCTATATATATATATATATGTAATGTAAATGTAATGAATAGAAGAAAAATCACAAAAATATGGCTATTAAATATTTTGGATTAATTTTAGTTGAAAAATTGTAAATTCTTAATCTCTTTTTTTAATTGTTTTATAACACTATTTATGTACTAAACAAATACTCGAATATAATTTTGAAAATTTTCAATTTTTCTTTACTAAATTCAAATCCAATATAAATATAGTCGGAAAACTAAAATTATAAGTATACATACTAATTTTGAAATTGTTTTCCAAAAATATTTTTGTTTTAATATATTTGGCTCTTGGGGGATTTAAATATATTTGAAGAAAAATAATAAATGATTCTATTAAATTTATATTTAACTTAATATTAATATAAATATTAGAATTTATCAAACAAAAAAATAGATGTGTATACTATTATATTATGAAGTTGTATTGGAAATATCTAGCAATTAAATAAATTTTGTTTGTATATTTTCGAAAAAAAATTTTTTTTTCTTATATCTATACTATATGTTCTAATTATGTGAATGTAAATTCAATTTAATAATTATTTTATTTACTAATATAAAAGTTTTGACTGTTAAATTTTTTTTTTCTTCTAATAATTTTCTAAACGTAATATCATTTGCATTTAAATGAAATTTATAATTTTTTAATTTGATCAATTTTTTTTTTCTTTCATTTATTTATATTTTTAGTAATAGAAATAATTATGAAAAATTTACAAACCCTTTTTTTTTTGCTGGCTGGCTGCTTAATTTTTACTTTATATATATTAGGTATATATTTTTGTTTCTTATTCGTTTCGTATTATTTTTGCAAAGAAGTATACACACACAATACGACAAATTATTAACTATTTATTTTTTTTTTTTTTCTATATTTTATTTTATAGTCACACTATATGTAATATATTTTAAAACAAAACTTTTGTAATTGAATGTATATGAAAGAAGATTATTAAAAAAAATGCAAACATAATTTATAAACTGCACGCACTATTTTTTTTTTTTTTATGGTTTTTTTTACATTATAAATAAATTGTTTTTAAATTTAAAAACTTTAAATAATTTTTAAAAATTTCTTTTATTTGATTTATAATAATTTTTTTTTTAAATCGAAATCTCGATTAAGAATTTATTTAATTTTTATTTTATATATTTTTCAGTTTTTTTAGCTAAGCTAACATCCAATAGAAAATAATCAAATAATTGTTCTATACATTATATCGTTCATTTTTTATCAATTATTTGATTATTTTCATTAAGATTTCACACGTTTATTTTAACTTTTACTTTTTCAATTAAAATATGATTTTTGTCTGAAGAATTTTTTTTTTGTTGAAAAAAAATTAAAAATTTCAAACACTTATTTCATACGTCCACTTTATTCAAACTCCACACAAAAATATGGTAAATGGCGGCCATTTGTTTTATTCTTCTTTCCTTTACTTACTTACTATTTTTCTTTCTTTACTTTTTATTTTTCTATATAATATATTTCATTTTCAAAATTCTGCATATATTTAATTCTTGTTTCTTGGTTCTGGACTGGTTGCCATTTTTTTTTCCTCGTTAAAATAAATGAAATGAAACTAGATGGAATGAAGTGAAATGAAATGAAACGAAAAATTTCTTTTTTCATATTATAATTAACTAAACAAATGCATACAATAAACATATCCGCACATACGCACATATGTATATATTTACCTTATGTTATTCAATTTGATAATATTTTCTTTTTCATTCTAATAGAGCGAAATTGAAATATATAAATTTAATGGAAAATGGTAACATGTAAACGCAAGAGAAAAATGTTAATTGTTAATTTTGTTAGAAAGAGATGAACTGTTAGTTACAAATAAAGAAAAGATAAAATAGAGATAACAATACAAGTCTACAAAATTCTTTCATCTCTTTTTCTTTTTCATTCTGTTTTCAATACAAAATTTGGGCATTTGCGTTTTGTTTTTTCATGAAATGAAACAAAGTAGTTTCAGGAACAACAAAAATAATGATTTGAATTTGAATGGTGTATGGTAAGGATGATAACAGTGTTAACAACAAAAAAATATTTTTTTTTAAAGGTTCAACCTCAGTGCAACGTTAAAGCCATGAATACACAGCTCCGGACTCTCTTTTCTGGAGATCAAAATCTCAAGCACGTATACATGATAGGAGACTTTGGCGCCAGGAGATCACAAAATTAGGCCTCCGGAGGCAAGACGATGGAAGAGTCTTCAGTGTATACATGGAATACGTATTTTGTCTCTGGTTTAAATCTCAGGAGGACTGTTTAATGTTTCTCCTGATGTTACTTGCCATCGAATTTTCCGGATGGACAAGTTCAAATTACGGCAGCAGTTGCTGCTTATACTATTATTAAAAGAAAAAATACAAAGGAAGTGTGTAGATAAAAAAGTGGATTAAAAAAAGAGGTGAATTTGGCGTTATTGTGAATTTATTAAAAGAACTGAAAAGTGAGGATGCAACATTATATAAAAATTTTATTCGGATGTCTCACAATTACTTCAATGAATTGCTTCAAATAATTTATTATATTTTGTAATAATAGTATTTATAAAAAACTACACTTGTTTAAAACATCAACAACCGAATTAAAATGTCATTTTTAGAGTCTAGAGTCCAAGAGTCAAATATCAAAACATTTTGAAAACCAGAGTCCACATGTAGAGTCCACCTCTTTTCAGTATACACGGCAGGAGAACAAGACTCCAGAGAACACTGGTCTCTTGAAATTTTGAAGATCTCTTTGGTGTATACACACATCTCTTAGACTCGGGAGACCGTTTTTTGGACTCTGGGTCTGGAGACCAAAATCTCTTGGTGTATACGTACCTTTAGCACCATAAATGAAATAATTTTCGAGTCTGGCTGAAAGAAGACTTATAGATAAGTTTTACTATACTCTAGCAAGTGGATTTGATTTTTTGAAGGTTATGAATTTTTCAGTTAACATAAAAATAATCACTTTTCTGTATAACTGTTGAGAAAATAATGAAATATTTATTTAAGATGCCATTCACTCAAATATAAATGCATTATGTTCTAAAGAAATTTGTTAAATTATCTTAGGTTTATCGATTAAAAAACCCCTTTCATAAAGGCTCACGCTTAAAGTACTCATCATGAAGGTAAGCTTAAGCATATATTTTCTTACTGAGCAACCAAAGCAACTACAACCAATAATTGTGATCTGAAATTATATAGGTGTCCTTGCAATTCTTTCTAAAGACGAAAGAAATATGATAATGAGCACTAAACGATTATCTACAATGTTGCAAATGAACAAAACTTAAACTAAAAACTGACTTTTATATCATTATATCTTTATTGTTTTGATGTAATATTTAATTTTTCAAGAATAATTCGGAATTTATTTTGTATATTTTGCAAATTATGATAATTAAGAGTAGATGAGTGTATTAATTTTTTTCCCGCATTAAAATTTATTTCATTGCAACAGCAACCTGATATTGCTGTTGTAATTTTTGTAGATTCTCTCTGTGTTTATCTTGTTTCTTTTGAATAGTTTCTAATGCTTCATTGCAACGTTTCAATTCTTTTTTAATATACTCCATACGTTTACCAACATTTTGTCTGGACTCTTCTAAATCCTGTTTAACCAAAACTGGTCCATACAATTTATACACTTTGTTATCAGGACTACATATATTCAATTCATCTAAAACGCATTTATTTTCATTCAATTGTCCTTCTAATCGTTCTCTTTGTTGGACTAATTTAGTGAAATCTATAAATATTGAGAAGAGAAAAAAAAAATTAGACAAAATACAAATTATGTACTACTAGTACTAGTACTGTTAATGATTTTATTTTTTTTATATAAAAGCGGTCAAATTAAATTGTAATTTTTCTAGAAAAAAATTTTCCGCATTTTTTGTTTACATGAATGGTAACAATATTTTATATTAAATTCCGAATCCGAATATCTGAAAAATTATAACCTTTTTGTCCTGCTTGATATGCGTCTAATTCTTTCTGTAATTTTATTTGTATTACTGCACTATCTTTATCCATTTTTTCGGTTTTATTTGTAAACTCTTTCTTCAATTGAAAATTACAATTTTTATTTCAAATAAATTCAAATCTAAGTAATTTTATTGTAAAATTTTTAATAAAATACTAAATAAAACAAAAAAAGTTCGACACGATGTGTAAACTGTACTGTATTGGAATATTGTATATTTTCGATTTCACTCAACTCAATAAATAATTTTTGATTTTATATGAAAATGACAAATGACATGACTCATGACATCATATTCACAATTCACCAATGACAATTACTTAATCAATCATTTTCATCTCATTCGAGAAAGAAGTGAAATGAGTGGAGTGTTAGCATGTTAGAGTTACCATCGGAGTTCAAAGTAAATCAACCATAACGAGTATGGTCACTAAAAATTCATTTACAATGTATTCTTATCTTATTTATCGTACGGAAATGTTACTAAAAGTATTCATAAGTAAATACTAAATACAATAAAATGAAGAAGAATGCGTCAAAATAAAATATAATTAATCAAAGGAAAAGGTTTATTTTTGCAATTTTTATGTGGAACATAGGAAATGTCTAGACTTCGATTCTCATGTAAAGTGGAAAAGGACTATTTATGAAGCATGACACGCTTTTCAATAGTAGTCGTTTTTTATAGGAAAAAAACAGAGTTTTGAAACAGTGGTTGTTTTCAATAATTGATAAAAAAATAGTCAATAAGAAAAGGTGAAACTTGATTTCAATCGGCACTTATATAAGACTAAGCTCAAGAAAAAGTAAAAACGTAGGAATTGTCAAATGTCAAAATAAAACAACTGGTATTTTTCGTACATATACAGTTTAGTGTCTACTTCTTTTTCTAATACTTGTTATTCGAAGTTAGTCGCGTACTTTGATAGCTGATAAGTCTAAAATGTATTCACTTCTCTGTATTTAAAGTTTTTACTTGAAAAGTAAACGAACAGACCTATTGATTTAGCTGTGTTCGTGGCACGTTATATGCCATAGTCTATGACAATTATGTTGTTCGTTATAGTTGGATCTTTACCTTGTGCCTGTAGTGTCGTAGTTGTCTATTGTATAATGATTTTTGTCAACGGCTTGGTCTCAGTCAGAGGTTTTGGAAGATTTATAGCATAAATACAATTCAAATACAAAACGACAAACAACAAACGACATAAGACATTATTGCTCAGCGACAAAATTAAAACCTATTTCTAATTTTGTCGTTTGTCGTCGTGGAAGAAGAAGACAAAATTCATTTTTACAAGTTATTTTTGAAAAAAATTTCAGTTACATTTTATGCTTTAAATTTTTGAATTTTGAAATGAAAGAAAAAATGATTATTTGTGTGTAATATATAAATGTTTTGCAAAAATCTGCACACACAATTAAAATGCAAGAAAATTGAAAAAAAGTAATGACAGGCTTGTAGTTCAAATTTTTTCTTTTATCATAATAAATGTACATTAAATTTACTTAAAAAAAAAAAAGTTAAAAATATTCATTTGTTATATCTAATTTTTATTATTCAAAAACCTGTTGCAAAAGTCTGCATACAGTTCAGTAAATGAAAGTTTAATTCTAGCTGGCTATTCTTCAATTACTGCCGCATTAATTGTAGTTTGTTCGATATTTCTCTATGCCTGAATCTTCCTCATAGTTCTGTCCACATATTTTCTAGAAGATTTATGTAGGACGATTGAGGTGGAGTCCTTAAATAGTGTAGCAGATTGAAAATTATCCATTGCTATACAACATAACCTCTATGTTTCGAGTTGTTGTTTTGTTGAATATATCATCACATTACTTTTTTCAATTTTCTGAATTTTAATTGGTGTATGTAGACTTTTGCAAATCACTACATATGTCAATGAACAATGACATGAGACAAGACAAAGCGATTTTTTATCGCCAAGCAACGAGCAACGCATTTCCTGATCATGGTTGAATGACTATAACAAGGTTTGTGCATTAGAAAAGCTATTCTCTTATTTTTAAAAGTTTTATACGTCATTTGGTACTTTTTTGGTGCTCAACTTCTACATGTTTATATGGGCGAGTAATTAAAATTTGTATATTTTATAAAATTTATAAATATTTTCTTATCGAATAAAATTTCATATTACATATTTTTAATTTTATTACTGTTAAATGCATTTTTCTAACGAAAAGATACTTAGAAAGAACCATTAAAAAATAAATTTTGTATTAGAACTACGAAATAACATCTGTTAAAACAATGTTTTTTCCTTCTATCTTTCCAAAGGATATTTTTTTACCTGTTTTTACATTTATAAAATATTTTCTTATCGAATTAAATTTCATATTACATATTTTTTTTACTTTATTACTGTTAAATGCATTTTTCTAATGAAAGGATACTTAGAAAGAACCATAAAAAAAATATTTTTGTTTTAGAATTATGAAATGACATCATCCAACAGGTTTAGGTAAGTTACTGAATAAATTATTACTTAATTTCACTAATACTGGTGATACACCGCAGCAAATAGTAATATCAATACTACATTATTTTGCTAAATTATAATATAAATGCGGTGTATTAATGTAAATTAGATTGTATATTACTTTGGTACGTTGTTTAAACATAGTATTGATACTACGTACAGGTACGTAGTATTCGTATGCTTTAGCTAATATCCGTATGCAAAAACCAATGATGTCACATACAACAATTTTTTTTTTTGATTTTAAAGCTGATTTTTTTGACAGCTTTATACTACATTTATCAATATAGCAATATTTCGGTGTATCATGGCCAACTTTATATTATAATATACGCTAATATTACTATTTGTTTAAAGTAGTATTGATATTACTATTTGCTGCGGTGTATCACCACTTTAAGTTTGTATCGTTAATCCTAATTTGATCTTATCACATTGATTTCTAATATATATATTTTAATATATGTACACGTACTAGGAAAACATTTTTTCTTTATATTATATATGCAAATTTTTATTCATTAGGGAAGGAAAAAACAATTCTTCATTCCAGTAATGTAACTGAAGACAATGACGTTCCTTTGCCATTGAATTGGCAACAAATCCCAGAAGATGATGGAGTAATGACCAATACACTTCTAGAAGCTATACATACAGAAAGTGATAATAGCATCAATACAGAAGAAATTGAATTAGAACAATTACAAAGTGATGCTTTAGAATATTTAGCAGGATATATTATAAAAAAATGTAAAACCTATTTAGATTTAGGAGATGTTTTATGTAAAGACAATGAAACATATACATGGGTAAATGAAATATCAGAAGGTGGTTTGTTAAAGCCATCTGATTCATTTTTAGAAAAAATTAAATGTTTAGAAATTATATTCGAAAATTTCAATAAAAAAGATATTAGAATAACATCCAATTATTTATATAAATTAAAAAAATTATCTGACAATATTAATGTGCACAGCAAAGTAAAAGAATTATTTTTCCGAAGTAGAATGTATTTCAGAATAAGAAATTTAAATGTAAATTTAAAACACAATGTTTATGGTAAACATAATAATAATAAAATTTACAAATTGACCACTTGAAAAATGTTTTTAATTTAAATAAATATTCAAAATTTATATTTGATCACCATATGTATAATATCTAACGAAAGTACCAAATGACGTCATTTAAAGCTTTTTTCTGAAGCTCTTTTTAATGTAATAACCTTCTTCTAGTCATTCAACCATGTTTCTTGATCATCTGTTTTTCTTCTGTCGTTGTCGTATCGTATGTCGTTTGTCACAGTTTGTCGTTTGTGGTAGTGTAGTCGTAGTGGTCGTAGTGTAGTTAAATTGTATATTGTATATGTTATTATATATTATATTTTATTTTATAAATTTCCTAAGAATAAGAATAGATATTTACTTGTTTATCTTTTGGTTAAAAAATTGAAAAAAAAAAATCAACAAATAAATTTCTTAAGCAATGTGAACATTTTAAAGAAAAAAAAATAAAAAAAAATGAAATATGTTGTTAGATAGATGCCCCGGATTATATTGTGGAAGAGTATTAAATGAAAGTACGAATGAATGGAGTGATTGTGGTGCATGTCCAAGAGGATATCGAGTAAATGAAAGTTATGCATGCACGCCATGCATTCAATCACCAACTACTTATGATTGGTTATATTTAGGTTTTATGGCATTAATGCCATTAATTATGCATTGGTTTTTTATTGATTTATCGGCTAAACAAAGAACGTAAGAAACAAAATCTTCTAGGAAATATTTTTCATTTTAAATGTAAACCATACTTACTCATCAATTTCTACTATTTACCATTTACTTTAACAGATTTACTCTTGGTCAAATTGTTTTACATTCAAGTGCATTATTTGAAATAACAATATCAGCTATAATTTGTTTATTAATTAATGATCCAATTTGGAAATTTTCATTAAATTCATGTGGTGTTAAACATTTATCTGATTGGTATACACTTTTTCATAATCCAACACCAAATTATAAAGATAAACTTTATTGTACACAAGAAGCTGTATATCCTTTGTAAGTAAAACAAAAAAAATGAAAATATTAATTAAAATTAAACTTCCATAAAACTAAAGTGTTGTTTTCTATTTCTATTTAACGATAGACAAACAATTGTGTTAACTTTTTATTTGTTCGCCCTAATTCTGATGATAATCATACGTCCTCCATTAAATAGAAAATTTTTAAAAGAAGGTAAAAATGCTGTATACTGTGCATTGTATTTCTTTCCAATACTATCTCTTATTTATGCTGTAGCTGCGGGCTTAATATGTAAGTTATATCTAAGAAATTTGTCTCTATGATTTTCAATACTTTTAAGATAATAATGATATAAATTTTTTGTTGTTTTCAGATTACGCTTTCCCATATTTAAGTATTGTGATTTCGATGATATCGAATGCCTGTCATTATTCATTAAAAATGGAACAATCTATGAAATCTTTATTGAAGAGTTCAATAACAGATCCTAAAAATGCAGTAGTAATAAGTAACAAAAATATTTTCATTAATGAAACAATTCTTAAATTTAAATTTTTATTTTTTGCTCATTTTGTACAGTTGGACATTGGCTACTACTCGCTTATGGAATTATCTCATTACATCAACATTTGGCACTATTAGCTTTAGTACCATTTCCATCGTTATTCTATATAATCACTGTAAAATTTACAGATCCTACAGAATTCTGGGAGCGTGATGATCGGACCAGTTGAAAAAAAAACAATAATTTTTTCTAATTTAATTCTAATACAAATTAATTTTAGATGATAAATAAATAGATTCTAATGTAGATATATCACAAAATTTTTATTTATCTCCTTTTTTAGAAGTGCTATTTTGAAAGACTATCAAGATTATTATATTATTATAGGAATTAATTAGGAGCAATGTTCAATGAGTAATGTGGTAGACCTAGACCTAGACAGACGAAAGCGAATCAATGCTCATTCTTTCAGATTTATTTGTGTAAATGATAATTTAAAGACCCCTTGACACACGACACTTTCAATTCAATGATCGCTCTGGCTCTGGGGCTATCATATATTTTTAATTTTTATTATCATTAAATTATTATATTTATAATCTGTATATTGTGAATTTTGTTGTAATTTTTTTCCAGCACTGGAAATTTTCAATTCACCCTTTTCATTTGTCGCTAGATGAAGTTTTTTAAACACCATTCAAAATTACTTCAATAAAACTGGAAAATGTAATGATAATTTTAACTTAATCTAGGCTTGCCTTGGGTGGGGTAACAAGGAAAATCAAATGATCATTCGCAATGTGATTCACTTTCGTCTGTCTAACGCTCTAACACATAAAGATTTTAAATAAGCTAAAGTCGTAATCGTAAAGTACTTGTCCCTATTTCATTTAATATAGCTCTAGCTCTAGGACTAGGAGAGTTAATTTGAATGAACAAACGGAAAGAAATCAGTTTGATCCGGACGCAACTATGTGATGTCTTCGAAAATTTTCTTTTTCCCCAAAAATTTTTAATTAAGAAAAAAGCTGTAAACAGCAGAATAAAGAGGTAGTCCGTTTCCTATGAAATTGTACATTTTTTTTTAAATTACCACATACAAAAGAAAAGAAAAAGTTTGAAAATTTTCAAACTGAGTGAACGTTCAACAAAATAAAAAAAAACTGAATTGTAGCATTGTTTGTAGGTCGGAGCTCGGAGATTAATTTGATCATTATTTTTTCTTACGCGCCACCCTAAATAGGCGTGACAAAACGAAAGAAATTGAATGACATTAAATACTCGTGCTGTCAGTTTGACAATTTGCCCTAATTAATTAGCAACGATTCGAAACGAGTAAAATTTTAACTTATTTTATAAATATAATTGTTAACCTCGATGAAAAACTACTATGGGTCTATCTCTTACATTTTTTTTCCTTTATTTAATCTTTTTTAGTGTTTGAATTGTGTAAAATCGTCTAAAATAGTGATTTTACACAATTTAAACACAAAAAAAATTAAATAAAGAAAAAAACTGGAAAAGATAGACCTTTGATGTACAGGGCAAAAATGAAGCAGGTATCTTAGGCTTGCTGTACCCTGCGCGCGTTGCTACGCCACCAACTAAAAAATTCATTTTTCTTTACATTAATCTTGATCTTACGAAGATTACTAAGTTTACGACGTGAAATGAATCCCCTTATTGTCTGTTCAATGTGAGCCTGACATGAATTTCATAATTTACATAAATTCTTATTTCACCCACAACTCGAAACGTCATCATTCATTCGTGTAATATAAACTTTGACATTGAGTATGTATCAAGGCTAATAGAATATATAAGGTTAGCTGTAGCCGTATATAGGAAAACTTTTTGCTTTTTTTACAATCAGATTTTCAACCGATTCTGACGTCATATTGTAAGAAATGTTAAATTGTTATTGTTGTTTTTTAAAACACGAATGTATTTTAGAATTAGAGCACTAAATCTATATTTTATCAACTATTAAAAATAACTTAATTTGTTTTGTTTAGTAATCTTTAGTAATTTTTTAACTTTTAATTCATCTTTTTAACATCGAAATTTCGACTAACATAATACGGTCTTATGAATGCTTCAAGAAATCTTACATTGTGACGTCACAACTTAATTTGTAGGTTATTAGTATCGCTACAGCTAACCTTATATATTTTATTAGCCTTGGGTATGTATTAAGTTTTAATTTTGTTGAAAATCTTTTTGTCTCCTACTATGACTAAATTGTCTGCTAGTAAAAATTACTTGCATTGCATGTATCAATTTTTATAGCATAAATACAATTATACCACAAAGCGACGTACGACATGCGACATACGACAAGCGACAAGCAGATGATTAGGTAATGTCGTTGCTATGAATTAAATAAAGCGATAAAATCGCTTTGTCTTGTCATTGTTCATTGCCATATGCACAGTGATTTGTAAAAGTCTACATACACCAATTAAAATTCAGAAAATTGAAAAAAGTAATATGATTATATTTTCAAACAAAACAACAACACAAAACACACAGGTTATGTTGTACAGCAATGGATAATTTTCAATCTGCCTCAATCGTTCGACACAAATCTTCTAGAAAATATATGGACAGAACTATAAGGAAGATTCAGGCATAGAGAAATATCGAACAAATTACAACTAATGCGGCTGGTAATTGAAGAATGGCCAGATAGATATTAAACTTTCATTTATTGAACTGTATGCAGACTTTTGCAACAGGTTTTCTAATAATAAAAATTAGATATAACAAATGGATATTTTTAACTGTATTTTTAATTGTTTTTTTTTTTTTTTTTTTTTTTTTTTTTAAAGTAAATTTAATGTACATTTATTATGATAAAAGAAAAAAATTGAACTGCAAGCCTGTCGTGTTACTTTTTGTCAATTTTCTTGCATTTTAATTGGTGTATGCAGATTTTTTCAAAACACTGTATGTATATCATATACATCATACACAAATAAACATTTTTTCTTTCATTTTCAAATTCAAAAATTTAAAACATAAAAAGTAACTGAAATTTTTTCAAAAATGATTTGTCAAAATGAATTGAGTCTTCTTCTTCCCAGGCGGCAGGCGACAAAATTAGAAATAGGTTTTAATTTTGTCGCCTGGCGATAATATCGCTTGTCGTTGTCGCTTTATTAAATTCAATTACATACAACTACATGTATTTAAAAAGTTTTTGACATATAAATGTCGTATGTCGCATGTCGTACGTCGCTTTGTGGTATAATTGTATTTATGCTATAACATTTGTATTTCACATCTGGATAGTGTTATTAGCATAGTATATAATAAAGAATTATATTCTTACATAGTAGGTGCACATGGCGTGGCTTCCTCTCTTTGAAAATAATTTTTAAAGTGTTTTTCTCAAATTTTTATGAAAATGCTAAAAGGTGATAGAAACAATTTGAATATTGTCAGAAAAGAAATGGAAAACAAATATTTACAAATAAAAATAAAACACAGGGTGTAATTAGTATAATTAATTTTTTTTTAAATAATTAAATTTTTATAATTGATTTTAAATATAAATTATATACGATAATATTCACTTATTACAATATCTTAACAATTCACTTTTATAAAACCACTAAAATAAATTTAACTGTCCTTCTTAATTATAACCATAAAAAAAAAATAAATTAAAATAACTTCTTGTATTCGACTCGCGATCACGCCCGATGGACATTTACGGCAACCAAAAAAACAACAAATTACAAATTATTTACACTAACTCTGATATATATACTAAGATTAGAACCTTACTCGTTCAAATTCAATTTCTGTCTGCACTGCTATAACAAAATATTCAACATCAAACCTCGCATTTATTTTGTTAGTCATTCATTCTATTCACTCATTCATATTGCCTATGTCCCGTGATCGCGAGAAGGATATATATACCTCAATATTTTTATCCTTTTAAACCATGTTCCAACCAGGCGGGATTTCCTGGTATTTCATATATTTATCGCACCACCTGTGCATTTCTTTGATCGATCCTAACTTAAACAATTTGAAGATATTTTCCAAATCATCATTTAACATTGTCGGTACCTTTTTCTACTTATCCTTTCATCTTACTGAATTCCTTATCCTAGCAATAACCCATAGTGTCATAAACATTTAGACGACAGAACATAATTCCGCCTCTGTATGTCATATACATTTCGTTTATTACTTTTCTTCTGAATTCATTCTTATTATCATCGTCGCCACTCATTTATGGCCCTTTGTCTCAATCTATAACATACTTGTGTTTTTCTCCATTATTAAACTAAACGCGATGGTTTATATCAATAGTTACCGAATTCCTTGAAATTCAGAATAACACATTTCTACTTTTATTTAAATATAGTTCATATTATCTTCAATGCATTAAAACTTAACCAGCGGTTAAGATCAATCATTGAAGAATTTATTCTTTTAATATTGAGTCTATTACACTTTTCACAAATAGATTGTAGTTCACCCTGTACTAGAAATGATTAGATTTTGTTTACTACTACAATCTCAAAATGAGGTTCCAAACGGAAATTTCCGTATATTTTAAAACGTGTTTATACATGTTACACGATTATTCATACAGTATTCCGGAAAAGTATTCGTTTCAGACACATTTCATGAATTGTAATTTAAGTAGCTGTAAGTCATAGTTATAAAAATCAATTATTATTTTTCTCATTATTCTTATTTTTAACAGTTGTTCCTTTTGATTTACGGGCCATGGTTTGCAAAGTTTTTCTTTTTCAATTATACAAAAATAGTACTTTTTTAATCAAAATAATTACAACCCTTACGAAATTACAATGCCTGTACTAATTACTCGAATTTAAATCAACCATAAAAATTATAGCATGAAGCAAAAAACAAGTAATATATAATACATAATACGCAACATGGTGTTCAAACTGTATTTCATTAAAATAGTAATATGAAATATGAAAATGATTTTTTTTATTTTGTTATATAAAGGAATTTTGTTGCGTTTTTATGTTTTGATACATCGAAAACAAAATAAAGAATAATAAAAAAATAATAATGATTGATTTTTATAACTATGACACTTAATTCATGAAATGTGTTAGAGGCGAATACTTTTTCGGGCTACTGTATATGATTAAAAATTTAAGAACAAATACAAGCGCACATTGAGGTTCCAAATTTAAAACGCGTTTATAAAAAATTGTGTATGTATTAAAATAACATGAGTAATCATATAAACAAAATTTTAGTACAATAGTGTTTTCTCATCCACATTTATAAGAAATTTACATTAAAGGGACGGTCATTATAGCGTGTACTTCTAACTAAAAGGGATTTTTTTGAATTTATCAGAGAGGAAATCATGAATGTATTAGTTGACTCTCTGTGCATTCACTATTTAATGATTTATACACTATGCTATGGTTATTAGTCTGATTAAATGGTGTTAACTGATTAAATCAGTTGCCTTCACGCTGTGTGATAGGCAACATCAAACGCAAGGGTGTATTTCTTTTTCCCAAAAAAAACAGGGTGATTCATTATTAGAAATGAAAAAATCAGCAAACAAAAATTAAAATTTGTCTTAAAAACCGAACATTTTTATGATATTTTCAAATAATGCTACTTTTTTATCAAATATAAATTTACAGGAATGTAAAATTTGTACAGAATCTCCCTTTTAAGAATTATTTGTGAACAAAATTATAAAATTATTTCTGCACAATTTGGAACATCCTGTTAACATATTTTAAAAAGTACCTTCTTCAGGGTTGACAGAGATATATTATTCAGAATTTCCTACAAAATATTATATGTGAAGTTATCAGAAACTCATCGGGTAACTATTTCCATAAGCACAATACTGACTTCGATTTCTGAAAATAGTATAGATCTATTAACAAAAGAAAAAACTATAGCCATTGAAATGGTTAAAAGAAAACATTATACACACAACCACACAACAATGTATCAATATAAAGCTCGTCAGTCGTCACTCTATAGTAATGTTTTGCGCCCTTGTTCTGCTGATAAAAACAATTTCATGTTGTACAGTACACAAATGCTATCCTATAGTACAGTGGACTGAGTTATTATGGTTATTAACATCACATTAACATCAACAAAAAAGCTATAGCCACCAATGTTGGGATATGATCGTCAAGCTCTTTTTCCGATTTTGATGAACTTGCCTTTGCTGATAGATATAATTGCTCTGCGGCTCTGCGTCTCCGTCTGCTGTGTTCTGCTTGTGATAAGAAAGAAGCAAAGAAGTTAAAATAATAACAGAAAGCAGAAAAGAAATAAAACAGATAACAGAACAAGTGAACAAGAGCGATAGTAGGTCAACTGCCATCGCACAATTCCGGCGACAACTACAGCGTATCGCCGAAAGTTCGCACAATTCGGGTGCATCTGTAGCGTAAAATATATATGAATTTTACATTTCTTCTTCTTGCGAATAGATTACTACAATGCAAAATCCAGGTCGTGAATGGCTCGTTGTCGCTGAAAAATAGAATAGAATCTATTTGGGCGACAGTGGCAGCGTAAAGTTCAGCGTAAAAAGTCCCATTTAATTCCTGTATACGCTCTAGTTATCGCCGTAATTGTGCGATGGCAGTAACATTAATTTTGTATAAGAATAAGAATGATGGTAAAACGTATGTGAAAAGTGAAAACTGAAATTAAGGAAAGGATGATAATGATAAAAAGAAAAAGTATGGTGGCATTGGTGAATGGTGTTAGGTGTTGGTGATTTTTGTAGTAAAGTTAATACAAAATAGAAAACACAAAATTTATTTTAATTGTAATTTATTTTTGTATTATGTTATTTCTTTTTATGTAAAATTTGACCATAATTAGTGTTTGATATTTTATACATTTATTTAAATGGTTGTGAATTAACTGTTTTTATTAATTAATTCTAAAAAAATAAAAAATTATGATTTATTTTGGTACTCAATATAGCTAAATAAAATATAAATAGCTATATACACTACTGTATAGTGTATTTTCTTGCATTTATTTAAAGTCTACAACAACAGTGTCAGTGTCAGTGAATAGAATAGTGAGTGGTGCTGCTGCTGGTGGTGCTCAATTGCTTCAATGTTTTTAGTCCTCTTCCGTCATTTTCATCTTTTTTTCCTTTATCCATCAAGCATCAACAAATTTAAATTAATAAATTACGAATCACGGGTAGGAATTTTATTATACAACTGCAAAAATTAATAATAAAAAAATAAAATGCAATCGTTATCGTAATGAAATTTTATGTTTTATCTCTAAGTAAAATATTTTTATTATTTAGCTACATTTTATATTATGAAGAGTGAATCAAAATAAAAAGTGTAATAAATGTGAATATTTTAAAATTTTTTTTTAATATTAATCTTGTAATTATTTATTTTGATAAAATTAAAAATTAATACAAAAAAACAAGTGTTTTTTTTTTAATGCAAAATGAAATTTTTAATATTTTTTGCCATATTAAAAATATTTTTATTTAAATGTTGTGATTGTGTACGTGTATATGATTCTACTTCATCATTATCTCAATCTCCTCATAATAGTCATAGTGAAATTGTATCATCATCATCATCATCATCTCAAAGTGACATAATTTTTCCACCGCATAATCGTTGTGAACCAATAACAATATCAATATGTAAAGATATTGCATACAATTCAACAATAATGCCAAATTTAATGGGTCATACCAGACAAGAAGAAGCTGGTCTAGAAGTACATCAATTTGCACCATTAGTTAAGATTGCATGTAGTCCTGATTTAAAATTATTTTTATGTTCATTATATGTTCCTGTATGTACAATATTAGATGAACCAATACCACCATGTCGAAGTTTATGTGAATCAGCACGATTATGTGAAGGTTTAATGCGACAATATAATTTTAATTGGCCAGAAAATTTAGAATGTTCAAGATATCCAGAATATGGTGGTGATGTATTATGTGTAGCTGAAAATAATACTGGTACAACACCATCATCACCAACATTAAATCATCATCAAGGACCACGATTAATAAATCAAAAAAATAAAATTAATAATGATGGTGCTATACCACATCGTAATATTGGTTTTGTATGTCCAGTACAATTAAAAACACCACCAGGAATGGGATATTCATTAAAAGTTGGAGGAAAGGTAAGAAGAATAATGAATGATAATAATTTATATTTATTATGAATGGATTTTGTGTGTATCGATGATAATTTTATTGTGAAAAATATCAAAAATCTCAAAAAATAAATTTCGAATAACTATAGGCTCTTGAAGCGACCTTTAAAAATAATGTAGATAGAGATGTACATAACGTAACGTCGCATCATACATTTTATACTATTGCATTTTAGATTTTACATTCCGATGTACATATATGCATGCATATACATATATACATAAATATATTCTGGTGGTTAACTCCATTGTTTTTTTTTTTTTTTATCTTAAAATGGTGTTTTTTTTAAAAAGGAAGAAGAATACACAAAAAATAAAAAAATAAAATCGGCTGTTAGCTACAAACACTATATATTTTGCCATTTGTTGTGATTGTAATGTACCTATGTATGTAAGCTACAGTCTACAGAAATGCTAATGCACACATTGACGACACATTGCACAGAAATAAATAGGTATATTCATAATCTATACATGTGCATCATACATATATTGTATGTATATAATTTTGACAAGAATACATAACTTTTGTTTGTTTGTTGCATTGCATTTCTGGTTTTAGAAAATAATATACGTACGAGTATAGAGACATACTAATGAATATAATATTTTTGTACACAACAGTGCAGTGCACTGTGCAATAACCCAACCAGTAACTCAGTAATAAGTATTCAACAGTGTTGCAATTTTCATTATTTTTTTTTTTATCTTGAAAAATTATTATTTGATTCTATTTTTCATAAATGCAAAAACTGCAAAAAGAAAATATTATATCTACTGTTCTGTTAGTATATACATCATAGGTATTTGTATTATGTACTTGTACACATTTTGATTGGGTGATTTTTCTTTTTTTTAACAAGCATCACCCTACTATTTAAATATGAAAAATTTGTATATTATATATTATACAGTCATTCAAAAAAGTATAGAAATAAATGGTTGGTAAAATTTGTTAATACAGAATTTGCTGTTTTGTTATCCGTTACATGTTGCATCCATTCATTTTTGCTTTTCTCTTTGGCATTTTTTTGAAAATTTGTTGAGAAAGCGGGTTCTTCTTAGTTCTCCTCTGTTTTTATAGTATACTGCACTGCAAGTATACTGGACACGTAGTCACTCAGGCAGTATTGTTACCTTGTGGCATTTAGAGACATCTTCGGTACATCTTTTGACTCTTAATTTACTTGTGGTACCTGGTACGTATTTTTCTTATACTTGATTTCTTACTCATATCATCTCATATACAGCTTGTCGTTCGATCGACAAGATTAAATGTTGTTTATTATCCAATTTAAAAGTTGAGAATCATAATAACATTTTTTAAAATATTCAATTTCTATCAATCAATCTGATAATTTTGTCTAAGAAAATTCTTCTTCTTCTTCCTCGGTTTTACAGCCCACGATGAGCCATAGCCTCTTTAACAACTTGCCGCCATTTCAACGTTGGGATGTTGGTTACTTTCATTGTTTTGAGTGAGATCTTCCATCACTGACTCCTTCCACCTCTTCCTGAGTCTTCCCACAAGAAAGAAAATTATTCTCACAAATATGTGTTACCTATCTACTTTCTTTTCAATATGATCATGAATTACATGCAGTACACGTACTTATATACAGTATACATACATACATACAATATACAATGTATGTACAGTAATTAAAAGCCGTTTTTTTTGAAGAAAAAAAAGGATGTGATGAAAAATTTTTTATAGATTATATGTATGTAGGTATTACGATACTAAAATGAATACCAAACAAAAAAAAAGAAGAAATTGCGATCCTTTAGGTATATTCTTTACGTACATATAACGCAAAAAAAAAGTAAACTGCAACGTACATTTATGTAATTTAATACTACAAAGTGATCAAGATAAAAGGTATCAATTTTTTCATGGGTATTTGCTGCTAGACATCATTGTTTCGTTAGTCCTTTAATTATTGATCGTCTATACATCGATATGATACACATCGGGTGATCAAATGAGAGCTAACAGAGATAATAAAAGATTTATGGCAAATCACCATAGTGAAAACATCATGATCATCATTTTGGGAGCTCTACATACATTCTTATTCTTCTTCTTCTTGGCGCTACAGTTCAACTCGGATCCGGGCCGACCTTAACTTTGACCTCCAGTTTTCGCGGTTTAATGCCTCGTCCCTTTAAAGTTGTTGCACTTTAACAAATTGGCTGCATCTCTATGTATTTTATCTATCCATCTCTCTCGTGGGCGTCATTGTTTCGCCCACTCGTCTCCGCCAGGTTTTTGCCTAATGTAGAGGCCCCTCTAGATGGACCAATCACCCATTCACCCGAAAACTTCTGATTATGGAAACCCAAACTAGGCCTCTACAGACCTTGGTGTCTCCAATTTCTAATTTATATGACGCGCTTCATATCCTTTTCTACATTGTCTCTGTCCAATAAAATTTTTGGTTTTGTCAATTTTCTTTTTCCACCTAAAAGTTTTTAGCTCTCATTTGATCATCGCTTTTCTTGCATATATATATGCATGTATTATTAAAATGAATAAATTTTGAGTTATTTCTGTATCATCTTATTAACTCAAAGAAAAAAAGAGGGTCATAACGTATCGATTACCCATTTTCTTCAATGAATTACCCTTCAAAATGATATACATACGATCGTATACTAGTATATATCATACAAAATATGCATGCATATATATATTTATTATTGATATTGAAAATGTATCAGTAATGGAAAAAAAATTTCTTGTTATGTCTTAAAGGTAGTTTATATATAATTTTATTTTAACAGGAAACTCGCGATTGCGGAGCTCCATGTCATGCAATGTTCTTTCCAGAAAATGAACGTGCAGTACTTAGATATTGGGTTGGATCATGGGCAGCAGTATGTGTTGCAAGCTGTTTATTTACAGTAAGACACGATCAGTTCGATTAAAATTTTATTTTTATAATATGCTCCCCAAACTACTTATATATACAGAAAAGTAAAAAAATGTATTCCAAAAATATTTTCTGCATGTATTTTTCAGGTTTTAACATTTTTAATTGATTCATCACGTTTCCGTTATCCAGAACGTCCAATAGTTTTTTTGGCGGTCTGTTATTTAATTGTCGGATGTGCATATGTTGCAGGCTTAGGAGCTGGTGATTCTGTTGTATGCCGAGAACCATTTCCACCACCAATTCGTTTAGGTCGTCTTCAAATGATGTCAACTATAACACAGGTATGTATTATGATCAGTATGACACTTTCCATTTTATTTTGTTTTCTGTTTTCTGTTTTTAATTATATTGCTTTTCGTATATAAATAGGGACATCGGCAGACTACATCATGTACAGTACTTTTTATGGCACTGTATTTTTGCTGTATGGCTGCATTTGCATGGTGGTCATGTTTAGCATTTGCATGGTTTCTAGCAGCTGGTCTTAAGTGGGGACATGAAGCCATCGAAAATAAATCACATTTATTTCATTTAGTTGCATGGGCTACACCAGCACTTCAAACAATTTCTGTATTGGCATTGGCTAAAGTTGAAGGTAAGTAGAAGAATATAATAGAGTATTTTTGGATTCTTGTGCTGTTAATAATTATAAGGTTGAATATATAAAAAATTCTTTCTTTAATTTTTGGCATTTAGTTGTGCTCCTCAGTTTCAATTCGAAAGCTTGTAGTTTTGTATAAAAACTTTTAAAAGGTTTCATTTTACATATCCTTTCATTTAAAATTATTATCCGAATTATTAGAAAAAAATATATATAAAATAAACTTCAGTTTAACATTTGACTCTTAAATTATTGTCCTTTCAACAATATTTGTGTAATTCGTCTGCTTAAAGCGATGTGCAACATATGAATGAGTAAAATATGTTGGGGATGAGGATATTACGAACGATGTAGCGGTAGTAATTGAAAGATTTTGATTGCTAATGTAAAGAAGATTGCCCATCTTTTTTGTTTTTCTGTTTGCTTGTTTATTGATGTGATTCAAATGAGGACAATTGCCAAAGTATGGTGAGATAAGGTATTTGAGATCTTCACTTGAAAAATAGAGATTTAAAGGAATCATGGAATTCAAAGATTTTTTACATCCCCCATCTATTAAGTGCATGAGAATTTATTGTAAATAATGCACTCAATAAATTCTACCATATTTGCGTAGTCTCATAGTATAGTTTACATACATATCAGCGATATTGCTTTCTCTATTGTAGTATAGTAGGTTAATCCATGCTCTCTCAATATAGTAATTATTCTGTTCATGATGCATATGTTACTGTTGATATTTGCATTTAATGTTTTTGTGTGCTAATTAAAATTATTATTTCTTTTAAAAAAAATTTTTTTTTTTTTCAGGTGATATTCTTTCTGGCGTTTGTTTTGTTGGACAATTAGATACATATTCTCTAGGCATATTTCTACTACTACCGTTATGCATTTATTTATCAATTGGTGCATTATTTTTGTTAGCCGGTTTTGTATCATTATTTCGAATTCGTACTGTTATGAAAACGGATGGTAAACGTACCGATAAATTGGAACGTTTAATGTTACGAATTGGTTTTTTTAGTGGTTTATTCATTTTACCAGCAATTGGATATTTAAGTTGTTTATTTTATGAATATTATAATTTTGATGAATGGATGATACAATGGAATCGTGATACATGTACATCATATTCAACACCATGTCCAGTTAACAGAATTAATAGTAATGGCGGAAATCCAGAATCCAGACCAATATTTCAAATTTATATGGTGAAATATTTATGTTCAATGTTAGTTGGTGTTACATCAAGTGTATGGTTATATTCAGGTAAAACAATGATTAGTTGGAAAAATTTTATTGAAAGATTACAGGGTAAAGAACCACAAAGAACCAGAGGACAAGCATATGTTTAGCATTTAGTTTATTCAAATTTTTTAATTGCCTGTACATTAAAATACATATTAACATTATTATTTTTTTTTTATTTTTTTTTTAAGATTATAATTAGAATAGAATTAATACTAAGCCAAATTTTCATATTTTAATTGAAAATTTATTTTTATTAAGATTTCTGTTCAATAAGGGGATTCATATTATTTTTCAATTCGTTATAATTTTTCTTTAGTTCTGTTTGTCATGTTGATTTATTATCTCAAATTCCTTCGTAGTGGTTTTTTTTTCAGCTGTCCTATTACAATAATTGCCAATGTGCCAAATTGTGAATTTCAATTTATAAATGTTAACTGAAAAGTTTCAATCAAATACGTATCAACTACGAAAGAAGGAAAGAATTTAGAAACTGTGAAACATGAAAATGAGCTAAAGGAAAACTAAAAAACTACGAATATTATACGAATTAAAATTTATATGTGACAAATTGAAACGTAAAATGAATCCCTTTTTCGTAAAAACAGAACGAAAATTTTATAAGAATATGAAGATAATTTTACATTTAAATACTTATACATGCATATAGTTAGTATTATGTAAATGCATGTAACATCCTACGCTCATAGATAGCGATTAGTGACATATTCAATGACAACATGAACATTGATGTGTTGCATATTGTGCTTCGGTCATAAATATGACGTCGTTTAATTGAATGACAAAAAGTTGTCTTCACTTTTTAATGTTGTCGTTGTCGTTGTCGATGTCAGTTCAGTATAACTATAGACTAGGATCGTCTCTATAAAATAAGTTGAAAAATATTTATGCCATCTTATGTGTAATTTATATTATTTACAAAACTTTATATTATAAAACACCTGTTATTCGAATAAGTTTTTTTTGTTAAATGATAAAAAATAAGTTAAAAACATTATGTAAATATTTATGTTCGAAGGCTGAATATTTTTCATATTTAAAAAAAAAAAACAGTAATTAGGAGAAAAAGTCTCGAAAATTGTTTATGTCTTGTGCACGTAACTTCACTCCTAAAATTTATTATAACAAAACTTCTTTTTCATGGTGTAAACGAGTATTATGGATGAGTTGCACTCTTCTTCTTGAAACGGCATTTTTGCTTTAAAATGTGCTGAAATGACGTACAAAGTTGTATCAAAGTTGTACAAACTGTTTAGTATTAACAGTAATATAATAATATAAAATATAAAATAATGTACATATAATAATCATTTAATTTACTCGACAAAATATTTCATTTACTTTGTATTATATATATTATAATTTTTTTTATTGCATAGTGATAATAATTTACTCTCATATGTCTGGGATAAATACATATAAAGAATCAGTACCGATGTCAACATATTTAGTTGCTTTCGCTGTAACGGATTTCTCAGATCAAACAAATGAATTTTGAAATTGTACTTTATGGGCATATTCTGATGTAATAAGTTCAGCTGAATATGCACTTAAAATCAGATCAAAATTTTTAAAATTTTTTGGTATAGAATTTCCTTTGCCAAAATTGATATGATTGCTGTACCAGACTTTCAAGCAGGTGCAATTGAAAATTTAGGATTGATTTGTCGTTAATGAAGTAAGAACTGTCCCATAAAAAATTGACGTTTTTATTTTTTGACACAATTATAAAACCAGTTATTGTATTATTACAAAATTTCAATATTTATTTTTTCATAAATTTACAATTAAAATGCATAATGAAAAAATTCATAATTAGTTGGACATAAAAAAAAAATTTGACTTTTCTATTGAGGCCCCTTAGAAGATTTCGTACAATCGTATCCGTCACAGTGTCAAATGTTTTTCTCCACCTATTTTTGAAGTCTACCACATTATTGGCGTATGATTCTTCGTTCTTCTTCAATCCCTTTTCCATCAATGACCAATATTTTTCAATTGGTCTTAATTCTGGACAGTTTGAAGGATTCATCATCCATAATTATACAGTCAAATTTTGTTAAAAAAACGGTCATACAATTTCCGAGCTCTAGTTTTGCAAATTTTTTCCTTTTCCTCCGATATATCCAGTATTTTTTGAACTTTATATGTTCTTAAATTGCAAATTTTTTTTATTCTCTGCACCGTAGATTTCGATGTTCCAAATACCTGCGCCATATCTCTCACAGAGGTATCGAGTCTACCTGAATAATGCCTTTGTACTTCTTTCGCCAAATTTGAATTAGACGGGCACGAAGGCCTACCTGATCCTTATTGTTGTCTTTCGATAGAGACACCTTTCTTATATTTTGAAATGGTTCTCTGTACAGTTAAAACAGATGTTTCTAAATCTTTTGCTATTTTTTAATATTTTATTGATTTATTTTCTATGAATTTGTTCAAAATAGCACGACGCATCTCTTCTTCATTTAGTGACATTGTAACTTTTTGAATTTCAAAACAAGAATGAGTATCAAAAATCTTGAAATTTGCTTTTTATAGCAAATATTTGTCGAAAAAAGAATATCTTTATCATATTATGTTATATTACTTTAATAACTAAAAATAAAAATGTCAATTTTTTCTGAGCCAGTCCTTATATAAAATGAATTTTTGTTGAATGCACTTTCGTCATTTTTCATAAAATATCTGTAGAAGTTAGTAGTCCAGAGGGTGGTTTAATTAAGCCGTGTGAAGAATTTTTAAATCTGCTTTTTTTATTGGAAAAAAATTTTGTAAATGCAAAAGCTAAGATTTAAATTATCAAAATGTTCTTCAGCAATTGCTATTTCATAGTACGAATGTTAATTCACATATTCACATGTAGAAATAAAAAAAGTTATATTTTAGATGTAGGATTATATTTTCTTGTAAAAGAAAATAACAAAAATTTATTAAATACTTAATACATTAGTTAAAAAAAAAAATTTTTAACTTAACATTTTTTACTTTACAAAAATATATTCCTTCCATAAAATTTCCATATCAATTAGTAAATAGGTATGTTGTACTTGTACAGTATAACCGTACAACCATTGAATAATTACATACTTCGTATGACAAAGAATATTGACTTTGAATAAAACTGCTGTTTTCATTACATTTGATTTTTTAGTTATATAAAAAAATGATTATTTATAATTGTTCAGTGTTTTCTTTTTCTCATGCATCTGTTAGGATTCTATCACTTTTAAATATTTTCACAATAAAAAAACAACACTTGTTCAATATAAATCTTTATTAAATTCAATTTAATACAATATTTAATAATACAATACAAAATTAATTTTATGACCGCACAGTTTGGACTCTAGAACAACTCTGAGCTTTTTTTTTTACCATTCTTTTCTATAAATCTAATTCTTAATTATGTATATAATGAAAATATAAAGTTGATAAACGGAACTCAGTCAGTAAATTCCTTACTTGCGCGTGTATTTTAATTTGTTGCATAAATAGAAATATGATATCGCGATGACAATGTAATGGAATATTTCTTGCAAGTAAATAAAATATATATACGCAAATAAACGTGAAAGAAAATGCGAACTTGACAAAAATTATGAAAAGAAGACGTTGTATATGATAACCGACAATGTAATAGAATTGTTGATATATGGGAACATAACACATCATTTTCGAGATATGACGGTCTTTATAAATATTTTTTAACAATTTTTAAAAAATATAATTTTCATGTAACCATTGCAATGCATTCTCACTAACGGGCTCTCACATGTATATAAGTAGTGTTAGTGAATATTAGTAAACATTGTGTGAAAATGCATTGTACAGATAAGTGATACAAATACATTAACAACTACTGGCTTCAGCCATATAAAATTAGTATTTGTTTTTTGTTTTTTTTTTTTAATGATATAGTGCGATACTGCTCTATCATGTTTTAATTTTCTATGAGAAATTCTTTTGCCTGTTTACTCCTCTTTAGAGAAAAATTTTTTTTTTATTTTATTTGTTTTATTTTTATATCTGCAGCTCTTTTCTTTTGATCTCCATTACGAGTGTGCTTACAATCAAAGATTACAATATAGATGTACTAGAAAGATAGGACACTAAAATGAGTCATCATCTCACAAACACATACAAACTTTTTTTTAAAAAACAAAAAAATTTTTTTGTTAAAGTAAGAACAGTCTGAATAGATAAATTTGTTTCAATTTTATACCCTTAACTAAATTTATATGCAAACGAGAAATACAATAGAGTATACAAAATAAAGTAAAAAAAAATATCATGTACGTGTACATTTTTTTTGCACGTACTTTTAAAAGCGACCTGTGCTGCGTTTCTGTATCACTTCTCGATTGGTTTTCTGGACTGGTAAACTCGATTTGACGTCATTATGACGTCATTCTCGATCGGCCTGTTTCTGTATCTGTGGTGAATCGAGAATCGAGAATGTAGCGATCGAGAAACTTCTCACCGAAAATTTAGGTAGTGAGAACAATGATGACCTCATTTGTCTTTCAAATTTTAAGAGCCCATTCATAATGTAACGCTAAGTGAAAGTGAAATTTATATGTCTTTTGTTCCTTATTTTCTTACACGACATTAGATGTCTGCGTCACTCTCTAATTGAAATTGAAATTGCCAACGTAAAGTGAAATTAGGATCTATTCCTAATTTCAATTTCACTTAACAAAAGCTATAAATCCAATTACAAAAATGTTGTTAGGAAATTGACCAACAGATGGAGACTTCCAAATAAATGAAAGAATTTCCCTAAAACTCCTTTAAATTCCCACTTAAAAATGGAGAAATTCAGTTGAGAATTTGAAAATTTGAATTTCAAATGTCAATTTAAATAAAAAAAAATTTTTTTTTAATCAAAGTCAAATCTCAATAATTGAAGTATCAAATTTTTGAATTTCAAAGCTCACTTTGCATTGTGAACAGTGTGCTTTTTCATGAAATTTCACTTTCACTTAGCGTTACATTCTGAATGAGCCTTAAGTGTTTCAGTGGTGCATTTCTGTATCTCAGTCGAGAAGTTCTCGATTGAAAGTAACGTCACAGCTTCTCGACTGGTAATTCTCGATCCAAAAATTTTTGCGTTTCTGTATTTCTCGAAATTCACCAATCGAGAAATTCGTGGTTAGTATCTATAATCTAGAGGGAATATCGGGAATGAAACAATATGACATTTAAGTTGTTAGTGTATTCAATGTTAATTACATACATAAACCGCTTATTTCAAATATTTGAAATTTCTATCATACAAAAGTTTATATGCATGAAATGAACGTATGTATAAATGTTATATTTTTGACCAATATTTTTCATTTTATGAATTTATGTTATAAATGTATTTAATTACAAAAATAATTAGTACAATTTTAAATTCAAGATAATGGGCCCTATTATGAGTGTCGATAGTATCGACTATCGACAAAATTAAGACGAGACGATGTAAATTTTGTATTACGTAAATCAGTCGCCTCGACAATAAGATATTGTCATATCAAATTCTATTTTCATTCAGTTTTACCATGTAATTTCTACAGCAGTTGTCAAAAATTTCGATATAAAAATTTATAATTGACATTTGTTCTCAATTTTGAATAAATATTTAATAATTTGTAGCTAAGTGAGAAAATACATATAAAACATATTAATTTAATAATGATTTTTTTGCATAAAAGAAGAGGATTGAGAGATGCGTTCATGTGTTTTTTTCAAACAGCTCAAACACCATTTTTGGTAATTTTTCTTTAATTAATTAAATTAAGTAATTAAATTAAACTTAAATAAATTGAGCAGAATAATCAAATACACCTTATCTTATATACAAAGCATACACGAAATGTCAAATCACCATAGACTACTATATGCCTGTCGATTAGTTTTAGCCAATCGACTCAAAATGTCGATATTCTCGCCTCAAATCGAAACTCATAATACAAAATTTGACGAGTCGAGGCGATAGTCGATGACGAGACGATATTATCGACACTCATAATAGAACCCAATTTTATAAAAAAAACAAAAAGATAAATGCGGTATAATAAAAAAGGATAATTTGTTACAGGTAAATTTTAGAAATTTTTGTAAACATTTTTTTTTTTTTATATTAATCGACATGAGTGCTATTACATGTGTTTAAGCTTATTACATGAGTGTTAAGTTTGTATGTATTTGTGAGATGATGACTCATTTTAGTGTCCCATCTAATCTTTGCTATATACCTTTATACAATGGTATAACTTTGTATACGTCATCAGTCATCACACATCAGCTGTTTGCTGTTTTTGTGTAGCTCACCTTATAATACTCTTTACGCCAGGTTCTTTTCGTCTCTTTATCAATTTTTTAATTTTATTTTTTTCTTTTTTTATAATATAAAAATTGTAAATAAATATTTGAGATATTTAGCATAAAAATTTAAAATTTAAATATAAATTTTAGTTTACAACATGTAGTGATGTTCATATAACTACTGTTTGAATTTTTTTTTTCTGATTAGACGTATGTAAATCTGTTCAGTAGAAAAAGAGAAAATAGATTTTTAAATTAAAAAAAAATTTTTTTACTAGTTTTTAAGGAAACAATGAGTCAAATTATTACTATTGTACAATTTTTTTTAATGTATAGAATTTATTGTATGTAATAATTGTAAATGTACTAAAAAAAAAAAAAATTAGGTGTTATGTATGTATTTTTACATTATACTTATGCTATTGGTTTTTTTCAAAGTTGCAAGCAACGTTGTAATATTTACAAAATTCACGATCATTTTTGTTTTTATTTTATTTTGTATCAATTTTTACTTTTTTGACTTGATCTCAAGTTGAAAATTGAAGCTTGCAACTTTGAAAACATCCATTTTTTTTTTTAAATATAAAATAAAATTGATTTTTTGATTTTTATAAAAATAAAAGCTCTTCAAAAACAGGAATACATACGAAAATAATTATCATATGTGCATAAAATAAGATAACAATATAATTTTATGTAAATTTAGAAGTAAACTTAAAAATTTTCTCAAAGCAAAAAAAAAAAAAAACACTCAAATGTTATTAAAAACGTGTGTCTAAATCAAAGAAAAATTAATTAACATATACTGACGACCAAGATGTATAGAGTAACAAGGTGAGCCATTCCGACAGAAAAGCTCTTTTTTAAAAGCTTGTGACGTCATTTCAACCGAAAAATTGTATTTTTCCTTCATAATTTTCACAATTTCATATTTAACATTTCATAATTTTGTAATAATAATGATATTATAATATGTAATTAAAAATATGATAATAAGATAATTTTAAAAACAAAATAATTTGGAAATAAAATAATATGATTGCAAAAATACATCTAAAAGCAAATCTAACGAATTCAATTCAGTCAAATTCAGTACATTGTGGTAATTGCTTGCATTACAAACTCGGTATAAATGACGTAATAACTTAAAGCTTTACAAACAGCTTTTTCGCTCTGGCTCACCTTGTTACTCTATACATCTTGCTGACGACATACTAATAAAATAATTAACCTTGCTCCAACAGCATTAATGGCAGTAGGTGTTCTCACTGTTCGAGAACGATCGCTTCTATTACGGTCACTTGCAGTATTATCCTCCTCGAACATTTTTATGACTCGGTAAACAAACATGCGGCTAATACGCAGATCCTTCAGCGTCGAAAAAATTTCAGTATTACTTTTTCCCACTTTATGCAGTGCATATTTTATACAGTTGAACAACTTTCTACTTTTGACCATCACCGTCACCGTCATCGAGTACATAAAACGAATTCTGGTACATTTAGGTGTTTATTATTTTTAATTTATTCTATAGTGTTGTTTGATAAGACAAGAAAAATAAGAAAATTATAAAATTTAAAAATATTTTTTGAAAAAAAAGTTAATTTCTTGTGTCCAAGACGATTTTGTGTTCATTTTGACGGTGACGGTCGACGGTTTATCGTATTTACTAGTTCGCCGTGACGGTGATGGTGAACCATATTCAGGCTCTTATTGTTCCAGTACTTCATATGAATGTACAAACAGTTTACAATGTTATCAACAACTACAACAGAGGAAAGAAATCGAGGATCAGGGAAAAAGAAAGGTCCTTCTGATAGACACGTACTAAGAAATATTGTAAATGCCTATAAAGCTGATCCACTGAAATCAACAAGGGATGTAGCCGCTATTGCAGGTACGTCACAATCAACTGTAATGAGATATAAAAAATTTAGTGGACTAAAAACATACAAGCAACAAGCAGTACCTGATAGATCTGAGGCTAAACAACATCTGGCGAAAACACGAGCAAGAGGTTATATGACAAATATCTAACGAAATTTGATTGTGTTATGATGGACGATGAAACATATTGCAAAGATTTCAACCAGATTCCAGGAAACGTGTATTACACTGTAAAAAATAAGAAGACAGCTAATAAAACAATTTCAACAAAACAACACACAAAATTTCCTAAACAGTTCATGGTATGGCAGGCTATTTGTAATTGTGGTCTACGGAGCAGGGAATTTATCACGACGGGAACAATAAATTCAAAGGTTTACATTGAAGAATGTTTAGAAAAACGATTGAAACCCTTTATAAAACAACATCAAGGTTCAGTGTTATTTTGGCCAGATTTAGCAACTAGTCACTATGCTAATACAACGAGGCAATGGTATGAACAAAATGGGGTCCATGTGGTCCCGAAAGAGGGAAATCCACCTAATTGTCCAGAACTAAGGCCAATTGAAAGATATTGGGCTAAAATGAAGTATGTATTGAAAAAAACAAAAAAAAAAAATTGTAAGAATGATATTGATTTCAGAAATCGATGGTGGAAAGCATATGAAGTGATCACAAATAAGTCTGTCCGGGTGCTAATGCAGCACCTCAAGCGAAAAGTTAAAAATTTTTGTAATAGATAATTATATTGTGCCAATATTTTGTAAAATAAAATCGTTGAAAATATAAAATAAATCAAACTTTATTTCATTGAAATCGGAGTTACACTTTTTGATCTGTGGTAGAACGAAAATTCCAAAATTTATCTGACTCACCTCTTACAGAATAAAGTCAGCCAGAGCGAGGAAGCTCTTTGTAAAGCTTTATGATATTACGTCATTTCTACCGAGTTTGTAATCCAATTACCACGATTACCAGTTCATGTAGAAGAAAAGCTCTTCATAGATTTCATAGATTTTTTTTTAGACTTTTATTTGTTTAAACCAAATTTTTATTGTTTTAAATAATCAAATTTTGAAAAAAAAGTAGCCTAATGTTAAGCGCGAGGAATTACACTTTAAGAATTCCATCGAGATTGGTTTAGCCGTTTTCGAGATTACCCCAGACAGACAGACGGATAGACGCACCAATTTTATTTATAAGATTATAAGATTAAAAAAAATATATAGCTCTCATTTGAACATCCTTTATTTGTACATTTACAATTTGAATTGATAAAAAAAAAAAAATTGTTCTACATAGAGATTGGTAGCTATATTTTCGTATAGATTCGTGTTTTTTTGAAGGGCTGAATGAAAAAAAAAATGTTATTTTTACTATTATTATTGTTATTATTATTATTATTAAGTATTATGTATTATTCAAATACTCATTTTAAGAACAATAAAATATCAATTTTAATGATAAAATACTACAAAATTATAATTACAATTAAAAATTTTAATATTCATATTTTATGTTGTATAGATATTCGTAATAAGTTTGTTAATTTTTTTAAATTTTACATTTTTTATAAAATTTAATTAAACTCAAATTTACACTAATAAATTTAATTGTTCAAAATAATTCGTCTATTACAATAATGCTAGGGACAGACCAGAGTTTAAAAACTTTCTAAACCTGTTTAAGTAGATAAACTTCTTGGTCTGTCAGCAATCAGCTTGGATAAGTCCGTTCAGAAGTAGTTTAGTCTAAACCACTTAATACAAGTATGTAGTTTAACTCGATGAGAGCTTTTTTTGAACGTACAATAAATGACAACTAAACCAGTTTTTGGTATGTCAGTACGAATTCTATACGAAAACTAAAAGCTTTTTCTAAACTGATTTAGCTAAATGCAAAAGGAGCTTTTAGTCTGTCAAGAACACTATAACTTTTATATGGAACAAAACTTAAATATGTTTTCAAAGTTACGAGTCTGCGCGACAATGTTACATTTTCATAATGTTTCATTTAAAAATCAGCTTGCAAACGTCAAATTAATTTAATATTAATTTATTGAAGCTTTACATTCAGTTTCCGTCAAGATTTGCAAGGTTTTTGATTTGATCTCAAGTTGACGAAGTAAAGCTTGCAAACTAAAATAAAATCAGGCAATTTTCTCACATCTCTTCTGTTTTAGAACATACTTTAGTGGGTTGGTAATGTACAATATTTACTAGTATGTACAATATTTTTAGTATTATTTTCTTCTTCGCCATATTTTCGAGATATATAAATTTCGTTAGTATTTCTTTATTATTTAATTTATTTTATTTTTCATTTCTTCCCATAATGAGCTTTTAATGGGCGACAAATGTGAATGTTGGGAGGGGGGCATTTCCAACATTGACGGGAATGTTATTCTCGTTCAGTTATGGTCGTTGGGGAAGAAATTACAATACAGAAATATTAATTCTTGTTCAGTCATTAACTTGCATTTTCAATATGTTTCCATATAAGATAATTCATTTTTATCATTTTTCCAATATAGACGAATCATTTTTTTACAATTATTGGGTTGTTTTTTTTGATTTTAAGAGAAAACATTCATTTATGTAATTTATAAATTTCAAACTACTTTTTATATATATATACGCATGTATTTAAGTAATAATTTTAATTAAAAGAAAAAAAATGAAACTACCATCTAATTTTTAAGTAGATAATTATTTCAAATTACAGAATAAATAAAAAATCTAAATTGCATGTTAAAAATAAACACACATACAGTTCCATTAAAAAACAAATGAAAAAAAAAAAATAAAACGATTTTTACAAAAAATAAATAGAAAACAAAATTATACACAAAAAAAAATTATTATGTAATTTATAAAATTTTAAGAAATCAATTAAAAAAGTACATACGTACTTGTTTTGTAAGAATATTCAAAAATGAAAAAAAAAATCTACACAAAAATAAAAATATAAATTTATAATAAAATACTGTTAAAGACTGAAATATTTCTATACTATTCTTTAATTATGTAAAAAATTAAATAAAATTAAATAAATAAAGATCAAATTTTACTACATAAATATAAATTTAAATTCTAAAATTCAAATCCTGATTAAATTTTCAAAGTTCATAAAGGGATCGTTTCGTCATTAAGCGCTTATACTTATATACAAATATGCGATTATAATTGCGGCGTCAAAATGCTTCAGTCAAAAATCAAAATATGTACATCAATCAAGGAAATAGAAATAATATTTGAGCATGGAGTTTATTAAATCAATGGAAAAACGATGCGCAATTAAAAATTAGATACATATTCGCAGATTTCTGTTTTCTATCAACATTAATAATTGGATTTTTGGCTGTATAGTGGGGATCTTAATATGTTGCATATATTGCGTAATGGTAATTTTCAAGACATACAATTGTACAATTTTTAAATTCATTGCAACTTTTTGCATGCACCTAAAATTATGCAACGTATGCAGTACATTCAATGTTGTTTGATCCTGGTATAAAACGGAAATCTGTAATTTTCTTTTATAAATAGTAAATATGTATTGGACGGATATCTTCTCTCTACATGGATGTTATCTTTGAACGAAAATCAAATCAAGTTGAGAATGAATAATAAATGAATTATATTTTAGATAGATTGATAGAAAATCAGAAAATAAAATGTATAGAACATAATAATTGAAGAAATGTCACTGACGACGGTAAACAATATCGTTAACTCCGATACGTTGTAATTTATAACTGTTAAACTGTTATTTGTTGCTTAATTATTGCTGTTGATTGACACTTCTTGTAAATATTAATCAAAAATATCAACAACAGTTATATGATGCTTCACTGCAATTCATTATTACAACTGCATTCGAAATGTAGGGTGCAGTTATTTGATGGTTTGACATTAATTGTAAATAAAAAGAAAAGAATATTGTGTTTCAATTTCCATTCAATATCATTAAGAGTAGGATTCGACTTTGAAAAATTTTGAAAATAACAACAACGATTTTACATACAAAATTTTTAAAAAATTCTTTTGCATAACTTTTAGGTGCTAATAAAAATGGATTTTTGAATATTTTGATGAAAAAGAACATAATTTTATTTTATTAATAAAAATGGAAATATAACAAAGATTTTTATACTTTTTTTGTAAACACCTTAGAAAAGTCCAAACTTTATTTTGATACCGAAATTATATAGAAATATGAAGATTCAATATATGAAAACAGAAGTCAAAGTTGAACGATTTTTCAAAAAAAAACCCTCTCCTTCTTTAAGAACTATAACTAAATTTCAGAACTTAAAATCAAAAATATGCTCCATTCAAGGACCACAATATCCTTCAGACTACCCATATTCAAAATTTCAAAGAAATTGGTCAATCAGTTTCTGTTGTACGTGGTGCATTTGGAAACCGAAAAATTACAATTTTGTCAACTTTCACACCCTATAAAAAGGAAACAAGGATATTTTTTAAAAAAGATGATCCATTAAGCATCACAATTCCTATCAAAGTATCTATGTTTCAAATTTAACCTCAGAGATATGTGGTGCACAAGGTAGCGGATATCTCGAATCCTAATATTAATCGAAATCTTATCTTATCTCAGTCAATCTCAGTGTAGGAATTATAGTTGAAAATTTTGTATTGCAATGATTTGTTTTTGTTATATGTATGTCATTCTAATTATAGTCATCGTTATTGGTCATACCATAGGTTATGCCATTGCACGTGATAAGGATATCGATAGCATACTTATATTGTAGCAATAACATTATGAGAAAACTCATCTCAAAATTTTTGCATTTTGGCGAAAATATTGTGTAGTGTAAGTGTGGTAGTGTGTAATTTAATTTGCCTTCACATCGTCTGTCCGCTCGGTCGTAAAATGCAACGTTTTAAAATTGCACTCTACAAGAGGAATTCAGATTAAAAAGAGCATTTTATTTGTGAATTTAAAAGTCCAAATTAGTAACTAATGAAGAAAAAAAAGATATTAAATTAAATTTGAAGCATAAATATTATGAGAAAATTTAAAATCATGCATACAGAATTTATAGAAAAAATTTGTAGTGTAAAATCGTTGTTTTCGAAATTTTTCATAATTAGATCCTAGCCTTAACGGTAAGTATGAAATTTGTTTGACACAAATAATTTTTGTAAGCACTATATACCAAATGCTACAAAACATAAAACAGTATAGGCATTTTTCGAAAATGCAGTCAAATCGTCAAGTTACGGAAATCAAATGTTCGAAAATGTATGCATGCAAATGTCAGAAGTTCAAAAATGCATGAAGATTGCAAAAAAAAAGCGTTCATCAGCGCATGAAGTCTGTATTGCATGCAATTATACAATCAACTGATGGCATACGATAACTGTATGCAAGGATGATTGTCACAACTGATTGCATTTTCGAAAAAGGCCATACTCTCTAGCTATATGTATGTATATCTATATGACACAATATTAATATACAATGTATACGATCACTTTTTTTATATGGGTTTGTATTTCTGAGAAATGACTTTCTGTAGGCATCAGAAGTTGTTTAATTATGTGCGGCAGGCACTAATCATTCTAAATTATTTTTTTGTGTTTGTAAAATAGTTGTTTTCGAAAATTTTCAAAACTAGATCTTAGCCTTAATGTATATGAAAACAGAAGTCAAAGTTGAAGGATTTTTCAAAAAAAACACCGGACCAATAACAACATCAACAAGTGTCGACTGTTTTTTCAGAGCGCTGTTCAATCGAGATAAAAAGGTTTTTTTTCGTCGGTGTGTAACGGTGGATGTGGATGAAACATGGATCCATTATTACACACTTGAATCAAAAAATCATCAACTGAGTGGAGAGTAGCCAGTGAAAGTCGTCCAAAGCGACCAAAAACTCAAGTCAGCAGCTGGCAAGGTTATGGTCACCGCATTTTGATACGCGCATGGGATTTTGTTTATCGACTATCTTGAGAAAGGTAAAACTATCGATAGCGAGTACTACATGGCATTATTAGATCGATTAAATGCATAAATCAAGAAAAAATGACCTCATATTCAAAAAAAAAGTGATGTTCCATCAAGACAATGTTCTGTGTCACAAGTCGATGTTGTTGAATAAAGTTGATTTTCTAAGAAAAAATTGTATTTTCTTAGTTAGACCGGAGACTTATTGAGTGATGTGTTAGAGGTCATAAGGTATAGGTGCATTTAAGTGGTATATTATTTTTACATAATTTAGATTCATTGCACAATATGGATACGTGATAGATAGTTACAACACTTTGGCGTGGAATAATGAATATCTGTGAAAATACATGGAATAATGGACATACATACACATACAAATATATGTGTGTTATGTAATTTGTTATAGAAAAGTTTAGAGTAAAAATTAATGAAATCGATAGTACAAATTAGTAATTAATGAAAAAACTGTAAGACTAGTGATTTGATATCGGCCCATATTCATAATTCTGGATTAAAGATTGTTCTGGGCAGTTAAATTTTTAAAACGCATCACAATTTAATTTGAATTCACAATATTGATCTGCTGGAGTACAAAATGAAAAAAATATAATATATACTTCTGTACATTATACGTTAATATTATATATGTATATACAGGATGTTTCCGTTAACACCCGACAAAAGAAAAACAAGAATAGGGCTCATCGAGAAGAACAAAAAATCGTTTGGAGGGGGCAGGGAAATCTTAACCGCTTAGCTGCTAGATGGCGTCAAAGTTTTTCTTCTCTTTTTTCACTAAACACTCTGTATTTTCTTTATTTTACATCTCAGATCAAAAAGTATACAATCATGCGATAGGAGACTCATTGCCGTTTCATTTGACATATAACTCATCCTTGTTGCCCGTCCCCTTCAAAGCTATGAACAGTCAAATTCAAAAACATACACTTTTTTACCTGATTTTTTGGAAAAAATCAGTGATTTCTCAAAAAACACTTGATTAACGTGCAATTTTTTTTCCGTCAGTAGAAAGTCTGATTCCTTCTGAAAAAATTTTGTTTGCGTCTTACGTTGTTATCTCTTTTCGCTCCAGAGATATAGCAATTTATGTCAGTTAAGGTTTTAAGTAGTTAATTTCTGGAAATTCCAGAAAATTTTTCATTTTTACATTCATTCTAACGGCTAAACAGTTGAGATTTCCCTCCCCCCTCTAATACGATTTTTTGTTCCTCTCGATGAGTCCTATTCGTGGTTTTCTTTTATGGGGTATTAACGGAAACACCCTGTATGTATGTATTACAATACGAGAATTATTATTTTTCACATAATAATTTCTTTATTTTTTCTATTCGTATCTTATTCTATATTATTTTTATTTTACAAAAAAAAATTGTTTTCTATCTAAATCGTGCAATGAATATGCATGCAAAGTAATGTGTAAAATTTGATGTACATATGCATATATTTCTCATATGTAATTCTATGTTTACCGCGGTGTTTACATATTCATGTACTGTTGTACATGTATACGATTATAATGAGAAATGTTTTATTCTGTCACTTACTATACAAACAGGCAAGAAAAAGTATTCACTAAAGTATTGTTAAAATTTAAGGAAATAAAAAGAACACAGAAAATAACAATAAAAAAGCATTTATGTCTTTTTCATCTATACCATTAAACTTCCGGAAAATTTTTTTTATATTTATTTTTACTGCTGCTGGTTTATTTTATTTCATATATTTTTTTCCTATATTTTTTTTTTTGTATAGCTTTTTTTGGTTAATTTTATTACAAAAATAATGTAATACGCATATATGTATGTGTATATACGTGTCGTATGTATGTAATGTTACATACATATGTAAGTAACATTTGGTTATTTATTATTTACTTTTTTTGTTTTTTTTTTGCAAATGGGAAAGAAAATGAAAATGTACTATAATCCTAAAACAAAACATTTTCGTTACAGTCAAGAAAAATTCGTAAATGTTTTCAGTTCAGTTATTTTTAAGCAAATTAAATGAAAAAAAAAATCAGGAATTAATTGTGTGGCCGTTATTATTAAAATTAGTCAGAAGATGATTATTTATCTTCAAAACTACCATACATAATTAAAGATATGATAGTTATGATTATTTTCTTTTTTGTTTTCATCCCCCGCAAGAGATCATAACTCCCACTTAAAAGCTTTCATCTCACTCTGTTCGTTAGAAGATCTTAATTTGACCCATGACTTATCGTTTATCGAATGCTTCTGCTTCTGCAGAGTAGAAGACACATGTTCAAATTTGACAATGACAATCTGATGTTTGACCCCATTTACACCGTCATGGGCACGACGCATGGTTATGAGTATTACTGGTCATGGACATGAGCGTAGAATTTACACTACAAGGTAGGCATGACTGTCATGATGTCATGTTGTCAGTTGTCATGTGAATCGAAATTCATAAAATATTGTGAACACTCGAATTAACGATGAGTCATCATAGTCATAAGCATTCATCAAACCATCAATTTTCTCACATGCTTGCATGACAACCTCCATCTCTGCTCTTCAATCCTCTTTCTCACGTTTATGACGTCACGCTCATGACTATGCGTCATGCCAATGACTGTGTAAATGGGGTCTTTAGTTTACCATAACATACAGTAAGCGGCTTGAATAGCTCGCTGATTGTGGTGTTGGTCTTGTGATCCTGAGATCGCGGTTCGAATCCCAGTCAGCACGCTACTTTCGCCCAAGTCGATCGTTAATGTTAATTCCAATTAGCAATATACACCAGTAACTGAATACTGATGATGATAAACTGGATGATATATCTGACAGAATTACTGATCGGCGATGCCATCCATAATGGACTGAGTATCCGTGTACACTTAACATACACATAATACATTGTATGTATATATTTAAAAAAAAAATAACATACAGTATTTTTAGTGATGCCATTTTCTCACAAATTTCAAAAAATGGAAAATTCCCAAAATGTTATATCAAAAAATATAATAATATACCTATTCCGTATGCATTTTGTAAAAAAAGAAAACAATTTATATATTTTATTTTAATTTATTGTTAGAGTTATTTTTATATTTTATTGAAATTATATATGTTATATATAAAAAAAATTTTCTTTGAAAATTATTTCCTTTTTTTCTTTTAAAACCAAAGTTTACATTATTTACAAAGAAAAAACTTAAAACTTACATACATAGCTGCACTTTTTCATATAGTAATTAAAATCCAAAATCAAAATACAATAATAAACGAAAATTTTATTCTATTAATAAATTAGATAGGACCATTGATCGAATTCATAAATGTCAAATAACGATCAAATTTCAAAATTTAACGTAATTTACGCAAACAGAAAATAGAGCGGAGCTGATCATATTAGCACCGAAAAAACAAATACAGGGTGATTCTCTATCGGATGAAAACCTTGAGACAGGTGATTGTTCGTGCCGAGAAACGAAAAAAATTGTATGGCAGGGGGGAGGGTCTATTCTCAAGGGGTAAGGAGTTACGGGGCTACGAAGTTTTTTTTTTAGGTCAAGTCACTTGTTCCGTATTTTTGGCCATAACTCACGAAATACTCAATACTTTTGAGTCATCCTGCACTCATTAGAAAGAGAATCAATGGCTCTTTACTTTGATGTCGAAATAATTTAAATTAGACTAGCAGTGCTGAAGATACGGCTCATCAAAGTCAAAAATTCATGGAAAAAAACGGAAAATTTTAAGTTAAAGGTCAAATATCTCAAAATTTTGCCCTATTTTTTTTTTAATTTTTTTTACTTAAAATTTAGCCCAATATAGCCTTTCATTTGCTTTTTATTTTATTTGATTGTCTTTCGTAGTTCTTGAGTTCTGCGATAAAATACAACAGTGGTTTTGCATCGAAAAGTTGTTACCTGTTGTTGTTGTTGTTGATATTTCTCGTTGAGAAAAGAAATAAAATGTAAAGTTTCACTCTTTAAGATAATTATTTGGTAGTCCTGAAAAGGACTGATTTTTTTTAGTGCAAAATTTAATTTGTAAGAACATTTTCAAAATGTCCTCCGTCACGTTGGATGCAGAGCAGAGCTCTTTTTCTTATATTCCTTTTTAAAGGAACTGTCGAAATATTCTCTTTAATTGCGTTTGCACAATTAAAAACCCTTGTGATTAACTCGTTTCGTGTCCGTACTTCAGTTGCGTAAACCATGTCTTTCATAACCCCGTAACTCCTTACCCCTTGAGAATAGAACCCCCCCCCCCCCTCCAATCAAATTTTTTCGTTTCTCGGCACGAACAATCACCTGTCTCAAGGTTTTCATCCGATAGAGAATCACCCTGTATATTCATTGTTTTATATCAGCGTGGAAAGAAAATTACGTAATTTTTATGAGTTCATTAACCTGTTATTGTTTTTCATAGTGGAAGTTATGATTTCAACATTTTCCTTCGGTTTCAGCACATAGATAATTTAAACGTTATTTGCCATCATGGCAGTACTTAAAGGTCCATCATCTTTTTGCAACTTAATTTCACTTAATTTCATTGTCGTTCGGCGATAAAAGTAAAGATGCTAAAAATTACTACCATGTATGTTTCATTCACTTGTAGATATGATGAAGCGTCAAAACACTGTAAATGTGAGCACGTTGAAGCCCTGCACTGCACGTTGAGGCGGACATTTATACTTTGTCTAATTGATAGATTAATGAGATCTAACAGTGTTCATTTTCTTGCTATTTCACAGTTTTTTTTTTTTTTTTAAATTAAAGCTCTTGATCTCGCGATTAATTTTTTTTGCTTTCATTCAGTCAATAATTATTGTTACCATGTTGTTAACTTTCTCACAAGTTATGCTGGAACTGCATTGCATCTATAGTTAAATACGGACACTATATCGCTGTAATAAGCTGTTTTCGATTGGCAATTTCAAGTAGTTGCAAGTACAAAAATGTGTCTATGATAAATTTTACGACAAAAATGTGTCTAGATAAATTATTCGTAACTACTTGCATCTATCAAAAAGGTCATTCAAAAAGTTCGCAGCCTAACGCATACGTGGCATTTTTAGAAACCAACATTTTTTCGTATTGGCAACACCAGTCCTTCATATGAACGTACCATAAATTCGAGATCGATCTGTCAAATAGTTTAGTTTAAACAGTTGATTAAATTACACGTGCTTGGCTTGCTTTCAGAAAATGGATAATTTAAAAACGCATGCGGTGATTGAATATTTGTTTAAAAAAGGATTAAGTGGGAAAGAAATTTTTGATGATATGGTAAACGTATTAGGAGACAGTGCTCCTTCATATGCAACTGTAAAAAAATGGGTTGCTCTATTTAAACACGGCCGTACAGACATCAATGATGATCCACGTTCATGATTTAGTTTTGGAAGACCGCCGAATAACTGTGGTTGATTTAGCTGGGGCCACAGGCATCTCAACTGTATCAGTGCATAGTATCTTAAGCAGAGAATTAGGTATGAGAAAATTATTGAGAAGATGGGTGCCGCATTCGTTGAAGTCTGACCAAAAACGCATTCGAGTGAAATTTTCTCAACAACATTTGGGTCATTTTCAAAAGGATAGAATTGATTTTGTGCGTCGATTTGTAACCATGGACGAGACCTGGATTTATTACTATGATCCTGAATTGCGACAACAAACTGCAGAGTGGACCGAGCTCGGCGGTTCGGCCTCAAAGCAGCCAAAAATCTCAAAATCTTCAAAGAAGGTTATGACATCAGTTTTTCGGGATGCAAAGGGGATTTTACTAATTGATTACCTTCAGACGAGTAAAACGATAACAGGAGAATATTATTCAAATCTTTTAGACCAATTAGACACAAAAATTCGGGAGAAGAGACCAGGATTACAAAAGAAAAAATGACCACCAAGACAATGCACCAGCACACAAAGGTGTCATTGCACTATTGACATCTAGCAGTCTTAAAAAATTTTTTGCTTTGTACGTTCCTACGTAAAGATATCTCTCCTAACTTTATTTACTTTATGCAATTACATGTGTTTAAAAAATTTTTGACTTAAAGAATATCGTTTGTCGTTTGTCCTTGTGTAGTTGAATTGTATTCAAGCTAAGCTGTTAATCAGCTCCATTTTCTGTGCTCAACCGTACAGAGTGAAGTTGAATTTCATGAATTTGATAGTAATTTGATGTTTATGAATTCGGTCATACTTTTTCAAATTATTCAAATACGATTGGCTTATGTGACCTGAGTAAAAATAACGAAAATCACTTCGAATACTTCTCAACTTGAAATCTAATTACAATTGATATTGATTAACTTCATTAAGCATAACCTGCAGTTTATTAATATTTTCGATTTTCAGTTTATTCAGCTCGTTGTAATCGATTACATTTAAAAATTCATATACATAATTATACTTCTCAGTCTCATTCAAGTCACATAAGTTAATTGTATCATAATTGTGGTTTAAATCAACTCAATGATAATTTATAATAATAATGTATGTACATTAATATACACAGCAATAAAATTTGAATAACATTCGTATTTTTGATTGTTTTCTTATTAATTTTTTAAATTTTCTTTTAAATATAATTACATATTATATAATTTTAATTTGTTTATTATATTTCTTTTTAAATATACAATTTATGGTCTTTTATATTAAATAACTATTCTTTATATTTACATTCATAATATATGTACATCATTAAAACGAATTTTACATTTACTATCGACAAAACGATCGTAACTATCGATCGAATTCACGAACTCTAACCGTCATCGCACAATTCCCGCGACAACTGCAGCGTATCGCTGAAAGTTCGCACAATTCGGGCGCAACTGCAGCGTAAAATATATATGAATTTTACATTTTTTCTTCTTGCGAATAGATTACTAATACTGCAAAATCCAGGTCCGGATGGCTCGTTGTCGCTGAAAAATAGAATAGAATCTATTTGGGCGACAGCGACAGCGTAAAGTTCAGCGTAAAAAGTCCAATTTAATTACTGCATACGCTGTATTTGTCGCCGTAATTTTGCGATGACAGTAAAAATGAATTTAAAAAAAATTCTGCTCATTTAAAGTACATACGAGTATATTATATGAAAAAACTGAATTCTAAAATTTGGGGTGCTTTCAAAAATGCAAGCTTGCGACAAGCTTGAGTTTGCATAGTGTTCATTTAAATCAACTCGCAAACGTCAAGTGTTCATTTATTCAAGTTTATCGTCTACTTAAGTCAAGATTTGCAAGGTTCTTGATCGTCTTGGATTTTCTTGAGTTCATTTATTAAATTCAAGTGTTACCGTTTTCATTTAAAAATTGATGACATTTAAAAATTACATTTATAATTTGTTATTTATTTACTTAAGTGAAATTATAAAACAAAATTGATTATCAATAAAAACCAAAAATTAATAAATCTTAAAATAATGGAAAGTTATCAGCAAGTATTTTGAAATAAAATAAAAATACAATACACTCCACTTCAAATAAATTTTTTAAAAACATGGCAAAATGGTAACACGAAAATTTACGTCACAACTTATTTATGTTCAAAAAATGCAATATTTCTTGACATTGCAATTGCAAGATATATAATTTTGCGGCAAGGTATTTGACTTGATCGCAAGTTGACGAAGTCAAGCTTGCATTTTTGAAAATAGCCTTGATCGTCATTTCATGTTTACGAATTCGATCGATTTACAATCGTATGTGTGAATTTTTTCTTTTTTTGTTTTTGCGCAAATTAATTTTTTTTTTGTGTGTTACATACTTTTGTTTTTTCGTTTTGTTTTTTTTTTTTTTGTCTTTTTAATTCACAAGTACATAATACATTACAGATCTACTACAGTTTTTCAAAAAATATATCAAAAATGATTTATGTACTGGTATTCTAACAACTTAAAGCTTAAAACATCTTATTTCTTTTTTTAATTATTTTTTTGTTAAAAATATTTTTTTGTGTCGTAACAATTTACAATTTTTTTTTTTTAAATTTTTTATATCTTCCTATTATAAAATACATGGCCGCCACATACTCTTTATAACTCTATATTTAAATTATCATCATAATAATTATTTCCATCAATTTTCTATATCTACAGCATTTCCAAATCAATCAATGATAACGTCTTGATGATGCAGGAATTGATTTGTGACTTTTTGTTGTTGAACTACTACCGCTGTACATAATTTCATTATTACGTTTTGGAAGAGCTGGTGGTGCTGGTGATGATGATAATGAACCTTGTTTTTCATGTTCATGTTGCTCATGTTCATAATCTGGTGGTAAGGAATAATGACTACTATTTCGATGTACACCATAATTACCACCACCCCCATAATTTAATATTATACCATCACTAATTGTGGTGTTATGATGTTTCTCACTAGTACCATAATTAAAATTATAGCTACTACCACTATAGAAATTATCTGGATGATTTAAACGTAATACACAATTATTAGTTGTTGAAATTGGAATTTGATTATTTGCTGCTGTATGATGATGAGGAGGCAATGGTTGACTGTAATAATTTTGAGTTGGACTTCGATCATCGTTCAATTGTTGATGATTTGGATTTCTCTTCAGTGATTGATGATATTGCTCTTGGGGCTGCTGCATTATAAAATGATTTTGATTTAATTGAAGAAATGTTGATGTAGTACAATTATTGAAATTATTTAGTTCAGGAGGTGTTGGTACTCGTAATTGTTGCAATTGTTGTTGTACTAACCCCCTCCCCCGATGATGAGGAGGTGGTGGATCTTCTAGCTATAGTTCTGTTACAGGTACTGGTCGTAATTCAGAATGATGATAAGGATAATTATTTAGTGTAGAATGTATTCCTAAATTACATGGATGAGAATGTGAATGGGGATGTCGTGACATGTACTCTTCATCTGAGAATGTTTTTTGATATTCTCTTTCTTTGCATCCCAAACTACTATTTCCCCATCCACCTTTTAAAACTTCTTGTATTCTTTTCCGGCATCGAAATACAATTAGAACAAGAGCAGTGATCGTTGCTACTGACACCACTAATAATGCACCGATAATTGCTTGTTTTTTAGTATCAATATTTGAGCATCCCAGCTCTTCTGGTGAGAGACTTTTAAGAGATTTTTGTTTTAATTTTGTAGGAGAATCACATAAAATATCTGTAATCGTATCACTTGAGTAATTTTTGGAAATTAATAAATTTCTCAGCCATAAAACACGGCAATCACAATTGATGGGATTGTCAGAAAGATCTAACACATGAAGGTCACTCCAAGGAATCAATCCTTCAGCTAAGGTTGTTATGGCATTTTGCTTCAATATGACATACCTTAGATGTGGCAGTCCACTTAAAGCACCTTCTTGAATTTCTGATAGTTTCTCATTTGATGTTAATGACAGCAATTCAAGATTTGTATTTGTTGCGAATGCTGAACTTTCAATTTTTTTAAGATTTGATGCCCCAGTTATGTATAATTTTCTTAAATTATAAAGGCCAGTAAATGCTCCTTGATGTATAATTTCAAAATTATTTTGTCCCAAAGATAATTCCTCAAGTCTTTTGAGTGTACTCAATTCTGTTGTAGGTATTCTTTGTAGCAGATTGTCAGAAATATCAAGAATTCGAAGACTTTCAAGTCCTTTCAGTGATTCATTAGATATGTTATGTAGTCCAGCACCTTTAAGGTCCAATTTACTTAGCCCATTCAATTTAATAAATCCTTTTGCCGGTAACGTTTTATAAGAATTAACTCCTAAATATAATTCAGCTAATGCTGGCACTGCATTAAATGTTGCGGAAGGAACTGTTGTAAGAGTATTATCATCCAAATACAACACCCTCAAATTGTTTAGTCCACTAAAAGCATCTGGATCAATTTTACTTATTCGATTTTGTCCTAAATTTAATTCTTCTAATTTTGGAAGTGATATAAATAATCCACTTTCCAATTCATCAATGAAATTTCCTCGTAAATTTAATACCACTAATGAATTGAGTCCGACAAATGTTCGATTATTAATTGAACCAATTTTATTGTGATTTAAATGTAACTCCTGTAGCTTTTTCTGATAGGGAAACGTTCGTTGTGGTATACTGAATAAATAATTGTAGCTAAGATCTAAAAATGTTAATTCAGCATAAAACTGGATCGATGAATCAATTGTTTTGATTTTGTTATGCTTGATAACGAGTCGTTGTATCGATGGATTTAGTGCTATTGGTAGGACGTCTAAATGTCCCTCACCACAGTTTACAACTAATGTCTCATCATCACATTCGCAGACAAGTGGACAATTAGCAAGACCATTTGCTGGAATTGTAGTCATAAAAATTAAAATAGTTATTATAAGCAATAAATACGAGAAAAAACGTTGAAACATCTTTGTTGTTAAGTATTCGGTAGTAGATGAAGTGCAACGCATCTGTAAAATACAAAAACAAAAAACAAAAAATCATATTTTAGAATATTTTGAATTTTTTGTGTTAGGTTATCTCAAAGGTTATCAAAATTTCTTTTAAAACTTAAAAAAAAAATAATTTTACAAATGAAATCATAATTGCGTAAATTAATCTTAAATTGCAAAATTGTATTTTATATTCATTTTATAATTTTTGAAATGTAAACGTACGTAGATTACATATGCGTACGTACATACATGTGCATAAATTATAAACTACGGGGAATTCCTAAACGTCAATTTGCTTTGCACTATGACATGACTGTCATGTGCAAGAGATTTTAAAATGCGATACATTCAAAACGTTCTACATAGTGAAAAGACGATAATTTTTCACCCTTATACACAACAACATATTGTAAAAGTGGAAAGAATAAAACAAATGCAAACCATGAAAATAGAATAGAATCGATGATATCATCCTTCTTTTCTATTAAAAGTTTTATAAAAAGCATCGTAATTTAATTGTAAAATGACAACTTGTCTTAAGCAAAACCCTAAATAGACGTGACGGGACGAAATAAATTAAACGAACGTTAATACTTGTTTCGTCGGTTTAACAATTTGCCCTAAATAGAAACGATTCGAAACGAGTAAAATTGTGTATGAGTATGAGTAGAAATGTGTATAAAACGAGTAGAAACGATAAAATGTACGACCGCTATGGCACTATCCGTTTCGTCTCGTTTCGTCTATTTGACATTTAAACTTATCGAAGCTGAAAGAAAGTAAGAATACATTCATTTTGGATAGTCCTATGTACCACAGTACTATCGTATGTATCTTTTCGTTTCGTCACGTCCATTTAGGTTATGTTATAGCTTTAGGCAGTTATTAAAGTGTACTTCTAAAAGTCACAACATACGAGTATGTATATAAGATTAAATTTATATCGTTGTTTAGCCGCAGAATATGGAGATAGTTACCTAGTGTAAGTGTACAATGGTTTAGCTGTTATAGGTGATTACTTGCAGCAAAATTCGGAAATTTTTTTATAGAAGGGATCCAACATGTAAAAAGTATTGCAAAAGTTTCGTTGAACCTGTAAGTAAAATTACCAAACAAACGCATGGAATAATTGTCCAACTATTTATTCCAATTTTCATTCACATCAGTCTCATCTTCGTATTTCATATTGTTGCCAATTAAAAAACGCCAAGATACAGTGTGTTTCACTACAGAAAGCCTGCAAAAAATAAAAAACAAATGATTGTTTTGACTAGGTATATACTTTATTTTAATCAGATATATAAACTCTAATTCGCGTTATATTCAATAGCTCGTCCAGTCTCCACTCGCTTCAATAACATGGCGGCATCTTTCATCACAACTTTTCACTAATTTCTTGGCGTACTCCTTGCTAAAGTTCTTCCAAATTCCTTTTAGCACTCGAATCAAATGATTTGTGTTTTTTATTTTTAACCCCCGCAATTTCTGCTTCATGTAAGCCCACACATTTTCAATAGGGTTACAATCTGGGGATTGTGAAGGCCAATTCATAGTATTGATCCCATTTTGAGATTTCCACTGGGTGCAAAGTTGACTCCGATGTTTGGGGTCATTGTCTTCTTGAAAAATCTAATCTCGAATTCCGTGTCCAAACCAGTTATTTGTTGATCTTAACAACCCATTTTTTATATTTTGGTCATTCGTTTCGCATCCAGTATCCCCGTGAAGCATATAAAATAACCGAATCCGTTTTGACAAAAGGCCCCATAAACGTGTACCTTTGCAGGGTGTTTTACAGTACGTTCTATGTACCGCTCACCTTTTTTCGTGCAAGCACTTCTCAAAAGATTTGAAACGAGAAAAGAAGCCTCACCTGTGAAGACTACATTACTCCAATCTCGGTTAATATTCTTTCTGGCCCATAGTAACCTTTTTCCATATGGGAACTTGTCAATAAAGGTTTTTGCATCGTTGACAAGTTTTTTATTTGAAATTCTTTGAGACGTCACTGAATAGTTGAAGTGGAGATATTTATACCCTTTTTCGATAATTTTTCATGTGCTTGTCGAATCGATATTGAAGGATTTTCTAAAAATATCTTCTCTATTGTCTTATCGTTGCGCTTTGTTGTCAATCGAGGCCTGTCCTTTTTATGCACGTCATCTACAAAACCAGTTTCCAGGTAACATTGATTTCATATTCTAATGAAGAATCTTGATTTTTTCAGATACCCAGCTGCTTCTGCTACGGTAATTTTTGGTTCCTTAGGATGGCTAACTAAAAATGCTGCTTCAAACCGCACCTTGTAATATGAAATCATTTCACTTTTAATATTGTAAAAACTAATTAATGGCACTTACAGCAAAAAAATTATACTGCGAATTAGAGATTCGATGGCTCTTTATATAGGAAAACATTTTTACCTGTTAGCTAAAAGGTTGTAGATAAAATCGACGGCTTTCTGTAGTGAAACACACTGTAACAAGTGTATGAAGGAGGAAACAATAAGTGATACATGTACATAATATATAGATTTTAAAATAAAATTCATTCAAAACCTTTAGAACATTACCAAATCAATATTTTGAAATTTTGTCTAACTGACAACTTGTGCAAAATGTGAAGTAGATTTTAGAAAGTGCGAAGTAGGAATTTCCAAAAGGAAAAATGTAGTAAAAATACTTCAAATGTATTTAGTAAAGGAAGCATCACTGCTCGCAAGTACTCGGAATTGTTAAATCGAAAGCTGCTAATGTTCAATTTATACTCGCAATCTTTACATTTAGTACAAATAGCAATAAAAAAAAATTGTAAGTATCTGTATCATAAATCATACTCAATAGCAAAATGTTACTTATTTCTTTTTTTATGTCATTCCTCAATCTCTCTAAAATTAATTTTAGTTTAATTGATAAATCAATTTTAAGTCTAAAGTTTTCTTTTTAGCCAATTTTTCACCATAAAACAAAATATATTTATTATCGTACACATAATTCGCTTAACATATTATTATTTTAAAATTAAAATAAACTTAATGCTATCAAAAAATGCAAATAATAAACGAAGAATGATATTTTATAGATCATTCGATCAATGCATTTTTTTTTGTATTTGTAAAAAATTTAAATAAAAATTTCCAGGAATAGACACATGCATTTTATTGTATTATACCATACGTATACATTTTTTTAGTGAAATTCTAGACGCTTATTTCACATTCACATTATTTAGACAACATGCATATACAGAAGTTACAGTTCAAGTGAATTCAAAAAACAAAATAAAAAAATGACTGAAAAATTCATGTTGTAAGAATTTCGAGTAAAGAGAATTTTACTATATACATAATGTACATACGAAGGTATGTCAAAAAATAACAATCACAAGTTTTCTGGAATTTTAAAGGAATTATTTTGGTAGACATTTTTGGAGAACAGTAATGACATTCATACATATATCTTAATATGCTGCTGATGCATTGGAAAAAATTAGAAATGACAGCAATTAACAAGATATAAATATCCTCTGGGAATTGCATCACGATAATGCACCATCAGCTCATTCTTCCAAGATATAATCTTGAATTTCGATAGGAAATCTTAATTCATTCACCATACACAGTCTCACAGTTATACAAGGAAGAGCTTTAGAGAGATTGGGCAACATCGGATACAAATAAAGTGTCTTGTAGTAGAAAGATCATTATGTTGGAAAATATAGTACATATTACATAATTTAATAAATTTGATCAGTCCGGTTATTTTTTGATATGTACTGTAAAGTATTCGTACATATAGGTAATTTTTCGTTTTATCGGACAAATTATTTCAAGACTTAAATATCAGAAAAGTAAACTCCTAAGCATTATTTCATATCGAAAATATGTACATAGTATGTATATATACATACATATAATATGCATACATGTGTGTCTATTAGAAGCAAAAGGGTATGTTCTCCATGTTAACACGTTTCGAGAAAAACACGAAAAATGTTTTATTTGTTATTATTAGTATCTGTAAATATGAAAATTGGTTCTTTTAGTTAGTTAGCATTGTGAAAGTAGAATGCTGTTGAAATTTTAATTAAAAAATGTTCGATGAAAATATAACATAGAGGAAGAATAAAAATCTACAACATTTTTAAAATAACTTTTTGTATCAATATATCAATTGCATTGGAATAAAGATTTTTTGATAAATATATGTATTGTAGAGCCACTTAAAATTGGCGAAGGAGAAGTATGCGCAGTAGAACCCACTTACCCTTTCCACTGAAATTTAACAGTGATGGGAACATACAATTTTGCAAAAATCCTTCTTAAAAGGGAAATTCTCAATTCAAGTGGGAATTTTTTATCTACACAATTTCATACAAAGTATATTTTATTTTGCAATATTTAATTCGATAAGGAAATATTTGTAAATTTTAAAATTGTAGTTACTATCACTGATCGCACTCGCACTATTGTTATTGTTATTCTGTACTTTATTCATTCTGCTTTATCTAAATTCCAAATTTTTCTTTAGTAGCATGGCATTCGTCATATAATCACCATCATTAGAAGGGTACTGCTATTTTTTAAGTTAAAAAAAGAGGATATGCATTGTGTGTGCGGTCGGTAATCGGCAGTCCCTGTGTTCACTGAGTGGATGATTTAATTCTTGTTTCCTGTGATTTTTTCTTTCTCTTACTTTCCTTTTATTCAAATGTTTCTTCAGTTGTATGGCAATCGTCGTACAGTGAACCAGTGAACATTATATATTGGGATGTTGTTAATTTTTTAAGCAAAAAAAAGAGGATTTGCTTTGATGTGCGATTGATAATCGACAGTCACTATACCCACTGAGTGGAAGACTTAATCTTTGTTTCTTTTTGCGATTTTTCGTACTGAGGGGGAAATTAAAGGAAATTTTGAAAATATCTCCCATCTGCGCGAGTTTTTGCCATGGTTAGCTGGCTCTACTGTACACAGTAGTATTCACGAGAAAAGATACCTTTTTGAAACTAAACTTTTTTGGAAAAGATGCCTTTTTGAAACTAATGGTGTTTTTCAAATCAATTTTTTAACAGATGAGACTTTTCCGATATTTATTAGATAAAATTAGATTCGGTTTTGAAAAATCTACAAAATGTGATATATGCATATCTCATTTTTCTTATAAAACGGAAAACATACCATTTTGCTTTTAATAGACACATGTGATATAACAATATTTGTACAATGAATAATGAATCAGTTTTGTTATATGTACAAATAAAAGCTGTTCTACTGCGATTCAGTGGTGTGTTTGTTGTGTTTAAGAAATACGAGTACGAGTATGTATAAGTACATGTACATTATGTATGTATAAGTATCATCCATACATGTATGTATTTCATTAAATTAGTATTTAATATAAAAACATGCAAAAAAAATTATTTATTGATGTACAAATATATTACTCATAACTTTATTTAATTTTGATTTATAATTTTTTTTTTGTTTTTTGGTTTTCTTAGAACTTGAAATTGCTTTGTTATACATTATGTGTATGTATACAGTTTACAGTGATAAACAAAATTTATGGAACTGAACAAAATTGACAAGAAAATTGTTGTTTAACATTTTTTAAAAAAAAAACTTTGATTCCACAATGATGGAAGTAAATTTGCGTATGGGGGAAGTTCCAAAAATAAAAATATTATTTGTAGTTACCTACAAATTTTTTTCAGGAACCCAATTTATACTCAAAATTCTTTAAAAAATTCATCAGAAATTTTGACTTCAGGATTTTTTTTATCTAGAACATTAAATTTTCTAATGTAGGGTGCACAAAAAGTTACACATGATTTTGTATTTGAAGGTCCTGCAAAAAACTCAAAATTTTCAACGACCTCTATCGTCAAAAATATGGTCGATAGAAATTTTTGGTAGTACAATTTTTTTCATGAAACATTTCAAGGAATTCCATGGTACCAATTTGTACATGCTGAAACGGGACAGGGACACTCTGTATATTCGATAGTCGTCATATATTTAACACTATAGTGAAATTTTCAAATTTCTGCTAGTCAAAATGAATAGTTTTCAATATTCTTATAGCTTAGAATTTTACTTTATTATTGAGATAAATACAAAATTAAAATATTGTGAGCATAATTACAAAAAGTATCAACGAAAAAAAATTATCCACAAAGTTTCATAATCATTTTAAAGATAATATATTCTGTGTTGTCGCGGATGTTTTGTTAACTACTGTACACACAATATGCAATAGGCAATACTCTGTATTATAGATGCTCATATGTACATCTACAGAATAATGCATATATTAGCTGTGTTCCTTTCACGTGAGCAAAGTACTTAAAAATCAGTTATGTTTAATACTTCACTAAATTTTTATGTGAGAACTGCTCAAACAATTTTTCGAAAGTAGTTCACTCACTTTGTAAGTACATAGTTACGTTATTTCTTTCTACCAGATGTCTTTTTAGTTTCACATTATCCAACAAATGGAAATTGGATGTTTAGGTTAGATTTCTTGGTATAAACAAATATCATATGAAGTGTTTTATATAAATTTTTCAAATTTAAAGTAAAATAATTTTAAGCTTTTTTATTTTGCTTCATTTGTCGAATTTATTTATGTTTCTTTGAATAGTTTGAGTCATTGCTAAAATAATTGCTCAGAAGTACTTCGCTCACGTGAAAGGAACGCAGCTATTGTGTGCATACAGTGGTGAACAAAAAATTCGCAACAACCAACAACACAGAATTAAACCTTGAAAATTATCATGAATAATAAATAATACATAATTTTTTTAAGCACTATTAAGTATGTATATGTTGAAAAAAACGTTCGTTTTATTCTATTTAATTTGACTGGTTTTGTGCGGTTTATAGTATAGATTTAATTATTATTTTAAATATGTAAATAGTTAGGAATAGTTAGATATGACAAATACATCCATAATATCTGTTATGAATAAATAAGCTTATTTATTGTCAATTGATATTTAATGGAACATTTTCAATGCAACGCTAAGTGAAATTGGAATTTATCTGTCTTTTGTTCCTTATTTTCTTACACGACATTAGATGTCTGCGTCACTTTCTAATTGAAATTGAAATTGCCAGAGTAAAGTGAAATTAGGTTCTATTCCTAATTTCAATTTCACTTAACAAAAGCTATAAATTTAATTACAAAAATGTTGTTAGGAAATTGACCAACAGATGGAAACTTTCAAAAAATGCAAGAATTTCCCTAAAATTCCTTTAAATTCCTACTTAAAAATGGAGAAATTCAGTTGAGAATTTGAAAATTTGAATTTCAAATGTCAATTTAAACAAAATTTTAATGTAAAATTTTCGAATTTCAAAATTAACTTGGCTTTGTATTTTGAACAGTATGCTTTTTCATAAAATTTCATTTTCACTTAGCGTTACATTGAGAATGTTCCTTAACACTTTCAATACTGACAAGGCTTATGTATAGATCCCCCAGTGCTTTCTCATCACTAATTTATATGAGACATATGAATCCCAACAGTTACTATACAAACGGGACATATACATATGATCCCAGTCAGCAGTAATAAAAAAGTACACATTTTTCTTTATCACACAATTCAATATTTCATTGACTTTGGCATGATGGGCAGGCACAGTCATGAAGAACAGAAAGAAGTTACCAAATTTCGAAAACAATAAATTGAAAGAGTTGAATACGTACTCAAATATAATAAGAATAATTGTTTTATTTGAAAATGGCAAGACGCAAAAAAAAAGTAATGTTGTTATCAAATTGCAACTCTGAAAATATGTATGCACCTATTACTTGTGTTCAGAGAGTTTTAATATTATTCCTTTTGTTACTTTTGGGACAAATACGTCCAATTAGCAATTACTGTTGGGACGTACGTTAGCCCAGGACATGTTATTTCAAAAAGTGCAAAAACTTGACTCAGATTATGTTTCAATGATTTGTAAAATCGAGCTAAGCAATTTAAATGTTGAAGAAAAAAAATAAATTATGAATATTATAGATTCAGCTACAAAAGAGCTGTTTTGGCAATGAAAATTTAGATCTTTTCTAGACTATACTTATAGGTCTAGATGATAAGATTGTTGGTTTGAAATTGGAATATCCTAAACTTTCCTAAATTTACATCCTTCGCATCTAATAATCATCGAAATCGAAACAAGTCGTCCAATCTGCCTGTATTCTCCCACACCTGTTATCAACATCCCTCTTGTCCGGATCATGAAATATATAACATAAAATTTCGATTTTCATCTTTTCCCGTATTTTTTTTATAGAAAAGTATGACTTTTAAGCTCTGAACATGCGATTGGAACTCACAGAAATGAATTCCGAAAAATTTTTTTCGAAAAATTCGAATACTTCTCTTAAATTTATTATTAATTGAATTTCTTAGCCTAACATAACCTGTTTTAGAGCTTTTTTTTTCAAATTTTAACAAAATATAGCTTTCTTCTTTTTCATATTAAAAGCACGAGAACGTCTTGACTTAGAATGTGTTTTAATAGTTTTGTGCTTTTTTTTAGTGATGCAAAATTTGTTTTGAAAACGATTGACTCGCATTTTTGCACAGTTTTGCTTATCTTATGAATTGAAGGTTTTAAGTTTTTACACTTTCTATGACCCATATCGCGATTACTATTCATTAAAATTTGAATTTATCAATCAAATTAACAAATTATACTCTTATTAATGAATAATGCAAGTAATTAAGAGAGATAAGAAAAGAAAATAACTGTTAATTTCAGTTCTATGTTATATACTTGCTTCAATATATTTTAATTTTATATATTTTTTAACTTTTTTTTTTAATTTTTTGATGTTTTATTAAATTTTTTTATGTACTAATTACATAAAAAATCGAGTAAGAGATATGTTAGTAAATGTTTTTATCAATTTAGAAAAACGAAAACAAAAACAAAATATTAGGGTAACTGCTCCCATTGACGAACACCACCAATTGGCGGACAAATTCGAAAAAAATATAACTTTTCGAAATTTTGATATTTTTGTTTTGTTTGTAATATTCTAGCACCGTTTCTATTCGATCTCTCCAAATCTAATTTACATGACAGATTGTCTGGCAAAAAGGCCCGAAAAACAACTGAAGACTTTTTCAAAGACAGTTTTTTTATTGATGATGAGGAAAAGCAAATAGTATAGATTGGGTGATCAAATTAATAAAACTTGGCTTTCCAGTAAAAAATGATGAAGTTGGTAAGACAATTCAAAGTATATTTTGAAAGAGGATGGTCGAGTAAACAATTTTACTGGAAATTTTTCTGGACGAAAATTATTTGATTCATTTTTAAAACGGCATCCTATAAGATATCTGAAAGAATCCCTGAAGGAATCAATAAAGTCAGAGCCCTGTTATAGTATCTGAAGAATATATATTAAAAATATAATTCGAGATATCGAAGATTATTTAAAAATATCCCTACAAGAATATTTAGAAACTGGATTTTCTTTATCAACGGGAAAAATTTTTGCTCTAAAAGGTATATCAAAAATGTATATCAAGTGGTTTTAGGTTTCAATTTGACAGTACTAGTGGTTTCTTCTCATGGTTTATATATAAGATCATCAAAAGAAGTTATAAATAAGCATTTCTGAAAATTGGATCCTAGGAAAATCTATTGGCTTGACCATTTGCAATAAATAGATTTCAACTTAACCTTTCAAATTTGCTTTGGCATTTCAGATTTATGATTTCCTAAAAATTATTATTGTTGGATTTTCGCAAATTATAATTGTAAATTTACACTGTTTGCAATAATACAAGATCTATAATTACATAAAACAATGAAAAAACTTTAAAAAAATTCTGAAAAAACAATAGTATCTCAACTCAACACTTTATTTTTGGATAAGCGTATAGATTTTTGTTTAGATTTTAAATATTAAGTATTATAAAAATAAATAATAAATTGTGATGTGTATAAATAAAACTTACATTTCCAATACTAGTTTTAATTTATATCTGTAATCTCAACATATAATAGGTAGGTATATGTACTTTTATCAGTATATACATATATTATTCTTGTTGAAATATAGGTATTATACGATTTTCACATTAATTCATAAGAACATTTCGATATTTTTTTTGTATTTTCTATATTATAATTTTATCATTTTTTATCTGTTTTGAATTAACAAATTTAAATTGAAATACATTTATGTAGCTGCACTCTGAAAATATTTTTTTTTGTTTTTTTAATAAATTTTATTTGTATTTGTGTTTAAAAATAAATAAAATAAATTAAATTAAATTTATCAACATTTATCACACTTTAAATTTCAAATCCATTCCCGCACCACAGACAGATCATCAATAATTTTTGTGAGCGAGTAATAAATTCAAATTTTTTGAGTGTTAAATTTTTTAAATAAATATATGTATTTTCTTTTTCTAGTGAAATTTTTATTTTTTTTATTACTAATTTTTATAACAAATAATTTTAATTTTTAGTCTGTCGTTTCTCTTGAGATCCTGAAAAAATATTGTAATTAGGTACCTATACCGCATAAATCGTTTTATTGCTTTGCTTTACATTTTTCATTCACATTATAAGAAGTGTGCACATAGTTATAAATAATGTAATGTACGTATTTACAAATTTACATTATAAAAATCCATTTATTTATTGCTTTTTTAAATATTACATAGAACACAATTCATTATTTATAGTAATTCAGGCTTCAAAATTTAAATAATGTAAATTTAACCCAGTTTAATCAAGTTTAACTTATTTATTAAATATGTATGTACATATAATTTTTTTTCCTTTTAAATTTTTACAAAAATTATAAACAGGTTAATTACTTGTACATTAATTGCATTCATGTATATAAGTATTTATGTACCTACTTGTCTATTACTTAGTTCATCATATTCGTATACCACATGTAATCGTAATGTATTTTATTATATTAGCTATAACTAACTTTTTTGTAATTTTTTTTTAAAATTATTTATTTTCGTATTTCGTAATTATTTATAAGTAACTAAACTAAAAAATATAATTTGCTATAAATTAATATATATTATCGTATAATAAATACAATATGTATGTGTATTTCATTATTTATTATTATACTGGACTGGTACATATGTACATATTTTTTTTTTGTTAATTTTTCTTTATAATTTATTTCTACCTACATTATATTATAACACACACAAACAAACACAATTCATTTTCCGATCTTTTTTTTGTTTTTTAATTTTTATTTTATAACAAATATTTTTATAATAACGTAAAGTGTAATAATTGCGTACGTGAGAATTCAAATCTATGGAATTAGTGTGTATATGTAGTATGTTTGTAATCGAGTTGTATTGTAATGCATGTACGTACATACAAAAAAAAAATAAATAAATAACGCGTATGACGAACGCAATTAACCACACAAAAATTTTTTATATAATTATGATGTGATGTGATGTACACTCATATAATATGATGTCTACACCTAATTATCTCTATCATATAAACACATTATTTTAATGTACATATATATATATGTATGTATATCTACATCTATAATTTACATACATTACATATTGAATGTAACGTGTACATTTATAGGTTTATATTTCACCATTATAAAGTTGTTATTTAATCTAAATATATGTTTATATGAATACTTTGTTTTGTTGTAATAAAACAATAATTATTATAGCAACAAAAAATAAAACACTATTTATTTAATGAACGTAATACGTTACATACATATTTTTTTTATTCAATTAAAATAAATATTCGAAAATTGAATACAAAAATCTCCCAATTTCTATCGAAAATTTGAAAATAAATATTTTCTATTTCATTTTTATTACATTTTGTTGAGTAGAGACACATTCATTTTATTTGTATTGTATATTTTAAATGCCATGAAAAAATATCATATCATCACATCATACCGACAAATCAAAAATAAGAACACAATGTGAATAATAATATCAAAATAAAATATTGTCTAAATACAAATTTTTTCACATAATACACAAATTTTTAAATAATAAAATTAAATTAAATTCTATGCTTATAAGAATATCATATACAGATTTTATTTTGTCTACCTAATTTAATAATTTTCACTTAAAAACTCTAATAAGAATTACTACTTTATTCAATCCCATTCACAAATAAATTTAGTACTATAATAGACATTTGAAATATGAAAGCGAACTGAGAAGAAAACTGAAATTCTGAATTTGAAAAGCAAGCATGAACAAAAAGCAAAAAAAAAATGCTCTGCTCAATCCTCAGTCAGAGAGCTCAGTCTGTGTGCGTGTGTGAGTTGTGATTGTGATGTGACTGTGAGATGTCAGATTCAGATGGGCAATGGGCATGGGAAATTGGGAATATTTGAGAATTGACAAATACAAATTGACATTAGAGATTAGACATTTGTTTTGAGATTGAGTTGAGATGAGATGAGAATGAGATTGAGAATATGAGAACACGTGAGAATCTGAGGATGAAAACAGTGGTGATGGTGAGATGCATGAGAGTGTGAATGAGAATGAGAGTGATGGAGACTGATGATGGTGAGGAGAAAGCAAAAAATGAGTCTCTGTGTCTGTCTGTTCTCTGACACTGATTGAGAAAGTGAGAAATGAAATGAATTATTGGAATTGGAACGGAATATTTTTTATTTTTTTTTATTTTTATTAGAACAGATGATAACGAACGAATAAATAATGGTATAATTGGGTATAATTTTATATGTATACATATATATATGAATTTATGTATATATACATATATGTACATCGCACACGCGCAGTAAAGTTCATGTTCATTTCATGCATGTCCATTGTCCAATGTTATTTTTATTAATATTATTATACATTTGGCTCTTCAGCTTTTGTTTTAAGCTCAGAAAATCAGCAAATATATTCCACCAAGCGCAAGCATCAGCGCCACACCACCACCAAACCAATTTGAATTTAATTGCATTTCTTAATCTTATACATGTATATAACAACATAATCACCAGTGTTATCTTTGACTTTACATTCTATAAATTTATCAATACTGTACTTTTACTTTTACATGTAACAAAATTCTACTATTTTTTAATTCTTCTTTATTACGCTCTACTATACCATACCATGACACTAACACACTATTGCAGTTTTTAATAAATACTATATACTATAGTACATTACTATACTATTCAGTATTTACACTGTTAAGGCCCAACTATAATCGACATACCTGACATAGCAAACATAAGAAAAAATAACGAATGTTAAAACGTAACATTTGGTAAACTATAATTAACATAGATAACATACTAAACATAAGCAATACGAATTTCACAAAATGAGCTTTTTGCTTATGTTACTTATGTCATGTACGCTCTCGATCGTCCTGCTTATGTCGAGCTTATGTTAAACGAATTTTTAACGAATGTCAGTAATGTTAATTATAGTTTAGCTCATTGATTTGGCTGTGTTCGTAGCACGACATATGTCAAAGCTTATGTCAGGTATGTCGATTATAGTTCCCACTTTACTGTTTTCGAAAATTAACTTTTTTGTTACTTGATAGGTAAAGGTAGTGTAGACACGGGTAGACACAATCAAAACAGATTTCTGCATTGAGCAGATTATGCTGTCAGTTCAGTTGTCGTATCGTACTTATTCATAAAGTAGGGAGATCAATTTTTCTCTTTATTCCATGTTTGTTCCTGTAATTAAACTTGTCAATTGTCATAATTGTTTTTCTGTTGCAGCTAGGCCAGGCCGGCCAGTAGCTTATTTTAAACTTTGCTCAAACTTGACAGCCAGCAAATTTTTTGCTTGGATGCATCTGCCTTATGTCATTGTTTCAGCATTCAGTTAAAAAGCACTCTAAAGATATGCAGATTGTGACAGATTTTTGCTATCTGCTTTGATTATGTCTACCTTATGATGCTATTATAAATTTGAGATTTCGAGGTTAGAGAAAAATAATGAAAATTAACATGGCTTAGACTGGTCTCATTTGATCCATCACAATAATTTTTAAAAGTTAAATTACAACTGATTAACTAGGAAATAATTAAAATTCTTAATTATTTAATAATAATTATTAAATTTGCGCTAAAAAAGACAAAATAGACAGACTTAAAATATCGGGTAGATTGTATTTGATGAATGATGATAGATAGTAGAATTGGAATGAAATGAAATATGAATTTTTATTTTGAGAAAGAGAATGAAATAAGCTAGTGAAAAATGAAATAGCAGATAAGACAAATTTTACTTATATTTAATATTGTTATATTTATATTTTTAAATTTTAACATTTTATTTTAACTTTTTTTTAACTCAAAGTCGAAAGAGAACATTAAATTTTACTGAGATCTGAAGCAGGGATGCAACGAATGTTATTTTGAATGTAAGTTTACACCTTACGTTGCTTTTTTGAAAAGTAAGCAGAAACGTCAAATTTCCAAACTACATGTATACACACGGTATACTAACTCTAGGTAATACTGGTAGATATTTATGATCGCCATTTTGAATGTCAAATGACGTAAATTTTCTCGTTCAAATGTAAACAAACAAATTGTTGCACAGGCATAATTCGGTTTGTTTGTAAAAATAATTGATTGATTAAAATATTTGATTCCCGAATGAATGCTTCAATTCTGAAAACGATTATTCTGCAACTGAAAAGTATTAACTATGTTGTAGTGGCTGCAGTATCCGACACGGCACCTACGAATTTAGGACTTCAGAAGGAATTACAAATTTCAAATGAAAACCAATATTTTTCAGTTGCAGAAGATTCGAAAATATTCGTGTTTGCTGATACTCCTGACCTCCTAAATTTGATAAGAACTCATTTTCTTGATAATGGTTTCCTTATAGATGGTAAAATTGTGAATTCTGCCCCATTATTTGAGTTAATCAACTTACAAACTAACGATTTAAAAATATGCCACAAGCTTACCCAGCGTCATTTGAATGTAAAAGATGCTACTAAACAAAAAGTTAAGTTCGCTGCACAGATATTTTCCCATCGTATTTCACAATCTATTAAAAGATGTGTTTCCTTATGAAAAATGAAATTTGTAAACTCAACAAGTAAGTTCATTTAGTAATATTCAAGAAACTAATGAAACTTATGAAGAACAATATTTAACTGGAAGTTTACTTCGAGAAATTTCAGAAGAAATTCCATTTGAAGTGTTTGAAAGACAAACTGCTGACGCTGAGGAAATTTGTATTGAAGAAGAATGTGATGAATCAACTAATGAACTGAAAGATGATGCCATTGAGTACCTAGCAGGATATATAATAAAAAAATTGAAAATTTTCAATGAAATTAGTGGAAATTACTCATCCTTCACTTGGGTTGATCAAATAACCGAAGGTGGTTTGGTTAAACCAAGTGAAAGTTTTATTACAGAAATAAAAAAATTAGAAAAAATATTCATTAAAATTAATGAAAATAGTTCAATATATTTAGGGAGTAAGTTCTTAACACACCATTTAGAAAATAGTTTAGCTGTAGTTTTACAGAAAATGTAAAAATTCTTTATTTTAGGACAAGATTATACATTAGAATAAGATATTTGAATAATAATTATATAAGTAATATTCAATTTAAAAGAAACATTATTCAAGTACTATTTCTTCTTTCTCTTTTAAATTGATATTTTGATTTAATATATCACTATTCAATTTACAGCTATAGCAGCATGATGCACTGGCGTGTAGAAAATCTTTTGATTTTATCAAAGCAGAAACAGTATCAACTGCAAGGCGATTTCTACACTTGGTTTTAATAAGTTGTTGGTGGGAAAATATTCTTTCCACAGTCGCAGATGAATGGGGAATCGATAAAACTCCTTTAGCTATTTTATAAATATTTGAAAAGACAGGCTGATGTAATTGGTTTTTGATATTGCCAATTTCTTCCCAAAATTCGGAGATAGACAGCTTTTTGAATTTTTGAAGTTCTTCGTGATCTGCTAAAGCTCGGTATTCGTCATTTATTTTAGCTATATTTTTATGCTCTTGTTCAGGAAACAGTTTAAAAACGAATTCTGTAATACTATTAGTACAACCTTCTAAAACATGAACTGGAGAAAAATTCGGAAAGAAATTTAATATTTCACTATCAAAATTTATTTTTCCTCGCAGTATTTCGCAAAAACGTATGTAGAACTTTTTTATCACAGATAAAATCTCCTGTTTATTTGTTTCTGCTATGTCAGCTTTATGCTTTAGTAAATACACATCAAATTCGGTTCCACCATACACCTCACTAAGCTTTAAATGGTATTTTTCCTCATTTAATTCTATTTGATTAATTGATGTTTTTTCCAAATATTGTTTTTTCATAAAATTTCTACATAAATGTTTGAATAAGTAGGTCATTCTTTGAATGAATATATGCATTTTGTAGTCCTCAGACTGCATTTCAATATTTATGTCATCAATGAGTTTCAAAACATATTTTAAAAATATGAAATACAATTTCACATTAATATCCGCTAATGACTCTTCTATAAACGTAGCAGTTTTTTTATAATCGTTTTCGAAATTTTCAATACGAAAATAATACAATAATGGTTCCCATTGCTCTAATATGCGACATATGACTAATCCTCTAGAAAGCCATCTTGTGTCGCAGTGTCGTAAAATTACATGGATTTCGGTGCCGAAATATTCTTGAAATTCAATAAATTCTTTTTTTCTTGAAGAACTATGGCAAAAATAATAATTGATTTCCTTCAAAAGCCTCTCAATTACTGACGGAATGTGAGAAAATGCTGTCTTGGTAGCTATATTTAATATATGACATACGCAACCCTGTACAAAAAGGTTTGGTAATAAGTCCTTTATTTTTGCCTGAACTCCGGCATATTGTCCCATCATAACAGAACAGTTATCCGCTGCAAAACTCAACATATTCTCAAATGGTATATGGTGACTATCTAGGCATTGTTTCACTGCGTCGAAGATACCTTGTGAAGTAGAGTTCGTAACGGGCACAAGATCTAAAAACCGATCACAAGATCTTTTGTTAAAAACCCTTATAACTATGGCGATATTTTTGGAACACGTAAGATCTGTACTTTCATCGATAATTAATGAATAGTATTCCTTTTGTGTTAGCTGTGAAATACTTTTTACATTTTCTGGGCCTATGATATTTTTTAAAATTTTTTGTGCTTTGCATCGATGAATATTAATCCCTTTTACAATTTTTGAGTCCGAAATTGTAGTTTTTAATAGTTTGTTTAAATGGTCTAAGCATTTAAAAGGCAAGTTATGCTCTGCTACGAACAAACATAATTTTGTTTCAAGCTCTTTGTATTTCATTTCTAAAGATCGTTTGTCCTCAGCAACTAAACAGCTTTCTATAGAAAATTTCGACTTACAACTTTCCACATTTTTTATGTGAGTTTCAGTTTCTGCGTGCCTCTTAAAATGAGCGTAATATCCATTTAAGGTAGAATTACAAAATTTGCATATTTTCTCCCCATCCTTCTTTACTAACCAGTCTTTGAAATCATCATAATTCTTTTTAAAACTAAATGAAATAATAAAATGATATACTTATTTCATTTAAGGAAGAATTTCCTGTTGTCCTAATTTATGATTAATTTACCTGACATCATTCTTATCCTTTTCCTGTCCCACTGCTATTGCAGTTTTTTCATTTTCTTTATATATGTCTTCCTGGCCAACACTAAATATAAAGCATTTATGTAAAAGGAATAAAATTAACAATAACTAGGTTAATAAGTAAGTACCTGACACTAGTAGAATTATCGTTAACATTATTTGCCTCTTCATCTACGGTTATCTTTCTTTTTCTTGTTACCCACCTGTAATAGTTTCAAAAAATTATCATGTGCTTTTAGTTACATACAAATTACTAACCTTAAAAGGCTCATTTTGGAACTGAAAAAAAAAACGCAAATTTATCGGTAATTCAAATGTAAGAATGTAAAAACGAAACCTCGTCTTACAAAAACAAAAATTCAATTATATCGATACAGCGTTGATACGACTTTAAAATGCAATAATTAAATTATGTCCAATAAAACAAATATAAAAATTTATCCAACAATCACAATTCACACACAACGTCATAGATATTGATAGACATTGACAATTTGACATAATGACATTATACTTTTTCAGCAGATAAAGTAGAAATGTTATAGGTTATAGTTTGCATTTGATATTATTAGTGGTGTAGTGGTGTTACCATACAACTAAAGTTAAAACAGAGACTTTTAAAGAGCATTGATTGACACAGTACACGAAAAGAATTGAGTTATCCAATATCCAATACAAATTCTCACCACATAATTGCACAATTCATTTAATTGAATATTAGAGAGCTTATTTCAAATAATATCAACCTGGAGAAAAAGTAAGGAAATTTCGTGGGAGCGTAAGTTCGTAAGGTCAAGTTCTGAAAGTAAGAAAAACCTTACGAAAGTAAGCTTCGTTGCATCGTTGATCTGAAGCTGAACCTGAAGTTGAGAGTTGAGAAACCGCTGAGCTAAGTGCTGAACTGAGACCAGCTGACCAGTCCGTATTAATTATATACATATGTTAATGTTTTAAATAAATTAATTAATGTAATGTTATATGTAATATACCTATGTAATCTTCGAATTTGGAAAGAAAATAGGAATATACATAAATATAATTAAAAGTAGCTACTTATTTAATTTTATGAAAAATGATTTGACAAAAAAAAATATTTAAAAAAACCCTTAATGAATTTTTCTAGTACCTAATGTAGTTAAGTCATGTCATGTCATCAGGAAAGGTCAAAAAATGTCAGAAATTAATTCATTTTATTATATTCATTTAAAAAAAGTAGATAACATTTAATCATACATTTAATATAATATCTATCTCTATTTTATAGAAATAAAATATAATTAAATTTAATTAAAAATTTATTTATAAGAAAAAGAATATTTTTCGAAGAGAAAATAACTTAATAATTTAATTAGTTGAGTTACACATACGCACACATACATTTAAAGCTTCAAAGGAAAGGAGGTTAAATCATGTTAAATTAAGAAGGTAGTTTTCTTGTTTTCTTCATTTATTTATTCCATATTCCATTCATTCATATTCAGTCAGTCCAATTTTCAATACTCAGTACTTTCACTTTAGTCAATATTACAATATTGCGTTTGCATTATACTATTATAATATACAGTGCTTACAAAAATTATTTGTATCGAACAAATTTTATACTAACTACATATTTGTATACAAAATACTGCAACTTGGATTTGAACAGTGCATATTTTGAAATTTTTACACTTATTTTTTGGTTAATGTTTACTTTACGGTATACATGCTCGGGCTGAGTATCTAATGATGGAAGATGGTAGAGGGAGGTGCGGTGACTTCATTTTGGTGATCAAACCTTGATGGTGGGACAGTGGGAGCGTAGTAGAGTGGGTTAAAAATCGAAAATTTACCAATTCGTTATATGCGTTTATGGTTGAAGCGTAGGCCAGGGGAGTCGGAGAGAGTTGTAATGGATGGAGGTGATAGTGGAAGGTCCGATGACTTCACTTTAGTAGTTGAAGTTTGAAAACGCGGAGACAGAGGGGCAGGATTGGAGGTTAAAAATCGAATATTTTTCTGTCTGTATAGAAAATGCTTAATGCACACACTGTCAGATTTGCCTTCCACAAATGCACATACACAAACAAGCACGTGCATTGTAGTATTGGACGGGCAGGGGGTGTAGAATTACCTTTTACGAAGAAGCAGCGGCGTTTCGAAAATAATCTTAAAAGGAATTTTTACATCCCCTTCCCCGTCCAAGGATTTTTATCACTTCTCAAAATATTCTTCGAATAAAAAAATATTCGATTTTTAACCTCCTATTCTGCACCTCTACCTTCCCGTTGTCCCTTTGTCATACAAGATTGCAATGACAATGATGATAAGATGAGATCAGCATTAAGATAGACATTTTTCTTAATCATAATTATAAATTCAAATAATTCAAATGGCAAGCTGGAATTTATGAAATCCATCCCTGTGTATAAATTATCTTGAAAACATGAACTTCACGTGATAAATTACAGAAGAGACGTATAGAAGAGCAAGAAAATGGAAAGTCGTGAACGTTCATGAAATTCTCTACCTGACATCGAGTAGATTTGTTTTAGTCTTGAATTCATATCATATTCTAGTTTTGCCATTATATTGAAATCAAAATTATAAAAGTTTTGTTGTTGTTTTGAATACCATTCCTAAAACAAGAAACAAAAGTTCATAGTTTGAGTTCATAGTGTGTGTAACTGGTGTAACGCTTTGTCCAATGTTCAATCCCATGAGCAAGAACATGAACATGAAACAACATGACATATCTATTTGAATTTCTAAAACTGCCTTTTACTTCTGTTATTTAACATTCTACAATAAAGAATAAACATATATCATGATATACTCATATATGTATGTACTTATTAAGTCAATCAATTATTATGTACGAGTAAATATGTATACATTATGTAAAAGATTATATAGTATGAAATATGCTTTAGCATTTAGCGCCACATGATTTTAGATTTACTACAATAATTAGAATACTGCAGTTGCAGCTGCAATTAACTTGATGCGTTATTGTAAATGATAAGATGCATGTAAGTTAAACAAATTATTGCTTTAATTCAGATAATTTTATATTAATATGTAATTTAATTTATATGATATTTAAAATATGGCTACTGCCATAAGAATCTACAAAAATTACGTCCAAATGGTCAAAACATTTTTTTGATCAGTTTTGCACTGAAGCAGCACTACAACAAAAACAAAATCATAATGCTGATACTTTTGCAAAATGTTGCAATGTTCAATTTTTTTTATCATCAAAATTTTTTTAGGTTTCTAGCCTCTTTTCGGTGAATGTCTCTTTACTACTATCATCCAATCTACCATAATCGAGTTTGTTGATGCCTTCCCTGAATGATTTCCACTCAACTATTCCTGGGCATTTTCTTTTGGTAAAATGGATTGGTTCCTTTCATGCGGTTAACATGTTCACAATCCATCTGTATGCCACTTAAGATTCTGATACATGACGGTATAATAATCAACGTTATCCATCATCATACATGGGGAATATTTTTTCATTCCTTTTCCGGACGTAGATACAAAAATTTTCGTTTGTGATGTTCAAAAACATCTAAAACATTCATATAAAAATCTTCAAAAAAGACATCCATTTAATTTCCCTTTCTACATATAATGTGCTTGTGTTGTTTTTTTTTTCTATGAAAATGCGGGTGGAATAATTTCACATTCACATATGCGTGTACAAATTTGGGCATATGTAATTTAATTTTTCATTTCAATTTAATTTTTAAGGATTAAAATAGTTAAAATAAATCAAGCCTTTTGTATAGTTTTTATAATACATCTGCGTAGAGAAATATTCTCTAATCTTAATTGATACTAAAAGTTAAAATTTGAAATTCATAGTATGTATAAGTATTATTCTGTTTGTTCTGTAACAGTAATGAAATGAAATTTAAAAAATTTTCAAAACGTGTATATACTCGTATATGTATAAAGTTTATTAATTAATTACACATGTGTAATTTTTATCTATATTAAATTTTATGTATCGAGAAAAAACAGAAACAAAATATATAGAAAAAAAAAACTAAAAGTAAAAACAAAAAATTAACATTTCTCTGTTACTAATGGCTATTGTATTGATCTTTTATCTAAACAATGATGTAAGTAGGTCCATACATACGTGTATATATGATGTACATTATAATAAGAAAAGTTTTATTGGCGTGATAGGAATAAATGAAATGATTACGAATTTAAGTATATAGATAGATAGATGGATGGATACATATCACCAACCAAATACAATTGAATATTGTATAGATAGATACAGGGAACAGTATAAGAGGAATGTAATATAATATTTATATGTATGTATATAGATATCATTGATATATAGAAAATGTTAGCGTATATAGATAGGTATAGGTACTTTCTAGGTACGTTGATACGTTAACCTTCTGTTATACGATTGACAAAGTGATATAAAATGTCTTATAAAATATTACATATTTGTTGAAACAAAAAGGGAAAAGAAAAAGTAGGTTACTTTATACAAGTTCATATATCGGATATTAATACATGCGAATATTGTAACGTGTATATGCTAGGTACATAGGTATGTATAGTTGTTAGTTTTTAATTCTGCCCGTATTCTTATCCTTTTGAGGACTAAGTCCCTGATATGTAGTTTCAAATAATTATTTTTTACATACATTACATATACATAATTAGAATATTTTAAAAAGGCATATTGTTTTGTTTTTACGGCCAAGGACTTCTAAGGACTAAATTTTTGACAGGTTGTATAATTTATAATTACTTATATAGGTTTATATTTTTTATAATTTTTGTACTGTTGATAGTTCATAAGAAAAATAAAACAATAATCTGATTGAAATTTAAATTTTATTGTTAGAAACTGAATGTTTTCAATGATTTCGTAGTGTAATTCCATATGGTATTTTGTAAAACATGTTTTTTTTTGTCGTTACAACATATGTAAGTAAACAGTACAATGCATTACATTTAGAAAACGGTTTCGATTGTATTTTCTGTAAGCTGCACATTTCATATCTTCCTCTAGTTTCGACGAATTTAAGCCAGTGAACTCCTAGATTACTATACTTAGTCTGACGTCTTTAGATACAGATTCATTTTTTTCAGCTTTAGTTTTCAAGGTTCTTTCACACAAGGTTTCATTCACAATTTTTCACAAGTTTTCAAGGTTTCATTCCACAAATAGTTCTCTTTGTGTCATTAGCCCTGTAGGAGCACATCTTCAACAATTCCAAAAGAGACATTTTATTGTGTGCTTATAGCAATATGTAATGTATGAGTTAACAAATGCTATCTCTAGCATACCCCCGGATAATCTGTGCCACCATTTTTTAGATTTTCGATCAAGGCTATAAGCAGAGCAAAGTTGATCCGCATGATCTACTCTTCCCATAAAAGTATATTATAGTCCTTAACGAATGTGGGACAACTCACATCTTTTACGTTTCCCGTGTGGTCTTTACTAATAGACTATACTGTTACTTACTTTCCTATAACTAGTTAGATTCGAGCAGAACCACTTTGTTGTTCATACATTTGAAAAAGCTAATTCCACTTTATATGTTTATGAGTTGTGTCTGTTGTGGGTGTTATTGAAATTTATTAATATTTATAAAAATGAAAATATAAAAAGAATTTTTATAATTTTTTGTTGTTGTAAAAACATCAAAAAATTTTGATACACTAAAACCATATAGAAATAATATAACTTAATATATGAAAACAGAATTCAAAGTTGAATGATTTTAAAATGTGTTCCATTTAAGCAACATATTTACAATATCCTTCCGGCTATCTATATTCAAAAATTTCAAAAATTTTTGGTTAATTGGTGTTTGTTGTATACGTGGTGAATTTGGAGACCAAAAAAAAAATCGTAATTTTGAAGACAAGGATATTTTTCAGAAAATTGTTCCATTTAAATACCACAACTCATCATTTCAAAGTATTTATTTATTTATAAATTTCATTTATATTGACTGAGTAACTTTGGAGATATGTGAAGCAAAAAAAAGTAGATTTGATGTTGGCTACTTCAGAATTTCAAATTCGAATGCCAATATTTGCAAAATTACATACTAGAATGATATTTGGCCAAGACTCTATAGTTACGAGTATTTAATTACTTCCAATATCCTGAACTCATTGTGAGGATAACGATTCGCTTTGATCAGTGCAGTAAAATTTTATCAAAATTTTGTACAATTATTGGAGTTAAATGCTTTTGGACATGATTCATGATGTACATCGCTATATACTTCTCTTATTATTTTTTTCAAACATATAAAAACATGACAATACGTTATTTTGTCTAAGGCCATTTTGTGTAATGAAGTTCTCTGAGGCTCTTAATCTAATATTTCATGTATATTTTTAAAATTATTTTTAGATGATTTAATTTTTATAAATTATTCTTTCATTCTTTTAATTTCAAATAGTAAATGAGGTGTACATACTCGTATATGTTAGGAATTTATTCATTTTTCTTGTGATGCTTTTATCTCTTTTTATAAAATATACTAAATAAGTCATGTATTTGAACATAATCTTTTGTTATTAATTTAGAAAATCACACATAGTTATCTTATGTAGAAAAATATAAAATGAAAATTTAATTAATTATACATATATACATATGTACATTGAAATTATGTATATATGGACACGTACTACATATGCACATATGTATGTTTTGGAAGATATTCTTATTTTGATTATTATATACTGAAACATTGTGTATTCTCGTTTATTTAAATTCAATTTAATACATGAATTATGTGCATACATGAAATAGTGGAAATTTATTATCAAAATTAATACTGTATATATCTGTATATGTATCACATATCTACATATATTAATAGATATAGGAATTGCAATTTTTGAAATTTTTAAATATGCAAATGAATTTCGTTCAAATGTGATTTCAGTATTTATTCTCAATTTGCATGTATGTAGTTCATTATGTATATACATACAACCATATATTTTAGATACGTAAATTATAATGCATATGTGCTAATTTATACGTTTACATATGAGTACTGTACAACTAATAAGATTTAAAATTTTCATTTTGTAGATAAAACTACATATCGGGTTTTCCAATATGGACATAACAATTTTGTATTTTAATACGAAGATGCCTTGAACATTTTTCATAATCTGTCAACTTCAGAACGTCAGTCAATGTTAACATTTTTATCATGGTGAAGTTCACGAACGAGCAACGTTTCGAAATTATTAAAAATTACTACCGACAATAATTCTGAGTGGGTATAGTCTCAACTTTAAGAGCGCTTATTACAATTTTTGGTCGTAATAATCGTCCCACCAGACAGGATATGCGTGCTATAGTGAATAAATTCGAATCACAATATTCACTATTGAATGTTCCTGTGCCAGTGAGACAACGTACGGTACCGCATGCCACACAGGTGGTCAAACAATTGATCTATTGAAGGGGAAGTTTGTTGACCGTGTAATCTCGAGAAATGGTCCGATCGAATGGTTACCTCGCTCATGTGATTTAACACCGTTGGATTTGTTTTAATGGGGTTACGTTAAGTCGTTGATTTATACCAAAAAGCCAACAATGTCAGAGGAGCTCAGAGGCGATATCAAGAGCGAAATTTCCAACATTCCAGCCGATATGTATGAAAGAGTGGTGGAAAATTAATTAGCTCCAAAGAATCGATCGCTGCAAGGTGCTCGCGGTGGTCATATGAATGAGATCGAATTCCATAATTAAATGTAATATGTGTACTTCACTTGGAATAAATTTCAACCTTATACCTTAATTATTCTGTATTTTACTTAAATATAAAATTGTTATGTCCTTACTGGTAAACCCTTTATATACGTATATGTAAGATTTTTGCTTTCGATTGTCTATTTTATGTATTTTATATTGAATATGCGGAGCATCCAATCTACCTTCAAATCTCTGCACTATAGTTTCATTTTTCTTCATCCGGAAGGTAGCATCCCTTCAAAGTACTTCTTCGTTGTTCTTTAAAGAGATCATTCGAAAGTTCTGTTGTTGGAAACTATATAGAAACAGAATTCGTATGCATACTATAATGTAGTTCATTACAAAATGAATTTCTCATATTTTCCTTTCTTTTAAAAGCTTATGAAATGTATACGGCGATACGGCATACCAAACCCACCCAATCCTGAAAAGTATTTGCTTGAAAAGTATTGCATTTTATTTTCATTTTTTACTTTTATTTTTTTAAGACCACATTCACATCTGTCTTAATTGAATGCACAAAACAGTAATTCATTTGTGCATCCTGTACATATTCACAGTATGTATATGAGTGTATGTGTGGGTGGATTGCATTGTTTGCATGTGTGTTATATACTCGTATATACGTACGTACAAACAATAACATTTTTCAATTTTAGTGATAAGAATTTTACTTTAACTGTGAAAAATTTAATGTGGTTTAGGTCATAATAAAAGGAAAAATCATAAAACTGAAATGATTTGAATAATTTTGTATCCATTTTTGTCGTATTATGTGTTGATGTTTATTTCATTTTTATTTAATTACTGATATCAAGATCTCTATATATTCGTATACAAATTTGTTGGTTTGATATTTAGGTATACATTTTTTTCGAATGAGTAGTCGATTTTAACCTTAAATTAAACTTTTAAAGCGTATCACATACATTTGTATTTTCAATTTTATAAATTGGAATTTACATATATACACGAGTATGTATGTATATATGCATGAGAAAAATTTACTCAAATTATTTACATCCTTTTATTTTCTACTCTTCTTTACTCGTTCGCGCTGCACGCTACAATTCCCTTACCTTTTTTGATCAGATAATCGCTTTTTTTTTAATGGCCAATCTTTAGATTTGCCATTTGCAATATTCCAAGTTCCATTTCAATTTGCCATATTTCTAATTAAAAAAAAAAAAAAAAATCTGAAATTTTCACGGCTTTAAAGATAACGATATTCGTTATTCCTACAAAAAGGCATAAACGCACAACTCCAAACATTGTGAATCTTTCCAATATTTTTATATGTATTTCGTATTGTTTGTAAACGTATGATCTTTCTACATTAATAATGAAGTTGTGACCCACAACGAATCTTGTGCAGAATTACCCAAATTTCTATTACCAATCATGGTTTCAGCATTATTCTACATAATGTCTTACCATTTTTTCTTGGACTACCCAGCATGACTGTGTTGCTTTTAACTTTGCTGCCTAGTATTTTGAATGGAAATCTGTTCGTATAGTACTTATATATAGCCAAACCAAATTTAAACCATAAATAATGACGTCCTAAGCAAGATAGTACTGACCATTTTTGGTGGAAACGCCGTTTAGTGGTCGAAAATGTAACTGAAAATTTGGTACAGAATCCAAAAAAATTAGTCTAATTCAACAACTAGAGATTATGCAGGCACGAATAATGGCTCAAATGAAAGGGTATAGGATACTCTATACTTTTTTGCAAAAAGTCCTACCATAAGGATAATAAGGGATATTTTATGATTTTTGACTACTCTTTAAATTTTTGCCAATTTCTCAGAAACAAGTGAAGATATTTGAGTCGGATTTTTTGCAATTAAGTAAAAAGGATATAAGGAACAAAGTTTTCCAATCAAACCCTAGATCCTGGTCCATGAAGGAAATGTCCTATTATTAAGTGATTTTAAGGGTATGGATTTTAGTCACTAAAGAAATATAATATACGTATATATATAGATAAATTTTTTTGTAAAAGGACCTACCAGAAGGATAATAAAGGACATACACATGTGCAAGAATAAAGTCTTGATGGAAGCATTTTCTATACAGACATACATACACTGTTACATTTGCCGTCTAAATATGCACATACAAAAATGGTCAGTATTAGCCTTGCTCAGAACGTCATTATCTATCGATTAGGATAAATAAAATTTGATAATTTTAGTTTCGCTAAACGAAAGTACATCTGTATGACCGTATATTCTCATTACAATATGTCCATGTATACATTATAGGCGTCTAATTTTAATTAAATCCTCTATAGAGTTGACCTGCCACTGCCATATAAATGTATTTGATACAATTCTGAGTTATTCCTTGATCTCCATCCTAATTTATTGTCTCCTCATACTGCTCCCAGAATTCTCCGAAGAATCTTTTATCCGAAAATACTAATAGTCCCTGTCTTTTTATTTTCGTAATCATAAAATTTGTATTTCGTATAAATAATGAATTTTTGTAAATTATTTATATGAAAATGTAAAATATGTACTGTACAAATTTTTGTTTAAATATCGATTTGAGTATATACATCATTAATACATATACATATTTACAGTTTATAAAGATAAATTTTACATATTTTCCTCATAAGATATAAAAATTCTGATGAATTTTTTGATTATTTGTGTATAAGAATTCTGTGTAATGCATATGTATATTAATGTATGGAGGTTTCTTGTTTTCATATCATAGTCTGGAATTTTGAATTTTTTTAAAGAACTTTTAAATTTTGAAAATATGTACATGTACATGACGAAATTCATTTTTGTATTCGAGTATTTTGGTTCTTAAACTATATTCATGATTTATGTATATATACACACAAGCTCAAGTAAGTACTACACATGATACTATGCATTTTTTAAAAGTAATTTTGAAAATGTGCATTTTTCATTGCAGCTAAAAAAAAAAAATTTTCTTCCCGCACTATTTACACAAATTTTCAAAATAATTTTTATAATTCACTGTAAAATGAATATAGATATAAGAAGGGCACTATATAATTTTCTGTAGAAAAATATTTGTAAGACAAAAATATATAAATACATATTACAATCCCTTAACAGTATTCATCATATTTACTGATATTTGTTTTAGGGCTCACATTCCTTGATTTTAATACACTGACTGGTATTGATGACGAGAAGTACGATGTACGAACGATTTGTTGTTGCACCTATTCTAGCATTTTCGAATGCATTCAAATTCAACTCTAAAATGAAAATACAGGACAACAAAAGAAAAAAAATATTAATGTGTCCATAACTTTTACCAGAGAATATCATTTTTAATTTTTTAATATAATTCAAAATTGTTCAAAATTGCATTGATTTCAATAGAAGTAAACTTTTTTCCTTTTTACCTGTCATCTGCTCTTTTTATGTACTTATTTTAATCTATATACAGTGTCTCAAAAAAGTATCCGGACACTATAATTTTTTGTATATAAAGTTAAAATAAACAGCCGTTGTATGGCGGCTTCTGGTCCTGGAAATTTGCATTTCATTGAAGTTTGAGTCAAGTCAACAAATATGATTATTTGAATATATTGAAACAAAATTTAAAACAAAGTGCCATAAGATTCGGTCTAGAAAATATTTTTAAATACTACATCAAGATAATGATTCCGAACATACGTCCGATATATGTAGACTTTGGCTGTTATATAACTGCCCGAAAGTTATATCTACACCACTCCATAGAGTCCCGATCTCAATCCCATAGAACATTTATGGGAACATCTGAACAGAAATATCCGACAGCAAGAAATCACAAACAAAGAAAATCTTCAAACAAGGCTTCAAAAAGAATGGAATCGCATTGATTCAGCATTTTGTGAAAAAATGGTTGCTTCAACGCCGTCCAGACTCAGAGAAGTAATAAAGAAGCGTGGAAGGGCTACAAAATTTATTTAAAGAAAAGTTAAATAGAATCTAAAATAACGGCATTACATTTAGGGTAGAATTCACCAACATAGATATATCCGTCGGATATATTTTAGCCGGATACAATTTCAGATTATTCATCAACCTAGATAATATTATTGTCTTCCAACTTCGTCAAACATGTTCAAACATATCAGCTGATTGTATTTTTATATTATGCTATAGACACATACATATAATTGGTTAACTAAACCGTTTAGTTTGTAACTAATTCGAAACCAATTTCATGACACACTGCATTTTAGTTTAGTTATCTTTTAACTTTGGTTATCTTTGACATTTGAAGTTGAAATTTTGTTTATGTGTTGTCAATCGTATTAATTGTACAGTTAGTGTCTAAATTAAGAGGACACGTATAAAAAACTTTATTTTTATTAACAAAATTACTTTTTTTTTAAATTATTTGAATTATGTAAATAGCAAAAAAAGCAAGTAATGTGTGAATATTAAATAAGAATAAAAAATATATATATTTTATTGTATAATAATGTAACACAAATTTTTTCAATAGCCTGTAGTTTTTGATATTTCAAACTTTTTAGCTATAGAACGAAAACTTTCACCTCTTATCATATAATTTACTACTAATTCACGCAATTGTATGCCAATTTCTTTTTTATTCGAAATTTTCTTAAAATTAATATTAAAATTAAAATAAAAGAAATATTTTTAATATAATTTATACAATTTAATTTTTTTTTCATTCTTATTTAATATTTACGCATTATTTGCTTTCTACTAAATTAATTTTATATAATTCAAATTATTTAAAGAAAAGTAATTTTGTTACTAAAAACTATGTTTTTTATATGTGTCCTCTTAATTTAGTCACTAGCTGTATATATTATACAATAACCACAATTTCAATATACACAATGATATGTTTGACACGAAGTTCGATGGTTCAATCCGTGTTCGTCATACTGTTCGATGGTTTGACGTTAGTTAACTCGTTAACTACTGTAATTTTCAGTGGTTACTAACTAAAGTAAATGTACTACTAACCACTCGATTTATAGTGGTTATCTCAGTTAACCAACTCGCGAGTTGGTTACCAATTATATGTGTCTATAGCATTACAAAATGAAAAATAGGTTATGCATGTGATGATTATATGTGAGTGCTGTGATGTTGCTGTTAATAACAAGGTTATGTTCGAACGATATTTATAATATCATCAGTTTGAGGTTGTCTTAAAAATATCCGAGAAGTGTTTTATCCATGTTGATGAATATACTTTATCTCAGATAAAAGATAATCTGTGTTGGTATGAATAACGGCCTTAGTATTAAGTTTGTTTCCGGAAACTTTTTTTTAAAAGATTGAAGATTGATGTAAATTAAAATGTATTGTGCTTTTTGGATAACGTTTTTTTTTCAAAATAAATGAAATTTATGTATTTTCATGTAAAATCAATAAAGAATGAAATAAATCATAAATGCTGTTAAAAAGTTGAATAACGGCTGTTTATTTTAACATTATTTATACAAAAGATTGTAGTGTCCGGATACTTTTTGAGTCACTGTAAGTACTTAATAACTACATTAGAATTTTCATATATAAATTCTTTGAACAATTTAATTTTTATATGCATAGGTACCTACAATGTACAACGTACAACTTTATTTTTATGTATAAATCATTAGGAAATGTGTACACATTAGTAATACATACGTATTCGTACCGTGCTTTCATATTTTCATAAGATGAGAACCAAAGACACAAAAAAAAAAAAAATCAAAAGAACATTTATAATATAAAAAGTAAAAAAAAAATATTAAAAACTAAAATTTATTTATAAAAGCAGACCAACACATAAATTAAAAATCCATAAACAATAAAAAAAGGTAAATGAAATGTATGGTACAAGTACAAGTCTACACAGTCTACACTTCTTTAAACAGGTCTGATCTGATGATCTGGATCTGATATTTTATTTTTTACAAAACAAGTATAAGTTAAGTTTGCTTTAATCGTATACTACAGACTACAACAAACCAACGAACGACAACGAATCACAGTCACAGTTAACGACAAGACAAGCAGGTGGAATTTATCGGGAATGAATAATTTTTTTCTTTAATTCCTTTTCTCCTTTTAAGATTTTATCGAAAATTCTGTATACTACATTACGGATGTACATATGTACCTACACTACAACTACACACGTATTTTTTTCTTCATTGAATGCAAGTTGAAAAATCTGGAATACTCGTATGCATACGTACATATGTATATGTATTTAAATGCTTGAATTTCTCAAGTGATTTTTAAATGATGGTTTTGGAATATTTTTGTATATTTTTTTTCTTTTTTAGTTCTTTCATATAAATATAAATTTATTGTACACCTTTAAGATATGCAAAACAACATAAAAAAAAATGAAAATATGTAATCGAATTGCAGGTGCATATCGTCATTATAATCATCTTAAAAAAAAAAAATAATGAGGAAAAAACGATTTTTTTTTGTTTCGAAATTTAAAGTTAAAAAGTGAATTAGTCTTGAACAGGTGAAAGATTATCCTCGAAATTTGTGATTTTTTTTTTTTAAATTTCATTTATTTTCTTATTTTACGGATATAATTATATACCTCTAATATCCTTTTATGAATAATTCAAAATTGAAATGTTCATTCATTTTGTTTCTCGAAGAAATATTTATCATGCAATCCAATTGAATTTCACCATCAGTCTCTATACAATCGCACAATCGCATACCGCATTGTTTTTCAATCGTGAACTTGTTTCAATCTTCTTGGAAATCATCCATGAATGAATCTTTTTTTAAAACCTTTCAGCTTTCGTGTTGTCTTTTTTCTAATATTTTATAATTCGTAAAACTGGGCTTGAGTTCTCATATATGTACATATGTAGCTGATAAACTTTTCATAGTGTTTTGTTAGTATTAAATTTTCTGAGTTGTGTATGGTAGGATTACATGGTCTTTTTAAGGTCTTGTATACAATCAAATTTTATTCTTTATTTATATACACATTAATGATTTCGGTTGTTATTTCGCTATAATCGCTATAGATCGTTCACAGAATTTATTCAAGAAACTAGATATTATTTAAATATTCTTGTTTAAATACTTAATTTGAAATTATGTATAAATAATATCATTTCATAAAAGAATCTCAAATAAATGTCTCCAATTCAATCCCAACATCCTCAATCCAATTCCAACATATTAAAATTTCTTGGAGTTTTTTGGAAGTTTAAAAAATTCCAATTATTTTCCTGATTCTATATACTAGGTCATTCAAAAAGTTCGCAGCCTTATAATGATGCAGTATGAATTTATGAACCAAAATACAATTAATCTTCAATATATTCCCCCCTAAGCACAATGCATTTTTTCCAGCGATTTTCCAATTCATTTATCACTTGCCTAAAATGATTTTCCTCGAGTCCTCCAAAGTACTCTTTGACAGCCGTTATGACTTCTTTATTTGATGAAAAATGCTTACCAATTAAGAATTTTTTGAGATTTGGAAATAAATGAAAGTCAGACGGAGCCAGATCTGGTGAATATGGTGGATTCTCCAACAATTCGTAGGGTAGTTCCTTCAATTTGTCCATTACAAGGATACCTCTGTGTACTGGTGCATTGTCTTTGTGGTAAATTATTTTTTTCTTTTGTAATCCTGTCTCTTTTCCCGAATTTTTGTGTCTAATTGATCTAAAAGATTTGAATAACATTCTTCTGTTATCGTTTTACTCGTCTGAAGGTAATCAATAAGTAAAATCCCCTTTGCATCCCAAAAAATTGATGCCATAACCTTCTTCTAATTCACTGGTTATGATACTACGCACTGATCCAGTTGAGATGCCTGTGGCCCCAGCTAAATCAACCACAGTTATTCGGTGGTCTTCCAAAACCAAATCATGAACCTTGTCGATAATTTCTGGCGTGGTTGCTGCTTTTGGACGTCCTGAACGCGGATCATCATTGATGTCTGTACGGCCGTGTTTAAATAGAGCAGCCCATTTTTTTACAGTTGCATATGAAGGAGCACTGTCTCCTAATACGTTTACCATATCATCAAAAATTTCTTTCCCACTTAATCCTTTTTTAAACAAATATTCAATCACCGCACGATTTTTTTAATTATCCATTTTCTGAAAAAAAAGCCAAGCACCTGTAATTTAATCAACTGTTTAAACTAAACATTTGACAGATCGATTTCGAATTTATGGTACGTTCATATGAAGGACTGGTATTGCCAATACGAATAAAATTTTTTTTCTAGAAATGTCACATATGCGTTAGGCTGCGAACTTTTTGAATGACCTGATACAAGTTTACTATATCATATAAATGTATCTAGATTCTAGATTGATATATACTTATTTTAGTATGTTACACACTCGTCTATAATAAATATGAGTAACTACTTTATATACAGTATGAGAATTATAAATATAAGCATCTTTGCATACATATACTCGTATGTACGCGTATATAAAATTTAATTTTTTGTCAAAAATATCTTCATACATCTTTATGTTATATATATACGTATGTACGTATATTGTTATATTTTCAAATTTATTCATAAATAAATAATTTATTATATGAATGCATATTTTAGACGCTTTTAAAAGTTTTTAAAATTGTTTGTTTGTACATATGTTCATTATGTATGTACATTGTTCATTCTTTCATTCCATTCATTTTCATTTGCATTTGAAATATTTTGCAAAAAATTTATTGCATCTACTTATTTATATGTATGTAACTCATAAAATAGCATGTATACATATGTAGGATAGATGTATGTATGTATGTATATAGATACATTTATCATCATAGAGTTATGAATTACCTAAAATATTTTTTATATTTTTACATTAATAAAGAGTTAGGTATAATAAAATTTAAATAATGTTCATAACAATATTACTATATACTGTACTTTTTTAAACTTTGATTATTCATTTCGGAAATCTTATAAAGTACATTCCATTTCTATGCTTAAGAAAAAAAACATAATAATAAACGAAATGTACCTAAGTGAATTTCCTTATCTCTCTAATATCGAATGAAAAGAAATAAAAATCTTAAACATTATTTTCGTAGTACATGTGTATGTGTACTACAGGGTACATATAGGATGAACGCTGAACTTCCGAATTTCTGGTACCGCCAGATTTTGAAACGAGATCTTCCGATAATGATACTTTGGAATGTCCTCTTTAACGTGGTATATGTCTCTATAGGCGCAAATTCATCTTAAGGACGCAAACTACTCTTAAAAATTGTTTTTCCAAAATGGCGTGTTTTACAAAAATCGTTATTCCTCCAGATCACGATCTAGGATCGGATTAGTCAATAGACAATTTGAAAGAGAATCTCCTGCTCTATTTGTTACAGTTCATTTCAACTTGATTTGAATAGCGGTCTTCGAGATATAAGGGCTTAAAGTCAAAATTTCTTTTTTTTAAAAATCATTTTTTCAACTTGGACAAAAGGAACGCAACTGATATCACATTTCTGTATACAAACTGCATAAATAAAAAAAATAAATACACAAATATACAAAAAAATGCGAAAAAATACACAGTGGACAGTGGACTACTTGGACTTTGACTTTCGACTTGACAGCATGCTCAACGCACATATCAAATAAAGTATATATATTGAAATTTTGAAAGTATAGTTTGTTTATTGTGATGTCAAAAAAAAAAAAACTTCATTCGTTTTGTGTTGTCATCCTGGATGCAGTAGACTTCAACATTGAATTTTCTCAAAGTCGAAGACGACGCAAAAGTATTTGTCAAGTCTACTGCATTGAATGTAGAAGTTCTAATACATACATGCATATTAAATTAGAGTGGAAGTTGAAGTCACTACATTGAATCAAAGACCAATATAACTAAAGGTACTCGTCACGATGCAATTTTTCTTGCCTGCAAAACGATTTTGACAGATCAAATTACACGAAATATTTATTTCGAAGTGTACGCTGCGTAGGAAGTTGAAATACCTTCTGCTCAAAAAGTATCCGGAATTTTTCATTCAAATAAAACAGGTTCTAGGTATTTTGGGTTTTTTTCAATGGTTATGTTACTACAACTGGTTTTCACTTTTATGTGTAGTTTTGGCTCGATCGGTTAGTTAGTTTGTTTCTGACAGCTGCTAATATTAGTCGATATCAGGTGCATTCTACGATTTTCGTGATGGATAAAAGTTTTGAGCAGAGAATTTGTGTAAAATTTTGTGTTTCAAATGGAATTAATTGTGCCAATGTGTTAAAAATGTTGCAAAAAACTTATGGTAAATTGACTATATCAAAAACACAAGTGTATGCGTGGTATAAATTGTTTAAAGAAGGTCGTGAGAGTGTTGAAGACGTACCGCGTTCAGGACGTCCATCAACATCAACAACCTGTGAGTGAAAGAGAGGTCGCTGCTGATGTTGGAATATCAAATAGATCTGTCCACTACATTCTGGTCGATATTTTGGCTATGAAGCGAGTCGCAGCACGAGTTGTCCCGAAGGATTTGAATATCTTGCAAAAGGAATACCGAAAATCTGTTGCCGAGGAGATGATTTCTCAATCTAATAATGACGCTACATTTATGAAACGTATTATAACTGGTGATGAAACGTGGGTGTATGAATACGACGTGGAGACAAGTCAACAGTCTTCGGAATGGCGCTTTGAAAATGAGCCAAAACCAAAAAAACTGCGTCAAAGTCGATCGAAAATCAAGGCAATGTTGACGGTTTTCTTTGATTATCGGGGAGTTGTCCACCATGAATTTCTTCCAGAAGGCCTAACAATTAACAAAGAATGTTATCTAGGCGTTATGAGACGATTGCGTGAAGCTATACGGATGAAAAGGCCAGATTTGTGGGAAAATAATTCATGGATCTTGCATCACGACAATGCGCCGTCTCACACGTCAGGCGTTGTACGCGAGTTTTTGGCTAAGCAAGCAACTACTGTGATTTCCCAGGCACCGTATTCAAACGACATAGCACCAGCAGACTTTTTTCTGTTTCCAAGACTAAAATTACCTTTGCGAGGAATGCGTTTTGAGACGACGGAAGCAGTAAAACAGAATTCGGTGAAAGAGCTCAAAGCCATACCTTCTTCAGCTTACGAAAAATGTTTTAAGGAATGGTTACAGCGCTGGCATGCATGTATCACTTCGGATGGTGATTACTTTGAAGGAGATAAAATAAATTTGGGATAAAAATTTAACACTTTTATTTTATTCACAAATTCCGGATACTTTTTGAGCAGAAGGTATATCACAGAAATACGTATTCCATGCAATATTTCTTATTGCAAGCAATTTTTTTTATTGCATAGTGTACGAAGAAAGATATGCAATAATTCGCGCAAGAAAAATTTATTCAACTCATTCAATAACTATTTCTCTTGCATATGCAATAAAATCAGCTGAGTGGTTGTAAAATGTAATGTGTTGCTGTGTTGGTTGAGGTTGTGTTGTGACTTGTTCTTGTGAAACTTTAAAATTAATTTGGTATGTATTTTCTATTCTTTGGCCAATTTTTTGTTTCATATTCAGGTGAAATAATTTAAATTAATATTCTTTGATTTTATAGAAATACTCGTATATACATTTCTGATAAAAAAATGTGGACAAAAGAAGAAGTGAAAAACTTGATAATGCTGCTAGAAAATGAACAATATAGCTAGTTAATATTAATATTGACAAAAACATGAAATATTTGACATATAATGTATGTGCAAGAAAATAAGAATTTCGTGTAAGTGCTCGTGCAATAAAAATTTCTTGCAAAGATATTTTTTTCTTGCGTAATAGAAATATTGCATATTTTTCATGTAATATTGCGTCGTGTTTACGAAATACTGCAAGTTTTCTTGCACGCAAGACAAATTTCGTGCGAGAAAACTTGCATCGTGGACGAGTAGATACCTTAAGTTATATAACTAAGTTAGTTATATTGGTTTTTGATTGAATGTAGAATCGGCATAATTCCTATGAAAATTAAAAAATTTTCAAAATTTTTCAATTTCAATGTTTTCAATTTAATTTCAATTCCAAAATACATACTTAATTTGCATAAAATTATAAAAGTTTTTGAAATTCAAACCCATATTTCCAACGCAATCAAGTTAATGAATATCACACCTACTTTTCATATAGCTTCCTGGATTCAATCTCGACTTTTTCCAAATAGTGCGATCCGGAGATTTCATTTTCTGATTTCGTTAATTTACATTAAAGGAACATTCTCAATGGAACGCTAAGTGAAAGTGAAATTTCATGAAAAAGCATACTGTTCAAAACACAAAGCTAAGTTAATTATGAAATTCGAAAATTTTACATTAAAATTTTGTTTAGATTGACATTTGGCATTGAAATTTTCAAATTCTCAACTGAATTTCTCCATTTTTAAGTAGGAATTTAAAGGAATTTTAGGGAAATTCTTGCATTTTTTGAAAGTTTTCATCTGTTGGTCAATTTCCTAACAACATTTTTGTAATTAAATTTATAGCTTTTGTTAAGTGAAATTGAAATTAGGAATAGAACCTAATCTCACTTTACTCTGGCAATTTCAATTTCAATTAGAGAGTGACGTATACATCTAATGTCTTGTAAGAAAATAAGGAACAAAAGACAAATAAATTCCAATTTCACTTAGCGTTGCATTGAAAATGTTCCATAATTTATCCAGCTTTCTTGTTTATCTTTCCCATCATCATTTATTTAAGTCGGGACTATTAACTTTTATTTTACCGAGCCATGGACTCAGTCATGTTTTATCTCCTACTCCTTTTGCTATGTTTCATCGTTTTATCTTTTTTTTTTTTTATGTTTTATGGTAATTTTAATGTTAAAAATATGACTAATATATGCCATTTAAAAAATTTATATTAAACTAATTATTGAACACCCGATTTTAACATTTTGACATTTACATATTAAAATTTATTCATGTCATACTGATACACTAAGCATATACACGTACATTTTAAAGTATAAAGTGTATTGATATAAGTAGTACCGTAGTACGTATAGTACATACGAAATGAGTTATTTGCAAAACTCTTTGTCTAAAATAATTATTTGTTATAAAATTTAATTTATTCCTTTCATATTATATAATATATGCTCTGTTACTGTTACTGTTACTACTGTTATGCGTCGTGTAAATTAAAAAATAACCGCAAAAATAAATTCTTCATATTATACAGTATACAGAGTTCTTTGGTTTTGTTTTAATTAAATTACAATTTCATAATATGGGAAAGAAAAAAAAATAATTAAAATGAATGAGCAGAAAGAAAAAATATATATATTCTTTTTATCTTTAAAATTTATTTTTATAATTTTATCACTTTAGTACATTAGGAGTATATGTATATATACACAAACATCAATTAAATTTTATGCATATTATATTATACATGAATGTATGTACATAACTTGTATCTTGTATATTACTTATAATTTACAGTAAATAACTCATTAATGTACATATAAAAGGATACACATTTTGCTTCTCTAAAGTTTCCTAAAATTTGATGTTAACATTTTTTGTATACGTATATATGTAAATGTACCTCTATATACCTACGAATATGTATGTACAAGTACATGTACATATTATTAGCCTAGTTATATTACATATACACCTACACATAAACATAAATATAACATAGATATATTTATTTGTATATTTCTTCATAATATATATTTATTCATAATATCCCTTAAGGGTAATATAGTATACAATAAATAAACTTCAAAAGTTCAACAGTAAAAAAGGAAAAAGTTTTTCATTTTTACCGATCATCAAAAATTGTTTATTTTCTATGCTTACACTTATATACATACGTACACGAGTATACAAATGTATAGATATAGTTTGTTTTCTTTCTTTTTTTTTTCTTAATATAATGTTTATATTTACAAGAAGGCTTTGTTTTAGCCTTTTATTTTCATGACAATTTTTTTTTATTTTTGTTCATTTTTGTATAAATTTTTTTTCGTTGTCCTTTATTTTTTATCTTATTTTACTTAAGGGATTTATCTTCTCAGTTTATTCATTTAAGTTTTCCTCTATTCCATCCATTTTAGTAGATAGATATAGATAGATTGTAAAAAAGAAAAAAAAATTTATTTTTTCTTTTCAATTTTATAAATTTCGTAAATTGAAAATTTTTTAATAATAAGCATTTACTGGTATTTTTGATTTAATTTTTATCTTTACATAGATTATATAAAATAAAAAGAAAATAACATCCTTTATAGACAGTGTCCCTTAAAAGTACATACTTACTTATGTATGTATGTTTAGTTTAGAATCTTAATTTCATGGAAAATTTAAATGTAAAAAAAGTACATTTCGACTATTACTTAAAAAATTAATTAATGGTCTTTTTGTTTCATTAAAAAAAAATTGGTTTAAATACAACACGAATATTTGATTTTTTATATAAGACTAGTGTTTGCCTCCGACCTCTGACTTCGTCGGCATTGTCATAGAACTATACCAGAGCTATAAACGAACCACGATATATAGAAGTACAGAATAATAAAAGCTCAAACGAAGAAGATCTTTGTAAAGCTTTATGTTATTACGTCATTTCTATCGAGTTTGTAATTCAATTACGACGATTATCAGTTGTATTAGAAGAAAAGCTTTTCATAGATTAGCTTTTCATAGCTTTTCATAGATTTCATAGATTTTTTTCAGACCTTCATTTGTTTAAACCAAATTTTTATTGTTTTAAATAATTAAATTTTGAAAAACAAGTATCCTATTTTAAATGGAAGGAATCGCTCTTTAAGATGAAAAAAATTCCATAGAAATTGGTTCAGCCGTTTTCGAGATTATCCCGGACATCCAGACGCAGACAGACAGACGCACCAAATTTATTTATAAGATTATCGTCATATTCAGTGTATTCAACAACTTTTAAAATGAATTTTTGTTTAATGAAAACGACAACTACAATACTCATTGACAAACAATTTTAGTGTGAAGTGAAATACACACTACGTACACTCACTGTAATTTATACGTTAGACGTTACCGTTACATTGTGGGGCTTATCGTGGTAAATGTGCGTTTCACGAAACGCACCGTTTACAAGTTTCTCTTCACCTGAAGTCCGAATCGTGGAAAACGCGTGAATTATTATTATTATTTATTTAGGAGGGGGTCGGTAAACTGCCCCCTTCCCGCCCACACCACGACCCACCAAGGCCTTTTGGCGGTAAACGCGTGCATGTAATCACATTCGAAACGTTTTCGAAATTAACTGACATTAGTTAGTTAGTTAGATGTTTGACCGTTTTCACTTTTGCATGGTTTCATAAAAACTTAAATTTGCAGTGTTTTCAGTTTAGCAACCGTGTAAAAGTCATATGTTCACTTTTTCAACCATGCAAACGTCGTGTGTTCATTTAATAAAACTTGTTTTAAAATTAACGCAACTTATGCAAGTATTTCAAGTTGATTGCTTTTCTGAATAAGAAGAAAATACACTGTTTGTGTTGCCATTGTCATCATCTGTCATTTTGTGTTTACTTAAATTGAATTGTTTTTTCTTTGTGTTTGATGTCAGCTTATGTTCAAATATGCCAGTATTTCCACATGCGCAAGTGGATTTTTGTCGTAATTAATTGGTTGTTTTTTTGACGTTTGCATGCATGGTTGCTTACTTGCACGCAACCAAACGCATAAAACCATGCAAAAGTGAAAACGGCCTTTTTTGTTTAATTTAAAATTTGAATTCAAAATTGTGTATGTTCGTAAATAATTTTTACCAATTATGAACATTGTGGGATTGTTTTTGTTTGAGGATCAAGCCAGTGAAAGTATAAATGAAAGAGCGGTATTTTATTTTTTTTTTATCATGAATTTGCTTAATTAAATTATACGTGTCCCAGAATTCAGTCCAACCTTTTAAAAGCAACACAACCACCGCGAACAAATCTTTACATTTCAAAAATGTTCTGTAAACTGTCGCCGACGTTTTGACTGATACATGCACATTTTACATTTTAGAAAATAGCGTTTGACGTTTACCACTTCTATGTTTACTACGATACCAAAATCGTGCGTTTGGCGTTTCGTTCACGTTTACGTTTACAACGATAAGCCCCATTGATAGTTATCATATACATACTTTGTCTTTGATTTTACAAATCAGAAGAAGTTTACTAATATTTTTAGAGTTTAGAGTTTAGAGTTAGAGCAAAAATCATATTTGAAAAATGGTTTCGTACAAAATTCAAAATTTGAAATCGAAAATATTCTTTTAATACATTTACAAAAATGTTTTTGATAATTGAAAATTAAAACCTATAATCACCTTCGATCTTGCTATATTTCAAATTTCAAAATACTTACCGTATAAAAATCTTCAAAATTTTCCGAAATTTCACAATTCCATAATCCCTAATCCATAATCCCAACATCTTCAGAATTTAATCGAAATATTCCCAATCCAATCCAAAGTTCCGAATGAAATCCCAAAGAGTCCCAAAGTCAATGAATACCTATCCAACATATTTATTGGAATATCTAGGAAAATATAATGTGAATTTATTTTGTGTATAAACAATTTATTATTTCAAACTAAAAATTTTTTTTTGAAATTTATTTCAATAATATCCTTCCGTAAATTAACTTTTAAGAGCTACTGTATTTACTATACACACTATACAATATATGTATAAAAGAAAAAGTATTTAATAGTATTTATAATTTATCAAAATTAAAAGGATTTTTCATTGAGTCGATTTACCTTTTATTAAATTTGTATGTACATACTCGTATATAAAAATTAAATTATACTGATTTACATTTTATTTCATTTGAATTTGAATTTGAAGATCTCCATTATTTGATTCTAAATTATCTCAAGTGATTTTATTTTTCATTTGAAAATTAATCCAAAAGGTAAAATAATAATAATTATGATAACTATATAACGTTTATATTATTTAAAACTTACAAGAATATTATTATTAGGAAAATTATACATACACACATAAATGTTATATATGTAAAATGGTTGTTGGTTTATTTGTAATAAGAATCTATATGAATGTACGAGTACTATATGATTTATGATAAAAGTATTTTCTGGTTCCTCTTTATATATTTTTGTATTTTTCGTGAATTATTTTCAAAATGCAAAGTAATTAATCATTTTCTTTCATTTTAAAAATTTTCTACTTACGTTTATATGTATGTATAATTTTAAGGAACTATAACTAATGCTGATATGATGATTTTTAATTTTTTGTCATTTTGCTGACTTTATTTATTTCAATTAATATAAGAAATTTAATAGTATGATTTGTGTACATACATAAATATACATAAATATGAAAATGGTATATGTACAGTATGGCTCCTTTCTTTGGTTTATAGCACAATATCAACATGTAATATACATGTATCTGGTGTATATGGTGGCAAACATAGAGAGCTTTTTGTGTTTAAACATCAATAACAGCAAAATTTTGTAAATTTATATTTTCTATATACTATGAGTACATATGTAGATGTACATATACGTATATATATATACATTATATACAAGTGTACATACATTTTATATGAATTGTTTATGATGTGTACAACATAAATTTTATTGAATACCAGCAGCAGTACATTCATTTATATATACACAATTATGTATATCAGGTCATTCAAAAAGTTCGCAGCCTAACGCATACGTGACATTTTTAGAAACCAACATTTTTTCGTATTGGCAACACCAGTCCTTCATATGAACGTACCATAAATTCCAGATCGATCTGTCAAATAGTTTAGTTTAAACAGTTGATTAAATTACACGTGCTTGGCCTGTTTTCAGAAAATGGATAATTTAAAAAATCGTGCGGTGATTGAATATTTGTATAAAAAATGATTAAGTGGAAAAAATTTTTGATGATATGGTAAACGTATTAGGAGACAGTGCTCCTTCATATGCAACTGTAAAAAAATGGGTTGCTCTATTTAAACACGGCCGTACATACATCAATGATGATCCACGTTCAGGACGTCAAAAAGCAGCAACCACGCCAGAAATTATCGACAAGGTTCATGGTTTGGTTTTAGAAGACCGCCGAATAACTGTGGATGTTTTAGCTGAGGCCACAGGCATCTCAACTGTGTCAGTGCATAGTATCTTAACCAGTGAATTAGGTATGAGAAAATTAGGCTGTTCGGCCCCAAAGCAGCCAAAGCTCTCAAAATCTTCAAAGAAGGTTATGGCATCAGTTTTTTGGGATGCAAAGGGGATTTTACTAATTGATTACCTTCAGACGAGTAAAACGATAACAGAAGAATATTATTCAAATCTTTTAGAACAATTAGACACAAAAATTCGGGAGAAGAGACCAGGATTACAAAAGAAAAAAATAATTTTCCACAAAGACAATGCACCAGCACACAAAGGTATCCTTGTAATGGCCAAATTGAAGGAACTACCCTACGAATTGTTAGAGCATTCACCATATTCACCGGATCTGGCTCCGTCTGACTTTCATTTATTTCCAAATCTACAAAAATTCTTACGTGGTAAGCATTTTTCATCAAATAAAGAAGTCATAACGGCTGTCGAAGAGTACTTTGGAGGTCTCGAGGAAAAATCACTCCAGGCAAGGGATAAATGAATTGGAAAATCACTGGAAAAAATGTATTGAGCTTAGGGAGGAATATATTAAAGATTAATTTTATTTTGGCTCATAAATTCATACTGTTTCATTATAAGGCTGCGAACTTTTTGAATGACCTAGTATAATATATTTACGTATTTGAGCATTTAGTATATGAAAGCATTTTTATTATATACACACTCTGCATATACATTTATGTACGTATGGATAATATAAAGTGAATCGCAAAAGTATTCTTTATATTTTATAATTTCATAAAGATACCTTTTAATTTCTTAATTTATTTTATATAACTTTTGATATTTTAATTTATTTAAATTCACCTTCATTTGATATTTTTGAATATCATAACTTTTTTTTTTTTTTTAGAAATAATTAATTAATGTGTTAATGTACATAATGGATTACAAATAAAACTTTACATCGAGATTTTATAAAGTCATATACAACTCAAAATATTTTCGCATACAATAAAGATCCGAAGGTACCGAAGATAAAAGTGTTGAATACACAATAATTATGATTGTTGTATATAATATGCCCCCAAATAGATGAATGTAAACTAAAATAATTTCATTGAGTGTGAAGTGTTTTAAACAAATTATAAATGTGTATATGTTATTTCGAAAGGAGAAGAAGTAAAAGTTGCATTACACTGTTTAACTTAGGGATAACTTCCTTCTTCTTCCAATAGCGCTAAGGCTCAAATCGAGCCTTGTCCACTTGTAGTGCTTGCCTCAAATCTTCTCTATTTTTTGCAACCGTTTTCCAGTTTCTTATCTGGAACATGTTTTCCGCATCCTCCCTTACCGCGTATATCCTCCTTCTTCTTGGTCTACCGACTTGACGCTGCCCTTCGATCTTCGCTTCAATTAGTGTTCTAGGAACTTTTGCATCAGACATACGCACTACATGTTCTGCCCAACGAAGTCTATTCAGCTTAATGAATTTGGAAAGTGATTTTAGTGAAAGAAATTTAACTTAGCTTAGGGACATATTCTTTTTAAATCTAATATTATTTTAGTATTAGGAGGCAGTTTTCAGACTGTAAAGGGTAGAAATTTTGCTTCTTTTGCTCTTTTGGACTTTGTCCAAAGAAAGCTTTTTATTTTATTCTCCCGGTTACGTATATATATATTCATTACAGTGACCATTTGATAGTTTACAAAATTGTTAGATCGACACACTTATCGGATCATCTTTTCGTCATTTTGTTCACATTTTTATTATCAATAATACTCCTATGTCTTAAGTATAAATAATATCTTTGTTATTTGCATGTGAGAATACAAATTTGCTACATCTTTGAGTTCATCCATCTAGGAAATGTCTGTCAAAAGCATTCAGTCTTAAGATTGGAAACTTGCAAAAATAATGGAAAAATAGTCTCCAAACAGAATCAATCTGACTGTGCTGTGTGTTCTCCCGCGAACTATTGACATGTTAGGAGGATCGTTATAATTATGGGGATTTCATATCGGTTTCTATCGAGACCATAATGTTTAATATGAATATGTGCAAACCTAATAAAATTTTGTTATATTTACACACACATTATTTACTACACACACTGTCACACTATCTTACAATCTTGGGTAGATTTTAGCCTCCTCTATAAAGTTTACTTTATATACGTACATATAATTAAAAATAATGCATTAGTGTTTAACAATGCAATTAAAATTTATGACTGTAGAAAACTAATAAACAATAAATTAGGAAAAAATATTTTTGAATACAATAAAATTTTTCAGTATTCATTATATGTACGTATATTATATAAAACAATGTCGTCAGTCGACAATATTAAAGTGTGTACATTCAAAACACATAATGTATGTACGTAGTGCGGTCCAGCCATCTCCGGCCTAATATATTTCTAGGTTAGATTTAAACCTTTTATAAGCAGCTGCAATAATTAGCATCTTTAAGTGACTCATAAGCGCTGTAAATTGCATGTTTTAAATATGGCTGTTTTTCAAAACGTCAAATTCTATGCAGTGGATACTATGTTACAACTGTCTTAATACACATTTCTGTGACATAACTAACACGCTGCAGTAAGAAAATTTTTGTTTGCTTAAAATTCACACATCGAATGCCGTAGTCAAAAATTTTACCTTTAACATTTTCGAATTCACTGGATTGCAGTAATACAGTATTACTGCTTCTTGAAAAACAGCCTAAATCATTTGTTGAAAGGTCACCATGTCGAGCACATCGGAAAAAATGTTTAAATTAGAATACCGCGCAGTGATTAAATTTTCAACTGAAGAAAAAATAATGCCGAAAGAAATTAAAAATCGTTTAGATGTTGAATATGATAAGTCTACTCCTTCGTATGCAACAGTGAAAGATTGGTCAAAATTATTTCGTCAAAGTAGAGGTCCTTCTGCAGTAGTGACAAAGGAAAATGTAGAATTACTAAGAAAGATTATTTTGAGTGATCGTCTACTAAAGACGACAAGAGAATTTGCAGAAAAAGTGAAATTTCGAAAACAAGTCTACTGCGAATTCTCCACGGTCATCTAGCACATGTCTAAAGTTAGTGTGAGATTGGTACCAAAACTTCTTAGTGCAGTGCAAAAACAGCAATGAATGGATAATACTGTAAAACTGTAACTGTTAAGGCTGCTGTGAAAATGATGGCTGGACCGCACTACGTACATCTATGGACATTAATTTATTGTAGAATAGTGCATTAATAAATTCTTTTAATGAATGCATTTATGTACTCGCATAATAGAAATAGATATGAATGTAGATATTAATATAGTATTTAAATATATAGTACGAACATGAAATTATAAATTTTACACTTTTGATATTATAATCCATATCTATACAATACATAAATACTTGCACCTTGTACCTTGTACAATCTTGTACTTATGTACATATTTTATACATACGATACATTCCTTTCAATTTTTATCTTTTTTATTGTTTTCTTTGTTTTTATTTGGCATTTTTACTTTTTTTTTTGTTTGTTTGCTTCTTTAACGTAAAATTACATATTCTAATCTCCTTTTTATTTATTTTTCATTTTTAATTCCATGATTTCACTACTATAGGTATAGTATATACTCAATGACTCAATGTAAAATTCTTTTTTCGTTAAAAAGAGTAAAATAAAATTCAAAAAGAAAAAAATTATTAAAAAATTTAAAATAAACCTTGTACACATACCACTTACTATATTTTGGTTGGTATTATTTTGCCAGTTATATTTTTAATTTTACATTTACAATATAAAATATCTATAGAATATTTTGAATACGTCATGAAAAATTTTGTCAAAATATATAGAAAAAATAAGAAAATTTATGAAGTTGGATTCTTGCCAAGAAGTACATACATACATATATACGAGTATCGTACTTCTATTCTATGTATGTATTTGCAGCCATGAATGTTTGTTATCTAAATAATAATACTCAATAATATTCTTTCTGATAAGAAATAAAAAAAATGGGAATTTAGAATAAAATGAATGTATAATACGTGGGTACCTATATGATAAACAGGGTGTTTAATTCAGTAGTTGTGCTATTAAAACAAAATCCAATGAGACGACTAAAGCCCGATCGCAAATAAAATAAAAGTGTATAAAGTGAACAGATTAAATAGGCTTGGATTTGGAAGAATGGATTTGGATAGAGTGCTTGGATAGCGATGATAAGTCGTTCCCAAAAAAGCAAGACTAGGGTGATTACAGAGGACGCAAAAAAGTTATGGTATTAAGCAGGGAAAAGTGGAGGTACAGTTTGTATATGAGGCCAGGATACTCTTCGTAAATTATAAAACTATGAAAGAAGTTATATGCAATCACATGAATGTTAATTTTGAAAATGTTTTAGATCACAAATTAAATTTTAGTGTCCACACTACTACAAAATTAATGCCCAGAGACCTTCAAGAATATAAATTTAATTGAACGTATAGAGGTTATTAGTTTAAAGGGTTAGATACTATATGCAATCTCCCAATTATAAAATTTCCCAATCATATACGAAACAAAATCAAACATCTTAGATTAGGAAACAAATATTGAAGAAGTTCTGACGGATAAAATTCATCAGACTATGTTCATTTCTAGCATAGAATTAGTTAAGAAATGTTTTGATGGAATGAAAAAATTTTTTTTCCATCAATTACTAAAGATACTTGTAATAATATTAAAAAAAAAACAGATCAACAAACGTTCTTCTTCTTCTTCTTCTTTTTCTTTATGGCACTACAACCCTTGTCAGGGCCTTCCTTCGCCTCTAACAAACAATCCCACCATTTCTATCTGTCTTTCGTTTTTGTACTCCGCAATTCTGTATTTGGAACTTATGCAAGTCAGCAACTATACCGCGTCCCACCATCTTTTTCTCGGTCTGGTGTTATTTTAGATTGCCCATGAAGAGTTTTTTGCACGGATCTGTGTCTTGCATCTTACTCACGTGTCCTAGCCGTCTAAGACGATTGATTCTGATAAATTATGCTATATCTATATCGTCGTAGATTAGATTCTATACATATAGCTCATTAACAAATTTTATTAAGATAATTTATCAATTGTTATAAATGCAAACCATATTTGGCAAATAAACAAATTTTCTTTGATCAAACTTTCTTGAGAAAATTTCTCACTATTTTGAAGTAGATATGTATAGATATCATCTGAATTGTAATATTATATGTATATAATTATATATTATGACGTTTATTTGGAAACGAAATTCCCAGATATAAAATACTTACATATATCATTCATTTTTTTCAACTAAATAGTTCAAATGTTTGTAATAAAAAATTATTTCAGTACACTGTATATATATACGTATATATAGTATGTATACATATTTACATTGTACAGGTACACTCGTTTTAACCAAAACTATATGTAAATTTTTATTGCATAAAAGCAATATAATAAATTTGGACCACCAGCACTTGACACAAATTTTTGGTTTTTCTTTAACTTATTTATTATTATATATGTATGTATGTATGTATGTATGTATACGTACTAAAAAAAACATATTATATTACATATATAAGTATGATAATTTATAAATGTAGGTAGATAGGTATGTACGAGTATGTTTTAAAAGACGCATGTAGACAGATTTATAACAAAAAAAAAAGGAATTTATATCTCATATAACGCAAATACTTAGATACAGTGATGTACAAAAAGCATTTACAACAAAATTAATTAAAATTTTGGTATAATTGATAGATTATCTTCTAAGTTAGTAAATAATTAGGATCGGAAGATCCATTTTACGGTTTAATTTTTGGCATAAATTTCGTAATTTTCGTAATTTTTCAGCTCATTTTCATATTCACATTTGCAAAGTATTATGAAATTTCGAAAAATTATGATCGTAAAAATGCCTCATAGTTTCTCTAACTTCTGTTTCTCGTATAGTTTTGTAGTTGATGATATTTAAGGCCGCGCGCAGGCTAAAAGGCAGGCCGCGCGTAGCGTAAATTTCAGAGCGTAAAATTCAAATCAATTGTTTCTTATTATGTTGCGCATAAAGCAAGCGTAGTGTAGCGTAACGTAGTCTGAACCATACGCTATTTTTGAATTTATACTCTATGCACTTATTCTATGCGCGGCCTAAGAATTAAGCAGTGTCTTTCGTCTCTCACGTTGACATTTAGAAATTGAAATTTTCAAATACAAGTATTTATCGCTAAATTCAAATTTGAAATTCAAAATGTGATACTAATTCATTCTTATAAAACTAACTACTTATATCTATAATCATGTAAAAATTGTCAAAATTAAATTGTCCTAGTAAACTCTAATATGAAATGTGCGCAAATGTATATATGAAAATGAAAATGTATGGAAATATAGAATTACTGAAATTTTTTTTTTTTTTTTCATAATTTACAAAATAGTTTTTAATAATAAAAATTATAAATTTTTAAAATTTTCGATTTTTATTTTAAATTATGCGATTTTTTTTTTTTTTTGAAATTTTCATTCAATTATTGATTAATGGTTATATAGATGTTTTGCTCTTGACTGTAAGTAAATACACACATACATATATCTTATTACATCAGACACAGAGTAACACAGTCGTATATTTACATTTGTAAACACATACATACATAATATACGAGTAAATGCATATATGAAGCTACTTATCTGAAGATAACATATTTTATATTCAGTCTGAAAGTATTTTAACCAATTTTTGTGTTACTAAGGTACCTATGCGATTAATGTGTATTACTTAGATTTTGTTATTCTTACACATTACACCTAAGTAAAATTTTATATATGTAAATAAATGGTACATTACTTTTTTAAAACAGTCTAGGTCCAGCTCTCAGTGAGATAACTCATATTTAGACTTACATCTGCATTGTGTATATAGTGCTATAATATATATTTTTAATATATTTAAATATATAAATTATATAATAATTGTGTTTTGAAAATTAATAAAATTATAAACCATTAACTAATAAACAATCACTAGTAACAGTTCTTTAATAGTGGTACAAATATACAAACTGATAAGATTTGAAACAATTTATTATAAAAATACAATTGAATTGAACATTTGAAACAATAAAAGTACTGATAATTATTTTTAGTGAACAGGGCCAGCTTCTTTTTTGTATAGGTTATAGTCAGGGCCGGCTCCCCCGATTGAGGAGTCGATACACGTCATGCCGCCCGATAAGGGCGTGACCGCATTTAGCGATAACAAATACAAATTATTGGACCCTGATGATAAACCGTTGAAACGGAAAACAAAAAACAAAAAACTAAACATTACATCTACTTTTTTCGGACCAACACCAGCAGAATTAGAAGATGTATACCAAATTGGCGTTGAACCAAAATATATCGTTTTGAAGTCCAAGGAAACGGCAAAACGCATCATTGACATCAATCCTTTTGGCGTTAAAAAAACATTAGAGGGACTAACGAAATCTATCAAAAGTTTTAAACCAATGATAGATGGCTCCTATTTGATTCTTGTTAGTAACCCAATAGCTGCTGACAAAATAATCAAAGGTGTCAATATTTTCAAGAAAAACTGCAATATTGAATGTGAAGCATATCTACATACAAAACTTAATTCCAGCCAGGGAACGATCCGTTATCCGTTCCTAAAAAATCTTAGCAATGAAGACCTTCTGATGGGACTGAAAGAAGAAAATGCTGCTATAATAGACGCCAGACATATTACAAGGAAGGTTGATAACGAAACAATTAACACTGGAACTATTCGTCTGACGTTTTCCACATACAGTGTTCCAAAAAATTTAATAATTTTTTTTGAAAAAATTAAAGTGACCCCTTGGTACCCCAGCCCATTGAGATGCAGAAAATGTTTCCAACTAGGACATCACGAAGAAAAATGCAACAATAAACAGGTCTGCCCCAAATGTGCTTCGATAACAGACGATGTCAATCATGAATGTCATCAAAAGGCTTGTGTCACCTGTAGAACTACTAATGATCACAACACTCTCGACAGGAATTGTCCTTCATATCTTCGTGAAAAGGAAATCATTAAGCTCCAGAAAGACAAACATCTATCCAGATATGAAGCTAGAAAACTTTATTTTGCCACCTTTCCAACAGCTACAACTTTAAAATCAACGTCAGCTTTAATATCACCACATACATCGGCATCATCACCAGCACTGCAATCAACACTTAGTACAGTAAGTAACACTAACACCACTAACAACACTAATATCAAAAAAACGTATGCACAAACATTAGCACAGAATAATCAACAAGCTCCCAGCACAAAATCCTTATCTTCCTCAAAAACAGAACAAGACGATAACATAACTCATCACATAAACACAAATACTGAACATGAAAAAACAAATAACACTGAACAAAAACCAACAAACAAATCCGAACAAAATATAAATAACAATATTGCACATGAAACAAAAAACAGACTTCTTTCTCTCTCTCCATCAACGTTTAAAAATTACGTGATGGACAAAATTGAAAAAGTTAACAAAGACAAACTACCGATTATAGCATTACCACAATCCCCAGACAGAAACATTGACAATAATTCAGACTATGAACAGCTCGTAGTATCTGAACTAGAATCCGAAGGCGAATCTACTACAACAATGCAAGTTGATTAGATAAATGTTTTCTAAATGACATCCACAACCTCTTCCTCAATAACCGGACGTAGGAGACTTGTCATTTTACAATGGAATATGGCAGGTCTCTATGCGAATGGCCCTTCACTTGACATTCTTATTAACAGGCATAATCCGGACATCATAGCGATCCAAGAGAGTCACATCCCATCCTCCACAAACCTAACTAGCAGAGGCAGATACAACCTATTTCATGCGAATCGTCATAATGCTCGGAAAAGCGGAGTGGCCATTCTGGTGAAAGAGGGTGTACCCGTCTCTGATATGTACCCTGCCACTACAAATCCTTCCATCGCTGTCATACTCCCATCCTTCAACTCTCTAAGGCTTTCTAACATTTATATTGAGGGACAATCTGGCAACCCTACCAGTGACTTACAACTTTTAGAAACAGGAGCTGCGGGCCCTAGGTTGATCCTGGGTGATTTCAATGCTCATAGCCCTCTGTGGGGCTCTGACCGAACCGACTCCAGAGGCAGTTGGGTTAAAGATTGGATAGACTTGTCAGAGTTCGCTCTTTTAAATGATGGATCGCCTACTCTTCTCTCCTCTAGAAACTCTCTAACGCATGTTGATCTTACCTTGGCTAGTCCGGAAATTGCCTCTACTGCTTCATGGAAAGTACATCCCTTGCAAGGTAGTGATCACTTTCCTATTCTTATTACCCTATTCGAAAGACCCAGAACAACCCAAGCATTTAACTTAGCTCGTTTCATTGATACCAAAGCTGACTGGCACTCTTTCCAACAGGCGTTGGACCAGTATTTACTGAAAATGCCTCCAAGTCCTCACTGTTCTAGGGAAATAGCCATATTGACAAAGGCCATAAGATTCGCTGCTTCCAAAAGTATGCCCATTTCTAAACCTAAAACAAAGTCAAAGCCTTGTTGGTATAATGATGAAGTACATGCACTTATCAAAAACAAAAACACAGCGTGGAAGCGCTTTAAAAGAGACAGAACGGACCAAAATGCAGTTCTGTACAGAAAAGCAAACGCATGTATGAGAAGAGCTATCAAAGCAGCCAAATTACAATCCTGGATAGACTTTTCAAACAGTATCCATCCAAACTCTTCATTGAAAGAAATCTGGCAAAAAGTTAGAGCAGTACTTGGTATGCCAATTCAAAAACAAATAGAAGCTATCAGCAAAGATAACAACTTTATTTCCGATCATCAGGAAATAGCTCATTGTATAGCTGAAAGTATCAGTGAATACTCAACCGATACGCCAGAGGTTCATGACATGTGCATAAACAGCAAAACTGAATTCGGAAACTATCGTAAGCATATTTTCATCCAAATCCCCAATTCTTCCTTACAGCACTCCCTTACTCTTCAAGAATTTGAGTTAGCGCTCAAATCATGCAAGAGTACGGCCCCTGGTCTTGATAAAATCACTTCTGCTATGATCAAAAACTCAACGCAAGCCTGGAGAACAAGATTCTTCAACGTCCTCGGCTTACTGATGAGTTCTGGCACTTTCCCTACTCAGTGGAAGGTGGCAGAGATCATCCCCATAGCAAAAGTGAGCCCGAACATCTTAACTCCAAACAATATCAGACTGATATCTCTCCTTAAAGTTCCATCAAAAATCCTAGAACGCATCCTTTCCAACAGACTAGCCTGGCTATTGGAACAAAGGCTACCGCCTTCTGTGGTGGGGTACAGATCTGGTAGAGGGACATTGTCTCTGCTCCAGGAAGTACAACACAACTTAGCTTGCGCCTTGTCCAAAAGACAGCACTCCATCCTGCTATCCATTGACCTCGAAAAAGCTTATGATAGAGTACCAAAACATGTCATACTCCTCCAACTGAAAGAATGGAACGTAGACGTCAATTTCATAAGATTGATTGAAACATTCCTCAGTGGAAGGAGTTTCATAGTGAGATGCAATAACCAACGCACCACCCAATATCCTTTGGAAAATGGCTTACCACAGGGCTCACCATTGTCAGTATACCTCTTCAATACATATATTGCTTCTTTAGCTGCACGGTTGGAAAAGATAAATGACCTATATGCACACATCTATGCAGATAACCTATTCCTCTATGCCTCAGGAAAGACTAATTCAGTTGACATTACGCTCAACCATGCTTATGAGACACTTTGGGACTGGTGCAAGAAAAATGGAGCAAAGATTGCCAATCAAAAAACAGAAGCGCTCCATGTGTGCACGAAAAGAAACTGCAATATGCAGAACATCATTCTTTCTACACAAGGCGTCTATTTCTCTCCTAATATCAAAATTCTGGGCGTTTTCTTCACACCCAACTTAAGATGGAACCTACATGTTAACAGACTTGCAGAAGACTTAGCTAAAAGGAACAATATGCTGAAAATCCTATGCAGCAAGAGATGTGGCCCTCCCGTTCCACTAGCCTGTAAGATCGCCAAATCTGTCATAATTGGCAAGGTAGATTACGGTCTTACAATTTTTGGCTTCGGCCCCAAATATCTTATTAACAAAATACAGGTCCAAATAAACAATGCGGCAAGAATTGCTACTGGCGCCTTAAAAACCACTCCCATCTGCAGTCTATTAACAGAAGCCAACCTACCAACAACTACCGATAGATTAGAATGGCTGGCTTCAAACTTAGTCCTTAAGAATGTCCATAACCCCAATAAACCCCTGCACAAAACTATCCTTAATATCCTTAAATCACCTGCATCGCACAGATACAGGAGATCATCCTTAGTCCTTTCGTGCAACATAACTCCAAAAATCCTGGTTCCAAGCACCCCTATTATCCAAACACCCCACATCATCCCTCCGTGGAAATCACTTGACAACATTTATTTAATAGAAAGACAAGCAAGCAAAAAACAGACAGTTCCCGAATTCCTTTTCCTACTCGAAAAATTTCCCTCTCATAGAAAAATTTACACAGATGCATCTAAGACGGCATGCAGCACAGGCTTTGCTGTCGTAAACGATAAGGGCTCACTTCTGCGTAGATATCTTCTACCAGAATGGAGTTCTATCTACACAGCTGAGGCCTGTGCGATAATGGAGGCGTGTAGGATAGCGTCTGATTCCAATCAACCAACGTTGATTTTGTCAGATTCCTTATCTGTGATAAGAGCCACCGCCAACCCTGTCAACAGCACACCAATAATTGTCGCCATTAAAAATATACTTGACCAAAGCCACCTGATCAAGTTAGTTTGGTGCCCAGGTCACTGTGGCATCAAAGGCAATGAAAGTGCAGACAGGGAAGCAAAATTAGCTTGCCAGTCGCCGTTATTAATGTTAACACCACCAGATTTCAAGTCTGCTAGAAAGTGGTGCCAAAATACACTGCGCAATAAATATATAGATGCTATTAAAAGATCAGAACAATTCCTTTTCTCCCATTTTAATCCTAACAATCACACTCCGACACTGCCATATACCTGTAGAGCCATAGGTGTTCCTATAACCAGACTAAGACTAGGGCACTTTCTGGCGGTTAAGAAACACCTATTCCAGAATGCACCCGCTCCCGAATGTCCACATTGCCCCAGACAGACCCTGACTGCCAAACATATACTACAGGACTGTCCAATAGCTTTGAATATTTTCAAAACAAACGATTTGGTTGACAACCATAACAATCTAATACTAACGCCAACCGACAAGGAAGCTTCCCTCATCCTCAAAACCTTTGATAAAATCCTGCCTACCTTCCAAACTCCCAAAATATAAAAAACAAAAATGCTTGCTCATGCATTAACACAACTAACCAAACCAAACACTAAAAATTAACTACTAGCTCATAAGATCATGAATTGTACGGCGATGGGTAAAATAAGATAGATTAGATTAGAATTAGAACATGGTGCTGGGTAGACTTTAACTAGAATTAGGCAGCCTATAAAGGCCTTGTAGCCGTTGGCTTAGAATTAAGCATAGTCAGTAATATAATCTATGTTTAATTAATAATAATAATAATAATACTTTTTTAAATCCATTTTTATGATAAAATGTATGGTACATATATGCATAATTCATGTATTGATATTTGTACATAAATATATAGTAAATCACAATCCACAGTAGTAAATCACAATCCACAATAATATGAATTGTGTTCTCTTTTTTGAATTTCAAATTGATTTAATTTGTGTTAGAATTTTGATAGTAAAAAATATGTATGTATTTCTTCTTGCATTACGAAGGGAATTATTATTATTTTTTAAAGAATAATTGTTATTCCTTCATTTATTAATAATTTATTTCGAATAAACATATAGACCGTTTTCACTTTTGCATGGTTTTATACGTTTGGTTGCGTGCAAGTAAGCAACCATGCATGCAAACGTCAAAAAAAAAGCAACCAATAATTACGACAAAAATCCACTTGCACATGTGGAAATACTTGCATATTTGAACATAAGCTGACATCAAACACAAAGAAAAAACAATTTAAGTAAACAAAAAATGACAGCTGATTACAATGACAACACAGAGAGTGTATCTTCTTCTTATTCAGAAAAGCAATCAACTTGAAATACTTGCATAGGTTGCGTTAATTTTAAAAGAAGTTTTATTAAATGAACACATGACGTTTGCATGGTTGAAAAAGTGAACATATGACTTTTACACGTTTGCTAAACTGAACACACTGTAAATGCAAGCTTTTATGAAACCATGCAAAAGTGAAAACGGCCATATTTTGTATTCTTTTATTGAACTTTGATTTTCTGTGGGAAGAAAATTAGTTCAAAAATGTGTGACAGGCAACTAATATACGTACTGATAAATTGTACTTCTTGCATAATCATAGTTCGTTTGATGAAATCATTCGACAAGAAAATCAAAATTTCTTGTAAGCCTGGCAGACAGAATATGGCATGCCTTCTTCTTCTTCCTTCAAAGCGTTGCATTGCAGCTCTAAAGCTCTAAAGTAAGGATTAACGTTGCATTATTCTAAGTAATGATTCAATGCTTTTGATGCGAGCGGTGCGTGCGTGCATCGATCAGCATTTTAGTTAAATTCGTTTTTTCTTATAAGATGCTTGACCTTTACAACGCATATTGTAGACCAGCTTCAGAGTAATTATTTTGTATCATAGTGCGAGTTTGTTTAATGTTAAGGAAACTTCATAATAAAATTAGAAATTTAAAAAAGTGAGTAATAGTAATAATAATAATATTGATATTGTTTCACAAAAAAAAAATGTGAACAAACTAATTTCAAAATTAACGCATCGCACCGAACATCTGTATTGTATCAGCTCGACTAATACACAATCAATGTATCTAACACGAATACTAGCGCATCACATGCATGGTATCACTGGGCCATGACCATATAAGTTATAGTTTTCGTTTTAAAAAGCATTGAGTTTTTTTTTTTGTTCCTCACTCTTAAAAACTTTAGATCCTCAAGCACATTGTCTAGCCATCTCAACCTGGGTCGTCCAATTGCTCTTCGCTTATCTGGTTCACTCTTCAGCACTCTCTTGGTCGCTCACCCTTCATTTATTCTACAAACGTGTCCTAGCTAACGCAGTCTGCTTCTCTTGATGTAGGTCACTATATCTTCGTCCTCATATAGCGTTCTAGTGTCTTCAATCGATCTCATGCTCCAATTTAATTGAATAGTAAATTTATCTTATGAAATTTTAAAATAATTATTTAGGGTTTTTCAAAAATTGGTCAAAAACAACAATAATTAAATTCTGGAGCGATTGAAAAAATCAAAACCTTAAAGCTTAAACGATCACGGTCTCTTTGAAAACTAAATACAGTATCAATTTATGTATATGAAAATTTAATTATCATAGTGCAAATGTGGTGTAGGTATACAAATTTATTCAAGACTCAGAGACCTACGAAAAAAATATATATAAAAAGAGAAACGAAATTTTGTGGAAAGACGAAGAATATGTTTTGAAAGATACCTTCAATATGTTATATATATCTAATACAGAATTTCCATGGAAAATATAACAGAAATAAAAAAAATATATTTAGCCTAAGATAATTCATTTTCAAAAACAAAATACATATGTATGTATATAGAAAAGAAAAATATTTGTTATGTTATTATCAATAAATATCTAAGCTAATCCAATAATAAATAAATAATCTCTAGTTATAATCAATGATTTATTATTAATACATTCTTTCAAAATATTATATACAAATATATTGATACATACCTAAATTCCTATATTTACATACATACATATTTATACACAGATTACATTAACCTCTTAACACAACGCAACAAATATCTAATGTACATGCCTAATATAAAATATATAAAATTAACATAATAATATTATAACGTATGAAAATCGTATTTTTACATATGTACGGATATTACCTACATTTACATATTTCTATATGTATGTGAAAAGTACATAAATGTAAATAATGTGCATACGTTATTATGGTTTTAAAGCATGCGTTATATGTATGTATATGTATTGCATGTTGCTATGAAAAATACAGGGTGTAGTTAGAATACCGTCAATTTTAACTATTACATGTGTGAGTAACATGTTGCGTCCCTTTTTGGCTATTAAAGTACTCCCAAGTACTACTTTAGATTCTCCATAATTTTAAACAATAAAAAGCCACCTATTGAGTTAAATGTGTAATAAAATATTATAGACTTTAATCTATTTCTATTGAAACACAAAAACCTCTGACGGCAAATTTTGGAGTAACCTTCCATACAACTGTCAATTAAATTACTCGAATACAAGAGGTTTTGTAGATGATCACAACTGCAAGTACTTGGGAGTACTTTATTAGCCAAAAATATGGCCATTTATTGATATCATGTGCTCATCATTTATTCTGATTTTACTTCAACTTGTCAACAGTTTTTCGGAACGGCATTTGTCTCGAATTCATAGATAAATATAAATAATTTGGAGGAAATGCTACTTCAGATTTTGACTTTAGTAAAATAATTATTAAATTGTCACAAGTTCCTATAAGGATGAATTTGAGAATACTTTGGCTTAAGCAATGTTTAGTTAACTTGATTCCAGTCAAGCCGAGCCAAATTTAGTTACCATACTTTAGACATTATATTTTCCTCAAATATATGATAGATAAGAACACTACAAGAAATACATACGAGGACAGGTCAACAATTCTTGCGAAATGGTATATTTTTTTTGGGAATTTCCCGAATCTGTTTTATATTGCCGATAGATCGGACCCTTGAAAGTATATAAACGAGGTTTGAGGTTAATATGTTATCTAGTAATTTTGTGACAGTTGCTTGACAGGAAAGTGGTCTCGTCATACTGAGTCATAATGTATCTTACTGCTGGACAATGAACCACCACACAGATCGTCAACTGCGATGACTGCCATACAGAAGTGCGGCTTCACAGAATTTAGTCATCCACCCTACAGTCCAGAACTCGCTCCTAGCGATTATTATTTATTTCAAAAATTGAAAAAGGAGCTGAAGGAGCTACGTATAAAGCACTTTGCAGACAATGAAGAACTGAAGATAGCCATACGTAAATGAGTACTTTGACTCGTCAAGATTAAAGTTTATTTTTTAGAGGATTATTAGAATTACTTCCAGAGCGTAGTAAAAAATACATTAGTATTAAATGTGATTACATAAGTACATATAATACAAAATATACCATTCCGCAAAAATTGTTGACCTGCCCTCGTACATTTTAAGCACTATGAGTTTAACATTTTCCAATACCTATACTTTTCTAAATTTAAAATGGTAAAGATTTTTTTTTCACAATACACCACATACCACCCTGTATTTTAGGTTTATCTTTTATTTATTATTGAAGAATTCGATGAAATATTATTCGTAATCAGTATTAATTTATTCGGTTCACTTTTTTTTTCTGCATATAATGCTCATGTATGTATATAGCGTATATGTACGTACATAATGCACCATATTATCATGGATATATGATTTCGATAATATACGCAGAATAAGCATATTACTATGCATATACATGTTTATACAGGAGTATGTAAAAAATAATGAAGATACAATATCTACTTGTATCTATATGAAATTGAACCAGTTAGTCAACGAAATATCTACAAAAATTTATTTTGCTGGAAAATAATCATATCAATTCTCAATCATAAATTGATTCTATCGATCAAATCAAATAGGAATGAAGTAACGCATACATACAAGTATAATATGTATGTATATGCATGTAAAACTTTTGTATATATGTGAATATTACAATTGATGCTACTGCTACATATACGTACATTTTAAATCAATTATCTGTGAAAATAAGTAAATATCAAAGGTTCTATAGTTCTATATTGGATCTAATGAAATTAAAATTTAATCAATGAATTTGTTTTTTGTTTTTTCCATTGATAAAGTGAATACAATTCTCTACTGCTTTATAATTGACTTCTGCAAATCTTCAAGGTTTTTGTTGATTAAGCGTGTAAAATATTCCATATAGATTCGGGGCGGTTATCGTTTTCAATATTGCATCTGAGGAAGTTTTATTTTTAGAGATGTTATCTATAGTTTTAACATAATTTCCAACATTTCTTCTTTTTTCCTTCACGACATTGGAATGGGTTTTTTTCATATTTCTGACTGAAGGTTAGATATATGAAAAATTATTTTCTATTATTTTTCTAATTTTCAATGTACCTACATATAATAAGCTTGAAATTGAACTCTTTAAAGTTCTGAATGAACATCTAAACGTATATAAACTCGTCCTAAATGTATACATACATGTGTCCAAATGTATACATATAAACATAAATCTAAAGCATAAAGAATATTCAATTACAAATCAAATCAAACTAGATACTATTTAGAATGTATCTTGAATTTTGTTTGTTATGTAATTTAATAAAAGTTTATATTCTATGTAATAAATTGTAAGTTTTAAATTGTATAATAACAAAAGTTCCAAGAACTTGTTCGTATGTGTTGTAGTATTGTTATATGAATGTATAAAGAAAGATGTTAAGTAAATATATTAAATGCATTCTTATTACTTAATTTTGTTCTTTTACCATAAGAAAATTGAAATTCTGGATAAAATTCAATTTTATTTAATTTCCTTTATGTTTTATTTGAAGTAATATTATACATTATAGATAAAGTGTGTGTAAATATACTGCATATGTAGATTTACATATTTATTTGAAAAATTTATATGTTACATGTATGAAGGCATATCAAAAAATAGCCGGACTTTTCAAATTTTTCAACATAAAACCCTGTATAGAAGAAAATATCTATTTTATCATCACATATTATCACACAATATTATTCATTCCAATATCTGGATCCAACGCTCTCGATTTTTCTTTTCAGTTTTGATAGAGAAAAATAGTTGTTGATGGAGCCCCATGTCTGGTCTGCATCTACAGATTAGATAATAAAGTATTTCCCATCGAAATTCCCCTAACAAATTTCGATAATATAGTAATGTACTGATCTACATATTACAGTGGTAGATAACAACACAAGCTAATGCAAATTCCCAGTGCTCTCAGGGAAGAATTATTCTTCTATAGTCTTTGCTCATAGTCACCTATACGGGTCGGAGTGCTGGTCACTTAGAAAAGCGACGCTGAGATATATGGAGCTACTAAAATTAACGAAAATACATACTACATCAGGAAAATAAATGATGAAATATATACACTATACAATGATATTGATATAGTGACATATGTTAAAATTTAGCGACTTAGGTGGATTGGACACATTAATCGCACAGAAAGAACAAATCCCTGTAAAAGAATCTTACTAGGGAATGTAGGTAGATGGCAAGCGTCCAGAGAAAAGGTCCAAAAATGGATGGTGGGATGCAGTTAGAGAAGATATCCACAGAGGTTGAACATCAGAAGTTGGCTGACAGTATCGAGAGATTGAGAGGAATGGAGGCGCATTTTTCAAGAGGCTATGTACCTATTGAGGCATAGAATGCCGTAGAAGAAGAATAAGGAGAATTACATTGGAATTATAAATTTTTGCTATATCTTTTAGCTGCGTAACAAGTCACCATCGTCACTGCTTTCTTATTCTCAAAAAACCTTACCAAAAATAACTTTTTCGGAATCTCAAAAATAACTAATGTCTGATTATTTTTTAATATACCTACATATGTATGTAATATGAATATTAACGTGGTATGTGCGTATATGTATGTACAATTTCGATAATTTATAATATGCCTAGACTGAAAATTAAGTATCCAATTAATTTCAAATTAAATTGCATGCTAAGAATTATAATATTTTACACTTTCTCATCTACATAAAGTATAATCGTGTTTAATTCTGTACGTTTATAATATTTGTACATATATATCATACGAGTAGCTATATAATAATGAAATAATTTACAAATAATATGTAGGTACATGTACATATTTGTATCCAACGTTTGTAATTACAATTGTTACAATTATTGTAGCTTTATGTATCTATATACCATCAAATTTATTGCTATTTAAAATTTATTAGGTATCTGAGAATTACTTATACATTTTTTCACATCGTAAATTTTAATGTTCATTATTTGTTACTTAAATGATTCTTTTATTAATCTATTTTTTATACATTTATTACATATGTACATTATATAACACATAATATTTTGTATTAAATGAATTTAAATCCTTTGGTCAGTGTTATTTAAAAATATACAGGATGATCAAATAAAAGTTTAATCATTTTAATTTTAAATAATTTTAATTTTAAATTAAAAATGCTGTTGTGAGATAGTATCTACCAAAATCTCAGTGGCAGGTGACAGGTGACACAATAAATTTTACACACATGATACAAAATTAGTTAAAGGAAATCACTTCAGTCAGGTTAATTCAGGATTATATGAATATATATAATTCAGGAATAGTTAGTTAGTCAGTTAGTCAGGATTTTAATCCAATCAAAATGAAATAAACTGTAACAAATAGAGCAGGAAGTTCTCTTTCAAATGGTATATTAACTACTCAGATCCAAGATCATGATCTAAAGAAATAATGGTTTTTGTGAAACACGCCATTTTGGTCCAAACATTTTTAAGGTTAGTTTTTGTCATTAAAATGAATTTGCGCCAATAGAGACATATAACACATTAAAGAGGACATTCCAAAGTATCATTATCGGAAGGTCTCGTTTCAAAATCGGGCGGCACCAATTCGGAAGTTTCCCCCAAATTTTTACATGTGGACAAATTCATAAGATGAATATGACTATTTTCATGAAATAATAATGGATGATTTGTTTCAACTTACACAATCTTGATTTTTTTTTTCGTTTCTCAACTCAGTTTCTGACCCCTTGCATTTCTCAGTTGTTCTCCCTGTGCTTAGTTTATTAAAAATATGTAAGTATTGCAAATTGAACTTTCAACCTATTATAAAACATAATCGTTCATGCCAATGAGAAAAACAATTGAAATTAAAAACATTCATATCAATGACTTTCAAATGTCAAATTCTGTTTTTCTGTCAGTTGTCTCAGTAAAATCTTAGAATATACTTACTACCACCTGTAGCATTCATTAACTAAAAATAGAAGTAAAAGAAACAGCCAATCTCAATATTGAAAATTTAGATTAAAATGAGATGATGACAAGCGAAAAAAAAAACACAGCTAACAAGTAATAATTTGGTTGGCTCAAGTTCATTCCATGATGAACTGTCAAACAATATTAAATAAATACAAATGTCAAATTTTTGCGAGAATATAAAAAACAAAACATCGTTGCTAGAAATATGCTATCGTTGCTAATTTAATTTAGTCGAACAGTATACAGGGTGTTTCCGTTAACACTCGACAAAAGAAAACCACGGATAGGGCTCATCGAGAGGAACAAAAAATCTTATTGGAGGGGGGAGGGAAATCTCAACCGTTTAGCCGCTAGAGTACATCATAGTTTTTCTTCTCTTTTTTCACTAAACACCCTGTATTTTCGTTATTTTACATCCCAGCTAAAAATGTATACAACCGTGTGATAGGAGACTCGTTGCCGTTTCAGTTGACATGTAACTCACCCCTGTTGCCCGTTCCCTTTAAAAGTTATAGACGGTAACATTAAAAAATATACACGTTTTTACCTGATTTTTTTGAAAAAATCAGTTATTTCTCAAAAAAACACCCGATTAACGTGCAATTTTTTTTCTGTTAGTAGAAAGTCTGTTTTTTTCTGAAAAATGTTTGTTTGTATCTAACGTTGTTATCTCTTTTCGTTCCAGAGATATAGTAATGTATGTCAGTTAAGGTTTTAGTCAATTTCTGGAAATCCCAGAAAATTTTTCATCATGCAACGTAATCGGTAATCATGAACTTAAATCAATTCAAGTATGTATGTATTTGGAAAAAAATACATAAAATAAGAGAATTCCTTGGTATATTAAAGTTAATAATTTATTTGGTCTTTTACAAAATTTATATAAAATATTGTTTATCATATACGTATATTTCCAGTTAAATATGAAACAATAAAAAACACTTAAAAATAATTTTTTTTATTGATTGTGTTTTCCTGAATAAAATACATTACTTTACTTACTTGTAATGTTCGCATATACATAGACTAAATTATTTAAAAACTAAATTTATATAAAAGAATAAACATTTTATGCCTACAGCATAGTATGTATTTAATGTATGTACTTAGTATACAAACAATCACATAATCAAAAATTCATCTTTATATAAATGAACTGATAATTCAAATTTAAATAAATCGGTTAGTATTTACAATCTTTTAGAAAAAAAACGTGACTATCTATAATAATATGATGAATTATAGCTGATTGTAGATACATGCGATTATAGTACATCATAATATAGTATCTATGTATAATGTGGTAAAGGTAAATTTGCAAAGGGATCTCAAAGCAATTTTATGATTATTCTTTTACATTTTTGTATTTATACTTATATGTCTTTACATATTTACACAATATGTTTCAAAATAATACGACACGGTATGAAAATGAAAATACATGCATGACTAAATTCTAAATATATTGTCAATGTGGTTTGACAATCGACATAATCTAATGATCGTCATTGACTGCTAAAACCATGTAAATGGAATGTAAATGCGAATAAAACAAAGAAAGAATATGGTTAAAATAAAATGAGACGCATGTTTTATACCGAATAACCTGTATATGACGCAATATTTCATCTTCCTCCATAGTGCCACGGATCTAAGTGAACCATAGGCCATATAGTAAGTAGATTAATTAGGATTTTTGAGCTGGTACTTATTTAAAGCTGAGAGAATTTGGAGGTCACTGAAGAAAAATTAAAGGCGGAGTAAAAGAAAATGATGAATGACGAAAGCGGTATAATGATGGATTATACAAAATGTCTCAAATGACAGACGTAGTAACCAGCGATAAGGTATCAAGGCTAAAGTTGGTCGGTCATTAGAAAGAAGAGAAGAAGACTATACGGCTAGACTTGTGTTTAACCAACAACCGGAAGGTGAAAAAAAGATCGGGCGTCCAAAAAATAGTAACCTTTGTTTTGGACGGGAATGAATCTCGTGACTTCAAATTAGTATGGCCAATTCCTCGTTCACTGAGTCACCGAGCCCCGTCCTGTTTTGTATGTTACATCATTTTGGTACGCACTGTTTAATAAAAATATCTTGTATTTTGTTAAGAAATATAAAAATGATTTCAATGCTTTTTTTTTTGTTGAAAATAAGAAATAATGAAAATTTTTTCCACCACGATTTAACAATAAGCAATATAAAATTTAAAAGAATTAATACATATATATATGTATACATACTGAGATACCTACATGTACGAATATTTATATGTTGAAAGTAAGTATATTTACTCATAGTTGCATATTTATTAATCACGAAGTCAAATTGTACATTATGTCTTCTACTTTAAATTTCTGATTTTATTTTTCTGTCTTCTATACCAGTATAAATTGTGTATTGTTTATTCAAAAATCACGAGATCGTGTTGATCTAGTAAAGTACTTATGTACTCGCATATTTCTGTTAATATAACAGGTCTGTAATAATTGAATTTAGCTATTAAAATAAATATGTAATGTTATGTAATATCTGTTAAAAATATATTATTTATTATAAAATATTCTATGGTAGGTATAGTACTTATATGTTTGTACATTCATAAATATATAGGCTATGTTCACAAATTATTTCTTCGACAGAAATTCTACTTTACTATATTGAGCAGCAAAATTAAGAATTTTGTTTCATTTGCAAAGTGAATTTCAATTCGTAAAATTACTATTAATTTATTTCTGCTCAAAAGCAGTCGCAACTTTTTCAGGAAAGGAAGAGTAGTCTAATTTATTGCAGATAGCCCAAAAATTCGTTATCAAAACTTTGCAGAACGTGTGCGGCATAACTAAAGCGCGAAACAAAATGTGCAGCTTGTAGCATGTAGCTGTAGTTATAGCTGTAGTAGTAGTAATAGATGTAGCGCGACATTATATCGACTGACATAATGATGTAGTATGTAGCTCATTTGTATTGTGTTGTGACATTTGACTTGATAATTAAATATTACAAATAATTAATAAAATATGAAAGTGAAAAAAAAAATAAAAAGCAGTTTTTGCGTTAAATGTTTTAAAATTAAAGCATAGATGGCAAACACGTGCAGATAAAATTAATTATAACATTAGCTGTCATTTTTCAAAACTGTAGCTGTAGCATGAAGTAGAAAAGTTCCTACTTTGAGCAGCAGCTTCTACTACTACTACTGCTACAGCTACATTAATGCAGTGCATTTTTGACAATTCGTAGTGCTACATGTACTACATACTACAGCTACACATTCTGTTTCAGGCTTAAGTCACACAAATACAGTCCTAATTGTGATGTTTTAAAGGGAAAGCTTTGCATTTAACTTCATATTTTCGTAACATAATCGAAGACTTATCGAACAGAGAAGCAAGTGTACATGGAGATTTTATTTTATAATCCTGCATCATTTACGACTGTAATGCCGCTTCTACATTCAATGCAGTAGACTTGACAGCTACTTTTACATGTTATAAGTATGCTGTGAAGTCAAAAGTCGAAGTCTAAGTTGAAGTCACTGCATTGAATATTGAATGTAGAAGCGGCATAATATTAATTAAAAATGTAAAAGAAAAATTCCAAAATCATTCTTAGAAAGTATCTTTAAAAAAGTTGTTACGTATGATAGCAGCAAAAGAAAAATATTAAAATTATATTTATTTTTATTTGTATTTTATAAAATTTTTTTATATTCTTACTGAATTCTATAAATTCTTAAATAGAAAAATATGAGAACAAAGAAAGAAAATTTACTTATTGTTCATTTCAAAACTGAAAACTTCTTTTCCTTTTAAAACTATACATACGTATACAATACTCGTACATTTCTTTTTCTCTGTGAACTTCTTAACTCATCAAGTAAGTATATTATGTATATGTATGTAAATGTATATGTACATGTAAACTTATTTTCACCTTGAAAATATTTGTATACAAAGATTTCTATTTTTAAAATTTAAGGAAGGAAAATGTAAAAGAGGAAAAGTCATAAAAGTTCATAAATTATAATTCTTATACTTGTAATTCGTAATATATAAGTAGTATGTATGCAGGGTGTTCCAATTAATGCGGGTTTTTTACAGAAGTTTAAAAGTAAACAAAAATTTTTTTTTTAATTTTTAATCGAGAATTTATTTTCTTTCATTTTTTACAACATTTTTCCACCTTTTCTCCAATTTTCGTAATCCACTTGGCATAAAAACTTTTTGGCTTTACTTATGAGATGACCCAAAATATTAACTTTCTTAGTGTAGAACCCACAGTTACATTTTTGCCCATAACTTGAAAAAAACCACGACAGATAATTGAATAAGATAAACTGAAAATGAAGAGTACTCCATTGGGCCAATATTTTAAGTGAAGAAAATTTTTTTAAAAAAAAGGGAAAAATTTTGAAATATTTAACCTTGAACTCAAAATTTTGCATTTTTTTTTCAACGAAATTTTGAATTTAATGTATCATAAATTTGAACATCACTGGGCCAATTTAGATAATTCATAAGTATTAAAGTAAGGACTGATTGATTCTTCTTTCAAATGAATGCAAAATAATTGAAATCGACTAAGAATTTCGTGAGTTATGACCTCAAATCAAAGAAACAAGTTACTTGATCTCAAAAAAAAAAAAAAAAAAATCTCTGAGCATCCTAAGTGCTTGATAATACCCCCTCCCCCCCCTGCCGAACGATTTTTTTTTTGTTTCTCAGCAAGACTCTATCGACTAGCAAAACGCCAGCCACCCCCCGAACTAGGGACACCCTGTATGTATTAGTACTTACCTACATATTTTTCAATAATAACGATAACTTTAAAACAGAAATATTTTAAGTGTTAAAAATGTGAAAAGTAAGTAAAAAATAATACCCAAATTATTACTATAGTGATAGTACATAATAAGCTGCTATACCTAATTTGGTTATGATTAAGAATTTTATTTTTAAAATTATTAAGCAAACCAAAACTTGTAAGGAATTTTGTTTTCTAATTTTATTTTTCTTATAAAAGTGAGTAAGCATAACTATTCTAAATAATTTAGAAATTTTGATGACAACATAATTAAAAGTTCCAAAATATTTGTTTTTCTTTTAATTTTTTTTTTTTTTTGAACATAATTCCATTTATAGTTAGCATACCACACCAGTTTTTGCAGCGAGATCATTTTGATTAAAGAATGATAATAATTGACTTTAAAATTTAGAGTAGTGGACGAGAAAATACGAGAACTGATAGACGTCCCAGCTGACCAAGTGAACTCATAGTGAATTCGTTCTGAATTCATTTCACCCAAGTGGTTCTTCACGTGAACGTTCACAGTGAATCATTTGTGAAGATATTTTATTTCAAAAATTTTTACGCTTTAGCTGGTAATAGTGAATTCACTTATTGAAACCATTTTGAAATCACTTACTGAACATTTAATGAAAACACGAAATGAATTCATATTGAATGCAGTTTGTGAAGGTAAAATACCATTCACAATGTGAGTAATCAATGAATCCTGTCTCTAATTATTATATTCCTCTTTTGCGACTTGTTTTCTGAATGATTTAAATAAAAACTCTTTAATCACTTAATAATTATAATCACTTCGTTATTTTTTATTTATTTTACTTTTTATTTTTAATAAACTAATATTACACAGAATTTAAAACACTTGCTTATTCCTTATTCTTAGACTCAAATAACTACATTTTATATCGCTTCAGTTTACAAATTAGTACATGAAAAAGAAATACAAAATTTCACTTTACGTTCACTAAATGATTCCATAGTGTTGGCTTTGTGAATCGCAACCATTTTACAAAGATAAAACGAATGAATTCGTCTAATCATAAAATTGAAATAAGTTTATATAAATCGTCATTCATCAAATGAATTTTATATGAATATAATTCATATTTCAATCACTTGGTGTATTCATAATGTACCCATATTTTTGAATAATTCACTTATTTTTCATTTCGTGTTTTCAAAATGAATAAGAGATAAATTATTCAGTTCGTGAAGATTTTTGGCATTCACTATGAATTCACAGTTAACCTAGTTCACTGAATGGTCAGCTGGGGTGGTATCATAGAAAAGCAGTTGCATCGTCAGAGGGAAACCAATATCCAAATGAAGGACAACGTTGAGATAAATGGCGAAAAAACCTTATGCTTCATTTCCAATACAACGTGAAATTGAAGAGAGCTTTTGATGAAATTGACAGCTGTTTCATGGAACGTGAACTATTGAGTTGCATTTAAATATACATTTTCGAACATCATTGAAAGCTCTTTATCAACTATGAAATTAAAATTAGGGATATAACCTAATTTGACGTTATTTTGAAAAATTTCACGTTGAGAAGAAAAGATAAGAAGTCATATAATTTAATGTGCTACAAAGAGGGAAAAAATTGAATTTCAATTTCACGTTGTGTTGGAAACGAAGCATTATATTGTCTGGAAAATGAAAATTATACATATACTCGTACATATTAGATTGGAGAATCACGTACAATCACGAGATTTATGAATTTTTCTGGTTACCAAAAATTATTATTAATGAATCTATGAAGCTGATGGGACTATCATAAGATAGCAACGTTATATATCAAAATAAGGAGAGGTTCAAAAAAAAAAAAAACTGGATAGGCTTGGTACCACAGTTAGCCATTTTATTTCAGACCTTATCTTTTATTTTGGTTGCGACCCATATTCCCATTATTTAGTAGCACTTTTTTATTCGTTATTTTGGAAAGTTTTGTGGTCTTTGGGTCATACATGAATCAAATTTTTGTAAAATATTTCAATTTTAATTGTTCTAAAAATGTTCTCATCAATATCAAAGAACATATGTACATATATTTAGATACTAACATAGTCATAAACATGATAATAAGATGACATTAAAATTAAAATGTAATTACGAATAATCGTACAGCGATATAAACGACATATGAACGATTATTATTAATTAATTATGTTAATTCTTATTCGAATAGTATTAAAATAATGCATTGAATTAATTTAATTTCAAACATAGTTATGTTACCTTTAATTATTATGCATGATATTGATTAAATAATTATTAGGTAGGTATGAATGTACTATATATGTATATGCATGTAGATATTTTCAATTTACCACTTAACTGTCTTAATACGTATACATCCTAGTACTAGTACATACATATGTTCTATATGGTAGGTTGTAGGTAATAGTTTAAATCTAATTTATATGATTGTATCATATATAGAGATGTGGATATGGGTGGTTTAATATATTCAATCCATAATATAATTTCTGTATAGGATTTTCAATTCGAATAGTGTTTAACTATCTGTTTTGTGTAAATACAGTACACAAAATACGTAATGTACTACATATGTACGATTATGTACATGGTAATATCTTTGATACAAATAAAATGTACATGTATGTATATTGCTTTTAACTTTTATATGAAGTGCAGAATTTATTTATCTTCTTTATAGTTTATTATTACATTTATTCGAGTATTATAACTGTTAGGTGACCGATTGTTCTAATTTTCAATACAAACGAACGAGTATCGTTATGAATAGTATTTTATGCAGAAATAAGGAAAAAAACATTTTTATTAAATGTACATTTTTATTTTATTGGTTTTGAAAGTCCTTTACATATTATTATGAATAGAAACATAGAATTGATGATTTTTTATCCAATTACATATTTGTAGTTAAATTAAGAGTGGGTTCAAAAATTCAACACTGCGTTAGTGTTGCAAAAGAAGCTTTCGTCAACAGTCCAAAAGGTAATCATAAATAAAATCATGTATTCATTCTATTGTTTGTGGATTGACCCTTCGAGGAATGACGCCCTATATAAGTTGCACAAATATTGCATATAAAAATGCAAATATTTATTTCCTCCTGTGAAAGGTTTTTGATTTTAAATAATATACAAAAACAAAAATTTAAAAAAAAAATCGTCAAAATCGGAGCTTTTTCTGAAGACTTACTGGACATTAAATAAGATGTTAAAAGTTGTGTTCAAAAACATATTTGACATTATGCATGAATGCGCATCATCTGATTGTCTGATTTTCAATCGCATGAGCATCAGTGCTGCCACTGCAGTAATGCTTGTGCGGTCAACATTTTTTGATGTTTTTGACCAGAGAGACGATTCTCGTTCCGTGAAAAAGTGTAAAAGTGAGAAATGTCAAAAATTATTTTCATTCCTAAACTTTTCATTTTCATTTCTCATTTTTGTAAACAAATTTTTTTCTGGAATTTTCTATTTCACTATCTTCATTCGCCACCGAATGGAATTCCTAAAATTCGTTCGATCTTAAATGAAGTAAGAATAAAGATATCAATGATTATTTTACTTTGATTCGTGGTGATAGACGGCAAAAATGATGATTGAATTAGTGTCGTGTACACCAACAATATAACATATAAATTTTATTCCTTTGATAGACGACCTACAATGATCATTTGCACTGCAATTTACCAATTTTTCTACGACATCTATAATTTAAAAAAAGGTAAACATATTCTCCGTTCCGACATTTTTAAACCAAAGACCCTAATGTTTTTATAATAATATTATCCTGATGAACAGTAATTCTTCAGTATCATTACTAATGTGTAATTATTCATTTGGCGCCTTCTCAACAGAAATTAATTAGTTTCAAATAAATTTTAAGAATCTTCTTTCACATTGGCGAAAAAAAACCTTCCATCTATGAACTGACTGCGAATAATATAACTTAAAATGATGGAATGATCATTCAATAAAGTGCATGTGCCATCATCATTCGCTCGACAGTTTCCTTGAAATCTTAGTCTGCCTGCAACTCCTCTCTTTCTCCAATGGCGCTACAGCTCGAATCGAGCCTTGGCCTCCTTCACTGTAGCCCTGAATTGGTTACGCTGCTCCGTCGCTGCTTTCCAATTCTGAATTCCTAGAATTTTTGCAGCATTTACTCGTACATTATCTTCCCATCTCAGACGTGGTTTTTCCAGTTCTCTTCCAAGCTCTAGTTTAGGTTTCTGGACAAAATAGCCTCGGAGAAATAGGTTGTTGGCTTGTTGTCTCCATAGTCTAGTGGTAGGGCTGCTACTTTTGGGCCTCTAGACTTGCCTTAGTACGCTTCAGTTTCGGAATAGAGTTCTCATGGGTATGCCACGAGTCTACCTCCTGCTACTTACTGACCTGAGACGTCGATGTTAATGGCAATTCAGTCTAGGTCTACGTATACTTTCCTGCAACTCCATTCGCCTCTATTCCTTGCAATCTTTTTAATTATTCATTTTGAAGATCCCAGCATCGTTGCCGATCATATTCACAAATGTGTGAACCTGTTTTTGATCCGCCGCCCACTCGCGATCATCACTACAAAACTCCTCTTATTCTTTCGTTTCATGTGAAATCTATTCTTCTTATTTTTATATTTCCTCAATTCATGACTCTTTCTTCTTGTCCATTGACTGTTATCAATTATAGCCCATTTCTTTCCTCCGATAAAAATTACTAGGTATACGCTTATTTTCAAATAAAAGAACCGTCGATATGTCTAAAACCGTTTGCGATTTTCATTTGTCATATTATTTTCAAAATTTGATGATTTTTAACTACATATATAAATCTCTGGAAGTTATTTCGTTCTGGTCTATTATTTGCTGAACATTATTTCCTTTTTTGGTGATTTGCTTTGACTCATATTACACAAATTTATCATCGTTTTTTTGTTTTTCGAATTGTTCGTAATATATCGTTATGTTATAATTTGATACGCTTCAATAGTTAGGGCTAGACAGTGTTAGCATCTGGTCTAAATTTTTAATTTGAATCTTGTACAACAAATTCATAATTAATAAATTTTAATATAATTCGATACGTTTAAATGCATGTTGTAGTATTGCATTTGCACATGTGTATAATAACTGAATATATGCATTTTACTTACTTCATTATTCCATATATGTAATTATGTATATTCGAAGGTTAAAAATTTCATTATCTTCATTTCTAATTTGAAAAATATTTTGGTATGAACACATAAGGGATGTTCGTATTTTTTTTTTTAGATACACACTAAGTACATGTATACCTTCTAATGTGTGTGACTGTGAACACATCATTAGCATGTTATTCAAAATTTAGTTCTCTTAAGTCTAGTACGCTGATTGACCTGAATTCAGATTCGAAAAATATTCAATTTAGCTTCCTGAATTTGCACCGTGGAAAAAATATATGTTCATGGAGAGTACATAGACATTTGTCACATTTATCAATATTATTCATGGATATTGTGATTAATTTAAATTTTTCGATGATAAAATGATTCAAATTTAACCGACATATCGTATTGTACGAACTGTACGAGGATGTATAGATATAGCGAAGTTCATTAAAATTGATAGACTACGATGGCTAGGTCATGTTAACAGAATAATAGACACCAGCCCATGTAAATCCATCCGCTTTGCAAATATTGGAGAAAATAAACCGAAGGGGTGGCCAAGAAGCAGTGAGAAAGGATCTATATAAGCTACAAATGGGCGACTGGAAAAAGAAATCCACAGATAGAGAACAGTGGCAGCTTTTCCTCGCAGAGGCAGGGGTTCTCTTAAGGACTGTATGGCTGTGTAGAAAAAGAAGGAGATCGTATTGTCAAAAATTCAGGACGAAAAACATAAAATTTTATTTAATTTGTGCCTGAAAAATATAACAAAAAGTCTCCATGAACAAAGAACGACATCTATTATTTAATGAGAGAACCAACATCTTTTATATATCATACTTTTCAGGTATGTTTTCAGGCAGAAGTGCGTACTTATAAACCTGAAAAATTTTATTCCATCAATCTGTCTGAATTTAGACCACTTGTTTACATTATTTTCATATGAGGATCTGAATTCAGTTTTATCAGCGTACTATGTACTATCAACGTCTAGGCCTTAGTTTTAATCAATTAGTAAAATATTGTGAAATGATAATAATCTGTACATTACTACACAAGTACATGCATCTTTTACAAAGAAAAATTCTTTAATACTCGAGCACTTACATTAATTATAGTTTATTTCATATTTTTAGCATTAATAAAATGGACATCTTCTTAAGCAATAAACTTGCAACAAGAACTTTGAAATCGTTAGTTAAAATTACGTACTCATATTATTTTTAATAACTAAAATACCATCACTACTATTAGCATTGTAAATTTCTGAGAAAAGTAATAGTAATTGAAAGGTGAAAATTTTAGTTGAAAACACTTTTCCATACTTCAAAACGAATTATTAACAATAATTATAGCACATTAATTGACTGTATTGACTAACCGATTCTTTGATTTAATTTCCTCAATTATTTATTCTTCTTCATGTAGTATAATGAGGCGAGTTACTTTTCAAAAGGCGACATGTCCATATGTCGGTCCATTTTGAGTTAGTTACAGAATTATGTTAAGAGTAGAATTCGACTATGAAAAATTTTGAAAACAACAACAATGATTTTAATACAAAAATTTTAAAAAATTCGTTTGCATAGCTTTTAGGCGCTAATAAAAATGGATTTTTGAATATTTTGATAAGAAAAAAAAAAAACATAATTTTATTTTGCTAATAAAAATGGAAATATAACAACGATTTTTATACTTTTTTTTTGTAAACACTTCAGAAAAGTCCAAATTTTATTTTGATACCAAAATCATTTAGAAGTATGAAACTTTAATGTATGAAAATAGAAGTCAAAGTTGCACGATTTTTGAAAAAAAAAATCCTCTCCTTTTTTAAGAACTATAACTAAATTTCAGGATCTAAAATCAAAAATTTTGCTCCATTTAAGGACCACAATATCCTTCAGGCCACCAATATTCAAAATTTCAAAGAAATTGGTCAATCAGTGTTTGCTGTACGAGGTGCATTTGAAAGCCGCAAAATCGAAATTTTGACAACTTTGACACCCTGTAAAAAGGAAACAAGGACATTTTTAAAAAAAAGTGCTCCATTCAAGAACCACAATCCTTATCAAAGTATCTACGTTTCAAATTTCATTGAAATCGGTTAAGTAACTTCGGAGATATGTGGTACACAAGATAACAGATATCTCGAAGCCCAATCTTAAAGGAAGGGAGTATGTGAATAACTCTAATTACTTAAGTTTGCTAGATATGTACTGATACATAAATAACTTGTATTTTTCAATTCATATTTACTCAGTTGTGTGTAAACTCTTTGGATGTGTGTCAGCAGTTTTTTCGCTTTTTCTCAAAATCACATAAATGTGACATGTCGCTTTTTGAAAAGTAGCTCCTCATTATATACAAAAGTCCTGTAATGCTGTTAATACTCGTATTATTATGAATTTCAAAAGAGAAAAACCAAAAAGAAAAAATAAGTCGAATTATAAAAAATATCCATCATTAATTAAATTTGAATAACGTTTAGTTTATGCGATTCAATAATATCCAGCGATGGATTGGTCAAATTATATTGACATACATGAATTAAAATCAATTACACGAAAAAAAAGGAAAACAAAAGAAAATAATTTTTAATTGGAAAAGTTTTAAATACTTAAATTATAATGAGCGCAAAAACAAAAAAACATAAAAAAACACAAAAAAATAACATAATTTCGAAATAATAAATAAATATAAAGGATAATGTGGAAATTTCAATTTTTTGTTATTCATTATTTATTATTATTATTAGTTAATAATGAAAAGGATCAATTCAGTTCTATGATTTTGTAATCGGATAAAATGTAGCCACTAACTGAATTGTAACAATACAACAAAATGTTTCAATGAAACAAAAATTTATTGAAATGTAGTACAGTGTTGGTCATAATTATTTTTCAATGCGAGATATTTTTTTTTTGCATCCTCAGAATAGTATTTCAGAATAGCAATTTTTATTTTTGTTAAATTAATATGGATTGCATGGATTGCGTAAGATGCCAACAAAATTTTTTCAGAAAGAATCATACTTTCTACTAATGGAAAAAAAATTGCATGTTAATCGGATGTTTTTTCGAGAAATCACTGAATTTTTCAAAAAAATCAGGTAAAAAAGTGTATGTTTTTAAATTTGGCCGTCCATAGCTTTTGATGAGAACGGGCAACAGTATGTAAAATAACGAGAATACAGAGTGTTTAGTGAAAAAAGAGAAAAAAAACGTTGACGCCTTCTAGCGGCTAAATGGTTGAGATTTCCGTCCCACGTCCAATACTATTTTCTGTTTCTATCGATGAGCCCTATTCGTGGTTTTCTTTTGTCGGGTGTTAACGGAAACACGCTGTATGTATTTGTAGATAAAAATTCATATTTAAAATTTGCAACTTTTTTTGAATATACAATTTTCTAATTTATAAAAATACTTTTGTCTTATAATAATTCTTGACTTTATAGTCCAGGCTAGACTTTAGCCTCCTACACAATAGACCGCCATTTATTTCTGTCTTCCGCAAGAGATCTCCAATTTGCTATGTTCATCCTTTTCAAGTCCTACTCGAACATTATCTATCCAACTCGCTTTTAGTCGACCTCTATTTCTTATACTTTGTATTGTTTTGCGAAATACAATTTTTGGAATTCTTTCATTTGGCATACGATGCAACATGCAAGTATCCCAACAATCTTATTCTTAAAGACTTTATGAATCTAACTAATATATTATCACCACATATTAATCGATCTAGTTTCTTATATTTGATCTCAAACGATACTGATTATCAATTACTCTACTGGACCGAAAATTCTTATTTTTTATCTTTATGAAATGTAAATATTGTTGTCGCATGAAACGATCAATGATTTATTCTTTATCGTTTTTTTAATTAGAATTTAACTGATTATATAAGGCTTAATTGACAGTTATTGTCAATAATTTTGAAGTTATTGACAAATATGAAGCTTTAAAATTTTTTGCATTGAAAAATATTGCTGCGTAAAAATAATTTTGACCAGTAGTGTATATAGTATTTAGTGAACATTATTTACTTAAATATAGCATATAAATATCTCGTATATAAATATTGTGAATGTGTAGTAATATTTCAAAGAATAAATAAATTTGCATTTATATGTATACGCGAGTATTTATATGTTTGTTAAAAATTCATTTTAAAATGAAATAATATTATTATGTTAGCGTTAAGTAGATTTGAAATTGGACATTGAATCAAATTTTCAAAATAATTTATAAAATAATTTTTGAGCTATTTAAAAAAAAGCACACATACATTCGAATATGCATGTACTTATGTACTTATATCGTAGATATGGTAAAAATAATTATTTATAATTTTCTTCAATTTCATTACATTTTTTGTTTCTATATTTGATTTGAATTTTAGTTTTTAATTAAAATTTCAATTGTACGAATCAATATTATGTATGTATATATTGTAGAAATGATTATACTCGGACTAGTTAGGTACTTAGGTATAATAAAAGTTTGAAAATTAATTTATCTACCATTTTTACTGGGAAATAAAATACCATTAATAATTAATAATCAAAATGGTGTGATCTACTTACGAGTATTTAGTGGTAAAATTTAATTTGTGAAAAAATGAAAATCGATTGAGGCAATTTTTTTTTTTGATCTGGTGCGCTTTTGATACAAATTTATTGAATGCTGGTGCTTACCTTGTCAATAGCTTTTCCACGCCTAAATATATAAATCATTGATTAAGATGTTATATGTTCCGATCTGCAGTTAAAATGACTATATGTTGATGTTCTCAATTAAATGAAACGGAATCATCAGTCGACAGTTCTCTACGTTAAGACAACACTTTTTTTGTATCCGATGTTACCTTTCCTTTACACTTCCCCGCAGAAAAATCGGCACGTTTATGGATTTGCATCATGCGACAATCTTGAGATGTCTGCTTTTAGTTTTGAGAATAGAAATAGAAATATTCAAAAATGGAGTTAGGTCTGGTCTGTATAGCAATGGGGATGAATTATTTCCAATCAGAATTTCACTATAATTTACCTCAATATTGTCTTTTTTTTTTTTAAATATATTGGATCATCCCATAAGTAATGCGGATTTTATGTCATGTTCAGGTACAAATAACTATTTGACAGGGTTTTTCTGTCAATACCTATAAATAGTGAAGAATTATTTAATATAATCCTTATTGATATTCGAGTGTCTAGACTGAGTTAGAGGAATAAATTACGAGTATACAGTGTCAAAATGGAAGTGACCAAAGACCAAAATTCGGGATGTTATGCTCTACGAATTTAAAAATGGCAACAACGCAACAAGAGTGTCTAAAAACATTTTTGACGAGTATGGTCAGTCCACAATAAGTGAAAGCCATGTGCAAAGATGGTTCCAGAAATTTCGGTTGGGGAATTTTAGTAGTACTTTAGACTTCTATCAAGACCAAAAAATGAACCATCACTTTTAAACAGAACTGTGACAGGAGATGAAAAATGGATTCTTTACTCGATAGATTATCACCTACTTTGGAGTCTGCAGAATCATCTAGACAAGAAAGCGCTATCTTCAACACACGATGTCGGAGACGACCTTAATAGCTTTTTTTTCAGTCAAAGCTAAAAAGCTTTTATGCAAGTGGAATACGAAAATTTGAGAAAAGGTGGAAAAATGTTGTAGAAAATAAAGAAAAATACCTTCTCGATTAAAAACTAAAAAAAAAAATGTTTTATTGACTTTTTAAAGTTCTTGTAAAAAACCCGGATCACTTATTGGATGACCCAATACATATACTGTATACATTGTATTTTGTCAGTTATATCATCCAGTTAATCATCAGTAATCAGTTGCTGGTGTTGATATATACATTGCTAATTGAATTAATTATCGACTTGGGCGAGAGTAGCGTGCTGGCTGGGATTCGTACTGCGATCTCTTCGAACCATCGAACTATTCAAGTCCCTCAATATTGTCTTCTATACTGATTTTCTAGATTGATCGTATCGTATAATAGCGAACCACAATCACTCACGTAGCTTTCCAGGGCACTTATTTTGAATAGCCGCTTCTAATTCTTGCAATCAATATCTCAGCGCATTATTCACACAATAACCGTTTGGCATTATAGTTTGACGTTTGACCTTAAGAAGGAAACAGAAAGAAGAATGACAGATCCAGTCCGATTCTGATTATTTTTTGATATACCTATAAGTATGTACATATGTACTTATTTCAAAATATTTTATTTCTCATTTCTTATTTTCCATTATGCTATACTCACAAAGAAACAATATTAATGAAATGATTTTGGATTTTGCTAATGTATGTATGTAGTATGTACATATACTTACGATATAACATCGCATAGCTTTTATCCATAAGATGAAATTCAACTCAAAATAATACCAAATTATAATTAATCAACAAAAGTTTCTTTAACATATTATACTAATACATATTCGTATATTATGTATGTAAGTATCGGGTTTTCCAATAGGGACATAACAATTTTGTATTTTAATACTAAGGAGGCTTTGAATATTTTTCATAATCTGTCAACTTCAGAACGTCAGTCAATGTTAACATTTTGATCATGGTGAAGTTCACGAACGAGCAAAGTTTGGAAATTATTAAAAATTTGTTGTTGTTGTTTATTAGGGGGGAGGTATGAAACCAGAGCACTCAGACATAACGCTGTCCATTGTACTCGAAGCCCCCGTATAGTCAAACTTCTTCGTTGCTCTCAGATAACGAAGGAGTTCCACTCGACTTTCAGGCCCAATTTGTTCGGGTCTAATGACATCAGTGCCAAAAATGCGCATTCTAATAGAGGAGAAGGCTTAGCACTCACACAAGAAGTGTTCCGAGGTAACCTCCTCCTCTCCGCAAGAAGCACACAGTGCATCACTGATGACTCCTATGGTAGCGAGATGCTTTCCACAGGAGTTATGTCCTGTAAGAGCGTAGAGCGTTGACCATAGTTCTGCAGTCTTTCCTTTCCTGTTAAAAAGAAGGAAGTTAAAATTACTACCGCAATTCTGAGTAGGTAGTCGCAAGTTTAAGGGCGATAAATATAATATAATTGGCCTTGTCAATAAGCAGAATATGCGTTACTGGACAGCAACAAACCCACATGTGCTTGAAGAGACTCCATTACAACCACAAAAAGTGACCGTGTGGCGCGGATTTCATGCTAGAGGTATGATTGGACCATATTTTTCATTTATGAAAATTATCGCCATGTTGGAAGACTATTTTTGGCAAAAAATTGAATAGAATTGACTTCAACGATATGTGGTTCCAACAAGATGGAAATGGTTGGACATTTTAAAAATCTTTTAAAATTTCCAAAAATCTCGAGAAATGGTCCGATCGAATGGCCACCTTGCTTATACACCCGTAATATACAGTACTTCCCTTGGAATGAATTTCAATCTTATATCTTAATTATTCTGTATATTATTTAAATATAAAATTGTTATGTCCTTATTGGAAAACCCTATATAGTTATATAAATGAGAATATATACGTATATATACCGGAATATATTTTATAAATATAAAAAATACAATATAAAATACGAATAATTTTAATATCATGTTTCAGTAACATTCATTCATGTATCTAATATTAATCATGTGAAATGTCTGTCTGACATGACATACGACAGACTATATAACCTTTTGTTAAACACTTTTTATCAACTTATTTGAGTATGAAAAAAAAATAATAGTAGAAAAAGAATATAATGACATTCTCCTTATTTATTTATTTTATTTTTCTCTTTTGTTAGTTAGTTTCCTTTTTTCCTTGTTCTATGGTTTTTTGATTATACATTATACATATATAACACAGAAATGACAAATAACCATTTTTTTATTATTATTATTATTCTATGATATATTAAATCAACAATATACTTCTTTTACTATGTTCTGTTCATACATACATACATATACATATGTATATGAGAATATGGAAAATATTCTTTATTTTATCATCATAAACGTAAAGAATACTACATGAAAAAAAAAGTGAAAACAGAAATAGTAGAAAAGTGTTATTTTTTTTTTTTTGTTCTTTTCTATTTTTATATGACCCATAAAAATAGAGGCAAGCAAACAAAAAGGATATTCTCTGTGACAGTATTTTGTTTTTGTTTTTGTTTTTCCTGTAATCTATGTTTAAAAGTACATACAAATGCTTACTATGTATATGATTGTAGATTGTAGGTTGTACATACATATCAGCCTGCGGTATGTAATGCTTATTATTATTATTATTATTCAGAATAATGAAAAATATTGCTCTTTCATTTTGTAATGAAGAATAATCATTTATTTTCAAAACAAATCAATGACCATGTATGTTTGCGTAAATATGTACGGAGTATTTTATTTTAATTTGATTATTGACTGATTTTTGCAAAAAAAAAAAAATGCTAAAAAATTGTTGTTTGTTTATCACTTATGACAACAAATTTTTTTTTAAAAATTTATCAACTTAACATAGTATGGTATCGGGTGATCAAATTAATAATTTATATCCGTTGTGTTTTTCTTTTTAGATTGCTTTCGAAATGGAAATTTGTGTTCAATTCTGTGTGGAAAATCGCATTATGAAGAAAAATTGTTTATTTAAATGTTCATTAATTGTGGATAATAATCTTCCATTGTCCTATTCGAATCTTAAGTAGTTTGCCCTGGGGCTGCGTCATATAATTACTTTCACGTCGAACGTCAGCGAACTGTTCTCAGTTATTCTGTCACCTTTACTCCACATTGATCGAACACATTGGTTCAATATTCAGCTTCTCTTCTTTTTTTTTTGAAATTCTGAGGTAATTTCGTCTTTGTATGTGGGCAGCCCATCTTAAGGGATAGTGAGTCTAAGTCCTCTATGTTCTGACTGAGTGGTCGTTATAAATCATGAAAAACAAAATTTGGTAAATGTTTACTTTATGGGACACACATTCGGGGGAGGTATCTAATGATGTTCTGATTAGTGATTACTTGGACGGCGAAGGGGAGTGTAAATATTCCTTTTACGAAGAAGCAGCCGCCTTTCCCAAATAATCGTAAGAGGAATTTCTACACCCCCCTTCTACGACCAAGGATTTTCCTCACTTATTAGAACATTTTTTAATGGGAAAATATTCGATTTTTCACCTCCACCCTGTCCCTCTACCTTCCCGTTTTCAAGCTTTGACCCCCCAAAGTTAATTCTTTAGACCATCCCCTACCACCTACATTCATTGTCACCCCCTCCGACTCCCTGGCTAACGCTTCAACCATAAACGCATATAACAAATTGGTAAATTTTCGATTTTCAACACCCTCCTGCGCCAACACTATCTGCCTTCCAAGGTTTCATCACCGAAATGAAGTTACCGCACCACCCTCTACACCCTCTCCTTGGATACCTTCTCCGAGCGTGTGTCATTATCCTCATTTTGTAAATTTGTTTTTATTTTTTATTCTTCTTTCTCAGCTTTGAATGTTCATTTATTTGGTGTTGTCTTTCTTTGTCTTCATATACACACACACTACATAATTCGATTTTTCATTCTTTGTTCCCTCATATCAATCGTTGTTTGACTACCATTTTCACATTTCATATTATTTATAAAGACTATAAGTTGGCTTATATTTTCTGTTCTGCCAGTTGCCAAAATGGCACCTAACACAAGACATGATTATCTCTATAGAAGACTTCAGTGCAATCGTTAGACCTCCCATTTAGATTCCTTCACCAAATCACCACCTCCTCTACTGCTTTTATTTCAATTTAAAAATATATTCGTGCATGTCTACATAGCTCTGATTTGATTACCGCTTACATACACCATATGCAATATTTCATACTCTGTTATTTTTCATCAAACTAAAGAAACAGTAAACAAAAATATCTTTAGGATAGCAAAATTGTCTCTTCACTATTTTCATAAATACCTACGCGCGTATACATATAAGTATGTACATACATATATATTCGTTCTTGATAATGTGCTTATGCTTACACATGGATGTCGTATGTATTTAAATATATGTATACATATGTATATTTTTAACATACATTTCTCATAAACTTCATAAATTTTATTTTTATCATTTTATGTAATCTTAAAGTTTCAAATTTATAATTTTCTTGATAATTTTCAAGTGTAAATTTATATTTTAAAGATTTATTGCTTGCATTTCATAGTTCAAAGTTAAAATATATGAAATGAATTGCTTCTGACATTTAGAAATTTCTTTATTATCATACACATACATATAAAAAATATAGAAAATAAAGTATTTTTGTATTTATTATATCTATTTTAAGGTTAGTTTTTGTTTAATTTCAAACTCTATTATCAGTTACTTAAGTTCATTTAGTAAATTTTTTGATCGTCACATTGGCTGTACAATTCAGGACAGATCTGAGCCTCGTCCACATTATATGTTGCAATATTTGTTTGTCAAGCACCATATCCTCTCAGTTGTACATTCCTAATGATGTATCATCTTTCGCCCAGTCTATCATCCCCCCTATGTAGTAAGTCTGAGTTTTCCTGATTTTCGTTCGAGTTTTGCTTTAAATAACAGCGAATTCGTTTTGGAATTTCAGCATTATTGATATTCTCTCAATCCATGACCTACCCATTTTTCGATACATATGTCCAATTTAATTACAGCTTCGAGATGTATTCGCATATTTCGTCATTATATAAAGCCCTCAAGCCTCAACTGATTTTTTTTTCCTTCACGAGATCCAGTTTACGTTTGAGCATTTACTACTTAGTTCTTTCGAAGAGTTTTGTTTAGTTATTTCTTTGTGTTGCCGTCCGATAAAAGTCTCACTTGCATCGCACAATTCGGGCGACAACTACAGCGTATACAGTAATTAAATAGGACGTTTTGCGCTGAACTTTTCGTTGTCACTGTCGCCCAAATAGATTCTATTCTATTTTTCAGCGACTATCTATTCACAAGAAGAAGATTTTTTTTTTCAAATATACATATATATGTACATATAATATATATAGTATATATTAAATGAACGCGGATACGATGCATAAGTCCATTATGGCACCGCCGATCAGTAATTTCTTGTCAGATATATCATCCAGTTTATCATCAGTAATCAGTTACTGGTGTACATTGCTAATGGGAAATTAATGATCGACTTGGGCAAGAGTAGCGCGCTGACTGGGGTCCGAACCGTGATCTCAAGATCACAAGACCGACACCAAACCATCGAGCTATTCAAGCCCCCACAAGAAGAAGAAATGTAAAATTCATATATATTTTACGCTGCAGATGCACTCGAATTGTGCGAATTTTCGGCGATACGCTGTAGTTGTCGCGGTAATTGTGCGATGGCTGTCAGTCTCAGTTCTTAAAAAAGTCGAAATCAAACATCGAACAGCCCCCTCCTTGTTTTGAGAGAAGCCAGTTATTATTTCAGTATGCACAAAAGGACGCTTTTCATTTCGCTTTTTGTCTAAATATTTTTTTAACTTCTTTCTTATTACGTTAATTGTATAAATGATTATATGATCAATATATACACAATAAAATAACACAATACAACTGAAATATGAGATTCTAGTGTTGCTAATTATTTATTTAAAATAATCCAAATTAAAAGTAAAAGTCAATATTTGTTATAAAAGTGAATATTTAAAATTAAATAATTTTTTTTTGTATATTTTATCTAAGGCTAAATTATTGACTATGTACTTACATTATATAATTGCTTGAATACCCAGAAAATGAAGAGATATAGAATTTCATATATACGAGTAACTCGTAATTTCTTAGTAGTGAGAAGTACTAAGTACAATGAGGAAAGGAATATTAACGTATTTAGTTAGCTAGTATTTATTACATTGAGGAGTTTATTAAAACAAAAAGGAAATTAAAAGTGTAAAATGACATAATTGATACTAATTCGATATTATTAGGTGTTTCATATATCCAAAGTAAATTGTAAATTACATTATATACTTACGTACATACGTATAATATAAGTGGTATAAAGAGTATAGTAATTCGTAATTGTAAAATACACTTTCATGCTTTAATGTTCGAATAATTCTAATTATTATTACTATACGATATGATTTTATACTTTCTGTTCTTTCTTCTTGAAAAAAAAAAAAAAAACAAAGTATTATGTATTTCTACTATATGTACTTACACGACTATACGACGATTATTCAATACAAGAGACAATTTTCAATTGCTGCTATAACAACTTTGAACTTTATTTGCACTTGTCATTAAGTATTAGAGCTGCTGTTAAAACAATTAAAATAAAATTATGTATATACTCGTATATATACATGCACACATAAAATTCACAAGAGTTCTTCAATTTCAAATGTATACATACTCGTATATATAGAAACACGTATTTTATTGTTTTTTTTTTTTTTGTTACTTTATACTTTTTACAAAAATTTTCCAAGAAAAAAATTTTTAATTTTTCATTTGAAATTTTTTTAATTACACATTAAAGTTAAGTGGTTAAATTGTTTAAATAATTTGTTTTATAAATATATACGAATATGTTCAAGTATGTATGTATTTATGTACAAGTTATGTTTGTATTTACACAGCAGTTTCATTTTGTTTTGTTGCTGATACATACATACATATGTATGTATGTAATTAGGAAAAAATAAACGATTTTATATGGATGAAAAACGACAGTTAATGAAAACAGTATTTAAAACCTTAATGCGTATATGTATGAAAATGTTTGACCATTTTACATAAAAAGTGAGAAAAATTTGATTGTTATGTTCTTTATTCAGAAAATGAATTTGAAACAAAGAAGAATAATAAAAAATAAATTAATTTTATTTTTTAAGCAAATTAATTTCAATTTATTTTCACTGTTTTAATACTCCTTTTGTGTTTTAGTTGAATTTTCTTTAAAATAAATTAATTGCTGTAAAATATTTATTAGAAAGTATACGAACATGTGTATATGGTGGATATGTATGCATTGTTTAAGGAGAAAGTGTAAATATTGCATAAAAAATAATTCAAATAATGATATTATATTAAAGGGATTCGTTCGATGGTTCAATTTGTTGTGGTAAATTGTGATTTTATACGAATTATTTAATAATGAGCTATTATTGTATATTGAGGGTTCAGTAGCTTGATTAATGCAGTGGCGAATTTATAATGATCAAGAATTTATTGTCGAGTTTGATTCCACTGAAAATTAAGAAAAAAAAATAATTCAGTTATTTCCAATTTTTCCTCCCCAAAATTTAATCTTTTTTTCTAATGGCGCTACAGCCCAAATCAAGCTTTGGCCTCCAGTAGTACTTGCCTCCAATCTTTTCTATTTTTTGCAACCGCTTTCCAGTTTCTTATCTGGAGCATGTTTTAGTTTCCTGCAGCGCTGTTATTCTTATATTTTGTACTTTTCCAGTTTCGTTAAAAAATTTTTCAATGCTCTTGTCTTATTCAATGTTCTAAACGTTCCATATTCCAAATTTATTGTTCATAAAACGTTGTCTGAGTCGTTGCCGTTGTTTCCTTCCAATCCGAGGCTTTTCTTGAGGATTCGTATAACAAACTGTTTTTGCGGGATCAGATTGTTAGTTTGAAGTCCAACCCCGAAGCTGGAGGACCAGTATCGCTTCCATACATTAGCCTAAGTCCTTCCTGTTACCAGTTAGGACTTGTAGTTACCGGTGATTACCGACGAAGAGGTTCTATATAGACACACACTTGAAAAATAGCTGCACAGTTACAACGCTGGAACATCCCTGTGGGATGAACGGTCAGCGCCTACCCTATCGCTTTTTTATCCAACCGCTCCCAAAATTTAATCAGCTTTCAATTATAATATCTTTCTGATTCGATTTACTTGTCGATACCCAGCCAGACCAAGTTTCCCAAGTATTATAAGACCATGCAATTCATTTCGTTTCTGTACAAACAAAAAATCTAAATAAACTGTAACAGTAAGTAAATGATAGATGATATAAGGATAATGACCCAAATTCCTATGAGGAACAAAATGATTGAGTTAAATTTTTCCATCTATGCATTCATTTGGACGCTAATTTTCTTTATATATATGTAGGTACTATAAACTTTTTCTCAAGTATATATTTAGATCTTGTATTATTTAGACCTTTTGCTGTTGTACAAATAAGATTGTCATTTCATTATTTTGTGAGTAGTGATTCAATTACCGATTATTATCAGCTCTGACCTCTTCTAAGATCCACGTCCGGACATTTCTTTCTTATATACAGTTTTTCTTCAAACTTTGAATCCGAATGTAAGTGTATTTTCTGGTTAACGAGTTTCTTCTTCTTCTTCTTCTTCTATGGCACTACAGTTCTTAAAAGAATCCTGGCCTTAGTAAGAATCTGCCGCCAACCCGTCCTATCCAAAACTGAAACCCTCCAGTTTGTTTAGGTCCTCTCGCACCGAATTCCACCATCGATTCCTCGGCTTTCCTCTCGGTCTCTTATTTCCAACATTGCCATACAAAATTTTTCTACAGGGATTTTCGGTTACCATCCTGGTAATGTGTCCCTTCCATCGTGGTCTTCCGATTTTGGCGAAAGTGATGATATTTACGTACGTCATCATGCAATTTATAAATCTCGGAGTTTGTTCTTCTTCTATACTCCCCCACACTAATCTTCTTTGCACCAAAAATTCTTCTCAATATTTTCCTTTCAAAACATGCCAATTTGATAATGTCTGTTTCTTTCAATGTCCAGCATATACCGCACCATAAGTTATTATTGGTCGTATAAGCAAAGTAAATATATAGGTGATATGATTAGATATATATACACTTTGGTATACATAATTGTTTTGTATATAGTTACTTTGGACGCTCTAGATACTATTTTAGACTTCAATATTGGTGTGAGACTAAAGTACATTCTATTAGTTTTTAATATTCTTTTCATGATCTCCTTCGATTCATTATTGTAGTCTGACGTCAGTGTCATTCCAAGATACGTAAACTCTTTCACTACCTCAAACCTATATGCACCTATTTCTAAGACACCTCCCACTCTGTCCTAAAATCTTTTGTCTCTGGAGATTACCATGAAATTTATTTTTTCTGAATTTATCACTAAGCCTAATTTTTTGGTTTCTCTTTCGATGGACTCAAATTACTCTTTAACCGCCTTTATACTACAACCAGCTATATCCAAGTCGTCAACATAACCAGATATTTGCTAGCTTTGGCTTATTAATGTTGCTGATCTATTGATCCCTGCTCTCTTGATAGCAGACTCAAGTGCTAAGTTGAATAGCATGGGTGCTAATGCGTCACCTTTAACGATTAACGCGTTTATCACATTTTATTTTTCGATATTATGATATACAAATATGATGTGTCATATTCTTAGTAATACAATTTTTTTTCTCTTATCATTTGCTTGGTTTATTTTTTTCATTTTACATAATTCTTTTACTGTATACACATTTTGTTTAATTAATTTCAATTACATAGCATTATAAGCGTAATACTTAATTTCACAGAATGTATAGTGTAAATGTAATTAGCTTTTTAGTATACAAAGAAAAATGTTTTCGATAAAATACTTTATGCTCTACATAATTTTTCGCAAATTAACATCAAGTTCTAACTTCTAAAAATTAATTCTTTTTTTTTTTTTATATAATATAATTTTTTAATGAGATTTTTGTTTTAGAAAATTTATTATATTTTAGACAAATACATACATGCATACATACAAAAACAACTAAACTACCATAAAACATAAAACTTCTAAGTACATATATAAAATTTCACAACAATTTATTAACAAATTTAAATTTAAATTTTAACGAAGAAGTTTTCATGGAATTTTTCTTTGTATGATGTAAATACTTGTATATTCACCTAAATTTTTTTTACAAAGAAATTAAAGAAATTTTATTATCATAAGAATGCTATACGCTTAGAAAGTACTAAGTACTATAATTAGCAGAACATAAACAAAAATTATATATATTTTTGTTGTTCGACCTATTATACTCACTGACCATTGTAATTATATTGTATATGCACATAATAAGCGTTACATATAACAACGAATATACATTATGTAGTACATACATATACGTATACAAGATGTGTGTTCAAATGGAGTGAATATTAAATGCATGCGCAGGTAAAGCAAAGGAATTCATTTTTACTTGAACTTGGTGGAAATAAATGTTTGTTATTTGTAATTTTTTTATTTTTTAATGTAGAGTTTGTATAAGATACCGACATACATACGAATACGTACATACGATGAGAGCCAAAAGTCATTGAAAAAAATAAAATTTTAACTTTGTAATGAAATAATGAGTGTCGATGATGTCGTCTTGTCATACTATCGCCTTGACTCGACAAATTTAAGCCAACGGTTTCAAGACCTTTACAGGCTGCCTAATTCTATAGTTATAGTTTACGCAACACCATGTTCTAATTCTAGTCTAATCTATTTTGTGATGGGTAATCACCGTGCAATTTATGTTCTTATATGTGCTAGTTGTTGGTTTTTTGTGGTTTTTTGGTTTGATTAACCGTGTTAATGCATGAGGAAGCGTTTTTTTTTTACATTTTGGGATTTTGAAAGGCAGGCAGGATTTTATCAATGGGTTTGAAGATGAGAGAAGCTTCCTTGTCGGTTGGCGTTATGGTATTAGTTTGTTATTGTTGTCAACCAATCCGTTCTTGTTGGAAATATTAAAAAATTATTTGCATGTAAACCAACGTAACCTCATTATTGGAACATTACAGGTACCACAATTAAGTAACATGTCAATAAATAAAGAATAATAAGGTTTGTCATAAAGAATACTTCAATTTCCGATATCAAACGATTTCAATATTGAATATTGACATACGGCTCAGAGTGTTGGGTATTAAAAGAAGCAGATGCAGAATTGCTGAAAAGAACTGAAAGAAAAGTGTTGAGAAGAATGTTCGGCGCAAGAAAAGTAAATGAAAACGAATACATGAGAAGACAAAACTGTATAAAGCTGTATAATATCTATAATGACATATGAACATATATATAGCGGTATTTATACGGATAAACCGACTTAGATGGCTGAGCTGGGGCACGTAAACAGAATGCAAAACACTGATCCGTGCAAGAAACTACTTATGGAGAATCTGCAGAGCAACAGACCAAGAGATAGACTGAGTAACAGGTGGTGGAACGCAGTAATTGCTGGCATAAAGATGTTCAAATTCAGAATTGGGTGTTAAAATCTGTGGACCGATGGAAGTGGCAGAACTGTCTGTTAGAGGCAAAGGTCCTGGCAAGGGCTCTATTGCCATGAAGAAGAATAAGAAGAAGTATTGTAAATAAAAATTGATTATTTATAGATGCAAAGATAAAATTTTAAAAATTTTCCAATGACTTTTAGATCTGTCTGTATATTTGTATTAAAAATACTTATAATAATTCTAGGATAAAAACAAAATGAATTTATGAGAAAAATAAAAAAAAAGCAGAAGACAAAAGTTCATAGTGTGGTGTAATGAAAATTGTAATGAAAAAAACCTGTTATACTTTAGAACGATTGCGCATTTATTTATACAATTGTTTACATAATTATTATACCTGGTTACAAGAAGTTAACGTTCTTGATTCTTGACGTTCTTGCATGTATACCAGCTTATATGTTATTTTTACACTTTTTGCAAAGATTTTTGTCTTTAACAACAATGACAAGATTTATGTCTATATACGTTTGTATATGCACATAGTACCTAAAGTATAATAAAAGTAATTCATAATTATACCAAGATATAAAAGATAAATATGTTGCAAAGCAAAGTAATGATTATCTAACAATTATCTGTGATCGTATCCTATTTAAATAATCATATAATGATTAAATCTAAATGATTGTATGGTTGTGTATCTAGATATGATTGTGTGTATACTGTATACAGTGATAAAAATGCATTATAAAGAAGAATACACGCGGCGGTATATCGACTTTTTTTTTTTTTGAAAAGAAGTTGAAATCTGAAATGTAGTCATTTCACTTTACTTCTAGAAATCCAGATCTTTTGAAAATGCATACAGAGTATAGTTAAGTTAATGACAGATACTATGCATACTTGTACCTCGTATATAGATACATGGATACTTATTATACATTTACGAGTAATCTGTGGTTAGTAAGTTTTGTGTTGTTTTAACCGCACAAGATTATGAATTAGTGTTATATACTTATAGTGTTGTACGTGTACGTACGAGTATAATGTGTAATGTTAATTGGAAAAAAGTTCATTGACTTAGTTCAATTTAATTTCAGTCATAACCTATCCTATACACAAAACTTGATATTAAATTATATTATCTACATATAGATAGTATGTTTTTATGTACTTGGAGGACTTCTTATGCGGCGATCTATGTCGCTATAATTCATGTTGATATTTAATTATAGTTTTGTTTTATTTTTGGTGAATATTACAAATTTCTTGCTGCTAAATAAAAATAACATACATTACATCCAGTTCATGCTATTGAATCTAATATATATATACGTATGCATGAAGGTAGGAATATCATAAAACAAACGGACCGGACTGCATATGTAATTCTTTCTGTTTAACAGTGAACAAGTGAATTTTTTTTTATTTGCTACACATTTTTGAGGATAGTAAAACAGTAACGGCACGGCATCATACTATATATATATACATTTATATATGATGCTCCTGTGATATTGTAAAATTTGAAAATGACAACAATTCAAAATAAAAGCATAGCATTGGAAATTTACATGAGTGCGTGTATTGAATTCCGCTACGATACTGTACGCTTGTCATCATCACTGTTGGCTGTACAATCCAGAACGGATACGAGTCTTCTCTAACTTGTCTCGCCATTATTGTTTGTCAAGTGTCATACTCTTCCAATTACTTATTCCAATTGACGCTGCATCTTCGCTTATTTCGTCATACCATACCTAAGTCTGAGTCTGCCCGGTCTTTTTCTACCTTCCAGTTTTGTCTAAAGGATTCTTTTTGGATATTTATCATCGTGCATTCTCACAACATGACCTGCCCATATAAGTCTGTCCAGTTTCATCCAAGTTTCTAGCTCTATATTCATATATTTCATCATTGTATCGGATCCTCAATTGATCGTTCTCTTTCGCGGGACTCAGGATACGTTTGAGTATCTTACGTTCAAACGCTCCCAACCTATTTCTTTCACTTTTACTCACTCTTCATATTTCCGATGCGTATGTGAGCAATGGCCTAATAAGTGTTTTATATATCAGGAATTTTGTATTTTTTGATATTAAATGTGAGGACATGAGCTTTATCAAGCTGAAGAAGCATGAGTTCACCATCACAGGATTCTCCTTTTAATTTTGCGTTCCGTATCATCGTCATCTGTGACGAGGGATCCTATAGTCTATTTTTCGAAAAAATTCTGAAATTTTGTTAAGACGATCTCGATAGTAAAACATAAGTAGGTACATATAGAGAAGATAAAAAAAATTGCTTTATCAATCTACACTTCACATTTGGTTCCATTTGACTAAATTTTGTAATTCCCAAAACTAATAAAAGACATAAAGGACGTTGTCAACAGATGGGAATCAATAATAATGACGTTTAACATAGACTGTTAGGTGGTTATAAATTCTATTCAAACTTTAATTTGATTCATTTATGTGGCAGGTGCTAAGAAATTTCAGTTGTGTACATTAGAAATATGTCTTAAAGGAAAATAAATAACACAAGGATATTTATGTAGCTTTTATTATTATTTCATTTTGAAATCAATTAATAATGGCAAACAAAAAAAATTAACCAAAAATTCACATTCTCCAAAACAATTTGAAAAGTAAAAGAACAAGAAAAACATTTAGAAATAAACTTCTTCTACATATTTTTCCTAGATATACAGTTATTAACAAAATAGTTGCAACAAAGCAATTAAACTGAGTAATGTTACATAAGGCTTTTTTTTATATGAAAATTTTGTAATTTTTTGTATTGATCCTAATTGTAATTATGGTGATTAAAAATACATTAATGTACTACATTGAAATTGTTATACATACATATTCTATCTTCAATCAACTTCAAACATTTATTCTTCCTTTTTCAATTCTGGTCACGTGTTGTTGTCTAAAAATTTTGAAATTAAATATGAGGTAAGTTGTATTAAAATATATGTATTAAATATTTGCTAACATTGGCAACAAAAGACCTAGAAGGATACTAATAAGAAACCGCTGGTGGCAAGCAGTACAAAAGGATTTGAATTATCTGAATATATCGAACTGGAAGGAAAAAGCATAAGATCAAGCTAGTTGAAGGCGAATTCTATCTGAGGCCAAGGACGTGCTGAAATCTGTCTGTGGAACCATAAAAGAATTTTCAATTTAATTTGAAATTATTTCAGTAATAATTGTATGAAAAATGTGTATTTTTTCGATATTTCTGCATTTATTTATTTATTTATACAGTTTCCATACATAAATGTGATATCATTGAAAAGAGGATAAAAAAAATCTTTGAAATGATATAATAAAACGTATATGTCATCCTTCAAGTATTGAAGTTATACCGTTATCAAAAGAAGTTGAAAAAGTGATTTATAAAAAATACAAAATTTTGACTTTAAATCCTTATATCTTGAGAACCCCTAATTCAATCAAAGTGAAATGAACTGTAACAAATAGAGTAGGAAGTCCTCTTTAAAATGGAATTTTAACTAATCTAATCCAAGATCCCGATTTGGACTAAACATTTTTAAGGGTAGTTTGCGCCCTTAAAATGAATTAACGCCAATAAAGACATTTAACCATTTTAAAGAGGACATTCCAAAGTATCATTATTATCGGAAAATCTCATTTCAAAATCTGGCGGCTCCAATTCGGAAGTTTCCTATTCTTCCAATTTCCACACATAAACAATCTACTATACTCAAATTTCTGTTAATCAAAATGATTGAGATTTTCAATATTTCTATCTTAAAATCGCACTTTATTATTGAAATATATGTAAATCTTTACCATAATTACGAAAAGGATTATAATTAAAAAAATTACTACAACATTTTTTTTTATTATCATTTTCAGTATTTCTATGAAAAAATATTTTTTATCAAACTATGTAAACTACTACAAAGTTTAAATTTGTTTTGTTCACCACTGTATGTATATGCAATGTACATATTATGTATGTATATTTATACATTTAAGCATTATTATTATAATGTTCTTTTAAATTTTTATCTAATATACAAAAAAATACATACATATATTTATATGTACATACATATGTGTACATATATGTATTTAACGAGTAAATAAAATTATACTTAACTTTACATACATTTATATACAAATATTTATATACATTAGTACATATTTATCATCAGGTACTAAATGTATGTAAAAACATAATCGATATATTACATATGTACATATACTTTATAAATGTACATACATATATACATATATGTACAAAAACACATTTTATATACCTATTTTTATTGAAATAAATATCTGATTTCATAATATTTCCAACGAACCATTTATCTTTGAATATAAAAAAAAAAAAATAAAAATAAAATAAAAATGAAATTTTTTTTTCCGATATACTCGTACATATACTTAATCCAATTTTGTTGTTATATAAAACACATACGATGAATATATTATGTATATACGCATTCATATAGTAAACTGTAGACTTTAGCTAGACTGGATGGATTGGATGTTATATTATACAATCATGCATATAAGCATACCTACTGAATTGTACATACATATGGCTAATTCTAAAATTGGTGACATATAAGTAGTTTGAAGATATAAAGAACGAGTTATAACTCAATAGCATCCCTTTAATTATTCAAACTTTTTTGACAATTTCAAAGTAGAAGTCCTTGTGAATAATTACCAAAAGTCTTTGGTCAAAAGACTTTTAATCAAAAAAGATGTAAAAAGAATAAAGTCCGTTGGCGACATAGCTACTCGAAGAAATTAGACCAAATTGACATTTTGATAAAAATTCTAAATTTCTTCGAAGTTTCAAGCCGTAAATTCAAATAATTTTTATTAATTAGTTTCATAAGTAAAATAAATTGACATTTCATTCATTAGTTTAGAAAAATTGTAATTTTATACATTTTAAATTGAATTCACAAAATTGTTGATGACATACATACATCCTTCAAAATCAATACGTATTTTCAATTTTTCAAAACTAATCTTAAGAAAAATTGCAAAAAAAAAAAATGCCAAACAAGAAAACGATTAATATTCCTTTATAATTATTAAAATGAATATTTTGAAATACTCGTACATGATTTTTTTTTCTTAGATTCAGAACAAAATGAAATATAGATTGACACTTTATTAGAATTAGCCTTATATATATGAGATAACTTTTCATATGTATGCATATTTTATAAATGATATTTTTATAGTAGTCGCAATCGCAAGCAGCGTATACATATGTATATTTTTTATAGTTGTATAAATATATATAAAGAAAAAAAAATTATTATAAGAATATATGCACATATACGAGTATATACACACACACATATGTATATATTCTTATTAACATGAATGCACGGGAATATATGCGTTGATATAATTGTATAGTATGTTTGTGCAGACTGAAAGCAATAATAAGATATTAAATGTGAAATTTAATGGGTTAGCAAACAATCATTCCATTAAAAAAAATATAAACGAGCAAATAAACTACTTACATATATAATATATAATGTATAATATAGCACATATATGTACAATAGCATAGCACATACCGGGAGTTCAAAAAGTATTCGTTCATCTAATTAAATTTAATTAAAATTACAAAAGAAAAATATAATCTTGTCTTCGCTATCTATCTATCTATATCTCCATGGCACTAAAGCCCATTGAGCCTTGTCCTCCTCTAATATGTCTCTCCATTCATCTCTATTTTGCACTACTACTTTCCAGTTTACTATATGTTCAGCTTTTTCATGTCCTCATTAACAGTATCCGTTCATCTTATTTTCGGTCTTTCAGCTGATCTTTTCCCTTCAGGATTATTTTTCCAAATTTTGCTTATTACGGAGTCGCTAGGAGCTCTGGCAAGATGACCTGCCCATTTGAGTCTTTGCAGTCTTATATAAGTAGTTACTAAGTTGTAAATCATTAAATTGCTCATAACATTCATTGTTCCATCTTAGTCTGTATATGAACCATCTTCATCCTTTATAGAAACCTAAAATTCTTCTTAATACCTTCCTTTCAACTTGTCTTCGCTAGATATCACTTAAAATACATATTCAACCAAATTCCCTGCAATATTTACATACATTTAAAAAAGGTAGTCCATCGTGAATAAAATTTAGAAAAAACATTTGAATTTTTTCAATTCAATCTATATAGGAATATACGATTGAAAACGATTAAAATTTCAAAACGAATTCGATACATTTTATAATTTTTCCAATTTTAACCATCAATGAAAAATTCAATAAATTGAATTTCTATCTGTGAATCATTGCTCAGAGAAAATGCAATCTAGACACTTTACGGACAATGAAATATGGACATTGTACGATAATAATGTATACAAAAATCGTAAAACATTGGACGAAGCGAGAGAAAGCTTCATAAAATGATTCATAGGAGGACCATAGCACAAATTCATGCCAAGAAATGTGACGCTTCGATAGGGTTAGAAAGATATTGTCCATATAATAAGATGATGGAATCTGGTCAAACGATTTAATCAATACTCTACACTCACTTGAACAACAATTGACAAGATTGAAATAGGCGATTAAAAAATGAAGCAAACATTAATTATGAGAAAGGGTGTAAAGAAAGTAAAAATCAACTCTAATGAATCCTCTGAAAATTGTACTTATCACTATTTTTGCCGCAAAAATATTCCAAAGCTTTTACAAGAATGAAATTACTATAAGATTTTATTACACAAAACTGGCAAAATATGATAGAGCTAAATGGAAAATGTCTATGTTTAAAAACATTTTGTTTCAACTAGAAATGGAAAACTATCGATAGTTATATCGATTATTGAGTGCTGCACCATTGATAATTGTTGAAGTTTTCAACATAAGTATAATATAAAAGAAAATTATTTCATAGTTTGGTATTAGTCTACTGTCACATGCCTCTGATTCTGAATCTGAAAAATTCAAATACACTTTCAAATGCATTGTAGTAAGTGTGATCTGTTGTTACATGACTCTGAAAAATTCATCTTCTAAAAAAAATTACGGTTCATGCTTCCGTTTTGTAATCTGATTATTTTCAGAATAGAAAATGAAATATGCTGACAATAAATGTAACATGTCACATGTATCTGAAATCTGAATCTGAATTCATGGCTAAAACACTCAATAAATGTACGTACATATAAAAAATACTTGTTTATACACAATTTGAAGATAAAGATTGTAAGATAGAAGACATAAGACCACGATAAAAAAACGATAGTTTGTAGACATTGACAGAAGACAACCTTTATTTCACCCCCCCATTAAAATGTGCGTCTTACCAACCTACTCCCCATTCATAGTAGTTATCGTTCGATGATGTTTAATGTTCACTCCATAAGTAAAATGTTTTATAACAGCAACTAATTTAAAGAAAAATATTGAAATCGAGTTTTCAGTTTCAGAATCAGACTCATGTGACAGTACACTTAAAGTCTCTATACTTTTTCTCGTAACCCAAAAAATTTACTGAATTACAAGAGTGAACAAATACTTTTTGTATACTCTGTGTATTTATACAAAATAAGCATGTGTTTATAGAATATTTATGTATACTTACATATTCACGTGACTATATAAGTATGTATATTAACACAGCTGTAAGTATATGTATTTTATTTGTGATGTTTATAGTATATTATATATACATTTATGTACATTTATGACTACGTACATATATACATAAATATACTTGTACATTTACTATATATATATATATATATATATAAATTACCATGTAGATAATACATAATTTTGCCTCTGGTTCTTTTTTCGTAGATGAATGATTCTTTTTGCATTTTGGTGAAGTAAAAAAAAAAAAAAATTGAATAATATAATTTTTGATTTTTAATATTGATGCATATTAATATTACTTATTTGTACATGCTACATATGTACATACATATACATTGCAATAACATCAGTAAAGAAATTTTAACAAGGGAACTTTTCCATTTTTTTATATAATATCTATACGTCTTTACTCTTTACTATGCCTCTGATCTACATAATATTTTTAAATAAAAATAGATTAAAATCTGTATAAAAAAAAACTTAAAAATATTTTTTAGTATAAAATTATAAGATAAGAATTTTCAGCATAAAATATAAATTTCGAATCACAGAATTTTCGAGTAGAGAAGTATCTATAGATTTAAATTACATGATTGTAGGGCCAGGTAAAGGACTTAGATTGATCTAATGTATGTATTTTTCTTGTGAAAAGATCTGATGATAATTGAGTAACTAAGTACTTGGTGTCAGAATTCATAACAGGTGAACTCTAATCAGCGTTTCTTAGCTTAGCTTTGTTTTTCTATCGCAGCAAAGCTGTTATTAATTTAAAAACTGAATGAAATTTTATGGGGTAATGAAAAGTCAGAAATATTCGTAATTAGGTACATATAATGAAAATTATTTTTCTAATTTTTTGGTTGTCTTCTTCTTTGTATGGCGCTACATCCCAAATCAAGTCTTTGTCTCTTCTATCAATTATTGCCTCCAGCCTTCTCTATTGCATGCTTCTAACTTCCAATTTCTTACTGGCAACAGATTCTCCGCATCTTCTCGTACCGCATCTTCCCATATCTTTTCCTTCGCCATCCAACTGGTCGGTTTCCGTTGAACCAAGTTACAAGAATTAATTTTTTGGTTGTCATATGGGAATCGAATTCGAGACCAACTGAGATCTCCTGATCAATAGATTCCTCATTTCACCGTTGATCTATCGAATCCCATTTAATTTGATTCTTAAATTCGATTTACTGTCTAAGAAGTGTCTTATACTTGCATCGCACAATTCGGGCGACAACTACAGCGTATACAGTAATTAAATGGGACTTTTTACGCTGAACTTTACACTGTCGCTGTTCTGATTCTATTTTATTTTTCAGTGACACGAGCCATTCACGACCTGGATTTTACAGTAGTAGTAATCTATTCACAAGAAGAAGAAATGTAAAATTCATATATATTTTACGCTGCAGTTGTGTCCGAATTGTGCGAACTTTCGGCGATACGCTGTAGTTGCGGCGGTAATTGTGCGATGGCTGTTACTCTACTGCCTATAATAGTAGTATGGTAGTATACTGTTTTTCTATGATCAAGCATTTATAGTAATTAGTAAATATTATTTTAATTATTTTGTTTTCTCGATTCGAAGATGGATTCGACTTCATTTTTGTCTTCATTTTTTGTATAAATTTAAAATTTCTATCTTCTATATAATATTCTAAAATATTTATATACTCGACTGTTAAAAAATTAATGTTTTATGACAGATTATTTTACATTTTTTCATTCATTTATATATGTATCTTTTCTGTTACAATTTACGAGTACATAATTCTTTTCCTATAAAATCGCATTTAACTTAAATACATAATTACATAATACTAGATATAGATACTAGTAAGTATGCATGATTAAACGAAATATGAAACTCTAATACGTATACGTTACACGTGATTACTCTTTACCATCACAACCCTACCCTACCATACGTAGAATATTAGTGTATTTGTATAGTTTTAGCATGTTTTAGAGCATTTTTTCTTCTTATTTTTAAGTGTGTAATACATACCAGTAATAATAGAAGCAAAGCAAGTCATTTTATTTTTATTGTTCGTTGTTATAGTGAGAAACGTAAAACAATAAAAGTACTTTTGTAACTTGTTGTAATGTGTAACGTGTAACTTAGAGTGTGCAATTTGGATAAAAATTTGTGAGAAAAAACACAGATAAAGTAATGATCAAAGTTAAACTAAAATTGTTAATAGCAATTTAACGCTTCAAAGATTTGAAGATCGATCGAAGTAAATGCGTGTATAATGTTATGTAAAATTACGATTAGTATATCGTACCTATTATACATACGAATATACACTTAGGCTGGTACTCAACAATAAAGATTATCTGTCGGATATATTTTAGATGGATATAATTTCATCTTATTCATCAACCTAGATAAAATTTGTTTTCGAATTTCGTTTTCGAAGTGTCAAACATGTCAGCTGATTGTATTTTTATATTACAAAATGAAAAATAGGTTATGTGATGTGATGATTAAATGTGAATGCTGTGTTGTTGCTGTTAATAACAAGGTTATGTTCGAACAATATTTATAATACCACTCCGAGATTGTCTTAAAAATGTCCGAAAAGTGTTTTATCCAGATTGATGAATATACTCGTACTTTATATGATAAAAAATAATCTGTATTGGTGAATACCAGCCATAAAGCTGCTTTACACTGTGATTATTTAGAGATTTTTTGTATCAGAATCAACAAAGTAAATTTCGATATTACATTACGAATAATGATATTTATCTATATTCTGATTTTATCAGATTTTGATAAGCTATCACATAACCAACATAGAAATACATAGAAACCAATATACGGTTATGAGGTTAACGTTAAGTGCGGAGTTAAGGCGTAGTCACGATAAGCCCGTTCCGTCCCGTCCCGTTCCGTTCCGACACGTTTCAAAACATACCTCTTATAATAAAACGGAACGGTATATGGTAAATTTGAAAGCTAATATTGAAAATTTATATGGAAACAGGTTATGTTATCCATAAAAAGTTGAAATTTGTTCAACTTCAACGTTTCGTACCGTTCCGTTTCGTCAATCGTAACAGCTTTTCCGTCAATCCATATAAATAACATGGAACTGTCAAATATCCAACTTTTTTCTTTTTACGGAACAGAACGGAACGGGCTTATCGTGACTACGCTCTTATTTTATAAATTTTAGTTGAAATATTAAAATTCACTCTTTAAAATTAAACTGTACGCAAATGAAATAGGACGAACTATCCGATCCGGCAGGAGTCCTATAAACGTAATAAAAAAATGCCATAGTCAAACTAAAAGGCAATAACTGCTATTTAAAACCTCTGCATAAGGAAAGACTAACCTTACGCAAAGCTCAAATAATGAAAATGTTAATGTTAAAATGTACCGGTTGCGCCTGAAAAACGAAGGTAGAATATGAAATCCCAACAAAAAAGAAGTAGAAGAAGAAAATCCACATTAAAGATCATATGAAAAATTTTATAAACATCAATAATCATATAAGAACTACATGTTATTATAGTTATATCATCTGGAATTATCTGAAATCATTTTTATCATCATTTGTGTGCAGCTTTACTTTATACCTTTATTACTCACACATTTAAATAGTTTTTGCTACAACTACAATACATATGTATGTATATTACCCGGACATACTTAGTAATATAAAGTTTAAAGAATTATCCGATACAGCAATAAAATTTGCAATAGTAAACAAAATAGAAATACAATAAATATAAAAATATGTAAATAAACTTCCTTGCACATACTGATAAAGTTAATGGATAATTTTATAAGGGATGACCAATATGGTGCCACTGATCTAAGTAACTACTATATGTATTGTATATGTTAACTTGGATCTGTGATAATACTCTATAGTTTTTAAACTCGTAGCAGTCATGTTATCCTTTGCCTAGGATCCCACCAAAACTGACATTGTGTTGAGTATTATGTTTGGTAGATCAACATGATGAAAACACTTAGACCAAATGATCATTTATTATAATAAAATTTTTCAGATTTTTTTGGGTTTTCTTCTTCTACTACATCATTTCAGACCTAAGGAGATCCTTTGCTTCTAAGAGTATTTGCCTCCAAACATTTATATCTCTTGACTTTTTCCCCCTTTCGTTGATTTGGTGCTTGTTCATATCATTTTTTACTGAACTCCACTATCTGTTTCTGGGGCTTCCTTTGGGCCTATTGGCCGTTGCATTTCCACGCTACAGCTTTTTACATAAGTTAGTAAGTAGTAGTTAGTCCCATTCTGTTTACGTGGCCAACCAATTTTTATAAACGTAATTATGTCTATATCACCGTATAGATTATATATTTCTGTGTTAGTCTTTCTAACATATTTATCTTCGTTGATTTTTGTTGTTCCTTTCAAAGCGTCCAAGATTTTTGCTATATAAGTCTTTTAGTGTCCAGCACTCTACCCCATATCTCAAGATAGGTCTAATCAATGTTTTATACATGAGGGTCTTGGTCGTTTTAGATAGTTCGCTCGATTTCATTATAGTGCCATAAAGTTGAAATATGCTCTAGCTAGGAATAGGTTGCTAGCTTTAACTATTCTAGTGCTGATTTCGAAGGACTTGTCATTTTTTGTGTTTATTGTTGAACCCAAATCTATGAAGTTGTCTACTATTTCAAATTCGTATATTGTCTAATCCAATCCAATCCAACCAAATGCTGCTACCCAGCCTTTTTGGGTTTTAGGTCAAATTTAAAATAAGTAGATTATCCATTTCTAAATATGTACATGGAAAAATCATCTGTATCCTATGAATTGGCCATCGAGATCATAGATCGATTATAGTTCTGATGGATTTTTTTCCTTATTAGGTTTTGTGTTAACAATTATTCTTTCTTATTCTATGATGATAAGAGCAGATTTATGTAAAATAATGATTAAAAATTTATGGTAATTTTAAATTAAAAATATTTTAGCTCTTATTTGATTACCCTTTGTATAATAAATAACAACATAACATTGACTTCTTGTTTTCTTGATTTTGTTTTTCCTTCAATGATTAAAACTTAAAGAATGTTATGTTATATTCTGATACATATTTTCAAATAAAATACCAAACACAAAATTATTGACATTAGAAAATAAATAATATGGATGGCTGGACTTTATGTTTATATTTACTCGTATAAAACTTGTCCTATAATCTAATAATTTTAAATTCTTGAATGACTTTTCTCTCTCTATTTTCAAATATTTTAATTTTCTAACAGGAAAAGTCATTGGTCGTATTGGTATTTGGTATTATTGATTAACAATATATCTTTCTGATAATATTATACATACATATTCCTAGTTTAGTTGTACTACTATACTTGTAGAAGTAGATACTAAATAGTTGAAGTGTGAATAATAATCTTGTCATCATGTAAAAACAATTTTTGCAAAATGTTTTTAATTCTCAACTCGTTTTTTCTTTTTTTTCGTATCACAGTTGATTTACGGGTATTTAGTTTTCTTTTTGACCACAGTTTTGTAAAAGATGCAATACTTTGTATGTGTAGATTGTATTAATATGTGTATTTATAGTGTTAATACTGTACTGTATGAGGTCTGCTCCAAAAGTATTCGACTGCCTTTAATAATACATATCTCCGCTCCAAAATGATAATCTTCAATACGAATTTCCTAGATTGCCATATAGTCACTGACGAAACGCCTTGGTTAAAGGGATGGTAATGTCAGATCAAATCGACATCGAAAATGTGTAGCTAATTAAAACAAAATGCAATGTTATACAGTTTTGCCAGTCTCTGCGTCTCTGCAAGATCTTAAAAAAGTCTTTCAAAGGACAACGGTTCGACGACAAAAGAGACGATTAAATTTAACTCAACTACAAAGTGAATTAAAGACCATTCAAAAATTTGAGTTTCAGAACTTTTTTTGGTTCAGTTGAAACTCCGACGAAAAATAAGGGTGTTTTCAAAAATGTAAGCTTTATACTTCGTCAACTTGCGATCAAGACAAATACCTTGCCGCAAAATTATACATATAGTATGTAATCTTGCAATGTCAAGAAATCTTGCATTTTCGAAATGTCATCAAATTTTAAATGAAGATGGTAACACTTGAATTTAAATAAGTGAACACAAGATAAGCAAGACGATCATGAACCTTGCAAATCTTGACTTAAATTGACAATAAACTTGAATAAATGAACACTTGACGTTTGCAAGTTGATTTAAATGAACACTATGAAAACGCAAGCTTGTCGCAAGCTCGTCGCAAGCTCGCATTTTTGAAAACACCCTAACTCCAGCCTAGAGATACATACATATACATAAATGCAGGTTAAATACTTTTGGGGAAGACCTTATGTATTCCGCATAATCATCATAAGTTCAGTTGTATGTAGTACTTCTACTTAAGCATTCATATGGACTAGGACCAATGAATACGTAAATGTATTTATGTACTACAGAATGTAGGTATACAACTTTGTTATTCACATTTTTTTTTCTTTATACGGTTCATTGGAAACAAATGAAATGAGAAATGTTAAAATTGCTAAAATAAAAGAGAATAAAATAAATTTGAAAATTGAAAAACTGTCGTATATATTATCCGTTGGAAACGGATATAGAAATTTTATTCGCTTGCATTTACATTTTTATAAAAGAGCCAGTTCAAATTAAATTTTCTATCCGTAGAAACATTTTAATATTTAATGTAACAAATCAAAATTAAATGCGTAACATTTTTGATTTGATCCATCTTTTAAAAAGGTTATAGATAGAGTAGAGATATATTTTCACACACATCGACACAACATACGAGCACATACACATTAAGGTAGTATATAAATATGTAAATGTATATGTATTTTAAAATATTGTCAAGTAATGGGGGATTCAATTGGAGGTATTTTTTTTTTTCAGTAAGGATTTTAAGATAGATCACAGCGCATAAATTGTGTGTTATTTACACCTCATAGACTTTTTCTCTTGTTCTTACATAAATTCCAAAGCGTTCCAAAGTCTATATGAATAAAGCTATAAACTAAATGGACGTGACGAAACGATACGAAACGATACACACGATAGTACTGTGGTACGTATAACTATCCAAAATGAACGTATTCTTACGTTCGTTCAAATTCGATAAGTTTAAATGTCAAATAGACGAAACGAGACGATATAGTGCCATAGCGGTCGTACATTTTATCGATTCTACTCGTTTCATACACATTTCTATTCGTTTCTACTCAATACTCATATACAATTTTACTCGTTTCGAATCGTTTCTATTTAGGCCAAATTGTCAAACTGACGAAACGAGTATTTACGTTCGTTTAATTTCTTTCATCCCGTCACGTCTATTTAAAGGGGAACTATAATTGACATAGCTGACATGGGTAACATGAGAAATAATAACGAATGTTAAAACGTCACATTTGGTTAACTATAATAACATAGATAACATACTAAACATAAGCAATACGAATTTCACAAAATGAGGTTATGGTTTATGTTACTTATGTCATGTACGCTTTCGATCGTACTGCTTATGTCGAGCTTATGTTAAACGAATTTTTAACGAATGTCGGTAATGTCAATTATAGTTTAGCTCATTGATTCGGATGTGTTCGACTACGACATATGTATGTCACACTCTAAAGTCAACTAAATTCCTTTGCAGTTATTTCAATACCTAGAGAATTTATAAATAATATTTTAAATTTTAACAAATTTGTTTTTGGTCAAGAGAAAGATCGAAGTGCTGAGTATTTATTTAAATGAAATGTTAAATTATACAGAAATGATACAAATCAAGATTTTTAAGTTTATTAACGTTTGTTAAGTTGTTTGTAAATATTTTGTTAAGTATTTTTACGTTTTATTTTTATGAATTTTGTAAATTTTGAAAGAAGCCCAAAATACATAACTTATTTTCCAAAAAACAATATTCTGGGGAAGTGTATCATTAATATGGACTAACCCTCTAAAAGCGTTACTTCTTGGGTGGAGTGGAATCCCTTGAAACCATTAGCTCCACCATAAATTTTGGTAACGAGCCGCCACTGTGTCACAGCCTATGTCACATTATGTCGATCATAGTTTCCCCTTTATGGTCTTGCTTAAGTTGTTTACGATTGTGGAACAGAAAGCTAGCATTACTCGCCTCAATGGTGAAATATCGCTCGCCTGAAATCTCTCGAACGTATCATCAAAAATTTAAAACTTCAGTGATTCTAAACGAATTACCCAATATTGATATTTGTTATTTGTAGTATTCTAGTCTCCGCTTTCCCATCAAGTAATTTGAAATTGTTTTATATATATGTATGTATACATGTGTATATGAAGTTATTATACCAATCATATTCCAAATCAGTTTGTGTGTGTACAAATTGTATTCGTTCTCTTTAATGATATATGATACAAATTATCAAAGTAAAAATGAACAATTTTGATGCAAATTAACTAAATCTTTGCATTATTATTTTGTTGTGTTGTTGTTGGTTTTGTTGTTGTTTATCTTTTTTGGTTTTAATTTATTTCATTCTATATTTCCTATAAAGTATTCCAAAAAAAACCAAAAAAAGTTCCAAATTTCATATAACACTCAACATCTAATAATATGTTTTTGTATTCGTTAAAAGTTGATAATTAATTATTATAATATCTACAAGTAAAGAGTCATTGTCTAAAAATACAATCGAATGATTTGATATCCCAAACAACAGATTTCAATCATTCAATTTTCATCATCCCTTCCCATTCATCCCATTAGTATACTATAGTTTAGTATACAAAAATATATACATATGATGTATATAAACTTTTCTAGAAACTATTAATTTTCAATGAATAAACCAAAAAGTAATGCTAATTGAATTTCATATTTCAACTAATTTGTATAGAAAGGGAATCCAAAAAAGCAGAAAAGCAAAAAAAAAAAAACAACAATGAAACTAACAACTCGAAAACAAACAAAAGCAAAGTAATAGAAAAACTTTTTTTGTAATTTATGTATGCGAAATTCTTATTATTTTTGCCACAAGAAACACACTGATAAAATAAAATTAAAATGAAAGTTAAAAAGACTTTAAGGACTTTACACATGAATTAAAAATTATGAAACTTTTACTTGTACATATGTATTTTATATCAAATTTTTAGATTGATTTAGGATTTGTGATTTGTGTAAATATAGAAGGGTATGTATGTTCTAAAGTGTTAACAGTTTCAAAATATATCCATCATCATTCATTCAAAGCGTCACAATCCGGATAGACTCTAGCCTCCTTTTTCACGATCTCCATTCAAAATGTTATCCCTTTTTCATCAGAGTGTTAATATCCAAATATTCACTAAAGCAAAGTTTTTGATTTAAGATATGGGGCATTTCGAGAATAAATCCATCTTCCTTTCCGTATTTTAAATTTGGTATTGTTAAAAAAAATTGGTATACTATAAGGCCCAACTATAATCGACATACCTGACATAACAAACATAAGAAAAAATAACGAATGTTAAAACGTCACATTTGGTTAACTATAATAACATAGATAACATACTAAACAACAAGCAATACGAATTTCACAAAATGAGGTTATGGCTTATGTTACTTATGTCATGTACGCTTTCGATCGTACTGCTTATGTCGAGCTTATGTTAAACGAATTTATAACGAATGTCGGTAATGTTAATTATAGTTTAGCTCATTGATTTGGCTGTGTTCGGCTACGACATATGTCATAGCTTATGTCAGCAATGTCGATTATAGTTCTACCTATATTGTTACGATCGATCGTTAAATATCCTATATCTTTTTTCTAAAAATATCGTTTAGGAAAATTTGATAAGTACATTATTACTAATAAGGATAATCAGTGAAGAATTATCATTTATTATAGGATTATTAAGTAAAAAAATGCAAGTTGCATTTTATTTGAATGGCGCAAGATCACTAAGGCTTCGTTCTCATGGGATGCATGCATCGTGATGCAAAATTTTGATCGGTGGAATACATATATACTCTTTTCGTCACATGCTATCTCCTGTATTTACACGATTGAGATGCAAATTTGTAATAAGGAAATTTTCATAATTGAAAATGCATGCAACTTCTATCTGTCAAAATATCAGGTGTTCTTGTTTGTTTACATTTTGTGTTTTATTAAATTTTTGGTTAAAAAATAGTGTAAAGTATTTATTTTTTTTTTTTGAAAATTGATTGATCTAAGTGACATTTGCGACAGTGTTTTTTTTTAATTTGGAGCGAATATGTGTCCGAACGATAGTTTTGCAGAAGATGAAAAATTTATAACGAATATTACCGAAAATGTGACGAGATTAAGCCGAAATCAATTTTGCATCGCGATGCATGCATCTCATGAGAACGCACTCTAAAATGAAATAAAAATTGCATTTATTTTTTTATTTTTTAAAAATTCTTTTATTTTTTAATTTCTTTCTTTCATTTTTTTTTTATTTCTTTTTTGTTTTGTCATTTTATTTTTAATATTCTTAATATTTAATTCTTTTTTTTTTTTAAATTTATTTTATCTAAATTACAAAAATAATATTAAATATAAGAGAGATAGATACTCATATATCTTTATAAAAGATCATAAAATATAATATTTACAAATTAATATAATTCACGAAAATTTATTTATAATACAATATTTACACTCATACATAACATTACTAATTTTACAAAATATTATATAGTTTTTCTTTCTTTTTCTGTTTTTTCTTTTTCTTTTTACTAATAGCTAATCTATAATAGTAAGAAACAGTTGTAGAAGTTTTTCATTTTCTTGAAATTTCTTTTTCAAATTAAATTTTTTTACATTGTATTCATATCATACATGTTATATAATATGTACATCATTTCTTTTATATTTTTTTATTTAATTTTAATTTTAATCCATCCCTTGTTTTTTTAATTACAATTTCTAGTGATTATTACATATATTTAAATTATTTACAAATCATTTTGTGAAAAAATGAGTAAAACATTTCTACTTAAAATAATTAAAATTTAAAATTTACAGAACAAAACTTATATTTGACTTTTAATATTACATACATACGTATATACATTATATTATATTTTTTTCGAAATTGGTGTAAGTCCATATATGTATATTCATTTAAATATTTAAAGATATTTAAGGTTTTGCATTTGAGAATAGTGTTCCTTCAAAAATGCATCGCTGGTTTGGTGATGCTGATGCGTTTCTGGTAGTAATGCGTAATCACTATAGCGTGTTACGATGACGATGCGATGCTTTAGGTTTGATGATGCGATGTTTATATGACAGCTGATGCTGATACAATACTTTTTTGATTAGTCAAGCTTACATGACATATTTTTTGATCAGTCAAATTTTGATTGAAATTGTAACAAAATGGAAAACAAAATTTTTTAGACTCAAACTTCAAACCATCGAAAAATAAGCTCTTAATAAGGTAAAGTCAATTTGAAAGCTCTAACTTTCTGTGACGTAATCGTTTGAAAAATTTTGATAAATTGTATGGAAGTTAGAATAACAAAATTTGTTTACAAACAATAAAATCTGTCAAACGACTACGTCAAAAAAAGCTTTAAATGCCGGCCATGTGATAAAATTGACTTTACCTTTATAGCTTCTTTTACCATGCTTCAAACTATCAAAACAAAGCATCATGAAAATTGATGATGCGATACAAGATGCATAGAATAACAAGGTGAGCCATTCCAACAGAAAATCTCTTTTTTTAAAAGCTTGTGATGTCATTTCAACCTAAAAATGGTATTTTTCCTTCATAATTTTCACAATTTCATATTTAACATTTAATAATTTTGAAATAATAATGATATTATAATATGTAATTAAAAAATATGATAATATGATCATTTTAAAAACAAAATAATTTGAAAATAAAATAATATGATTGCAAAAATACACCTTAAAAACAAATCTAACGAATTCAATTCAGTCAAATTCAGTAGATACATCGTGGTAATTGCTTGCATTACAAACTCGGTATAAATGACGTAATAACTTAAAGCTTTACAAACAGCTTTTTCGCTCTGGCTGATCTTGTTACTCTATAAATCTTGATGGGATATGTTTGTGACTTTGACGCATCATATGCAACTGAACTGCTTTTTGAATACGTGACCACGGCATCATAAAAGTTGCGTTGCTTTTTCGAATATTATGTGACCACGCATCATAAAATTTGCGATGCATTTTTGAAGAAACACGTAATGTTATTTCACATATAAACAAAATCGTGAACATTTTTAAAAGACTTTTTTTTCTTTTTTTTATAAAAATTGACTTACATCCAGTTTCAAAGAAAACGATTGATTTATTTTAGTTGATTTTATTTATTTTTTTTTACAATAATTTCTATCTAATGTACTATTACAGTTTTACAAATTTGTTTTATGTCTATATTATATTTTTCAAAAGATAGTTTTTTTGTTTTTGTGAATGAAGAATGTATAGAAATTATATAAAAGACACTCGATCAAAAAAAAAACATTGCCACACCGCACCATCAATTGACATTGTATTCATTCATATTGTAAACATATTTTATGTGGTATCATTTGGCTTACAAATTGTGAATACCATTAATATTTTGAATGTAAAAACGTTGATACAAAAAATTAAAAGTTCATGAATAATTTATTTTTGAAGAGGTTTTAAGTTTAAAATGATCGAGGACAATTTTTTTTTCCAATTTTTATTTCAATTTTGATTTTGTGTTTCTCTTCCTTTTGAGCGCAAAATGAATCTATGATAGTAAAATATATAATTATATAATTTTAAAGTTTTAATGAAATTTTGTAAAAAGAAATTCATAATTTTGTAATTGATATTGATTTAGAATGAATTTAAGTATGCACATAGTATAATAATTTTGGTGTGCTTTTATATGATGTAGATTTGGCAGTTATTCAACTTATAACTATAGAAACTTTATGTACTTAATGTAAAATGTTAAAATGTTATTCCTGAGAATTACATGAACTAAACCGGACCGGACACAGACAGAAAACGGAGCGGAGCTTACCTTCTTATGTCAAGCGAAACTAAGTGGTAGTGGTAGTAATGTCAAATGATGTGAAAACAGAAAGTGAAGCTGATTGGAATTAAAGAGACCGAATCGTTTTTTCACGCTGATGTAAACATACAAAATTAGCTGCGCAACACTAACAGCTATCGCACAATTCCGGTGACAACTACTGCGTATATACAATAATTAAATGGGACTTTTACAGTTGATCTTCATGCTGTCGCTGTCGCCCAAATAGATTGTATTCTATTTTTCAGTGACAACGAGCCATTCACGACCTATCTTAAGCCCTAGACAGACATCTAGGTATGAATACCATGGTATGAACGAGTATAAACAATACTAGCATGGTGACAGACATGTAATCTAGTATATACCTATAGTATCATTTGACATATTTTGTGAATTTTGTTGTGGTGTCATACAGAAAATTTATATTTGCATTATATTACTTTCAACTTAATGTTAAAACTACTATAAAAACTAATTTCTATAATTCCCGCAGCATTAAAATGGCTCTACGTTCAGAAAATTTTGTGAATACTAACTTTATACTAGATAAATCATACTATTTTCAATACCACATTTATACCAGCTTGTTATCCTGGTATAAAGCTAGTATAGGGTGACGGACATGTAGTATAGCCAATACAATGGTATCGATACCACGTTTCTACTAGATGTCTGTCAATGGCTTTAAGTTAAGACTAAGTTTAGCCACTGATCAACCACTAACAATAAGATGTGACACTCTTTTTTTTTTTTTTAATTTACCAACATACATAAATATTTAAAAATAATAAAAAAAATCAAAATTCAATTTACAAAAACAGTACAGAAATAATGTACTTATTTCAAATCCATATTTCCTTATAAACCGCCGTAATGAAGAAATGATACTAAGCAATATATAAATGTGAGCAATACAATCATATTGTGCATGTATACGATTTTTTCACAATGCATTTTTAAAGGTGATTTGGAATTTTTTTTTTGACTACCTGACGCGTCATTATATCAAGATATAAGGTGATTCATATAATTTCAGAGAATTTTGAAGACAAGACACTTTTATCGACTTTTAGCAAAACCGTTAAGGCCGATTGAATAACGGGACAAAGGTCATGAGAAATTTTTGCTAACACGTGCTCAGTGTCACTACTGTATGAATATAGATTTACTGTGGTTTAGCTAATACCTATGTAAACATACGGCCCTGTCTTTAGTGTGCGCGCTTGTATTAATCGCAATATGCTTGTTTTATTAGTGTTTTTAGGCTGAACTCCGTTCCACTTTCTGTCTACATGCAGTCTAAGTTTATAAGAATTTAATTTGAATTATAATTTAATTCCACATTTACATGATTTTACTTTTGTTAACATTACATTCATATCACTAGATGTCGATCATGTGGTGTATACATATTTCAGAATTAAATATAATAAAAACCTATAACAAGATATTTAACAAAATAAACTTTGATAGCTTTGAAGAAGTTTTAAGATTATTTTTTTATATCATCTCATGTTTAATCTCCTTCCTAAAACTCTATTAGACTGATTCGAAAGTTTTAGATATAGAAGAAAATTCTTCAGAGATTTTTGAAACAATTCATGTTTCGTTGACATACCTAAATGCTCGAATATTTTTGTGTACCATCGTTGTGTCTGCGAAATTATGATTTCATCAACTGTTAACATGACCGCTAAGAATATACCCAATTATGTTGTTGTTGTTGTGAAAACATTATGACTTTAGGCTACAGTTCTGTTACTGGTAGTGGTCGAATATTTGGTGGTGGATAATTATGTGAATAATCAGTAAATATTGGATGAATACCTAAACTGCATGGATGCGGATGATGATGTTTTGACATATAATCTTCATCTGAAAAGGTTTTCTGGTATTCTTGTTCTTTATGTTCCAGTGTGCTACTGTTCCAACTTCCTTTGAATAATTCGCGTATTCTTTTTCGACACCGACAAATGATAAGTATAAGCGCGGTAAGTGCTGCAGTCGATCCCACCAGTAAAGCACCAATCACAGCTTTTCGTTTCGAATCAGTTGAACATCCCAATAAATTTGGAGAAATTGTTTTGAGCGGTTCTTCACGTAATCTTGTGGGCGAGGCACATAATACATTAACTCTGTCATTTGAAAAATTTTTCATCATAAGTAAATTTCTTAGCCATAATACACTGCAATCACAATGGATTGGATTATCAGAAAGATCAAGTGTTTGAAGATCATGCCATGGAACCAATCCTTCAGATAGTGTAGTCAATGCATTTTCTTTCAATACAATGTGTTTTAGAAATGGAAGACCTGTAAAAGCTCCATCTTGGATTTCTGATAACATTTTATTTGAAGCTATCGTTAATGTTTCAATATTTGTATTCGTAGCAAAAGCACCATTTTCAATTTTTCTGAGATTGTATGCACCGATAATGTGAAGCTTTTTCAAATTCGACAGACCTGCAAATGCTCCTTCAGGAATTACTTCGAAATTATTTTGTCCAATTGAAAGATCTTCAAGTCGATTTAGTGTACTAAGTTCAGCAGTTGGTATTCTGTGTAATCTGTTGTCGGAAATATCTAGAATTCGAAGATTTTCTAATCCGTTCAATGATTCATGCGTTATATTATGTAGGCCTGCTCCCTTTAGATCCAATTTAGTTAATGCTTTCAGATCTTGAAATGCTCGTCTCGGTAAATTTGTAAAGGAATTAACACCAAGATATAATTCACCTAAAGCTGGAATCGATCGAAATATTGAAGAAGGAACCGTCGTCAATGTGTTATCGTCCAAATATAAAATTTTCAAATTAATCAATCCATTAAATGCATTTGGATTTATTTTACTTATTCGATTTTGTCCAAGATTTAATTCTTCTAATTTCTGTAGTCCTGAGAATATTTCCTCTTCAATATCATCAAGGAAATTTCCTCGTAAACTTAATATCACCAGAGAACTTAAACCAATAAATGTTTTATTGTTGATCGAACCAATTTTATTATGATTCAAATGCAACTCTTTCAATTTCTTTTGATATAAAAATGTTCTCTGTGGTATGTTGAATAAATGATTTTGACTTAGATCCAGATACGTTAATTCTGCATAAAATTGTATCGATGAGTCAATAGTTTTTATTTTATTATTTTTGATGACCAATCGTTGTATAGATGGATTAAGTGCTATGGGTAATACATCTAAATGCCCTTCTCCACATTTAACAATTAATGTTTCATCATCACATTTACAGCTAGATGGGCAATTTGCAAGACTTTTTGTTAAATATATCGTATTCATGATAAATAATATCATGCTGAGTATACATTTTCGTACAAATAGCGACATTTTTTTTTTTGCTTTTTCTGGAGTGCTTTGTTAAATTCTGAAGAAGATTAACAAAATCTGTAAAGAATACAAGCAAAAAAAAAAAAATAAAACAAAAAATTAATTTCACTGTTAAGTTCAATTTAAAATTAAACAAAAATATATTAAAAGATCATCTCTGATGGACTGAATTAACGTAAAATATACTTATGTACTTTTAAATTGTATACATTCATTTGTTATTGTAAGAGAAAGCAATAAAATAAATTGGAAACCAGCTGAGAGCTAATTATTCGATGCCAGATACAGTTACTTATTTCTATTTGAACCTCATCACATATGATGGGTATGTATCTGTATATGTTTCTTGCTAAAAACTTATACATTTGTATAAGTTGAACATTTTTTTTAATTTAATGAAATTTAAATAAAATCATCATCTTTGGCATAACAGGAACAGCCCTTGAAGAGCATTTTCCTAAACCCCTATATCATAATGATTTTCCCATAATCACAATCTACAATTCACATGCACCCACTGTTTACTGTTGATTGAGAACTATTTACAGAGTTTTGTTGGAGAAGAACAAACTGAATTACATATATGATGGATGGAGCATACTTAGTTTGATATGCATATTTCTCACAATAATGAATTAATATACCTACTTGATGTTAGATGTTATAGTTATAAGGTTGAAGACTTGATTTTATAAAGCTGGGATTCGAACTAATACTGGAGCAAAACGCATTATACAGGGTGTCTAGTGTGGAAATGGTAAAAAATGTCAAAATACGTAATAAAAATAATATTCCGCAATGAAAAAATTTTAAAAACTTCAGTTATGCACATTTTTGAGCATTTCTACACTCCTTTGATTCTTAATAACTCGATAACGAATAAAGATATCATGTTCTGGTCTTCTTTGTTTAAAAGAGAACATTTTTGTGCTTCGATTTCAAAAATAAAAATATTTTTTGTAGTGCAAATTTTTTTCAGGAACCTAATTTATACTCGAAATTTTCTAAAAAAAACTCGTCATAAATTTTGACTTCAGGATTTATTTTTATTTAGAACCGAATTTTAAATTACTTGTTGTATTATATCAAAAGAAAGGTAATTTAGTTTCCTATTATTCTCTATGAACGCTAAAATTTTCAAAGTACGGTGTACAAAAAGTTATATACGATTCTGTATTAGAAGGTCCTGTAAAAAACTCAAAATTTTCAACGCCCTCTAGCATCGAAAATATGGTCGATAGAAATTTTTGGTAGTACAATTTTTTTCATGAAACACTTCAAGGAATTCCGTGATACCAATTTGTACATGTTGAAACGGGACACCCTGTATATTATGAACAGAAAAAAAGTAGAAATACGTTGTACGTTGACTTTACTCATTATTCTTGAAAATAAATTTAGTATAGTTATAGGTCTTTATATTTACATTAATTTATTAAAAAAGAAAAAAATAAGACTTCCAATTCCAAGACCTCTATAGGTATATTTTTTACTACCTCAATTTTTACTACTACAAAAAATCATTTTTTTTTTCTTTTTTTTAATTTATAATCATTTCATAATGATTGCATCTTCATTATATAACTTTACCTATAGGTACATATAGTACATATGTATAGTACATGTATGATTCTTTTTTCTAATATTCATTTATAATCTTTTGTATATTAAATAATGCAATAAAATCATATACATATGTATGTATATTTATGAAAAACAGAAAGGCATATAACTTTATGAATACACAATACACAATAATTTTCGAATAAAGATATTTTTTTTTTATTTTAAAGTTTTGAAAGGAAAATTTTTCAACAATAATAACATCGTAATTTTTTGACGTGAAAGAATTTCCGGTTTTATTATCAACAAAACTTTATAATATACGAGTATATGTACACTAACTAGAACGATATCTAATCGTTTCTTTTTTTTATTCTATAAATACCTACTTTAATGTGTGTAGAATGATTTTCTTTTAAATACCTCTACATATATATGGTATGTACATAAAAAAGAATTGAAAGAAAAATAATATTTAAAAAAGAAAAAAAAAACAAGTTCAGTTTAAAGAGATTTGTGATGTTTAATGAAATGAACAACAACACGCGAGTAATTTGTATACAAAAAGGTAAAACTTCTACATATATACATATAGCTATGCTAATGCTATACAGAATGCATATACATAATACTTTAACATCTATTATACTCGTGTGTTGTTATGAATTTATTTGTTTGCTGGTAGTACTACCTATATAATGTAAAACACGGTATTTAAACGAAGTTTTATTTTTATTCTCTATCTTTAATTTTATTTAAATTAAAGTTAAAGGTAGATTATAGGGTTATGATGGATATATAGATAAATACATACCTACTTGTATGTAGGTACGGTAGGTATTCATCAACACTTTAAGCAAAGTAAGAGTGCGTACAGAGATGCTGAATGTGTACACATGTGTAACTTACATACATAAATGTGATATTTGAACTGTTTTCTTTTTAAAAGTGGCGTAAGTTCATTTTACATTAAAATGAAGGCAAATATTTGAATGGTTTTGCATCAATTATACGTAGATTTTTCTATAAATCAAAAATTTGACTTACACCAAAGATACTATAAAATTTCAAAGATGTGAAAACTAGTACAAAAAAAGGGGATAGTTTTCTTCTTCTTGAATTTTTCCATCGCATCGCAATCAACTCTTCTTGAATTTTCTTGTTGGATTTTAAGTTCTAACCGAAGAAATTTTTAATTTGAATTGTCAGTTATGTTATGAAATTTTGTTAAATTCCAATTGAAAAGCTATATATTAGAACTTTCTTTCATTTTAAATTAAGTATTGAAATATATGAAATATATAGTATTGGTAGTATGTGTAGTATGAATATATGAATATAGTGTTTTGTTGTGTTGTATTACATGTAAAGTATGGTAGATGGTAGTATGATTATATCACATACCATATTATTACTTGTAACCTGTAGATACTATATGTACAGGAAAATATATATATACGTATATAGCAAAATATAGGAAGAAAGGACTTGCTTTCATATTAAACCTGTTTTGCGTATGAATTGTTTCATCTTACATATACAAAATACTTATTAATTCTCGAATTTTGAATGATCTTTCATGTTAGAAGGGATCATAATATAAATTTCGTATTGTGTAGGATTGGTGTAGGATATACAGTATGAATATGAATTTGTTTTTTCAATGTGATTATCACTTATCACATTGCAATATAGATTTGGAGTATACATTCATATATACATATGCATATACATTTCATATATCTTACAATCATGTGTATTCACTGTATATGAATGTATACATAATTTAGATAAGTACATATATAAATTTATACTATAAAGGAGTATAGTATATGTAGGAATACGTCTTTTGAAATATATGTTATATTTTGAAATATGATAACATCGTTATTTTATTGTATGTATATATTGTAAGTGAAATGAAATTTTTGATTTTTAACAATATATTGCATGCGCGTATGCACATACATATGTACATATGTATATCATTTTGTTATTAAATAGATACATGTAATAAGTTCATTGAACTTGAACCTTTGAATTTTTTTCAAAATACATTTTATTTCAATGATGCAATTATATAGACATAATTTATTACTGTAAATGAAATCGATCGTATTGTTATTTTGATATCATGTACAGAATAAGTATCATATATATTTTACTGCACATGGGTGCAATATATGCATATTTACTTATAATTATTATTATGTCTTGCAGTTCTTGAGCCACGAATAAATTGGTAGTTTTCAAATAATATTTAACCATATGTAATATATGCAATATTTGAATAAAAATTGATAGAAATATGTATGCATATATGTTGTTTTATGTGTTTAGAAAAATGTATCTTATGTATGTTTTCTACATTTATATATTAAATGTATTAATATTACTTATGTACTTTGTAGTCCATAAGAAACAATTTTTATTTATTATTACTTCGCTGCATGCACTTAATATAATTATAATTTTTAATAATACGAACGTATTTTTATATAATAATACATCTTGAAATTAGTAAATATGTATACTTATAGTTATGTAATTAAAATTACTAAAACAAAAAAAATATAACTATTAAAATTGAAACAACAAAATTTCGCTTCACATTTTTCCAGACTTAGGACCGGCAATCAAATTATCTTTGATTGGTATGTTTAAAAATTTTGTTTTTCATTTATGTTTTTATTCTGACAATGGTTTCAATAAAATATAATTTTTAATTTGTGGCAGGTTATTAGTGTTCAATTAATTTTCATCCCAGTGAAGGTTTATGTTTTATTTGCTTTCAGAAATACTTATTGTAAATACTTATTATAAATATGTGATTTCAAAATCGCTTTCCCGTGATTTAAGTAAATAATTATAAGTAAATATGCATATATTGCACCCATGTGCAGTAAAATATATATGATACATATTCTGTACATGATATCAAAATAACAATACGATCGATTTCATTTACAGTAATAAATTATGTCTATATAATTGCATCATTGAAATAAAATGTATTTTGAAAAAAATTCAAAGGTTCAAGTTCAATGAACTTATTACATGTATCTATTTAATAACAAAATGATATACATATGTACATATGTATGTGCATACGCGCATGCAATATATTGTTAAAAATCAAAAATTTCATTTCACTTACAATATATACATACAATAAAATAACGATGTTATCATATTTCAAAATATAACATATATTTCAAAAGACGTATTCCTACATATACTATACTCCTTTATAGTATAAATTTATATATGTACTTATCTAAATTATGTATACATTCATATACAGTGAATACACATGATTGTAAGATATATGAAATGTATATGCATATGTATATATGAATGTATACTCCAAATCTATATTGCAATGTGATAAGTGATAATCACATTGAAAAAACAAATTCATATTCATACTGTATATCCTACACCAATCCTACACAATACGAAATTTATATTATGATCCCTTCTAACATGAAAGATCATTCAAAATTCGAGAATTAATAAGTATTTTGTATATGTAAGATGAAACAATTCATACGCAAAACAGGTTTAATATGAAAGCAAGTCCTTTCTTCCTATATTTTGCTATATACGTATATATATATTTTCCTGTACATATAGTATCTACAGGTTACAAGTAATAATATAGTATGTGATATAATCATACTACCATCTACCATACTTTACATGTAATACAACACAACAAAACACTATATTCATATATTCATACTACACATACTACCAATACTATATATTTCATATATTTCAATACTTAATTTAAAATGAAAGAAAGTTCTAATATATAGCTTTTCAATTGGAATTTAACAAAATTTCATAACATAACTGACAATTCAAATTAAAAATTTCTTCGGTTAGAACTTAAAATCCAACAAGAAAATTCAAGAAGAGTTGATTGCGATGCGATGGAAAAAAATAAACCATGTTTAGAATTTTGTACTGCTTTTCACATCTTTGAAATTTTATAGTATCTTTGCTTACACCCTACACCACTTTCAAGACAAAAGTAAAACTCGCTGTTGGAGAATTCTTTTTTTTTTAAAAAAATTTCGTAATTTTGAGTTTAAAAAATCTGCATTTTGATATGAGTTAGTTGAAAGGAGTTACATAAATATGGGTACACACATAGGTGCACACTACACACATGTGTATGTAATGTAATGTAAAGTTTAACAATTTAACCATGTAAACTAAAAATAAAACAAATTTTAATTTATTGTAAATACAAAAGAGTTATGTGTTTAATTGACCCAAAAAAAAAATAACAAGGAAAACAAAATTAAATGATATGTGTTATCACTGTTCAAACATTAACATCAGTTAGTAATCATCTATATATAATTGATTAGGCAGCAAATTCTTACATTCTTATGTAGGTATACGCATATACACTGGCGACCAATAAGATAGATAGATCCATTTGATAGTGAAATCATTAAAATATTCCGTCATATATAAATTTATTTTGGCACTCTGTCTTGTTAAGTATATTTTTTTTTTTAGATGAATCTATTCTGCCTTCCACAATCGCGTCATTTTAAAGCATTTTTTCAGTTATATTCTAGACACACAGAGGTTGAAATTAAGTATTTTGCTAATTTCAGCCTCGAAATCCAGAAAAAACGACGGATTTGGGCCGAAATCTAGTCAGTGAAATTACATAAAGAATACGTAATTATAGCTCGAAATCTACTCATATTTCGCTCTTTACGTAGAACAGAGACATCTACCAACAAATTGTAAACAAAAAAAAATGTTTTTTTAAAGTTTTCATTAAGAAATAATTGAATATAATTGACAGTCAAATTTAATAGAAGAAGTAGGCTATGTTCAGATAAATTAAATTAAAATTAGATAAATTAAATAAATTAGACAAACTGTCAAAATCGCTGTGTGTCACCTTCGTAATTTCTACTCGAGGTTAAAATGAAATCTACTTAATTTCAAACTCTGTGTGTCGAAGAAATTAATTTAAAATTTCAAAAAATTAAGTCAAGTGTCATTAAGAGTAGGATTCGACTTTGAAAAATTTCAAAAACAACAACAACGATTTTACATACAAAAATTTAAAAAAATGCTTTTGCATAACTTTTAGGTGCTATAATAAAATGGATTTTTGAATATTTTGATGAAAAAAACAACAATTTCATTTTATTAAAAAAAATGGAAATATGACAAAGATTTTTATACTTTTTTTGTAAACTCTTCAGAAAAGTCAAGATTTTATTATGACACCAAAGTCATACAGAAATATAAGGATTTAATGTATGAAAACAGAAGTCAAGGTTGAACGATTTTTCAAAAAAAAACCCTCTCCTCTTTTAAGAACTATAACTAAATTTCAGAACTTAAAATCAAAAAGTTGCTCCATTCAAGGACGACAATATCCTTCAGGCTACCTATATTCAAAATTTCAAAGAAATTGATCAATCAGTGTTTCCTGCACGGGGTGCATTTGGAAGCCGAAAAATCGCAATTTCAACAACTTTGACACCCTGTAAAGAGGAAACAAGGACATTTAAAAAAAAAATGCTCTATCAAGCACCACAATTCCTATCAAAATATCTATGTTTCAAATTTCACTGAAATCGGTTAAGTAACTTCGAAGATATGTGGTGTACAATATAACAGATATCTCGAATCCTATATAATCTTAAGGAATAAATCTATAACCATGTGTTTTACTGCATTTCACAAAATGTAATTATTATAAATAGGATGAATCTATTCTGTTGCTCGCCAGTGTATGTCTATATAAGTATGTACATATATTATGTACATATACGAAAAGTTAGTTGTTGATTTAAAGTTTTTATCGATTTTTTTATTCTGTGTACGAGTATTGAACACGTTAACACAAATTAATAGCTAATAAGTACAATATAAGCTAAATCTAAGCCAATCATCAACAAACAAAACCTAAATTATTGTACTCACAATAAATACCTATTTTTACATAATAAAATTATTGTTCGATTGTACATTGTAGCATAATGGTATGTACGTGATTTTATGAATTATTTGTATTTGGTAATGTTTTTGGATTCATCATGAATATGTAAATGATAAGAAGAGACAGATAGAGCGAGAGCGAGAGAGAGAGAGAAAGAGAGCTCGTTTGTTCGTTCATATGTAAATATCGTTATAGTATATCAATTTATCTATATGAGTATTCATCAATAAATTGAATGAATGCTTATCATTCATCAATTAATAATTTACGAATTAAATTTTGGAATTGTGTGTACCGATTGTAAACATATGTTGTTTACCTTTAATTGACTATATGTAGATACATATACATATATTCATTTACATATCTGTATCTGATATCTGTCTATAATTTTGTATTATACAATGATGACATTACACAATATTTTATATATAATACATATATGTATGTACATTATGTACGCATGCACTCGTTCGCATAAATGCATTAATACGAGTATGTATATTTGACAAAAATAAAAAAAAAAATTTTGACTTGTACACAAACACAATAACCCCCATTTAAATATGCTGGCTGGCGATTTATTATATGTATATGTATATGTATATTTCAAATATAATTTTCATGCCATATTTACTTCCATTTTGATATAATAATACATGTATGTGTTTGTGTACGTACATATGGATGTAGTAAATGTATGTACATATGTAATGTACATATTTATTACATATTACATATAAGTTCTGTTTTGTTCATAATCAGATATCGTTAGCATTTTATGTATAATACATAATACGAAATTAAATTTAAGATTTATCGGTACAGCAGAATACATTATATACATATGAAAGTTTTGTCGTTTATTATATGAATCTATATATATATACATATGTATATATATATAGGTATGTAGGTATCTACTCAATTGCAAATCACAATTGACAATATTGTTTCTCAAATATATTCTTAGTTCATTCATTTGTATCGATTTAATTTTGTGAATATAAGCAAAATTTACAGTGACATACTATCCGTATCCGAAGGGTGTTTCAATTTAAAAAAAATCTTACTTTAAAATTATTCTTTTTTTCAAAAGATTTTTTCAAATCTTATAGCTATCCTTCAATTTGCATTTCATGCTTAAGCTGAAAACCTATAGGACGATGCAAGCTTCAACGCTGCAAGCCTCAAAAGCGAAATTTTAAACGCTGCAAAAGTTTGAGGCTTTGCAAATCCAAATCAATACCTCATATTGGTAAAAAACCACAATATATTTGTTTAAAATGACAACTCATGTGAGGTGACAATAACATAAAGTTGGGCTTCATGCTGCAAAATTTAAAATTTAACAAACCTGCGCTTCAGCTTCAAATGAGGCGTGAGGCATGCTTCACATGAAGTACGTATTTGGTACGCTTCTTCGCATTTTCCTATGTTTAAATTGACAGCGAGATGCAAAAGCTTGCAGCGTGAAGCTTGCAACGTGCTATGGGTTTTCAGCTTTATACTTTCGCTTTACTAAACTCTCTTATTTCATATTCATGTTATTCTTCAACAACCTCTTCAATTTCATGTTATCCTAGCCTAGTCATGCTCTCCACCTTTTCATCATCATATCCTTTGCTAAATTCTCCCATTCCACTCTATAATTCTTTGCTATTACTCTACCATTAATTGGTATACTTTTGCTACATTGTTCCACAACTGATTTGAATTTTGTCTTCGGGAATCTCAGTTTCTGCCACTGCCACTGCCAATGTCTGCGTAATGCGCGTATCTCTAAAATATAGTAATGGACTGCAGAACTGTACTAGCAGTCAATCGTATCAACGTTTTGTACGCGAATATGAATGAGCATATGTACGAGGAGTATTAGTAGGTATAAAGTGTATTTACTTTTGAAATAACTTTGTTGAGATAAGAAAATAACTCACGGCAAAAAAGTTGAATCAACAAAAATCGAAAATACAAAACAAAAAAATCAATCAATAATAAAAATACATAAGTTAAGAATCATATATATGTACATATGTACATATTTCTGTTTGTTATCAGTAAAAATAATGTGTGGGCTAGGCAGTAATATATGTGTATTAAAAATATTATGTCTATACTGTACAGTACACACAGTATACTGAACAGTATATACCGTAATGGCTACATTGTTCTATATAGCTACTCAATGCAACCGTATACATAATACTTGTATATAAATCTACATGAAAATGATATTTATTTGTTTTATTGCATATTATCAAATTGAAATCAACTATGAATTTAGGGGATATGATATGCATGAATGATTTCCATTGGATATAAGTATAGTAATAATAAACTATAAACTCACAGGGACACAGTATTTTTATTGCAATTATATGAATGAATGTATATTTAAGATGTCTTCCATTTCGACTCTCAATAAAAATAACATAGTTCTTCATTAAAAAAAAAAAAAAAAAATGGCAGACATAATAATAAAAAAATCATTACAGAAGAAAAAGATAAGCAAATTTCATTGACTATATGTATATGTATGTGAAAATTTATATATACTGACAAAATGATGAGAATTTTGAGGATTTTTTTTTTCTGCAACTGCGTTTAAGATATAAAAAACACAGAACAGAATGCATTATTTATTGTTATCACTGTCAAATAATTTTTGATAGAAACGATAATTTAATTGAAAAGGTTGTGCAGTATACATTTACGGACTACTTTTCATAGGACACCAACTAAGTATATATGTATCTTTCGAAAAGTAGTTTAATGGAAGCAGTTTATTGGTATGAGATGTCTTTCACTATCACTGGAAGACTAAAAGTATACCATCGCTTTAAATTTTTCTTCCACTAGAACAAATATAGTAAGTAATTAAGGTATTGGTAGATGTATATTACCCACAAATCGAACAACGAAATCATATGATTCAAAGTTCATAATAAAATAATGGTATGTCCTATAGATTGGATTGTTCTGAATCTGACTCTATTCATCTTCACAACCAAATAATTCAATGATCTGAAAATTTCAATGGACTTTGTATCTTGAAAATATAATAATTTACTTAATAAACAGCGAAAAACAGAAACAACAGTCTGTATACGCAAAAATATGTTATTTACAGATTTTCATGTTTTTATTTTCACTACAAAAGTGAACGCATTTTTGTGAATTCGTATTCTTGAAGTTTAGTTTCGAATTTTTACAAATGTACACATTATAGTACTACATCTACATAGTATATGCTACTCGTACATACATACATATTTACATTAGTACCTACATTCGTATCAAATTCTTTATCGTCTGTCTGTACATATACATATATCAAATTTACAACTGCCATTAGTCTTTTAATTCGTTTTTGGTTTGGATTTTTAAGAAAATCTTTTACTCTCATATTTGAGTAGCTATAATCTATAATGTATTTAAGTATACGTTTACATTTATATATGTACGTATATAGGTATCAAACAAACATATAAAATAGACAAATATTCGAACATAAGTTTGAATTGAATTTTCACAAATGAAAAATGATGTGAATTTGTTTGGAATTTGATTCGATTTCGTGCATACGTATTACATACACACCGCACTTCCATTCAGCTACATATTATAATAATACATAATACGTATACATATATATATATATGTATATATATATTTACCTATGATTATTTTCTTTTTGATTTATTGGTTTACATTTTATAACTTTTGCCAACCTAAATTTTATCCCTACTTATAATGGTACTACATTACGTATATACATTTTCAAAAACGATAAATGTATTACATTTTTATTATCCAAATTCAAAATCAACTAATCGTATAGTTTGTACTCTATATATTCACTCGCATATTCATGAAAATGAGTTTTCTTTCGAACAAGGTTTTTAAAACAACAGTTTTTCATTCTAAATTTTAAATATTACATATACATAGGTAGGTATATACAGTTACTCATGAAAGTATTGGGCCTGCCATTATATAGCATTTTCAATTGAAATTCAACTTTTTCCAATTTAAATTAAACTTTGTCCTTTTTAAAAGCTTTTTCGATGGGATTGAGCATTGCAGAATATGGTGGCGTGGTAAGTACTCCGACCGAGCTCTCAATAAAATTAACTCTATATTTTCATGTGTTTTATGGATTCTTGACCCCAACTATCTATATAAATTTAAATCTTCCAAAATGTATTGGGACTAATTTCAGATAGGTAATAGCGCCTATTATAGAAGAATAGACTTTTGTAATTTGCATTAATTTTTTTTTGTCTAATGGAAAATTGGTCATATGAATGACTAGTACAGCCAACAAATAGGACTAATGCAAATAAGAAGAATTACGGCCGTGGTATAAGTAGTGTATATTTTCTATTTTCTTCATAAAAAAAATGTGTAGAATACGAATCACTTTCATACGTTACTTTAGCTTGCAAGTCTTAATACTTTTATGAGTAACTGTTTGGTTTTTTTTTTCTTGAGATTATAGGTGCATATGTATATAACATTTGGTAAAGAAAAAGAAACCTGTTTAACTATGAAATTGATTTATTTTTTTTAAGTTTTCATAGCATTCAAAAATAATATAGCAATATAGGTATGTATGGATATGTAATAACGTATTCGAACAATTCAAATAAAATGTGTAGTATTCTATATATACCTATTATGTATATATGTTCGTATTTGTATATAAAATTTTCCAAAAATATGTAGGTACATACTTACATACAGAAGATGATTTTGAATAATTTTTATGAAAAAAAATTAAAAACTTCTAGATCAATATCAGTTTAATTTCGAAATTCAATTAAATATACATATACATACAAAATTAAAATTAATAATTCCTAGAGTATACAATTCCAAGGTCGTGAAGTCAAAAGAAAAAAATTAATACCTATGTAACATATACTTAAAATGTTATTTAAAATTTTTGTGTCTATTATTGTTTCTTATTTGAATGAATTCGAATGAAAACAATTTTTCTTACTACTATAGTAGCCTAGTAGTATAAGTATAAGCTTAATTTTGATCCACTGTAAGCACCTAACAGATAAAACGCGATTAATTTCTTAAGATATCTAGATAATTATGCAGGTACTTAATTGATTTTAATATTATAAATTTATAAAAAAGTAAAATATAATTAAAATTGTAAACAATTTACCTTAAAAATAAGAAAAACACTTTTCTTTTGTTACGTTACGATACAGTAGCAATATAGCAATGATGAAATTATAAATGCAAATTTGTCATCGATTATTCATGTATAGTATGTATAATGTGTGTGTTACTTATTATAATATATGTATGTATCCCTTTACTTTTTTTTCTTTTTTAAGTATTTGAACTTGAATTATTTATTACATTGAAAATACATTAATTATTTTATCCTTGACGTAATCCATATACACATGTATACAATTGCTTATATAAATACACTTTTAATTATACATAATGTAATACACATGCTGATGCTTTACACATTTTTAAATAAACGCTTATTTATTTTTATTTTCCTTCTGTACACTATTATACATTAACATTTTTATCCTTATTTTGTTTTTTTTTTGCATGTACAATTTAAAATAATTTTTAATTTCCTTCAGCACATAATAAGTTACTATAGCTCAGAGCTTACATTTATGCATAAGAAAATGAAGATAGTAATTAACAAAATAATTAAACAAAAACTTTCGAATGTTGGTTTAAAACACTGATTTTTTTTTTTTTTTATTTGTCACAAATTCATTTTATAAAATTTTTTTATATAGTTGTGTATAGTTTACATTTTTTACACGCAAAAAGATAATTTTCAAAATGTAGATAATATGCTGATTTTGCTATTTATTTTTGGAATAATAATAACTCGTCCAAAATTTTTAAAATAGAATTTACGATTTACTTGCAATTTGCAATTTGCATTCGAAATAATGCAAATATGTATATGAATATGTACATTTATGTATGTAAGAAAAAAAAAAGGAAATTCTTTACGTTTTAACGCGCATCACCAACCGCACATCGCACAAATTTATTCAAATTCATTTATTTTTAATTATTAACATGTACTTTCAAATATGTACATGCACATCACCTCTTATTTTATATTTTAAAAATTTTTATAACATAAGAATGCAACTTAAATTCAATTCAAATTGAAAATGAAAATTGAACTAATCAAAAATCCATTCTCTGAGCACTATTTATTTACATCAGTGCAGTGGAAATTGGAAAATGGAAACGTCGGATCGGACGGAATTTGAAACATTTGAAACCAAGAGAATTTTGAATGGTTTTCGAGGAGGGGGAGCTCTGGCTCAGGTAATTTTAAATTGATACGAAATGAAAATTAAAATAAAAACGGAAAAAAGAATGAAATATCAAGAGATGAAAGGAATGCAATGCAACATTCAATCAAATCAATTACAAGATGCACAAATGTAAAATGCACTGCATTCATTCATCTATTGTATGTATCCATACAATGAAAATGCAACAAAAGTAAGACAGTCAGGTTGGCGTCAGATTGTCAGCGTCAATTCGAGGTTCGACAGAATTTCAAAGAAAAGTACTTTACGTTACTTTGCTTGCATTCATTCATTGCATTTTGCATTGCTGCTGAAATTGAGTTCACCAGTTTCATTTTTTTTTAAATTTATCCTTTATCCTTTTCCTTTACTATTAGATTAGTTTGAAATTGTATTGTAATCGTAAACGTTTTGTGTATTGTTGTGTACGTGTAGTGTATGTATAGAAACATGTATGATAGGGTACAAATACTGTTATTGTATGGTAGCATCAAAATTTATAGCAGTGTTGTGCAAATTTGTTACTTTCAGGCTATGGAATCCTTTCGGTTTCGGTACTTCTATCTAACATTCAAATAGTAAGAAAATAAAATTATAGAAAGATAATGATGGGTGATAAAGTAAATTGCATTCACAATCACATTATATAACATATTCGCACATATTACAAAAGAGGCAAATTCGATCGAAGAATCCAAAGATCAAGAAAAAAAAACTCGTAACTTTAATATCAATTTTCAATTTCCACTTCTTTTATTCGCCAGAATTACATTAATGCCTACATGCATTGTTGGAGCAACTTATTGAGCATTGTAACTTAAAAAAAAAAGTGAAAGAAAAATTTGATGATAGATATAATTTTTGGTATTTGATCGAATTTGAATATTTTCCCTTTTCCATGGACAGATGTTTTTTCGTTTGTTCTTTTTTAATTAGTTCTTCATTTTTCAAAAAGTACCTTACCTACGCTACTGTACAATGCACATATAAAAATCTCAACAATACAAATAACAAATACATTTGGATTACATTTACATCTCAGATCTCAATATGTCTCAACTCAATCTCACTTATTAATATCTCATCCTAACCATCTCTTAACTCAGCATCAATCTCAGTCTTCAGCATGTTAGCAGTTAGTTAGTACAGCATCAGCATCATGCATCATCCAGCATCTGAGCATCATCATCTGTTTAGTTTTAAGTGTTAATGGTTTTAAATTAAGTCATAGGCATAGGATAGAATAAATAGAGAGTGTAGAAAGGTTGTGTGTGTGCTGTGTAGCATTTAGCAGTTAGGTAGCACCACTGGTTAGCACAGCATCAGCATCATCATACATCATCTGTTATCTGTTTACTATTTTAATGGTTTTAAATGTTTTAAATTAAGTCATTGGATAGAATAAACAGAGAATAAGGAGGGTTTTGTGTGTGTTGTGTATGTGTAGCTGGATTGGGTAGATAGATATAGCATATGGAATTATAGACAGACAATAGACATATAAATTGTATTTGTATGGATTGTAGAATCGGAGATTTCATTTCAAGTTTTTCCTATTCTATATTTATTCTATTTTCTTATCCAATTCCAAATTTCTCCTATCTCTGCTATTTTTGCTTCTATCTATATCTATATCTATGCTTCTATTTTTTTTTCACTCCTCTCTTCTCTGTATTTCATTAACATACACTTGTATACACACATACAATGCATAAAAAAAAAAAAACAAACTCAAATCAAACTCAATCATTGAATAATATATATTTCATATAACAAAGAAAGGCAGGCTTGAAGAAAACTGCTGATTTTACTCGTTGACCTCGACTTATTTCTATTGTTTAAATTACAATACATTCAAACTTTTTTCACTAAAAAATAAATTTAAAAAAAAATTAGATAGACATAAGAATAATGAAGGATGGAGAAAGAAAAAAAATGAAATCATTTTTTTAGTTGTCATCGGCCATGTTTACAGCCATGTTTATTTTTAATTTTGTTTTTATTGTTTCGTTATGCAGTGTTACCAGTGTTGTTTTAAAATTATTAAAGATGACATGTTTTTGAATTTTCAATTCTTATTTATTTATTTAATTATTATTTATTTATTTATTTAACTATCTGTACATGAATTTTTATTACATTAATTATTTGTACTCCTGCATATACAACAATTGTATTCTTGTATAAAAACTTAGCTAAAAAGTGTAATGTTCACAAAAATACCATTTGATATCAAGTCCTAAATAAAAAAAAAGTAATCGAATTATACATCTTTGCTATGCACAAATAATTTTTGTAACATTATCAGTATCATAAATTTAAATAACATGTAACATTATCAGTAACGGTAACTGTAAGTACTATATGCTAAATGCTACTTATATACATATTTCACTTTTGTTGAAATTGTTTTATAAAAATATAGGGTAACGAAGCCTATTACCGGCCACTTCCTATTATCGGCCAACAGTTCTAAAAATCGAAAAAAAAATTCTAAGGATAACGGTATTATTTGAAATTGGAGTTTTTTTCTAACTGGGTATTTAACATGTTTATAATTAGATAATAAAAAATTGCAGCTGTGCAATAATTTGCGTTTTTTGGCTCAATCTATACGAACGATTTATAAAAAGTAGTAAAAAATTGTTTTTTTCTTAAGATACATAAGTTTACCAAAAAGAGTTCAAAAGTGTTTTGTAAAGTGATAAATACAATTTCTAATTTTTAATAGGTAAAGAATACTTTAAATTGAGTAAGTAATTCTTCAAATATTTAAAATTTTTATTAATTATATTAATTTTTGCGCGTCCGGTAATAGGAAATAAAATAAGCAGTGCTCTCTAATTATCGGCCGCTGGTGGCCGATAATATAAACCATGGTTTTTTCTTATCGGCCACCTAACTACAGTACATGCTCGGTAATTTCAACTAATAAAAACCAGCCTTGTTGAAAATTCAGAACAGTTGAAATCACAGGACAAGTGAAAACTTCATATCATTAGCACAATTTTAAACAAAAATACAAAAATAATACTCGCATAGCTATGTATTTTGACTTTTTTCTATATGTTTACATAAAAGAAAAAACAAACTGTACATTCAATTTAAAGAAATATAATATTTGAAAATATAAATTATAATATTTAGAGAGAAAATCTTAATACATTTAAGTTTTAATGTTGATACTTTTTATCGGGTGTTTTCTTTAAAAAAATCTATAAGGTATGTTTTCCAGGCTTTTATTGAGCTCATTTTATTGATTGCATCCTCTTTGAGTTTTTGAATAACTGTGATGTCGTAAGAAACATAGTTTTGTGTAACCCACTTAATGCCCATATCAATTGCTTGAACGGCATCAGAATGTTTTATTTTCTCAAGGTGTTCCACCTCTTCTTCATCTTCATATAAATTTCTGTCATTATCATCATTTTTAACGTCAAAAATTAGTTCACTCAATTCATTCTCCAAATTTTTTTCAGACACGTTTAGATAGATTTATTTTTATGTACCAAATCACGAAAGTTGAAACTACAGAGCAGTTCTGATATTTGTGGTTGAAACTATAGAATAGTTAATGTTGAAAGCTTAAGTGTTGAAAAGATCGAGAGTTGAAACTATGGGGGTTGAAATTGTCGAGTTTGTACTGTATTTCTATTTGTTACTGTTTCGTTTGTTTTCATTATTTTTTTTTATTCATTTTTTACATTCACATAATTTTGTTTGTTTAATAAAGTTTTTTTTTCCAAATTTATTAAAGTTTATTTAAAGTTTGGTTTATTGATATTCACTAGATTCATATTTTTCTGTTGGCCGATAATAGGAATTAATTTGGCCGATAATAGGAAAAAAGTGGCCGATAATTGGAAAACAGGACCGATTTTGGTTTAAATGATAAAATAATAATAAAAAAATTGAAATTATGAAATAAACTGTTAATAAGTAAAAACTTAAAACTTAAACTTAATTATCGAAATTATTTAATTTTCCCAAAAATTATTTTTTTCCATGAAAAATAAAATTCAATTTAGCAAATTCGTTAAGTGGCCGGTAATAGGGATGTTTACCCTATAATTTAAATTTATTTATTTATGTTATTTAAATTTGTAAAGTTTATTTATATAGGTATATAAATTATTCATTTATATATACTTATATTTTTAATATAAGTATTCTAATTATTTTTCATATTACTTACACATACAAATCTTAAGGAAATCTAAAAAATCTTTTCCTATGATCATTGTTAACATCTACACTCACTTAAATTTTACAACTTCTTGCACAACACTTCATCTTTAAAAAATTTCAATATTATTAAATATTTCAATTTAAAAAAATTTTAAAAATACTTTAATTTTAATAAAAAAATGTTCTATTCAAAAGTTGTATAAAATTTTATACATTAGCGTATAATATAATTTTTTGTACTACGGTAACACCATACAACAATAAATATCAAACCATTAACATTTTTTTGTACACGTTCGTTTCGCTGGATTTATATTTTTGTACATTTTTGTGAGTGAAATTATTTAATGTTTTTATCATATTTAATTTTTTAATCATACAATTAAATAATAATAATATAATTTTTCAACTTTTTTTATAATTATTTCCTTTTTTTTTAGTGTATTAATTAAAACATTTTAATGATTGAATAATACAAATAGTGTTGTTTTGTTGTTTTAGTATACATTTTTGTGGGTGAAATAATATGATGTTTTTATTATATTTAGTTTTTAAAAAAACATACAATTAAATAATAATAGTGTTTTTCAATGTTTTTTTTTGCTCATGCATTAATTTTCGAGACATGACAATATTTCTAAATATTTTTTAACAATTTTTAAAAAATATAATTTTCATGCAACCATTACAATACATTCTCATTTCAATGCATTGAAGTAGTGTTAGTGAAAATTAGTAAAATTGAGTAAAAATGCATTGTACAGATAGGTGATACAAATACATATTCAAAAGTTGACTTCAGCCATATAAAATTGGAATTTGTTTTTTTGTTTTAATGTATAGTGCGATACTGCTCTATCATGTTTTAATTTTCTATGAGAAATTCTTTTGCCTGTTTCCTCTTTAGAGAAAAAATTTTTTTTATTTTATTTGTTTTATTTTTATATCTGCAGCTCTTTTCTTTTGATCTCCATTGCGAGCTTCTTTACTATATACCTTTATACAATGACTCAATACAACAATTTCTCCGTTAAATTCTCAGAGAGGTAACATTAAAGCATTAAAGTAGCATACATGAAAATTGAAAATTTGAAAATGAACATGACATGTCACATGATACATGAATGACATACATAGCAAAAACATAACATATCAGACAGAATATCAGACAAGTATGAAATAGACTAACAAAATGGCGTTATTAATTATGTGTCTCTAATCTAATGGTGATGCTGATGATTGAAGCTGATCTGGATGCAGCATTAGGTATAGGAACATTCTTTTCTTGATATAGACATACTCGTATATTTGATTAAGATAGAAACTATAGAAACACAATAAATTGATAATGTATAAAAAATTCTAATATGTATCAAAGAATATTTATCTACTAGTTATCTACTACTTATGTTAGTTATATATTCTTTGTATGTATGTACATATACATTATTATTTACATATACATTACATAGATATAAGTAATATATGGTAATATATGTAATATCATAGAATAATGGAGATACGCAATGTGTAACTTTATCACTCTGTGGTAAATCGTAATATGTAATATCTGAAAGGTGTTAAATAATAAAATTGAAATTGTGTCTACATTGCACGTATGTAGATATGTAAATAATTTAATATTAATTCAATTTATGTTATATGTATGTAGGTTAATATTTTTTATATTTCAATGCAAATTTCGAAAATGTTTCAGTCATAAAATTTTGAAAATGTTGGTAATTAATTACTTATTTCTGCATTTTTAAATAAAACATTTAAATATTATAAACAAGTATAGGTATACTTACTTTGACATTTTTAACTTTTGCAAGAATTAATGCTTAAGGTCTTCAATGAAGGTTGCGGATGATAGTCAAAATCCATATATCACAATGAAATAAAATTTTTGGTAAATGTCTATAGAATAAGGGTACGTTGGTCGAACGAACTTTTCCCTCTTTTCCTCCCGCAAGCGCAAGCAACCGTCGACCATCTAACCAACTATCATTTACTTTATATATTATTGACGCTAAAATTGAAAAATATTCGATTTCTTACCTCTTCCCTCTGTTCTTACGTCGTCTTCAAAAAACTATAAGTAACTTTAAGTAACCCAAGGAACATGACTTCTTTTGCCCACAACAACATTTTTGACCATCCTCCTATCAACGATCCCATTCCCATACATTTTCCAACATTTTTTACACTCGGTTTTCTGGTATGTTATTTAATACCTTGAAATCTGTTTAAAAATTTTAATTTTAATTTTTCATACCGCGAACACCATTTAAAATTTTGTATAACTATACTACTATCTACTATAGACTGTTTAAATATTTAGGTACCTTATACCTACATGTATGTACATATTCATATACAGTTTACATACCGAACACATTCCACATACATAAATACAATACGCATTTATCTAAAAGATGAGGTCTGTCCATAGTATACCTAAGCCTATGTATACTATATTTCGAAATTTCACAGTTCAATATTATAGGAGGAAATTTATATGAGCATGAGCATGCACAAGAATGCTTCAGAACAGAGCACATTTTATTTTACGGTTCAGTTTCTTTTTAAAACAAATTTATATGGATGTACATACGTACACTTACGTGTATACCCACATATACGTAAATATACATATGGATGGATACATCATCTGTATATGATTATAGAGAAAAAAATAAAATAAAATTGAAAAGGCAGCAGCTAATTAATTTGAATGTGTATCTAATTACCCATAGTTGGTAGTTCAATGCGTTCATATTAATTTAGAACATCTTTTGAAAGTAATTAAATAAAAACTAAAGTATGTACCCCACATATACAATTTTAAATTTGAAAAAAATAAAACTGTCATCTATTTATTTCTGTGTGTATATTCGTAATTGTCTAATTGTTCAATTTTTATACCTGCTGAAAGGAATATTATTTGAAATTGCCTTTGCTTTTTAGTATGTAGTAATCACGATGGCAGTATAGGTATTTTTTTATATATATATATTTCTTACTTATATAAAGGAAATAAGGTTTACGGAAAACAAAATTTAAAAAATGAAGATTAATATAGTATTATGTCTACCTTAAATAATTGACAATCATATATACAAAAAGGAAATATTTTTTACAAAAAAATTAAAATTTGAAATTTGTATGTAAATTTAATAAATTTATTAAAATTATAAAAATGGGTATCAAAGTTTTGTGCATACATAATTTTGTAAAAAAAAGGATCATTACTGATGAGTATCTTATTTCTTATTTCAATTTAAAAAGATACTACATTTACTCATGGCATCGATGTACATACGAATATATAAAGGATTGTATATATTGATCTAATTTTACTTACTTAGGTATATAATTAATACAAGATAAAGTTAGAAGGAAATGAGATGAATTTTAATAACTTCTGGTATGATATAACCTACACTCGTAAATGTATTATACAATTAGTATAGTTGATTCTGTAAATGAATTATTCAATGTGCTTGTGACATATATATATGTACATATATCTACATACCATAATACATGTCTTTAATATGTATATTTAATGTAATACAGAAAACTATATCTTGATTTTATACATGAAAACTTTAATTTGAAATTATGATGCGACAAACATTCATCTTTTATATACAATATGACAATGTCTCAACATCACCATTCTCATTTTCATTCATATTCCATAAAATTCCATATATGTACCAACAATTTTTAGTCTTTTTAAAAGCATATTCATGATGAAAACATTCAATTACCTCTTCTGTCTATTAATTTTAGCTAATTATAGTTGTAAACAGTATTTTCCGAGTCACATTTCCATCTTTTCAAGGATGTCTTCGGATTACTTCAATTGTGCATTACTGACATTACTATAATAGCTTACAGATATAAATGGACCTAAAAATGATCTATCAATTCTATTATTTATTCATTTTGATCTTTTCTATCATCGACAAGGTATACTCATCAGTTTCCCCAATTATTGCTTTGTTCGTTTTACTCCGCTCCCATTTAATAATCATCAAACATGGAAGTGGGCTACCATATCTTCTTTTAATACCTTATATTATACCACTTCATAATTCTACAACTAACGATACTATATCATCTAGATTGTTAAATATGGCATTAAATTTCAGGTTTTTTTTATAGGTATCTTCCTTTTATTTTCTTATTTGAAAAATATGTTCCTTCACCTTGGAGGAAGTACTGTACTATAATAGCCTATATATAGGAATCCACAGACATGATCTCCAACGGACAAAATATTCTTTAGATTACTTTTTATTTTGAGTCGCAATTATTGTAAATAACAATTATCCAGACTATTTTCTAAACGTATTAATAATTGTCTTTAATAATTTTCTATATATGGATTTGGTTTACTGTTGACTGTTTAATATTTGATATAGTTATAATTATTAAGTTTAATGTGCCATAAGACAAACATTCATATAGGTATACATGTGTATATATATGCATAACAAAATTTTAATTATATGCGGGTGTTCTTCATTGCATTTGCATTGTATTCTTATATGTATGTATATGAGCTTTATTGCGTTTGCGTAACGATTAAAAACACAACAACTAAATATTGCATTGCTGTAATCAGTATCATCATGTCATATATATAGCATATAAAATTTATATGTAATCATATTATGTATACATTAGGATATGTCTATAGCATATGTGCGTGTTTAAAACACATATGCACATATACATATATCTGATAATATGTACAATTTTCCCTTATTTGATGATGATTGTGATGAGTCATGCAATGCAACTGAAACTGATATTTTGTGCAATTTTATATTTTTCGCGTTTGACTTACGGCGTATATCGTGTATATCTATTAATTTGATGTATTTAAGACCCCATTTTCGTATATTATACATTACTTATGTGAAATGTATTCGTATATAAATTATATTACATAAATGCATATATATGTACATGAGATACATATGTATATTTTACAAACTGAGAGTGCATTTACAGTATTGGTAATAATTAGTTGTACACAAGGGATTTTTTTTTTTTAATAAAAAACTAATCGTGTAATGCATTTCCATCATAGAGAGCATTAGAGAACTAAATAATTTTTGGTAGAATAATGCATCAATTTCCTTCCTTTTTAAACTTCTTTGATAAGTACTTACTATAGGCGAAAAATTTCATTCGACCACAAAACATTCTTCAAAGTAATTAAATTCAATCTTTCCATTTAATTTTATGATGAAATATTCATGAATTTTCTTTGGACTGTCCTTGGCGACCTACTATAATTAATGACAATTCAAACATTACGTGTGTGGCTTAAGAGTAGGTTTCGACTTTGAAAAATTTTGAAAACAACAACAACGATTTTACATACAAAAATTTTAAAAAATGACTTTGCATACCTTTTAGGTGCTATAATAAAATGGATTTTTGAATATTTTGATGAAAAAAAAAAATCAAATGTTATTTTGTTAATAAAAATGGAAATATAACAAAGACTTTTATACTTTTTTTGTAAACTCTTCAGAAAAGTCCAAATTTTATTTTAATACCAAAATCACATAGATATATGAAGATTTAATGTATGAAAATAGAAGTCAAAGTTGAACGATTTTTCAAAAAAAAAAAAATCCTCTCCTTTTTTAAGAACTATAATTAAATTTCAGGACCTAAAATCAAAAATGTACCTACATTGAAGCACCACAATATTCTTCAGGCTATCTATATTTAAAATTTCAAAGAAATTGGTCAATCAGTGTTTGCTGTACGAGGTGCATTTGGAAGCCGAAAAATCGAAATTTTAACAACTTTGACACCCTGCAAAAAGGAAACAAGGACATTTAAAAAAAAGCGCTCCATTATGCATCACAATTCCTATCAATGTATCTATGTTTCAAATTTCATTGAAATCGGTTAAGTAACTTCGGAGATATGTGGTGCACAAGATAGTAGATATCTCGAATTCTATAATCTTAAATCAAGATTTCTTTTAATAGCTATAGTATATAGTAATATTCAATCCTAACATTTACTATGTATATTTGTTGGTTTCTGAGACTTTCTTGTTCATAAAAGATAAATGCTGTGTAAGAAAAATATGGCGAATACTGTATATGTAGTTATACATTTTAGGACGAATTGTTAAGTGGAAATATATTATGTAGAGCTAAAAGCGATAAAATTATCACGCTAACGGTAATGTACGATACTATAAGTACTGAAATATAAGAAAATACTTGTAATATTTTCTACTTTAAAATTTTATTCACAAGCTCGTATAAGCGTATGTACCATATATGTGCTCGTACTGTTCTTGTGTACATGTATAAAATATTTAAAGTGACGAAAAATGATTAAAAACTTTCATGTATATAATGATGAATATTTCAATTTTTAAAGAATGTACTTGTTCATGGCATCTACTTTTGATTCTATATATGGAGCTAATAATATAACATGACAACTTTAATTTTTATAAAATACTCATATATACTCATACATGATTTTTGAATAAATTAATGTGCATGAGATTATTTTTTTTTTTTTTTTATTTCTAAAATCAAATAAAGCTTCTGTGAATGACAAAGTCATGTGCTTACCTTAAAAAAAATTTTTTTTATTTTATTTGAAGAATATGAAAATCTTAAGAAATATTATAAAATTTACACAAAATGTGTCCCAAAAGTATTGTGCATACCTTTATAAATAAAAACTCTCTGAAGTTATTTTTCGTCATCCCATTACAAGAGCGCATCTTTTAAATTTGTTCCCATGTATTAAACAACTTCCTGTTCCTGTTGATGTTTTCATTTTCTTTAACAGTCTTGGAACATATATTTCGGTCTCCAATTAATTTTTCCGTCTTAACTACGTGTATGTGGTTGCATTTAGGTAGTTTGAGAAGGATCAATATTTACTATCATTGTCCTCAAAAACGAGGTCGGTCGGGTCGGTTGAACTTTTTGTCGTCAAAATTTGTATGATGACAGATCAGATAGAGTGGATTCAAAAATTCAACACTGCGTTAGTGTTGCAAAAGAAGCTTTCGTCAACAGTTCAAAAAGTAATCACGACTAAAATCATGTGTTCTCATTTTTGCATTTTATTGTTAACACTAACTTATCACAAAGTCAACATTTGCATTATGATTTTTGATGTTGCAACCAATAAATAATCTCAAATTCGTGACGTTTTATTGATTTTAAATTATTATCAGTGTTGTGCTATCACGGATCAAGAAAACAATGAACAGTAAGTTAAATTTCAATATTTTGAATTTGGTTTATTTATTTGATTTATGTATTTTAGATTTTTGTGTGAATTTTTACTGATTTGTAAAATTTTAAAAGATAACAAAACTTCAAAACTGTCGTAAAATTAATCAGCATCATCAAAGCATCGCAACATAAATAATCAGTGTTGCACTAACACTGCGGCAACACTTCTGCAACACTGCAAAATCAAGATTAATTTTTGAACACAGCCATACTTTGGAACAGACTTTGTGAGTTCATATTTGAGCATGAAAATTTTCCTATATGCTATGCTATAATAATATAATTTCTTGTTCTCTAAATTGACACAAAAATGATATATGTATTATCACAGATAATATAATATATAGGTAAACAATTCGCAAAATGAAAACAAAAGAAAAGCAATGTGTGCATATGTAGACACTTAAATTAATAATAAAATAAGTTATATAGAGGTAATAAATAATTTTAGTTTGAGCACGTACAGATATACATATATACGAGAGTACATATTATATACTATCAACAATTTTTCGTGTCAATGAATATACAAAGAAATAAATAATTATAAATTATAATTATGAGTTTTTAAATTTCAAATATAATTTCTTATTGTATATTTTTTTTTCTTTACTTTTATGTCCTTGTATTTGTATGTTATTGTTGTATATACTATTAAATACTCGTGTATATATGTATGTACTTATTTATCATCTTTATCTACTGAGTTCATTATGAAAAGAGAAATGGACCAGATGGTCCATTGAAAAATGAAGAAAAAATAATAATAATGAATCTAAATATTTCATGAAGTTTGCTCTATCTATATACACCTAATTTTAATTAGCTTTTCATGTGTTTGATAATTTTATACAATAAAAAATTTTAACATAAATTTACAAACACAAAATTTAATGATTTCTTGATTAGATATACTGGATGGTGATCAAATCAAAACTGTACATTTTTATATACATTTTTTTAAAATTTGAAATAAAATCTAAGTACTCCAGACAGAACTGTTGGCATAATTCTTTTCCATGTTGATTTACTCAACAATACTGAACATAAATTTCAATTTTGTAAAAAATCTTAAAACAAAAACCTCATGACGGTTAGAATGTTTAGAAAATATTCGATAGTGATTCAGTTATTCATCTTGGCCCCACAGTCCTAAGAAGGACCTTCGTCTTTAAAAGAAGGGTTTTCCAACCTTCCCTATCCTTTGACTTTTTTCTTCAGTTTTGAATACCGAGTTTCTTTAAATCTATGCTGTTACTGATTCCCAACATCTGGGAATCCTGGGGTTCCTGGGTCTTCCTCTAGGCATTGTGCCGACCATTTTGTCTGGAAAAACTTTTTTACATGGATTTGCGTTGTACATTCTATTAATGTGTCATAGTCTGTCGTAGTCTATTTAGATGTCCACATCGTCGTAGACATCATAGAGTTCTAAGTTTGTTCTTCTTCTGTACAGTACATTATTAAACTTTATTAACTGATATAAATAATTGTCATTGTATGTATTTGTTTCATTTTTAACATTGCAAATCTCTACGATATTCTCTTTTTATGTTAACTCGCCGTTGACATTGACTCGACGTTAATCGTTTTTTTTTTTTTATTAAATTTACATAAAACAAAACTTAAACACCGCCCCTCCAATTTAAATATTTATTATACACTAAAACAAAAAAAATTCAATTTTTGCGCCTTTCCTTTGGTCATACACTACTACACAAGGCCTCTCATTAATAACCATCGAATATGAGTAGCCAACCTCCTTCAGTCACCATATCAGCGACAAAAGCCGTATTCATATCATCTAGGGGGGTTGGACAAGGCCTTACAGGGTAGGTACTTTTAGTATTGCAACTGTAAGCACCTATCAATGGGTACTTACTATACCTCCTCATGGTGGCCCCTGGGTAGTTTTGGTGTGTGATGTTATATGACGAAGTTGGGTAGATATGGCATCACAGACCGAAACAAGCTAAATAGTAAGTGCCAAAACATAAAACCATGGGTGAAAAACCAAGGGCTGACTCTCCAAGTGGTAAGAAGGAAACTTCGAATCCACCTGTCACTTCGGTGCTAGTAGAGGCTAGGATTTTAGAGGCCTCAAAACTCATGTACCAATTTCCGGTGGCTAGTCTAGTGAGCATGTTTGTTGAGGTGGTGGCAATCGACGACTCGCTCGTTGACGACACTTCCTCCATTTGCACAGTAGTGCCTAATCTGAGCGACGTGGAATGTACCTGTACTGACCCACTAGCTCACCCCTCCTCATCTGCTGTGACTAATATCACAGTAGATGAGTTGAGAAAGTCTCAGAAGAAGAGGAGGAAGAGAGCTGCGGCCAGAGCCAGGAAAGCACTAGATGGAATGAAAACCAGTCACCCGACAGTCTCTTTCCATATCAGCAACAAAAGGTCCTGTTCCTACCATCTATAGACTATTAAATATATGATAACTAAAATCGATTTTTTACTTCTCTCTCTTGCGTTTTTTGAAGTGCCAAAAGTCCAATATCGAAGGTAATACAGACTTATAGAGACCCATATAAAAGACATTCTCCAATGGTCAACAAATTTTTTTTTCGAAATTTTTGTTCTGAAACTCCAATTATAAATAAATATATCTTGTTTTGTTTTCATTTTTTGTTTGTAATTTGGGAATTAATTATTGCTCTGTTAGTTCTGTTTTATGGTCGTCGTTATGTCGTACAAAAAATCAAAAAATGAAAGATCTACGACATACAGAGGTGTGTTTCTACCTAATTCGAAACATAAAAATTGCTATATAATTGCTTTACAAGGTGCATATTTGATACATTTTTTTTTCTTCACAAAACATTAAACACATTATTTTCTTAACAGAAATTCTTCCATTTTAAACATTATTTTTTATTTTTTTTTTTTATAGCACACATATGTATAATTTCTGTTGCAAATAACCTTTGCTTTTATTGTTCAAATTACTTATGTTTTAATTGTTTCATAAAAGTGTTTCTGTTTATTACGTATAATCGCACATTTGTGTATCTACATTTTGTTTCATTCATAAATCCAGCAAATAATTAGAATAGTATCTTTGGAAAAATGTTTTTTTTTGAAAGAGTTTTTTGGAAGAATAATATTATGCAAAATATTAATGCGCTAATTGGCGATTCTTCTTGATAAACTTTATACGAAGCTTGACACTATACTGAAGAAGTGTTAACACAACACAAGTGAAAATAAAAAGACTAATCAAACAACAAGAAAAGAAGAAGACTTTTTTTTCGAATCATTTGTAATTCTTTGTGTTTGATGGGAATGAATGCACAAATATGTACATGGTTGCATGTGTCAGAATAAAAAAATAAAAACATTTTAAGGGAATTTAAAAGGCAAAAAATTCCTAAGAAAAATAGCTAGAAGAATTTCATTTCATTCTTCATTATAATTATTTTGTTTCTATTTTTGTTTTTGTTTTTTTATTTTCAAAATTTTTATGTTTATCTTTTTTTATGTTTTCCTTAATTTTGTAATAATGTTTTCACGATAAATTTTTGAAATGCGAAAACAAAATAGGTAACCTTCAAAATAAGTATATATACCTACATAAATATTATACATGAATGTCTTTCTCATTTTGTTGTATACAGTTCTAAAGATTAAAGAACAGAAATAAGTGAGTCCTTCGACTCTAAATCACTTGGATATATTCTTTATTCTTCTTGTACTGCGACTTACGACTCTGTAGATCTAAGCAAATCCTTCGATTCTAAATTACACATGCCTGCATGATTGTTGTAATAATAATCATTTCTTTACCATTATACGATTGAAAACGAAATCATCAAGGTTTTATTTTTTATTTATTTATTTTTTTCAAAAAAAAAAAAAAAATACCAAGGACAAGATAATTATTAATATAAAAACAAAAAAGTGCAGTTTAATTTTTACCACCTAAAGATACATAGATTGTTTTTCCGTTCATCGTTAATATAATTTATGAGTTGATTACCAACATAACAAAACATAGGTAGGTACATATCTTACGTACATATGTACATAATGTATAAGAAAGTGTGCCTGTGTGAAGGATATAAATCATTCAAAGTGTGACATGATAATAGAGATAATTTTATGACAACAATACTACGGGGTTTCCGTCATATCATGTAATGGATACTTTATTTTCATTGAAAATCTGAGTAGGTACTTACGCATGTTATATTCTCAGTTTGAGTGATTAAGTGAAAAATTAGAAGGTCAGAAATTTATAGATAAAAGAGTATGTATTCTTCAAAAAAAAAAAAAAAACAAAAATTAAAGTCATATATAAATTAGCTTGAACTAGCTCAAGTCCAATAAAACTCACTCCAATCTCCAATAAAGTCACTCTATTAAGGTCCAACTATAATCGACATAGCTGACATAGACTATGACATATTTCGACTACGAACACAGCCAAATAAATGAGCTAAACTATAAGAATTAACATTGCCGACATTCGTTAAAAATTCGTTTAACGATTTAACATAAGCTCGACATAAGCAACATAAGCCATAACCTCATTTTGTGAAATTTGTATTGTTTTGTTGCTTAGTATGTTATCTATGTCATTATAATTAACCAAATGTTAGTTTTTAACATTCGTTATTTTTTTCCATATTTTCTATGCCAATTGGTGTCGATTACAGTTCTGCCTTTATATCTGTTTTCATGTAAGGAAATAGAATAAATGAGACTTCTAAATTGATTTACTTCAAGCTAAATTTAAGCTACACGATGAATAAGTATAAATGAACATAAATCTTTAAGTTAGTTAAATTTAGAAATGTCATTCCAGTGCCGTATAAGAATCGCATCTTGCGTATAGAAATCATAACCACTTTTATTTATTTAGTATTTTGAATTCGAATTATGCGGTTGATTATATAGCAAAAGATAATACCTAAATATTTTTGTTTTTGACATAAACGTTCAATCGACAAAACATATGTTTAAATTAATTTTGTTACGTTGTTTACTTTTGATTCTGGTTAATGTGTCAACTTTTGAGGTACGTATCTTTTGTTCGTTAAATTTCTTACTTACATTAGGTAGCATTTAGAGTACAGCCACGTAGGCAATGTAGAGAAATTTTGACGTTTAATGTCTGACGTCATTCAGTTTATCGGAATATAAACAACACAACAACAACAACAAAAAATAATTTTTAAATTTTTATAAAATTTCATTTCAAATATAACGAACTTATTTTTCACTACAATCTTTTGATAATACTTTTATTATTCACATTTGTTTACCATTTAACGATCTGATTTACGTCACAATCTCAACTGTTACCCCAATATTTATATTGCCTTAAGAAATATGTGTATGACGTGGGGTATAGCTTTAATTAGACAGGCTTTTAAAAACTTAACGAATGTATATATGTTTATTACTGATGTCAAAAATAATGACATATAGTTACTCTTTCCTTTGAGTCTGATATTATGAAGGTTCCATTCCAATTCCTCTCATGTTAGAATCGAGGCTGAACTTTCAAATTGTTGCAGCCAGATTTTGATAAGAGACATTCCGATAATGATACTTTGGAATGCCCTCTTTAACGTTTCGCACTCTTTCACACCATTTCGGAAGTTTCCCCATAATCGAATTTTGATATTTTCAAAAATGTATCTAATCCAATTCCATTTCTTATATAAAATTTGTTGAGAAATTTGGTAATGGCATCGGTGAATATTAACAATTATGCCTAATTTTTGATCTAATATTTATAGATATCCTTATACTAGCTGCTTTCGATTTGGCAATTTCAAGTACTTGCGACTACAAAAATGTGTCTAGGATAAATTGTTAAAACGAACTACACAAAAATTATTCGTAACTACTTGCATTTACTTCTTACTTACTTGCAGCTACTTGAAAAATTTTTCATGAGTAGCTGCGAGTAGATGGTTTCACACAGATATTTACCTTTTCTATCTCGGATCGCAAGTACTTGAAATTGTTAAATCAAAAGCAGCTATAATATTTCGCTGAAATAATTAGAGAGCTCTTTAACAATATTCGGATCATTTGATAGAAAATGCAGTCTACAGACACTTTTTTATAATTCATTTTAAACTCTTTAATATTTTTATCGTGTAAATTAGGACATAGATAATTACAATAGATTAATATGTATTACAATTTATTATAGATATAAATGCAAATATCTAAATTTATTTATTTTTGAAAATTATTTTTAGAAACATTTTTTAATATTTTGATCCCAATAATTAAAAAAACACAAACAAACATCCATTAAAATTTATATAATTCAAAATCTTATTATTCTTGTCTAAGGAAATATGTATATGCATTTTACATTCACAACCAAAAATACAATAAAAAAAAAGTAAACTTCATTAAAAATTAAAATTAAATTCCTTTTACAAAAAAAACAAAAAAAAAAAAATCTTTGAACAATACAAATTAAAATCTGTCAAAATTTAGAAACCACCGACAAGTGATCGTCTTTTTATGTTTTTTGAAAAAAATTACACAATATTGATGATTTAAACTTTTCCTTCTAAATTTGTTTTTCTCTTCTTCCTTCCTTCTTTTACACATGAGTTTAATCTCTAACCGATGATATGAATTAAGGTTTACATCAGAATCAGGGGTGGGTTCACGTAAGGTGATTGGTGATAGGTGATATTTAAAAAGTGATCACCGAAAAGTAATTGTTCGTATAAGGTGATCACCAAAAAAGTGATGGAATTTGAAACGCGGCGAATTCCACAGTATATTTGTAGTTGTCAAACGTCAATCAAAACATATAAAAATTTAAATTGTGAATAAGAATAAAAGAAAATTCAATAACGTTTTCGTATATAGCATTTTTTATTTCAGATTCTGAAAATGAATCTCAAATAAAAATAATTAGGAGAAAAATGTGAGATAGCAATAATCACTTGGAATTACCGGATGTTCAGTAAATTGCAATTATTCATGGAGAATTTCATTGTAAAAATAACACAATATACATATTTTAAATTACAAAATTATTTAAATAAATTATATACCGTCAACAGCAAACACCAATTGATTGTATATGTGATTATGAGTATTTTTTGGTTAGGTAGAAGAAGAATAATAGTAGAAATTAGAAAAGTGACACCTCAAATGATATCACCTCAAAGTGATAACATTTAGTGATAACTTTTGGTGATTGTCACCATACGTGAACCGAAATGTGCGGTGAATATCACCAATCACCTTGCGCGAACCTACCCCAGGTAATGATTGCTTTATTTTTAATACTTGTCTACATATACTTAGTATTCATGTTATATTTGACACAACCCATGACTTTTGGTTCTGTCTGTACAAGTTCATATTATGGTAGTAAGTATATGTAGAACCTTTATACACGAAATAAATAAAAAATTATTGTGTTTCTATTTAAAAGTACGAGTATATGTTTCGTATATGATGCAATACAATTTATACTTTTAAAACCTTAAACGCCTTAAACCACTTTAAACAGAACAGTTTAGTATAAGGATACATACATATACGCATATATTTGTTTATGATGTATATATATAAATTAGAACATACTGTTTTGTTTTAACGTTCATCATATAAAACGTCAGTTTAATTTCCCATGTGACTAACTTGTAAGAAAATATTTTCCTAAATATTCACTTTTATCCCATGCGAATTGTTTATATACTATATCGTACATAAACTCGTATGAACGTAATGTACATACATATTTGCATTTTATTTATTTTTATTTTATTTTCACTTTCTTCTTATATTTTATTTTTTATTTTTATTTTTTTTTTCTATATCATAAGTCACGTAATCTTGCAAGAAGAACATTGAAAAGAATGTTATGTTACATAGCTAGTATTTAGTATTCTTAAAATGTAAACATAAAAAAATTTATTTAAACGCAGTCAAACGAATTCGCAGTATATACACGTATATACTCGTACATACATATTACCAATGCTATATACACGCTCACTGTTTATATGTTGTAACATTTATTCATTCAAATTTAAATTTAAATGTACGATATGATGATGATGGTACAGCATTTGTATATGTATGTATATAGTGGGAGAAGATGGAAGTGAATTTTCTAATACAAAACTCGTCATTCATTTAAATTTTATTCGTTATATAATACAGAAACATGTGATTATCAATGAAACAATAAAACAATTCTTGTCAGAGAAAAGAAATAATAAAAAAAAATAAAAATGATAAGAAAACAAAGATTGCCAAACATTTTAAGATACTTAAAGTATTTGAATAAAATCTAAAAATGTCGAAAAGAAATTAAAATATCAAAGTGGTTTTTTTTTTAAAGAGAATTTTTTCGAAACTTTTCGATTATGGGAAACTTTGGTACGATTTTCCGCTTTCTATAGTCAATTGTTTTGAAATTTTCTTAAGAAAACGACAACAACGTAATCTTGTACGATCTCCCAGTTTTTGAAAAATCCTTCTTCTTTTACGGTGCCACATCTTTAAAGCAGGCCTTCGTACCTCCATCAGAATCTGCCTTCATTCATTTCTATATATCTGATGCCTTCTGTTTCCATCTAGCAATTCGGTATCTCCTCATATCTTCAATCACCGTATCAATCTTATCTATTATACGTGATCTATATTTTGGACGATCTAATGTCTAGCTTTCCATACAACAGTTTCCTAAGCACAGTATTTTCTTCCGTTCTTTGGACATGACTTATAGTGATTATAGTCAGCGGAATCTGTTTATTTTTATGTCTGTTATATGATATCCGTATCTTTGTAAAGTTGATACACAATTTACTATTGTACCTAATTATGTGTTCATTCTCTTCTATCTTAACAGGTCCGTAGATTCTCTGCAATATTTTCCTTTCAAACGATGTTGCTATACTGTTTTTTCGTACTGTTATTGAAAAGTTCCAGCCTCTTACAATTAATTCTAAGTATATTGTCTCAATATTTTTCATTACCATTTATTTTAAGTCTACATTTGTATATTTTTCCTTGACATCATTGACTATATCTATCTTGTACTTAGTCTGCAAATTGCTCTTTTGTCTTTGGAAGATTTCGATATGTCATACTTTTTTGGATAAACTTCCCTCTCCTTGCATTCTTTTTACATTTATGTCCTGACCATCTTTTAATCTATCCTTGATTATCTATATCAAACTTGGAACAGCTAAGAATTATTTAGTCGACTCTAACCAAAACAAAAAGCGAATAATTCAAGAAGGAAGTATATAATAATAATAATAATAATAATAAGAAAAATTTATTAAATATTTAATGCTTCGTTTCCAACACAACGTAAAATTGAAGAGAGCTTTTGATGAAATTGACAGCTGTTCCAAATGTAACGTGAATTATTGAGTTGCATTTAAATACATTTTCGTACATCATTGAAAGCTCTTTATCAACTATGAAATTGAAATTAGGAATAGAACTTAATTTGACGTTACTTTGAAAAATTTCACCTTGAGAAGAAAAGAGAAGAAGTCTTACAATTTAATGTGCTACAAAGAGGGGAAAAAATTAAATTTCAATTTCACGTTGTATTGGAAACGAAGCATAATATAGTCACAATATTCGAATAAAAAAAAAACAAAAATTTATTTTTCTTAAAGAAAAATGAAAATTTTCAAATTTGATCAGACCGTAATATAAAAAAAATAATGTATTCGATTAACGGAATGGAAAATCTCATTAAATATCATTGAGTACCTATCTAGATTCTAAATGAAATTTTTAAAAAAAAATTTTTTTTGATCCTTTTTTTTTTCATTATTCAACAGCATCACATCACTATACTAGTACCATTGTATCACCTCATTTTCATTTAATATTTGTTTTTTTTTTTAACGTTTTAACGGTAACTATATAATGTAAGTATGTATGTCGCTATCTTGTATGACGTGACAGGCGTATCAAAATTTCGCGAATTTTTCGCTACCATACATACGTGTATGTGGATGTATGTATACTCATATGAACATTTTTATTTTTGTTATTATTATTTTTCAGAAAAAAGTAGTGATATATACTTTGAATAATTTTGTTAGTATTATTTTTTATTTTTTTTTTTATTTTTTGCAAGCATATTTGCAGCATATGTGTCATGTATGTAGTATATCGTATGATACTCCAACATTATATACATACATACACTAATGAATGTGTATGTATGTATGTATATCTACCGTATTATCATTTTGTATATATATTATATCTACCACCAATAAACCGTGTTACGTGATATAGAAATTAAAGAATGAAAAACTGAATTTTTTTCTTTTTCGTGATGTGATACTATAATATTCACACGACACAGCACAGCATCCAAGAAGACAATATATTCCTAATAACAACAATGACAATAACAACAACAATGTGTTTGCGTTCTATTTATTCAAACATTGTTCAAACTTTGTAAGAGTATAGTGTTCTGTTATACAGTATTCACACTGCTGAAACATTAAACTTACATTTTGCACATTATCTACATAAGTATGTAGCTACTAGCATCTACTAGTTACTTACATACGTATTCGTCGTATACTCGTACATATGGCAGTTCGTGAGTAACATTTTTAACTCTATATACATCACATCATGTAGGTGATAACATACAAGTGTAATGATTTTTTGGTAGTATTTTTATTTTTGTTTTTTTTTTTCTTTTATTATTTTTAAGGATATTACAGTATAGATACCCAGCTGACCAAGTGAACTCATAGTGAATTCGTTCTGAATTCATTTCACCCAAGTGATTCTTCAACTGAACGTTCACAGTGAATCATTAGTGAATATATTTTATTTCAAAAACTTTTACGCTTTAGCTGGTAATAGTGAATTCACTTATTGAAACCATTTTGAAATCACTTACTGAACATTTAATGAAAACACGAAATGAATTCATATTGAATGCAGTTTGTGAAGGTAAAATACCATTCACAATGTGAGTAATCAATGAATCCTGGCTCTAATTATTATATTCCTACTTTTCGTTTTGATTTTTCTGAATAATTTAAACAAAAACTCTTTAATCACTTCGTTATTTTTTATTTATTTTACTTTTTACTTTTAATAAACTAATAGTACACAGAATTTAAAACACTTGCTTATTCCTTATTCTTAGACTCAAATAACTACATTTTATATCGCTTCAGTTTACAAATTAGTATACATGAAAAAGGAATATAAAATTTCACTATACGTTCACTAAGTGATTCCACAGTGTTATAGGCTTTGTGAATCGCAACCATTTTACAAAGATAAAACGAATGAATTCGTCTAATCATAAAATTAAAATAAGTTTACATAAATCGTCATTCATCAAATGAATTTTATATGAATATAATTCATATTTCAATCACTTGGTGTATTCATAATGTACCCATTTTTGAATAATTCACTTATTTTTCATTTCGTGTTTTCAAAATGAATAAGATAAAAATTATTCAGTTGGTTTTCATTATGAAAACCAAAATGAAAATTATTCATTTTTGGCATTCACTATGAATTCACTGTGAACCTAGTTCACTGAATGGTCAGCTGGGTATAGATATTGCATACCATACTCACTATATACTGATATATAAATGTAGTAGACGGAAAATACTTGTATAACATTTCATTTATTGTCACTCAAATGGCTAGTAATATTAGAGTATTTGTTGGAAAAAATTTTCTCACAAAATCACACATTTTAAATATTTGATTAATCTTTAAGCTTAAACCCTTAAACTTTAAATAATCATTAGGGACAATTATTTTTTGTTATAAATGGTAGAATAATTTTTATTTTAATGCAAAAATTCACACAAATTCAAAATCAAAATGAGAAAAAATGTTTCAATACATTTAGTGTAAATTTTTTGATCATAAATACTTAAAATCTATTCCTTCTCTTAATATTGCTATTGACAATTTGAAAAAAATTGTCAAAAAATGATACAAATAGAAGATATGTAGGTGTAAAGAGTACGAAAAATTGTAAAAATGCCTCACTTTGTCAGATTTTAACTCTAAAACATAAGGGAATGTAAAAATTCTATTTCATCCTTCGGACTTCTTTTACCTCAAATTTGAAAAAAAAAAAAATGAAAAATGACAAAAGTTATGGGCGGGACTGGTAGAGTTTGTTAAATGGGGGTCATGGTGACGAAAGTGGTAGAGAAAATGGATTCTGATCTCGAGAATGCTGGTTCGATTTCGATTCCTATCCAGTCCCGCGGCAAAAGTGAGAAAAATAATTTTCAATTTTTCGTTTCCTATTTCCAACTTTTATTACCCCCAAAATTCACTCAGCTTCAAAAGAGTACCAGCTTGCGAGGAAAAAGAGCTTAGAAACGCTGATAATTATAGATTATAGTCTTCTTGCTGACATCAAGTAACACAAAAAGTTATTATTAGATAATTACATCATGAATTCATGATCATTCGTAAATTAAATCGGTATAAATTCTATCACAGTATCAGGTAAAAGATAAAGAGTTCGCTTCTCTACTCTCTACTAGCAGCTCAGTGGTATGCAATACACTTTAAATTGTAGGTGCAGACATGGCAGCAATAGCAATAAGTCTGGAGATCACTTCGGTGAAGGCCCACGCTCAGGCTCGACATGACTGATGATTATGAGAGTTTGCTAAAACTCAAATTTTTAAGTCCTTTTCTGCATCTTCTATCCAACGGAGTTTTGGTCTTCTTCAATCTTTAAAGTTGACCACGAATGTAAGGATTTGCCTGCGGTTGATATGTCTAATATTGTTTCATTTGTATACATACGACCATACGTCAAAGCCAACATTTCTTACTGCTCTCTCTCTCTTTTTCTCTCTCTCTCTCTCTCACTCTTTCTAATATGATGGTAAAAGAAAAAGATAATAAAGAGTAAAATTGTACGGTATACTAACACTAATTGGAATTATATAAAAGTTCTCTAATATCTTTAAAAATACAACAGATGTACATATGTACAAACTATTTGGTATTTGCGAGTACATAATTATTTTTAGTAATAAAATTCACGCAAAAAATTAAACACCACAACACAATAATATATTTTTTGTACATACCAAAGCATTTGACAAGAAACAAAAAAAAAGAAAACAATAAATCAATAAATAAAAGAATCAAAAGTTTTATATCGTATTATGTGTACTATTATAAAATGACCAAATTTCATCTAGATTATCTAGATTATTTATTATTGTACAAGTACATATATGAACATACTTATACAAGTATGTTATATTATATGATATGATAACACAAAAAGTTCTAAATTTAATAATATAACTTTTACTTGTGCGAAATAACATGTCTCTAAAATAAATTTTTGATAATATCCTTTTTCATTTCGCATATCATAGTTAACTCTCGAAATACAAGAAGATATTACAACATTCCACATATTTAATTTCATTCTTGAAAAAAGGATATACGAATATGTGTAAGATATTATTCGTAATGTAAAATTACGTACATACAGTACAGTAGCACACGAAAGTATTGAGACCGATATGAACTAAAAAATTCAATCAATCAACAGTGGCGCTACAAACCCTATGTGAGTTTTGGCCTGCTCTAAGATACTCCTCCAGACGGTTCTGTCAACAGCTTTCATTCTCCAATTAACTACAACCATTCTCCGAATATTCCTTTCTATCTCACACCATTAAGGGGGTTGAAGTGCAATTTAATGGCTGATCGCATGAAATTATGCCTCTCACCTCTCACTCCAATTTCTTCGCCATGCCTTCTCGTGGTGGTACTGTTAACTCCAAATGGAGAATGATGAAGTGAGGAAGTGGAAGTGAGGGGAACAAAAGCGGAAAGGGATCTGGTCCTCATAGAGGGGGTTGAACATTGTGCTAATAACCCGATCTCAGAAAAAATCATTGTTACAAAGGCTAAAGGAACTAAAAAACTAGAACTTCTAAGGTTGCATGAAAAATTTAAAAAAATAAAACGAAAGTTAAATGCACAAAAAAAAATTAAAAAAAAGAAATGGAAATAATTTGTAATCTAGAAAGATAATAATCATCCTATTATAATAAATTGGAAGAAAATAATGTTTAGTTTTAAGTGCAAATTTATTATATTTGACTCAAAAGGACTTAAATATTCATAGCTTAATGTTAGTAAAGAGCATGATTCAAAGAATATGTTACCAGCAGCCAGCAGTGCAGCAGCAACACATGAGCTATGGATATATGATGATCCCGGATTATTTGAGATATTAGATTTTAGATTAGGAAATTTTCACATATTTGAAAGCAGAATAAATAAACAAATAAGGTCTATATAAATTTTAGCTACAAATTTATCAGAAATTAATGATTCCAAACGTCTAGTCATGAATAGAAGACTGTGGTTGTGTTGTAATATATTCCAAAACAATTACAAAATTCATCTGTCTCAAGATTTAAATGCGCAATGGAGTATTTAAGGGTTATTTTTGAATGAAAAATGACAGTAAGAAATAAAAACATTTTAATTTCTAGAATGGAAAAAATCTCGTTCCCGAATGCCCACACTGTCCTGGACAGATCCTGACAGCCAGACATATAATTAAGGACTGTCAAACAGCACTAAACATTTACAGGACAATAATGGACTGGTCGACAATAACAAACTATGTAATACTGACGCCAACCAACAAGGAAGCTTCCCTCATCCTCAAATCCATTGATCAAATCCTATCAAACATTTCAAATCCCAAAATCTGAAAAGACCAGTTTGCTCAAAAAAAAGCTTATTTGAAAATAATCTAACTAGCTTTTAAGGACTAAACTGTAAGGTGATGGGTAGAATAAGCTAGATTAGACTATAGAATTAGGAATTAGGGGTCGAATAGAATTTAAGTAAATTTAAGAAGTCTGTAATGGCCTAGCAGCCGTTGGCTTAGAATTAAGCATAGTTTTAGACAATTCTATATTTAATTTTAAATAAATAATAAATAAATAAATAGAATGGAAAAACATATCTGCTAGAGAAACCAAAAACTATTGTGCTTTCAAATTGGTTCCCAACACTTTTGGAAGTCACAGTAAGTAATGCACTTACATGTCTTTAAGCAAAAAAATATTTTCAAAATATTTTAGATAAAAAATAAAACACTTCTAGTCTTGATTAGATCTGACTCAAATATATGTATGTTATTCTCATTTTTATAAATTTATGAAACTTTTTAATTTTGTTATAAAAAATAATAACAAATACAAATACATACATACTGGTATTTGATTACGTACAGTATAGATTACTCTTTATCACGCACCAAAATAAAAAAAGGAAAAAAATATATATATGAAATCTAAAATTAATGTGTATGGTGTTGTATTATTCTTTTCTTTATTGTTATAGTCACAGTTTATTAATTTCTCTCTACACAAGTAAACATTTGACTTGAATTATAATAATATTGTAGGTGCATATTAAACATAAATATTGAAAAAGTACATATGTACGTACCAATTTACTGGTAAAGCATGAAAATTAAAATTCAAAAATAATTGACGTGCATTCAATTTTTTTTTTTTTTTTTTTGGTAGTCATTTTCATTCTGTGTTGTAGATTTTTTAATCAAGATAAAAACACACATAATGATCATATTTACATACAGTAGGTAATTATCTAACCAAGCATCGATAAGGTAACTAGACCACATTAAATATGGACACAGAGGCTTTAATCTTTATGCCATGGTGGTTATATTTGTAACCGTTGCACGCGATACAAAAAAAAAACTGACATATCCTTAGTGCTTGGAGTAAAGAAGGTTGAATATTCATATAGACTAGTTCACACTACTTGGCGAACAAGAGCGAACGGATGATTATTATACGAAGGATTTACAGCAGTTTTATATTAAAAAAAATGAATTCTAAACACCAGCAAGAAATTCGAAAATATTTCTTGTGTGTAGACGATTAAAAAGTACACATGAAAAGGTTTACGAACCCGCCTTTGGCTTAAGTTCGCTCCTGATATCAAATTTTCATGACAATATTTTCCTTTTTGAATGTGAAATACTTTCGCTATAGTCGCTACAATAATGGGCAGGTAATGTAGCAAGAATCAATGAAGACAGAATACCAAGAAAAATCTTAAATAGTAAAGTGGAAGGTAAATGACCGGTAGGGAAGTCGAGGAAATGGTGGAATGACGCAGTGCGAAAAGATGCTGAAGTAAAACTAGGTAAGAGAAATTGGAAGAGAACAGCACAGGATAGCGAGAGGTATGAAAGCAACTTCTGTTGGAGGCCAAGACTCGATATGAGCCACAGCGTCATTGATGATGATGACAAATGTTATTCCCATTTGCTGAAAATACGAAATCGTCATCATCATCAGCTCGAAAAACACCCGATGTATTTAGATCTTGGCGGCTTACATCAAGATCTGTTACCATTTCTCTTCTATCTCAAGAAACCACTTTTCAGTTGTTAGTTCGTTTATTTTCTTCAATCTTTCGCTTGATATAATTTAGGTTATTCTTGACTTATGTTCTTCCATCAGAAGTATGGGATAGTAATAGCTTCAGTATGGTATTCTTCTGACTTCTCAAAATCTACCCAGTCTAATGAATTCTTTCAATTTCCAATGCGATAGTCATTGTTCTCCATTCTTCGTTTTCTTGTACACTGCCTCATGGATTCACGGTTAAAAATACGTTCTACAGAGGGGTGGGGGGTTAATCTCAACCGTTTAGCCGCTAGAGGGCGATAAAGATTTTCTCCCACTTACTCTACCGAAACACTATGTAACAACTGTGATGTACTATACCTAGAAGATAGTAGTTTAGGAAAAATCTGTAGACAACTACGCCCTCTCTCTAATAATACCTCACATGATATCCTACATTTTTTCTTTCAAGAGTTATTGTAATTTATAGTCAGAATTTAGTGATTTTTTGCCATTATTTTCTTAGAAAATACAAGCTGTTGAAGTACAGCGCCATCTATATTAATTTTTTTTAAATTTTTTAACAACAAACATATTTTTTTCGCCAGTAATTCGTTCGTTAATAATTTGTAGAACAAACATATGAAGATAGAGTATTGGGTATAAGCGAATTATCAAACTAAGAAGACCTAAGTATTACCAATACAGTATAAAGTTTGTTTTTATATTTAATTTTACACAACACATCGAATACTTAAACAATAAAATGAATTAAGAAAAATACATTTTATTTGTATGTTTTATAGGCGCGGATAAAAGTCAATATACTACGATAAGAACAAACAATATCGAGCAATATAAATAATCAACTATAATAAGCTGTAGAGGATGTTTAGAGGATATATGTATGAATGATATTTGATATGCCTTCAGGGTATATTATAAAGAAATTATAATAACTTTTATTTCAAAAATAAGATTTAGATGAAAGGATGCTCACAAAAGAATGCCGTCTTAATAATACATATATGTATATCTAAGGTAAGAATTAGCTAGCACTATAGAGCTAGTCCTCTTAAAAATTTCATTTTTTTTTCTTATTCTCATTTAAAACTGGATTATTGGTTGCATTGTATTTCGATTATTTTCACTATTTTAAATGTTTTGTTATCACACACAAATATTTCCCTCGAAAAGAAAAAAAAAAGGGAAAGAAGCCAAAGAGAAAAAAATAAAAAAAAAGGATTTTTCTTATTTTATATAAATAATGTTTGCAAACAATATCGTAGTCGTAGTCTACTGTCACATGAGACTTATTCTGAATCTGAAACGTAAAATTTCAGATTCAGAATTCACTTTTTGTTCATTCTGATTCTGAATCTGAAAACTCCTTTTCAATATTTTTCTTTAATTTTGTTATTGTTATAAAACACTTTACTTATCGAGTGAACATTAAACCATCGAACGATAACTACTATGAGTGGCGAGTACGTTGGTAAGACGCACTTTTCAATGGAGGGTGAAATAAAGTTAATCTTCTGTCTTCTGTCTTCTATCTTACGATCTTCAAGTTGTATATAAACAAGTATGTCAATTTATTGAGTGGTTTAGCTATGAATTCAGATTCAGATTTCAGGTACATGTGACATGCTACATTTATTGTCAGCATGTTTCATTTTCTATTCTGAAAATAATCAGATTACAAAACGGAAACACAAACCGGAATTTATTCAGCAGATGAATTTTTCAGAGCCATGTAACAGGTCACATATACTACAATGTATTTGATTGTGATTCTGAAATTTTCGGAATTTTTCAGATTCAGAATCAGTCTCATGTGACAGTACACGTAGTCGTAGGATTCTATAAGTAAGGACTAATCAAATTTTTCACTATACTGACACCACAGTATTATCGGTTATAATCTTTTTGTTATTACAAAAATTATTTTTTTTCGTATGTTAATGTACACACATATACATACAGTTACCTACATAAATATATCAATCAATGAATAACCATAGAATCAGGAATCAGATACCAAAATTCCTCTTAATAGGATATACATCATACAGGAATACCCGTATACAAACGAAACTAAGTACATACATACATACATATATTGTGTTGCAACGTATAAAGATTATGATTTTATTATCGATAATCATTTATTTCTACCAAAACACACACAACAAAACAAAAAAAAAACACAAAAACAAGAAAAAAAAAGGTTTCAGCGAAGCGAAGGTTGGTTTTCACACACCAACAAATCTAAACAAAAGTCAAAAATATGTATGAAATACGAATAATTGTGTTGTGTTGTGCAGCTGCCAAAATTTCCAACAATAGAAAAAAAGGTGCCCCCTAAATATTCTATACATACAAACGTGTACTCACTACTTAGTCAGTGTACAGTTTGTATAGTCAATGTATTGTACATGTCGCTTTTTGTTGTCCGAAAAAAGGCTCAAAGATTACAAAAGCAATAATTTTCTATCTGCATGACGATGGATGGTTGATAATAATTTGAAAAAAAAAAAAATATTATTTAGAATGGTAAAAAAAGTAAGGGATGTGTGTATAATAATTATGCACTCTACATGATTCATATATCATCAAATACATAAATGTATATCTACCTATACGTATTGTATTCTTGGAAAAGAAATAAAAATTGTTTTTTTTTTTTTAAATTTTTTTTTTCATAATTAAATGAAAATTTATTTAAAATTATACTGAAATTATGATGATGATGATGATTATACGTTCCGTTATATGCGGTTTTAATAATTGAGATCTTTATTTTTTTTTTTTATTCATTTTCATTTTTATCTTATCGTTTATCATTTACAATAATAATTATTAATCGTCCGTAAATAATTTATGCAGAAACTACCTATGTGGATATAAAGAAGGGATATTAAAATTCTATCGAAAAATCCGACGAATTCCTAAATGTCATTTTGTCTTCCTTGGATTATAACTATAGCACTTGCACTATGACTGTCACGAAACTTTTTTTAAACTTGTAAAAAGATGATAATTTGACATTCTGGAATTAAAACATTTTTATTTTTTTCTTCTGGCTTCAAAATCCTTTACGAACTGATAGAGTATAGAATAAGATCCTAGACACACACAGCTCGAAATTACCATAATTTTCGAAATCAACCTTTTTTCTTAATTTTGCCGACGAAATCAAGAACTTTTCATATAATTTCAACTGATCGAAATTATGGTAATTTCATTGAAATTACGTAAAAATTGCTTGATTTTTATCAAAATCACGACAACACTTCCAGTTTCCAATTTCATTTTCCAGTTTCAGCTGTCATTAATATCATATGTTCATATAGTTATACTGGTTATACATTCTTATGTATTTAATGGTTATATTTTTATAAAACTAAAAGCTCTTTTTAATACACAATTAAGTATAGAACTTCAAAATTCGTAATTATGGTGATTTCGAGCCGTATGTGTCTAGAGTATAAGTTAGTGTACGCTGCCTATAGATTTTTCAACAGTTTGACTCCATTCAGCTGGTCACGTGCGCTGTATGTAGCTGTACCGTCAACGGTACAATGACCATAGACTGCCTAAGAAAATGCTCTCAGCTAATCCACAAGGAGATGTCCGCCCAAGAGGCAAACCAAGATCAAGATGGAACGACGAAGTGACGAAAGATACTCAGTCAATTCTGAGAACAAACAATTGGAGAAACGTCGTCAACGACTGTAATGTATGGAGGAGATCTTTGTTCCAGGAGGCTCAGGTCCGATTTGGACCGTGAAAGAACATTAGTTTTTCGGCCATTGATGATGATGATGACTCCATTCATTTCGTATTCCCTAGTGTTCCTTACATATTTCATAATTATTTGAGAATCGATTTCTTAAACACTTCTCCGTCCGGATGTGCGATCGCTGCAATGATATATAGTATACTCGTATTCTGCCAAAATACACTTGTAACTAACTTTTTGTCGTCGGCCATTTCTTAACAGTCTCTGGTCTTTATATTAGTACATAATATCACCTTGTCTTGTTTTCTATTGAATTCCCTAGGTTTTCACTGTGTTTCCTTTGTTGCTGTCCAAGCCGCACTTAATATGTCCATATTACGGGGGCCGTTAATTTTTCCGCAAATTTTTTTTTTCAAAGATTTTCAATATTTTCAACAAATTTCCTTCTTAAAGATGGTGTTTTGAATTTAAAAATTAAAAATTATACCAAACAAATAATGTATTACATACTTTGCAATAATTAAATCTTTAAATTGTTTTAATGCAAAAAATCTTTTTTGTTTTTAAATTTAGAAAATACTAATCATAATGGGAATATATTTTGTTAAAAATGAAGAAAATCACGAAATCTGAAACAGAAAATTTTAAAATTAATTTGTGAGATATTCCATTGTGAAAGGTGATCATATATCAAGTCAATTTGATGAATACTATTATTTTTTTTTTGAAAATTATTATTTACTGTAGATGACAGTGCCTCTTTGCTAATCAATTAACTGGACACAAATGTTAATTTTTGATGGTCCTGAGTTCGAATAATATTTGTTAAGCCATTGTGTTTTGTAAACTAAAGAGTCAGATTGTTATCATAAATTTTAGTACGTATCATTTGAAAGGATGTTACTTTATAAAAATTGTATGAAAATATAGTACATATATTAGTAGTGTCGTCACCTATATATTGCTGCTGTTGTTTATTTAGGGGGAGGTATGAACTTGATCACTCAGACAAACGCTGTACATTGTTCTTGTAGCCCCCATCTATATAGTTAAACTTCTTCGTCTCCCTCAGGTAACGAAGGAGTTCCACTCGACTGTCAGGCTCAATTTGTTCGGATCTGATGAAATCAGTGCCGAAGATGCGCATTCTAATGGAGGAGAAGGCCTGACACTCACACAAGAAGCGTTACGTTGTATCGTCCTCCTCTCCACACGAAGCACACATTGCATCACTGATGATTTCTACGGTAGCGAGATGCTTTCCACAGGAATTATGCTTTGCAAGAGCATTGACCATTAGTCTGCAGTCTTTCATTCCCTGATGTTTGAGTAGAAAGGCCGTTAGAGCCCCGTTAGGCTTTCCGACAAAGCGTTTGATTTGCCTACACTTTGGGAGACTCTACCACAGACTCTAATGCAGATTATCTGTACTGTAAGTGAATCTATAGCATTTCTAACCTTCGTCACTTATTTAGACGGGTAATTATTTATACACATTTGGGGCTCTAGAGCAAATGTGGTCTAACAATTCATTTGGCCATTGTAAATAATTTCTGTGAGTATCCATAGGAAAAATATATTTCCCTCGTTTTAAAATTGCTATGGAAATATAGAGAAATTACCTCATATGGTCAAAAGAAATTTTTAAATCATTTTTCGTCTGGAATTTCAATTGTAATTAATTACCGTAAATAATGCGCAGTAATTTGATCACCCCTAATTTTAGATTTAATGTTGTTGGTTGTACCGTACGTACTCTAGCATTTTCAACGTTGTATTCGTTGTATTCGTTGTATCATATCATATTGTATGTTATTGTACTGTTTGAATATTCTTAATTTTCATGTTGTAAAGCAGCACATTGCACATTTACATGTATTTTTTATATATGACTACATAGAACGAAAAAATTCCGGTATTATTCATTCAAAAAATATAAAAACAAAAATATTTTTTTTTTTTTTGAAAATCAAAGAATTCAAAAAGTGTAAATTGTTTTAAATTTTGTACACACACATAAAATATTTTAAGTTATGCAATTAACTTCTAAGTGTATTGTTTTTAATATTTGCGCATACATATGTACGTATACAATCACATAAGGAAAAATTGAAAATAACTCGTCCTTAAAGCAAAGTATCTAATGTATGTACGAGTGTATACAAAATATTTAAAATTCAAAACATAAATGAAAGTTATGCATAATAGTAAAATTTTTGCACACACATAATAGTACACGAAAGTATCGTACATAATTTGTATGCATTTATACGTGGTACATGAATATGTAATGTACATACGAGGGGGCGTTTTTAAGTTCGCGGAATGGCAGGGTGAAAGAGTAGTGAAGGAAATCCTTTAAAATGTAATGTGTTATCTGACTCATTATTAATACAAATACCGAGATTTGATATAATACGATCATTGGTCTTTGAATTATCGCCGATCAAACAACTCGAATCAACTCCAAAACTGCTGTTAACGGCTTTTGCATGACAGTGCTCCCGTCCACAAGTATGGTGTTACGCTGACTGCCTTGTCAAAGGTTGGCTTCGATATTTTGTGTCACCCACCCTATAGTCCACACCTGGCTACAACCGATTATTACTTGTTCCCAAAACTGAAAAAAAACTGCGTGAGAAGAAATTTACCAGCGATGAAGAAGTAATGGACTCAGTTTCGGCATATTTTGCAGACAAAGATAAAACATTTTTTAATGCAGGCATTCATAAGTTAATTGAATGTTCTGAGAAATGTATTAAAATTGAAAATGAATATATTGAAAAAGAAAAATAATTCCGCGAACTTAAAAACGCCCCCTCGTATGTATATATGTACATATATACTTTTATGATATAAAATATAAAATATTAAAAAAACGTGATATTTTTCATAAGCCAGAATTCTTTTGAATAATGCCTTTTATATAATATTTCATATTTATAAAAGTGAAAAGTAGAAAGCACAGAAAGTTTGAAAAAGGAACAAAACAAAAGAAAAAAAAAATTATTTTGAATACAAATTGTTTCTAGGTTTTTAATTTGTCTAGTAATTGGATGTAAATGTTTTTGATGTTGGGTAACGCGAGGTACGATCAAAAAATAATGTAGATTTTTGTCAATTCTTATTGCTCTTCTTATTTATTTTTAAATTGAAATCAATTTTGTCTCCTTCAAAATAATGTGGCTCTCCTATATGAAACACTACAGTTTAGTTCAAGCTTTTCTCCCAAAACTGTGTAAGTGCTTGTCCCCCCAAATTTTTGATACCGCGTTTTCCAATTTTGTATGCATAGCTTATTTTCCTGTATGTGTATTTTTTAAATTCCCAGGGTTTCTATCTATTTCATAATTCCATGAAAAAATGTTATTCTTTCATATTTAGTTTCAGTCTATAGGGAATAAGAAAATGTCACAAGAAGCTTTATATCACAGTTTTTGAGGAATCGAATTTATAAATTCCGGAAAATTACGAAAATTTCTTCCTGTTATTTTTTTATCATACTTTTTGAATACACCATAAAAATTTTACAGTAATATACAGTGAGTGAAATTAATATAAAGCAGCTGCAAGTATTATTATATATTCTGGACGCAAGAGTGGTAGAGAATCGTGTTCAGCGAAGGAAAGAAGTTTAATTTAGACGACCCAGACGGTTATTGTCATGATATTGGTGATGCTCCAGAAATAAGAATGAGTAGGAATTCGGGTGGTGGCAGTGTGATGGTGTGGGGAGCTTTTGGGTACCACAACCATAATGTGGATACAACAATAATGTGGGTGGTATCAAAAATGAACGCCAAAAAATACAGATGAGTATGGTGATGCTGCTGGAGGACCAAATTTTATTAGCCAGGAAAGTCTACGAGAACGGCAGACAATTTGAAACACTTGACAATTTGAAAGAAGCTATAAAAACATTTTGAGCTAACAATCGACTTAGAAGAATCGACGATATCGATATATCAAGTCATCCAAAACTGTGGAAGTCATACTAGATATGAAGAAATTGATTTTAAAGATAATTAATTTTTAAAGTTATTTGGAAAATCATAAAAATATAGAATATAAGAGAATAAAATAAGTGAGAAAATTATCGATGCCTTTATATTAATTTTGCGATAAATTGTACATTTTACAGAGATGTTTTGATAAATTCTCCAAAAAGCGCGCTAGAAACAAAAAACCACAAAGAGGGTTTTATTGTTTTTATAGAATCCTCTATTTAACAAAATGTTAATATAGCAGTTAAGTGATAGGGTATCAAATTTTGCAGAGATCGGCAGACAAAAGTTAAACTTAGAGGTGCATTTATATTAATTTCGCTCACTGTACATACGTATACATTTTTTATTCATTTATGTTTATTAAAATTTTGCATCATGGACAACAATAATGACATTTTATTTTTGTTAAAATATAAATATTATCTTTAAAAATAGTATAAAAAAGCATAAAAGATTTAAAAGTTAAATATTAATTTTAAGTTACTTTAGTTACTGAGAGAGAATAAAACACAGTATAGAATATTAGACGAAACGAATTATGTACGAATGCATAAAAAATTCCAGACAATTCATAAATTATTATCAGAACAGTAAAGTAATAAACGATTGAATAAATCCTTCTATACTTTTAATTTAGTTGACGGTAAAATCCAAATGACGGCAAGTGTCCTCAGTCTCAGTGTCTCCAGATATTTTTTTTTTTCCAAACACTTTGATCCATCGAAAATCAAGCCCTTTTCGAAAACGTCTATTGACGCGACAAATCCAATATTTGAAAACTTTTTGATCGCAGTGTCTTAAGCCGTAACTAAAATGACTTCAGCCAAAAACTATAAGTTTTTGCTTCAGCTAACTCAAGTCAGAAATCAGATTACATTGTTTTAAATCAGTGTTACTATATTTGACTCAAGTCAGCTTATTTAAACATAACCAATTCCATATGAAGTTTATATGAAATATCGCATTTTGTAAAAAATTTGTAAAAATTTCCTCTATGTGTAACTCTCTCCAAATTTTATGTTTTGTATGTGTAACTCTAACTAGTAACAAATATCATGTTCATGTAACTATTAACTATCCTTACTTTCACATATGCTTACTCAATTCACACAAGCCAATATAGTTACAACTTCAGACTTGAGTGAATTTCGTTAGCTGAAGTCATTTTAGTTATGGCTTTATGTTATTTAATTTAATAATTATTGACGATGACGATCAATTGTTGATGCATGCGTCATGTCCAATGACGTTTTCGAAAATACCTCAATTTTAAATAATTACGTTCAAAAAATTATTATTATTCTTGTTCTTCTGATTTGTCGTTTTTTATTTATTTGGAATCGAATCCTATTATATAGTTTTTATGCATTAAAAAATTTCTGTTTTACATTTGCTGTTCATTCATTTTCGCTTTCTTCATATTCTCTATTATCTTGTCCGAGTTAACTTCGTTAATCGTAGGTTCCTGAGATATTCTTTATACACATAACTAAAATTTGAAATATGTTTAAGTAGGTACCCAGCCAGACATTTGGTATCGATTATATGAGAATCGAAAAGGAATCGATTCTAAAACGATGTGCTGCATCGAAAATGGCATCAACATTTTTTTTCAAAGTATAGTAAAAGTAATTTTTGAAGAATTTATCGATTATAAATTGATTCCAAGACAATTAAAAAAAGCTGATCTGAGAATCGATAATAAATAGATTCTAATTCGATTTTGTAATCGGTTTTTGTAAATGTCAAAAAAAAAAACTTAGTTTTTCATTAATTGTGCAACGATCCAAGTGATTTTCATTGAGCAGAATAATCATAATAATAATGAAAATTTAAATGAAGAAATAATGAAAATAGCAATGAAAATGAATTAAATGAAGCGAATATCTATTTGAATAATTTGGTCTTGTCCAAAATCCAAATCATCCTATCATCCTAATCCAGTTGATCCTAAATGAATTTTAAGAATCAATTATTAATAAATTATTAGAATTAATAATTAATCGATGCCAGAAATCGATTATTTTTGGTTGCAAATAATTGATATTAGATCAATTCTAAATTATCATTGAGTCCACTTAATAATTGATTCAGAATCGATTTTGCATCAATTTTTAAAATCTATTTTCTACTGGCTCTGGATATTTAAACCAATCAAAAATCGTGAAAAGCGGACATATGGTCCATATAAAAAAATCACTTTTTCTTCAAAAAAGAATCGATTCGTTGATGCCAGGAATAAATTCTGAATTGGTTCAGAATTAATTTTTGTCCGGCTGGGTATGTACTGATCTTCTCGCCAACAAAAATTTTCTACCGTTTGCCAATTTTTAATTTCTCACATGATAGAATCGAAAAAAAACGATATTTTAATCGCTTAGAAAACATTTTCAGAAACAAGAAAAAGAAGGAAAATATGGAGAAAATACATAATTTATTTTATTTCATTTTAAAATTTATTATAAGTAACTAGATAATTCGTTAACTATGTACAAATTACAAATATACATATATGTATATGTACCTACCTAACCTACATAATATATGTTTTGTTAAAATGCCTATACATTCATCGTACATATGGTAACTGAATTCGAATTGAATGGCATATAAATAACTACTACACATGTAAATTATTTATTTGTTAGCAAAATGTATTTTCTTTTATTTCAAATTTATTACCTTAACAAACTAACATTTTTAAACAATCGCATTGTATTATCGTAATTTTATTTTTATTTTTTTTGTATTTTTGTTATTTTTATTTATATACAGTTAAATTTTACATTATTTGGATAAATACCTTTAAATAACATTTTAAAGGTTATGCAATTGAATATAAAGAATTGAAAAAAGTGCTAAAAACGAATTTTTTTTTTTTTTTGTCAGTCAAAAAAAATTCTTTGTCATCGATACGTACACATACAGATACAACAGTAAAGCGCCTTTTATAGTTTAAAATTGTAAGCATATAAGAAATTTGTAAACCTAATTGTTACGCACAGTTTTTCTTTTGTAATGCTATAGACGGATCTATATGATGTATTATTATGACTTTCGGACACAGGATAACGAAACGATTAACACAAAGAATTTTTTTGAAAAGGGACTAATGACTAATGATACTAGTAAAAATTATATATAAAAAAAATTTCAAATAGAATTCTTATAATCGGTATTTCCTTTTTTAGCAGTACCAGATTCTGTGATTATCGAATATATTGTATATCACAATATATAGTTTGAAATTTACCTTTAAATGGTCATTAGTGGCGTAAGCAGTTTTTCATTATTATTTAGATAGATCTTTTATAGTCTCAATTTTTCAATAGCCACGATAATTCGATTTTTACTTCGTTCCATAAAATTTTTTACGATTGATATTTTATGCAGAAAAAATTGCAGTTCTTTTTCGCTTCATTTTACTCTTTGATCTCTCCTCATTTCTATATATTTGCAGTTCGCCCTTCTAGTCTACATTGAGAACGAACTATTGATGGCAGTAATCAAGTGCCTCAATTAATTCTAAATATATGATTTTGAAAAATAAATTCTAATGCCCAATTTCACAGGGGAAGCTTAAGATTGGTTTAGTTAAGTTTTTAAGTTTTAAGTTTTATAAAATTGTATTGTGAAATCCAATAAACTTACGCCAAAGCTTAAGCTTCCACTCTAAAATTGGGCATAAGATTTTTATTACCTATTAAAAATTCGAATGAAATAATTGGATCCTGATAATATAACAATCGAGCACTCTCCAGCTCGTTTCGAATCGTTTCTATTTAGGGCAAATTGTCAAACTGACGAAACGAGTATTTACGTTCGATTAATTTCTCTCGTCCCGTCACGTCTATTTAGGGTCTTGCTTAATACTCGTTTCGTCAGTTTAGTCAAACTTGGTTTAGTTAAGCTGTAGATAAAGTTCTATTGTGAAATCCAATAAACTTAAGACATACCATAAGCTCTTCTGCAGGTTTAACAAAGCCAAAGCTTAAGCTTTCACTGTGAAATTGGGCATAAGTCGTCCATATAAGTATACTGATTTTGAGCACATTTTTTAGTTTATGTTACAATATTTTCAAAAACAAAGTGATAATAGTAAGATAATCATAAATAGCGAAGCGGTATATTCTGGAAGCTGAATTTATTACCTATTTTTTGTCAATTATTCCTCTTCTCCTCTATATTCATGATCGCCATTAAAAAATTGTTATTTTATATAGTATTTCTATTGCTTGCCAAAAAAAATTATGTATTTTTCGCGTGTTCTTTATCTTTCTAATGCGAGTATTTAAAATTACATAATCGAATCATTTATCATTAATTATAAACGTCGCGTTTGTGCTGTAGGGTGAAATTTGATGAATGATTCACTTCTTAGTTTGACGTGGTTTGACCAAACTGTATAATAAGTATTCGAAAATTTTTTTTTATTATTGCTCAACATAAATTCTTTTTTACTTTTGAGAATAATAATTTGTGATGACAATGTTTATTAATTACTTAATTAAAAAAATGCAACTAAGGGGCGAGAAAATTATTCCCCAAACAATTAAAAATATATATATTTTTTTTTTTTTTTGGAAATTTTTATTTGATAATGGAAAAATTTCAATTCTGAATCATAAAAATTCATGCCTTCGCTATCTATATGACCTTTACCACCTTCCATCATCTTGGAAAGTTTGTTAAACTTTTGTTATGTTGAAGAAATTCTTGTAGAGCATGTTGGACATCATCCTGTGATTGAACATTTTTTAGCAATGAGACGGTTTTGACAGCTTCAAAACAAGAAAAAGTTTGACGGAACTGCGCCAAGCAAATGAGAGAAAGGAATCATAATACATACTGCCTTATCATGATATTCGAAGACGATGAAACGATGAAACGATGAAACGAAACGATACGATATAAAATTGCTATTATGAACCTTCATCGTTTCGAATATTAAGTGGTACATAGTGGTACAATATAAATCCCTTATAAAAACGAAGCTTTAATGTTTAATTCATACAATTTCCAATTTTGTTGTAAGAAAAAAGGGTTCGATGTCATTTCTATTATTTTGTTGATGTTTTGAAATATCATTTTTAATAATAATTTCCATTTTTTTAAAAAAATTAATTTAATATTAATATTCACAAATATTAGTAATATGCTTTAAATAAAAAAAATTCTATTAAAAACCAAAAAAAAAATAAATTTATATGTAAACGATGAACAAAATGCTATCGACTGAGTAGACGATGAAAATCGTTTGAAATTGGAACGTTTCGAATATCATGATCGCGTTTTTAACAAGACGATACGAAACGTTTCGTCTTCGAATATCATGATAAGGCAGATATTCTAAACCAAACTTTTCTAATTGTGTTGTCGGAATGATCATATGATCTTTATATAAATGAAATAATTATGGTTTTGAATGATGTGTAGGCGTTAATTATTCCTTGTTGACAAAATGACAATCATTATACGTTTAATGAAAGAATTGATTTTTCTGTAAGTTCAATAATCGTTACAATGGGATTAGTTTCAACGAATGTTTCCTTCAAGAGTTCTTAGTATTATATTCTCTAGCCTTTCGAAAAATAGTTTATTTTTTTAGGTTAAATCACCACTTCTAAATTTGACAAATTTGACATTTCTATGCGTTCAGTATGCCTCGTCCATAAGAAAAAACCTAGATTAGAATGAGAGATAATAAGCTGTAAACTTGCATACACCTTCATTTGGGAATTCTAAAAGTTGTGTCAAAAGTCTCATAAAATCTTGTGTCTGTGTCGTGAGTTATTCAAAAATCGGTTTTTTGTGATTATCTCGGTTTCTACAGCTCCAATGACATTAACACCTATTATCAAAATTGTAGAGCGTAGAATTTACAACAATTTGCAACAATTTGGAATTTTCGAGATGAAACCTAATTTGCTACTATTGCTACTAAAAGTAATCAAATTTCTTCTTCAACAATTTCAATTTGTGCTATTGATTTGTTGTAAATTTTGCAATCAAACTCTTTAAATTTTATCCATTTATCGAATTATTTGAATCTTGAATGTTCTCACCGGAAAACCTGTAAGCATTTTCAAAATTCCTATAATGTACACACATTTTTACCATTAACCGAAAATATTGTTTATATTATTGTCTAAACATTCAAACACATAAATAACATTATTACTACTGTTTCGACGTTTTTGTGTATTAAAATACATGTTGGTAGAGCTATTCTTTTGTATACAAACTGTATATGCACTGGTATAGTCAGTTCTGTCAGTGTCAAACCAACTAAACACTTAATCAACAATACAAAAGTATTATGTATAGCAGATAAAAAGTGTAACACATCAAAATAAATTTTATATCACATATCCTATTATGTATATAAAATACATATCCTGCCTTGCCTTTCATTTCTATTGTAAATATAAAAAATAAAATATAAAAAAATAAATTTTTTAAAAAAAAAAAGGAACTGCCATACGTACTTTTTGTTAAGCCAGGAAAAGATAACCACAACACATCCACCTATTTCCGATATAGAAATGAAATTTGACCTGAGGCAAAAACAATAGAAAACCAAAAAAAAAAAAAAAAGCAACGAACGAACGTATGTAATCATCTACTCGTATTTATTTCAAATCAGGATGGAAATGGAATAACTTAATTATTTGTTTTCTTTTTGAAATTTTGAAGAAAAAAAGAAGAAGAAATAAAATCAATATCCAGATGTACATATTTTATTTAACCTACATTGCTTTTATATGTCGCTTCTATACGTTTTGTCATTTGATACACTATACAATCCATACAGTCAATGCGAGCGATGATTACGATCTACTTGCATTTCATTCTGTTTTTTATATAGTAGCTCAGTCAAAAAATTATTAAATTTGGTATTCAGCCTAAACAGTGATTATAAATACTGAATAAATTTTATATCTGATTCTTAGAAATTTAATCATTGATTTTTTTTATGTTAGCAAGTTTGTTGACGTCAAATTATTTTATTTAACGTTTGAATCTTCTGGATGTGAAGATTCTTCAAATTAATGATGTATATAGGTCCAATACCTATATACAGTTGTATATCCAGACCAAAAGAATGTATTCAAGTACAGAAAAACCTGAATACTGTTATTAATTAAATGTGTACAAGTACAAAAACCAGTGCACAAAAATATGTTCCCAAGTACAGTACCTGTGAACAAGAACAAGGAATCAAGTATTATGGATCACTACCTTAATACTTATAATTAATCAGCCTCTTGGCAGCCTCGCCAAGAGAAACTAATAAAAGTCTTGAATTACTGATTAACTCTGAATTTTATTAATTGAATATTCGCTTTTTATACTCAAATTTTGTAAACTAATCAATAATTAAAAATATGTATGTAGTTACATAAATAGTATACAAAGTTCAATAATTTCTTAACATCTAAGTTTACATATAACAAAAATAAGGTAGAATATACTTAAGTATGTACTTTATGTATGTACTTTACTTATTGCAACATATTTTATTTCGTTACATTTCTTTCAACATTCTATACATATGCTAATTATATAATAACAAGTATGAAGTACAATGTTATGTATTATGATTCATTACAGGAGGTAAATTTAGAACAATTATAATTACTCGTACGTATTCATCTATATAGTTTTAATTGCAACATATCGCAAGTATATTAAATTAACCATAATGCAACAACATAGGATAATGAACTTGCAAAATGTTGACGCATCATTTTTGGCTATTGAATTGTTTATACATAATATAAATTAATTAATTATATGTACATTTATATTAATTATAGTTAATATGAATTTAACATAATTATGAATCCAACAAAGTTGATAAAATTGTTAGCGATTTTCCAAGCTAATTGGAACACTCTATTTAAAAATTTCTATTTTAAATGTAGATTATTATTAGTACTTTAAAATTAGACATTTAAATAAAGAAATTTCAACTAATTTGAATTGAGTAATTGTAATTGTAATTTGAAAAATAGAAAAGAAAAATAATAAAAACAATAAAATAAAATTCATGATTTTTTTTAAACAATTCCTAATTTTTCCTTTAAAATTGTTTACGATAATGCAGTACAAATCTTTATATGAGTTTTTATGACGTCACGTTTCATTTCTCATTCATTCTTTATACTACCTATAGAGTGTTCCAATTACCTTGGCGATTTTCTGTTCATACATATTTTTAGAAGAAATATATGGACTGGTTCAATACAGCAATAGTTGGAGAATAAGAAAAAAGTGTTACGAGCTCCGTCAAAACATGAACATTGTCCATTTTATCAAAATGTGGATTTGCTAATCAATAAGGGTAACTGAAAGTAATACACCACAGAGGATGATGATGATATTGCATATTCCAAGTGACGAAAGACGACGAGGTACGCCAAAGCTTCGTTGTTTAGATGACGTCGAAAATAATCTAAGATTTATTAGGACACAAACTAGAGATGTGAAGTAAGCCGGAATGTTGAAGCAAACTAAAGCACAAATCGAGCTATTTCGCTAATGATAATTATAATGATGTTTTTTCATATTTTTATAGATAAAAGGATTTATTTTGTTCGTTCAACGAATTGAAAATTTAAAAATTTGGATAAAATGCTCCCCCGACACATCATAATCATAGGCGTAACAGAACAGAACAGCCTGTCTTTAGGTTTTTTGTAGCAACATCGTCCAGACTTTCGTATTTCTATACCTATCTTGTGTTCTTTAGTTTGTTATCCCCATAATCTTCGAAACCTGTGGCACATTCAAACTATAAGAATTGATTCCAATTATAAAGGAAAAAATATCAAGGAAGTAAAAAAAGTAGTTTTAGATGTAAAGTGAAAATAAATTCTACGTTCGATTTTCAATGATTTTTTCTACGTGATAATGATTATAGACTACATAAACTATTTCAGTTCTTGGTCTTCCTTATAATGTCCTCACATCACTCTTATACAGCAACAATATTGTCATACTTAACAAATTCAATTCTGTCATGAGCTTTCTGATACCATCATAATCTCAAATCTCAGGTATTTTTTTTTTCTATCTAAATAGTTCTTGTGGACGCTCCCGCTTTATATTCTCGGGATTCTTCAGTCTTTCATTCATATAGCAGATCGTCCAATTTATAAGAATTATTGATACTTTAATTTCATTTTTAATATACTCGCATATTATAACGTCGTTCTATTTAGGCACTCTATTTTGTAACATGTGTATGTACATTCACTTTTCCGCTATTCCACTATTTTATGTTTTTCGATATTGAACAACTTAATTTCGGTTCGGTGATTATCTTGAGCTTCCGATCATGCAATATTCATTTTAATTACATGCACACGTATGTATATACAAACATTCTATTCCTGTTACTGTTTACAGTGTGTAATGTTCTTAGTTTTCCCTATACATATTTATACATTTCGCAACACACCTTTCGAATAAAATGCTTTTTTGGTTTTTGTTTTTTAGTTTTTATATTTTCTTTTGTTTTTCATAAAATGAAATGCCACGTCATGTGCATATACGACACGACCACGAGTATGTTACATATTCATATATGAATAAATATTGTCTAACACATAGTACTTAAAACAGTTATATGTACATACGTGAACATTATGTTTATGTATGTATATTATTATTATTATTTTTTTTTTTTATAAAATATGAACTAAAATAAACAATATACTAACCACTTTTTGACACGAGACATATTCGTTTATAGTATGTGGGCAGGAAACGTCACGCATTCATAATCATCATCTCATGTAGAAAACTGTGCGGAACCTTGTTTGACATTCACATGAAAAGAAAATATATTTTATAAGATATAATATACGAGTATATCAAAGATAAAAATACAATATATGCAGTTTTGAGCCATACAGGGTGCTCCATGTGAATCATAGTAAAATTTAAATTAAAAAATTCGAGTTAGAATTCTGATAAAATTGCAAATTTTTAAATTTATATTTGCATACCTATGTGAATTGTTATTGGTATGTTGTTGTTCTTCTTCTTCATAGAGACACTGTCTATATCTAAAACTGTGCTTAGGCATGTTCATGTGATTTCGGTGAACTAAATATTTTCTATAATTTTTGATTTTTTCTCTTTATTTTTCTTGTGGAATTTGTAATTATAGGATTCAGTTTCTATAGAAGGATGATCAGCCCTTAAAAGCTTTAGGTATAGGTGACAGATAGTTATTGCGTTTCTTTGTGACAACTTGATGTTGAGATTGTGGTGCTACCAAACATTTTCATCTGAACAGTGAAAATGGGACATGGTTATACCGTCAATATTTGGTCACTCCCCATTAAACTTTTTCTGTTGAAAAAGGATTTCCTATGAGAATACAAGAAAGCAATCGTGCGGGCATTTGATATGAAAAGGGTATAATATTGGCGTCTATATACCATTGAAACCTGAGTTATTGATCAATAAATAAACACCATAGTTACATGATAGGTCTTAAGGTACTCGTCCACGATGCAATTTTTCTTGCATGCAAGACGATTTTGACAGATAAAATTGCACGAAATATTTATTTCGAAGTGTACGCTGCTTAGAAAGATGAAATATTGCAAAGAAATACGTATTTCATGCAATATTTCTTATTGCAAGCAATTTTTTTATTGCATAGTGTACGCAGAAAGATATGCAATATTTCGCACAAGAAAAATTTATTGAACTCATTCAACAAATATTTCTCTTGCATATGCAATAAAATCAGCTGAGTGATTCTAAAATGTAATGTGTTGCTGTGTTATCTATCATTCGTTGGTTGAGGTTGTGTTGTGTTGTGACTTGTTCTTGTGAAACTTTAAAATTAATTTGGTATGTATTTTCTATTCTTTGGCCAATTTTTTGTTTCACATTCAGGTGAAATAATTTAAATTAAAATTTTTTGATTTTATAGAAATACTCGTATATACATATTTGATAAAAAATGTGGACAAAAGAAGAAGTGAAAAACTTCATAATGCGGCTAGAAAATGAACAATATAGCTAGTTAATATTAATATTGACAAAAATATGAAATATTTGACATATAATGTACTCGTATATGCAAGAAAATAAGAATTTCGTGTAAGTGCTCGTGCAATAAAAATTTCTTGCAAAGATATTTTTTTCTTGCGTGATAGAAATATTGCATATTTTTCATGAAATATTGTGTCGTGTGTACGAAGCACTGCAAGTTTTCTTGCAAGCAAAACAAATTTCGCGCAAGAAAACTTGCATTGTGGATGAGTACCTTTAGACTGATTTTTTTTTTAGAATGATCTGAACACCTTGTATGTCTTGTATTATTTTTTCTTTTTTTGTGGACATGGACATAAACAAATTAAGTCCAAACATATTGATTTTTAGTAAATGGGCTTAGTCTCCATTCAATCAAGATTTCATAATCAAAATAATGGAAATTAGTATCGTGATATTTTGTACTGTCTTCTAAGAAACTTAAATTAAAGAAAAGTTCGGCAAATATTTCAAATAAATTAAAATAAAATTATACATACAAAAGTTTGTATAATATGAACGTTTTTATATCCAATTAACAAAGAAATTCAAAAAAATGGGTGGCGATTTTATATCACTTTTGTAGAGAGTAGATTCCATTTAGTATTTAAATTAAAAACCTCACAAATAAAATTGTGAATTGAATATTTGCATTTAAAACTGAAACATATTTTTGTTAAAAGAAGAATTTTACATTGTTTATTAAATTATATACCATTTACAAAACTTCCATTGGAACTCCTAAAATATTTCCGGTAATTAAAATTTTTTGTCCTTCTTTTTTATTTCAATTTCTAATATTTTTATTGTTTCATTTTATCAATTTCATTAACAGATTAAAATTACTTTTCATTGTTAGTAATTTCGAAAAAAATATCAAACTGTCGGTTAAAATCTTTCTTTTTATGTACATATATAAAATTTATGAAATTAAGATTTGGCTGTGTTCATGTCTAAAAAGAAAATGATTCACAAGGTTTCCAAAGAATCTCATAGATTTGATTTCATTTCGATGAAAGATGGATTAAAGACTCAGAGATACTTAGCTATACAATATTTAAATTACTTAGACTTCGATGCGGGCAGGTCATATAATACGGATGTCTGAAAACCGTTTATCTCAAAGAGTTCTTGTAACTTTGTTCAACCGAAACCGACCAGTTGGAAGGCCAAGGAAAAGATGGGAAGATGTGGGGAATCCGTTGGCGGTAAGAAATTAGAAAATAGAAACACTCAATAGAGAAGGCTAGAGGCAATTGATAGAAGAGGCAGCCAAGGCTCGATTTGGGCTGTAGCGCCATACGAAGAAGAAGAAGAAAGACGGATTGACGAAATACGCCCAAAATCTCTTCAAAATAAGAAACTGATGAAAATTCGAAGAACGAAAATACTGCGGAGATACAAGTAGTATATGTGATTGTCCCGTCGAGACCAGTATAATAACTGCTTTCTAAGTAATCGAAAAACATGAAGTTTGTCTTCGTTCTTTTTTTTTTTTAATCATTACGAGGTAAATGAAGAATCTTCCAATACTAACTTTTAAATCAATTTCCAATTTTCGTTAATAGTATGTATACGAGTTTACCTTCAATTATACGAGACGAGATATGTACATTTTTGAACTAAAGAAAAAATAAAACACAAAAATTAGATCAAATGAAATATGCTTTATTGAAAATATTCATGCTTATACGAGTATGTGAACCTATGTAAAATAATATGTAATATATATTATAGGTTAGGTATATGTCTATAAATTTATATTAATGCAAGGACTATAAAATATATGTATGTATAATAGTATATGTAAGTACGATTACGAATATATAATATACAAATGGTAAGTTTAATATTATGTATTACAAAATATCGTTTAAACGAAATTACATTTGAGAAATTTGTAATCCCGTAAGTACCCTTCACGATTTATGAACATATCATTCCTACATACTATATGTTACTAAGTATGTATGTACGAGAAAAAACGAAATGTTTTCCATCTGAAACAAAAATAAAATTTCTCACATTTTGAAATATTGAAATTATCTTACGATGTTGGATTAATGTATATATCTACATACATATAACATGTGTTTGTGTATGTAGATATGTATATAAGTATTTCATCAGTTTTTTATTGCTGCTAGAAATTTGTATGTACATTATATATAAAGCTTGAAGGATATCTTAGAGTAACATTACGTTTACGTACAATATGATTATTATTATTTGTTGTATTCATTTTAGATTTATATACATACGAGTATATACATACTTTTGTATTTGTATGTATAATATATTACGAGTACATACGTAGGTTAATCAGAAATAAACAAGAACACGTCACTGTCATTTTTGCTATTCTGATGCGGTCTTATAATGTTGTGTATACATTTTCTTTTGGTAACAACATATATTTGTAAGGTATTCGAAAAAAAAGTTGAGAATTACATCTATTTTTGCGCCATCGTATTAATACGTAGTGCAACAAACCAGCTAATTCTTGAAAACAATCTTAAAAAATTTATTGAGGGAATCTCGATGGAAAATCTTTTCTCGATGCTCATCAATTTCTCATACTCAAAACTGTTGTTGTTGTCATATAGCATGATAAGAAATCAGAATCCAGTTTCTTAAGTAAATTTCAAAGAGAAATCTTCTCTCATCTACAGTCTAGGCTTAGCTTCGTTCCTGACCCTGATTATTTCTTATTCCCAAAAGGTTTGTTTGTTTTTTTTTTCATACAAAATTGGGTAAATGTTTTTGTATGAAGTTGTATGAACTTATACAATTATTCCTGTTTCTTTACATTTTGGTAAACTCAAATTGAAAAAATTTTTGTTGACATACTAATTTTCGCTTTATTATAATCTTACATAATTGTACTCATAAAATTTTTTTCGTGTATGTCAGCCATTTTTACGTACATAATTTGAAATGTTATTTGTAAATAGTTGTTGTGTGTTATAGTGGAAGCTTAAGCTCAGATTAAGGTTTAAATTTCCACTTAATAGATTTTTCGATTTCACAGTGGTGGCTTAAGTCTAAACTTGGCTTAATTGCTGGTTTAAATTGAACCGTCAAAATTCATCGCTTAAGTGAAGTTTAACTGGTGAAAATCGTAATATCCATTATCTTCAGACTCCACAAAATTTTTGTTTTGCTTTTTATTGTCCTTCTCGTTTTCCAGTTTTTATATTACCAAATTAAATAACACCAAAATATTAAAAACACCACCAAAATTAGAAATCACCAAATAATAAATGCCAATATAAATTTGACAGTTTTTGACAAATTTGACAGTTACAACTTACAAAAATGACTCTTTTTCGTTAAACTTGATTAAGTTAAGCTATAGATAAAATTCTATTATAAAATCCAATAAACTTAAGCCATAGCTTAAGCTCTTCTATAGGCTTAACTAAACCAAAATTTAAGCTTCCACTGTGAAATTGGGCATAAGATTTTTATTATTAAAAATTCAAATGAAATAATTGGAGCCTGATAATATAATAATCGAGTACTCTCCAGATATCTAATTAATAGACATGAAATGGTATTTAAACTTCTTTTTCTTTTTATTATTATTATAAATTATGAAATTTGTGCATATATTTTCTTCCAGTATACAAGTACGATCATATAGCCATGAAATTCTTTTTCATAAAGTGAAAAAACAAACTTAAAATTGAAGGAAAAGACATCAATGGTAATCAGAAAGAAAGATAATGTCAATCAATAAATGACGGTAAAGAGGCTTTAAAACTGAGGTCGTTTTCTTCTACAGAGAATGGTGAATGAGTGAGAGAAAGAGAGAGAAAGAGTGAGCTGACGAAATCAGATGGCTTAAAAAGACTTTATGTTGGTTGACAAATAAAATTTAATAAATTAATATTAGACCTTTTATTGATCTGTTCAGTTATTTTTGATATGCCCTCGTAATTGAATATTGCATATCAACATATGTACATACATAATACTTATACCGTTATATAATTATACGAATGTAAAGCTACTATTATATATTTACAAATATATGAAAAATAGACGAGTACACATGTATGATATCTGTGTATATATGTACATATATACATACAACAATAATTCATACGTGCAGAATATAATATCATAAATATATCTTTAACTCATCATATTTCATTCATTGTATGTATGTACGAGTAGTTATTGATTTTTCCGAAATTGCAATATATAAAAATAAAGTGTTGATAGGGGAATAGTGCTATGCGATTATCATTTTTACTTACTTGATTGAAATTTACTTAAGAATATTATGAAAAATTGAATATTTTTTTTTTCGTTTTCATTCGCTCTCATTTAAAACGTATACTATTATCGTGGGAGTAATTGATTTTGATTTTTGATTGAAAATAAAATGTTTTTAAGAGCACATATGTACATATGTCTTACACACATTTATACGATTATGTATATATGAATGTATAAATATTATATGTTCATAACAACTCGTATATAATATGAATGATAAAAACGTTAAAATATACACATGTAGTAGTAAGTCTGTGTAAATATCCACGCGTATAGTTAGCATCTATAATACGAAAAAGTATCACCATTTATGGATTACCGCACGTACTACTCATTACTCAAATATTATTCTTGTCTTATGTCTTTGTGTTCATCTACAGTACATTTCATTATAAATCTCATATTCATTATTTTTCTTCTTGAATATTTTTGAATATGGAACTGAATTGTTTCTCAAAATCGTTCGCGCGGCTTTCACTTTCTGTCTCCAGTCCCTTGCCTTTTCTTAGGTCTATTCTTATAATACTCGTAGCTCCTATAATCACCTATCAGCTCTTTATTAGCCGTCTCTTCAATGTCAGCATAATCATCTTCTTTTTCTTTTTTATAGCTTCAAAATCCTTTATGATCCATATAGCTTCTGCATTAACTTTATTCAGTTTAATTGGTTCAAAAATCCTACTAAGGAAAATAATTTTTGCCTCATATTTCTGAGCCATATACTGAAACAGTGTTTGATAAGCATTTTGTAAATTGTCTTGTCACTTTGGTTGTTCTACTAACATTTTGGTAACAATTAGAAATATGCTTGCAGCAATGATTCATGGCTTTTAATCTGGTCTCTATTTGGACTGATTATTGTTGCTGATATATAGAGCCTAGATATTGAAATTTTTGTTCTATTTGGAAGTTGAATCGATGTTTATACCTTAACATATTGAGAAATGTTTTAAATCATGAATCTTCTGAAAACTTTTTAATATGATTTGATATTTTGTTTTCCCTTCATTGATCCCGAAAGTTGAAGATATATGAATTGTTCCCGATATTCTCTATCTGATTCTGTTATGTTAGATGCTTTCGATTTGCAAATTTCAAGTACTTGCGAGTGAGTACTAAAATGTGTCTAGGATAAATTGTTAAAACGAACGACACAAAAATTTTTCGTAACTACTTGCATCTACTAGCAGCTACTTGAAAAATTTTTCATGAGTATGGGCTGCAAGTAGATGGTTTAGCACAGACATTTACCTTTTCTCCTCGCAAGTACTTGAAATTGCAAAATCGAAAGTACCCATTATCTCATAGTTTCATACCTTATTCTCTATTCTTTCTAAATTTGTTAACAATTTTTTATAATAGTTACACTAGTACACATCTATACATTTTTGTATATGTATTTATATATTCTAATTGATTTTTCTAGTTACACATTTTAAAAACTGAAACAATATCTAAAGGCGATATTTATTTAAAAAAAAATGTTCACATATTTTTTTTCAGTTCATTTTAATGAGATTTATCTGCGCGAGATTCAACAGGTGTAGGTGGTATTATTCATTTCTATATGCATATATACCATCATTTTCATTTTATAAATCTAAAATCCTTCAATAATACACACAAATTTTAGTGACATAAAAATATTATAATTATGTAACATATGAAATAGAACAGAACTAGAATTATAATAATTAAGAAAAAAAAATTGCTTGCATTATAAAATGTATCAATTAAAATGAAAAATAATGATATTTCCTTATACATAGTATAGTTTAAAGGTTTAATGTGAAATTTTTACCGGAAATAACAAAAAAAAAAGTATATGTACATATACCATATATAAATACATTTTTAAATCTCTAACACTTACAGAAGTGAAAGAAAAAAAAAAGAAAAACAAAAAGAAAAGCCCTTATCAACATTTAAACTTATCACATTCATCCTTGATCCCTAGCATATTCTGATGATTGATGGATGCGATGGGCTACAACATTTTAGTGTAATGACAAAACAAAATCGTTCAGTTAAATCGTAAATCTTGTATGGAAGGGTGTATATAATCTCTGTATGTATGTATACATATAATCTTAGGTGGTATATATACATACACACATAAAATTACTACAGTCACTCTTATGAATATTCAGACAACTGGTATAAATCGGTATAAAAGAAAGTGCCAGAGAGATGTAAGAGAGAAGTGGAGAGATATTTTAAGCTTATCTTATATGCTGTAAGCATCGAGATATTACCTTGCTGAGATGTGGAACCTGTAACAATACTCAATCAACAAAATCTTAATCTTTTAAAAATAAAACCTAAGTACCATCATCATCGTCATCATCAATGGCGCTACAGTCTCTTACAGGCCTTGGCATCCTCCAGAATTCGATACCATTCGTCTCGCATCATTGCTTTTTCACGACAGTTTTTGATTTTAAAAATGGCGATGTCTGCTTCAATAGTGTCAAAATAACGCTTTCTCGGTCTACGTAAAACCTGCCTTTTTTAGTCTTACCTTTTTAAAAAAATCCGTTACATTTTTTGTGGTTCACATAAGTCCTTCAACAAATTTTATATTTCCCAGATGATTCCACTGCATCCTATACACTTCCACATCATAATACATACATATAGATGTATCACACATCTCCAAGTTGTCTGTATGTTTATGAGAATGACTGTATATAGATTGTACATTTTTTTTTTTATTTTCTATAAATATATAAACATTATGTGATGTGCAAATTATAAATGTCATACATATATTATGTACATTATGTGTAGTATACGAATTTGAAAATGAGGCATAAAATAATGATATCGTATTTGTATATAAAAAATTAATGAGATTTATGGAACTGAATATCTATGCAATATCCGTATATGTTCGTACATATACGAGTATGTATGTATTTTATATGCGTACACCATACATCATACATATATATGGTTCATAGATTTGTAAATTAAAATTTTAACAAATAGTTCTTTCATACATATGTGTTGCATTTTTGTGCTTGTCAATAATAATTACATTAATTCTCCTACATAATCTCTTTCCTTATGCTATTCGATTTTAAATTAACATTGCGTTTAATAATAACAAAATTTATTATATGCGAATTTGAAATACACTAATTTCGTTAAGCTTATATGCTTATACTTGCTTATACCCTTATCCTACGAATATATGAATAAGAATAACACACATACATATGTTAAATGTACATGATATATACTTGCTCTTACATATATATGTATTTATAACAATAATACAAATTTTCTGCTAAACATTTATCATTTATGCATATTAATGCATATGTCAGAAACAAACAACAAACATAATTATTATTGACAGATAAAAAAAAAGCAGAAAACAGAAAATTCAATACTGATTATTATATTGAATATGTTAGTTTATCAGAAATTTAGAATTTCATTCATAAAACATTAGATATGTCTTATTTAATTGAAAATTTTTCGGAAAAATTTCTAATGTCGATTTAGCAGATTTTTAGTTTCAGCATTTGACTTGATAGCCAGAAAACTTTAAATTTCGTATTCTGGTGCATGATAAATTTCGGAATCTTTAAATTTAAATCCGAAATTAGGTAACTACACAGAGTAAAAAAAAGTGTTCGTCCACTAAAATAATCAAAATTTATATATTTTGTATAAGACTAAATAAAAAATTGTGTACTATGTGTGACCAACACAGCATTCGTATACAGATTACGAAATGAAAATGGTCGTGGCTTGGTCACACATAAAGAAAACTACGGAACAGCATAGTAAGAAACGCGCTAGAATGTAATCCTCAAGGAAATAGAGGGAGAGGTAGACCAAGAGAGACATGGAGGCGTACAATTCTAAATGAGGCAGAGAAGACGAACAAGTTTTGGGAAGATCTGAAAGTACTAGCTACTAACAGAGTAAGATGGAGAGCGTTCGTGGAGGTACTATGCTCCCTCGAGGGGTAACAGTAAAAAAAATAAATATAATAAAATAAAAAAACCTAAATGAATTATAAAAATTGATTTATTCGTATTTTATTGAATGTTTCTCTTAGATTATTTCTAAAATTTGTAAATGGGCGAATAGCTTTTTTTTTACTCTGTGTAAATGTAACTTTTAATTTGACAGTTGTTTGTTTACATTTCTGCTTAGCAGGTTTTTACTTAAACTTTAGGACCAGAATACAATTTCCTTTAGTTAGCAGATTGGGTGTTTTCAAAAATGCAAGCATGCGGCAAGCTTGCGTTTGCATAGTGTTTATTTAAATCAACTTGCAAACGTCAATTATTCATTTATTAAAGTTTATCGTCAACTTAAGTCAAGATTAGCAAGGTTCTTGATCGTCTTGATTTATTTATTTATTTATTTATTTATTTAAAATATACATATATACATACAATGTATATAGTATATATTAAGTGCACGCGGATACTGAGTCCATTATGGCCCCGCCGATCGTCTTGATTCTCTTGAGTTCTTTTATTTAAATTCAAGTGTTACCATCTTCATTTAAAATTTGATGACATTTAAAAGTTAAATTTATAATTACTGTCATTTAATTAATTGAAATTATAAAACAAAATTGATTATCAATAAAAACCAAAAATTAATAAATCTTAAAATAATGGAAAGTAATCAGTAAGTATTTTGAAATAAAATAAAAATACAATACACTCCACTTCAAATAAATTTTTAAAAACTGGCAAAATAGTAACACGAAAATTTACGTCACAACTGATATATGTTCAAAAATGCAAGATTTTTTGACATTGCAAGATATATAATCTTGCGTCAAGGTATTGTCTAGCTTGCATTTTTGAAAACAGCCATTTTTTCGAGCTGTCAACATTTTATATGAAACTTAGCAGATTTTAAAGTTAGCAGAAAGTGACGAGAATAGCACCAATTATTCAAATATAGTTACATGATATGATACCCAAGAAAAGACAAATAAAAGAGGGATATTAAAATCTATTCATTTTATGCAGTGCAATAGACAGAGGCACCAGCAATAGATGATGAGCAAATTAAATTAGTGTCAGTAGACCTACATATAAAGAAAGTCCAGTACACTCATCGCACAATTCCGCCGACAACTACAGCATATACAGTAATTAAATGGGACTTTTTACGCTGAACTTTACGCTGTCACTGTCTCCCAAATAGATTCTATTCTATTTTTCAGCGACAACGAGCCATGCATTAACGATTTGGATTTTTCATAGTAGTAATCTATTCGCAAGAAGCAAAAATGTAAAATTCATATACATATATTTTACGCTGCGGTTGCGCCCGAATTGTGCGAGCTTTCGGCGATAAGCTGTAGTTGTCGCTGGAATATATAAATATATTCTATAGTTTTTGCTATAAGTGAAGATCAGAGGTTCGAATGTGAAGATCATTCAAGGTGGACTGTAGGGCCATGCTGCTGTCAGTATGAACGTAAATGAATATATACTTATATTTCGGTTTATATAGGAATTCTCTGAAATTCTCTTCCTATTACTCGCACTGTGTTTTGTTTTCAATTTAATAAAATAATGTTCGACACGACGGTATTACGTTACTTATACATGTAATGTAAGTATTTTATTGTGATGTATTACAAGCAGAATTACAAGAGATTTAATCAGATAAAAATTCGAATTCTCATCGAACAACCGCGCGTACTGATGGATTCATTGATTTATTTTCAAATACACATGAGCTATACATTTCAGAAGAATTAAAAAAAAAAAAATTGAAAATTTTTATTTTTCTAAACAAAAAATGATCGAAAAAAAGTGATTTTACACTTGAAATATTTTATTCAAAAAAAAAAAAAAAAATCAGGTTATAATACTGTTTAACGGAAGCAATTTACTACACTGTACTGCACGTATACGTAAAACCATTATTCATGTATTGTTATTAAATTAAATTTGAAATAAAATATAAATACCCAAGATCAAAATAAAAATATCCATATAGTTTGTCTTCATGTTTTAGCTACGGGATATTATACTTACATATATCTACTTTTGTGTAATTCATTTAAAAAAAATATATATACATTACATACGAACACAGATATTCAAAGTTCCTTTTTATTGAAAATATTGTTTACTTGAAAGTATGACAAAAAATAAAATGAAAAATCAAAAATCTATTAAGTAAAAAGAATTTGATTTAACGATCGATTACAATAAAGGACACAATCTATAAAGTGAGTATAAAGTAAAGGACAGACAAGCAATTAATTATATTTTTATTTGTTATAAATACACAATATACTACTACTACTACTATTACATACTACCATTGAAATTCAATTACAGCTGTCTTTTAATTTATATACGAGTATTACTTACTGCATAAATAAATAAATGTAGCTCTGTGTATTTCCTTTTCAATTATTATTATTATTTAGAGAAATTTAGTGGTAGATATAGATGTATGAGGAGCATGTATACATACACAATATTATTAGACGAGCATGTAATATATACGAACTATCGGATATAAAGAAAAACTTCAAATAAAATGGAAATAAAATGTCAGAATTTGTAAAGTGATTCTGTATATTGTACGAGAATATTATATGATAAATTACCGCCATCAAGGTTTGTTATTTTATTTGTATAGAGTTGCTCTTTAATATATTTTATTTTATTTTGTCTATATAGAGAATAGATTCATTCATTTTTATTCAGAAGTAATTTCGAATAATGTATGTCCGGTCTTTTGTCATTCTTCTCAAGCAATATGAAGCCCTTTTTTTTCTATATTACATTACTTTTTATATCCTTCATAGTTGATGATAGTTGATAGTAAAGTAAATACCTACATGAATACATTGACATATACAATATACAAACATTATGTACAATATGTACACATACGTATCAAATATAAACTTATGTAATACCATTATACGCCAATATCATATATGTTATACTTTAACTATTATTATAGTTTCATGATAGTCATTTTCGTTATTTAAGAATCATGAAATCTAAATTATTTGTATAATGATGTAAATTATTGTTGTGCTTTATGTGTGATGAATGTACATAAATACAAACACTAATGTGATCAAAATGTAATAAGATTTTTTAACTTAAATCCTTAAATTTTAAATCACTCGGAGGTTCGGAGTTATCCAAATGAGTATAGCGTTTTCTTCCTCGGGTTTTTTTGCTCAATATATTAAAGTAAGATTAAGTTTGAGAAAATAAATTTAACGGAAGAAAACCTGTAAGCACAACAAAGAAAAGATGGTGAGAAGGGAACTTAGAGTCGTTGACAAATGGAGGCAAAAGACGATAGCGAATATTTAAAGCTGAATGATGGCAAATCCTGATAGAGACAAGGATTCTTATAGGAGATAATGATGATTGTACCAAGAGAGACATCTGTATCAAGTTTGCGTCTCAATTTCTTCAATAGTTATTACATAAATGTCTTCTTAAAACTTCAATTTAAAAAAAATTGAATTTATCGCGATTATTAAAAATGAGTTAAAAGCCCGAGCAATTGGCACTTATAACATGTATGATTCAGTTATCTATTCAATACAGATTTTTGGGAAAACCTATTATTTCAAAAAAATTGTATAAAAACGCAGAGCGACAAGATACGGACATAGAAAATGTTATCAAGAAAAAAGATTCTCTGGTAAAAGTAAAATTGGAATTTTATAATTAATTCTTTTTAATTTTATATCTGATGGCACCTTATTTTTTTTCTTATAACCTCAAATATTCTATTTGGCATAAAATAATACAAATTGAATAATTTCTAATGGAATTTCATTCCAAGCGGTATAAATTGCATCTTTAACTTCTTCAAATTGTTCAAATTGCCTCCCAATCGAGTAAATTTTTCGCATTAACCAGCCCCGACCGAAGGTTTTCTATAATATTCAAGTCCGGTGATCGTGAACGCCACTCAAGGACTCTGATATTTTCGGACGCTAACCAGTTCTTTATTAAAGCTGCAGTATGAATACCGGCATTATCCTGTTGAAAAATCTAGTCTATACTTCCAATTACCTCGTCTGCATTGGCGAAAGTTCGTCTTAACATTCGCCTTATACTTTTGTGCATTTTGTTTTCCTTTTAAAAACTCTATTTTAACGGGTCCATTGTAGGAAATGGGTGCCCATATCATCCCTGCGATCCTTTTCTGCTGTGTCTTCTAAGTAAATTGTTGGAAAGTATTATTTTCAGATGAGAAATGCTTCTCCATCAGATGGCCCCGAAGGATATTCTTACTACTTTCATGACCAATGGAAGGAGGAAATATTTTTATCGAGAAGCTCAGAAATTCTAATGGAAGTCTACTTGTCGCGATAGTAAGTAATGCAAGTATCATTAAATCATTCTGAAAAATAGTATATCATTCCTTTGTTTCTCTGTCAACAATTATACCATAGTCACTTTAATTAAAGTCAATTTAAATTATTAAATTGAAGTTGCGTAAATGAAAGGATATAGTAATGTGTCTAGAAATCACTACAGTGATGATTTCGGTTAGATTTGAGCTGCTTTTAAATGCAGACAAGAGGGGGAGGATGAAGATGGTTTATAAATTTTTCAGATTATTGATTTATACTTAACTTAAAAAATCTTAATCCATTTTTGAATATCCACAGAAATTTATTAAAACATTGATATGTCGCAGATTCAATTATAAAAAGTGTCTGAGCTGATTATTATAAAGCATTGCTTCAAGTATTGCCTATAAATAAAAAATTCAAATATCTCGAACAAAAATATCTTCAGATCATTATGTAATCTCTGAGTTTCTCGATTATTGACACTGTTTTGTGTGAACTTTATACTTACTTACTTGCATTAGCATGGCAGGTGACTACAAAATACAAAGCAGTCATTTTAAATATACGTGTACAATAGTTAAAATTGTTTTCATTTTGAATGTGTACACGAAAATATTTAAATGCCATACATTCTAAACATGCTAAAAAATTGTTATTTTTTAGTTTCAAATGAAATCTGTTGTTGTTTGTTTTTTTTTTTTTTTGTTTGCTGCTGATTTGCAATTACAATAAACTAAACTCTTTCGTTATATTGTTTTTGTGTATCTGTTTGATTGTTTTTTTTGTTTTTTACTTTATAAATACTCGCATGTCGGGAAAAATAATAAAAGTTAAAAAGAAACATCACGACATTTTGAAATATACTACGTCCATTCCATAAATATTTTATCATTACTATGAATGACTATATGACTATGGTGAGTGTGAGACAATCTCAGTTTCTGTTCTGCTACATTTATTTTATAAATATGTGTAATTGTATAATCCACCACAAAACAAAAATCTTTGGTTTTTCAAGAAACAAACTCGTCGTTGTGCACCAAAGAATCTCATTTACAAACAATAATTATAATCAGATTCTGGTTTGTCTTATTACTCGTATCCGTATGTATGTACGAGTATGTAATGCAATGATGATCACCTGAGATAATAACAAAAAATATTAGTGTACATAATAATGTACATTTACTTTTTGATATATATATTATATATAATGTATGAATGTATTGGTATGTATTACGTATGTATATAATGTATAAAAGTATAAGGTACAACGTACATAAATATGAAAAGAATTCATCTTTACTCACTCATTCACTAAAGTGCATATGTATCATTCATACATAGTATGCGCATACTTACCTTACATCAGAAATCTTAACTAAAACAAGAAACTATCGTGCAAAAAATAAAATCAAAAAAAAAAATGAATAAATAAATAAAAGATAGACAGTTATGAGAAATTCAAAGCAAACAAGAAATCTCAATGCAGGCATAGATTGTTTCATCAAAATTTGATTCTTAAAAACTTCTGCGAAAACTCATTTAAAAAAATTATTGCTTTTACTACAATCTTTATATTTACTTCTTTTTCATCCTTTTCATTGTTACAATTTATTGCCATGCTAACTGTCTACAAAAATTCTGTTTTGTTCACAATCTTCTACTTCTTCTTTATCTTCCTTAAAGTTTTCCTATATAATCAGTCCACAAAAGTTCATTAAAACACTTTCACTACAATATTTTTCTCCTCAAAACCGGATAGGGCCTATACAAAAATTCACTGAAAAACACTTTAGCTACCTAACCTACATGGTTTGTCTGTGATTCTAGGTTCACCTGCCTTGCAAATTTTACTTTTTCTATTCTATACAAAGTCATTATTTCGTCCTTGTTTGTCCTCTTTTTCTTGTACTGTATGCAGGAACGAAATAGTTCGACAACAGATCGAAATTGTCTTCTATGCTTCTAAAGTTTATTAGAGATTTTATTCACTTTTTTAATTTTATCTCTAAGATGTTGTTATTCTTAAGCTAGAGCCTAAATAGACATGACGGGACGAAAGAAATTAAACGAACGTAAATACTCGTTCTGTCAGTTTAACAATTTGTCCTAAATAGATTCGAAACGAGTAAAATTGTCTATGAGCTATGACTGAGTATTGAGTAGAAATGTGTATGAAACGAGTAGAAACGATAAAATGTACGACCGCTACGGCACTATATCCGTCACGTCTCGTTTCGTCTATTTGACATTTAAACTTATCGAAATTAAACGAACGTAAGAATACGTCGATTTAGGATAGTTCTATGTACCACAGTACTATCGTATGTATCGTTTCGTTTCGTTACGTTCCATTCTGTCCCTTTTGGTTATAACTTTAGCCGTCAACGTGTCCATCTATTTACGTATCAACCATCAGTCTTCAGAGAGATACAAGTTCAATCTTTATTAGTTTTGCCATCTAAGTATTTCCTCGCTCTCATTTTCCCATTCCTTGTTTTTTATTTCCTTTTTAATTAGATTAAGATTTTGGTTATTCAAAGTTTTGGTATTCCACGAAATCGTTTTCAATAATTTTTATTTTAATTTTTTTTGTTGTCACAAACACCCTATATATTGCTAACCAGAAATACACCAACTATCGCTCTTATGTTCTTATATTCAAAGATACAATTGTATATAATACTCGTAAATAAAAGAAACAAATACTCACGCGGGTATTTTGTGCCAACACATATAGTATCCATAGCCAATTGAACTCGTATACGAACGAACGATATTATACCCATTAAAATGTACACAAAAATATTTCAGAATTTTTCCTTTTTATTTTTGTTTTGCAATTTTTCAATTTTTTTTTTTTTAACACTATCTCTGTGTGTATCAGTATTATAGTAGATAGATTGAATTTTGAATAGTTTTAGAAAGACAAGAAATTAAATTTGCTGTTAGTATGTATACTCGTACAGTGTGTAGATGTATGTATATGGACTAAGAAAATATGCTATATCCGTTTTCAATATTTTATAACACAAAACAAGTGAATTTCCTGTTTTCCACACCATTTGTTTTTTATTCTTTTATCAAAGATACAAAAAAAAAAAAAATTAAATAAAATAAAAAATTTAAATTTAAATTTGCAAATACCAAATGCTGTATTTGAAAATTTGCTTTTTATGTGACAAAAAATTCATTCAAAGAGAAAGAATATACTTCGTTTATTTTAGTCTCCTCTTTTCTGAAGGTGCTGGTATACTTGAAATATAAAAGTAGTATAACAAAAAAAGAACATTCATGTAATTTGCATATAGAAACGATAAGTTTTATACAGTATACAGATATCACTATACCAATCTAACTGTATAGATATTATGTACGAATAATGTATGTATATTTAAATTCAGGTAGACGTTTACTAGTTTCATTAGAATTGTAGTAGTACTATAAAAATGCTAATAATTGTCTTTGGAAAATGTGCACAATAAAATTGAATATATGTAGTCTTCTTGTTGACTGTTTTTTTTTTTTTTTTTTGTGATGCTTCTCATCTCATCTCATGCAAGTCAAAGTAATAATTGTGTACAGAGTCAAAGATTTTATCAGGTTTTGTGTTTTTTAAATAATTCAAGAGAGTCAAGATGTTTTTAATAAATTCAACAATCTACTCGTAAAAATTCTTTTATTCAAAAATATTTTTTAATTTTTTTCTTTTTAAAATGGAAATTTAAATCAATGTAGCTATATACGAGTATGTGATTATTAGTATAATGTTTTTACGAGTATCTTAGTACTTGATTCCTTCCAAAATTGGCACTTTTGTGTTTAATATTGTTTAACAAATCATATAGAAATGAAAGTTTATGTATGTATATGGGACATGATTTAACTTTCGGTTAAAAAGTTCTCCCAAGAATTCTCTCAGATGTCTACATACAACTAGGAATTAAGGCGTAGTCATTATAAGCCCTTACCGTCCCTTCTCGTTCCGTTCTGAAACGTTTCAAAACATAATTATTGTTATTATAAAACGGAACGGTATATAGTAAAGTTGAAAGCTAATATTGAAAATTTATATGGAAACAGGTTATGTTATTCGTAAAAAGTTGAAATTTGTTCAACTTCAACATTTCGTACCGTTCCGTTCCGTCAAGCGTAACAGCTTTTCCGTCAATTCATATAAATAACATGGAAATGTCAAATATCCAACTTTTTTTCTTTTTACGGAACGGAACGGAACGGGCTTATCGTGACTACGCTCTTACACTTCAGACCGTATTTCAAATGGTAAGAGCTTACATTTGTCTGTCGGTCGTAATCAGATACTGTGGTCTTTTAGAGATACACGCGGCTTCAAAATTATATGAAAATATAGTTAAATTTGTAAAATCAGTGAGAATGAGATGGTTGGGGCATGTATGGAGAATGAATGATATACCAGAATACCTAAAATAGTATCTGAGAAACGAATCATTGGCACTAGAAGTAAGGGCATCAGACCAAAAAAGCGTTGGCTGGATAGTGTATATATGAGCACCTGCAGATCATGAATGTCAGGGACTGAAAGAACTTAGTAATGGATAGAGTATACTGGAGATCATTAGTCGAGGAAGCTAAAGTCTACCAAGAACTGTGATGCTTATGATGATGATGATGACGGCTGAAAAATTGCTAACTCGAACCGTCTGATGTATATGGATATAAAATCTTCTGATTTCAGTTTTGAAATTCTACTAAGAAAGAATTTTTATATTTTTCAAAATGCAGTATTCACCAATTTGGATATAAGCCCAGTACATTGATAATTGACAGGAGAAGGAAGCTAGGGCGCGCGCATATGTATTTTCATTTATAGTCAATCTGCACTGAAAACAGTGATTCTATACCCTTGACTCTTCTAAAATTGTTCTAGAATGTAGATTCATTTGAATTTTGTCGGCACGGAAATGTGCTTTATATATAGGTTTTAATCGGGTGATGGAGAAGTTCGAATAGACAGAGTTCCAGGACAATGGGCACACCTCTATTATATAAGTAGCTCAGATTCGCAAACTCTTTCCATAGAACAAATTTTTTCAATCCCAAACAGTAACAACAATTTGATCTTTTGATATTTTTAATTTTTCTGTAGTAGAAAAAAGTATGCCGTATAATCAACAAAGCAAAATTAATTGTGATATCAGTAATCTCAGCATATTATCTCTAGAATAATGAAAAATTTGCTATAATTAAAAATTTTTTAATGTTGTAAATAACGTTATTATTGAAATAAATACGTATATTCTCATTTATACCATAGTACTTGTATCACACACACACACACACACACACATAAAAATTCAGAGATAAGTCATAATCGTTTTAATAAAAATTCATTTAACCAACCCCTAAAATGAAATAAAATAAAATAAATGTAAAAAGTGTAAAAAGTTTTCATCACATATTTTTGTTTTTTATTGTAATTTTTTAAACGTATTTACATAATGTATGTACGTTTTTATGTATACAATCATACAATACAGATGATATACAGGATGTCCCGCCTCGGGTGGTCAACCCGCACACAGTAGATAGGTCTTGCCGAGACAAACAAAAAATAATTCTATTGAGGAGGGGGAGGGAGTTGTAATCTCAACCTTTTAACCGCTAGAGGGCGATGAGAATTTTTCGGACTTTCCCAACGAAACACCCTATAACAATTCCGTTGTACTAATTAGAAGAAAGTAATCTAAGAAAAATTTGTAGAAAACTCCCCTCTCTCTTAGTGATATACCTTACATGTCACTCTGCATTTTTTCTTTCAAGAGTTATTGTGTTTCAAAGTCAGAATTTAGTAGTTTTTTGCCATTTTTTCATAGAAAATACAGGTTGTGGAAGTACAGCGCCCTCTATATTAATTTTTACTTAAATAAACAGATAGCCCAAAATGTTCGCTTCATTTTAGTACTGTACAGTAAAGGTCCATCTGTTACCGATTCAATACCAGCGCATAATAAACAATGTGTGAAATGCCATTTTTTAAAAAAATACGGTTCTTTGATATGAGTTTTACATGATTTTACATAATTCAAACACTAAAAAGATAGAACATGGAAAAAACTGTAAAAGGCAATAATGAAGTGGTTGTCTTGGGCTTTCTGCTCATGTAATTAGAAATTAACATAGAGGGCGCTGTAATTCCACAGACTGTACAATGATTTTTTGTTTGTTTCGTCGAGACCTAACTGTTGTGTGCGGGTTGACCACCCGAGGCGGGACACCCCGTATAAACAGATCGTGATGTATTTACTATATGTACAATGTACACATCTGTGTGTTTTTAATAAGCTAATTTAATATGTTAATGAAACTTTTTTAGAAATTATTTTGAAAAGCCTCATTTGTTTATATTTTTTGGGGTTATTAACTGACGGATATTTATTTTCATTTTCTCTTATTTTTCGTTTAATTTATAAGCATTTTTCATATATAATAAGTAATATGTACGTTGATTTTATATTATATTGCATATGTATATAGCAACATTCATTTTTTTTTGTTGTTATTGTTCATTTTGTTTAATTTTTTTTTATTATTATTTTTTTGTTGCCTGCTTGATGAAAGAGAAAATTGAGAAAATTTATGATTTCTAAATTACTTTATTCGCTTTAAAATTACAAAACAAAACAAAAAAAAAATGTTCAGCAAATATACAGATAAAACACAAAACAAAGAAGAATAAAGACATACACACGAACAAAAAAATGAATAATGATTTAACAAATTTTGTGTTCTAAAAGATAAACACACACAAACAAAACAAAAAAAAATTGTAACCCATATAATAGCACAATAAAAAAGCACAGCACAAAATTTAGGCAATGGTTTTTTTTTTGTGTTTTTTTTTTTTTTTTTTAAATAATACTGTCGTATATCTAAAGTAAAAAAATGTGTACTTGTATTTAAATATGTATGTATGTATGTGTGTATGTTTTTTGAATGATAACCTCCTATATGCGATTAGACATTTTTATATTAAAATTTTTTGTTTTATGGAATTTTAATGAAAAGAACAATTTGTGAAGAATATTGTACACAATTTATTTTTTTTTTGTGTATTTTGGTCAGAAAAAAAAAAATAAAACAAATCGTAAAAACAAAAACAATTTAAAAAAATAAAGAAAAAGTAAAATGAAAATAAAATTATTTAGATAGAAAGCAATGTGAAAAAAAACAACAAAAAAAAAAACAAGAAAAAAGGGAAATTACAGTAAAATATTAAGCAACCGTAATATTGATTTTTTTTTTGGTGTTTTTGTTACGCAATAACGATCTTTTTAAATATTTATGGCATATTTTCATTGTTTTTTTTGTTAATTATTAATTGCATATTTGCGTATCAATTATAGAAATGTTGATTAAATCTTGTAAATGTTCTTGAAAATTGATTTGTTGTTGTTGGTTTTGCTGTTTTGAGAATGGGGAGAGATTCAAGTATCATGCTTGTGAACCTGAGCTAGCATATACTTACACAGAGCTGGATGTTTAGGAACGAATAATTCGAGCCTGTTAGTGAAAGTACTGAAAACACATAATGTTTCGTTTCCAACACAATGTGAAATTGAATTTAAATTTTTTCCCTCTTTGTAGCACATTAAATTGTAAGACTTCTTCTCTTTTCTTCTCAATGTGAAATTTTTCAAAGTAACGTCAAATTAAGTTCTATTCCTAATTTCAATTTCATAGTTAATAAAGAGCTTTCAATGATGTTCGAATGTACGAAAATGTATTTAAATGCAAGTCAATAATTCACGTTTCATTGGGAACAGCTGTCAATTTCATCATAAGCTCTCTTCAATTTCACGTTGTGTTGGAAACGAAGCATAATACCGTTAGAAGAGAAACCATTGACTCGTCAAAAATTGTTCTGATGTGGTATCATTTTCCTCTCACTATTCGAGGAGAATAGCCTCTAAAATTTCACAACGCTATCTGGAAAAGCATATACTAATCTACCTACGCTTAAAAAATTTGCCCATAGTGGTTCCTATTAATCTGATTAATTTTAGAGAGAAGATTGGGTTCCAGCCTCCATGGGAAATTAAGGTCAGTGGAAAAACGAAAAAAGGTGGAACTGCCCTCGCAGTTTTCGAGTTTAGCGTATATGCGTATACACATTCACACAACTACCTTAACTCATGAAAAACTAAAAGTTATAGGAAACCGAGATGAGGCTGCAATCCATCCAGGATTGAAGTGCCACAAAAAAAATGGATATAAATATACTTAGAGAGATAAGTTAAGACAGACAGACAAAAACAGATAGATTTGGATCAAAATAGATAGAAGAATTTATTTGTAAATAAATAAAATCATGATCGAAATTAAGAAGAGAAAGAAAACATATGAAATATGTAAATTCCTTTATTAATATTATAACGCTAAAAATACTAAATTTTATATCCTGTTATGTATGTATTTATGTAAGTAGTTAACCAATGAAAAGGTTTTACCTCAATAAATTTTTGTATTTCTATTCAAAAAGTTCATTACGCATTCTTATTCAACAATAAATAAATTTATAAATTTGTTTTGCTTTGTTTAGAATTTAATTTATGCATTTGGGCTTTGGAAGATTATTACCATAACTACATACTACATGCTACTTTGAAAAATTTTCTTTTGCTTTGTTTTATTTTGAATATGCTTCTGTGTAGTAATCCCAAAATAATCCCACAATAACTCGTAAACAATACCTTTGTTATTTCATTTTAAAATTATTGGATATGTGATATAGAAAATCTAATAAATATATTTTTTAAGTTTCCGAATTTATTATGACACATACACAAAAATATAGGACATTTATATATACGATTAAACATGCATGCATACGAATGTATATATTACATTCTAGTTCTATATTTACATTTAAAAATACATAAATTTTAAAAATATTTTATATAAAAAATTATAGTACGATTTATTAGAAATCAATAGAAAAACATTTTCATGCATATGTGTACGTTTTCCTGTAAAGTGACCTAAGTCCATTTTGTATTATATAATGGGGAGATATTTTTGAAATTTGAATTTGAATGTTAATGTAATCTCGTATTCTTCTTCTTCTCCTCGACTGTAAAGCTCTGTGTAAAGCTCTTGTAGTCCCCAACACGATGCTCCTCCATTTATTTCTCTCTGTTTTTTTCGCTTTTCCTCTCCATTCTTTTATACCCAGTTGCTGCAGGTCTTCTTGCACTTGGCCTATCCTTATTTACATTTTGGTCTGCGTGTTTAACGCATCCCTATAGGTACTACTTTATATATCATTTTTTTTTGGCTTGTCTTTATTTATCCTCTCAACATGTCCTAACCTAATTGCGCTTTTACGAATCTTCTCACGGTTTGTCCTCTTATTAATTCTTCCAGCTTCTTCTTTGAACTTCTTAAATATGTGTCACCCGTTTTTATTCTTCTTAATAGCTGTGTTCCTTTCTCCTGAGCGAAGTACTTCTGAGCAATTATTTTAGCAATGAATCAAACTATTCAAAGAAACATAAATAAATTTGACAAATGAAGCAAAAGATAAGCTTAAAATTATTTTACTTTAAATTTGAAAAATTTGTATAAAACACTCCATATGATATTTGTTTATACCAAGAAATCTAACCTAAACAGTCAATTTCCATTTGTTGGATAATGTGAAACTAAAAAGACATCTGGTAGAAAGAAATAACGTAACTACTTACAAAGTATGAGTGAACTACTTTTCAAAAATTGTTTGAGCAGTTCACACATAAAAATTTAGTGAAGTATTAAACCAAACTGATTTTTAAGTACTTTGCTCACGTGAAAGGAACACAGCTAATACATGTACTTCTTTCAAAAACACAAATTCTATTCTCATCTGCTTTCGTCATATCATGCTCCAGGTTTCACATCCATATGTACATATGTAAGTACAGGCCGTATTAATGTTTTATATATATTTTGAGCTTTTTATTATTCTTCAAAAGTTTTGACTTCGCATGAGCTTCATGTTGGCATAATAGCATCTGTTAGCTGCTTGGATTCTTTCGTTTACTATTTTCGTGCTGTATATACTTTCGCACTAACTACATAAATTTTTTATTGAAAAAATTGTGCAAATTTTAAAGGGAATCTTTTGAGAACTGCTCATAACACATGGATTGTTTGTCTGTTGATTAAGTTGGGTTATGATCTTGATACTAAAACTATATTTAGTTTATTGCATTGCTCATTTTTTGATATTGTCTAAATGAACATTTTTGTCTTGGGTGCTGGTATAATCTCTACCAAAAATTTCACAGATTTTGCATGACGGATTTTAATACTTAAATTATTTATAGTTCTTTGCATGCAAGTATTGAGTGCTTTAAATTTATTTATGATAAAATATCGTCGTCCATTCTGTGGAAAGTCAATAAGTCCAAAATTTTGGTTTTAAGATAATGGACTTTTGAGTTTCAAATTCAAATTAAAGACTAGTAGTTCTCGGATTTCATAAATAGATTACTCTCAATGACAAATTATGTTGACTAGTAGACGTTTTATTAAGAGAATAGGAGTTTGTCAATTTTGTAATGGGTTTTTAATTTTTTTTTGGACTTAGTGATTTCTCACATTCGAAAAAAAAACACAATAAATCACTAAGTCCGACTGAACATAATTTACTGAAAATAGACTTATGTATTTTCACACTCTCACCTAAGCCTTACATAGGAGGACTTACAGAGTTTTCCCAGATATAAATATGAAGTTTGAAGATTCTTTTCGCATATATACAAACTCATTTTCAGCAAAAATTGATCTAGTGACTTTTCACAGAACGATGACGATATGATGTACAATGTAAATTTTGTGCTCCCTATTGCCATTTTGTATGCATCAGATATCTCCTAATATCCAGGTTCACTGCATTTTCGAAGGTCTTTCCTTTTTATATTTTCGTAATTTGAGAAGTTTCGTTATTACATGATTTTTTGTAAAATCTGAAAATTTAAAGTTTTGTGTCAAAAAATGGACATAACACCACTTTCAAAAGAAACAAAAATAAGCGGCTCATATGAATATGGATAAATTCATTTGTTATAAGAGTGTATACATAATTGTATGTGTGTATTTCATAATCTTAAGGAATTGATTCATTTTGCACGTATAAACAACAAACATTATACAAATATGTGTTTATGGTTATTATTTAAGAAAATGCTATTATTTTGAAATTTGGCTGCATTGGATATCATTAATACTCTATATACTCGTATCACAAAAACAAAAGAAACATTAAACTACATATGTAATTTTTGCTTGTTTTTTTTTTTCTTTCTTTTTCCGTGTTTTTGTTTATAAATGTGCTCGTATATTTATTCGACTTAAAATTGGAAACAATTCAAATTTGATATTTCAGTCCGATAAAACGATGGATAATATTCAACTTACAAAAAAAAAAAAAAATAAAAAAAATAAAATAAAATATTATAATCCAAAAGTTTACATATTTCTGTATCTGTGTACATTGTCGCACATATACATACATATGAATTTCTACATAAAAATTAATGTAAATAAAAAGTGAAAAGAACAAAAAAAAAAAAATGAGAAAACAATAAAATTTGCTTTTAAAAGGATTTTTCGGTATGTATCTGTACATATTATCTGCTGATAATGCTCTTTTGTTTGAAGAATGATTTTTATAATAAGAGACAACAAAAAAAAAACAATAAAATAAATAAACAAAGAAAACTTGAATTAATGTAAAATGAAAAAATTTTTTTTAAAATTAAAGCAAAAATTATTATACAAAGATATTTTGGAATAAAACGAACCCCCCAAAACAAAAAAAAAACTAAACTCGAAAAAAATACAGTTATTATAATTTTGTAATAAAAAATGGAGAAAAAATTTTAAAATGGAAACTACTTCTTTTACATATTATAGGCAATGTATGTATGTATATGTGTTAGTTGGAAATGTAAATCGCATTTAAATAAAAATAAATATGTTGGGAAAAAAATTGTAGTTTAGTATATTAAAATTTCAAACTTTTAGTTTCTTTGATATTTTCAGTTTATAGTAGAAATTAAATGGAGGCTTCTATGCTTCTATATTATGGCACTACACTGTTAATATTAAGTAATGGATTCCTGTAAGTTCGTTATTCGTCATAGCTATGTGCTAACATACATTTATTATTAAAAGATAGATCTTCGGACTGGTAATGGACACAATTCTGCAGAGATGCTAGAAATTTTATTTGGTGAACATTTAGTAATGAGTTCAGGTATCATCAACGCCTAACCTCAGACTATGAGATTGTAGGAGGGGAGATGATGAATTCTCGCCAATGGGATGAATGCTTCGATGATTTCGTTCAGAGACTAATTGTGCTCCGTAATCAGATGCACTCTCCAATGTCTGAGTTCGACTTCATTAATATAATTAGAAACAATCTGAACTCAAGATAAGCTGCCATGGTTTACATGCTGCCAGTATCGACTCTAAACCAATTGCGTGAACATTGCAGAAAACCTATAAAGTTGTCCCTCCTTTATCTCTACATTGGTCCCCCCCCCTTCTTATTGGGCTGAGTGGAAGATTTTCTTATTGCTGTATTGTGCATAGTAATTTTGTGGCAAAGCATGAAAGTAAGAAGAAGACATAGTTTGACAGTTCGAAAACAATGAACAACAGAGAACAAACATAGAAAATTAGTATGAAAATTTGAAATTATTATTAAAATTAGAAGACCAAGGATGTGGTGGCTGGATGATGTAGAAGGTGATCTGAGGACGATTGGAGCCAAGAATTGGAAAAACGTTGTGGATCAAAGAAATAAATGGCAGCAGATCTTGAAGCAAGCCAAGGCCCACAATGGGCTCTCGTGCTAATGATGATGATGATAATTAATTTTAAGATAATTTTTTTCACTTTAAATAAATTTTTATTACCTACATATGTATATTCCCACTCCTACAATATACTCGCATGTACAAAATATCAACTGTCTGAAGTTTCTGAAGCGTGTACATTGCGCCATACAAGAGTATGTAATTCTATGCGGCAACGGATGAAAAGTCTGCAAGGTGTGAAAAGTTTTTTATTTTATATTGAGCCTTCAGTTTAAGATTAATTACTTACATCATGTGCTATACTACAAAAATATTCAGTTTTTATATACAAAATTAGTGCAATTGTACATAAAGAACATAAAATAAACCAAAAAAAGAAAAGTTCTTAAATCAGGATATACAGTTACGTACTTTGAAAATATACATTTTCCATCGATATAAATATTTTTCTTTAATAATGTATCATGAAATATTAACTAAACAAACAAATAAATATACGGTGGTAATGTTTTATTTTTTTTTTTTTTTTTTTGAAAATACTCTTCTAAGTATACAATATAAATTTCAAATGAATATCTTAAGTACGAGTATGTATGTATGTATGTTTGTAGATATAATGTATGTAATATTCTATTCTAAAGAACTTAGAATTTCAATCCCTTTTTGATTTCATGTTCAATATATCATTTAGTAGGGAAACGCCCAAATCTATAATCGCATGCCTTGTTATACTTATAACGTAGATCCGAATATGTATGTACTTATTCTTATACCATCTTATACGAGTATGTAATGAAAATGGAGATAAATGAAATGTACTTAATATGGAAATATTTTGAATGAAAAAGAATCATTCAATACTGGAGGAAAATCCATATATTTTGTAGATACTCGTACACACACGACATATAAGTACGTAGTACTGGTAATACATACATAATGTAGATATACTATATACAAACATGTGGTGGATAACATAGCATATATTATTAGCACCGCACACAGTATAAAGTATACAGTAGACCTGCGGTAATGTGAAATCTACGTACCAAACAAACAGTAGTATTTATGTTTACGATGATTTTCTTGATTTGAAAGAAGAAGAATGAATGTATAAAATGAATGAAAGCTGAATGTCAAATATAGCAGAAGCAGTTATTGGTGTTAGCAATAAAGAATAAGGCTACGTGCTGACAGAAAGCGGAGCTGAGCTAAACTGAGGCGAACTGAACTTATAAGTACTGATCAGTTCAGCAAGGAAAAGATTGGGTGCTTTCAGTTCATTGCAGCGATGCAAGTCAGCGATGTTTAGATAATCGCTATATACAATTTACTGAAATGTTTACAGCGTAATCCGCTGTGAACAGTTGATGTTGATAGTAAGTAAGTAGGTTGATATTAATGCAATGAAATTTTTTTTTTATTTTTTGCTGCCTAAATTCCTGAGAAACTTGGAATTATTAGTATTTTAAAACCATCAAAATGAAGAGTAATTTCATCACTCTCATAATAAAAAATTATACACCTCACTAATAAATATGTATTAACTTTTCAACCATTAAAATTCATCTTTCAAACATGTCAAAATTTGTTTACGATGAATTTTAAAGCGAACTTTTTTTCAGCTGCAAAATATTTTCATCGCTGCAAAGCAGCGACTATGCAGCGAAGTCGTTCAGTAAGAGAAATTATTGCAGAGATGGAAAATTTTATATTGCTGCGTGGAACTGAACGCACCCATTGACTGCGCACTCAGAAAGCGGAGCTTATGCTTGCTTATTCTACAAGTGAAATTAAGTCGATTATATTACGTATATATGCTTGGTCTTGGTAATATGTACGTATTTCACAATCAGCAAGTTCAGCTCAGCTGCTGATCGAAACAAACAATAAGCAACTGCAAATAGTATCAGCAGCTGAAAAATCAGCACCAATAAGTTGAGTTACACACACCCATCGCACAATTTCGGCGACAACTACAGCGTATACTGTAATTAAATGGGACTTTTTATACTGAACTTTACGCTGCCGCTATCACCCAAATAGATTCTATTCTATTTTTCAGCGAAAACGAGCCATTCACGATCTGGATTTTGCATAGTAGTAATCTATTCGCAAGAAGAAGAAATGTAAAATTCATATATATTTTACCCAGCAGTTGCGCCCGAATTGTGCGAACTTTCGGCGTTACGCTGTAGTTGTCGCGGGAATTGGGCGATGGCTGTTACGCTGTTGATGTGCGCACATAAGCTACTTATTGTATTGCTTCAAATCAAATGCGTTGCGTATTTCTTTGTTCCATTCTTAGTTGGATAAGTTCAGTTCAGTGCAACTCAGCTCCGCTTTCTGTCTGCGCGTAGTTTAAGACCAAAGAATAATTGACCGGATAATGCATGTGATGACCTACAAATTATGAAAATCAAAGATTTAAAAAACGTTTCTGGACCTAAGTAAGTAGTAGTTTAGTACGGTGAGTATGGGTACTTAAATACCACAATTTAAATAAAAACAATATTTTTATATTTTATAAAATATTTATTCCACCTTAACTATTATATAATTATTTAATAATCAATGGTTATTCCAAATAAATTATAAGTTTTAACAAAAGTTAAAATTAAAAAATTTTAATTAATAAAAAAACTACTAATTATTAATTGTGCAAAGTGTATTGTGGCGGCAGTCAGGTAAAGCAAAAAATGTTTTCTCTCCCGTGTCTGTAACGTAAGTGAAGAATTTATCAATTTCCGAAAATATGAAAAAATGTTTCGATGGTATATGTTAACCCTTTCGCTACGGAGTTTTTTTTCCCAAACTGACTACTCTACAATAACAAATATCATACAAACGTTTTCTAAATGAAAAAAGAAGAAGATTCTGATGTTCGAAAATCTCGTAGTCCTTTTTTTATCCTGGGATATATAGGCCCAATAATATTTCTTCATGGGACCATATATCCCAATAAAAGGTCTTGCTAGTAATTTTCAAAATAAAATAAACAGGAATATTCATTTATGAAGGTTTATTTATCAAATTTACAATTATTTTTTATGAAAAGGAGTAAAGCAGTTGTAGCACAAAGCGTTGTTACAACCAGAGCACACGAATTTCGTTCTTTTCTCCTTTTTCATTGAAGTACATCTGACGCAGCGTTTTCTCGATGTACCTTCTAGTGGTAAATGATCTCCAACATTATGAACATCAGTTTTGCTCTTAGCAGGTCGCCCTCCAGTTTTCGGTGATTTCAATGTTTTATTCTGTTGACCTTCTTGTATCATGGACTCTGCTAAAGGAACAATAAACTGAAGCAGTGTGTTTTTTTCTGTGAGTTTCTTGATGCAATATCCATGCATTGACCACTGCTAGCATGAAAAGCTTGAAAAAAACTTTCTTCCACCATTTCTACGATTTTCGGTTGATGTCGTAAACTGCTGCTTTTTGGTCTGCTAGGTCAACACCACCCATAATCTTGTTGTGATCAGAGATTGACTGTGGACAAGATACTGCTTTTCTGGAACCGTCTTTGAGTTTTCTTTCTACTTCAGTTTTGACAGGGTAATGGCAGTTTGATAAGACAAGAACTTCCTTCGAATCCATCCAACGTGAAGCAAGCACACCAAAATTAGATAACTGAAACTCACTATCTCCTCGCTGTAATTTACGTAGGAATACAGGTGTATTCTTTCTTGTCCTCATGTATGTACCAACAGCTGGATATGGCAGTGTCTTTAGAAGTTCCACTGAAGTAAAGAACCGATCGAAAGCGAAAACAACATTTGGTCCACGTATTGTGCTTGTCAGGTTGTTGACAACGCGCTCTCCAAGAGTAGCAGGCTCTAATGAATTATTCGTGTCCCTACCAGTGTACAAATTCAAGTCATAAGTGTAGCCAGTTTTTGCATCGCAAAAAGAAATATTTTTTGATGCCATTGTTAGAAGCTTGCTAAAACACAAATTGGGATAATAGAGCCCAGCATAAAACACGATAGGGATTATATGTCCCGAAAATAAAAATACTAAAAAAAACGTATTTATTCTTACCTCTGATTTAAAATACACAGTAATATAAACAGTATATATATGTTATTTTTATTTCCCAATAACTCTTTGAAATAGTACCACTCACTACAATGTTTACAGCCACAATGATTCCAAATCCTCCAATTTGTACAGACTGCATTGTAAAAGTACAGTTTTTGTCGTAACATGTTGGCGCGTGCAAGCTTCTTAAGGCAAAATTAAGATTGAGGAACCCGAAACTATTATTGGGATAACTTTAAAGCTAGAAAATAATGTAATGTCGTGAAATTATAATCTTCGACATTTTCTGGGACATATGATCCCAGTAGGGGCGAAAGGGTTAATTATATTATGTACCGTCTTATCAGTAGTTATAAACTAGTTATAAATAGAACAAGTAACACAGGGTGCTACTGTCTTAGTACACTTTGAATTATAAGACTGTCGCCACAGTACTCCCCCTATGCAAAAAAAAAGAAAAAATATAAATATCGTATAATATAAATATCATAACTAATACAATGCAAGAGTATATGGCATAAATTAATTAGTTGAGTTTGAATTGTATAATATTTGTTTACAAGTATAATTATCTAGGTTTAATTATTTACATATGAAACATGACTTTATGTCTATGATATGATCTTAAAGGTTTGTCAAAGGACAATTCCTCATTCAACAAAAAGGCAGGTTTAATTCTGTCGACATTTACTAATTCCTCTTTTCCATTATTCGATATTTTAAAAACTTTTTCATTTTTTGATATAACTTTGAACGGACCGGTAAAGGGTGGGTTGAGACTTCCTTTATAAATCGGTTCCTTGATGAAAACATGCGTACATGATTCTATATCTTGAGGTATGAAAATATTTTTTTGTTTTCTTAATCTTGATTTACTAGGTTTGATATTTGCGATATGTTCTTGAATGGATTTAGCAATTGAAGTAGTAAGTCGAAAATTTGATGGTGTTTCTGCTGCTACTAGTTCTCCTGGTAAGCGAATGCTTTGGCCATATAAAAGCTGAGCTGGTGCTAGACCAATATCATCGATTAAGGCGGAACGGATGCCTAACAGAATCCAAGGCAAATTGTGGTACCAATTTTTTGGTTCGTTAGTTGCACGAATTGCTGTTTTTAGTTGCCTATGAAAACGTTCGACCATTCCGTTAGACTGTGGGTGGTAAGTCGTAGTTCTGATACGGTTAGTACCCAGTAGATTAGTAAACTCTCTGAAAAGTGAAGACTCAAATTGAGTTCCTTGGTCAGTGGTAATAGTTCGAGGAACTCCGTATCTTGAAATCCACTGATGAAGGAAACTATTGACAATGTGATCTGTTTGTATAGATCTAAGTGGAATAGCTTCGGGCCAGTAGGAAAATCTATCTTTAATTGTTAGCAAGTATGAATATCCATTAGAAGGGGGTAGTGGACCTACCAAATCTAAATGAATATGTTGGAATCTCTCAGTAACTACTTCGAAGTTTCCATGTGGAGCTAGAATGTGGCGATGAACTTTAGCTTTTTGGCATGGTATACAGGTTTTAACCCACGTGTTAACATTGGTATTCATTTTGGGCCAAAAATATTTTGAAGTTATTAATTTTCTTGTAGCTCGGATACCTGGATGTGATAAGTTATGAATTTTATCGAAAATGGTTCTGCGAAGGCTTTCTGGAATGTAAGGCCGATTATAATTAGTAGATGTTTCACACCATATTTCCGAATCCGTTAATGGAATGTAAACTTTATTGAGAACGAAAGAACGTTTATTAGGATCAGAAGCTGTTGAAATAAGTTTCCTGAGTTCTTCGTCGTCTTTTTGTAATTGAGACAAGTTTTCAAAATCTATTTGTTCACTTTGTGTTACTGCGTCAATATGTGCTCTGGATAATGCATCCGACACGATATTTTTACTACCATTGATGTATCTAATGTCGTTGGTAAATTGCGAGATGTAATTTAGATGATTTGTTTGACGCGGTGATTTTTCAGATTTTGAGGCTAAGACATGGGACAATGGCTTATGATCAGAGTACACTGTTAGATTTTTTCCTTCGACTAAGTATCTGAACCGTTTGATTGCTAAATATATAGCAAGTAATTCTCTATCAAAGGTAGAGTATTTTCTTTCGGTGGAGTTTAATCTTCTTGAATAGAAACAGAGTGGTTCCCATTTACCCTGTAGAAATTGTTGAAGAACGGCGCCGACGGCGTCGTTGGATGCGTCAACCCAGATACTCATCTTAGATGAGGGATGAGGATGAACTAGTAGTGTGGCTTTAGCCAGTTTATCTTTAAGAGATCTAAAACATTCTTCGTGTATTTCTGACCACCTAAATTTATTTTGGTTATTTTTATTTTTGGTTGAAACTTTAACTAAATCATATAAAGGAGCACAGAGTACTGCTGCGTTTTGCAAGAAACGGTGATAAAAATTGATCATTCCTAGAAAACGTTGTAGTTTTTTAGGAGTGGAAAGGGAAGGGTAGTCATTTATGACTTTTACTCTATCTTCGGATGGAGTAATTCCATTTCCAGTTATTTTATGTCCTAGAAAGTTTAGTTCCTTGACACCAAATATGCATTTTGACATATTAATGTTGATTCCGTACTTTTCTAATCTTTGAAATAATATTCGAAGATGATTTTTATGCTCTGCATAGGTTTTGCTGCCTATTAAAATATCATCTATGTAGGGAAAAGTAAAATCTAATCCACCTAAAACTTCGTTAATGAAGCGCTGGAAAGTTTGTGCTCCATTTCGGACGCCGAATGGCATTCTGAGGAATTCGAAAAGTCCGAATGGTGTAGTGATAGCAGTCTTATGTATATCTTCAGCTGCTACTGGAATCTGATGATATGCTCTTACCAGGTCTATTTTTGAAAAAATAATGCAACCGTGTAAATTTAGAGTGCAATCTTGAATATTTGGCAACGGATATCTATCGGGAATAGTAACTGTGTTCAATTGTCTATAATCACCACATGGACGAAAGCTATTTGTTTCTTTTTTAGCAACCAAGAGTAATGGAGATGCTACGTGAGATGAAGATGGTCTACATATTCCCATTTTAATCATGGACTCAAATTCTGCTTTAGCGATTTTATGTTTTTCAGCATTTAACCTACGAGGTTTAGCAGAAGGTAAAGGACCTTGAGTGTGAATATGGTGTTCAACATTATGATTGACTTTTAATTTAAAATCAGGAGGTGCTTTCAACGTAGGAAATTCATTAAGAATACAACCGTATTCATCCTGTAGGGACATGAGTTTCGGAGATACTGACTTAAAAAATCGTGCAATACAATTTACTGTAAGTGAAGTGGTGCGATCGAGAAGTTTTCTCTCGCGTAAGTCTACAAGAAGATTAAATTTGTACAGAAAATCTGCACCAATTATTGCATAGTCCAGAGCAGCGACGACAAAAGTGTGCGTAAAGGAACGTTGAAGTCCAAGATTTAAATCTAACTGCTTGAATCCAAATGTAGTTATTGGTGTGCCATTGGCAGATACCAATGAAAAATCAGATTTATTGAAATTTCTACCAACATGTTTTTTGGGAACGACAGATATCTCTGCACCGGTGTCAATAAGAAAATGCAATTTTGATATTCTGTCAAAAATGAATAAGCGGCGAGAGTTGGTGCTAACATTCATTGCCGCCGATGAAGTAGCTATTTTTAGTTTTTTGGATTCTTATTTATGTTTTTGTCGCAAGGACTTATGCATTTCTTTGCGTTATAACCAAATTTCCTATGGTACCAACATGTCTCTTTGTTAGGTTGAAATTTGTTGTTGTAGGTTTGTTTTTTGTTTTTTTCGTTGTTGAAATAATGATTGTTTTTCTTAATTTTACTTTCTAGATCTTTGATTCGTTGTGCTAATTTTTCAATTGAATCGGTTACCTCACTAATTATATTATTGTGGTTATCTGTATTTTCTTTTTTAATGGTAGCTATTTTTGAAACTGCGATGGAATCGAAAATTCGATCTGCTATGGTGATAATTTCTTCTTCAGTCTGGGTACTTTCTAAAGAAATTATACAAGCAGGTATGGGTGGTGGGAGTTTATTTAGCCATAGTTTTTTAAGAAGGGCTGAGTTAATAAGACTGTTGCTGTTCGCCAAAGATTGCATATGTCGGAAAAGTTCCGATGGTTTGTAATCTCCCAACTCCACTTTGTGAAGAAGAGCGTCCAATCTACGTTCTTCTGATTCAGTATTTCTCGTAAGGAGTAATTTTTTTAATGACTCGTATTTATCTTTTTGTGGAGGTTGTAAAATGAAATCAGCAATGGTTTCCATAGTTTCTGACGGTAATGAAGCTACTAAATAATCGTATTTAGTGTTGGAAGAGGTGATACCTCTAATACGAAATTGAGTTTCTACCTGTATGAACCATAAATCTGGCCTATTGTTCCAGAAAGGAGGAATTTTAACGGAAGCGAGGAGTGAATTGAAAGCCAAAGTTTCATTGCTGGATTCAGAGTTTTCAGACTCGTCTGTTTTAGTATTAGCCATTGTGGCTTAAATTATATATATATATTTTTAAACCTCAAAATAACATACAATGTAAAGAAAGTCTCAACTCAATCTTTACCGTTTCGCGTATTTTTTATTTTAAAAAATGTTTAATGCAATGTACTTACTGTGATAATGAAATGGAAAAGAAAAACTATTTGTTGACTTACGTACATATGTATTGTGAATTGTAAATTGCCGATCCATTGAATGTTGAATTGTACCTTAACTTTATAATTTGTACTTTCTGTAATATGCATGCATTTATAAATCCCTCATGTGTTTGATGAAAAAAATAAACTTAGATTAATGTGATGATGTTGAAAAAGTAGCCACTCCTTTCGATATCACGTTGTATTGTCCCCGTTGTTGTTATATACTGATAGATACGATAGATGTTGATGTGTTTTTTTGACACATGGAAAAGTATAATCTTAATAAATCCTTGACATCTTAATTTTTCCACTGGTTCTGAAGGCTTTTTTGAAAAAATTGTTTTTTTATCTCCCCACTTTTGTTTTACTTATTATGAAAATGTTAATTTTATATAAAATATTCAAAGTTGGCACTTGGTATTATTGTTCACAGTGTATAATGTATAGCTGTTTTATATATATATTAAATTAAGATGTGATTTAAGTTCACATCTATTGTTATAGCACGTGTTTCTTTGTTCGGGGTCACCAATTATGGGTACTTAAATACCACAATTTAAATAAAAACAATATTTTTATATTTTATAAAATATTTATTCCACCTTAACTATTATATAATTATTTAATAATCAATGGTTATTCCAAATAAATTATAAGTTTTAACAAAAGTTAAAATTAAAAAATTTTAATTAATAAAAAAACTACTAATTATTAATTGTGCAAAGTGTATTGTGGCGGCAGTCAGGTAAAGCAAAAAATGTTTTCTCTCCCGTGTCTGTAACGTAAGTGAAGAATTTATCAATTTCCGAAAATATGAAAAAATGTTTCGATGGTATATGTTAATTATATTATGTACCGTCTTATCAGTAGTTATAAACTAGTTATAAATAGAACAAGTAACACAGGGTGCTACTGTCTTAGTACACTTTGAATTATAAGACTGTCGCCACAGTGAGATTCACCAACGACTGAATAGTTAGGATGATGTTAAAATTTTGTGCACAGATCACATTATCGCCTGTTTACTGTATGACGAATATGTATTTATTATACGAATACTATACACACTTTTCTTGAATTTCTTAATCTTTAAATGTTTACAACGTGCGTGCACAAGAAATATTTAAATTTTTTGATGTACTCGAGTTGTATGTACACATACACTGATCCAAAAAAGAATTGAAACATTAAACTGTTACTACTTTAATCTACTTTTCTCATTTGAAAATTTTGGCTCTTTTCTAAATAACTAACTGATAATATTGAATTTTTTTCTTTTCAGACTTTTCATAATTATTTCTAGACTAAAGGCATTACAAAAGATAAAGGTATAACAAACTTTTCCGGATGATATTGGCAGTGTGACCAAATTGTGTGTTGGTAGTTTGGTTTACTATCTAAACAAAACAAAATGGCTCCAATCTAGAGCCTTAATAATCAATTTCCATGGAAAAGCTCTGTGTACAGTTTGTACATTATAGTACAGTTTGGCACTGCTAATTACCTCCCTACCTAAAATTTTACCTACCTTTTCAATAAAATTTCTTAACTAAGCAGCATTTGTTCCCGAGATTTTTGTTTTAACATTCGCAGGAGCAAATAGACTAAGATGGCTGGGACACCTAATCAGAATGGATCACGAAAGGTCTGCAAAAAGAGTCTGAGAAAGTGAACTCGAGGGAAGAAGGACAATCGGTAGACCACGAAAGAGATGGTGGGACGATGTCATGAATGATATAGGTAAAATGGGAATTCGTAACTAGAGACGGGCAGCAGGGGATAGAAACGAATGATGGCAAATACTGCAAAAGGCGAGGGTACTCAAGGGACCGTAGGGCCAACATGATGATGATGATTCGCAGGATACAAAGTTTTTCTTTTTTCTGAACAAGAAAGTTACGTTTTTTACTGACTTTTTACTTTTTGTAGTGCTAAATTATGTTATAATCGATTTACTTTTCCATAAAATTTGGCCTAATTTTCGACTATTTTTCAAATTTGTCACATTACTTTCCCATTACATTACAAAATTATTACATTCAACCCCAATTAATTTACACTTTTCATATTTGGACTAAATGTCCCAATACTTTTGTTGATCATTGTATTTACATACTTTTTTATAGAAATTTTGTACTTAATATGTGTACATATATTTATTGTGAATCAAACATTCATTTTCTCAAAGTACACTATTTATCTTTTATTTTTCTTTCATTTTGTTTTTCTTTTCTTTTTATTTACAGGAGGATTTTAAAACCATAAATCGCAATGTTTTAAGAATAATTGTATGTATCGTAAATATGTAAACATTATACTTATTGTTGTTGGTCGTATGTCTATTGTTGTGCTTTAAAGAGTAAGGAGGGACCCTTACATCATTACTCAATAGGTAATAAGCACCCTGAAGTTACTCTATTTTATTTTTTATGGAATGGATATATCGTAAATAAATAATTTATTATTCTATGCACGTCGTAATAACATGTTACAGAAAAAATTGTGTATGTATAATCCAAAAAATGAGAATCAGTCGCACATACTATAGAGACAGACACCAGATTTTTTTCTGTAGATGTTTCCAGAGCACTTATCAAGATATCATCATATTTCATTCATACAATCAAAAACTGGAAAATATAAAATTGTTTAAAAAAAAAAAGTGGAATTAATGTATATGTAATATGATTTCGATTCTAGTTTTTGAAGGATTAGAAAATGCTCTGGAAAGAACAGTGAGAAGAACGCTGAAGAAGATTTGTTGATAGACCTATAAGCAACAGACAAAAAAAATGAAGAATATTTGGGAACTTGATATAAATTTTATAAATTTAAAAAAAACAGCAGTGCAAATTGAAAAGTTTGCTTCGTATAATTATTGCGATGGCATTTTGAAAACACACAACAAATAATGAAATGCTGAGAAATTGTATTTGACAAGAAATTAGCTGGTCAATATTAAAAATGGAAAAAAAAAACAAGCGAATTCGGGGAATAGCAAAAAGGAAATCATTTAGAAGTGAATAATTTGCTGATGTAAGAAGAACATTTTTGGAAATTTTAAACACTGCAGATATAAAATTGAAATTGACATGACATCGCACAGAAAAAAAAATTCTTTTATTATAAGTTTTTTTATTTCTTCTTCTTCTTTTTTCATAGCATCACAGCTCTAGGTGAGCCATGGCTTCTTCTACGATTTATTTCCATGCCATCCACTTCTATCTGAAGTCCCTTACTTCCAATTTACCCAGATCTCTCAGAACGTCATTCATGCTTCTTTGCCTTGGATGCCCTGGTTTTCTGTTTCCAATAATTTTCATTTGCAGGATTCTCTGATCTGTTCTTGTATCCGACAAAATTAAAACATGACCTAGCCATCTAATTCTCTGATGGACTCTGACATTTCTAATTATATTTCTGTCCTCCGTTATTTCGTCTAAATCGGAATTTTATCTTCTTTTGTATTCATTGTCATCTTTTATGTGTCCAAATATTTTTCTTAAAACTCCCCCTTCAAAATTTGCCAATTATTAGTTTGCTCCTCTTATTGTTCGCTCCCATTCGTACGTTGCTATTTGTTGAATGAATGTCGTGTATAGAATTCAGCTTGCAAGACCTGGACAGAAGTTTTGATTTCTGTAATTTACTATGTGTATAGCACGCTCTAATGGCCTCTTTTATTCTGTCTCCAATTCAACCACTGCTGTATATTTTTGATTGTCAAAAACTACTCCTAAATATTTGAAGTCTTTTTGTTTACTTATGCTTAAATGGATAGAGGCTCTTTAATGGACTTGACAACAAAATATGTAGATTTTTTTGAAAATCGCAGCTTACAGAACAACTACTTAGTTTGTTTCATCAAAGAATAAAATTCATGTGATAAAATTCGTAAATAAGAAATCATTATAGATATTTCCGCTGCCATAAATTCAAATACAGAAATAAATATTGTATCAGATCAAAAAATTGTCTATGTCTATTCTTCTTGAAGTGGCATATAGTCAAATCGCTATTCAAGAATAAAAAATTCGATTGTGTATAACATCAGGTATTTAACATTTAGCTATCCTTCTAGATGCAGTTTAATAATTTTAATAAGTACATATGATTATTGTATGATCATTAGGAGATAAGTGCTATATCTTCTATCTTCTATGAAGTATACATACACTCAAAGTTATTCTTTCAAAATAAAAAACAAAAAAATATAAAAAAAAAATTCTCAGAAAAATTTCTTTGATATTCATTTCCAATTTGTAAACGTTTTCATTACCATCATGACCTAACATATACACGTCCTCAAAATTAACTTATAATTGGGGCCAGAGAATTTATGAAAAGAATAATAATATTTTTTTTTCATCATAAAAATTTATGAATATGTCATAAACGACCACCGTCATCAATATGATGCGAGTATAATTTTATTTATTTATTTTTCTACAATAAAAATTGTATTATATGATGTACAAATGTGTTTGTGTAGATTGCATACATTCATAAATACGTGTACGTAAGTGTAGTATTTGTAAGAATTCAATGGTTTAATACATGAATACAATATCTGCATATCATTTATAATGATCTAAATCTAAACTATATCAACATAACTACTTAAGTATTCCTATGTATATACACATACGTATAGTGCGGTCCAAATATTCTCAGCCTGATGTACATAAATTAATGATTTAAAATAAAAAATACCTTTATAATTTTTCAACATATTCTCCTCTAATTTCAACACACTTTTCACATCTTTTTATTAGCGCTTCTATTCCACTATAAAAGTATGTTGAATCTTTATCTACGAAAAGGTCCAAAACAAGCTGTTTTATCTCATCGTCATTGTTAAATTTTCTTCCCCTAAGGTCTAACTTCAACTTGGCAAATAAAAAATAGTCACTCGGGACTAAATCGGGGCTGTAAGTTGGATGATCAATTTCTGTGAAGCCACGTTTCTTTACAGTAACCTCTGAAGATGCATCAGTGTGAGCTGGAGAATTATCGTGCAACAAACGAACACCTCTACCCAGTTTTCCTTGTCGCTTTTCGATAATTGTTTGACGTATTTGGTGTAATAGATTATTATAATATGGTGCATTTACAACCGTATTTTGTTCTTTAAAATCAGTTAAAAGAATCCCCCCGCAATCCTAAAAAATATCTATTTGCCATTAATATATTTAGTGCTCTGGGTGATTTTAGCCATTTCAGGGCCCGATTTTCCTTTACGATGCTATTTCATTGAATTTCTTTTTAATGTAGGATCCTAGTAAAGAACCATAGTTTAATTACCCGTCACAATAGATTGTATTACGCTTTCCTTATTGACGTGGCACAACTTTAAAAAATCTTTGCAACATTCAACTCGAATGTTGCACTGCACTAAGAGCTCGTGGCTCTACAAAAATTAATGAACGTAGTTAGCTGAATATGTCAGGTAAGAACAAACAACACCTGCAATTACATACTGCTTATTTAAAATTTGGAGAACTACCTATGAGAATACTTGGACCGCAGTATGTATATATACTCATTTATTGGAATATCCAATATTATAATGATGATAAACTGAAATGGACATTATACACGATCTTATCTGATCTACTAATTTAACATTAGAGGAAGAGAATAATATTAATTTTTTTCTGTCTTTTTTATTGTGTTGTAATTTTTTTTCTTCACTTCTTTTTTTATTTGATTATTTTTTAATCGTTAATTCCTTTATATCAGGCATTTAATTCTAATGACTCTTAATTTTTTCGATTTTAAAGATGGTACATAGCAACCAGAAAAGAAAATGATCACTATTCTGATAAGTATAGCTTGTTTAAAATTCCCAGCGAATAGAATATATGCGCAGTGAGAGTATGGCGTCATGCTTTGAGCGAGGTTATAATTGTAGTGGTTACACTTTTTCAGGTTTATATGGGAGAAAAACACAAATACATATAATCATTTTATGTACATATTTAATTTCAAGAGAAACATGCGCAGATTATTCGCTGGGAATTTTAAACAAGCTATACTATGGTTACTACATACAGTGAAGAACGAAACATACACACCTGGAATGAAACTGGTGTCAAAATATTATTGTATGAAATTTTTCAAATAATATCGAGAAATTGAATATTTATAAATAAATAAAACTACACAAATTACACAAAAATTTACAATAGTTTATCTCAACAAAAATTTTCCCAAAATGCTAAAAAAAAAAAATTACGCTTTCTGATGTAAATGAAAATTACACGTAAATCAATGCATTTGTTCATTGACTTCAAACAATAGCTGTGTTTCTAACACATGAGCAAAGTACTTAAAAATCAGTTTGGTTTAATACTTTGTAGTTCACTCACTTTGTAAGTAGTTACGTTATTTCTTTCTACCAGATGTCTTTTTAGTTTCAGATTATCCAACAAATGGAAATTGACTGTTTAGGTTAGATTTCTTGGTATAAACAAAATATCATATGGAGTGTTTTAAATATATTTTTTATATTTAAAGTAAAATAATTTTATGCTTATCTTTTGCTTTACTTGTCGAATTTATTTATGTTTCTTTGAATAGTTTGAGTCATTGCTAAAATAATTGCTCAGAATTACTTCGCTCACGTGAAAGGAACACAGCTAATAGCTCGTAATTGTTGTTCAATACTTAAACAATTAATTAAATTGACCTCTTCTGTTCTTTCTCCTAATTTTGTATCTTTTTAAGTTTTTAATACAAAATTATACATACGAAGAGATCTACTGCTGGCAATTTGTTTTTTGTTCATCACTGTATTTTATACAACACGACGAGAATTATTCATACATTATAAATGATGTGTACATGAAAATTGAATTGATATTGGTTTCATTCTTTATGTAGTACACATATTTATAAAAACTATATAAAATTTTTTTTATACCTATATATAGATAATCTACATATTACATGAATTGAAAATGATAACAAAAAATTGTTTCATTCTTAATTCTAAAAAAATATTACCACGGTTTAATGCATTTAATGTGCAGTGTAGCAATATATGTAATATAAAAATACCAATCTTTAATGCATTCCAACTCCAACTATATAACCATCTTAAACTTAAACTTAAACGCTTTAAACCTTAGACTGCTATTATTATATACATATATTTAGGTAGGTAGACTTGTTGAGTGGTGCTATAAAGGGCAAGCATGAAAGAAATGCACCTGCCGAATCTTTTTGTCTTTAGGCGATTGTCTGGAAGTGGTAGTGTAGTATTATAAAAAAAATGAATAACATCTACATAGCATGGAAACTGCCTATCTATAATACCTGCTCTGATATCGATGGGTGTACTGTACATGGTGTGCATGGATGGAGTAGATATGTACACATTTTCAAGTTAATCAAAACAAAAAAAAAGGAAGAAAAGGTGCACGGATTTTTAAATAAACCAATTCTACATTTTATACTCTTATAGCTAAGTACATACTCGTACATACATATGTATCATACTCTGTATAAAATATACTCATATCATATCATTAATATGTATGTATGCGTATTGTATATAAAAAACCGGCTACATAAATGTACATGTACATTTATATATGCTATTATATATATGCAGTTAAAAATTGCAATACAAAAGATGACTGACTGAACAACATTTTTTATAATGTAGTTCGTGGTAGTTGGTAGTTTTTTCTATATAGTATCACATATTACATATCACCAAACTTCATGTCTGCTATACTCATAATATCAACAAAAGAGGTTATATGTAAATTTATAAAAAATAACAAAACAATAAACAAAAAGACATACATACATGCTTGTTTTCGAGAAAAACAGATAAACTTGTATCTTGTATGTATATTTGTGTCTATTAGAATCAAAAAGGTATCTTTTCCATGACGTGAAAAACATTTTATTTGTTATTAGTAGCATCTATAGATATGAAAATTGTTTTTTTTTATTTTAATTAGTTAGCACTGTGAAAGTATAATGCTGTTGCAATTTTAATCAAAAGATATACCAGGCAGATTGAAAAGTCCCGGGCCTGACTTATAGGTGGTGTACTGGCATTATATATCAAAATCTTTTTTTTTTTTTTGACAAGTACATACCTACATTTCTTCAGAAAAGCATCTCTAAAGTTTCATGAACATCCGTCAACTAGTTCGTGTTTAACAGCTCTTAAAAGTGTATTACTTCAGTGATTTTAAAAAAAAATGGAACAAAGTGAATTTCGTGTCCTCATAAAACATTATTATTTAAGGGGAAAATCGAAAGGTGATCTGAAGCTGAAGTAACTATTTTTGAACATAAGTTGCAAAAATATTCATCACAAATATGTTCTTCGAATTTCCTCTTATCAAGTACAAGAAATTTATGACATAATTTGCATATTTTGAAAATATCGCATATAGTCTTATTCTTAATTTTATTCTGAAGATGATTATCGAAGCAAGTTTCACCTCTAAATGTACGATTACAAGTGTTACATGTTTTTAATTTATCAATAAATTCACATGGTGGGAAAGAATTACAATAAGAACATGTAACTTCACACTTATGTAACGCGGTCTTCCCATTAATTTATCACAAAATGAGCAAACATATTTTTTGTTAAAAAATCCTGTAAGTGATTTTATTACAAAATAATGTTGTAAATTTCTAGAGTAGAAAAGATAAATTTTTTTAGTATTAGTTTTTTCAAGGGGAAGTTTAAAGAGAATAATAGAACTGGAGTATTTTAAATCATCAAAAACAATTATTTGATAATCATTTAAACATTTTTGAAATTTGTAAAGATCTTGAATATTATAACCTTTTTCACTTGGAATAACTTTTGCTCTCTTACACAACTGTTTTGCTAATTTTTCTAGTGGATTTATTGTAGTAACATGATCAAAGTCTTTTATATTCATTTGAATCCCGTAGCAAATACTCCTTGGAAGACAAATCAGTACTATCGTTTTTTCCTACATCAACTACGCTATTCTTTCTAATTAACACCTCATTTTCTTCCATATATCTAGGATCAATCTTACCTCCACCAAACGGAAAATTAATAATATCTGCATTCATTTGCAGAGCATCATCTGCAAGAAATGTTGCGTTCGACTGATTTACATTTGAAATCAATCCAGTTATATATTTACCATCTATTTCACTAACTGGTCTCAAACTGGACCAAATAGGTTTTACTTCAGGTGAATTTGGAAGAACAATTGAAAAACTAATTTTACTACCAGGTAAAGAATTATGTGTCATATTATCAATAACATCATCAAAAGCTTTTTCCAGAACTTGTAAAGGATTTTTCTCTTTATCACTAAAATCTTTTAATCGAAAAACCATTTTTATACCTTCTACATTGAATTTTTTATAAAATGTACTTCTTCTAGACAAACATTTAAACCACTACCAGACTGAATAATATTTTCAGGGGTATTTTCAATTCTTTCTAAGACATTATTTTGAATTGTTTTTACCGGAGAGCTATCATCCTCAGTACTTTTTAAAAAAATTCATTGTTTCTTTTAATACATTAAGTGACGAAAAATCATTTGTGGTTATTGAATATTTGGTCGCTACATTTAAAAATGAATATTTTTCTTCCATAGAAAAATCTATCTTTTTCTCTTTTAGTTTCTTCAATATAAAATTAAAAGATTGCAAAAATAATTCAGTACTTAATTCTAGGGCACTTTGTAAGTGTTTTATGACGTCCTTCGAACTCATCATAAATGTAAAAAATATAGTTATTTTTTTTTTTTCAATCAACCCGACGTGAGTCTTTTAAAAAATTTCTATTTTTAAAATTTTTTTAATGTCTTTTTTAAAAAAATCATTTTTTTATTTTTATTCCTTTTTTTTATAAATTTAAAAAAATTTCTGTTTTTACATTTTTTTAAATACATTTTTTAAAAAATCATTTTTTATTTTTATTCCTTTTTTTTTACAATTTTTTTCTTTTTTCAAAATTTTTTGTTGATTTTTAAGATTTTTTAAATCTTGCTTTAATTTTTCTTTTATTTTTGTATCTTTTGTGATACAAATTATCCTATATAAATTTGCCTGCTCTTTTCTCAATCTCACTATTCTCCCTCCTCTTGATTTTCTTCTTCTTCTTAATTATCGGTGCTGGTATATTCTCAGGCTTCAGTCCATTCTGCCTTAACCTATATTCCTCTATGGTAATTGGCTTCGGACCAGAATATGGATTTTCTTTTATATTTTTCTTCAGTTCTTTTACACCTCCAGTATTCATCTGTATTTTTTAGAAAATTAAATATTAAACAATTTTTCAAGAAAGTTTCTACATGGCACGCAAAAATGCCGATCGTAGTTAAGTATCACATATAGCACCTAAAAAGATGCCAGTCGTGACAAACTTTTTGAAAAAATTTTAACTTACCTGATCAAGTATTTTTCGTCTGAATACTTTTGGGCTTATGATTTTTTATTTAAAATCGGTCTCTATTTATACTAATTTTTACTTTTTCAATATGGTTACGACAGTAAAAGAAAAAAATAAGAGTGGATCTATTTCCAGCACTTGAAAAATGAAAAAAATACGTAAAAATTCTTTATTTCATTAAAAACGATTATCTTTTTTTTTAAAAAATAATTTTCGATAAATTCTCATACAAAATTCATAGTATTACGTCATAAATTGAGTTGCAATTAATATCATTTTCATATTCTTATAAAAATATTACATTTACATATTTGATATTTGTTTTCATGCAAAATTAAATACATATAGTATTAATGATTACATACTATATGAAAAAAATATGTTTTAATTACAAAATATACAAGTACTTAATTAATAAAGATAAATTTTATTGATATTGTTTTGCACAAAGTGAAGAATACATTTTTATTGATATTTTATGATACAAAGTGAATACGAAAAAGTGCAAGTCTCTATTTTTATTTTTTTTACCATCTTTATATAGTAAAATAAGTGAAGCGTAAAAAAAATAAAGATTATTTTTATTTCATTAATAGCGATTATCATTCTTTTTAAAAAAAAGTATAAAAGCTGAAAATTGAATGCGAAAATTACAGAAGCGTTTCAAAAATAAAGCCAGACAAAACATTGTGTTAAAAAGTATTACACGTACATATAAAGATAAAAAATTTTCATTCTTTTGTTGTCCTTACCGTACACCCAGGTAATTGGAATACTCTATAGGTAGTATCAATCGAAACTGGCAAGCGCCATTTAAAAGAAAAATTACAAATATTAGATCGTATGGCCATACAAAATCATATGAACGATCTGGGAAATGAATCAAAACAAACATTTATTTATATGATTAAAAAGATTTTATTTATTTTATTTATTTATTTTTTTCATCAACATTCACATAAAGTAATTATTAATTTATTAAAAATTAATAATTATTAAAAATTAATTTATTTTCTGTTTAAATTCAAACTATTCTAACTACATCTATTTATTTAGTAGACTCAAACAGCTTGTGCTGATCTAAGAGCTACTAATTTCTATATTATTCAATTAATATTAAACTTATTTAACGAAATGAGATAAAGAAAATATATCCAAGAAAGAAAAATAGAAATAATAAATACATTAATAAGGAAAAATATAATTATTAGAAATTACAAATTTATAATTTGAAAAATTTATTGATAAAAGAAGAGACTAAACCTATTCTAGACCTATATTCTTTTGTATATACTTTAAGACATTTTTTATGAATCCTTTTGTCGTAGAGCAGTTCTTAACCCATTATTTGCAATTAATAATATAGTATATTTATTTGAAATTTTATATAAATTTATATTATTAAAAAATGGTGAAATGTGCTGTAAAAAATTCTGAAAATAAAAAATTTAAATACTAATTTAATTTTAAAAGTGAGTGACTACAGCAATGTAGAAATAACTACTGAAATAGATGAGTTTCCAAATGCTTTTTTATTAGAGTGGAAGGCATCATGTAACGATGAAGACTTTGAGAATTTGATGACTATGTTGCTAATTTTCGCCAATCAAACATCAATTAAAAAAATTATGTTGAAAAAATTGAAGAAAATTAATAAGTCATTGAATATCTTTCTAGATTTATCATAAAAAAACTAAATTTGAAGGAGTTTTTGGACACCAATCCAACTTACACACACATGGATTGATTTTAAATCCGAAGACGGTTTGAAAAACCAAAGCTGGAGTTTTCAAAAAATATTAAAAAACTTGAAGAAATATTTTTAAAAATTAATGAAAGTATTGTGAGATAAAATTTTTAGAAAAACATTTATTCAATTCAAAACAAATTAATTTACCAACTAATATTAAAAATCTCTATTTTATATGTATAGATTATTATTATTACCACAAGACAAATAAATATATTTATTTGTATTGTGTTATTACTTAATTAGACATTTAAACAAAGAAATTTCAAGTAATTTGAATTGAGTAATTGTAATTGTAATTTGAAGAATAGAAAAGAAAAATAATAAAAACAATAAAATAAAATTCATGATTTTTTTTAAACAATTTCTCATTTTTCCCTTAAAATTGCTTACGAAAATGCATTACAAATCTTTATATGAGTTTTTGTTACGTCACGTTTCATTTCTCATTCATTCTTTATACTACCTTTAGAGTGTTCCAATTACCTTGACCGTACACTATGTATGTATATTTAAAGGCAGAGGTGGGTTACTTACTACTTTCGCTAATTGAAAAGATTTTATTGCAACATTTATAATTTGAAAATCGCATAAATATTTTTGGACTTATTGAAAATTTTATGTCAATACGAATATACATACACACATTCATTCACTCAAATGTTATTTAATGATGCGATGCGACCACACAATCATTAAAATATGTACACAGTTTTAAATGGAGAAAAATTCTTAATTTTCGCATCGTATTGACTATATTTTGTTAATGATTCTTTTTATAGTTTTATCATCAAAAAATGAAAAAAAAAAATTAAATTGAATCACTGTTTATACTATAAAAAGTAAAAAAAATATTGATATTTCATGGAATTAATTTAATGCGAAAATGCATGTGTATACGAGTATACTTACGTGTACGAGTAATGTAAATTATTTTATAGAATCTGAATTTGACAAATTTATTTCGATCATAAAATTTAATGCTTAAATTAATATGCAAATTGTTATGATTTTGTAGAAAAATTAAATGAATCAGATTCAGATATACATACAAAACATTATGTGTGTACAAACATTATGTAGCTAAACATTAAAATCAATAAAAAATTAAATAAAAATATATTCAATGACATATTTATGATTATGTATTCAAGTACATGGGTATGCCAAAAATTAACCGAAATGGTAAAATAATAAAATAAAAAATTTATCATCGTAGAATAGAATGTTTGGTAGTAACGTTATTTATTGACTTTCATCTGCAATCTAACACCTTTAATAGTTTCCTTTTATCCCGCGAAAATGAAAACAAAAAGAAGTCAAAATTAGGGCTAAATCTGCAATACTAAGCTTCTACCACTTCTACTTTAGGTTGAAATGAAAAATTGAATTTCTATGACAAAATGACAAAAAGATATCTACAGCTCGGTTATTTTTGATATACCTTCGTATAACTGGTTGGTAGATAACACAGGTATTTATACTATTCATGTACTATGTTTGAAAATACAGTGAATGAAATTCGATAAGATCCACTTCATATATTTTTTTTTGGATTCCTTGTACAGTTTTTGTTATTTGTTTAGGAGGAGGTATGAATCTGAGCACTCAGACAAACGCTGTCCATTGTACTCATAGCACCCGTCTAGTGAAACCTTTTCGTTTCCTTTAGGTAACGAAGAAGTTCCACTCGACTTTCAGGCCTAATTTGTTCCTTATACAATGCGTTTTTGTTAATTTACTTCTTCTACACAATTACAAAAATATTCGCCTATTTTTCTAAAATTGAACAAACGAAAGTTAAAGCACCTAATAGTCTAAACAGATCAAACTCGAAATCTAGATTAAAGATAAATAATGTGACAGATTGTAAATGCAGTTTTATATTTTCTAAACTTCTTATTGTTAATAAATTTAACTGTCAAATTAAATTTTATTCTTTGTTAATCGAGTTAGCAAATTAAATCCAGTTTACAGAACTAGATTAATATAATCCAGTTGTACAAATAGATTATCCAGAACTGAATTTGACAGACAGGAAAATTAAAATCTAGTTCTAGATTATCGATTTAATCTTGATTAAATTTTTGGTCTGTCTTCAGTATAACCACTGACAAAACAAATCAAATTGGAATCGTCGTTGAGCCGACGAGCAGTCAATTAATTTTGTGAAGAATAATTCAAACTTGTAGACTGCTTCTTCTTTATGGGAAAACAAAATCTGAAAAAATATTGCGTGAATCTCGTTGAATTTCGATAACTGTATAATATGTGAAGATATAAAAAAAAAATTAACCACAAACGATGAAGTAAAAAATAATTTTCAATTTGATTTTTGTACCCATTATGATGCTCCCAAAATATATGTATGTATGTACATTATTATGTACAAATTTGTTTTTAGAGGAAGAAAGGAACATCTCAATAATTTATTAAATTAGATAGAAGATTTTTTTTTTTCGTTTTTTTATTATTTATATAGAATTTTAGGAATAAAAATATGTATAGAGAGAAGAAAAAAAAAAAAGAAAACAAAAAATGTACACCTATGTATACAAAAAAAAAAGGTGAAATAGACATAAATGGATTTGTGAATTCGAGAAAAAAAATATTAAAATTATTTTTTAATCTTTTTCGGGGCTTTTAAATCTGATAATCAAAAAATTTTTGATGTGATGATAAATAATTTATTAAATGAAATTTTTTGAATTAATTTTTTTTTTTTTTTTGTTATTTCTTTTACTTTTACTTTTTGCGGTTATTCATTTTTGTAGATACATCTATACGAATACGAATGTATTATATCGATTAAAAAAGCTTTTTTCAATATTGGAAAAGAATTTCATTTTTTTTTTTTTTGTTCAAATAATTTCTTTTAAAATTTATCTACTCCACATTGATTTTATTTTTGCCTTTTTTTTGTCATACGTTTTTTTCAATCAAATCATCAACTTGTTGCTTTCATTCCATATTTGTCGGAAGAGGTATATGAATGAGTATGTATCTAAGTATAGGTAATGTTATTCAGGAATTAAATTCATAGATTTGAGTTAATGATGAAACACAAATGAATCATGATGAATTCAAGTGCTCTCTATCTCTCTTCATATAAGAAGTACCTACATACATATGTATATATGTCTATTCTATATGTACTTTTATGATGATTTTCATATTATTTCTAAAATAATTCTGTTCTGTATTTACAATAATTAACTGATGATTGCTCAGTTATAGATGGTTAATGTTTTATACAGGTAAATGTAAATATGTTGGTATATATGTTGGTATATGTTATGTATATCATTTACTTGGAGTACATACTTAAAGTTAGAGTCAAAAGTGTATAGTACATAGAAATATACGTAAATTGAAAAATAATGGGTTTCATCTCAGAATTTCTTACAATTCCAATTATAATATAATAAGGATGCATCATGTACATATGTAAGCATATACTTAGTTACATAAGTATACAATCTATCAAAAAAGTTATGGGATAAATGAAAATTATTAAAAATGTTGAATCCAATATCTGCTTTCGGTGGCCGAGACCTTACACAAAGAAGAACATAGTTTTAAGAACTTTGGACCCCTTCCTCTAAGGGGTTTTTCTACCATAACTACTAATCATAGTTTTAAGCAATTTGTTTACTAACAAATAGAAATAAGCGCCTGTGGACTATAGGTGTGGTGTGAGTCTGCGGAGCCGCTACCGTCTCTTCTACCAAGGTGGATGAGGGGATGGCGTGGCTACGCTCCAAACACGGATAGTGTCACAGGAAAAATGTTAAATGTAAATATATGTAATATTTGTCAAATGAGATCGTCAAAAGGGCCTGTAGGGTCGTGGTGTGGGCGGCGGTGAGGCACTTTACTGACCTCACGCCCATAATAAATAATAATAATAATCTGCTTTGGGATCATCTGGACAAGAAGATTTGTATCTCCTTCTTTTGAAAATTTCTTTATTATACTTCGTTAATTCTACAACTTCACAGTCTGCATTTGAATCCAATCGAACACTTTTGGGATATTGTTGGATTTGTTGGATAAATAGATAATTCCGGCAGCATATGTAATACATGAATTTGTATTAAAAATATTCATTGAATCAAAAAAATTAGAGCCTTTAGTGTAATCCTAAGTAAGACAACACTAAACTGAAAAAAATATTTACCGCAGAAATTCAGAAGGGAATCTGAAAGATTGGCATTATACGAGTATTTCTCTGTATGCTGCAAAACCATTCTAAAAGCAAGGTAAATTATCAAAAAAATTGCATTTGTCCCAATCATCATCATCATTGGTGCTACATCCCTTTTCGAGCCTTGATCTCCTCCAGGATCTTCCGCCAGACTACTCGATCTTGTGCTATTGTTTTCCAATTCTGGTTTCGTAGCTTCTTCAAGACTCCTTGGAAATCGTCCATGTATCTTTTCCTTGACCTTCCTCGTTTTCTTTTAACTTCGACTTTATTATTCATAAGTCTGCTAACTTGGTTATCTTTTCTTAATCTTGCAACATGCCCCGCCCCATCCATCTAAGCCTCCCTAGATTGATCCAATCTACAACATTCATTTCGTAAAAGAGCTGATACAATTCATGATTGTATCTTATCCTTCAATTTCCGTTCTCGTGTACTGAACCATATAGCATTTTCCTTAATACCTTTCTTTCGAAGGTATACCCAATATTTCTTCATTTTGTTTTGTCATTGTCCAAGTTTCTGAGCCGTATCTTAGGACTGGTCTCATCGGCGTCTTGTACAGTCTTATTTTGGTTTTCTTAGTTATAAAACGGGAGTTCTGTTTCTTAATGATACCGTGGTAGTACATATCTTGTTTGCTTTCATAATTCTGGATTTTATCTAGCTCATTACCTCATTTTTAGAGTTTACTAAGGAACCCAGATATTTGAATTCCATCATCGCTGCATTATAGTCATCAATCGTTATGTTTTGTCTATGTTCGTGTCCTGTGTTTACTACCACTACCATATATTTTGTTTTATCTTCGTTTATTTGGAGGCCAAGTGCGGTTGCTGCTTTTGTCCCAATACTTTTCTGAAATTGTGTAAAAGCGAGAAATTGGCAAAAAAAATTTCCCCCAATTAAAATTCCTTCAAACATTTTTTTTCTTAGTTTTTGTATTTGTTTTTTTTTTTTTTGTTCTTTTGTTTTATTCTTTTTTTTCCCATACATTTTTCAATGGTAGTATGGTATACGTAATAATGATGTTTTGGCTTTCGATATTATTTGAGTTATTATTTTTCGCCTCATTTTAGTCCTATTTGTCTTCCAATCTAGCCCTCATTCAAAATATTTTCTGGTGACACTGGTTATGACATAATTTCTGTTTTTTGGTATTTTATGTATGATTTAAATAAAAAATATGGGGGACTCACACATACTAAACACTAATAAAAGCTCATTTCTTTTTCTACTAACTAAAAAAAAACTGATTATCATACTTAATTTTGAATTTCTGGGGTAGGTTCGCGTAAGGTGATTGGTGATATTGGCCCTTATTCTGAGAGTCACCTCACGTGAGTGACTGCAGTCACTTGAAAGTCACCTCACATTTGATATGGTATTCTGAGAGTCGTACAAGGTGAGGTGACTTCATAGATGAACAGAATGAAACAAAATGAACTTTTGTTGTTTCAAAATTCATTTCATCTGTCAAATTTTGTCGTTTATTGTAATGTGTGTATTGTTTATTGGTTTCGTTATTAGTTTAGTTAATTAAAAAATTTGTTAATAAGTGATTTATTTGAAAAATTAAAAAAAAAATGAATAAAATAATAGACAAAATAAAATAAATATAAAAATTTTATTTTTAATTTAAAATCATTCCACACCTATAAATAAATTAAAAAATTATATTTTTATTATTTTTTAACAGCTTAAATAGTAATACTTTTTGCCATCCTTTTACTTTTCGAATGGGAGGACCAACGCTATTTAACAATGCTGCTAAATCGTTCCACTTTTTATCAAAAGATTCACAGGAAACATCAAAACTACTTGCATATTTTAGTCCTGTTGCTACTGCTGGATTTTTTTCCATAAAGCGCACCATATGCTCAAATTGCACTTTATTAGTTATTTTTAATCTAGGATAGTTTTAATAAACAAAATAAACACAATTTTTTTTACCTTTTATCATTCATTTTCCTTTCGTAATTGTTTCTTGTTTTTCTTTATATAACCTATAATAACTGAAATTAATTAAATAAATGAAATATTTATAATATTTTCAACAAAAAAATATAAAAATTTTTAACTCACATTTTACTTTTTTTGTCTCACCTTTCTTCAGCTATACGACTCAAAATGTCACTTAGAGTGAGATGTGTCACCTCAGTACGACTCTCAGAATACCACATAATTCACTATCACTCATTTTTTTCGAGATTTGTCACATTTCGTGACTGTCAGAATAACAAAATTTGAATCTCACCTCACTTGGCGAGTGAGGTGACTCTCAGAATAAGGGCCATTCACCACAAATTTCGGTTCACGTATGGTGACAATCACCAAAAATTATCACTAAATGTTATCACTTTGAGCTGATAGCACTTGAGGTGTCACTTTTCTAATTTTTACTATTATTCTTCTTCTACCTAACCAAAAAATACTCATAATCACATACAATCAATTGGTGTTTGCTGTTGACGGTATATAATTTATTTAAATAATTTTGTAATTTAAAATATATTGTGTTATTTTTACAATGAAATTCTCCATGAATAATTGCAATTTACTGAACATCCGGTAATTCCAAGGAATTATTGCTATCTCTCATTTTTCTCCTAATTATTTTTATTTGAGATTAATTTTCAGAATCTGAAATAAAAAATGCTATATACGAAAACGTTATTGAATTTTCTTTTATTCTTATTCACAATTTAAATTTTTATTTGTTTTGATTGACGTTTGACAACTATAAATATACTGTGGAATTCGCCGCGTTTCAAATTCCATCACTTTTTTGGTGATCACCTTAAACGAACAATTACTTTTCGGTGATCACTTTTTAACTATCAACTATCACCTATCACCAATCACCTTACGTGAACCCAGCCCTGTTTACTTTTAGCAAAGTGTTATTTTGTTTGTGAGAAAAATTTTGAAAATTGAAAATTACTTTATATGAAGCATAGTAAAAAAAAATTTCGAAACAAGTAAAGGCACTGGCCTCGTTTTTTGAAAAAATGAAAATTTAAAAAAAAAAAACAATTTTTTTGGTTTACAATTTGTTAGTAGATGTCTCTGTTCTACGTAAAGAGCGTAACATGAATTGATTTCGAGCGATTATTACGTATTTTTTATGTAATTTCGCTGACTAGATTTCGGCCCAAATCCGTCGTTTTTTCCGGATTTCGAGGCTGAAATTAGCAAAATATGTAGTTAATTTCAAACTCTGTGTGTCTACAATATAAAAGGACATTTTAAACATGACCGAAAAAAAATATGTATATTATGATTGTAATGCATTTTAAAGGCGACCTGAAAGGAAATATTTATATTATACTGCAAATGCAATACATTTCAAGACTACCTGAAGCACACTCGTATTTTTTAAAATAAAAAAATTGAAATTATTATAATTTTTATAAACAAACTTTCCTGTATAATTAAAACAAAACAAAACCACCCTTTATATCAATTTACAAATTCATACAAATCTTAGTTCCAGGTCGCCATTCAAACTACAGCATGAAAATATGTAAACAATCGTGTACATATATGTACAATAAATATGCATTATCAGCTGATTGAAAACAAGGCTGACATCCAAAATACACTAGCGTACAACCACTGACACTAGAGTAGATTTCTGAACTTCAAAAAAGTCTTGTTACATTGTACAAATAGATGGCACTACCATCCGGAAGTAGTTTTTAACTTTGATGAATTGAAGGTATTTTTTGTAATGAAAATATGAAATAAATTAAATAATTTTATGTAAAATAAAAAATAACACTAAAATATGAAACTAAGGAAAAGTAGATGGTATTTTTTATAGCAGATTTCTTGGAATCAATAATATATGCTAATGCTATCGTATACGACGTTTTGCAAGTACGACAAGTAATTCACAATTCACGAGTATTATTCCATTTTGGAACTTCAAGTAATGGTGATGCCTAAGAAACGGTTAATCGGAAATTTGCCACTGACGACAACACTACAATATATAAAGCTATATGAATATGTCATGAAGGAAGACTTGTTTTGGAATCCCCATAGAAGCATATAGAGCATGCTAGAAATTGGTGAAGGACGCAAGGAGGATAGAAACCTTTTAAAAGAGGCAGACGATATATGAACAAAAGAAATTAAAGAGAAAGTGTGAATCCAAGATAAAATAAATGAAGAAATTTTATAGAAAATGTAAAATTTTTTTTAGGTAGCATTATCATAATCATCACTGATATACATTTCATTTAATTCGTTCAAAATCACCCGGCATTTTTGGCATATGTAACAGGGGAGAGCTCTTTTATAGTGGGAATCTCTGTGTATCCAATGTTGTTTTTTATGAAAAAAATTTTTATCAATCGCTGGTATTTACTTGTTCAGTTTTCTTTGTATAAAATACTAAATTGTTATACATGGGCAAACATAGAGAGATAAATATAATTACTACACTGAAAAATTCTGTCCATTCTTTCGTACAGTATATTTTATGTTTGCAAAACAAACAGTATATTTTGTTGACAAGCAATAAAATCGTTAATGCCTATAAGAAAATATAACAGATGTTTTCATCAAATTTATAAATAAGGTATTTATTAGAAGATGTTTGAATTTTGTCAACCCAAAAAAATTATTTTTATCTTGGATTCTTTGTAATACGAAGCGTTCTTTTCGTCTACACTTTTTAAGAATTGTAATATTTTATGAATAGCGAATAAAGTTGAAGTTACAACAACATTTACAGTGGCCATATTATTTAAGAAATGTGGAAAGGTCCAAATCTGTTTGAATCATTTTTGTGTTCAATAAAATATAATTTTGGAGAAATTTAATCATTTTATTTAGCAAAATTATGAGTTAGATTCCAAAAAAAAGTCGTGATTATTTAATTTTTCGTAATAATTCATAATTTATAATTAACAGGTTGGAATTCCAGTGTGGTTATAAATCCAGGGTAGATAATAACTTACACGTGTCAGAATTTGTGACAGGCCTGTTTCACAACGGTATTCATTAGGATGAAAGTACTTTTCAAGTGGTATCGCTAGATGGGATGTTATTCCAATTAAAATTGCTCTATCAGGTGTAAAGATAACATTTGGACCACCTGAATCTCCTTTGCAAATACTTCTATTGGCAGCATTAATACATATGTCCGAGTCATTATCGAACTGGTTATATCTAGGTTGAATACAATCGTTCCCATCAACAATTTGTGTTATCATGTATTGAAGTATTGTTGGTTCCTTATTTGCATCATCTCCCATTAAACCCCATCCAGATGAGAACAATTGTTGTCCGACAGTAAACCCCCTAGTCTCGTTTTGGAAGGGTAAATATGCCAATTGAACATAAGCTAAAAAATAAAAAAAAATTAAAATAAATGCATAAATGTGTAGAGTTGTACCACAGATAATATCAAGAAAGGAGATACAATCTTTATATTATCTATGATTATAGTTTTATAGAAGTTTGGCAATATTTCGAATCTAAATAAATTTTGCATATTATCTTTAGTAAAAGTTATTTAATATCATCAAATATAATTGTACTTACGATTTAAAGTTGCTTCACGTGGTAGTTTGATCAAGGCAATATCGTTAGAATATGTGGTTTTATTGTATGACGGATGTATAATTATGTCTGTTCTATCAACTATCATAGAGTAACTGCAAGTAATATCTTCTACTGAATAATATGTTGACATTCCAAAAACTGCTATTAATTCTTTTGCAATTTTCCCGATATAAAGTTCATCGAGTTCAATAATGCAATGAGCAGCAGTCAATACAAATCTTTTAGAAATCAACGTTCCTCCGCCCAATTTTAACAGAGATAATGGATGTAAAAGACCGATATGATAAGCATAATCACTACGATTTGTTCGGTTGTTGCCACCCCAAATTCTTGGCTGGAGTTTACGTGATAAACTCGTTTGTTTGTTTTCAGCTCCAACTAGCAAAAAAAATGGTAATATATACAAAATTATCAACATTTCTCAATTTTTACACTTCTAATAGCTACAAAATTATTAGACTGAATACTTAATTGATAAAACATCGTTCAATTTTTTATGCTTTTATACTGTTTCAAATCAACGAATTTGCTATAAATTGACGTATTTACCTTTATTTCTTTGAGTATTATCTACGTATTTTCATATTTGTATAAATATCAGTTTATTTTCTTGGAAGAAGGGAATATACGCATTAAACTCAGGTACACGTTCATAGACAATAAGAGCAAATAATTATGTATTGTTAAAGAGAAATTTTTTTTGAAAATATCTTGTTGTCGTGCCTATTTTAGTAAAATGATAAAACAAATATGTATTTTGTTTTTCAATGTAGTTGGTAGTTGGAACAACAATCGAGTTAATTTTTTTTTTCAAATTGACTTCGGCTCTAAGCTCTAACTACGCAGTTTAATGTACACATACACATGCACATGCGTAGAGTACATATGTGGTGTGGTAAATTATGTTGAAAAACAAAATATGTATTTGTTTTATGGTTTTATCGCATACCTGCTTAAAATTACAATGATATTTGATCTTATTTTCTGTGCAAGTGTAAATGAGTTTAATATGCGTATTGTTTTCTTCAAAAAAAAAAAAAAAAAAAAAAAAAAAAATAACATTTGTACAAATATGAAAATGCGTAATGTATAATTAATATAGAAGTCGGGTACTTACGTGAATTAAAAAAAAATTATGACGTCATTTATGTATTTTTTTTTGACGCTGAATACGAATCTGAAATCAAAACTCGGCGGTGGTCGGCCCTCTATTGGTCAGAATTGGCAATTTTCCATTTTTATCAAAATTCTTTTTTTTGTTAATTATCTTCATAACGGTAAATGATTCAAATTTTTTTCATGATTCAGAAGATGCGTCTGTACTCTCAAGATGTCTTTTCCAAAAACTCTTAGTAGAAGGGTAATAAAGGACATTTTGTGATTATTGTCTATTTTTACATTTTTGACGATTTCTCAGAAAGGAGTAAGGATAATAGGTTCAAATTTTTTTGCAAATAAAAAAGGATATCACAAGCAAGTTTTTATACAATTATTACTTTGATCCTGATGTAGTAGAAGACAAATATCCTCGAGAGAAAAATGATTTTAATGATGATACATTTTGGAATTTTGTGTGTGCATTTATGTTTGTGTGTATGTGTATGCATTAAACATTTTCTATACAGATATATGCACACAATTTCAGATTTGCCTTCTATACAAATGCCACATACAGACACATGTACGTTTTTGAAGAGTTTTTGAAAAAGACTTTTTTTCAAAAATGTTGAGCATCTCAAGACGCATCTTTTTTTTCAGCTGTACCTGTAAAACATTCCTATATCATGGACACCTACCGTTATTGACATACTGCTAAAATAAGAATTTTGAGAGTTCAACTTTTCGGAACTCCAACCAATATTTCATTTTCACCTGTATCACAATTTTTTGCACAAACAAATCAGCAATAATTGTCATTGCTGAATTCATTTTGATTGACATTGCCAATTTTAAAGGTGTATCACCATTTAAATTAACTGTTGTTGCTTCAATTAAATATTTAACAATTTCTTCATCTTTCTAAAAATAAATAAATAAATTTTATACATATATGTACCTACTTGCTGAATAGCTAAATTTAATGGATTACCTATAACCATTTTTCGATACGCTTGCTCAATATAACTGATGGCTGACCATCTTCAATTAATTTTCTTACAAGTTTCAAATTTTTTTTGCTATTTACGTACAAGAGGGAAAAAAATTGTGAAACTTTTAATAAATTTTATGTAATTCATCATATTATGCTAAATCCACAAAAAAATTACAAAATATTTTCAATTTAACATTAATTTGAGAGGCGCCAGTTCAAAATTTTCATCAAATAAAAACAAAATTTTTTTACAATTCACATTATAAAAATTTATTAAAAAATATCTCTTAAATCTAACAATTCGACTTCTTAAATTAAATTACAAAAAAATTCTAAATTACTTAAACTAGTATGTATTTAAAATTCCAAACAAACAATTAATTAAATTCATATTGAAATTGTTGAAATTTTGTTGATTGAAGAATTGACGTAGAATGGCCGATGAACCGATAATGAAAACAGTTTGACGATGACTGGTTGTTCAAATTTTCAAAATTTCAAATAATTAATTTATACAAACTGATGATTTGCCGTAGGGAATTGATGATTGTCGAGAAGAAAAAATTTTCTTACTGCCCTTATAAATGTTGACGAAATTTTAATTTCCAGAAAAAAATTTAATTCTTCGATGATACTTCCAGCATAATGTTTTCATAAAAATCAACTTTAACGCAATTATTTTTTAGTGACGATTTTTCATTAGAAAATCTCTGTTCAAGAAATTTCTTAATTCTTTTTCGACGAAAATTTCCCTAATTCTAATTATTTTTTACAGAAATTCCTAATTTTCCCTAAGTACTAGCTCAACACGCTAGATTTTGATAGGACTCAACACGTCTGGCTGATAATTTTGGCCTTTGGTTTTCCTGCTTCAGTCCTCAACACGACAGTATTTACACGCAGGTACTTCGCAAAAACAAATTTTTCTGTGAATTTCAAAACTTTGTATACCAAATTTTTGCGACTCTAGAAATTTCTTTTTCCTCGTTGGTGAAATGTTTCTACTATTTATCTCATATTTTCGTCTTTTTTAAAAAACCGTTTTTTTTTCAAATTATGTTTTGGTAATTGACTAAATAGCTTTATGATCTTTGCTGTGGTCTACTTAAAGTTGACGTAAATTGCATAAATTGAATTTGCACGCCTAAAAAAGTACCTATACCAAAGAGAAAAGTAAGGAAATTTGAACGATTCGAAAAAGGAAAAAAAAACGTTTTTCAATTTCCATATTATTATTACTTATTACCTAACTGTAATCTGTAATAATCAATCTACCAATATATTTTGGTCTATATCGAATAAACATGCAATATGTAAGCATGTATTATTATATTCATTCTGATAATTTAATATACATTCGGTATTTTCATCGTTTTAATCCAATTTAAAAATGTTGGTGTAAATGCTGGATTTGTATGACCATATTGAAGCAAGTTCAACTGCAATTCCACCACAAAGTAAAGAGGAAATTCGAAACGCGATTTTGTTTCGGTTTTGCCGAGGTCCGCAAGAAATATTTCAAGAATGCTCTGCTGCATTTGGTGGCGACGCTTCATCTATCCGTATCGTGTACGAGTGGTTTACAGGAAATTTCAAAACTGTCATTTCAGTGTAAGAGACGATCCTCGTGCAGGTCGTCCAAAAACCTCTACTGATGACATCATTGTTAATGCTGTGAGGAAGCTGCTTGATGAGGATCCACGAATAACGGAAGAATCATTTGCTTACAATCTAGGAACAAATGCCATGGCAATATCAAGAATTTTAAATGACAGTCTTGGGTATAACAAGAAATGTGCAAGGTGGGCTCCACGTCTATTGTGTGAAGAAGAAAATTTTAAGGAAGGCCAATCCGTGAATTTTAATAATTTTATAACGGGCGATGAAACCTGGATTTATAAGAGCGAGCCTGAAACAAAATTTCAGTCGCTTGTATGGAGTGAAAAGGGTCAACCTTCCCCAGTGAAAGTATTTTGCCAAAAGTTCGATCGAAAAGTAATGTTTGCGATTTTGTTCATAGAAGTATAATTATTGCTTCTACACCTTTAGCAGCAGGACACAATGTTACAGCAAACTGATATTCGAATAACTGTTTACCAAAAGTTTTCGAAAGTATACTACAAACAAGGACGTCCCAAAACTGAATTGCGGGGATATTTTCTTCCTCACGATAATACTCCTGCACACAAAGCAAAAGAAACGTCAGACTTAATAGCTGAATTTGGCATCAATAAAATTTTGCCAGCACCGTATTTGACAGATTTAGGTCCATGCGACTTCTGTCTCTTTCAAAAAATTAAAAGGCCATTACAGGGAAGAACATACATATACGAAGACGAAACACAGCTCAAAATGCTGCAGAAGAGCAACTTAGACTGTTAAAAGGAGGATTTTTAATAATGTTTTAACGAATGGATTTATAGACATAAGAAATGTATAGAATTAGGTGGTGATTGTATTGAGAAATGTTGAACCAATAAACTAAGTAACGCGATTAGCAAAATGTTATTTTTTTATTTTTTTTAGTATTCTTTCGAGAATTTTTGTTAATCCCCTCGTATTGTTCAAATTCAAATCAAATAATAATTTTAAAATTAACTACTTATACGCTTCATTTCGACTTGCTTCCAACGGAATATTTGTTCAAATTCTTCCCGCATTTTATTTTTCTTCTGTATCAGAATTATAGAACATTCGTAATATTGATATCATCCTTTTAAAATATTTACAATATCATTTAGGTAATCCAGATTTTAGTTGTTATTGTTGTTGTTTTTGTTGTTACTATTGTAATTTTAATTTAATTAAAATATTTTTATCAATTGCATCATTATTATCAATTATGAAAGTTTTCTTTATTATTTTGTAATGAATTTGAATTTGATTTTAAATTTTCAACACCGTTAGTCTTTAATCGCTCTCATTATAAATTTTCAACTTTTGAATTCATCTTAAATAATTCTAAAAAAAAGGAAGAAAAATACACTACTGCGTTTACTGCTGTATAGTGCTATGTTCGCATTAACAATATGATATTGATTAAAAAGCAACAGATGTTTGAATTTTGTCAACCGAAAAATTTATTTTATCTTGGATTCTTTATAATACGGCGAAGCGTTCTTTTCGTCTACACTTTTTAAGAATTCTAATATTTTATGACTAGCGAATAAAGTTGAAGGCACAAAACAACATTTACAGTGGACATAGTATTTAAGAAATGTGGAAAGGTCCAAATCTGTTTGAATCATTTTTGTGTTCAATAAAATATAATTTTGGAGAAATTTAATCATTTTATTTAGCAAAATTATGAGTTAGATTCCAAAAAAAATCGTGATTATTTAATTTTTCGTAATAATTCATAATTTATAATTAACAGGTTGGAATTCCGGTGTGCGGTTATGAATCCAGGGTAGATAATAACTTACACGTGTCAGAACTTGTGACAGGCCTGCTTCACAAGTGTGATTAAAATCTTCGCCCTCAGAAGATGGGGTCGTTAAATGGGATGATATTCCAATTAAAATTCCAATTCAAATACTTCCTATTGGCAGCATTAATACATATGTTCAAGTCATTATTGAAATAGTTATCTGTACAATGAATACATTCGTTCTCAGGAACAATTTGTGTCTCGATGTATTGCAGTTCCTTTGGTTTCTTATTTGCATCATCTCCCAGTAAACCCGGGTTTACCTACATGGGCCCATCCAGGTGAGAACAATTGTTGTCGGACAGTAAAACCCCTAGTCTAGTTTTGAAAGGGTAAATATGCCAATTGAATATAAGCTAAAAAATAAAAAAAAATTAAAATAAATGCATAAATGTGTAGAGTTGTACCACAGATAATATCAAAAAGGAGATACAATCTTTATATTATCTATGATTATAGTTTTATAGAAGTTTGGCAATATTTCGAATCTAAATAAATTTTGCATATTATCTTTGGTAAAAGTTATTTAATATCATCAAACATAATTGTACTTATACGAGTTAAATTTGCCTCACGTGGTAGTTTGATCAAGGCAATATCGTTACATATTGTACTGGAATTGAATGACGGATGTATAATTATGTCTGTTTTATTAACCAGCATAATGTAACTGTCAGTATCATTTTCTACTGAATAATATTTTGACATTCCAAAAACTACTGCTACTAGTGATGTAGTATTCCAGTTCAAATGCGAATCGAAATTATCAACGCAATGAGCAGCAGTCAATACAAAACTTTTAGAAATCAACGTTCCTCTGCAAAATTCGAACGTACCATATGGCATGTAAAGACCGACATGATAAGGAAGAGAACGACGATTTGTTGCGTTGTTGCCACCCCAAATTCTTGGCTGGAGTTTACGTAATGAATTCGTTTGGTTGTCCCCAGCCCAGCATCGACGAATAAAAATAATGGTAATATATACAAAATTTTCAACATTTCTCAATTCTTACACTTCTAATTACTACAAAATTATATCGAACTGAATACTTAAATAAAATACTTGATAAAATAAATAATTGACCTATTTTTTTGAGTATTATACGCATTTTCATATTTGTTCAAATGTTAAAAATGAGGTAAATAAGTTATTTTTTATTTTACTACATGCGAATTTTTTATTTCGGCTTATTTTCTTGGAAAAATACAAAATGAAGTAAACACAGGTACATGCGTACATATACAATAAGAGCAAATAATTATGTATTGTTAAAGAGAATTTTTTTTTGAAAATATCTTGTTGTCGTGCCTATTTTAGTAAAATGATAAAACAAATATGTATTTTGTTTTTCAATGTAGTTGGTAGTTGGAACAACAATCGAGTTAATTTTTTTTTTCAAATTGACTTCGGCTCTAAGCTCTAACTACGCAGTTTAATGTACACATACACATGCACATGCGTAGAGTACATATGTGGTGTGGTAAATTATGTTGAAAAACAAAATATGTATTTGTTTTATGGTTTTATCGCATACCTGCTTAAAATTACAATGATATTTGATCTTATTTTCTGTGCAAGTGTAAATGAGTTTAATATGCGTATTGTTTTCTTCAAAAAAAAAAAAAAAAAAAAAAAAAAAATAACATTTGTACAAATATGAAAATGCATAATGTATAATTAATATAGAAGTCGGGTACTTACGTGAATTAAAAAAAAATTATGACGTCATTTATGTATTTTTTTTTTTGACGCTGAATACGAATCTGAAATCAAAACTCGGCGGTGGTCGGCCCTCTATTGGTCAGAATTGGCAATTTTCCATTTTTATCAAAATTCTTTTTTTTGTTAATTATCTTCATAACGGTAAATGATTCAAATTTTTTTCATGATTCAGAAGATGCGTCTGTACTCTCAAGATGTCTTTTCCAAAAACTCTTAGTAGAAGGGTAATAAAGGACATTTTGTGATTATTGTCTATTTTTACATTTTTGACGATTTCTCAGAAAGGAGTAAGGATAATAGGTTCAAATTTTTTTGCAAATAAAAAAGGATATCACAAGCAAGTTTTTATACAATCATTACTTTGATCCTGATGTAGTAGAAGACAAATATCCTCGAGAGAAAAATGATTTTAATGATGATACATTTTGGAATTTTGTGTGTGCATTTATGTTTGTGTGTATGTGTATGCATTAAACATTTTCTATACAGATATATGCACACAATTTCAGATTTGCCTTCTATACAAATGCCACATACAGACACATGTACGTTTTTGAAGAGTTTTTGAAAAAGACTTTTTTTCAAAAATGTTGAGCATCTCAAGACGCATCTTTTTTTTCAGCTGTACCTGTAAAACATTCCTATATCATGGACACCTACCGTTATTGACATACTGCTAAAATAAGAATTTTGAGAGTTCAACTTTTCGGAACTCCAACCAATATTTCATTTTCACCTGTATCACAATTTTTTGCACAAACAAATCAGCAATAATTGTCATTGCTGAATTCATTTTGATTGACATTGCCAATTTTAAAGGTGTATCACCATTTAAATTAACTGTTGTTGCTTCAATTAAATATTTAACAATTTCTTCATCTTTCTAAAAATAAATAAATAAATTTTATACATATATGTACCTACTTGCTGAATAGCTAAATTTAATGGATTACCTATAACCATTTTTCGATACGCTTGCTCAATATAACTGATGGCTGACCATCTTCAATTAATTTTCTTACAAGTTTCAAATTTTTTTTGCTATTTACGTACAAGAGGGAAAAAAATTGTGAAACTTTTAATAAATTTTATGTAATTCATCATATTATGCTAAATCCACAAAAAAATTACAAAATATTTTCAATTTAACATTAATTTGAGAGGCGCCAGTTCAAAATTTTCATCAAATAAAAACAAAATTTTTTTACAATTCACATTATAAAAATTTATTAAAAAATATCTCTTAAATCTAACAATTCGACTTCTTAAATTAAATTACAAAAAAATTCTAAATTACTTAACCCTTATCCGGTACTAATGGGTCAATTTTGCCCAGAGCAACTTGTATTTGAAAATATCTTTGACAATTTTGGCTTTTGACCAACAAAATTTCGTGACAATTATTTTTTTTTCATTATAAATCTAAAATAAAAGTTCCTTCGTATTTACTCCTGCCAGGATATCCACAATAAAATATGTAACGTATATAGTGTTTATGGGTCAAAAATACCCAATATGAATTTGTATATGTTATGTCTATGTTATACTGTTTGGTTTTTGATGATATCCTCTCAATATAACCAAATATTTGATTCCTTGAAAATTCAAGTGAATAAATGACCAAACATATGTAATTCATATGATTATTAGATTTATTATATAATGCACGTGCATGAATTTCTACTAAAATTCAGAAGCAAGCGATCGATAAAATTGCGTGTACTTCTCATTCAAACTAATTCATTTCTATCAGTTTTGTTCAAAATTTTTGGTGTAATCAAATTTTTAGTGCATTCAACAATATATTCTGTTGGTCTAAATGTCGTGTTTTTGTATATAAAAAGTAATGTTTCGATGCAGGTGTTCAAACGCTACGAATAATTCATAACCAATACCGTTGTTCAAATCAAATAATTTCTATCATGTTTGAACATGTTTTACAAAATTTGTCAAATTTTTAGTATAAATAGTTGAAATTCACTTCAAACATCATCAGTTGAACGTTGTGTTATATTACAAAAGTACATCTTACAAAGTTGTGAATTAATTATAAAAATGAGTGGTTTAAGTGAAACAGCTATTGCAAATATATTAGAAGATAGTGATTGCAGTTATACGGATGAAAGTTGTTCAAATTCAGAAGCAGAAGATTCAGTACTATCTGATAACAGATCATTTGATATAAATGTTTCTAGTGGGGAAAGTCTTGATTTAGAAGATTCAGAGAATGGGGATAAAAATGAGCAGATTTTTTGCTCAAAAGATGGAAAATACTTTTGGTCAGAACAGATCGACCGTTCTACAGCAGGTCGCTATTGCACAGAAAATGTTCTAAATACTAATCCAGGACCAACTCAATATGCTATTTCTAGGACAACAAACATAAAGGACTCTTTTGAACTTTTCGTTTCTATTGAAATCGAAAATATAATCATTAACATGACCAATACTGAAGGTAAACAATGAAAGTTGTGTTTTTATCTTTATATGGTTCAAATGAAGTTTTTACAAGTTCACGAGTTTTTGGAAATAATTGGATTCCAGTTGATCATTTTTCCATTCAGGCGTATGTTGGATTACTTCTATTATCCGGAGTGTATAAATCACATGGGGAAGCTTTAGAAAGTCTATGGGATGATGTGAAAGGAAGACCCATATTCAAAGCCACCATGAGCCTCAAAAGATTCCAGAATATATCTCGAGTTCTTCGTTTTGATAAAAGGGCTGATAGGGATGAAAGACGTGCACGGGATAAGTTGGCACCTATCAGAGACCTGTGGGATAAATGGGAATATAATTTACGGAAAATGTTTAATCCTTACGAAAATGTCACAGTCGATGAGCAGTTGGTCACATATCGTGGACGCTGTCCTTTCAAACAGTATATACCATCAAAACCTGGAAAGTACGGTATGAAGATATGGGCTCTTTGTGACGTTAAAACTAGCTATGCGTGGTCCTTACAAGTTTATACAGGTAGAGACAGAAATTGCAAACCTGAGAAGAATCAAGGTCAGCGTGTCGTTCTTGATCTAGTAAAAAATTTAAAAGGGCGAAACATAACGTCAGATAATTTTTTCACATCACACGAGTTGGGCATCGAATTATTGAAAAAAAAAACTTACAATTGTAGGAACTGTGCGTAAAAATAAAACATTTCTACCGACGAACATTTTGGATTTAAAACAAAAGACCGAGCATTTTTCAAGGTTTCTATTTGACAACAGTAATAGAACTACGATTGTGGCTTACGTACCAAAAAAAAGAAAATGTGTGGTGCTTCTTAGTACATTACATCATGACAATAATATTTGTGAAAACAATACAAAACCCGAAATTATAAATTTTTATAATTCAACAAAAGGAGCTGTCGACACACTAGACCAACTTGTAAGAACATATACTTGCAAGCGAAGAACAAATAGATGGCCCCAAAGTTTGTTTTATAATATGTTGGACATTTCAGCATACAATGCATTTGTAATTTGGAATGCTGTCAATCCAGAATGGAATAAAACGAAAAAGTTTAGAAGACGGATTTATATTGAAGAACTTGGCTACTCACTGATACAAAAAGAAATGACACAACGGTCCAGAATGCCACAAAGTTTTCATTCCAAACGTTTGGTTTACGAAGCAAAGACAGAGGAACAGCAGGAAAAAAACAAAAGTTTGAAACGAGGACGTTGTTATTTGTGCCCAAATCTTTCAAATAGCACCAAATATTCTTTAAAATGTAATAAATGCGTGAGATTTGTATGTAAGAATCATTCTGAAACAGAAATACATTGTAACAACTGCAAAAAAAATTAATAAAATACATTGGGCAAATATGACCCATTAATACCATATGTGTTTCTTTTTTTAAGCACCGGATAAGGGTTAAACTAGTATGTATTTAAAATTCCAAACAAACAATTAATTAAATTCATATTGAAATTGTTGAAATTTTGTTGATTGAAGAATTGACGTAGAATGGCCGATGAACCGATGATGAAAACAGTTTGACGATGACTGGTTGTTCAAATTTTCAAAATTTCAAATAATTAATTTATACAAACTGATGATTTGCCGTAGGGAATTGATGATTGTCGAGAAGAAAAAATTTTCTTACTGCCCTTATAAATGTTGACGAAATTTTAATTTCCAGAAAAAAATTTAATTCTTCGATGATACTTCCAGCATAATGTTTTCATAAAAATCAACTTTAACGCAATTATTTTTTAGTGACGATTTTTCATTAGAAAATCTCTGTTCAAGAAATTTCTTAATTCTTTTTCGACGAAAATTTCCCTAATTCTAATTATTTTTTACAGAAATTCCTAATTTTCCCTAAGTACTAGCTCAACACGCTAGATTTTGATAGGACTCAACACGTCTGGCTGATAATTTTGGCCTTTGGTTTTCCTGCTTCAGTCCTCAACACGACAGTATTTACACGCAGGTACTTCGCAAAAACAAATTTTTCTGTGAATTTCAAAACTTTGTATACCAAATTTTTGCGACTCTAGAAATTTCTTTTTCCTCGTTGGTGAAATGTTTCTACTATTTATCTCATATTTTCGTCTTTTTTAAAAAACCGTTTTTTTTTTCAAATTATGTTTTGGTAATTGACTAAATAGCTTTATGATCTTTGCTGTGGTCTACTTAAAGTTGACGTAAATTGCATAAATTGAATTTGCACGCCTAAAAAAGTACCTATACCAAAGAGAAAAGTAAGGAAATTTGAACGATTCGAAAAAGGAAAAAAAAACGTTTTTCAATTTCCATATTATTATTACTTATTACCTAACTGTAATCTGTAATAATCAATCTACCAATATATTTTGGTCTATATCGAATAAACATGCAATATGTAAGCATGTATTATTATATTCATTCTGATAATTTAATATACATTCGGTATTTTCATCGTTTTAATCCAATTTAAAAATGTTGGTGTAAATGCTGGATTTGTATGACCATATTGAAGCAAGTTCAACTGCAATTCCACCACAAAGTAAAGAGGAAATTCGAAACGCGATTTTGTTTCGGTTTTGCCGAGGTCCGCAAGAAATATTTCAAGAATGCTCTGCTGCATTTGGTGGCGACGCTTCATCTATCCGTATCGTGTACGAGTGGTTTACAGGAAATTTCAAAACTGTCATTTCAGTGTAAGAGACGATCCTCGTGCAGGTCGTCCAAAAACCTCTACTGATGACATCATTGTTAATGCTGTGAGGAAGCTGCTTGATGAGGATCCACGAATAACGGAAGAATCATTTGCTTACAATCTAGGAACAAATGCCATGGCAATATCAAGAATTTTAAATGACAGTCTTGGGTATAACAAGAAATGTGCAAGGTGGGCTCCACGTCTATTGTGTGAAGAAGAAAATTTTAAGGAAGGCCAATCCGTGAATTTTAATAATTTTATAACGGGCGATGAAACCTGGATTTATAAGAGCGAGCCTGAAACAAAATTTCAGTCGCTTGTATGGAGTGAAAAGGGTCAACCTTCCCCAGTGAAAGTATTTTGCCAAAAGTTCGATCGAAAAGTAATGTTTGCGATTTTGTTCATAGAAGTATAATTATTGCTTCTACACCTTTAGCAGCAGGACACAATGTTACAGCAAACTGATATTCGAATAACTGTTTACCAAAAGTTTTCGAAAGTATACTACAAACAAGGACGTCCCAAAACTGAATTGCGGGGATATTTTCTTCCTCACGATAATACTCCTGCACACAAAGCAAAAGAAACGTCAGACTTAATAGCTGAATTTGGCATCAATAAAATTTTGCCAGCACCGTATTTGACAGATTTAGGTCCATGCGACTTCTGTCTCTTTCAAAAAATTAAAAGGCCATTACAGGGAAGAACATACATATACGAAGACGAAACACAGCTCAAAATGCTGCAGAAGAGCAACTTAGACTGTTAAAAGGAGGATTTTTAATAATGTTTTAACGAATGGATTTATAGACATAAGAAATGTATAGAATTAGGTGGTGATTGTATTGAGAAATGTTGAACCAATAAACTAAGTAACGCGATTAGCAAAATGTTATTTTTTTATTTTTTTTAGTATTCTTTCGAGAATTTTTGTTAATCCCCTCGTATTGTTCAAATTCAAATCAAATAATAATTTTAAAATTAACTACTTATACGCTTCATTTCGACTTGCTTCCAACGGAATATTTGTTCAAATTCTTCCCGCATTTTATTTTTCTTCTGTATCAGAATTATAGAACATTCGTAATATTGATATCATCCTTTTAAAATATTTACAATATCATTTAGGTAATCCAGATTTTAGTTGTTATTGTTGTTGTTTTTGTTGTTACTATTGTAATTTTAATTTAATTAAAATATTTTTATCAATTGCATCATTATTATCAATTATGAAAGTTTTCTTTATTATTTTGTAATGAATTTGAATTTGATTTTAAATTTTCAACACCGTTAGTCTTTAATCGCTCTCATTATAAATTTTCAACTTTTGAATTCATCTTAAATAATTCTAAAAAAAAGGAAGAAAAATACACTACTGCGTTTACTGCTGTATAGTGCTATGTTCGCATTAACAATATGATATTGATTAAAAAGCAACAGATGTTTGAATTTTGTCAACCGAAAAATTTATTTTATCTTGGATTCTTTATAATACGGCGAAGCGTTCTTTTCGTCTACACTTTTTAAGAATTCTAATATTTTATGACTAGCGAATAAAGTTGAAGGCACAAAACAACATTTACAGTGGACATAGTATTTAAGAAATGTGGAAAGGTCCAAATCTGTTTGAATCATTTTTGTGTTCAATAAAATATAATTTTGGAGAAATTTAATCATTTTATTTAGCAAAATTATGAGTTAGATTCCAAAAAAAATCGTGATTATTTAATTTTTCGTAATAATTCATAATTTATAATTAACAGGTTGGAATTCCGGTGTGCGGTTATGAATCCAGGGTAGATAATAACTTACACGTGTCAGAACTTGTGACAGGCCTGCTTCACAAGTGTGATTAAAATCTTCGCCCTCAGAAGATGGGGTCGTTAAATGGGATGATATTCCAATTAAAATTCCAATTCAAATACTTCCTATTGGCAGCATTAATACATATGTTCAAGTCATTATTGAAATAGTTATCTGTACAATGAATACATTCGTTCTCAGGAACAATTTGTGTCTCGATGTATTGCAGTTCCTTTGGTTTCTTATTTGCATCATCTCCCAGTAAACCCGGGTTTACCTACATGGGCCCATCCAGGTGAGAACAATTGTTGTCGGACAGTAAAACCCCTAGTCTAGTTTTGAAAGGGTAAATATGCCAATTGAATATAAGCTAAAAAATAAAAAAAAATTAAAATAAATGCATAAATGTGTAGAGTTGTACCACAGATAATATCAAAAAGGAGATACAATCTTTATATTATCTATGATTATAGTTTTATAGAAGTTTGGCAATATTTCGAATCTAAATAAATTTTGCATATTATCTTTGGTAAAAGTTATTTAATATCATCAAACATAATTGTACTTATACGAGTTAAATTTGCCTCACGTGGTAGTTTGATCAAGGCAATATCGTTACATATTGTACTGGAATTGAATGACGGATGTATAATTATGTCTGTTTTATTAACCAGCATAATGTAACTGTCAGTATCATTTTCTACTGAATAATATTTTGACATTCCAAAAACTACTGCTACTAGTGATGTAGTATTCCAGTTCAAATGCGAATCGAAATTATCAACGCAATGAGCAGCAGTCAATACAAAACTTTTAGAAATCAACGTTCCTCTACAAAATTCGAACGTACCATATGGCATGTAAAGACCGACATGATAAGGAAAAGAACGACGATTTGTTGCGTTGTTGCCACCCCAAATTCTTGGCTGGAGTTTACGTAATGAATTCGTTTGGTTGTCCCCAGCCCAGCATCGACGAATAAAAATAATGGTAATATATACAAAATTTTCAACATTTCTCAATTCTTACACTTCTAATTACTACAAAATTATATCGAACTGAATACTTAAATAAAATACTTGATAAAATAAATAATTGACCTATTTTTTTGAGTATTACGCATTTTCATATTTGTTCAAATGTTAAAAATGAAGTAAATAAGTTATTTTTTATTTTACTACATGCGAATTTTTTATTTCGGCTTATTTTCTTGGAAAAATACAAAATGAAGTAAACACAGGTACATGCGTACATATACAATAAGAGCAAATAATTATGTATTGTTAAAGAGAATTTTTTTTTGAAAATATCTTGTTGTCGTGCCTATTTTAGTAAAATGATAAAACAAATATGTATTTTGTTTTTCAATGTAGTTGGTAGTTGGAACAACAATCGAGTTAATTTTTTTTTTCAAATTGACTTCGGCTCTAAGCTCTAACTACGCAGTTTAATGTACACATACACATGCACATGCGTAGAGTACATATGTGGTGTGGTAAATTATGTTGAAAAACAAAATATGTATTTGTTTTATGGTTTTATCGCATACCTGCTTAAAATTACAATGATATTTGATCTTATTTTCTGTGCAAGTGTAAATGAGTTTAATATGCGTATTGTTTTCTTCAAAAAAAAAAAAAAAAAAAAAAAAAAAAATAACATTTGTACAAATATGAAAATGCGTAATGTATAATTAATATAGAAGTCGGGTACTTACGTGAATTAAAAAAAAATTATGACGTCATTTATGTATTTTTTTTTGACGCTGAATACGAATCTGAAATCAAAACTCGGCGGTGGTCGGCCCTCTATTGGTCAGAATTGGCAATTTTCCATTTTTATCAAAATTCTTTTTTTTGTTAATTATCTTCATAACGGTAAATGATTCAAATTTTTTTCATGATTCAGAAGATGCGTCTGTACTCTCAAGATGTCTTTTCCAAAAACTCTTAGTAGAAGGGTAATAAAGTTCGATCGAAAAGTAATGTTTGCGATTTTGTTCATAGAAGTATAATTATTGCTTCTACACCTTTAGCAGCAGGACACAATGTTACAGCAAACTGATATTCGAATAACTGTTTACCAAAAGTTTTCGAAAGTATACTACAAACAAGGACGTCCCAAAACTGAATTGCGGGGATATTTTCTTCCTCACGATAATACTCCTGCACACAAAGCAAAAGAAACGTCAGACTTAATAGCTGAATTTGGCATCAATAAAATTTTGCCAGCACCGTATTTGACAGATTTAGGTCCATGCGACTTCTGTCTCTTTCAAAAAATTAAAAGGCCATTACAGGGAAGAACATACATATACGAAGACGAAACACAGCTCAAAATGCTGCAGAAGAGCAACTTAGACTGTTAAAAGGAGGATTTTTAATAATGTTTTAACGAATGGATTTATAGACATAAGAAATGTATAGAATTAGGTGGTGATTGTATTGAGAAATGTTGAACCAATAAACTAAGTAACGCGATTAGCAAAATGTTATTTTTTTATTTTTTTTAGTATTCTTTCGAGAATTTTTGTTAATCCCCTCGTATTGTTCAAATTCAAATCAAATAATAATTTTAAAAGTAACTACTTATTATACGCTTCATTTCGACTTGCTTCCAACGGAATATTTGTTCAAATTCTTCCCGCATTTTATTTTTCTTCTGTATCAGAATTATAGAACATTCGTAATATTGATATCATCCTTTTAAAATATTTACAATATCATTTAGGTAATCCAGATTTTAGTTGTTATTGTTGTTGTTTTTGTTGTTACTATTGTAATTTTAATTTAATTAAAATATTTTTATCAATTGCATCATTATTATCAATTATGAAAGTTTTCTTTATTATTTTGTAATGAATTTGAATTTGATTTTAAATTTTCAACACCGTTAGTCTTTAATCGCTCTCATTATAAATTTTCAACTTTTGAATTCATCTTAAATAATTCTAAAAAAAAGGAAGAAAAATACACTACTGCGTTTACTGCTGTATAGTGCTATGTTCGCATTAACAATATGATATTGATTAAAAAGCAACAGATGTTTGAATTTTGTCAACCGAAAAATTTATTTTATCTTGGATTCTTTATAATACGGCGAAGCGTTCTTTTCGTCTACACTTTTTAAGAATTCTAATATTTTATGACTAGCGAATAAAGTTGAAGGCACAAAACAACATTTACAGTGGACATAGTATTTAAGAAATGTGGAAAGGTCCAAATCTGTTTGAATCATTTTTGTGTTCAATAAAATATAATTTTGGAGAAATTTAATCATTTTATTTAGCAAAATTATGAGTTAGATTCCAAAAAAAATCGTGATTATTTAATTTTTCGTAATAATTCATAATTTATAATTAACAGGTTGGAATTCCGGTGTGCGGTTATGAATCCAGGGTAGATAATAACTTACACGTGTCAGAACTTGTGACAGGCCTGCTTCACAAGTGTGATTAAAATCTTCGCCCTCAGAAGATGGGGTCGTTAAATGGGATGATATTCCAATTAAAATTCCAATTCAAATACTTCCTATTGGCAGCATTAATACATATGTTCAAGTCATTATTGAAATAGTTAACTGTACGATGAATACATTCGTTCTCAGGAACAATTTGTGTCTCGATGTATTGCAGTTCCTTTGGTTTCTTATTTGCATCATCTCCCAGTAAACCCGGGTTTACCTACATGGGCCCATCCAGGTGAGAACAATTGTTGTCGGACAGTAAAACCCCTAGTCTAGTTTTGAAAGGGTAAATATGCCAATTGAATATAAGCTAAAAAATAAAAAAAAATTAAAATAAATGCATAAATGTGTAGAGTTGTACCACAGATAATATCAAAAAGGAGATACAATCTTTATATTATCTATGATTATAGTTTTATAGAAGTTTGGCAATATTTCGAATCTAAATAAATTTTGCATATTATCTTTGGTAAAAGTTATTTAATATCATCAAACATAATTGTACTTATACGAGTTAAATTTGCCTCACGTGGTAGTTTGATCAAGGCAATATCGTTACATATTGTACTGGAATTGAATGACGGATGTATAATTATGTCTGTTTTATTAACCAGCATAATGTAACTGTCAGTATCATTTTCTACTGAATAATATTTTGACATTCCAAAAACTACTGCTACTAGTGATGTAGTATTCCAGTTCAAATGCGAATCGAAATTATCAACGCAATGAGCAGCAGTCAATACAAAACTTTTAGAAATCAACGTTCCTCTACAAAATTCGAACGTACCATATGGCATGTAAAGACCGACATGATAAGGAAAAGAACGACGATTTGTTGCGTTGTTGCCACCCCAAATTCTTGGCTGGAGTTTACGTAATGAATTCGTTTGGTTGTCCCCAGCCCAGCATCGACGAATAAAAATAATGGTAATATATACAAAATTTTCAACATTTCTCAATTCTTACACTTCTAATTACTACAAAATTATATCGAACTGAATACTTAAATAAAATACTTGATAAAATAAATAATTGACCTATTTTTTTGAGTATTACGCATTTTCATATTTGTTCAAATGTTAAAAATGAAGTAAATAAGTTATTTTTTATTTTACTACATGCGAATTTTTTATTTCGGCTTATTTTCTTGGAAAAATACAAAATGAAGTAAACACAGGTACATGCGTACATATACAATAAGAGCAAATAATTATGTATTGTTAAAGAGAATTTTTTTTTGAAAATATCTTGTTGTCGTGCCTATTTTAGTAAAATGATAAAACAAATATGTATTTTGTTTTTCAATGTAGTTGGTAGTTGGAACAACAATCGAGTTAATTTTTTTTTTCAAATTGACTTCGGCTCTAAGCTCTAACTACGCAGTTTAATGTACACATACACATGCACATGCGTAGAGTACATATGTGGTGTGGTAAATTATGTTGAAAAACAAAATATGTATTTGTTTTATGGTTTTATCGCATACCTGCTTAAAATTACAATGATATTTGATCTTATTTTCTGTGCAAGTGTAAATGAGTTTAATATGCGTATTGTTTTCTTCAAAAAAAAAAAAAAAAAAAAAAAAAAAAATAACATTTGTACAAATATGAAAATGCGTAATGTATAATTAATATAGAAGTCGGGTACTTACGTGAATTAAAAAAAAATTATGACGTCATTTATGTATTTTTTTTTGACGCTGAATACGAATCTGAAATCAAAACTCGGCGGTGGTCGGCCCTCTATTGGTCAGAATTGGCAATTTTCCATTTTTATCAAAATTCTTTTTTTTGTTAATTATCTTCATAACGGTAAATGATTCAAATTTTTTTCATGATTCAGAAGATGCGTCTGTACTCTCAAGATGTCTTTTCCAAAAACTCTTAGTAGAAGGGTAATAAAGTTCGATCGAAAAGTAATGTTTGCGATTTTGTTCATAGAAGTATAATTATTGCTTCTACACCTTTAGCAGCAGGACACAATGTTACAGCAAACTGATATTCGAATAACTGTTTACCAAAAGTTTTCGAAAGTATACTACAAACAAGGACGTCCCAAAACTGAATTGCGGGGATATTTTCTTCCTCACGATAATACTCCTGCACACAAAGCAAAAGAAACGTCAGACTTAATAGCTGAATTTGGCATCAATAAAATTTTGCCAGCTCCGTATTTGACAGATTTAGGTCCATGCGACTTCTGTCTCTTTCAAAAAATTAAAAGGCCATTACAGGGAAGAACATACATATACGAAGACGAAACACAGCTCAAAATGCTGCAGAAGAGCAACTTAGACTGTTAAAAGGAGGATTTTTAATAATGTTTTAACGAATGGATTTATAGACATAAGAAATGTATAGAATTAGGTGGTGATTGTATTGAGAAATGTTGAACCAATAAACTAAGTAACTAATTATCTTTGGTAAAAGTTATTTAATATCATCAAACATAATTGTACTTATACGAGTTAAATTTGCCTCACGTGGTAGTTTGATCAAGGCAATATCGTTACATATTGTACTGGAATTGAATGACGGATGTATAATTATGTCTGTTTTATTAACCAGCATAATGTAACTGTCAGTATCATTTTCTACTGAATAATATTTTGACATTCCAAAAACTACTGCTACTAGTGATGTAGTATTCCAGTTCAAATGCGAATCGAAATTATCAACGCAATGAGCAGCAGTCAATACAAAACTTTTAGAAATCAACGTTCCTCTACAAAATTCGAACGTACCATATGGCATGTAAAGACCGACATGATAAGGAAAAGAACGACGATTTGTTGCGTTGTTGCCACCCCAAATTCTTGGCTGGAGTTTACGTAATGAATTCGTTTGGTTGTCCCCAGCCCAGCATCGACGAATAAAAATAATGGTAATATATACAAAATTTTCAACATTTCTCAATTCTTACACTTCTAATTACTACAAAATTATATCGAACTGAATACTTAAATAAAATACTTGATAAAATAAATAATTGACCTATTTTTTTGAGTATTATACGCATTTTCATATTTGTTCAAATGTTAAAAATGAGGTAAATAAGTTATTTTTTATTTTACTACATGCGAATTTTTTATTTCGGCTTATTTTCTTGGAAAAATACAAAATGAAGTAAACACAGGTACATGCGTACATATACAATAAGAGCAAATAATTATGTATTGTTAAAGAGAATTTTTTTTTGAAAATATCTTGTTGTCGTGCCTATTTTAGTAAAATGATAAAACAAATATGTATTTTGTTTTTCAATGTAGTTGGTAGTTGGTACGTTGGTACAACAATCGAGTTAATTTTTTTTTTTCAAATTGACTTCGGCTCTAAGCTCGATAACTACGCAGTTTAGATGATTATGTATACATACAGATGCGTAGCGTATACATGTGGTCTCTGGTAGATGTATAATAATTATAATGTGGTAAAATGTATGATGTCTGATGTATGATGTATGATTTAGGATCCATGGATCCTTGTCTCTGTCTCAGTCGTTAAAACTTTTGTTATTATAAGTTTGTTCAATGATAAGCTGTAGAAATACTCTAAGAACGAATTTGATGTTAAATGACAATTTTCGCTTTCCCAGCTGTTTGTCTTTACTCATGTTAAAGATTCCCCGTCAAAGTTTATTTTGTTTACATTATACACTATATTCGGTTTTATCCCAGGTGCAATAGGACCACTGTGTTGCCATTATAGCCCTTTTTGGGGCTAAATTTAGCTATTTTTCTCGATGTTTAGCTCTAAAATTTGTATTTGCCCCTAGCCCGTTTTTTTACCTCTTTATTAAAAAAGAAGTGAGCTCTTTTTACCTCTTTTTTTAATTTTTTCTTAATTTATTTTACAATTCGTCAAAAACACCAGTCTAATCTCACTGTACATTTTATAATTTTTACAATTGAGTCTATATTAGTTTATCAGTATATAATTTTCGCAATGCTGAAGTAGAAAGAATGTTTAGTATAATGAATTTGATTGAAACAAAAAAAAAAAAAAATAGACTCAAATCTGACACATTAAATGCAATGTAAAAGGAAAAATGAAGTGAATAAGAATTTGTAAATGCAAAAATATAAACGTCAAGACTAATAAATATCTCGAAAACGAAGCGAGATATCGGAAAACTTTATTAATTCTTTCGTCTTATTTTGGTCTGTTTTATATCATCATCAAATCGCGGGGCCACGGAAATCGCAGTATCCTCGAAATCTTAAATGAAATATTTAATGAAGGGGATATGGATATACTCGCAAATTGAATTAATTTTTTGTATTTTTGTTACTTTGAACTACTACTTTTACTCGTTTTTGTCTATATTGTTATTTTAAATAAAGTTTTATATGTATATGGTTTTTCTCATCATTTACCATATCCTTTCCTATCACCTACTCTTAAAATATTCAATTTTGTGCTTTCACTCTTACGACGTGTATATGAAATGTAATTAAATTATGAACAAAAAAAGGATGAATTGTAGTACCTAATAATAATAATAAAAATTAGTAAAAATAAAAATCAGCAATATTTTTTAAAGGCAAAATTAATGTTAAGTAGATAAATGTGAGTACTTTTAAAAACTATTGAAATAGCTACAATTTTAATTAGTGTCCTTCTTCTTTTCTTTTTTTTTTGTCCTGAGTCTGTGTATAAATATGACAAACATTCGTACATGTAGATGTACGAGAAAGGTGTGTGGATGTACGTATGTACATTTAAGTATGTTAGTCGGTAGATTTTTAATTTTCATACAACATACACAACTAAAGGAGTTACTAATAATAATTATCGTATGGTATATCCATTGAGCCTTATGTTTAGATGAAATGTGGTATTACAAAATTATTGATTATCCAGGATAATTAAAATGATGTACATACATAATAATGTTAGCTTTATAGCTAACTATATAGACGTCGTATAATAAAATTTCTTTGGCATCATTGATTTTAAAGGTGAATAAACTTTGAAACCAAATAAACCAATCCATTTCCAACCGTTCTCATACAATTCCCAACCGATATCCCATTCTAGTTATGTATATATATAGAAAACTTAACAGCTTCAATGTTTAATTTTGTTGCTGTTTTTTTTTTTTTTTTTTTAATGTTCTATATTGCTTTATGTTTATTTAGAGTGCTATACCAACTATAATGTTGCTGGTTCTTCAAAAAACATTTACATAACATACGTATATATTACTGTGCCGTTATAACATTTAATTTATGTGAATTAAAATTTCGATTGAATTCCGGTTGCAAACAGCACTTATATAAGTATATGTATGTACACACGAGTATACGAGTAATGTATTTTATATACGAAATGTAAATCGTTATCAATCACCACACAATCGTTTTTCTGACAATTTATGTGAACATTTTCGGTTTTCGGATTAGAAAATTTCATTCTAACGATTTTCCATTTTGAACAGAACACACATCACTTCAGAGGAAAAATTAAAATTTTTGCAAAACATTAAATGAGTTCTTATATGAACTATAAAAATACTTATGTGTGTATTCTACATATCATATAAACACTCAATGGAATTTCTAAAGTTCCAGTTACATTTTATTTTTGTCCTGTATATAATTGGAAATGTTACTGGAAGAATCAAAAAAATTTTCTATAATGCAGAATTTTGGAACAGTAAATGTTGAAGAACAGACCAGACCTACAAGCACGAATAAAAGCTGCTAATGATGCATATTCTCATAGGAAAACAAAAACCATAGTATACAAAACTCTAACACGTATAGTGTTGTTATGTATGGAACAGAAGTGTGGACGGTCACTCAAAAAACAGCCAACAATTTGGACTCCTCTTTGAGAGAAAATTCCTGAGTAAAAATCTACGGGCCAGTCAAAGAATTCAATAGGCATTCCAAAACCGAAGAACGACGTATAAGATACAACCAGGAGTTGTATGAATTAAGTCGAATCTCCGCCACTATCAACTCATCTAAAATAATACTTTTCTTCTTGGCTTTATTCCCATTTACTTGGGCTGGACTATACTAGTCTATACTAGTCCAGATTGTTTTGGTTTGGCTAAATTTTTATCTCTGATTTCTATATACCTAACGTGAGGGGAATAATTTTTCAGAAAGATCAGGGAGCCGCTTACTGATACGAGTTGTATATGCCAACGGAAAACATTTCAAAAATGTGACGGATATTAAAGAAGCTGATGCGTAAGAAGCAAGAAAAAAATACAAGAGTGAAATTATAAATATTTCGCTGAGTGTATAATGTATGTAACTAAATATAATAAAATTTAGTAAATATATAATTTTGCGGATAACACATTCATACATGTGTATTGTTAAAAGTATTTTTTTTGTTTGTTCTTATTTTCATTTTAATTTCAATTTTATTTTGCATTTTGTTTAGAAGTACGCATTTATAACAGTGATATAAAAGGTTTTATCCACAAATACTTAAATACAAAAATACGAGAATATTATTGCTGGTTTTAAATATTTTTAAAAATTATTTCATTTCATTCTATCTCCGCATTTTATTTAAAAATATTCTATTTCATTCTATCAGGGAGATCGGAAAGTTATGCCGTTCTTGTTTTATATTAAATTTAAATTCAAATAGTAGATAAATTTTTCAAGTTTTAATTTTTAAATAATAATGTTATCAATGCCGTTACCAATATCCTTCCGTCATATATTTAGTGTGCAAATTTTTAGCATCAGATCGATAAAAATCAATTGGTTTCGAAACAAATTTTTTACCATACTTAGAAAATGTTGTAGTGATCGGAATAAATGGAACAAATATTCACAGACAAGTTCTGTATTCACTCACAGTTTGTCCAGGTTTTAGCATATCAAAATGATGTGCCATTGATAAACAAATATTATTATTAGTATCCTTTTACTGCTCCAAGAAATATAGAGCCGGCACAAAGCACTTTCATCGCACCCGATTTTTAGCAACACCTCCACATCCCTTCATGTCTTATTCATTGCCGCTGCCTCCTGCAGCACCGTGCACCTCCCATGTGTTACGTGGTCTTCCTCTTGATCTATTGCCTTGAGGATTTCATTTCAAGGCTTGACGTGCTACCGAGCTTGAGGGCTTTCTTAGAGTATGGCCAATCCAGCTCCATTTTCTGTGCATAATTTGTCAGATCACAGGTATTTGAGCGGTACGTTCCCAGAGTTGTATATATTTGTAATTACATTTGGCCAAAAAATATTTAATATTCTATACGAGAAGATTTATTTATAAATGATTGGATTTTTGCTATCTCGTTAGAATTTTCACGCCACATTTCGCTTACCATTTAGCAATACTGGTATGACACACGTTTTGAAAATTTTAATTTCGGTTCTCTTTGATATAAGAGTATTCTTAGATTTCGATATGCGTTATTGAGTTTACCAAATGTCATTCTAGCTTTGAAGAACCTAACACGGATGTCCTCGGTAGTACCGCCTGTTTTATGTAGCTATAACATTACCTAAGTATGTAAAGTGATCCACTTCTTCTATTTCCTGATTATTAACGACTAATGGTCTCGAATTTTTGGTGTTTATAGCCTCATATAGTTTTAGTTTTATTAACATTGAGACCAGCTTTTTCCGCATGCTCTTTTAGGCTATTAAGTTTATATTGCATAATATATATAATAACAAATATACTTGTATGAGAATAAATGGTATTACTTTCTTGTTCCCTTTTTATCTCCATTTTATTCTATATGAATTTCCATTTTAAAGTGTTGGTTGTAGTTCTTTGTATTTATATGACGAATTTTTGTATTTGCCGATTTTTTTTATAGTAGTTAGTTCAGTCGTATAGTTGTGTACATGAAAAACTTTTTGCATTTCCTTATACTTCCAAAATGTTATATACTCGTACATATACGAATAAAAATTAATAAAAAAAAATACAGAAAAATATAAATATGAAAATAAATAAACAAACAGAATAAAAAGAAGTAAAATATATTTTATATTGAGAAGAAAAATTTTCAAAAATGTTGAATAGCACCAATAGAGTACAATATACACACGTATACAGTACTGTACTCAGTACAGAGACCGCCTGGTGAGAGTTTTTCTTCAGTATGTCGACAGTTCATTCACAATATATACGATGACCAACCAACCAACCAGCATTTTTATATGCACGATAATGTATATGTATATGTATAGTATGTGTTTACAAGTATAATAGGATTACATACTCGTATGTATACATAAAAAAAATCATTCAAACATTTCAAAACAAAAAATAAAAGAAAATTCAATCTGACTGTAATATAGCCACAATTCTCTATTTCTTTTTTTATTTTTTTTGCTGGTGGTGCTAAATATATATATGTATAGTCCTTTGGATGGACAAAAAAATAATAATATAAAGGATAAGAAAATAAAAAAAAAAATATATGAACTAAAAAAAACAACAAACAAATGAACAAAAATTCTGAATTTTAAGGATATTCTATTGTTTAGGGTTTTTTAGTTTGTTATTTTATTCTATTTCAATTGAAAATTAATTTTATTTGTAATAAATGTATATAAAAAGCAGACTGTATCTGTTCATCGTATATATTCTATTCCATTTAAAAATATTGTAGTATATATATGTACATAATGCATGGTTACGTAAGTCTAAGTACATATGTACAATACAGTGCGCGTATCATAATAAATTGTTCTCCTCTTTTGCTTATTCCTATTATTTTCATTCTCTTTTATTTATTTCGGATTGGGATCAGCTCTTATAGTTCTATGTGGTCTCCCACAGATTTTTAAACAATTTGAACTCATTGATTATAATCTTTGTCAGCCATATTGCTAGCCGCGCGATCATGTTATCACACTTTTGAATTTTAGAATAATTTTGTAAAACTAGAATCTTCAAAAATAATATAAAACAGGCTGTATGTATGACTAATTTTCAAATTTATTTTATCAGAATTTTATAAACGTAATATGTATATTATACACTGTTTCACGGGTCAGATACATATATGATGGCTGCATTTGCTTATGTCAATGTTACAGGGGCTTGAATAGCTCGATGGTTGTGATCTTGAGTAATTACTTGATCGGTAATTACTTATTTCAGCAAAACAATATTTAATGAGATTAATCTTTTGGTTTTGCAGACTATGCGAATCATCAATTGTTTTATATAATGTCAAAATTGTTTCAAAATTGTAACGCATATTGTATAGATAAAACAGTTGATTCAAAATTTAAATCATCAGACCTTAAGGTGGAACGAACGTGGGTAGAAGTATAATCTATAATCGACATAGCTGACATAGGAAATATGAGAAAAAATAACGAATGTTAAAACGTCACATTTGGTTAACTATAAAATGACATAGATAACATACTAAACAACAAGCAATACGAATTTCACAAAATTAGGTTATGGCTTATGTTACTTATGTCATGTACGCTCTCAATCGTACTGCTTATGTCGAGCTTATGTTAAATGAATTTTTAACGAATGTCGTCAATGTCAATTATAGTTAAGCTCATTGATTTGGATGTGTTCGTAGCTGACATATGTCATAGTCTATGTCAGCTATGTCGATTATAGTTCTGCCTTCATAGCAGAAAGTTCAAAACACACAGTTAACTTTATTATTTATTTTATTTATTGATGTACTACAAGGACGGCAAATGACATTTTGAATTACCAAATTCTAAAACGACAAATTGAAAACATTGTATCCAAATGTCGAAAAATTCTAAAATATTTCGACCTTGCAAATGATCGTTTACTTTTAGAGGCATCACTGCATTAGTATGTTTTATTTTAACCACCATTCGTCATTTCTGGTTTTAGTCAATGACGATCTTCAGATAATATTGATAATATCTAATCAAAAATTGATGTATGAATTTAAAATTCGTCCAAACTTATTCAAAGTGTCAAGTGACATTCATATCAAATGAACTGATATCAAATGTTGTATTGAAAGATGATAATCGATTTACATAACTAAACTTAGTCCACTGTCCAGGGTACTGTTCTCTTAGATTAATATTTAATGAGATTGAGAAGAAAAATATATGTATACGAGTATACATATATAAGTACTTGGAGGATATTGAAAATATTTAATTCTTATTTATAAAGTGCTCTTCAAAGCCACTTCTAGTCAGCATAATTTCATTATTTAGGTTTTGTTTTTGGTTTAATTTTCATATTTATTTTATTTAAATTCAAATTTTTTTAAAAATTTCTTTTATGTTTCTTACCTTTTGCTTATAAATCATCTTGTATCTTCCAGCAAGAAATGAGTAGAAAAAAAAATATGTAGATATTTTTGCCCTGTACTATGTATTATGTTTTGAATAAAATAAGAAAAATTAAAAAAATAAAAACATAGAAAAAAAATCTTAGTAAATTGAAGCTGCAAAATGCTCTGTTTATTCGAAGTATTAAATGCATGTACATACATATACAGAATACAAACGTACATAAATCCATACTATAGAATACATACATCACATACATACATATTTTGTACTATGTACTATGTATGTATGTAATATCTTCGTAGACAGACTATATAAAAAGAAACACTTCTGGCATTATTTATAAATATAAAATACGTTAGGCTATTTCTTCGTCGTTGAAATGTGCTTTTATTATTTACCTGTTCTCTATAAATATAGACAAAAAAAAAAAATAAGTATGTGTGCAAAGATTGTTTTAAAAGTTTTTTAAAAGTATGAAAACAAGAAACAAAAAAAAAATAAAATAAAAATAAAAAATAAAAAAGAAACATGAAACATAATGAATACAAGTATACAAGCATATGAGTATACATCAACATCATGTAGTTATATATGTAGGTGGTGGTGGTATGTATATAATAGCGATATAACTAGATATACATACATATGTATAAGCTCTACTGGCTCTACAAAATAACCATCTACGATCATATCTATATCAACGATTAGTCATTTATTCCTTAAAGGCACTTTATTTTTGTTTAGAATTGAATTGAAAAGAAAATAACAAACAACTTAAGACTTGGCAACATTTTACTTAATTTTGTTTTCTTTTTTTTTTTTATTATTTTGGTTTCAATTTTATATTTTGTTTTTATTAGTTACCGAACGAAATTATGTTTTTTATTTTTTTTTTCCTTTTTTTCATGTTTGTTACACAAAACAACGCAGTCAATATACCTTTATAATACTTAGGTATTGGTATCGATTTCATTTCCAGTATACAAAAAGTTAAGAGTCAAAAACATCATGGCTATATGTACCCACATTCACATACGTAAGTATGTATGTATATGTATTTAGGTATTTAAAGATTAAGAATTTTGCAAGCAATAAATTTTTTTTTTTTTTGCTTTTTTTGATTTAAATCTTTATTTATGTGTTACTGTACTGATTTTGAAAATATGTACCTATGTAGATATGTAGGAACATACAATTGTATATCTCGTATCGATTGGACAAACTGAACTGAATAGTGAATACAAGTATGTAGATGATAACTATCATTTCAATTCTTTCATGCACAAAAAGAAAATGTGAATCGAAGAAAGGATAAATTCTCATTCATTCTCATATTGAATGAAAACGAAATATAAAAGAATAAGAGTACATACATTACATACATTATGTATTTCAATTTCGATTATCTGTTAGATACAGGATCGGGCGATTAACGATGAGAGTAATCGTAAAGATATGGATAATGGATAAATCATACTAGGCATACGATGGGCCAGTTTGCCAGAGTAACAGAGGGTCCAAAAATTTTAAAATCTAATTAAATTCATAATATTTTTTATAGTAAGCCTGTTTAATTATCGAGGAGTTCAGTAGCTAAACTAGTAAAGTGGTGATTATGAAGTATTGACTCCGATTCCGTTGACAATCAAGAATTTGAATAATAATTTTCATTACCTACTTTAAAAGTTCTCTCAGCTTTTAACGATTGCCGTCTTCAGCTGAAGGCCTAATGTAGAAGAAAAACTTTTCACACTTTATAGACACTTTTCATACTTTAGAAACTTTTCTTCCTTTGCCACATAGAATTACTTTTCTATGGCAAAATTTACGCTTTACAGAAATTTTAATCAAACTATTTCTTCTTCTTACTGTCATGCTTTGCCGCCTGAAAAGTTGAAGGTTAACCAACTATTATCCGTTGCAACATGCGTCATCATTGGAACTTATTGCATACTGTATATTTTAATTTAGTTTAAATTTCGTGCTTCACATACCTCAACGGATGCAGAGAGTGAAAAGTGTGAAAGGCGTACACTAGACCTAAAGCTGTATAAAATAGATAGAAATAGATAGAAAAGCTTAAAAATTCTGATTCGATTCTTTTTGACCCAAGATCAAATAATTCAATTTCAGCCGAATAGTGTATAGTAGGGTTGGGTAGTAAAGATCTTATGAAGGACTCCATACAGCATTTATTCCTCTTTCAAATATAGATTTGATATAGGTTAGCTTTTTCTTATATTATTTCTAAACTCCATTACTGAGATAAAAGTGATTATTTCTACTCAGGTGAGAGGAATAATTTTTTTGAGAAAATTTTACTTTTTTTTGTGTTTTGTTGGTTCCAGATAGAATCAGTGAGGTTTATTAGATATTTTCTTCCTCTTTTAAGAATATTATCACAAATATATGTATACTGGTGTTGTAAAGATATTTGTACTCTGGTTTAAACGGAATAAATTGTGATTACCTTTTATACATAAAAGTGTAAATAATGCAAGAGAAATTTTATGACAGGTTGACGGATAATCGAAATTCTACTCTAAATAAGAAAATGTACAAATCCACATTTGTATTCAACATTTAACAGTTAAATCATTCATGTTTGAACGTTTACATATCACACAATAAAACGTAAAGTAGGTATTTAGAAATAGTTAATGAAAAATCAGCATTCTTGTCCTTTTTAGAAGCGTTTTTGTTTAATTGTGACTGCATAAAATATGGTTGATGCGTTGATATTGTATTTTATATAGTTTTTAATGAAAAACGAAAGAAAAATGTTTGCTTTGTATTTGTATATAGAGACAGGTAGTCATATAATAATTATCTTCTTATATTATGAATGTATTCTCTTAAAGAGAAAAGAGAATGTAAATTTTAAAAGCTTTCATTCTTCTATTGCTTTCTTTACGAGTATTAGTGTCATTAGTGTGCACGAAAGTAATTAAAAATGTTGGACTTGTACTTTGTGCGTTTCAATCTCAAATCCTTTTGAATGCAAATTAGAAGACGGCAGATACTGACAGCATAAAATACTTATGTACATATATTGCAAGTGTAATTAATTCAGTTCTAATAAATACCGTGCAATAATAATAACGCAAATTCTTACTAGGAATAATAAAAGTTAAGTATATACATATGTATTTATAAACCAAAAATGAAAAATTAAAAATTAGAAGACAATTTCGATAGAAACTAACCGTGCGATTCTACTTTAGAGATCTCTTAATTCTCTTATTATTTTGAATTTTTGGTGAAATCCATTTTTTAATAGAATTGGTATTCCAGATAGCAGATTTACCACACAAAAGTGCATATGATATTTTAACTTACCAAAGTCAACTGTTTCATTTGAAATATTGTAAAAATGGCGACGGCTATCTGTGTGTATTGATATATGTAATTATATGCATATATACTGAATTGTATAATAATTATTATTTTTTATATATTATTATTTTAATTATTATTGATATTGAAATATTAAATAATCATATAATAAATTATAAATAACCATATATGTAATATATAAAATATAAATAATTTATATATATGTATGTACATTATATAGTATATTTTTTTTAATTTGTTATTTTTTTTTTGTATTATTATTAAGTATTGCAATGTCATTCATATTTTATATAAATAAACACTCAAATATTATTATACAACAATATTTTTATTATACATCATATACGATAAGAGATGTAAGAGGACCTCATCGATGTCCTCTAAAGTTAAGAGATTTTTTTCCGTTAAAAATATTTTTTGACGTATTTTATCCACTAATTCCCAATACCAAAACCTATAACCGTCAATAGCTAAATTCACCATAACAATTAAGAGATCAGCTGATTGACATCTCGTATCTACTTTAACTACAACTCCTAAAATTATGCAATCCGCAGTTAAGAGGTTAAGAGTTTCTTAGCCTCTAAAGTAGAATAGCACCATAATTTTGATTATAAATGTCTAGAACAAAGGACAATCGGTGGGGAAGGAGAAAATATCCTATCCTTGAACTTATATGCTCCGCTGCCAAATATTAATAATAATAAAATGTGGTTCATCTAACCCCCCATCACTTTTTAATCTCTTCCGTCGAACTTTCAAAAATTTCACCTTTTCATTATTTGTTCAATCATGAATCACCATCCTTTTTTTCCAACTGCATACTTCTCAACCCCATCTGGGGAAAGGTTCAAACACTACACAGTTCAAAATACCACCCAAAATTCGAAATAATTGGACCTTTAATCCAAACTCCGTCCGCTCACAATCTTGGCTCTTTTCGATCCTATATACTCAATCCTCCTCTTGACTATTGTTTCCCTTACCTTATTCCTTGTTCTATAGACATTTACACAATTTTATAACGTGTATAACTTTCTACCTTTTCACTTTCATTTTTTTTAGAAAAAAAAATAAAAAAATTCACAATATTCATGCCACAATAAAAAAAATCTTGTCACCAAGATATCAAGAATATTTTGATAAAAAATGAGGGTTGAATCAATATGAAATTAAATTGAAATTTCAATCTCTCACCCTTTTATCATTTATCGTATCGTAATCATGTTTTCAATTCAATTCAATTTTATATGTGAATAAGTATAGTATATGAGTATGTATGTATGTATGTATGTGGGGTAGGACATGGATATCATAAATTCTTACTCTTGCTGTGAAGCATTCGAAAAAAAAATAAAAAAGTTTTTAATAGAAAGAAAATTGAAAATAAAAACACATTCTCATTCTCACATTATTGTGATTACATACATATATATTTGATTCAACCTACTACATATACACCGAGTTTATTATTATGTATTAATGTAAGTGTATATGATGTGTTTTTCTTGTCGATTTGTTGTAAAACATTACTGCAACAGCTGCATTTCATTTCAGTTATTTATTTATCCAGTAAAGCCAGCATACAATTTTTTTCTTCTACAAAAATATTATCTCATCATCATCAGAAGAGCAAAGTGAAAAAAAAAAATAAATAAATAAATAAAAAATTTAGTGACTTTTTATATAAATTTTATAGAGTATTTTAACGTATTTGCTTGTATGCGCGTTTATTTGTTTATTTATATTTTATTAAATTTTTTTTTTTTTTTTTTTTGAGAAAGAAAAAAACTTATTGAAAATATTTAAACAGAATATCTTTATACCCGGAGATTATTAAAAAAGAAAGGATAATAGAGATATGAAAAATATTTTCATCTTTTGAATGACAGAGTTTCATATATGTACATACATACATACGAAGAGTATAAGAAGCCTCTAAATGAAAAAAAAAATAAATAAATTTTTATTTGAAATTATTAGTTTTTTCGATTATTTTGATATTTTTTTTTATATTTTATGAAAATTAATAAAATCCGTGAAAAATATTGATTTGAATGATCAACAAATAGGCGGGCAAGGCAAGCGGAATGGTATGTATATGCATATTTCAATTCGTTTACCTTTATTATGGAACATTTTCAATGCAACGCTAAGTGAAATTGGAATTTATCTGTCTTTCGTTCCTTATTTTCTTACACGACATTAGATATATGCGTCACTTTCTAATTGAAATAAAAATTGCTAAAGTAAAGTGAAATTAGGTTATATTTCTAATTTCAATTTCACTTAACAAAAGCTATAAATTTAATTACAAAAATGTTGTTAGAAAATTGACCAACAGATGGAAACTTTCAAAAAATGCAAGAATTTCCTAAAATTACCTTAAACTGCTACTTAAAAATGGAGAAATTCAGTTGAGAATTTGAAAATTTGAATGTCATATGTCAATTTAAACAAAATTTTAATGTCAAATTTTCGAATTTCAAAATTAACTTAGCTTTGCATTGTGAACAGTGTGCTTTTTCATGAAATTTCACTTTTACTTAGCGTTACATTGTAAATGTTCCTTTATGCTTCCAATGTTCTAGTATGAGGTACGAGCATACTTTTCTAAAACCACTACAATCTATATTTTTCTTCTGTAATCCTACGGTACATACAGGGTGAAGTGGTACAAGTACCTTTTGAAATTATAACACATTATGTATATCCGCACTTTCGTGATGATAAATATTTCAGATTTTTTCAGTATATTCACCGTTTGACCTTTACACGGACATTTTAGTCCAATTATGACACCGCCGATCAGTAATTTTTTTGTCAGGTATATCCTCCAGCTGGATTGAATACCATTGCTGGTTGAATTAATGATCGACTTGGGCAAGAATAGCGCGCGATCTCGAGAACACCAGACCAACACCACAACCATCGTGCTATTCAAGCCCCCATTTGACCTATTAGAGTTTCTTGAAATATTCACAAAAAATCTAATCTAATTCCTAACATTCGTTCTAATTTGTTACAAACTTGTCTAGCTTGTTTCCATATAGACTGTTTCTTTCTCAAATAAATCAAAAAAAAAACAAAATATAAAAATAATCTGAGGTTGCTCTGGAATCTAGTGATCCTGAGACGAGGATTGGTTGATGGTTAGCATATCAAGTCTCTGTTTCTCGAAATTATATAGATTCGTATTTACCAATGGTGTGTGTCCAACTTCGTCCTTGTCAAAATAGAATCAGATTATTTTTTGGGCTGAAATTGTTCCTTACTGCTATGAAGATGCTTTTTGTTAGTTAATTATGATTTCCGTTTGCATATAGCAGGTGAAAATGTACCTCGTATAAGATCCACATGTTGCTCACTAAACTTTTTTTTAATCGAGTCTGTCAAATATGATATGGATCGATTGTTTTTTCGAATGCAATGAGGCTACAAAGAACTGTGCATGTGTTAAATATTTTCAATAGATTTTATGCTATTAGCTTTCTTCCTGATGTTCTCTTTGCATTTGCCACTGATTGTATCTCTTCAAATTTGAATACAATTTGCAACATCATGTGTGACTTGGAAATAATGCTTTTTACGAGTTTTCAAAAGAAAAAGTTACGATATTTATTCCTTTTACGGATGTGTATAGTGTGTGGTTTTATATTGAAACTCCATTATATGCATATGTATAAAAGAAGGTATGAAGATATTTTTTTCTCACCCTATTATCCATTTACATTAAGTATTTGAATCCATTATTGTTTGTTTTCAAAGAAATTTTTTTATAGCATTCGTAAAGTTTTCTTTTATTTATTTTCATATTTTGCTTTTGTGCAACTTCAAGAAATATTTTTATCTACCGATATAGTATATACCTGATGTTCTTCTCGGTAAAAAGTTTTTCCATCATTTTTAAAGTATAGAAAATTGTAGTTTTCGTTTGATGTGAATTTTTATTTACAAATTGCTCCTAAGTTATGGTCGTATAACAACTATTATCAGCAATCTATCAGTTACATTTTTTTCTGATTTTGAAGAAAATTTATAGGTAGTCCTGTCGTGTGTAATTTGGTTTTGATTTGAAATCAATTTATTCAAATTTTTCTTTTATTTTCATTTATTCTGTTTTTTTTTTCTCTGTTTTCTCGAATACATTTATGTCATTTCTATTGTATTCTATATGGTTTGCTTTCTTCTTTCAGCTTTTAGTTGTATCAATTGGATGGAATCATATTTGACATTTGTGTGAAAACTTGGAAAAGGTACCTAAGTATTTGTAGTACGTTACATTATACCTACGCTGCATAATACGAATATGTTCTGCAAGTGCTGTATTTTTCCAAGTTTACCATTATTATTTACTTAAAAATGTGAAATAAAACGTATCCTTTATCGAATCGAGAAAAAAACGAAACAAATTGTGAACTGCTCAAACAATTTTTCAAAAGTAGTTCACTCCTTAGTTTGTAAGTAAGTAGTTACGTTATTTCTTTCTAAGATGTCTTTTTAGTTTCACATTATCCAACAAATGGAAATTGACTGTTTAGGTTAGATTTCTTGGTATAAACAAATAGCATATGGAGTGTTTTATATAAATTTTTCATATTTAAAGTAAAATAATTTTAAGTTTATCTTTTGCTTCACTTGTCAAATTTATTTATGTTTCTTTGAATAGTTTGAGTCATTGCTAAAATAATTGCTCAAAAGTACTTTGCTCATGTGAAAGAAACACAGCTATTATATGTATATTATTTGTTATACTGCACTCAATAAGTCTCCGGTCCAGCTAAGAAAAACAATATTTTTTTTTTGAAATTTGGCTCTATTCATCAACATATTCTCCTTCAAGAGTTGCACATTCATTTCAACGCTCCTCTAATTTTTCGATGCCCTTTTTGTAGAACGTTTTGTTTTGCTTGCTAATTAGGCCTCAGTTTCAGCAATCATTTCTTCATTTTAACAAAATTTCATCCCTTCGAGCATCTTTTTCATTTCTGTAAAAAGCCAGTAGTGACTGGTGGTCAGATCTGGAGAGTATGGTGCATGAGGAAGCAATTCGTTCAATTTAACCATTGTTTTCATCGACGACACGTTGATATTTTTGGTCCGATGTGAGCAAATGTGGCACCCACTTCGAAAACAACTTACGCATGCTCAAATGTTCGTGTAAAATTGTGATTACACTACCTTCTGATATCTTTTAGGTGTCAGCCATCTCATGCAACTTCACTTTACGGTATTTTAAAATTAATTTGTGGACTTTCTTAATGTTTTCTGGAGCAACTACCGATTTTGGGCGACCAGAGCGCGTTCAACATTATCGGTGTTTGTACGACCGTGTTTAAACTCATCATACCAGCCAATTATTGTGAATTTCCCTGGTACAGAGTCTCCGTAACACTTATCAAGCCACTTTTTGGCGTCAACAGTATTTTTTCCCATCAAAGCACAATGTTTAATTAGCACACGAAATTCTTTTTTATCCATTTTCTTGAAAAGCATTAAACTGATGCCACTAAAGCCGCTGTAACTTGTAAACTAATTGTCGAAATGTCATGAAATTTTGACACATATCGTATTTGGAAAATATATGAACTGTCAATAGCATTGCTATAATATGTGTCAGACCGGAGACTTATTGAGCGACCTATCAACTACTCCGGCCACCTCAATTTTATATTATTTCTTGGAAATGAAAAATACATTTTTTTTGTCAAAACTCTTATCACAGGTTGATTATTCATTTTTTTTATTTCATTATTTATAAAATGACTACATCTTCTTTAGTGATGTTATACTTAATCATTGAAGACTCAACTATTTCTGGTTATGGTTACAATCTCTTTCCAGTTCTTTCCAGTTCCACAAAAACCAAAAACCAAAAAACAAAAAAATATAAAAATATAATAAAATTAGATTTAAGAAAGTATGATGGAAAGAAAAAAAAAACAAATATTATGTATACATATATGTATCAAAAAGAAAAAAAAAATAAAATAAAATAAATACAATGAAAGAAAAAAAAAATGACTAGTTGATTAGGGTAAATTGCTGTGCTCATAGTCAGTTCCGACCGTTAGATATTATAAAAGACCAGAGTCTTCGCTTGAATTCAAGTAACGAACTCTCTCTTTGAATGTCAGGTGGCAGATTATTCCAATGACGTATAATCTGAACAAAGTAAGAACGTTCACCAACAGCGCGTTTGAATCTGTGTATATGAATTTTCAAATATCTGCATGAGTTAAATGGCTTAAGACGATAATTCAAATACTCAGGGAGTGAATTATACTCGTAGATGACCTTGTGAAGAAGAATGAATGACCTATAAAGGAGGTATTGTTGTAGGGAGCAGCCAAGCAAGGAGTTTTGATAAGCTGAGACATGAGCACTGCGAGATAGCTGGAAGACAAGACGTAAGCAGTCATTAAAGGCAACATTGATTTTCCTAGTACACTCAGAATCCAGGGAAGGAAAGACAACACTACCATAAAGAAAATGTGGGATAATCAGGGAACGAACAAGTTTGAGACGCAAATCGAAAGACAGTAAATTGGTTGTGAGCCGCAAAGTACGTATGCCGTAGTAAACTTTATTTAGAACGCAACTAACATAATCACAACAGGACATTCTATTGTTAATCATAATACCCAGACTTTTAAGAAACGCTTTGGGAATAGAATTGGATGAAATATCACAAAAAAAAACAAAACAGCATCTGAAACTTAGTTGGACATCATCAGCATACAAGTGTACTTTAGAGAACGAAACAGTTTCCGGCAAATCGTTAATAAACACGCTGAATAATAGCGGGCCTAGTAGAGAACCTTGTGGTACACCACAAGTCACTGGTAGAAAATCTGAGTATTTTTTATTCACTCTAACTTGTTGCCATCTATTGTTCAGAAAATCACCTATGAATGCGACGGTAGAGGAGGAAAGCCCAAAGGAATTTGCTAGTTTAGTAATAAGACGATGATGTGGCACACTGTCAAAAGCATTGGAAAAATTCAAAAGACAGAGAATTGTAAAAAAATTGGAAACAGAAAGTTATGAACAGGAAGAAGTGGAGGCGTATCTTGCTAGAGGCGATGGTCCTGCATGGACTGTAGAGCCAGCATGATGATGAATTTGCTCCTTATTATTATATAGCTCATAACATCATTTTTCATTGAACCATATAACCTTATTAGATATTGGAACGTATATTCTGTTTAAGATCTTTCCTTCGAACCTTCTAAGTTCTATACTATTTTCAGAAATTGAAGTCAGTACAGGCAAGATAGGCATGCTTTTCTATATTCTTTCACATTGCGTTTGTATAAATCTGTCTCGTGTGTGGGGTGATCAGATCTCAATTTCAATCAAGACAGAGATATATTATTCAGAATTTCCTACAAAATATTATATGTGAAGTTATCAGAAACTCATCGGGTAACTTTTCCCATAAGCACAATACTGACTTCGATTTCTGAAAATAGTATAAGACATTCGGTAATTTCTTTTGTTTTAAAACCTCAGATCTAAGATTCTTTTTTTCATGTGCTAAATTGTAATGAATCCTAATTATTGTAATCTCACAATTTATTATTTATGACGAAAAATGTTATATTCATCAACTAAGGATTATGAAAATCTTCAACATTTTTTGTATATTGTAATATACGCTCTGCGCTAACCATTCTATGTATATATGCATATTCATTATTTTTTCAAAAACTCAATCGTATGTATACTTATAAATGATGATTGACTATGCTGACTCATAATTTTTTTTTTCTTTTTGTATATGTGAGACATACATATGCATATGGATGTGTCATTTTCATTTATTTGATTCGATATCGATTATCAAATAATATGCATGTGCATGAGCGATGATCAATATATTCAATATTCGATTACTTTTATTTATTTTCTTTTTTTGTTCGTTCTCATTTAACAATAATATCAGCAGCTTATTAATAATTTCGTAAAGATTATGGAATTTATATTTAAAAATATCACATCGAAATTAAATACAGATTAAAATTTAAAATATATGTATGTAGGCCTGTGTAGATGTATAATCCTTTTTGTGTTATTTTTCGTAAAAAAATACATATTATTATAATAAATTTCATAGAATTTATCTTTACCTGATTTGATTGACCAACCGCAAATAATAAAAATACCACCTGCGGTTACATTCAAATTTTGACTGTGCAAACATATAAGTACATATGGACGGACATAAATACTCGTATGTACGTTATCTATATATAGTATAATGTAAAGATTTTAACTCTTTTATGAATAATTTAAAAATGAATATGACAGATGCAAGCAAAGTATTACTATACTTTTTTGTTCTTCTGCTGTGATGTGTATCCACCTGTCTACCATCTTCATTTTGCATTACATATTTTTTTTATTTTTTTTCATTTCTGCATCAATATCATACATACACTCATATACTAGTATTTAGAGTTTTTATTTAATAAAGGATTGAAAATATTTCTTTTATTTATTGAAAATGAAAAAAAAAAAATTATGGAAAAAAATTTTTTCTGGATAAAATAGCAAAAAAGCAACATTCAAAAAAACAAACACAAAAATATGAAAAATTAATGTAAAAATGAAACTGAATATAATTTCTCAATGAATTTACATTCTTTTACTATTATAGGTAAGTGGACTACATACATATGCATTTTGTACACAATTCCACATTATATACAACATAACACACATTACAAACTCTCTGATGTACAAACTCTATACAAACATTATGTCTATATATTATTCATGAATAAAGAAAGAAGAAAATAAAAGAAAATTTATAAAGGACAAAGAAAAAAAGGTTAAGAGTATAACAAACAGATGCTACAGAAGTATACATAGAAGCTATACAGCTACACAGAATCTGTGACCATTCAAGAATAAATCTTCACATGGAAGAAAATTAAAAAAAAAAAAAAAAAATAATAAAATAAAGCAGATTTTCAACTGCAAAAAATATGAATGCCAATGCAAATGCATGCAAATATTTTGAAAATGAGTAGTCCGGTCCTAACAGGCCGGGCCGGTCAACCATCTGTTGTTGAAAAAAAATTTTACAATTTTTACAATAATTTTGCTCCCAGACTTAAAAAACAAATTTAAAATAAAAAACAGAAAAAAAAAATGTTTTGCTTAATAATATCTCCAATAATTTACTAAAATAGTACATACGGACACACATATGACTATACGAGCTGTGAGTTATATACAGTTCACTTTTTCTTTTGGCTGTTTGTCACTTCTTAATATACTGAACTTATAATTTCACAATTAAATGAATACAAGAATACAAACATGATTCTTCACTTGATATCATTATGAAAATTATTATCATATTTTAAGATTAGCTATATGTTTGATTTTCGAAGTGTAAATTTGATATTTTCGAAAAGAAAAAATTTTTTAATTGGTCACATTTGGTATGAGCATAGCATATAAGTAATATGTAGTACGTAGGTATCTGAATTGTTTGATGAAGGCAAAAAGTTAAGTACACTTAGAAATTGAATATCCTTATTTGAATTGGGTAATATTACAAAATATTATAGTATGTATGAGTATACATTATATGCACATTTTTGATGTGAAGCAAAAATGAATCGAAGTAAAGAAAAAAAAAATTTGTCACGAGGATAAAAATGATTTTTGTGCGTTCATTAAAAATATTAATTGAGCAGAATTTTTTTTCTTAAACGTAATTTTATATGTATGTATACGAGTATAGATGAGAATTTGAGAAAAATTGGGTTAAGAAGTGGAAAAAAGTTTTTAATTGCTGGAAGGTCAATTTCAGTTTTTGCTATGCAATTTTAGGCGACACATGTAATCACCATTGGCGGCCCTCCAATCCAATGTAAGTTTTTTTTTTCGCTCAAACTCATTATATAGGACAACTGGCTGTATTTAGCTCTTGATTTAATGTTCGATTCTATTACGTTGTACAGACCGCATACAGTAGTTTGCTTTATTGCCGGATGATGGTATATAATTTATTTTGTAGTATAATAACACAAATTCAATGACAATTTCTAAATTATCAATTGTTAAACTTCGACTTTTGGTAACTGGTAATTTTATTTTCTTATCATTTATTTCTTCTTCTTCTCTGGCTATACAGTCCTAAACAGGTCCTTAGCCTCTAATAGTCTGCTAATAAGTAAGGTTTTCCGTAGAACCAGTTTTTACATCCATAAATTAGCCTAAGCCCTTCCTGTTACCAGTTGGGTAGGACGTAGGACCTAGTTACCGGTGATTACCAACTTGGAGGTTCTATGGACGCTTGATGAATAGCTGCACAGTTACAACGTTGGAAAACTCCTATAGGGTGAATGGTCAACGCCTACCCTGCCGCTTATTCACACAATCACCTTATCATTTATTTACAGTCCCGATTTTTCTTAACATCAGCTTGCAGCTGCCCGATTGAAATTTTGACATGCAGACATTTTAATCTTCCTATAAAATTAACATTATCAGCAAAGACGAGAATTTGTGAGAAAATTTTCAAAATTGTTCCTTCTGTAATCAGTTCCAATGATAACGCATAAAGAGCGTATGAATTCGACAACGGACAGAAGTTGGTTCAATTTTTCAGGCGGCAAAGCATTAAAATAAAAAGAAGAAATAATTTGACAGTTCGAAAACAATAAACAACAGAGAACAAACATAGAAAATTATTGTGAAAATTTGAAATTATTACTAAAATAAGAAGACCAAGGATACGATGGCTAGATGATGTAGAAGGTGATTTGAGGACAATTGGAGCCGGGAATCGGAAAAGCGTTGTGGATCAAAGAAATAAATGGCAGCAGATCTTGAAGCAAGCCAAGGCCCACACTGGGCTGTCGTGCTAATGATGATGATGATTAATTTTAAAATAATTTTTTTTCACTTTAAACAAATTTTTATTACCTACATGTATATTCCCACTCCTACAATATACTCGTATGTACAAAATATCAACTGTCTGAAGTTTCTGAAACGCGTATACATTGGGCCATTCAAAAGTAATTCTATGCGGCAACGGATGGAAAGTTTGTGAGGTTTGAAAAGTGTGAAGAGTTTTTCTTCTACATAGTGATTTTACACAGTACAAACACTCAAAAAGGTCAAATAAAGAAAAAACTGTAAGAGATAAACCTTTACTTTACTTTAGTGGGCAAAAATGAAGCAGAGGTCTTGGGCTTTCCGATTTGCTAACTAGAATTTAGATGGCGCTGCGGTTCTACAGCCTGTACTTCTTTGAAAAAAGTAGCAAAAAATCACTAAATTCTGAATTTAAAACACAATAACTATTGAAAAGAAAGACATGGAGAGGCATATAAGAAATCATTAGAGAGAGGCGAGAGTTTCCTATAGTTTTTTCTTAGAATACTTTCTTCTAGCTAGTACACCGTAGTTGTTATAGGGTGTTTCGTAGAATAAGTGCGAAAAATCTTTGTCACCCTCTAGCGACTGAACGGTTGAGATTAGCCCCCCTCTGTAGTACAATTTTTTGTTTGTCTCGATGCTGCTGTTAGTGGACTGGCCATTTTAGGAGAGACACCCTGTATAAGTTGCAAAAATATTGCATAAAATTGCAAATATTTATTTCCCCCCTGTGAAAGGTTTCTGATTTTGAATAATATAAAAAAACAAAAATTTAAAAAAAAATCTTCAAATTCGGAGCTGTTTCTGAGGACTTCCTGAAATTTCCTTTTTTTTTGTCTTTATAATTGACTCCATTAATATTGCCTTCAGCTTAACACATTTTGATTAATTTGTTAATTTTGTCATATAGTAACTACTTAAATCGTAGACACACTGGACTTGAAAGTAAATAATTTTGTAAAAATATGTACTTTCGCACCCGAAAGTACATATTTTGATTGCTTTCAACTTGCTTTTGGATGAAATGTATATATATGTATATGAGCATATGAGCTAAAAATGTTTCATTTTCTCTATCGTTCCTAGTTTTTTGTTCTGTTTCTTTTTGATTAATGCAACAGTGAATTGTCATTTTCATAGTTGACATTGACACTTGATATTTATTCCTGATAACTAGACGACATCGGTAAAGAGTGTATTTTAATATATAATATTAACAAAATATATTTTAATAAAAATGAGAAAAAGATCAAAATAAAAATAAAATATTAGAAATTTTGTAAATAATTTAAAAAAAAATGAAAAGACAATACAAACCGCGACAAATGTGGTGTTGTGATGAATCAGAAAAATATTTAATAAACATTTGGCAAGAAAAATATAATAAAATATATTTGCTATGCTTCTGTATTCTGCAGAGGATTCTGACGCATACAGAGCAATAGCAATTCTTTTTTCTAAAGGAACACATTTCCTATAATTTTTGTCTATTCTTTTCATGTTTCCTAATAAAGCACATAATAATTCGAAAGCCTTAATTTAAATTCTAAAATCATTTTTGAATTTCTGCTCATCGTTTTTAAGGACATCATTTTCCCAAAATTTCGAACTACGTTGTTCCTATTATACAATATTAATTACTATATGTTATTTGAAATATCATTTAATATTGATATTTATTATTATTTAATTACTTACAAGGCACCATAATTTTAAAACAATTGATTTTTTCATTAGTATGTTGTTATTATATGCATTCTTCTACGTCGTGCTTTAGATGAAACTGCATGTGGGTATCTTTCTATACTCTTACATGCAATTTTATTCGTCGATTGCTCCATTAACATCATCAATTTATTTAATTGATTAATGTAGCAAATTAACAATTATTAAAAAAATCACTTCCTGAATAAACTCACAAATATGAAAAATTAATTTGACAGTTGAAAACTGAAACCGCGGTGTGTCACTATGTACTTTCGATTTACGTGCTTTCACGAAAGTACGTACTTTCAAATCCGGTATGTCTAGGGTTTTAATTAGTTTCTTGTGTAATAGAGGATGCATACGAGTATGTTCAAATTTAATTAATGGACGATTAGCCGTTAGTGAAATAAATTTCTTTCAATCGTAGGTGCTCTTGTTTAGTTTTAAAAATTCGTAAAAAAAATATCTTTAATTCTCAATATTACTTTTGTATTTTTTCAACAAGTTAAAATATAATCAAATTATTTGAAAAAAAAAAAAAACAATTTTCAATATTTACAAAATCAAAATTTTTGTCAGATTATCAGCTAAATTGATTCCCTATTTATTGAAAGGTTAATTTTTCGAATATCGTATATACGAGTATATACATTTATATTACAATATTACAATTTCGTTGTTGTACTGTAAAGTTTTAAAGACAAAAAGATGAAATTTTTTAAACATAATACCGATAATAATATTAGTAATACCGATTTGGTTGTTATATCTATGTGTAGCATGGTGTACTACAGTGTTTGGTAAAACTCTGCATACCAACAATTATTCCAATTTTGATATAAACATTATTTATAAAATTTTACTGAACATTTTTGCGACCAAACAATAGTATACATACTTCATCTCCATGACATTTTCTTTTTTTCCAATTCAGCAATGCACTGTAAAGAACACTATTTATATAGTGATTTTCGCAACAAATTTTCATTTAATATTTTTGATTTCAATTTCTAACTGACGGTAGCTGATGCTTTCAAAATTCCCAAGTTCTCAGAGCTCGCAGCGTTCGATATTGTCCTACTAATATCTAAATTGTTAGAATGTTGCTATTGTTTTGTACAACACTGTACTATATGTACATACAAAGTACAAAGTACAAGTATTTTCAATGTATAATTCCTTGAAAATTTTAAACAGAAAATTTTCCTTGAGCAAATTTTCAATTATTATTTACGTATGAGTATTTGTTATTTTATTTATTGTCTTCTATACGATGAGTATAAACGAATGCAAGGATATAAACTTGTAATATGTACTTATATACATAGTATATGTATGAATAGTGAAGCTTCTTATTGTCATAGTAGTAGTATTAGTATATTAACAATACAAAATCAATACAACAGTTTAACCCTTGATCCTTGAAACAAAAAGTTATAGTATCTATGTTTCTGTGAGAGTGTGTGTATTGATTTATACATAATAAAACCAATAAAACTATATGTGTATCGATTTTATTTCAAATATTTCTTATACATTGTATTGTATTTATATATTTTGTATGTTTACTTGTATGTACATTTTATTTATAGTATATCAACTGTTCACATTATCCACATTACATATGTATGTACGAGTATATGCATAGATATTATGTACTTATGTGTGTACGTACATTGTATTTATCTTTATTATTGATTAGATAATTTTTTAAAGGGATGTAGTAAGAAAATCGTTCAATATAGTATATGTATGTATGCATGTACATTTAATCCAGTGTACAAGCATTATCTTAAAATTTTCACAGAATCAAATTTGATTTTTCAAGGAATCAGTCAATATGTAAATATAGAACATGATATTATGTAATTTTTGTAAAGAAAAATATGTACATTAGATTCTGATACATACATATGAGTATGTACATTTTTTTTTTTCAATTTGTATACATAATGGCCCATATGCATAAAAACTAGCAAATTTGAATGTAGACTTTGCTATATAGCCAAGCAAAATCTTGTAGCAAATGATTAAATTGGTATGCATAAAACATTTTAATCAAATGCTATATCCGAATTCAGATATTATAGCATTTGCTATACAGAACATCTGTCAAAACATTGTAATAGTCCATTTACATTAGTCAGCGACGGCAGCGCATTTTGAAAATGCTGCCACATAAATGATTCGTCTTAAATATTTCATCAATTTGTTTTGACATGTTTACTATACTATTTTCAGAAATTGAAGTCAGTACAGGCAAGATAGGCATGCTTTTCTATATTCTTTCACATTGCGTTTGTATAAATCTGTCTCGTGTGTGGGGTGATCAGATCTCAATTTCAATCAAGACAGAGATATATTATTCAGAATTTCCTACAAAATATTATATGTGAAGTTATCAGAAACTCATCGGGTAACTTTTTCCATAAGCACAATACTGACTTCGATTTCTGAAAATAGTATAAATATCATTTGTTTTGTCCAATAAATGATATCTTTTTCTCTTTTCTCTGTGAAGTACCGATTTTATCTTCATTTTGAATTATTTACTTTGTACATATAACGAATGTTATAAAATATACAAATATATACACGTACACCAAATGAAAATTGTAATTATGAACTCTAAGCAGTAAAAATGTTGCTCGGTTTGGATTAGCTCTATAACTATGTAATCAACATCCATAACATAAGTATAGGCTTTTTCGAAAATGCAGGCTGCACTGTGTATTCTTTCGTATCTTAAAAATAGTACTAGAACAGTAATCTGCAGTCTGCACTCTGCAGGAATAAAGCAGCGCTGCAAATGCAATGGTTAAGAGTTTTCATTTCTGACATTTTGCATTTTCGAACGAAAAATTGAGTGATAAGTGATATCCAACAATAATAATTATAATATTGAAAAATAATGTGTTCGATGTGTATTGTACAATTTTATTTATTGAAAATATGAATTTTAACCTCAATTTTAATATACTTACTTAAGTAATTTTTCAATATCTTCACTTGAATCTGACATTATAAAGAATAAAACTTTTTAAATCAATTAATACAATTAATACAAGAAGTTCGAAATCCCAAAATTACTTTTTTATTCTTTTAAAAAATTGTTTTTTTTTTATTTTATTTTTGTAAAAAATTTATGTACCTACAATCTAGCTGTTGGAACGAATGAAGTGGTAGATAACTTCGACAGTACACTTGTCAGTAGCATATATGCAGTGTTTCAAATCACGCTGCTTATTTGCGTTAAGATCTTTCAGGCCTGTTTTGCAGTTAATAGTTTTCGAACGAACTGCAAAACAGATCTAACTTAGAACTGAATTTACGAAAAGGCCTTATAGCTGCTCTAAACATTTTACTGCCACGCCACTGCTACTGCCGTCACCGATTACTTTAAGCTGAATATTCCATAATAAATAAAGGAAGGATTGGAATTTCCTTTCTTGTTTATAAGTATCTTGTGTTTTTAGTTAGAAAATAAAAACAAAATCTTAAATGTTTACCTAAAATAAAATATCTTTTTCACTTGTGCCTTGTTTATATCGGTTAAAAGCTTATAGCAAATGGTCTTATGGACAACTAAATAGTAGACTACAAAAAATATATAGCATTTGCTAGTTTATGCATACCGATATTCAGGACTGATAGCAAAGTCTATAAACTCCGAAAAAGGTAGACAAGCAAAATAACATTTGCTATACGTTTTTTGAGTTTTTTGCATACCGATATTCAGCACTTATAGCAAAGTCTATAAAAAATAAGGCAAATGATCATTTGCTACATTTTATGCATATCGGTCAATGTTGTATTGTTTCAAACTATTTTTTTTTTATAGTGAAACATTTTAAAAAATAAATTGAGAAGTAATTTAAACTGATCTCTTTTATAGAAGGCATTTGTAAACAAAATTAATGAAATTTTCATTTGGGAATAAGTGTCTTTATTTCATTTGTATGCCATAAAAAAATATTATTTATTAAATAATGTTAATTATTCTTCTTTCCTCTTTATATATGGTGCTGCAATTTTGAAAAGAACCCTGCGGCATCAGATAGAATTTTGCTGCCATCCCGCTTCATTCAAATATGAAATCATTTAGTCCTCTATATCAAGATTGTGCGTAGGTCTTCTCTCGAATCAAGCTCCATTATCAATTTATTCTCTAGTCTTTTATTGTCCAAGGTGCATTGCAGTACCCTCTTTTACAAGGATTTCGACCCTATTTAACGAACATGACAATATTAACAAAATTCTTTGTTTATTCTTGTTATGAATTTTTTTTTTCAATTTCAATCTTTTCAATACCAAAAGGAAATTTCATCTTTCTTACCTTTCATTCGAAACAAAGTGAACCTTCTGAAATTTATTTTTTTTCCCAATTTCCAGCATTTTGCACCAATTGTTATTATTGATTGCGTTGCATGAATCTCGTATATCAATTACGCTAATTGGGCTAACATAAATAATAAAGTTGGGCAATTCTTTTGACGCGCGTATTCCACATGAAATGCTCGACATAGTTATAAAAGGTAAAATACTACACCTATTAGACCTTGGAAACGATGGTGGAAGCATTTGACTGTTGAAAACGGAGTCAAACCACTTTCTAAATGAACGGATCAAATTGAAAAAAAATTCAAGAATTACATTTATGTACATTGATGTACATATTTTTACTCATACATATACTCATACTGTTTATTTACAATTTATATCATATTTGCTGCGTTCCTTTTATGCTATGGTAAAGTTCTCCCAAGTACTAGTGGTCGTGATCATCTACACCGCCTCTTGTATTCGAGTAATTTACTTGACAATTGTATTTTTGCCAAAATTCGCCGTCATAAGTTTTTGTGTTTCAATCGTTAAAGATAAAAGAAATAGGTTTATGTCTATAATATTTTTATTACGCGTTTTATTCAATAGGTGGCTTTTTATTGTTTAAGGTTATGGAGAATCTAACATCAACAACAAAACAAATTTGAAATATATGAAAGTTGAAATTTGAGGACGGCCAACTATGCCACTCCAATATTCACATTGCCTTAGAAATGTGTATGCCTTGAAATTTGAGGTTACTTTTTACTTCCAAGTATGCGTTCCATTTACAATCTCTTCACGAGTACTTGAGAGTACTTTACTAGCTCAAAAGGAACGCAACAATTGTTAGGTTCCTATATACTTAAATATTATATAACGGTAACGTTGGCGTTGACTGAATTGGACTGACTAAGGAATTACTGAATATGTAGATTTTTTATGGTAGTATACCTAGTAACTCTTATTTTTGTTATTCGTATTCTAATTTCATAAATAATTTAGAAATGCATAAGTACGCATATATCGTACATTACATGAGGGTTGAATGATAATATTTTTAAAAAAGACATTTACATACTATTATCAGAAATGTCCTTAAAATTTTTCTCTTTGGAATTCAAGAAATTTATTTTTAGAAAACAATGAAATTAAAAGAAAATAAAAATGTACATTATACATATTTCTGTAATGTAAATATTGTATTGTACAATATTTATAATGTACTATCAGGGTAGGTATATCGTGTATTTGTGTAGTGTGTATATGGTATGGTGTATATAGTATTGTATCGCCACAGACAAAAATATACTCTTCTTACATACATATTCGTACATTATAAGAGTATTGTATTGTTTATGGATAGCATATGTTATATAGTAACTACGTAAACATAAAGAAACAAAAATATGAATTATTAAATTTTCATTTATGTACTTAAATATGAATATTTGACTTATTTCAAATTATTCAAATGTTATCTATCTAAGTGTATGTATGTTTATGAGAGTATCCAAGAGTATGTATCTAAGCACATTACTATTGTATTAGAAGAGAAGAATACATATATGTATGTACATATATTTTAGATTATTTTAGCTTTTTCCATCTTATTATACAAATCCCATTGTGAATATAAATTTCGAATTTTTATTTTTTGTTTGTTTTTATATTTGTCCGTTTATTTGTATATTTTTGCAATATACATACGAGTAAAATACATATCATAGACTAACTCCTTTTTTTTTCGTAAGTATATGTATATTATCAACCCTTTTTAATATTCAACAAAAAGTTTTAGATTTATACAAAGAAAAGAAAGCCTATATGTACGATTAGAGATATTATGGTATACTACCACTATCTACTATTGTACTATATCGTATCATAAAAATATTAAAATGTACACGCATTATACAATAACAATACTCGTAATTCACTAAATAAAAAATGAGTTAAGCAGAATTAGAAATATATTCATGCATGCATACCCAAGTCATTTTCTTTGAAGGTGTTGTAAGTTCATTTTGTTTTTTTTACATAAAAGAAAAGCGTGAAATTTACAAATTCTTTCGAAAAACATGACGTTCAATTTGAAGAAATTTTCAAAGAGAAAAATGTGAATGAAAGTGAATGGAAGATTCTGAATAAATTCTTTCTAATTATCTTCATTATATGTAAATTTTTAAGGAAATCAGTAAATATTTGTGACGAGCATTTGCAAAAGTGTATGTATTTTTTTACTGTTAAAGATAAAAATGAAGTGGGTATCTTTAGTTTCTTGCTTATGTAATCAGAAATAAATTTAGAGGGCGCTTTACTTCCACGGGCTTTATTTTCTCTGGAAAAAATGGCAAAAAATTCACTAAATTCTAACTTTGAAACATAATAACTCCCGAAATGATGGACGTAGAGGAGCATGTAAGATGTCATTAAATAGAGGGGGGAGTTTTCAACATATTTTTCTTAGACTATTTTATTCTAGCTAGTACACCGTAGTTGTTATAGATTGCTTTGTAGAATCAGTGCGAAAAATCGAAATCGCCCTGTAGCGGCTAAACGGTTGAGACTACCTCCCCTGTAGTGCGATGTTTTGTTTGTCTCGATGAGACCTATCAACTGTTTGCGGGTGTACCACCCGAAACGGGACACTCTGTATATTATTTCCAGCTAAAAACATAACGCAATTTCTATTATTATGAACGGAAAACATTCTTTTGGTATTCTCAAAACAATATAAAATGGAATAGATACACTTTTGCAGATAGTCGCCACATTTATTATGACTATTTTTGGTACCAGAAAGTGGATAAAATTTTCAAAAATCTGTTTTGACTATATTCTCAAAAAAAAAAAAATTCATACTTCTTTTTCCTCCAAATTTCAACAAAATTGGTCCAAAAACAACCAAGATATTTGGTATCGAAATTACCGATTTTTACAAATTTCAGTACATTTCCATACCATAACAATAACCAAGAGTGAATGCAATATGCTGTTATAAACACCATTTCTATATAAAAGTACTTCCATACAATTTTTTCAAAAATGTTTATCATTTTGTCAATTAGAAATTTACACATTTAATAGTTTTGCGTTCCTTTTGACCAAGTAAAGTACTCCCAAGTACTCGTGAATAGATTGTAAATGGAACGCATACTTGGAAGTAAAAAGTAACCTCAAATTTCAAGGCATACACATTTCTAAGGCAATGTAAATATTGGAGTGGCATAGTTGGCCGTCCTCAAATTTCAACTTTCATATATTTCAAATTTGTTTTGTTGTTGATTTTAGATTTTCCATAACCTTAAACAATAAAAAGCCACCTATTGAATAAAACGTGCAATAAAAATATTATAGACTTAAACCTATTTCTTTAACCTCTAACGATTAAAACATAGACAACTCTGACGACGAATTTTGACGTAACTAATCATGCAACTGTCAAGTAAATTACTCGAATACTAGAGGTGGTGTAGATGATCACGACTACAAGTACTTGGGAGTACTTTACTTGGTCAAAAGGAAAACAACTAATAGCTGTTTTCGATTTAACAATTTCAAGTACTTTCGATTAGAAAAGGTAAATGTCTGTGCTAAACCATCTACTCTCAGCTGCCCAGCTACTCATGAAAAATTTTTCAAGTAGCTGGAAGTAGATGCAAGTAGTTACGAATAATTTTTGTGTCGTTCGTTTTAACAATTTATCCTGGACATATTTTAGTACTCGCAAGTATTTGAATTTGCTAAATCGAAAGTAGCTCATGTGAAATTTTTATTATCATTCAAATACAAATCCCACAAATATATCTTCTCATATAATGTGTGAAATGGAATTACACCACTTTCAAAGAAAACGACTCACGCAAACGTCTAATATCAATATATGTACATACATAGTATACCAATAGTAACCAAAGATTATCTACTGGTATATATATCACATATCAGATATTCTATCATAAATAATGCCATAAATAATATAAAACTGCTATAGTCTACATACTATCTTGGTACCTACATAGTACATTTTTCCAAAATTTCTATTTGAAATACCATCCTCGTATTTTTCCAAAATGACGCAATATCGCAATATTAACACATGAAACATATTCAGTTTTTCTTTTTAGTAAAAATTAAAAAAATTACAAAGAAAAAAAATAAAATGAAAAAGGATGAAAAAAAAAGAAGAAAAATTATGAAAATGTGTGTACATAAAAAGAATATGAAAAAAAGGGTTGATGACTTCATTAGGCTATAATATACCGACCGATATATACGTATGTATACTTGCTTATATACTCGTGAATAAATAATAATCGTATGTATAAGATATTTTAGTTTAGATTATATGAGGATATATTGTATGTGTATTGTATTATAATATATGGTTATTGAAACGATTCCTTATATAGCATTATAAAATCGGGTGATTTTTACTTTACTTCAATTTAATTCATTCAAGGAATAATTACTAATGAATATTGTACGGCTCAGCTCACATTATTCGCAAGCTCTGAAGTTCCAGTTTTCCAATACATCTAATGTGAATAATGTAGCATTTTTCAGCTCTCTCAATCTTAGCAAGATTATGTAATGTAAACTTTGAACTTTGGGTATACATAATTTCAACAAAGAAAAAAAAATTGAAGGTGTAGTGTGTAGTATCATTCATGAATAAAATGTCCAATTAATTCTTTTGAAATATAGAAAATTCCCGTTGCAGACTACTATATACTGCCGTCGTTAGGTAAAAGGTCGTTTCTGACATTTAGGTAATTTTGAGTTATTGAGGTTTTTTTTTTTTTTTAGAAATGTGTGATTTGTGTAATTTGACACATACGACCTTTAAGTATATCTGTAAAAGTCAAAGATCTGTATTTAGAGCAAGGCAGAAAGTCGTAAGTACAAACTCAGATACGAACTTTTACATTAGGATAAGCCATATACGACTTTTTAACTTGAGAAATGTAAAATTTTCTATTAGATACGATATTTGAAGTGGCGAAAAAGTGCCTTAATGTTCATTTACAGCTTTCTAACTTAGAGTATAGATGCATTATATTGGTCTAATAGCCCTATTCTGTTGAGTATCAGTGACTAGTCATAAGTCATAAGTTATAACATAAGTCACAAGTTGTGACTTTTTGTATTCCGCAGTAAAAAGTCACAACATGCCAGAGTCACAAGTTGTGATCTGCTACTTCAGTCGTCACAAGAATAATTTTAAGGTTATGTGAAAAATTTAAAATATATCATTTTTCTTGAAAAAATTTGACGTTTCAAATTCACCACTAAGAGGTGAAATTTTTGTGATTTTTCTTGTGATTACTTATTCAGAATACGAAACAGCTGATTAGTCACAAGGAAAATCACAAGAAAACCAGTCACAATTTCGTTGTGACTTGTGATGGGTCACAATACCAGAATAGGGCTATAAGATAAAGATTTTACATATAACTAATTTTTCGAAATTTTGTAGATACGGCCTTCTTCCTAACGACGGCAGTATACTTTTTGTTATACACCCGGATAATTTTCAAACGTTGTGTCCATGGTCAAGTCTGTCCATGACGAATTTTCAATCATTATATAACAAATACATATATGATGATAATTTGACACGTATCAATATAATCTATCATAAAATTCTTACTAAAAAAAAAGTTACCTATGTACACCTCTAAATGGATCACCCATTTTATACGCATGAGTATACTATAATCATATATGTATGTAGATATGTAGTACTATAATGTGTATCTATATGCATAAAAATTTATTTTCCTAAAAATGTGAGTATAATGAACTACCATACTGCTGTGCCACATAGAAAATAATTTTAATATTTAAATAGCTTTTGGGTGTTATATAAGCATATAAAGTGGAACAAAAATCGAAATTTTGTTGTTTTGTATACATATGCTACTATGATTAATTTACAGTGAAGGAAATGTGGATACCCTCTAAAAATTTTTGTATGATTTTTTCCCTTTATTTGAAATTATTTCGAAATTTTGTCTGGGCATATCAATTGCCAATGTCTGCAAATTTCAAAGAGGATGTTATATTTCATATTTGTTTTATTTTTATGTTTTTCTGTTTTATGATTTGAAACTGTTTTTTCTTTCATAGCAATTTGCATACAATCAACCACTATAAATTTTCAATATGGATTTAGGATCTGGATCTGCACGCTGACCAATTCAAAACTTCAGTCTCTCTATCTTTTTGTCTCGAAACTGTAACTTAGTCCTTAGTTAGTCTCCTCTTTTCTGCATTTTCTTAATCATTTTCAATCAATGCTTAACCTAAAAAACGCACCCTAAATTTTGAAATGCGTGCCATGCGTGGTTTTCCTTGCAAATTTTAAACGATCCTGAATGTGAATTTGATTCATCTTTAGTTTTGCCAAAATTCTTGCAATCAATGCTAGAAATTCGAAATAGAATTTTGAAATAGAAATTCGAAAAATTCCAAAATTTATTCTTGAAGTGTGCTTTAATTTTTGTTGTAGACTGTATGTATTGTATATTAAAATGAAAATTTCACTATGTGTAACAATCCTATTATATGTTAATTTATAGGTATACATATTATTGTAAGGATATTTATGTGTACCTAAGTATATATGCGGTTATTGGTTTGATAATGACGTTGTTAAGCGTCATCTGTAGCAAATTGCATTTAGATGTTCTGTTAATAATATTTTAGTTCTTATATTTATACAGTATATACTCGTATATAATGTGTATATAGATAAATACTGAAAATAATTTTCAATAGAAATTACAATACGGCGGAGCATCTACAATAAATTTTTAATTTTTCACAATTTAGGAATCTTTTTTAAATTACACGTAGGTATGTAAGTGCCAGAGTTGTATTCCTACAGGCAAATTAAAATAAATGCAATTTTTCTTATTATTATTTTTTTTTTAATATAAATTTCTTCTTTCTTTTTGGAACCGAAAAATTTGACGATAAAACATTACATTTGCATGAGACTTCAATTTAGCAAATTGAAAAAAAAAAAAACACTTTTATTTGTCAAACAACCCAATAGTGCAAATTAATGAAATGTGACACTATACAAATTTTATATCATTTTTTACATAATACACTCATCTCGTTTCCGGCTTTATTCTCTCTCTAGAAGAGAAAACTAATCACGTCTTTATCTTTTTCTATTTGAGTGCATCTATGGGCGCATTTACATTGTCTTTTCTTGCTTTCTTATCTTGTTTCAGGACTGAATGATTAGATTTACATTATCCATTCTTGCTTTCTTGTTCATGTTTTATGTCGTATATTTTTATATGCGATGCCTATTAGTAGTATTGCCATATACTTATTTTATGATTTTCATTCTTGCTTTCATGTTTATTTGACATTTTTCATTAAAATTAAGTTAAAAATTCGATTGTGATAAAAAAAAATAACTAAAAAAATATATATACATATAAATTTTTATTTTAATTGATTATTAATTGATTATCAATTATTTAAATTGATTATTATTGAGTATTATTAATAACCTATAGCAGTATTGCATTTTTGGTGATGGTGAAACATTCTACTAATTTTGATTATTAACATACTGGCAACACTAAATTCATGAAAGCAAGAAAGTAAACCACCTCTGAGTTAGTTTGCTTTCTTATTTCCTCTTGTCTCGCTCTTCTATACCTCTCTTCTAAGTTAATGCCGTCACGTTCTTGACTTTCAAGATAATGTAAATGCGGGCTATGTATCTATCCATCCTACGGTTCTATATTCCAATTCGGTATCTGTTCTCGAGACATTCTTCCCACTTGAACTTATTTCTTCAATTTCGACCACGTGCAGTCTATTCGACTGTCTAATGCCTGATTTCTTCATAGTTTCTGTCACCTAAATTTAGCTGACAGCTAGGAACGAGTTTAATTTTCTTCATACGAAAACTCCTCACCAACTAACTGCAAAGCTAACTGGCTTATGCTCAAACCTATAATCGAAAGTTTTGAATCGATACTAAAAATTTTTAATGTAAAATTTGATGTTAGGTTTAATTATTTGAATGTTTTTCAATTAGACTGCTAGTCAGCGCTAGTATCGATTTAGGTTACAGCTAAATAAATAATCAAAGGTTCATCTATCAACTAAAGTTAGCTGACAGCTAAACACTGAAAAATATATATAGCTATGCCAATCAAAGATGAAGAAATGCAAATCTCTTTGCTATGTTTCAGCTAAAATTAGCAATAAGATAATTGGAAATGAAGAAATCGGACATAAGGCTTTTGATTGTTGGGATCAGCGTTTTTCAGCGTCTTCTCTAACCGTTCAACTTATCATATTATTAATTTGAACATTTTGGTAGTCATTTTAAGTGTATAAAACAAGAATATTAATATTTTTAAGCCTTTGAAAAGAGAAATAAGTATGTCATTTAGTTCTCTTTTGAACATTATAGTAGCATAAATATGTAGCTGTTTAATCCAAATTGTTAATTTTTTGTTTAAATTGACGGTTGACAATTAATTTTTGAAAAGAAAGAAAAAGAAATGTATTTTATATGTGACTATGTGTACCAATAATAAATCATTCTCCACATGTATACGATTTTTAATAACCAACATTTATAGACATTCAGAGAATGTATATTATCTGTACTATAGATAATATTCTTTTATTTATGCACAAATGTACATTTAGATAATAGTACAAGGACAATATGGAATTAATCACATAACAAGTACATACACTGGTAAACAAAATAATGTGCAACAGAATAAAACCACAATGAAAAATCAATAAATAATTAAATTCTTTGTAATTATATAAAATTTAAATCATTTTTCTCTCCATGAAAATTTCAAAATGGAAGAAGCTGATTTGTAAATGTAGAAAGCCAAATTTGCAAATGGAGGACACATTTTACAATGTTTTAACGAAAACAGTCCAAGATAAAGAAACTAAATTTGTAATATTTCAAGATATTTGGGCTAAATAATCAATGAAAACAAAACAAAATATCTGAAAGTAGGTAAAGTGAGGGAGCATACCTTTGAAAGAGTACAAAGCTTCAAATTTCTTGGTGTAGAACATAAATGAAAACAACACGATAAGTGAGTTCATACAAGAACGGCTACAAAAAGCAAACAAATGCTACTATATGCATGGTAAATTATGCAAATCAAAAATGTTAACCAGATAGCCACCAAGATGAGAATTTACAAAACTATCATATGGAATGGAAACGATATAACTAACAGCCGGAGATGAAAATACGATGAGAATATTTGAAAGAAAAATATTTAGGAAAATTTATGATCCAGTTCAAGAAAATGGAGTCTAGAGAATCAGAAGAAATGATGAATTGTATGAACTGACAGGGAATGAGGACATAGTGAAGTTTGTTAAAGTGCAAAGGATTAAATGGCTTAGACGCTTGAAGAGGATGGATGGAAACAGAATGGTAAAGAAAGCGTATCAAGGATCTGTAGTAAGAACGAAAAGAGTAGGACGACCGAGAAAGATGTGAAAAGATGATGTATATAAAGACTTGAGAGCAATCGAGTGGAGAAAAATAGTAAAAGAAGCCAACATCCACAAGGGACTGTAGAGCTGCAGGAAGAAGAAAAATATTTCAAAATAGAGGAAACATTTTGCGATATGATAACATTTATTCAATTTTTAGTTTTTTTTTTTTTTTTTTAAATTTCCTTTCACACATAAACGATCTATCTCTTGTTGTCATTACAGAATTTTGACACTATGCAGTTAAATTTCTATTATTATGAAAATGAATGAAATTTTCAAGAGTTTTCGCTGAATTTTTCACTTTATTTTAGAGATACTAAGTAATAAAAATTTTGATTATTAATTACAGAAAAAGGATCCACAAAAAAAAATTACAAATTTTCATAAATATACATAATATTCTAATGTTTGTGAAAAAAATAAATTCATTCAACTACTTAGTTGCAAATGTTTTGTTCATCACTGTATGTACTATGTATGAACGTACAAAATATGATAGTCCTATGTGTATATTGTGCACGTATTTTTTATATGAAACTCTTTACTTTTTTAATATAAAACTTCTGTATGTTGATGTGTATTTGCTTTTGGTTCATTAACAAAAAACTTTTTCATTTTATATATAAAAAAAAAGTTTCAAGGATTTTTTTTTTTTTTTGTATCTGTACTCATATGTGTTCATAAACATTTTTATATTATCTGCATATACATCTATAGATATTTTCAATGTTGAACATCAGTATACCATTTTGACAGAATGACATGAATATTCATTTTAAAATACGAGTATCTACTTATATAGCTACCTATATACATACACATACTATTACTACTGATATTTATAATATGGCGATTTTTTAAAATTTCTTTTTATTTTTTATTTGTTTTTTATTATTTGCTCTATACAACTACATAATACGAACGATGTACATATACGAAATTAATTTTCAGCAGACTTTTTCAATTTGAAATTCATATGCAATTATGCAGTATACACTATAACTCTTATCAAGAATTAATCAAAAAACGGAAAAATTAAAAATTTCCATAAAATTTCGCTTTATGAAAAATAACAAAAAAAATGCAGCAACCGAAATTATTTATTTTCATTCATTTGAAAGTGATAAAAAAATGAATAACAAAATATAATAAAATTTACTTAAAATTTTAACTGTATCTATACTTACAGTATATATGTAAAATTTACGTGGTGATGCCCATCATAACAATTTAATCAAATAATTTTTCATCCATAAGAGTAAGATTCGACATTGAAAAATTTCGAAAAAAACAACAACGATTTTATATACAAAAATTTTAAAAAATGACTTTGCATACCTTTTAGGTGCTAATAAAAATGGATTTTTGAATATTTTGATGAAAAAAACATAATTTTATATTGTTAATAAAAATGGCAATATAAATTCTTCAGAAAACTCCAAATTTTATTTTGATACCAAAATCATATAGATATATGAAGATTTAATGTATGAAAATGGAAGTCAAAGTTGAACGATTTTTCAAGAAAACCCTCTCCTTTTTTAAGAACTGTAACTAAATTTCAGGACCTAAAATCAAAAATGTGCTCAATTCAAGGACCACAATATCCTTCAGGCTACCTATATTCAAAATTTAAAAGAAATTGGTCAATCAGTGTTTGCTGTACGTGGTGCATTTGGAAGGCGAAAAATCGCAATTTTGACAATTTTGACACTCTATAAAAAGGAAGCAAGGACATTTTTAAAAAATATGCTCCATTCAAAGACCACAATTCTTATCAAAGTATTTATGTTTCAAATTTCATTGAAATCGGTTAAATAACTTTGGAGATATGTGGTGCACAATATAGCAGATATCTCGAATCCTAATCTTAATATATTTCGTAATTTTTCAAATTGAAACATACCTATACGACCTCTAAAACCTGTGTTCCCTGAACTCTGTTTGTTACTTTCATTTCTTCTCATATGTGTATCCGATCGCTTTTAATTCGATTGCAGTTGTTTTTCGCCACATAATCGTGTATTCAGTCAATCGAGAGTTGTCTTAAGCAGCATACAGACTTTCAACTTGGTTGTCAACCAGATTGTCATCACAGCATGTTGTCAACGTGTTGAAGTGTCTGTAGATAGGTTGTTGGTTGAAATTTCAGGTTCATTAACTGTTGAAGAAAAATCAAAATATTTTGATTTTTGCTTGGTTGAAAACCTGGGTTGACAATCAAGAGTGCGTTCATAAACATTACTTTAACCATATAGTCATGGTATAGTATAGTTTAAGCAAAGTTATGTTGTTCTACAACATAAAGACATGCTACCGAAGAGAATTGAAACCATTTTCTTATCAACATAAGTCAAACAGAAAAACAATATGTATGTAATTACCTTTCAGGACGAAATCATTTAAAAAAATGATGTTTATGTTCAAATAGTCAAATTGGTTCAGCGTCTGCGTGTTTTGATCGTCAACCCAGGTTGAGAACAAGTTGACAACCAAGTGGAAAGTCTGTATGCTGCTTTAGAATTTTTTAAGAATTTTTCTTAGACACTCATGACTCATTCTTGAAGGTAAAGCAAAAAGAAGATACTTTAAGTTAGTAAACTATTTATTTTACTCCCAAATTTACTGTATAACATGGTATAACTTAAGCAAGTATACATTTATCTGCATCTTCATTTGCAATAACCAAACCTTTTTTTTTGTATATGATATTCAAATAGCAACAAATATTTTGTACGAGAATAACATTATCCTTTTGCTTCTTCATATATGGATTTCAATTCATTTATATAAATAATACAAATTACGTGAAGATTTAATCTTTAAACATATTTAGAACCTTAGCCTTGTTACATCTAAATACATATTAAACAATGGTAAATTGTACTTGTTACATACCATGCCTATAATATATAATACAACACTGTAAATTACTACAAGAGCATAGTGTGTTATATTTTAAAAGTACATCAAATATACAGGCAGAGTGACACGATAATCACATGGATTAGATACAACAGAGACATTATCACCATTTTAAACAAAGCATAAATTAGCATGATTGACATGACATCATTACACAGATAATTGTATACATATCACATCACATACTTTTATAAAATGTAACAAAACATGTGTATAAATTTGCATATTATACTATATATTTAACGATATAACATATTTAAAAATTTACATTATGAGTACAGTAACATTATGTGCAAGTTAATTTTGTATATGTGAAAATTAATTTTCTTAACATTCTCATTATCTTATTCATGCAGTTTCATATACTCGTATGTGCATAATTTTATGGAATAATTGGGGAATTTTGTATCTAAAAACAAAATAAAATGAATACGTAGTAGGTGGTAGTAGGTAGGTATATAAATTAATCAAATTCGTAAAAATGTGTTTGTGTAATGTGTGTCACTCATTATCTCTCAAATAATACAAAAATTGAAATGCTGAACTGCTGTAACTAAAGTCTTAGCTTAGCAACTTCTGAACTTTGAATCTGTTGTGAAACTTCGTGGCTAACAAAATTCGATAGTAGCATAGTAGCTATCGATCATTTATCGATATTTATTTTTATTATCATCAGTGGTATTTTAATGTCTGCTTTGATCTGTTTTAATTTCTGGAAGTGTAATATGTAAGATTTGCTGTAACTTTAATTCCTAGTCCATACATTTGTGATGTTCATTTAGATATACACGGGCATGCACATTTTTATTCTAATGTCTTCGACACACAGAGATTGAAATTAAGTAGATTTCATTTTAAGTAATTTCGAGTAGAAATTACGAAGGTGACACACAAGCGATTTTGACAGTTTGTCTAATTTATTTAATTTATCTGTACATAGCCTACTTCTTCTATTAAATTTAACTGTCATTTAAATTCAATTTTTTCTTAATGAAAATTTAAAAAAAAACATTTTTTTGGTTTACAATTTGTTGGTAGATGTCTCTGTTGTACGTAAAGAGCGAAATATGAGCAGATTTCGAGTGAAATTACGTATTTTTTTATGTAATTTCGCTGACTAGATTTCGGCCCAAATTCGTCGTTTTTTCCGGATTTCGAGGCTGAAATTAGCAAAATACTCAACCTCTCTTTCAACCTCTGTGTGTCTACAATATAAGGCAATGTAAAGAAGTTCTGACATTTAATGTAACAACAACAACGCATCATTTTACATTTTTATTTTATTTCACTTGAAATATAACGAATTTATTTTTCACCCTAATTTCACATCAAATATTTCACAAAACGAATTCATTTCTCATTACAATCTTTTAGCGTCAATTTTAATTCACATATTTTTTACAATTTAACGACGTGATTTACGTCACAATTCCAACTACCACTCCAATGATTACATTGCTTTAGAAATGTGTATGGATAATGGACAGGACAAAGTGGGAGGTGTCTTAGAAATAGGTGTGTAGGTTTGAGGTAGTGAACGAGTTTACGTATCTTGGAATGACAATGACGTCAGGCAATAATGAATTGAAAGAGATCATGAAAAGAATAATAAAAGCAAATAAAATGTACTTTAGTCTCACACCAATATTAAAGTCTGAAATAGTATCTAGAGCGTCCAAGATTCTACAAAGATCTATACTATAGAATTATACAAAACACTTATACGACCAATAATAACGTATGATGCAGAATGCTGGACATTGAAAGAAGCAGACTCTTATCAAATTAGTGTGAGGGAGTATAGACAAATAACAAACTTTGAGATTTATGAATTGTATGCGACGACGTAGGTAGATATCATCACTTTTACCAAGATCGAAAGACTACGATGGATGGGACACATTACCAGAATGGAAACCGAAAACCCCTGTAAAAAGGTTTTGCATGGTAATGTTGGTAATAAGAGACCGAAAGGAAGGCCGAGAAAGATCCAAACAAACTGGAGATTGAAAACAGGAGGGATTCAGCTTTGGATAGAACGGATTGGCGGCACATTCTCACTGAAGTCAGGGTCCTTTTAAAGACAGTAGTACGGTAAAAGAAGAAGAAGAAGAAGAAAAAGAAATGTGTATGCCATGGTTTAGATATAGTTAGGTTCCATTTTCAATCTGAACTTTTCTAACGATACTCTCTCTGCTAATACCTACTACTTCTATTCTAGTAGCTACATTTTATCGAAGTTTTGTAATATTTTATATAACTTCTTATCAAATGCGAGACTATTGAAACTTTATATTAGGCCGAATCCTAAATGGTCTTCGATTCGATAAATCAGCAGCATCATTTCATGATCGCTATTAACTGAATTAAATATTTGTATTCTCTCTTTGGATATACAAAATACATTTTAATGTTCGAGCTATGATTCATTCATCTTCTATTCATTTTTTTCTTTTACTGAGCCGAATATTTTGATATCCTTGAGATTTCTGCTTGTAATTAGATGTGATATCTCTGTTCGATTCGTATTTCCATTTAATAATTTTTCAGTAAACTTTATTTCAATGGAGTTAAAAATTATACCACGTTCGTTATCTGACCATTCCTCTGGTTCCGATCAATCCTACTGCAAGGATAAGTAAAACGCTTTTATTATTATCTTTTTAAATTTTAAATCTGATTACATTTTTATTTACTCGTGTCTATCACAAGATAAGTATGTATGTACATAAAATCGAAATTATTTATAACCTGTTTGGACTTTTAGAAAATCCTGATAACATTTTAATTTCAATTTCTAATTTAATGTAAAAATTAAAAAAAAAAAGAAAAAAAATTGAACAAAATGAAAAAGATTAAAACAAATCGACAACCGAAAAATGATAAATTTATTTTTTTTTTCATTAATTTCTTGATACTCCTACATATACATATATGTATGCTTTTATCAACCTCAAGATTTACGAAAAAGTTTATTATTTCTCAGTCTGCAATGCACACAATCAAAAAACAATAAAATACTTACACACGAGTAAAATATATAGTCATGTAAGTATAGTGTGTTTTATGGTATAGTAGTATACGTTACCATACACAAGTATATAGCATGTAGTTTGATATACTATTATGTATGTATTTTCTTTATCATTCTTTAATTTTTTTTTTTCTTGGAAAAATATTTTTTTTCTTTTGTCTTTATTAAAAAAGTTTTTTTTCAAGAGTTAGTTAGTTTCTAATTTTCTTTTTTCATTTTTAATTTTTTCCTGTTCATTTGGTTTTTGGTTTTTTTTTTCTTTTTGTGTGTCTTTAACTTTTGTTTCTTTGTTCGTTGAAAAGAAGTTTTGTTTAACTTAATTTCAATTTGATAATAATAAGAAAAGTGCACAAGTAGAACATCACATTTACAAAGGTGTATGTACATTGGTACAGTCTTTGCAATAAGAGCATGACGCTGAGCTTCGTATGTATGTTTTAGCCAGCTATGCGTTGTCATATTTTATAAAGTGATTATCTAAAAGAAAATGTATTCTAAGTAAAGTTCATTCTATATATTCTTACGATTATCTTTTTTAGTTAACACAACCCAACCAGTTAGTACGTCTCAACCTCCTTAGGTTCTGTATCTAAACTGATCGATCCATCACCAGGTCCCTTCAATACCTCAAAAATCATGTCATCAATACAATGTTGGTCTAAAACTCCCTGACCTTGTGGTTTATAAGATTGAATTTCATTTTGTATTTCATTGGAAAAAAAAAAGTTCGAAAAAGGATATTTCAAGCAATACTTATGTAATTCTACAAAGTATGTGGAAGCAGTTATTTTCCTATTTTGGAATGTAAGGGGAATATGTAACGTTGATGTACAAAAGATGGAAACGATTGTGAAATCGAAAGAATTGTGATTACTTTCAAAAAATTTATAACTTTCAAATATTTTTATTTTCCTGGCACGTTTTTTCTTGCAAGAACTGTACGTATAAAGAAAAACACTAAAATTGGTTTTCGTATATTGAAAACTTTTTTTCATTTTTTTTTTCATACCACCATAAATCTTATATCCTTATTTGCTTTGTTGGTTATATAAAATTATTTACGTTTGGTATTAAATTCAAATTTCATAACAGAATTTTGTTTAAATGAAATTTTGTAGAAGTCTTAATTTTTTTAGGTGAGTTTCAAAAACATTTTTTTAGTGGGAAAATATAATAGATATTACATATTTGAGAATAGAATCATAGCCAATTGATGTAACAGCCTCTGAAGAGCCCGGACCTTCATATCTGATTCAAAATTGCTTTTTAAACCAAAAATGTTTTATCCTAATATAAATTTAAGTTTCGATATCCGTTAAGGAAAATTGAACAGAAACTCTAGAGTCTAGAGGTTCTGTTCACGACATTATTTCACTGAGTTTTATTTGATTTGGTTTGGTTGCGCCTAGTTTTGTTTCCTCAGTATAAATACCATGTCCTTAAGAGTATAGGATTCGACTTTGAAAAATTTCGAAAAAAACAACAACGATTTTACATACAAAAATTTTAAAAAATGCTTTTGCATACCTTTTGGGTGCTATAAAAATGGATTTTTGAATATTTTGATGAAAAAAACATAATTTTATATTGTTAATAAAAATGGCAATATAAATTCTTCAGAAAACTCCAAATTTTATTTTGATACCAAAATCATATAGATATATGAAGATTTAATGTATGAAAATAGAAGTCAAAGTTGAACGATTTTTCAAAACAAAACCCTCTCGTATTTTAAGAACTATAACTAAATTTCAGGACCTAAAATCAAAAATGTGCTCAATTCAAGGACCACAATATCCTTCAGGCTACCTATATTCAAAATTTAAAAGAAATTGGTCAATCAGTGTTTGCTGTACGTGATGCATTTGGAAGCCGAAAAATCGCAATTTTGACAATTTTGACACTCTATAAAAAGGAAGCAAGAACATTTTTAAAAAATATGCTCCATTCAAAGACCACAATTCTTATCAAAGTATCTATGTCTCAAATTTCATTGAAATCGGTTAAGTAACATCGGAGATATGTGGTGCACAAGATAGCAGATATCTCGAATCCTAACCTAAAACAGATGATATAGTTTTTATCTTGAAAGTGTCTAGTTATCCACGTTTTCCGAGCGTTATCAACACTGCGAAGTACATACATAAATGTACCTAATGCCTGGAATAAAATGTGATCTAAGTTCTTTGTTTAGCCTCTTGTTCTTACTTTGAAGCTTATTTCATCGTTATTTTAATAAAATGATTTCCTTATATTCTTTTTTCAATTTTTTCAATTTTTTTTCAAAATTTCGAAGTAAATGAAATTACTGATTCAGTTTTTGATAATTTCATATAAAAATAAGCTTCTCAGCTAGAATGTACATACACTAATGTACATACTTATGTATGGAAACGTTTGAATAGTGTGGTCTGTTATAATGTAATGTAATGTTCGTCTTATTATATGTATACGCATGTACGAGTATATGTATGTAGTATGTATGTAGGTATATTTGAGAATATTTCTTTTAATGTACACCACAGGAATTAGTAATCTAAATAATGGGACTAATTAAAATTATGAGCTAAATAAGTTGATAATAACTACTTATACAACAGGAGAACGATAATAATTTTACCTTTATTTCTAAATTACAGATTATATCTCTATTTATATTTCTATGTATGAAGATAAAGAATAAAAACAAAATTAAAAAAAATTAAATAAAGAATTATTCCATTTCTGTATATATAGTATGTATATAAACAAAACGCACATTAGAAACCTAAATCTCGTTATTCTTATAATGTGATCTATTGTATAATTAAGATTTGCAAACCAAATACCTACATACATATTCGTATAAGTATATACATTTGTATTTATGTATATGTGACTAGATAATATGTAATCTATGTAAAAAGTAAATTTTGCTATTATATTTCTATACTATTTCTACTATGGCAACAAGAACATTTTTATTTCTGTGTGACAGATTTGTAGTTCATCCTAAAATAGAGTACGAAAATGTACGAGTCTGTTCGATTTGTATTTGATCTGAACCAAAACTGTCATTACAAAATCATGAAACTCAGATGGTGGCGCTTTAAACCTTTTAAATGACACATCATTCAATGAAAATAATACATGAGAAATTTTATATGAGAATGCATATTCTAAAATGAACACCGTTTTCATTGACGACCATAAGATCATCAATCGGTTGAAGAAATTATAACAGTAGTATCTCGGATACTCAAGGAATAATTTTGATAAATTATTTCAAAAAAAGGAAAAACAATCACGGTATACGAGTGTAGCTTGTAAAGTACTCTCAAGCATTAGGGAGTCGGGAGTAAATTGTAAATGGAACGCAATTTTTTTTTGCTTGGAAGTAAAAAGTAACCTCAAATTTCACGGCATACACATTCCTAAGGCAATGTAAATATTGGAGTGGCATAGTTGGTCGTCCTCAAATTTCAACTTTCATATATTTCAAATTTGTTTTGTTGTTGATTTTAGATTCTCCATAACCTTAAACAATAAAAAGTCACCTATGGAATAAAAGGTGTAATAAAAATATTATAGACTTAAACCAATTTCTTTAATCTCTAACGATTGAAACACAAAAACCTCTGACGGCAAATTTTGGCAAAAACACAACTGTCAAGTAAATTACTCGAATTACATAAGGTTGTGTAAATGATCACGACTACAAGTACTTGAGAGTACTTTACTAGCGTAGAAGGAACGCAGCATATTTAGCATTACTGTAGATAAAATTTATGGTAAAAGAAGCTATAAAGGTAAAGTCAATTTTATCACATGGTCGCCATTTAAAGCTTTTTATGACGTCCATACAATTCATCAAAATTTATCAAACGATTACGTTACAGAAAGTTAGAGCCTTCAAATTGACTTTACCTTGTTAAGAGCTTATTTTACCATGGATAAAATTATAACAAAAACGGTAAAATTTATTTAAAAAAAAATGTTCTCTTTGCTCATTAGGAAAAGCAAGTGATTATAACTGCCAAAACTTAGTAGAACGGTAGAACTAGGATACAAGCAAACTATGACTTCATATTACCAGTATTGCTAAACTTATGAAAAAATTGTTTTGTTGTCTTCGGTTCAACTCAAATGAATGGCGATTTCTGATATAACCATCGGCCTTATTCTCGTTGCCGAGTGAAGTGACAAATGACGAAACGACTTGGAAATGGTATTCTCGTTGTCATGTGAGGTGACATTTGTCGGCAGCACCGACAAATGTCGCATTCTTGTTGTCGTAATGAAATAAAAAGTGACAAGTTATGTGACATTTTTAGTCGATACGTTTAAAAAAAAAATTATAACCATAACCCGTATGTAAACATAGAATTTGTTCCAATTTCACATGTTCCTCACACTCGTATCACATGACAACAAGAATACCAAATTTAAGGTGAGGTGAGACAGAAACTGAAGACTGCTAGTCGAGTCACGTGACAACCAGAATAAGGCTGCATGTATCATATTTTGAAAAAATAATTGACATATTCATGTTACTACGCCGCCGGTAACGACCGATGGAATAGAAGTATTGATGTAAATTTTTAATTTCATTTCATATATTTTCGCACCTATACCAAAAACTTATCGAACAGTTTAGTACATGCGTGTACATACATACATAAGTATATACATACATACATATGTATGTATATTTTAATGTATGTATATGAGCAATATAATGTTACGATTATACCATATTATACCTTAAGGATTAGGGGAATAGTGTGATTAAAGTTATCACCACCTTCTATCTATGTTGTTTTTATTTACTTAGTTTCATAAGAAAATTTTATTTTTATGTATTATACATTGTACTGGTATATAGTAAACCGTTTATAAATATGAATGAAGCTTTCTTTTATCTTCTTAAAAGTTTTCCTTTTACCTATTCTTTATATTTTTTTTTTGAAATTTTAATGTTTTGCAATGCATAGAATACATTCAAAAACCCCCACATAAATATGAAACTAATGCTATAATATACCTAATATTATAGTTAGCCAAAGAAATTTACAAACAAAAAATAACAACAAAAATAAAGAATATTAAAGTGAATTAAATGGAATTATAATAAAAACATTGAAAAATAAAAGAAAATAATGTTTATGAATAAAATTTTTATATTATATATCTTCTATATTGTACGTATGTCTATGTATGTATGTACTATAGCTCCACATAAAACAACTTAATATTGGCCAGAGATTTTCATTGTATAGTTTTAATTAAATATCTCGGAAGTATTATAAATTTCCGTATCAGAATTTGAAAGAAAACAGTTAAAAAATATTTTATATATAGGTACCATAATTTTTATAATTTTTCGGTGTTGATCTGAAAATATTATTCCTTTCGATTAGATCTGAATTAAGTTACCTGCCTAGGTATTTACATTTTATGGTTCCACACCACACAATTGATTCTAAAATTCTTTTAGCTATATTGGAGGTAGTTTCCATAGTACTTTTAAAGTGTGGGAAACCAATTTTTTTGATCAATAAATACGAGGAAAGCGGGAAAAAAATTTAACTGTCTTATCTTCCAACGACTGACGGTCCTATCATATAGACAGTTTAGGACAACATTAATTTCGATTTTTTGTTATCTTTTTCACATTTTTTCATCGGACAAATACATATCTCTCCATCTTGAAAGCACTTTGGGAACTCATGAAAATTATTCTCGATTACAAAAACAATTTTTGTATCACTTTTGTTCTGAAGCCCGCAATTACCAAATATTTATTTACTCTAAATTCTTTAATACATTGATACATTGATTTTTCTCTCAGTGTTTACTATTAGCATATCTTCTAATGGCTCCAATCATAGCTTCAGCTTGTGAATTATTTGAATCTCTCAAAATTTGTATGATATCAGTTATTCCATTTGGTGGTATTCCCTTGTCAGTATTTGTAACTAATGCATATAATGCTCCAGCACAAGCACCACGTTTTCCTTCCCAATGCTCTGGATTTGGGTCCAACCTTAATATACATACATAGTATGTATATCGATAAGAAATTAATCCTACAAACTTTTACAAAAATGAATATATGTAAGACATGAGTTACATACTTTTCAAGCATATCAAAAGCTTTTGCTGCAACCCAAAATTCTTCAAATTTATAGCAATCGTTTGCAATTAATTGCAACAATAAAAATGCCTCAGAATTAGTGTCACGTGTTATAAAAAGATTCCAAGCCTAAAAAAATGATTTTTTTTTTCAATTTAACATTTTTAAATATATAAAAATTTACAAACTTGTTCTGGATGTCCACATCGAATATGACATCTTGCCAAAAGTAGTTGGTAAGTGTGTTGTGTTCTGATGTCTACATCGTTAATTTGTTGCAGCAATTCTTCAGCTTCTCGATAGAAGCCAGTTGCAGCTTTCGCTTGAGCGTAATTATAATTGAAAACATCATCATTTACAAAATAGCTTCGTATTGAATTCAAATAAACGAGAACTTCTTCGAATTGACCATACAAAAAGAAAGCAGAAGCCATACTCTGACGACCTGGTATTGTATCACATTCAGATGCTGAACTTCCGACAAGATGTAAATTTTGTTGAGCTGTTTTTATGTGTTCCTTCTGAAAAATGTAAAAAAAAATTATTTGAAGGATATTTTCAATCAGATTGTACATTTCATATATAAATTAAAAATAAACAAACCGAACCCAATTGTTGACCGAGTGCTGCATGTACTACTCCCTTTAGAATATATTCATGAGGTACTGTCGGCTGTACTTCTTTCATTAAAGAATGTGCTTCTGAAATGTCACCTCTTTTCAAATAAAAAATTGCCAAATTTATTCTGGCTTCTGGAACGATATTTATTAAATTTGGAAAAGTTTGAAGGGCTCCTTCGCCATTTCGAAAGACAACTAAATTATGTTGTATAAGATCCGCGCCAAATGTTCCATTGTCAGCAATATTATTGATTTCTTGTTCTGCAGCTCTTCCATTGAATAAACGAAATTTATTGCAAGCTTTTAAGTTAATCGCGATCGTACTATCTGGATGATGATTTAGATAGACAACTAGAACTTCCTGGGACATATCATAGTAGTCAAGTTTGTAGAAACATAGAGCAAGATAAACATTCAGAGCTAGATATTCCCTGAAATTTTATGAATTATTTTCGTTACTCGCAACTTCAATATGAAATTAGTTAAATTACTTGTTATCCAATAAAATTCTTTTGTATATATCAATAGCTTCCTGATAATGAGCTCTCAGGTAATTTAAAGAAGCCAAACTTAGCTGATCTTCAACAATATCTCTCAGAGAATCATGTAGCTCCATCAAATGATCTTCATTGTTTAATTTATGAGCCAGATGAAATAGTAATCTGACTTTAAGTGGTGTGTTTGGGATCTGTTCGATTAATTGTTGTGCTTCCTCGTACATACCTTCAGATAAAAACAATGAAAATTCACTTCATTTCACTATTACATTTTATTTTGGATAAGAACTTGGCACAGGACAGGTTAGTGGAGATGAGCCACCCGAATACATACCCAAATAGAACATACAAACTGCTGTATTGATTGTTGTAGAATTTTTAGCTGTATTTGATGTACATTTTCCTTTGATATTTTGAAATTCTTCATTAGCTCTTTGATAATCCCCCAAATGGAAACTACAAAAGGCGATCCATTCGTCCTGTTTTAATTTATCAATTTCTTCGTCTTCATTTAGGAACTATACAGGTAAGTGCATACAAGATATTTAGTTCATTTAAATAATGAAATTGAAACTCTTTATATGTAAATAAATCATTTTCTTCATTATGTATACAAATGCCAATGTTCACATGTTGTGTGTATATTTACACAAATATTTTATTAGCATGTAAATAATGTACACAAAAATTTTACCTCTAAATATGCTCTAGCACCAGTATAATCTCTTTGCAATATAAAATCTTCGAAATTTGGTGAATTCTTTTTACTACCAGCAGCATTTGTATCATGTTTATTTGATTTTGCTGAATCAGTTTTTGAACGTGATAATATCTAAATGAAATAAGCATACACGTACACACAAATATACATAGTATACATATAAGTAGTTATGTAAATTTACATATTATACAAAACAAATACTATAATATCATTTCAATCTATGTTGAGTGGTTTTCTTCAAATAATTTACTTACCATTTTTGTTTTTTCTTGAAATTAATAATGAAACTATCTCTTGAATTTAAATTATTACAAAATTGATATATGTAGGTCTATAAGCATATAGTATTCTTTTTCAATACACAAAGTGATATCCATATCCATGTATTTTTGTTTATGTTTACAACAATTTCTCGTTGCTATGTGATGATTTGTTTTTGATTCATTTTATTTTAAAGTGGTGTAAGTTCATTTTTAACACAAAAAATGACAAAATCAAGCATATAGTAGGTATACAAAAATAAAGGTCCGAATGATTGATTCTGCCATCATATTGACTTGGGATTTTTTTGTGATGGGAATACTCAAAGATATTTAGTTGAGAAGCACTACATTATCTTTGGAATACTGTAATAAATAGTTCTCAAAAACAAACAAACAAAAAAATGACATCAACATTTTCGTAGTTAAAGGGAAATTAAATTACCTTTCGAATACAAACCTCTTAATATCTCTATAATAACAGTTTTGTTTGTTTCACTTTCTGCTTGACGATTTAAATTTTATCAATTTTATTGAGACTAGCAAACGTGTAAAAACCAACAAACTGACAAGTATGAAAGTAAAAATTTTATTTCAGCTTACCACTTTTAATTAAAATAGTTCGTGTACTTTGACAATTCTTTCTCTTGATTTTGTATTTTTAAGTTCTGATTTCGAAAGTACGCGAACAGACCTGACATAAAAATGGACTTACACCACTTTAAAAAAAAAACGACTCTTATATTAAATGTAAAATAAAGTGTAGATTGTAGAACGACAAAGTATCAAACATACACCCATACACTTGTCGAGAGTACATATATCGTAAATTACATTAATTTTATGTAGATTTATTATACCCGCATGCTCATAATTTTTTACAATTTTATAAATACATACATAATGTATATTATACTATTATGTACACATGTCTACCTTATGCCATTTGTTATTCACTTTTTCATTTTACATATTTTCGCCCAAAAATTATGTAATTTGTTGTTTTTTGAGTTGTACTCGTATAATTTTAAATTGTAAATTTTTTTACACTTACAGTGCCATAAAAAATATGAAATCCGTGTACCGAAATATAATTTATATGAAATTTATTTGAATAATTTTAATTAGAAATATTTCAATTGTCTTTTTTCTTTCTTTTACTACCATCCAGGGATTGCTACTATAGGTCTTTTGCATCTTGGGGAATACCCACTCCATTCCTCTCAAGATTGCTTGAAGTTTGTCGACCACTTTCTTATACATAACAAGTTTGTTTATGTTCTCTCTGATTGAATCCCACCATTTAATATATTTGTAGGGTATTTTATGAATATTTGTCTTAACAAAAGTTTCCTTTAACGATTTTTATTCCTTCCACGAGAGGATATCATGACAAGTTTTGCTGAGCCACTGAATTCTGATGTATGAAGCTGTTTAATAACAATGTCATCATGAAGGGCGTATTTTTAATTTTTTTTTCTTTTTTATCTGACGGATACAATTTCGTTTTCGTTTATTCTTGTCTGGAGTCTAGATCTCTTGTCGTTTGTCTGGAGTGTAGATATTTTTCTCTCAAAATATCCTAGTTTTTGAACGACTGCTTCCATAAGCAACCAGTACTTGGATCCATACTAGGTGAAGGCGGCTCTAATTAATGACATATTTTTGTGGATTGGATCTTGGATTATTTTCTTGACAATTTCGTTAGGTTTTTAGAGTTTATACCAGATTTTATAAGGTTTTCATAGTTTCTAGAAATAATTTAGTTAAACATTCGTTTTCTATCATGCACAAATATCATTTATCATTGACTGAAACTAACCCATCCTCAATAAATTGTACCACACCAATGACTTGGAAAAAACAATGTTAATTATTTTAAAGCCCCAAATAGTTATTAATTATTATGGAAGATTATATCTACCAGAAAAACGTGGAAGCAGATCTCAAAAAACTGGGGATGGAGTCAGTGTTGGAGGAAGAAAGCCTCTAATAGGGATGAGTGGAAGAGAAGTTTAGCTGAGGTAAGGGCCCTGCAAATGGGTTGTAGCGCCATAAAAGAAGAAGAAGATACCTACCAGAAACATATCTTACTTACTCATTCAAGTTGGCAATCTTATTCAGAAAAAGATAAAGAAATTGCTTCATTTTGGGTTAAAAATTTTATTAAAAAGACTTTCTCTACAATTACATATCATCAGACATAATTTTCATACGATTTTATTTTATTTTTAATGTTAAAAATTTAAAAACTAAAAAAACAGTCGAATTAAAACTGAAATTATTTAGTGAACTTTATCACTTTTTTATGCATATTTTGTGTTATTAATTATCAATTTTGAATTTATCTTCAAGCCATTCACAACCCGCCGTATTTTCACAATCAATAAATGGTGTTAGTTCGACTGTGTAATTCGTTCCAATTGATAATGTTTTATCGATTATCAAATATGGTCCATCGGTATCAACAGCTTGTGGCCAACCTCCAATATCGTCTAATTTATTACTTGTCGGATGTCCGTTTTGTGCAAATGATGACCATAAATCTGTCATAATTTCAGCAATTTCTTGATCTTTTTTACTTATAACTTTATTCGGTTTGAACAGATATATATTATCATCCAACAGAGTGACATAATTTTTTAGCCATGTTCCTCTTTTCTTTGGGAAATATTGTTTTGTACCTTCATACTTAAATTCATACAAATAAACTGGTACTCCCATTTTTTTATTTTCATCAAGAACACCTAATAAATCAGTTTTCAATTCCAATCCAATTAACTGAAAAAAAAAAATCAAATAAAAAATAAAAACTTCAATCGGTTAGTTTTTGGTACGATCGTTGGAAGTGTTTGAAATTTATGAAAAATGTTCATCATTGTCATAAATACATACGTCTAGCTGTATAGGTAGATAGATTTGTATTAAACCCTTAACCAATGTATTCGTAATATCAATCATTTCCTTGAATAATTCATCAGTTTCAGTATCATTATTTTTGAATTTATCGTTTAAATTAAGATCTTCCAGTTTATCTTTATAATTTGAGTCCAAATCTTCCAACGAGAATGTCGAATAATTTTTCAAATTGTAATCTGAAGGATGAAAACAAAAAAAAAATCCTGAAATAATGCAATCTCTTGTATACCAAAAAAAAAAAAAATTTGTATTACGGTCTAGTAAAAGTACTGCTGGCTGATGAACAACTCCTCCCATTGTTGGATATGCCCGGAATTTTTTACTTGCCAAAAGTTCTAATGGGGATACATCGTAAGGCAAAACTCCACTTAAGCCACCAACGGTTATAAGAGGAATATCATCGTCATTTTGTTCCTGTTAAATAAAAATAATAAGTATTTCTTTGTTATTAAAATTATGAGCGTTTTTATATTCCTGCAATATTATTATATGCATATAGGTTTCATAGTTTCAAGCTTGCCAAAAGAGAAATTCAAAAAATCAAATTTGTAAAAAACGAACTTTGGTACAAGTTCAGCACAATCATTTTCAACAGCTCGTACTGTACGGAAATTTCAAAAAAAAAATAAAAAGAAAAATACTAACCGTTACCACACGATAAGCATGCAAAAGTTCTCCATAATTGGCATTCAGTAAACATTCATTCAAATCGATATTTTTTCCGTCTGTTTCTGAATCCGAACAGTCGACTTCGTTTGCCAAATATGTGACCAATTTATATGGATCGAGTGTAGTTAAATTTGACATTGCCATTGTGCCCGATTGATAAATGACTTGATGAAATAAATTTTCAGCCAATGGGCTGATTGTTAGTACTCCAATAAGGCCAGCAGCTTTATATTGTCCGAAAAGTGTTATCTGATTTGGATTTCCACCGAATTTTTCAATGTTACGTTTGATCCATTTCAATGCTAGAATAACATCTAAGATACCGGCATTACCAGGAATTGTTTCTGTATTTGTCGAAAGGAATCCTAAAACTCCAATACGATATTGTACTGTTACGAGAACAATATTTTTATCAAGAAGATAGTGGCCTGAAGTTGAATCTACATCTCCGCTAGATAAATCAAATCCAGGGATATATACCATTACAGGACTATTTGTGTTCAACTAAAATTTTTATATCGAAATATATATGTACTTATATTAGATTTTTGTATCAGATATTGAAACATGAAATATTTGAAATTTTTGTATTTGAAATATGCGCTTACATTACTGGTTTCAATTTTTAGTATCAGACAATCCTTAAAACTTTCATAACTGATATGTTTAGATTCATCCGAGTGGGATTTATTGTATCCTTCATCCCATTGTGCACATCTTGATTTTTTTCCAGACTCTGTTACTGCAATGGCAGGCTGCAAGATCAAAATATCAAATTTTGTTATTAAAAAGCCGACCCCAGAATTTGTCAAAGTGATTGCGAAGATCAAAATATGTGGCGCTGCTATAATAAAATCAAGTGCGGCGATCACTGTATTTTGCTCTTCGAGTTGATACTTATTTTAGGGTGACTATACTTTAACTTGCTTTAAGAACACATTATTAGCATTTAACAGATAATGGATGGATGAGTTTCAAAACATTAAAATAAAAAAAGAAAATACATGTTTTGTGATACAATAATACAAATTTATATAATGTCACTTATTCACATATTGCTTCCTTTTATGTGGATCAAGAAAATTTTCGATGAACTAAGTAGTTGCTGCAAAAATATATTCACACTATACGTTTTGAAACTTTAAATAATATTTTGTATCGTGAGGCAGTTATTTAAACGTTATGGAACTCATCCTAACCATCCAAATTTTTATTTTTTGTATTCATTTTTATTTTTTTTTATATTTTTTTTTCACTAACCTTAAACCATTCTTTGTGCTTAATTTCACCATATTTCACTATATACTCGTAGTATGGTTTTGAATTTTTTGTGGCATGAACTTCGATCGGACTTATATTCACTCCATCGACGTAAACATTATTCAGGATATTTTTCGATTTGCTAAAATCAATAAAATATACTACAAAAAATATACACGAAATAAACGCACCGCCGATGACCTTCATTATTGATTTTATGTGTATATAACTAACGCAACTGGCTACTATATACTTCCGTTTTGAATTGTTGAAACCCGAAAAATTTTAAAATGTAATTAAAATATTCATCAATGTTTTATATCATTTTTTAGTCTCAATTAAATATTAACTGTAAACAAGTAATAATAGCAAATTATAATAATATGTATGTGGGCATGTAAAATTAACTATAAATTATCGCGAATTGATTATTATCAGCAGAAGGTCATTAAAGTGTCAGTTAAATAAAATTATAACATAACACACGAAAAATGTTTGTTGTTTATTACGAATCGAATATCTACATATGTATGTACTATACATATGAGCTTCTATAGTTGGCTAACTCACATACTCGTACACATATGACTAGTTGGTTATTTACGACTTAAGAGATATAATTTGATTAATTTTTTAATTTATAGGCAAAAAAAAAAAAACGTTTTCTTCGAATGATATAAATGATTATTTTCATAACCAATGTCCAATGTCAAAACCGTGTAGTTTCAATGATCTTTTTTAAGTTTCAAAAAATTATATTACAAAATATTTTGATCGTTTTAAGATTTTTTTTTTTAATTTCAATAAATTAAAAATTACAATAATGTATGTATATAATTGCTATTATTAGCTTTGAACTCTGATTACAAGTGCTTCAAATTCCTTCCAAGAAAAAGATTTGGCAAATTTTTTAAAAAATCAACAAATTCAAATAATTTGTTGACATCATTTTAAAATTTTCTCTTGGGAAATACTCGTACTCACCTTTAAAACTTTGCGCTTATATACACATGAAAATGATGTTGTTATTTAGTAATGATTTTGTTGTTGTATTGTTTAAGTTCTTTTTTTCAAATATACATATATACATACAATGTATATAGTATATACATATTAAGTGTACGTGGATACTCAGTCCATTATGGAACCGCCGATCAGTAATTTCTTGTCAGATATATCATCGAGTTTATCATCAGTAATCAGTTACATATACTGGTGTACATTGCTGATGTGAAAAATTAATGATCGACTTGGGCAAGAGTAGCGCGCTGGCTGGGGTTCAAACCGTGATCTCAAGATCACAAGACATACAACCAACCGTCGAGCTATTCAAGCTCCTTCTTGTTGTATTAAAACATTTTCAAATCTGATTTTCAGTATTCTGGAAATTGAATGTAAAAATGAAAAATTTTCTGGGATTTTCAGCAATTAACTAAAACCTCAACTGACATAACTTGCTATATCTCTGGAACGAAAAAAAATAACAACGTAAGATGCAAACAAAAATTTTCCAAAAAGAATCAGACTTTCTACTGACAGGAAAAAAATTGCACATTAATCCGTTGTTTTTTCGAGAAATCACTGATTTTTTCGAAAAAATCATGTAAAAAAGTGTATGTTTTTGAATTTGACTGTCCATAACTTTTGAAGGGAACGGGAAACAGGGTGAGTTATATGTCAAATGGAACGGCAAGGAGTCTACTATCGCTTGGTTGTATACATTTTGAGCTGGAATGTAAAATAACGAAAATACAGGGTGTTTAGTAAAAAACTGAGAAGAAAAGTTTGATGCCCTCTAGCGGCTAAACGGTTGAGATTTACCTCCCCCTCTAATACGATTTTTTGTTCCTCTCGATGAGCCCTATTCGTGGTTTTCTTGTCGGGTGTTAACGGAAACACCTCGTATTTTGTTGTTCTGAAAATGTTTGCCCAATAATTTTACATATTCTGCATCATTTGACGCTTGTGCTCTTCAAATTTTAATAAAAATAAGGCTGTTTAAAGGGTGGAACAGACTTTAAGAAAAGGAAAACATATACTTTTCCAGGATTCTTTATTTCCGTACACTTTTTTGTTTTTTTTTTTGTACAATTTTATTTAAATTTGATATCATATACAGATCGAAATGTGGAGTAGGCTTTAAGTTTTTAATAAAATCAAACAGATTTATAACTGTATTGAGAATCTTTTTTCTGATTTCGATTTTTAAATTTATATTCGAATCATTTTCTCTTATAATTCTTTAACAATTATAAAGTGAAATTTTAACTTTTGAAATAAATACCGCCACGAAGAGATTGCAAAATTTTCATTTATGTGCTGTGTAATACTATTGACACACTGCAGAGATAAATCATGGTTATCTCAAATGGTTTATCGATAACCTGGTACGGGTGACACATTTAAATTAAGGTGAACTATAGTTTATGTGTTCATACGACACCTGTCGAGATAATTCAAACACCAATTCTTTTTCATCTAGTCAGCATGTTAGCTGAGATTTGGTTTGACAGTTTGTTTAAATATATGTAATAAAAAAAAAATAAATATCACAAACGTCAAAGATAACTGAGTTCGAACTTGGTTAACAAGATAACTGATTTCTAGAAACTAGGTTAGCTTAACTGAGTTCTGAAAGTCGGTTATCGCAGAGATAAACCAGAAAACTGAGATAACCATGGTTTATCTCTGCAGTGTGTCAATAGTATAAGTATATGTAATGTAATGCAGTACGAGTGTATGTTACATAAATTATTATTTCATTTATGTATACATCGACATCATAGAAAAAAAAAATTCTTTTTTATATGAAAAAAATTAAAAATAAATTCCAAAAAAAAACACAAGAATCTGTTCCTTTGATTATTACTGTACATATAAACGAGAAGAGTATAAAGGATGGAAAGGAAAAAAAATGACGTTACACATAGAGAGATAGATATGAAATGTATGAATCATATTACAGGCTTAGTGTATGCCTCAAAGAGCAAAGTGAATTCAAACCATCATTCAAACACATTCAAATATCCTATAGATGAAATTTCTCCATTCAAAGAAACAAACAAAGAACAAACAGTTATACATGCATACACATTATACACCTATAATACTGCACGTATTTACAAGTAAAAAAAAAACAGGGATTTTATGAAAAAATAAAATAAAAATTAGAAAGAAAACATCATTCAGAATTATTTTTTTCTATATTTTGCACATAAATGGATTCTACTTTCTACAAAAAAAAATATATACACATAATATAGATATAAAAAAATTTCATATTTTTCATTTTCAATTTTAATTCCAAGTTTTAAAGTTAAAAAATTTTCAAAAAGAGTTTTATATATTTTACCGTGTATTTATTTTGTTTGTATCTGAATCATTATATTTTCGACTAAGTATTTTACTTTTATTTTGAAGAATCATCCTATATCATGTTTAGTTGAAATGTTTTGCAATTTCATTGTATTACTACGAGTAAGTATTGGGTCATTCCATAAGTAATGCGGGTTTTTCCATAAAATCATGTTCAGGTACAAATTAACTATTTGACAGGGTTTTTCTGTCAATATCTATAAATAGCAAAGGATTTTACCTAGTATATCATTATAAAAATAGCAAAGGATTTTAACTATTATATTCTCATTCTTATTCTAATTTTTCAAGTGTCTAGTGTGAGTTAGAGGAATAAATTTTACAGTGTCAAAATGGAAGTGACCAAAGAGCATTTTCAGGATATTATGCTCTACGAATTTAAAAGGCAACAAAGCAACAAGAACGGGCAGTCCACCATAAGTGAAATTCGAGTGGAAAGATGGTTCCAGAAATTTCGGTTAGGAATTTTAGCCACATAAATGCGGTATGATCTGGGAGACCATTGGGTTTGATGAAGACTTACTTCGGCCAAAAATTGAGCAAAATCCGAACGTTACTGTTGAGGAATTAACGGAGATGCTCGGATTCACCCACTCCGCCATCCACCGGTGACTTAAAAAATATTGGAAAGGTGTCTAAGTACAGGCAGTGGCTGCTACATGAATTTTCAGCCGCCAATATCCAAGCACGATTCTCAACATGCATTAGCATTTTATCAAGACTAAAACATGAACCATTTTTAAACAGAATTGTGACAGAAGATGAAAAATGGATTCTTTACTCGATAGATTATCACCTATTTCAGAGTCTGCAGAATCATCTAGACAGCGCTAATTTCAACACACGATGTCGGAGACGACCTTAATAGCTTTTTTTCAGTCAAAAAAGTTTTTATGCTAGTGGAATACGAAAATTGGAGAAAAAGTGGAAAAATGTTGTAGAAAATTAAGGAAAATACATTATCGATTAGATTAAGATGGCTGGGCCACCTGGTCAGAATGAATAAAGAAAGACTTGCAAGAAAGTTTGGGAGAGTAGACTAGAAGTGAAAAGACCTATCAGGGGACAAAGGAAACGTTGGTGGGATGATGTGACAGACGACCTACGAAGACTAAAGGTGAAGAATTGGAAACAGTCATCGAGCGATAGAGCTGAGTGGCGGCGGCTTCTGCAAGAGGCGATGGTTCTTCATGGACTGTAGTGCCAACATGATGATGATGATGAAGACATTCTCGATTAAAAATTTTTAAAAAAAATGTTTTTTTTTGTCCTTTAAACTTTTAAACTCTTTGTAAAAAACTTGCATTACTTATGGGAATGACCCGCTATATTTAGTGTCTTTCAATATTCCTATATAGTGATACAGACTTTTCGCAAAGTAAGAGAAGAACATAAGAGGGTAAGATCATTATTAATTAAAGAAACCAACAATTGTTCGCTGAATTTCGAATATGTAAACATGTCTTAATCAGAATACAGGTCTAACCATACAGATACAGACTTACGGTGACTTAGGTCAAGAAACATTTTTATTGGATACGGTAACGTTATTTTTAAATGTACCCTCAGAAATAATTTTTCGGGAATTTCTTTTAGCTTTCACCGATTTTCGTATGTACGATAGATGTCGTAAACGCGATTTAAATCAATTTACACAGTCTTCAGGAATTCTGGAGTATGTCAAATTTATGTTATCAAAGTAACAGATTTTGAAAGCTCTTAAAATTCTATATGTTCATAAGAAAAATTTTCATTGAGTTTTCACTATAATATGAGTAAACATTTTAAGTTACGAAACTAATAGAAATTTTTTAGCCTGATAAGGACTAGAAAACGATCAAAATATAAGAATTGCATAAACTACGTATATATCACACAAACATATGTATTCATTTACACGATTATATAAATCTCTATATACAAATGCTCGTACATCAATAAAAACTTTGCATTATAGATAAAAAATGGATTAACTTACTGAATCTTGATATGGATGTGTGCTGAATGTTCGATAAAAGTTTGTTTGTATTGTTTCGAAGAACAACCCCAATAATACTATACATAATATTATACAACAATAAATCTAAATTTAAATGTCCATACACAAATAAATCTCGTATGATGACAATGTAAAATATCCAAAAGATATGTATTTCTCTGCTCTATTTATTTTCTCCAATTCCAAAATACAAAAAGAAAAGAAAGAAGCAATCTCTAACATAAAATGTTCTTCTTTAATTTGACGAAAAAAAAAAAAATAGAAACAAAAAAAGGGAAATAAGTTCCTAAAAAATTGAATAATTCTTTTATTTAATGATTATTAGATTACACATTAGATATACATATTATTTTGTTAAACTATTAGAATCTGTAAACTGTACATATTTATACATACGTATATTGGGTGATCAAATAACAACTAGATATTTTTGAAATATCATATAAGTTATGTTATTTTCAGATTCTCTCCACAATTGTGACATTTGTTTTCAATATTGTTTGGTAAATCACTATTATAGAAAGAACATAAGACAAATGGAAATGATGACAAATTTTGCACATAGAAACTTTGTAAATTTGTCTTTAGATCATCCATTTTTTTACGGAAATATCATTTCAGTTTTGATGATTGACCATCAAGATTATGGTGCTTCATTGGAATTTGTTCTTTGGGATTACGTTGGATCTGTACGAGGATGTAGATATATAGTGGCGTTCATTACAATTGGTAGGCTGTGATGGCTAGGTCATGTTAACAGAATGATAGACACCAGCCTATGTAAATCCATCCTATTTGCAAATATTGGAGGAAATAGACCGAAGGGGCGGCCAAGAAGCAGTAGATAAGCTACAAATGGGCGACTGGAAAAAGATCCACAGATAGAGAACAGTGACGACTTTTCCTCGCAGAGCCAAGGGTCCTCTTAAGGACTATATGGCCGTAGAAGAAGAAGAAGAAGATTATGTTGGATCGATGTTCAACTCCTCCTTCATCTGCCTTTTTCCCCTGCCACTGCCACCTTACATTTCTAATCTTACATCGCTTTATTTTTATTTCATATTAAAAATGCTAACCTCTGATTTGATTGCCCTATATTTATTCTCTTCAATATATGAAAAGATGAGATTTAACATTCAAAACAAATTTAACATTCACAATTATTTCTAAATAAAAAGAATATCTTTTTCCATTGTTTTATTTTAATCGTTATTATCGGTAGGTATCTTATTATATTTGTATAGTAAACTCGTCGTATAATAATACTTATGTGCACACACAATTGGCTAAAGAAATACTTTCATCAAACTTCACAGCACACAATGTGTTGTTGTATGGAATAAAATCACATATCTTTATTTAAAAAATATGTAGCTATATGTCTATGTGCTAAATTTAAATCTATTTCGTTAAGAATTTAACAAAAAAAAAGAAATATATATATTTAAAGAAGAAAATTCGTATTTTAAATATTTTACTGATACATATTACATACATTAACATTACGTTTATATAAGGGTCATCATTACTATTAAAAATAGTTTACAAGAAAGAATTTTATGAGAATAAAATATAAATTCACTACTGAAAGAATAACTTTCAAATGTTTAAAGTTTTTAAAACAAAAGTTTCACAATTGACGGAACTCATAAATGATTACCGTATGACATTATGTGAAATATAAAGATAAGAAGATCAACTTTATAGAAATTCGTTATTCGTTATCCTGTGATTATACATTTCACACGAGGGTAGAATGAAAATTTTTCAGCTCATAGCATTTAGAAAGCAGCATAGTAGCGTTTTTCCTTTTTTTTTTTTAAATGCACAATGTACCTTTGTCAAAATTCAAGTTTCAGCCATATGAAATGGAATCAAAATTTGGTGAATCTGCTCTATTAGAATAGGTGCTCCAATTGTTAACAACTGATCAAATACACCAGCTCAGCTCACTCATCAACAACAAGCTTAATTATATTAAGCTGCAAAGAGATTACTACTCCTAAGTCCCATGTTTGCCTTTGCCTAAGTCTAAGATGATTTTGATGATATTGTTGTTGTTTGTTTAGGGGGATGTATAAGGTATAAGCCTGAGCACTCAGACAAACGCTGTCCATTGTACTCGAAGCCCCCGTATAGTCAAACTTCTTCGTCGCACTTAGGTAGCGAAGGAGTTCACTCGACATCCAGCCCTAATTTGTTCGGGTTTGATGACATCAGTCATCAGTTCGGGTCTAATGGGGAAGAGGCCTGACACTCACACAAGAAGTGTTCCGTGGTATCATTCTCCTCTCCACACGAAGCACATAGTGCATCACTGATGATTCCTATGGTAACGAGATGCTTCCCACAGGTATTATTTGATGATATTACTGCCGGTTTTTCTCATTTCATCCCCATACAATGTACCATTGTAGTCTTTTTTTTTGAAAATTTCATATATATTCAAATTGTGTTTTCTTCATAATTGCTACAAGAATTTTTTAGTCAACCCTCATGTATACATACGTAGATGTAATGTTATATTATACATACATATATACTAAACTTATAATTTCGCATTACATATACTAAATAAATATAAGAATATTTATGTAAAAGTACATATAGTATACATACTCGCATTTATAGTACAGGAGAAATTTCTATTTAAACAAACTTTCAGATATAATTTTAATTTTTCCTTTTTCTTGTCTGTTAAACCCGAAAATAATAACGAAAAGAAAATATTTGACTTGAAACTATGCAAAAAGATATTTTAAAAGATAAACTTGAAAATATGAACATATATTTTTAGATATAAAGTATAAACTATGTGTATGTGTAGCGTATTATATTTATGTAAATATATTTTTATTATAGAGAATATAATTTAAACTAAAATTACTTCTTGTTACTGCTTGTATATGTGAAAATACTGTGTGACCCAGTGCTAAAATATCATAAACTTCGAGTATCATTATTGTCTTCATCCTTATTCCTCATACCATACATTGAAAATTTATCATAAAAAGATTGATCTCTTTACTAAATACTATAATATTAGACCTGAAAAATGAAAGGGAAAGAGAAAGAATGACTTTTTATCTTTTCGTGAAGGCGGCCAAGCACAATTAATCTTAAAGTTACGGCAGCTTATAGGTCATATATATAGCTGATAGATAATATTGAAAACTGACATTTCTTTTATTCAGCGCTAACATTCCTTTAGTCTTTTTTTTTATCGAATTTCTATTCTCATATTCACATTGCAAATCCTATTATCCTGAGCAACCTTATAGAGAAGATTAGGTTGCAATCCCAGTTGGAACCAAGATCACAAAACCAAACGAGATAGGAAGAAATTGGTTTTTCAGATTGGAAGTTTGGCGAAGGATTAACTACTAGGATTGTAGTGTCAAACCTTAGGGAATTTGGATAATACAATTAATAGAAACTAAAAAATAAAGATAAACTGGCTATTAGCGTTAAGAAATGTTAACTTCCAAGATTGTAGTACGGTACGCTAGGGAAGTACCAAGCGTTGATTCAAATCTCAGTGGAAACAAAAAGAGACAATTTCTTCAAGTTGGGAATTAAGCGTATATATGCAAAACTATACTACTTTGTGAAAAACTAGCATTGGAAAGATTGAGATGAGATTCACCCACAATTGTCGTGCTACACAAATTGGAAAAGAGCGTATATGTTTATATAGTACTACACTGTGTGACATTGTGTTCAAAATTTCCTTCAATAATATTAGCATAATGAATAAATAATGTAATATTTGCCTCTAGCAAGCTTTTACCCGCATTTTATATGATATTTATATCTCGAAATGTATGTTATCCTCTTACATATATATATACTATATAGCAATCAATGTAGAGAGATATACAGTCTTCTTTCACATTTGTAATTCCATCATAAGTCCCCCAAATACTTAACTGTATGTCTTTTATTTATTGTTCAAATTTTCATTCATTTATGAACAAATTCATTTCAATTTCCTTCTCTTTAAATTTTATGTAAATGAAATCATCTTAATAAACGAGAAAATATTTCTTCAATTTTTTTTTCTTTTTCAATATTGTGGATATCCTTATTTTTATTGAATTTATCTATTTATTATTATTGTTTCATTCGCATAAAATTCATCGACTGATTGGAAATATTTAAATATTTTTTTTTATCGTTTTTCGTTTTTTTTTTAAATGAGCAAATAGAACAAAACAAAAAAAAAATAAAACACACACACCCACACATACACAAACTAAAAAGTACATACTTACATACAAAACCAAAAGAATAATAAAATCATAATACAAATAATTTCTTGCAGTTAAATATTTTCAATATCGTTCAACGTTTAACATCATCATTTAAAAACCCAGGTGTATTTTCTCATCACGTACATAAGGAACCATACGTATATTATTACTGATGCTGTTATTGTTGAGAAATTTCTCTCTATACTAAATATTCGACGTATTATAAAGTTTAAAAGTAATAATAAGGATTTCTTCAATTGCACACAGCAATTTATTTGTGTTGAAAGCAATCATCAAATATAAAACAAGAAGAAAAATAAAAAAATAAGAAGTACATATGTACGAATACCTTTGTATGTACATACATACAAACATATAAATACAAACTCATATACAGAATAGATAGATATATGTGTACTATCGGTTAGTATGTATTATACTTGTAAAATTTACTTTTATAAAAAAATTAAATGAGTTTGTCGATTCTTTGGATATTTTCATTTTTTTTTATTTTTTTATTTTATTTTTGTTTTATAATAGTTTACTAAGGAGAAAAGTTTGAAAATTATTTGAAGAAAGAAAAAAAGGTTCAATAAAGCTATTTACATTATGGACTTTTCAATTTTAATTCAATATTAATGAAACGTGAAGAAATTCATAAAAATGTGTACGAGTACGAGTGTACAAATGTACTATACGAGTATTAAATATTTGAGTTACGAATTGTATACACATATGAACCATTAGTTACAAAATATTAGAAACAAAAAAAATTCAAAAAATTCAAAAAAAAAAAAATATGTACATAATACAATCATAGTAACTACACTCTCAGACAATAGGATAGGTTCACCGCAATTTTAATTCATGGTGGTGGTAATCAGTTGGTTTGGGTTTGTTTTGTAGCTTCAGGCGTGGGAAATTTACATTTTATTAATAATACTATCGATAACACAGATTATCTTCAAATTTTAAAATCAGATCTGACAGAAAGTGCTGTTAATTTGGGTCTAGAAAATATCTTTCAGTTTTATGAAGACAATGACCTAAAGTATCAATCACATATAAATGTAGACTTTGTAAGTTGTATAACTGCCGAAAGGTCATACCCACATCTCCTCAAAGCTCTGATTTGAATCCCATTGAACATCTATGGGATCATCTGGAAAGAAAAATTCGTCACTATAACTCCAAGAGCATAAAGGATCTAAGAGAAACACTTTTCTAGGAATGGTCTGATATTGATCGCAAATTTTGTGAAAAATTAGTATGTTCAATGCCGTCCAGGCTTAGACAAGTGCTGAAAAGTAGAGGACGAATGACGAGATACTAAATCTTTTAATAAAATATTAAAATAACGGTTTTACTTTAATGATTTTCTTCTGTTCCAATACTTTTTTGAATTTGATAATTTTTAGGTAGTAACACAAAAATATTAACTTCGCCATAGCCGGTCCCAAGTCCTGGTTGAGAAAGGTGGAGGGAAATGTACGCAGCCTGAATGGCCAATAACATCGGCGTCTCAGGTAAGTAGGGAGTAGGGAGATAGACTGAAGTGTATAATGTAAGTCTAGAGGCCAAATGGTGGCAGCCCCACCACTAGACTTTGGGAGCGTAAGGTTAACGACCTAACCTCTCGAGAAAATACTATTTCAGAAAGCAACAAGAGAAGTAAATGGATTGGAAATACAACGACGACCCAGGAACCGAAAAAAGGATTTACGTGAAATGTCAGGTCGCTGTATGAGACCGGTGCATTCAGGAAACTAACGGATACCTTAAAGCCATACAAACTAGACTTAGTAGCACTCCAAGAAATCAGATATACGGAGAAAGCAGATCTTGGAGCAAGCCAAGGCCCAGCAAGGGCTGTGGAGCTGACGATGATGATGATGATGAACACAAAAATATTGTATATTAAATAACGGTAACTTGTACAACTAAAAAATTTTGTAAAAACTAAGTAAACATAATGAGTAATAAATTATTGTAAATAAATTTGTATACTAATAATAAATTAATCATTTTATACAAACATTTTGTTTAACATGGTGTATGTTCCAATACTTATTTATGCTGGTATATTTTTCAATATTTTTTTTTTTTGCCTTTTAATTTGATAATTTTCTTATAATTCTTCATCGTACTCGTCCTTTCACTGGCTAAAGTCCCAACAACATCAGCAGAAATTTGCAATACAGTTAATGGGCAGATTTTATAATTTGTGCAATGCATGGTAAGCATGTATGTAACTCGCCGTTTGCGTTTGCTTTTTTCATGCGATATCGCATAAAATTATTCACAACATAAACGGGTTCTCTATTATTGATTCCGTTAAGTTGTTCAAATTTTGTTTTCTCGATTTCACATATACGAACTTAAAAGTTCTCTGGACTAAGCACGTTTTTTTCTGAAGCACTAAAAAGTTATCAAAAAACAAATAAAAGCTCTTGTAAATCATCATCAGCAAGAACGCTACAGCCTTGTTTCGGCCTTGGTTTCCTCTAGAAGTTGTCTCCATTCGTTCCTATCCAGCGCCTTTGATCTCCATCCTCTAATTCCGAGCTGTTTAATGTCTTCCTGCACATCATCTAGGAAATGTTTCTTTGGTCTTCCTCTACTTCTATATCCCTCCGGCTATCCATTGAATATCTTTTTTACATTGTTGTTTTCACTCATTCGCAAGACATGCCCTATCCATCTGAGTCGCCCTATTTTCATATTTTTTACGATGTTCAGTTCTTAGTATATCTGATACAACTCATTGTTGTACCTTCTTCTCCATTCTCTGTTGTCTTTGACAGTGCCGCATATTCATTCTAAGGATTTTTCTCTCAAAACTTGCTAACATATATTCTCGTCTGTTACGTTAATCGTCCATGTCTCTGATCCATATGTTACTACTGATCTTATCAATGTCTTGTAAAGTTTCATTTTTGTGCTCCTTGATATCAATCGCGATTTTAGTATTCTTGTAAATGTTTCATACAAAATCAATAATGAGTGAACCTATTCTATTGTCTGCGAGTGCAGTGCAATATACATATGTATACAAAAAAAAAATTCTATAGTGCAATAAGAATAAAAAAAAAATTAAACAAAAAAAATTAAAGAAGAAGAATAAAAAACAACAGAAAAACAAAAAAAAACTTCAATGAGTTTTTACGTTAAATAAACAGTTACTTTTGAAAAAATACACCTTCAATATTTAATTTTAATTTTTCTTTTTTTCATAATAATATCCCATCATTTTATATGAATTGAATCGAAATGGAAAAAATTGTAATTTATGATTTAAAAACTTTTCCGTTTGAAAGTTTTTGCTTTTTTCATTATTTTTTTTTGTTTTTTTTTTTCAATTTTTCATTTCATCCGTCCATCATTCTGATTTCTCAAATTTATTTGCACTTACATACATATATCTCTGTTTTTGGGGCTTTAAGGTTTTTTGTTTTTTTTTTTTTTGATTTTTTATTTGTTTTGAAGAGTCCTTTTTTGTTTGTTTGTTTGTCTGTTTTTGTTGTTTTTGATGTGGTTGAAAAATATGGAAAATTAAAAATAAAATTTGTTTCTTCTCCAAAAAAAGGAAAAAAAAAACACAAAACCAAAAAGGTAAAAAAAAAAACATATAAGTACATATATACATACAAACAAAATTACAACAAAACATAAATAAAAAAATGAGAAAAGAGTATTTAAAACAAATAAAACAGCAGCAAATAATTCATAAATAATTAAATGTTCACAGTTTCAAAAGTACACATAAATTCATTCTTTGTTTTGTTATTGTTGTTTTTGTTTTTTTTATTATTATTATTATTATTCTGTTTCATTCTCAAATATTTACAGAGAGACTAGAAGACTGAGAAGACTAATTCTTTTTTGTTTTACATATACGGACTTTCTTTTTCTTTAACTTGATGCAGTTACTGCCTGCTACCAGCGTTACCAATTTAGCTACGCGGTAGCTAGATTTAGCTACCAAAGGACAGTTACAGCTACGAAAATTTTTGTTTAGCTACCGGTAGCAATTTAGCTACCAATACAAATTTTCAGCTACCAAGTGGTAGCTAGAAATGTATTTGGCTAGTAAAAATAATTTAAAACAATATAAGCATTTTTTATAACCATTTTAAAATTCGAATATCGAAATTTTCGAAAAATTTTGAAAAACGTAGTAGAAAGTTTTTAGCAGTATAGTAAATTTATTCAGATATAAAACTCTTGTTCTGAAACTAAGTATAGTAATTAAATTATGTGTTGAAAAAAAAAAAAGAAAAAAAAATGAATTTTGAGTTTGAGCTGAAGGAAATTAAAATAACCTAAATGAGTTAATTTCTCTTCCTCATTCTATTTTTGACATAGAAAGAATATTTAGTCAATGAATATTGCGAAGAACAAAATAAGGAATAAAATGAAACTTAAAACATTGGACTAGGATTTTATCAATTAAATTTGGTTTGCAAACGCAAAGACATAATAAATATTGTAAAGAATACGACTTAACAGAAAATATTATTCGCAAAATAGGAAATATAGGAAAAATAGGAAATATAAATGAAATATTGTCAATAATTAATAGAAAAGACTGAAATATATATTTTTAAAGTTCCTTTACTTTATTCATTTGATTTTTTTTTTATAAAATGTTAAAATGTTTTTGGTTCTGATCATTTTTTTTTTAATAAAATGTTGAAATATTATTTACTTTTTTTTGTAACCATACAAAATAATTAATAAATATGTGACTTTGACTTCCATATTATCACACTTTCAAACTCTAAAAATTTAGCTACGATTTAGCTACCAAATTTTTCTAATTTTAGCTACAAACTATCCAGTTTAGCTACCAATTTAGCTACGGGCCCGGTTTGATAATTGGCAACACTGCCTGCTACTGATGTTGATGAAAACCATCTACCATTTAAAAACTTTTTAAACAGTAAATATTTTTATCTTATCATTTTGAAAAATGAATGAATGAATGAATGAAAAAAAACTGTAAAAGAATTGAAGAAAATAGTGAATGCGATGGAGAGAACACAACAACAACAGAAGTGCATTTAATTATTATTTTGCAGTGTGTAGTAAAATTATTTATTTTTTTTTTTTTTAAGTAGTAGAAAAAATAAAAAAGAAAATATTCACTGCAAAAAATTGTTCTTTAGAATATTCGTATGTAGCGCACATAATTACTTGATACATACATACGTACATCATACATTCATTGTACTACATGCGTTATTTTAATGTACAGGTACACAATTATTACTGTGTACATATGTACTCATACATGCATATACGTACGTACAAACCAACCATTTTTTTTTTGTTATTCAGTTCATTTCTAATGAGGGAAATTCCAGATGTGTACAACTGGTACAACTCATTAAAGTGTAAATGCAAAAAAAAAAAAAATTTGAAAATAAAAAATGAAAAGATAGCAAAAAACAAAAAAAATTAAAAAAGAAAATTATTCTAAAAGAAAACACTCACTAAAGACGTTATATATTCATCGTCGTCGTTATTACAATCGTTGTTTCGCAGCAGTGTTGATGACAATTGAAAACGATGCAATAAAAACACATAAAAACGCAAAAATAAAATAAAATTACTTTACTTTTTATGACAAATTCTGATTTGTACGTTTCCTTTTATTTTCTAAATAAATAAAAATTTTAATTCCACTAGGTCGAAAAATATATAGAAATGTATTCACGTACTCGTATATATATGTACATACTACATGCATACATAAAGTTCTTTAGCACCGTTATACTTATAATAAATTTGTGCTATTTAATGATCTAAAATTAGAATCACAATAATTAGATGTTGCGATGAGATGTTAATGTTAGTCAAAAATTTATTTTTAATTGTGAAAATGTGGAAAAGATCGTAGATTACCTGCCTAACTAAAGTTACGCTTACGATCACACATTGCTACTTTTGCTGCGCTACTTTCAAGGTTGCAGCTGCAAAAATAGCGTTCTCACTCACACATAGTAGTTGCAACCTGCTACTTTGGCTGCATGCAACCTTACAGCTGCAACTTTTAACGAAAAAATTGCAAAGCTATTCACACATATCAACTTTCATGCTGCGTTGTTTTTGCTTATTTTGCTTTATTTTGACGGTGTTTCTAGCAAGTAGCAGTAAGTTGTTTAGTTGTTTTTAAAAAAACATAAAAAAAGCGAAGAAAATGTTGGCCAATGAAGCCATGGATTAAAAATAGAGAGCATAGTGGAGCTATAAATAATTTGGTACGTGAATTACGATTAGGTGATGAATGTGTGTACACAAATTTTCTAAGAGTATCTCATCGAGACTTTGATGAACTTCTACGTTTGGTTACTCCATGCATAAAAAAACAAAATACATGGATGAGAAAAGCTATAACACCAACTGAACAAAGACAGTTGCAGATGCTACCACTACAAAAGTTTCAGCTGAAAATATATTTTTTTGCAGCAGTTGCAACTTGTTAAACAGTTTGTTCACACATCACAGTTTTTAAGGTTGCAAGTAGCGCTAGCAACCAAGCTGCAAGTGAAGTTTTTCATACTTCAAAGCAATTCACACATTGCTACTCTTGACCTTCGCAGTTTTTTTGGTTGCACAACAACAAAAGTTGCGATGTGTGATCGTATACCTTAAAATAGAATCGTTATAGAATTGTATTCATGGTGTTTTATAGAACAAACATTTAAAAGATCATAGATTTTCTCCCTATAATTAAAATGAAACCTTGTACCTAGACTAGCGAATCTGTAGTATTTTCCATTTGAGTGCTAAATGTTTGAGTTCAAAGGAGATAGTAAATCCTTCTGTTTTTAAAATACAAAATGAATGTAATTTTGTTTGAATTGACAGAGAATTATATACCTACATCCATTTCCCTAGCTATACTGACTTGAGATATTCAGAGATGCTTCAATTTTTCTAGCCATAGATAGCTGCCAGTAGCTGATTGTAAAGTCATAAGCTTACGGTGAAAAAAAAAATGAAATTTCTTTAGCTCTATAGTAGAACAGAGAGTTGATGAAGATTCATCATAATAGAGATGAAAAGGCGGTTCGGCTCTCTGGGGATGTTTTCTGATTGAAAAACCCAAAAATATCACATATATTCGCAATTTTTTGAGTTTTCTTATTGTTTTTTTTTCCAAAGGATCGTATGTACCAATACTTCAGTAAGGATCTGATATTAATTTTGAGTAGGTTAATGACCCCACTGGTTATAATTTGATTTCTTGAACAATGAAAAATTTCAATTTTTCAATAGAAAATTAATCTCACGTTTTATTCAGTTTTTGTTTGCGATTAATTTTGTTATTAGTACTGGTTCATGATATGTACATATATGAAACTGATTGTATGTACATTATTATGCAAAGATTTTAAATTAATTTGATTGTGTTTTCAAATATTTAAGGAATGAGAATCTTTCCACAATTAGGTACTGCGTGAATGTTATTCATAACAAAAGGTATACTCGTGCATAATATGGGTTTTTTTTGAATGATTTAATCTTTTCATTTTGTAATATAGGACTACAACCTATCGCATATACAGGACAAAAGAATCAAGTGGGTGTGTGTAGTAGTTGTATTTAAATTTGAAGTGCTACTCGTACATACTTTAGAAAATTTGATGTTCATGACCTGCTTCAGTATTTACGAATATGATATCAGATCAATTATTTATTATAAAAGTTTTGTATAGAATATCATCATAAAGCAAATCAAAGGAAAAAATGGTAGATATATGAAAATACAGGGTAGTTCCAATAGCAAAGAGTATTTTCATACCAATAAACAATATTATTTTTAATTTATAATAATAAATGTGACAAATTTCTGGTATACAAGAGTAAACAAATAACAGGGTATTCTGACGATGTAAACCTATTGATCAGAAATCCATGAAACGCTGAAGTAGGGTGTATACCAGCTTTTTGAAAGATTAGCCACGAGGAGTATAGATATAGAAATTAACAAATTTAAAACAAATCACACAAATGTATAATGAACCTAGCATAACCCAACATGTAAGAGCAAGTAGATTAAGATGGCTGCGACATCTAGTCATCAGAATGGATCACGAAAATGCTACAAAAAGAGTCTGGGAAAGTAAACTCGATGAAAGAAGGCCGATCGGTAGACCGCACGAAAGAGATGGTTGGATGATGTCATGAATGATATAGGTAAAATGGAAATTCGCAACTGGAGACGGGCAGCAGAGGATAAAAACGAATGGTGGCAAATACTGTAAGAAGCGAGGGTCCTCAAGGACTGTAGTGCCAACATGATGATGATAAAAACAAAAATTGACTTAGAATATTGATGAACAATATACCAAAATGACCATTCTTTCCTTCTTGTCTTGGTCTTATTTCTATTTTATTTGTGGTCGACTTTACTATAGATAATGGCCAGTTTCCCATTAGTTTTGGCTAAACTTCTTACTCTCGATTGTTATCAAATGCAGTCAAGATTTCGGAAACACTTAAAAGAAAGACTGAAAAATTTGGAAGTTGTCGGTGACCAATTCGATCGAGTAGGTTTTTTTCGCCTATACGGAGCTTTTCAAAATCTCATTGATAAGACGGAACCACCTTTTATAAATTGAATTAATACGCGAATATAAAAATACACACAACTCGTGTTATACTATATATTATAAATGTACACATTAAATGACTATATCCGTATAAATTTTTAAGAGAGAAAAGAAAAACTTTTACAATTACATCTTGAATATCTACACTTCTTATTTTTTTTTTTATTTTTAAATTTTTTTTTTTTTCTGAAAATTTTATTCTTGATTCTTTATACAAAAAGCCATTTAAAAAAAAAAATAAATAAATAATCGTATACATACTCGTGTGTTTGTTTGTTTGTCTACACATATAGACAACACATAATTTCGATTAAAAATTGTTCACATTAAAATATGATGATGATCAATCTTACGTGCTTAAAGAGTCTTAAACGACCATATGATACCAAATGGCACTGGCACAAGCATTTATGTACACACATACGTTCATATTCATATGTATTTATATCTAAGTATATATAGTCATCGTAAATATACATAAGTATATGTATGTATGTATATATAATGTATCAAGTACACATATATTATTGCATTACAATACCGAAATAAATTTATCTTTTTCTAATCTAGGATAAGCTTATCAACTTAGCAAAGAAAAAAAAATAAAAATAAAAATAAAACCGAAAAAAATAACTTCTGGAAATAAAAAACTGTATAGATACATATACTCGTGTGTACTACTGTGTACAATACATATACATATGTACAGTACACATATGTACATTCATACGTATGCGATTTGGTTAAATAAAATGTTGTAAGTTGGGAGCCACAAGGGAATATAAAAAACGAAAATCCCTATAGTGTATTGGGAAAAAATATATTTTTTTTTTTTGATTTGATAAATATGCACACATATGTACATATATGTGTATGCACAAGAGTAGCTATTCGATATATGTATGTACATATTCGATTGTAACAACCACTTATAACGATATTACTTAATACAAGAGGGATATTTACCAATTTTTCCTTCGATTGGATTATTATTAAGATGTAACATGCATGCATATAGGCATTATGGCAAAAGTTAGATTTGTATTTTTTGATTAAAGGACGAATCATTTTTATTTTTGTTTACCACGTTTATAATGTAATGAACAGATGATTAAAAGAAAAATAAGGATGTAGACCGTATATACTCGTACGTACTTACAGTATAAACATACGTATAGTACCAATAAAATGACCATATATATAAATATAATGATAAAGAAACTCTATACATATATCCCGATGGAAGCAGAAATTGTCGATTTGATTTTGTCATAATGTTTGTTATGTTTTTAAATATTTTGTTTTCACATTTGTGTATTATACAGGGTGTGATTATATAACGTAAGATGCAAACATAAATTTTTCAGAAAAAAGCAGACTTTCTACTGACAGAAAAAAAATTGCACGTTAATTGGGTGTTTTTTCGAGAAATCATTGATTTTTTCCAAAAAAATCAGGTAAAAAAGTGTATGTTTTTGAATTTGACTGTCCATAACTTTTGATGGTGACGGGCAACAGGGGTGCGTTATATGTCAAATGAAACGGCAAGGAGTCTCCTATCGCATGGTTGTATACATTTTGAGCTGGGATGTAAAATAACGAAAATGCATGGTGTTTAATAAAAAAAAGAGAAGAAAAGCTTTGCCGCCCTCTAGCGGCTAAACGGTTGAGATTTCCCTCCCCTCCAATACGATTTTTTTTTTCGTATCGATGAGCCCTATTCGTGATTTTCAGTTTTGTCAGTTGTTAACGAAAACACCCTGTATACAAACTATATTTATACTGCTTCTCAACTTTTACATAAGCTGCTTTCGATTTAACAATTTCAAATACATGCGAGCAGATAAGGTGAATGTCTGTGCTAAACCATCTACTCGCAACTACTGATGAAAAATTTTTTCAAGTAGCTGGAAGTGGATGCAAGTAATTACGAATAATTTTTCTGTCGTTCGTTTTAACAATTTATCCTAGACACATTTTTGTACTCGTAAGTACTTGGAATTGCTAAATCGAGAGCAGCTATTATTAGTAAGTAACATTTCACCCGTATAGTTACATGAATTCAATACACAACGTTATACCTAATCATTCTCTTTTTTCTATGTGGATTTTATCCTTTTCAATGCAATACAATAATTAGACATTAGATATTAAATCGAATTACGGACGGTATATCTAATTTGATCGACTTCAAAGATAAATTACAATTTATTTATTAATTTCTTTGTTGTTTTGAAGAGACATGTGTGGTGTTGGTGTGTAATTTTTCTCTTTTACCAAATTGAATTCATTGTGCGGTTATTATTTTGTATATCAAAGAGTATTGTACATATGTATTGTAGCCTCATGTGTGAGGATAAAGATTTGAAGTTAAATTTTCACATTAAAAACTAATTTATTTCATTGGTAGTTGGATTGTTTTTCTTTCAACGGTAACATGCGAATAAGTATCTATCTTTTTTCAATAAATCATCATGCAACATACGTAAACATACATTACGGATGTATACACAAACTCAACGAACAACGATGTATAGAGATATGTACTTATGTGAATCACAACAAAAACACTAAATTTAAATTTGTTTTTTTACTTTCTCGTTGTACATACTGACGTAGTAGATAAATAATCTAAATCTAAATTTAATTCTATGTAAACTTCTTTCTTTTTTTTCGATATACGGGAAATCTGATGAATATTTTTGTTTTTAAAAAACCGTCTCCAATCAAAAAGTTTTCACAAATAAATTAAATATAGACTTTTTTTTCGCAATTTATACACACGCGACTTAAATATTTCCTTTAATATTGGTTTTAAAAAAAAACACAATTTATTTTAAAGTTAATATATTTTATTTTATATTGAGCTTAATGTATCGAGAGTACAATTATAACTAACTACTGATTATTGATTATCGTCTATATATAATGTAATTATTATCTATTAGAAATTATTATCTTGTTATTCAAAAACAATCTTTATCTTATTATTCTAAAATATCAAAGACAAATATTATTCTGAAATATTAAAAACATCTTTATCTTATTATTCTAAAATATCGAAGACAAATATTATTCTGAAATATTAAAAACATCTTTATCTTAACAATACATTAGTTTATTTGATTCCGAGGTTCATATTAGAAAAACATCGGTTTTTTAGATAAAGAAGATGATACATTCAAATTTACAGCATCTTCTTTATTATCATATATAACTCCTCCTCGGTTTAAATAAGAATTCTCCTGAATTCTTTTATCTACAATTTTTATATTTCTTTTTAGATATCCTATTATTATGACAATTATTATTATTAAAATTATTATAATGCTTGTAATACTTATGCCATATGATATATTTTTATGTCGTTTCAATTCTTGTATTTCTTGAATATTTTCGAAATTACTCGTTACAATATTTTCAAAAGTTATTGGCTTTTTAAATGTAATATTAATATTATTGGGATAAAAGTATTTTTCTTCAATTTCAGTTTTCTGATTATAAAAGGTTTCTTTAAAGAGTTTTATTTTACAATTATAGAAGTTTATAATATAATTCTTTTTCATTATAATATGTCTGTCATCACAATTTTGTGATAATTCTTCATCATTAGCATTCTTTACAATAATAGTATCTTCATCTATTTTTTCTATTTTAGTTTCATTATTAAATCTTAATACACATAACTGTTTTATAATACAGTTTTTACTTAATTTTAAATCTTTAAAAAGTGTATCTTTTTGATAATTATAAAATTTTTTATTAACTTCAATAACATATTCATTTGGTTCATCAATTTCAAAATAATCTTTGTTTGGCATTGGTGTGATTAATTTCAAATCTGTTTGTAAATAGTCTTTTGGAATTTTGATGGCTAATATAATCTTTTTATTTTTATATTCTATTACTCCTAATTTCATTAATTTCAATTTGTAAAAATCTACATTGAACGTTTCAATTTCTTCTAAAGTTAATATACTTGGATGTATCATATTGTATTTTGCTGACATTATATTATCTTGAATTTGATTAAGTTTATTTTCTAAATATCTTAACTTAGTGATTTGATCTAAAAATAATATATGACTATTATATTTCTTATTTTCCTCTATTGATTCTTTACATGTATTCAAAATTTTAATTCTGTCATTTTTTATAGTTTCTCTTAAAATTTCAATGGTTTCATTAAAATGATTATTAATTTTTATTTGTTTATTTAATGTTAATATTGTATTATGATTATTATTTTCGACTATCTCTAAATGTTCTAATATTTCTTGTCTATCTGTATCATCCATGGTTCCGAAAAGCCATTTTTGTGCTCTTCCTACAATATTTATTAAACCTGTTTTCTGTCTTTTAAATATATTTGGAGTTATCGATTTTACTTTTGTTTTGATTATTTTTATTTCTTTATATATTATGTCTTTGTTGTCAATTGGTAATTGATCTATATTTAATTCTATACTTAATATTGTTTTCATTATTTCTTCAGGGTTAATTATATGTAAAATAGTAATAGTTTCTGTAGCTATTTCTACGTTTCCTGTTTTTATTGTTATAAATCCTAGTTCTTCATTAATTGGGTTTATTTGTAACATTGCTCTTACTGGCGTTATTAGTATTATTAGCATCATTAGTTTTACCTGAAAATTTGTAAGGTCTTTTAATATTTACTTCGTGAACATTATGTAAAGGTTTAATCTTATATCTAGTTTCTTCCTTATGTCTTAATCTCTTATAATTTTTTATTGGTCCTAACTTTCTTTCTTCTTTATAATATTCCCTATTTTCATTTAATTTATTGATAATTTTAGTTTTCTTTTCCTGAATTAGTTGACTTAATGTCCCCTCATCTACTTCCTCTTTAGCTTTTCTAGGTGTTGTTTTGATAGTAGAATGATATCTTTCATTGTAATTTGCTATTGTTAATTGTATTTTCATTTCTGTTGATAACTCTTTATTATCAATTCCTGTGATTTTTTCTAACAATGTTGAATGTAACCTTTCAATGTCTGCATTACCTGTATGGCTATTTGGTTTTGTCCAATGTACTTCTATATTATTTTCTTTTAAAAATGCTATTATTTGTTCGGATTTAAATTCATTGTCCATTATAATTTTTTGAGGTTTTCCGAATTTAGCAAAATGATCGATTAGAATAGATTTTTTACTACGCCAATTTCTATCAACTATTTGATATGCTACTGCGAATTTAGTTAATTTATCAATTATAGTTACAAAGGTTTGTTTTGTAATGTGGAATATATCTAAATGAATTATTTCATTTTTCTTTTTTGGAGTTTCTGTAATATGGAACTTTGGTTTTATGGGATCTCTATCATATTTTATTTGTTGACATTTTTCACAATTATTAATAATTAGTTGAACATTTTCTTGTAATTTTGGATAATAAATTTTATTTTTTAGATTATAATATGTTTCATTGATTCCACTATGCATTGATTCGTCTGTATGGTATTTAGAAATTTGTTTGTGTAATTGTTCTTCAGTATCTATTTCTTTTGCTCTCATTGTACATTTAATAAACTTTATTTTCTTATCATTTAAAAACAATTCAATTAAAATTTGCTGTATTTTATTAAATTCGTGATCTGTTACTTCAGAAAATATTCCTATTTTACCTGTTTTTATGAATTTCTTTAATATATCATTTATTTGATTTATTGTATCTAATGGATTTATGAAAATTATTCTTCTTCCATGCTTAAGTTCCAATTCTTGTTGTGCATTATATGTTATAATAATTTGTGTTCTGTATTTGTTAACTATTTCTTCTTTTATTTGTATGTGATCTAGTAATTGTTCATCTACTGAATGTATCGTTTCTGATAAATTCAAATTAGATTCTATATCATTTTCTTCATTTATTTTTGGGGTATCATTTAATCTACTTAAAAAGTCGGCTACTTTGTTATCTTTGCCTTGTAAATATTCTATATTAAAATTATATTCTTGCAATTTCAAAATCCATCTTTGATTCCTTTGAGAAAATTCTTTTCCTTTATATTTGCTATTAAGATATTTAATTGGAGCATGATCAGTCACAATATTAAATTTATTACCATATAAATAGGGTCTAAAGTAATTTACAGAGTATACTATTGCTAAAAATTCTTTATCAGTTACGCTGTAATTTTTCTCGTGATTATTTAAGGTTCGTGACACAAAACAAACTGGATGACCTTCTTGAGATAACACAGCACCAATCGCAAAATCGCTTGCATCCGTTGTTAATGTAAAAGGTTTGTCATACTCTGGATATTTAAGTATGGGATGTGCTGATATTAGAGCTTTAAGATTTTCGAATGCTGATATATATAATGGATCTTTTTCGTTTATTTTGGTGTCCTTCTTTAAATACCTAATCATTGGATATGCTATTTTCGCATAATCTTTAATAAACTTGCGGTAATATCCTGTCATACCCAAAAATCCCTTCAACTGTTTTTCTGTTTTTGGTAATTGCAAATTTTCTATGTCCTTTATTTTATTTGGATTTGGTTTTATTCCATTTTTTGTTAGTACATGTCCTAAAAATTCTGTGTCATGCTTCAAAAAACTACATTTATCTAATTGTATCTTTAAATTATGTTCTTGTAATTTTTTAAATATTTTTTCTAGTGAATTAATATGTTCTTCAAGAGTAGTTGAAAAAACTAAAATGTCATCTAAGTAAACTACACAGATTTGATTTATGTATTCTCTCAATATATTATTCATTAATCTTTGGAATGTCGCAGGGGCATTTTTTAAACCAAACGGCATTCTAACATATTCATATAATCCCATTGGTGTAACGAAAGCAGTTTTTTCTATATCTTTTTCGGCTACTAATATTTGGTGATATCCCTTTGCTAAATCTAAGGTACTAAAATATTGGGCTTTTCCTAATTTATCTAAAATACTATCTATGTTAGGCAAAGGATATTTATCATCTATGGTTACTTGATTTAATTTCCTATAGTCTACCACTATTCTATATTTTTGCACACCTGTCTGATCTTTTTTCTTAGGAATTACTATAATCGGTGAACTATACTTGCTATTACTTTTTCTGATTATACCTTGTTTTTCCATCTCATCCATTTGTTTTTTAACTTCTGCTTCGTGTTTAGGTGGATATCGATATAGCTTGGAATTTATTTGTTCCTCTGTAGTCGTATTTATTTCATGAAATACCGTAGTTGTATTTGTTAATTGATCACCATCTTTATATAATAATTTTTGATATTTATTCATTAGTTTATTAATATATTCTTTTTCTATTTTTTTTAAATGATCCAATTGAATATTACTTATTTTACTCACTTCTAGCACATTTACTTCATTAAGTGTTTTGACTAAAAATGGTATTTTTGAATTATTAATTAGAATAATTTCTTCATCTAAAATATTTATTTGTTTAACATTTTTTTCTATCCAATCCATGCCTATCAGGAAATCGTAAGGTTTATCAAGATTTATCTTTACCCACTTTATTCTTGCATTTAAAGGCTGGTTAAATTCTTTTGGACATATTGTTTTAACATATTCTGTTTGTTTTCTTACTTTTCCTTCGATTGTATTAATTTGAATATTTTCACTGATATTCATTTTTTCATAAAGAGATTCTGAGACTGTATTTGAATTTAATAAACTTATTGTAGATCCTGTATCTATCATAGCAATAAATGTATTTTCATTAAAAGTTAGTTTTATAAAAATTTTTCTTGTATCCGAGGCTAGTTTATAAAAAACTCATTGTTAACAATTTGATTTACTTCTTCTCTTTCAGTCAAATTGTCAACTTCCATTGGTTCTGGTCTTATTTGCTTGGAATGATTTTCAGTATGATTATTATTTCTAAAACAATTATTATTATGATTATTTCTAAATTGATTACTAAAATTAGTGTTTCTAAACTGATTACTGGTTCTAAATTGATTGTTACCGAAATTATTTTGTCTTATTTGTTGTGATCTATTTTGATTATAATGATTATTATGATTATTATTATAATGATTATTATTATAATTGAATCTATTGTTTCTTTGAATTTGTCCCGTATTATAATTTTGAGGTTTATTATGGCTTTTTGAAACCTGATGAAATTTGTCAATTATTAAATTGTACCTATCTTGTCCTACATATCTATAAAGTATGGGCCTTATTTCACTTAATTCATATTTATTATATAATTCGGCGGCTAAAGAGCCAGCAGTTAATTCTTTTATTTTTAGAACAAGCATACAACTTAAACTAGTAATTATTTCTATTTTATTTGAACTAAATGCAGCATACTCAATTATGTTGTTAATTATTTCTTGAATCTTATCTAACAGTTCACTAATTGTACTAACCTTTAATAGAGAAATTTCTTTGATGATGCTTCTTTGATCCCTCGTAGGTCTGTAGTGCATTTTTAACTTTGTCTTACATTGCTCCCAGGTAGTTGGTGTTTCAGCTGCAAGGTAATTTTTTGCTGCTCCTCCGATTTTTTCATTATAGATGATCATATAAGCTGGTACTGCTTCTGTTGCATAGTTTGATAATGTTCGTTCCACAGTTTCAATAAATGATGGTAAGGTTCCTTGTTCTCCAGTAAATATTGGTAAATATTTTAATTCTTCAGCAATTCTTGTTCTTAGACTTTGTGGTTGCTGTTGATTTGTAATGATTTGCGTTAAGGCTAATATGCATTTCTCCATATTATCCATTGTGATTGACTGTCTATTGTTATCAATAAGTTGATTTCTAGAGAATCTTCTAAATGCCAGATTTGTAAAATGAAGATTGTTTCTTCGTATATTAGTAAATTTTACTTTAATATACTTCGTTCACTTCTTTTATTATTTTACAAAATTGTATATATTTCCACTATTATATTGATTAAATTATTAATTAGTTTCACTTAAAAGTCAATTAAATAATATTAAGTGAATAAAAAAAATTTTTTTTTTTTTCAATTTATTTAATAGCGTTATTCGATTCGACCACTGGATCCTTGTTCAACTGAAAAGGATCCTACCGACTGCGCCACTTAAATATTTCCTTTAATATTGGTTTTAAAAAAAAACACAATTTATTTTAAAGTTAATATATTTTATTTTATATTGAGCTTAATGTATCGAGAGTACAATTATAACTAACTACTGATTATTGATTATCGTCTATATATAATGTAATTATTATCTATTAGAAATTATTATCTTGTTATTCAAAAACAATCTTTATCTTATTATTCTAAAATATCAAAGACAAATATTATTCTGAAATATTAAAAACATCTTTATCTTATTATTCTAAAATATCGAAGACAAATATTATTCTGAAATATTAAAAACATCTTTATCTTAACAATACATTAGTTTATTTGATTCCGAGGTTCATATTAGAAAAACATCGGTTTTTTAGATAAAGAAGATGATACATTCAAATTTACAGCATCTTCTTTATTATCATATATAACTCGCGTGTTCGTGTATATAATGATGTATGTATGTACTATGTACGTTCCATAAGTATCCGATCTGTCTTCATATCTCCGGCACCGGCAGAACTTTCGAGCGACCTCTGTGGAGGGATATGTGTAAAGAATCGTCGGTGAGGAAGTCTTTAGTTGTCATGCCATCACAGTTACCGACAGTACATTGCTACAGTACATTTTTTCATTGCTAAAAAAAGACTGAAGAAAGGTTAAATGATATGTGAATTCATCATTGAAAATTTGTGCAGTAATTTTTAAAATTGAATACAGTCCCAATGTAGTCTTCGATTATGGTTTTTGAATATTCCCAAGATGATGATAATTAAAATTCCACTTAAACGACACCATTTGGATGACAAAGAGACAGTTAAAAATATAATATGACGAATTTACCAATGACAATTTCAAAAACTGAGTTCCAGAACTGTTCCAGAAAGTGGAAACATCTATGAAAGTGCGTTGTTCAAACAGATATATGAGGAATACTTACTTTGATTAATATGCCTGCACAGCCGGATGATAAAAAACAACATCACCATCATGGAGGTATAAAGCAGGTCGGATACTTTTGGGGTGGAAGTCGTATAAGTACAATATAAATAAGTGTGCGTTCTCATGGGATGTACGCATCGCGACGCAAAATTGATCTCGGATTAATTTCGTCACATTTTCGGTAATATTCGTTATACATTTTGCATCTTCTGCAAAACTATCGTTCAAATGCATATTCACTGCAAATTAAAAAAAATGTCGCAAATGTCGCATAGATCAATCAATTTTCAAAAAAAAAATAAATACTTTACACTATTTTTTAACCAAAAATTTAATAAAACACAAAATGTAAACAAAAGGGAACAGCTGATATTTTGACAGATGTAAGCTGAATGCATCTTCAATTAGGAAAATTTCCTTATTACAAATTTGCATATATCAATCGCGTAAATGAGATAGAGATAGCATGTGAAGAAAAGAGTATGGCCCGTACTAATAACAGTATACTAAAGTGACTTTTTGCAAAAAAGTGTACCAATAACAATTTTAGCAAAGACTTTTTAGTTAGTGCAGACTTTAGTGTTAAAGCCAACTTCTAAAAAGCCAAAAGTCTTTATTATAAATTTATTGCAGAATTTATTGTCAATTTTAAAGCGCATACTGTGATTGAAATACATCAAACCATATTTTAAAATAATGTTCAAATTAATAGTGTTATTAGTACAGAAATTTAAAGCTATAAGGGCAGATACTCACATCGAAAGCTAAATTTTTCTCCATATAAAACCTATGTAAAAAAATGTCGCTAAATTGTTTGCTAAATTTTTAGTTTCAAATTTCGCTTACTGGTACTCACTTCCAAACTAAATTTTTACGGTGGAACTTAATAGTGGAGAGTTGTGGAACTCATTTTTCACAATCATTTTATATGGTCGAGCATATAAAAGGCAAGCGAAATATTGACAACTCATATATTTTGACTAATAAATATTTATTTATTTATTTTTACTTAATTTAATTTCGTACCCTCCGCAATGTTTTTTCAAAAAATTTCAAAAGTCTACGTACTCTACACACGTTTCCTTCCACAATTTTTAGCTTGTAGAATTATATATGCAATTGCAAGCGAAAAATTTCACGGGAACTGAGTACCAGTCTTAAAAATTCAAATTTAATTAACATCATGTTAGTAGACACTAATATAAGGCTGACTTTAATAGAATATTATTAGTAAAGGCCTATATGTATTCCACCAATCAAAATTTTGCATCGCGATACAAGCATGCCAGCAGAACGAAGACTAAAGCTTGCGTATACGCAGGCATGAGATATAAAAAATGTTCAAAAATTGTAATAACAAAAAAGAAAATTTTTTAATTTTATTGCAAACCTTACACAAAAACTCTCCAAAAAAAGTCCCAACTCCAAATGTAATGTGATGTTTTCATTTGATATAAAGACGATCCTTTTAATTATTTTGTTATATACCTATGTACAAAGATAAAATTTTCGTACGTTGGTATATACATACATACATACATACATAATACCTGTTCTTTATAGTGATGTTAATCTTAAGTGTATAGATGGGTAGCTGTACAATTAAATTAATTAACCGCAATCAGACTTTACTTTGTTAGAATAGAGAGATTACATTATACTCGTCGTATATACGAAAAGCAGTTCTGCGTTCATGTTAAATAATAGCGTAGTCTTTGGTATTTATGTAATTACAAAAAATATCGACGTTGTTACACTAAATCCAGTATATACAGCAAGCTATACATTGTATATATCATTGCACTAAGGACTATATTTCTTTTCTGCTCTCTTTAAACATTTTTTTTTATTGTCGCAGACGAATAAAAATTATTGCGATTAGATTATTTGGGTGATACTTTGATTTATTTATGGATATTGTATAGACACTAGACAGATAAAAAAATGAATGCATTTTGCAAAATGTGCATCTGTGCATATTATAAAGCTTCCGGACCATTCCGGACAATGTATAGTAATAAAAAGAAGGATAAATAGTGCAATTTAATTAGAGCAATGGCACTGATTATATATAAATAATATGTTTTATTCCCAAACTTCTCATATAAGTAGAATAATAACTAAGGTCATGAAGTGATTTTATGGCAATACATTATGTGATTGTAATAAAAAATTTTGGAATAATTGTATGCAAAGTGTTGTGAAATGAAGAAAAGAGTATGAGATGAAGAAAGCGAGTAAATGAAGAAAATATGAGATATATACGTACTAAATAAGTGAAAAACACAAATATTAAGTAAGGAGATCCAATATTTATGCAGTTAGCTTAAATTCGTCGTACTTATACGTCCTTAGGTTCAGTCATCAATGCCAACAATGACGAGAAAACTAAAGTGAAACAATAAAAAGCCATCAATACCACCATGCCAAAACCGTACATTCTGTTCAGAATTTCCAATTTTGGGGTTCGAAAAGGCAAATATTGAGGAAAATTTACAATTTATATCATTATTCGTATGAAATTCCTTTTTTCTGCTTATAATGTGCGAGTTTAAGCACATTTTTGGCCTTTTCCGCACATCTTTGATCCTTAATAACTCAAAAACGGCTAATACAATCGACGACCGATTTTTTTGTTTGAAAGAGGACACTTTCTCACAGTTTTTTTTAAGGTTTGGAATATTTGCCGTACTGCAATTTTTTTCAGATAACCTATGCAGAAAAAAAGCGTTTTTAAATAATGCATAATGAATTTTGATTTCCGGATGTTCTTTTCCTACGAACCAAATTCTTAATTACCTGTTATAGTATATCAAAAGAAAGGTAATTTTGTTTACTGTCATTGGCTAGAATGCTAAGTTTTGATACGTAGGGTGTGCAAATAGTTACATGTGATTTTGTGTTGGAAGGTCATAATAAAACCTCAAAATTTTAAACGGCCTCTAGCGTCGAAAATAAAGCGCAAACGAAAAAATGTTATATAACATTTTCGACTGCAAACGCAGTGTAATTTTATCTTTTGAAATATTATTCACCAATTCCGGAAAACCCTGTATATAAAAGCCAAATTCTTTCAAGAACATAGGCTTTCCACAAAGGATCTCCATATTCCTGTCTACTTGCAGTTATAGCTCTTGATTTGCCAATAGATTTGCTACATTACTTCTGAACTGAACTCTCTAGTTCTCACACCTTGCGGATTCCATTCCAGTACTTCGTGGCATATTTTTTCATACCCTTTTCACAAGGTATGTCCGATCCAGCCTTATTTTGTGTTTTTAATATCATCATTGATATTCTTCTGGTTTGTTTTTTCAAGTAAAATCTTTCTGTATAATCAGGCCTATTTCTATGCGTATACGATTTCTATTTGTGATTGAAATGAAATGTTTTATTTAGAAGCTGTCTGCATAAATTTGATACAAAATGTTATTTTATTGATCATAAAGTGCAAATAAACAAAGCAAAAGTATCGAAAAAAAAGCAAATAAAAATCAAATAACCTATGAATACGTAATAATAATGTAATGAAAAAAGCAAAAACCTTATGTGAATTTTATTTCTAACACAATCACACAAAATAATTATTTCACTCATACTGTACATATATCCATATGCCGTACATATTATGAAATACGAATAAAAAAATCATCATTTTCGAATACTTAATGTATCGGGTGATTCATGTTAGAAATACAATTTTCAAGTAAGTATTTTATGAAAGATCACGTATGTTGTGAAGTCATGTCAAATTATATCATAGTTATTTTGTTTAATTTGACAATAATTTAACATTTAACCATGCGAAGATTTTAGATCTACAAATTATTCAATAGCTTTATTATACCAATCAGCGTTCAAAGAGAAATGAATTATTTTAAAAGCTTCAGTTTATAAGACTAAAGTTTTGTTCAAGCAACGGAGTGATCGGAAGGTTTCTACCAAGATCTATAGAGTATAACAAGGTGAGCCATTCCGACAGAAAAGCTCTTTTTTTAAAGGTTTGTGACGTCATTTCAACCGAAAAATGGTATTTTTCCTTCATAATTTTCACAATTTCATATTTAACATTTAATAATTTTGAAATAATAATGATATTATAATATGTAATTAAAAATATGATAATATGATAATTTTAAAACCAAAATAATTTGGAAATGAAATAATATGATTGCAAAAATACACCTAAAAACAAATCTAACAAATCCAATTCAGTCAAATTCAGTACATCGTGGTAGTTGCCTGCATTACAAACTCGTTATAAATGACGCAATGACTTCAAGCTTTACAAACAGCTTTTTCGCTCTGGCTCACCTTGTTACTCAATACATCTTGGTTTCTACCTTCTACGCTTCAGACAAATGATTACAAAGCTTTGTAAACGTTTCCTTTGTTTTAGCTACATTAAGAGTAGGATTCGACTTTGAAAAATTCCGAAAGCAACAACAACAATTTTGATACAATATAGATATATATAGATATATGAAGATTTAATACAAGAAAATAGAAGTCAAAGTTGAACGATTTTTCAAGAAAACCCTCTGCTTTTTTAAGAACTATAACTAAATTTCAGGACTTAAAATAAAAAATGTGCTCCATTCATGCACTACAATATCCTTCAGGCTACTTATATTCAAAATTTCAAAGAAATTGGTCAATCGGTGTTTGCTGTACGTGGTGCATTTGGAAGCCGAAAAATCGCAATTTCGACAAATTCGACACCCTGTAAAAAGGAAATAAGGACACTTTTAAAAACGTGCTCCATTCAAGCACCACAATTCTTATCAAAGTATCTATGTTTCAAATATTTCATTGAAATCGGTTAAGTAAATTCAGAGATATGTGGTGCACAAGATAGCAGATATCTCGAATCCTAATCTTAAATCCAAATTTTATCTGCATAAAGCCAGTTACGATTATTGAAAAAAAGTTGAAAGACAATATTGCTTGTAAATTTGATTAAATTAAAAAGCTGGAACCTTAGAATGCATAAACAATGGGTGCGTTCAGTTCCACGCAGCGATGTAAAATTTTCCATCGCTGCAATAATTTGTCTTGCTGAACAACTTCGCTGCATAGTCGCTACTTTGCAGCGATGGAAATATTTTGCAGCTGAAAAAAAGTTCGCTTTAAAATTCATCGTAAACAAATTTTGACATGTTTGAAAGATGAATTTTAATGGTTGAAAAGTTAATACATATTTATTAGTAAGATGTATAATTTTTTATTATGAGAGTGATGAAATTACTTTTCATTTTGATGGTTTTAAAATGCTAATAATTCCAAATTTCTCAGGAATTTAGGCAGCAAAAAATAAAAAACAATTTCATTGCATTAATATTAACTTACTTACTTACTATCAACTGTTCACAGCCGATTACACTGTAAACAGTTCAGTAAATTGTATATATAGCAATTATCTAAACATTGCTGCATTTTCATCGCTGACTTGCATCGCTGCAATGAACTGAACGCACCCAATGTTAGCCGCAGTTATGGCCAAAATTTGATAGAAGCCACATTAAATTGTATTTTATTCATTTTTAAGAAAGTGCTTCAAAATGAATCACCCGATATACTTATAATACAAGAACATAAATAAAGAAATATCGGGCAATATTTATAAACTTTTTTAGAAGATAATGTTTCTTTTTTTCTTTTTTTTTTTGAAAAATGTTATTTCTTCGTGATTTTTCATTTATTTTTTTTTTGTTTTTTTGTTTCAAGATCTTTAGTTGAGTTTATTATTGAATTTTCATTCTGCTATACTATTTAATGGTACACACTATATGTATAAGAATTATAGACAAACTAGTAGAAATAGATGAAAATATAACCTTTTTTGTAAAGTGTTAATCATGAAAATTGACCCGGAAAATTAGGAAGAAGTTGAAATGTGTATTTTTTTTATGTGTTTGTGTATACGAAGGCGAAGGCTTACATAAATATATACATGTATGATGAGTATTTTCGTCAGTATCTTCTACTAAAGAAATTATCCAAACTTTTATAAGATACAAGCGTTTATTTATAAGCATGAGTACATTATGTATTTTAGAGAAAATTATATACAGACGATTATAAATAGACGAAGGATGGCCACCTTTTTTTTGTTTTTGTTTTTGGGAAAAAGATAAAATTTATTAAACGGTTATAATAAAATGTTTCGTTTCATTAACACAGAAACCTTTTACGTAACGTCAATCTAAGATTCTTGATAAATGAGAAAATTTTTGTATTATATTGGTATGTGTATATGTATGTACCAAATACGAGGTGTTATCAAAAAATACTATGGAGGATTTTCATTTTTCTTCAAAGAATCCTTCATTTATTCATTAAAATCGATTATGTTCCTTTTCGGAACTCATTTTCCGGCATGGTTTTAATTTCCTACAGTGTTTTTGTTTTTATTTCATTAATAGTAGGAGAATGTCATTGTTTCGTAGTTATTTTCAGCCCAAAGAAAAAATGAAGTCACAAAAGAGTGACCGTGTCCGCTTTTATTTTCTGTCAAAAAAAAAAAAATCATGAACAAACAGTGAGATTTGAACAGAAACATTATTATGTTGCAATTTCAATTTCGGAGCACATTTTTACGCAACAAGTTTCATGCCCGAAAATGTGAAAATATTGATTTGCATATGAGTGAAGTGATTGGATAACGTCACCAGCAACATCTCTGGAAGTAATTTGAACGGCAATTTTCCAGAATCATTTTCTTCACTTGTTCGACATATTGTTATCGTTATCGGTTATTGATGTTCTAAAATCTAAAGTGTTGAAAATTTGAAAATTCCAAAATTTTCGAGTTATGAAATTTCGAAATTCCCATAATTATTTTTTTGATCATACCTCGTAAATATATAGATATTGTGTGACTGTGTGTATATAAAAGACATTTAATTCGTAGTTAAATTAATTTGAAAATTCGTATAACATAAAAAATTGTCTAAAGTATTTATTAAATTAAAAATTTATATCCTCATCATATACCTAACTGTCAATTATTTTGAATGGTGTGCGGTAATAATGTATGTAATAATCAAAACAATTTCATTTTATCGAGCATATCAATTGTTGTATTTGAATCCATTTACAAGAGTCCTAAAGAAGAACATATTGTAAGTGCATGTGTGTATGTACATGTGTGTATGTATGTACGTATGTTTTTCAGTTATTTTAGTACGATAAAATTAAACAAATATCGATCTAAAAAATTTTATTTTTCGATGACTGAAGGATAGAATATTTTTTATTAATCAAATCGAATCTGAGGTTCCTGTAACAACGAAGAATTCCGTTCAGATCCATTAATTTCAACTTTTCGTTTCTAGTCACTGATATTCAACTCATCTCAATGTCTTTTCTACTGCCACTTCTCATCTTAAGATATATGGTCCAAATCGAACCTGAGCCTCTTCTGTAACAAAGAATTATTACATTCAGCCAGATGGAACTATTCCTAATTATTGATATTCAATCATTTTTGGGCATATTTCCTTATTCCTGCATCGCAACTCGATTTTGTCGTTTTCTTTTTAGTCGTACGTTTTTCTATGGACAACTTTCTATTTCACTATTAAAAGTGAGAAACACTAGTGATTTCTCACCAGTGAGAAGCAGTCATTATTTGTTACTTCAATCCTTAATTTTATTCTGGATATACAGTCTGTTCAAAAAGGGACGAACTTTTATAAAAATAAAACAAAAAGTTTTTGAGCTTACATAATAACATTTATTTGAAAGAATAATCTTAAACCTATTTCGCGTTAGCACTAGTATACAGTCCAATCTCCACTGTATTGAACTATGAGGTGACATCTTCTGGTACAATTTTCGCTCAATTTTTTGGCATATTCATTGGAAAAGCCGTTTTACATTCTCTTTAACGTTCTTCATTTGTTTCCCGCGAAGTTTGTGCTTCATCAAAACCCAAACGTTTTATATGGAATTGGCATCCGGGGACTGTGATGGCCATTCCAACACCATAATCCTATTTCGTCCTTTCCACTGTGTACACAACTTATATACAAAAATATCACTTCAAACATTTTTTCATAAACAGAGCTCATTTTGTAAATATCTAACTACTTTAACTGTTTGAACACAAATGAAAAAAATCTTGGTCAGCGAAATAGACAAAAGCAAGCTAAACATGACTCATGTAACATTTTTAGTATCCTGGCATTTATTGTGTTTTGCCCGACTGTTGTGTCTTTTTGAACAGACTACTGTACATGTTATTTTACAGGATGCCTTGTAGCAAATCATGCTTGTTGTTCTCGTGAACAAATTTTAATCTGTAGCTTTGTCCTTGGAGCTTTGGATTTTTGTACAGAATGAAAGAAAAGAAAATTCAACTTTTGTAGAAATGAAATTCAAAAATACTAATGGTACAAGTACAAGTTTGAAAAAAGAATGTATAAAATCTTGTAATATAATCTTGAAAAAAGTTTAAAGCATCTATAATACATATTATAATGTATGTATATAGTTACATATATAAGGACTCACCAGTTATATTATGTGAAACACTATGTGCTAATGAAAATATACATTCATATAAACAGAAATAAAAAAATTTATGTCATGCTTGACTAATTAATGTGCGTCAAATATTCATTTAAAAATAAATAAAAAAATAAAAACAAATTAACAGAAGAAATGGAAGAGGACGAGAAAGAAGAAAAATCACATTAATTCTTTTCTTCTGTATGGAAAAAAAATTTTTTTTTCGATGATAATGAGAAATCGAAGTAATTTGTTAGATGATTTTCATTACCAAATGTTGTTTCTCTTGTCAGTTATAAATTTCAGTTCATCGATTCATCGAAATGAACTAATTTTTCATATTTATTAAAAAATTTCTATTCTAAATAGCTATACATGCTGTATAAGTATATGAGTGTATACAGTCGCTATCATAAATATTCAGATAACTGGGTTATTTACATATATGTATATGAACAGAAGGAAAACATTATTTAAACAATTCAAGAACTTAAGTACAAGAAATATGCAATCTATCTAAGTATTAAGATGTATTAACATCAATACACGTCAAATCCTCACCATCAATAATATCCAAATTTAAGAAGTGCAGAGTTTTTGTTACATAGGCAGCTATATTACTAAAGATGGGAGGAACTGAAAAAGATGTGGATAACAGAATACAAAAAGCAAGAATTGTTTATGGTGAACTCAGATCTTTCTGGAATTCAAATGTATCCAAAAAATTGAAACTGCATATTTTTAAAACAAACTGCCTATCTGTTTTACTGTACAGCAGTGAAACTTGAAAGTTAAATAGAAACATTTTGAACAAGGTACAAGTTTTTATTAACAGATGTCTACGCCGTTTATTAAAAATATTTTGGCCAAATACCATGAATAATGAAAGACTATGGCAGATAGCTGAACTGGAAAAAGCCATCACCATTAGGTGCAGAAAATGGAATTGGATTGGTCATACTCTGAGGAGACCACCAAATGATATTGCCAAAACCACGCTTGATTGGAATCTACATACAAGGACATCGCAAAAGAGGTAAACCAAGAGATGCCTGGCGTAGAAGCACACTCACGGAATTGTCAACGACAAAGAAAACGTGGTCTGAAGCAAAAATTTTAGCCAACCACCGCGTGAGGTAGAGAGCTTTTGTTGAAGACCTACGCTCCCTAGCGGAGTGGCAGGAAATGATAATGATGATGATCTATTAAGATTTGAGGATGTATAGAATATAATGGGGAGATGGAGATATAAAATTTTTTTGGACGAATTTATGTGAATTAAATTACTAAAACGTCAAATATTTATGAGAGAGACTGTATATATTTATATAAGGTATGGATGTTTTTGAAATGAAAATATTTTGGTCTTTTATATTAAATATTTTTTCTTAATTTTCTCATTTTCTCATTTTTTGTTGAATTTTTTATTTATTTTTTTGATTTTTGTGTGTTTTTAAAAAGTAATTCATAATTTTTAGAAGTTGATTTGAATTAAAGCAGAAAAAAATTTTTTTACATCTACAAACCAACCACAATGACTAGACTTTGTATTATAATATATAAAAATACTACCAAAAGACGCATACAGACGTACTTGTGTATGTGTACAATACATAGGGATCACTATACATTAAAAATCAAAGAGTATCCATACATACAAATACATAAAAAATAAGAAGAGTAAAAGTAAAACAATCTGAACTTTATTATTATTTTTCGTTTCCTTTCCGAATTTACTTGTTTCACTTCTTCCTTTTCTCAATGGCTTAGATATATGTACTATGTTGCTTTCCAATATGAAAACTAAAAGAATATAAGAACAAAAAAAAAACGAGAAAAAAAACTTCTTCGAAGCCGAAACGTCAACACAATTCAAACACAAAATTTTCTTCTTAACAAATGTTTACTGAAAAGGAAAAATCCAATTTCATCTTGCAAATACATACATACATAGGTATATGCATACATATAGTAAGTACATTGCAAATAACAAAAAAAAATACAATAAAACAAAATAAAAATCAAACGAAAACACAAACAAATAAAACACATACACACATATATATGCATATACAGATGCTATAGGAAAAAAAAAATTCAGAAACCATAAATTGAGTAGACATTTTTATATATACATACTTATTTTCTTTATTTATTTATTTATTTATGTACATACAATATTTGTGTATGTATATGTACCAAATTAAAGAAAGAATAAAATCGTAATATAATGGCGAAAATTTTGTAACGACTGGGCAAAGTATAGGTACCATAATAATGCTCTGTATTATACTAACAAATTACATCCAATGAACAGAAAAATATACAAAAAATATAAAACCAAAATATGACCAAAGAGTCAAATCTAAAAAACAGTCAAACTAAAAAGAAAAAAAATTGAAAATCTAGACCACATTTTAGATTTTAGTTTATATACGAAAGTATATGCATATCCGTTTTTTAACTTAAAGGAATATGTAATACATATTAGGTAGGTCAGTCAAAAAGTTCGCAAACACAGTATTGCTATGTATGACCAACATTACCAAAAACATAACTAAATTTCTTTGTTGGTAATGCCAATTCCTTCATATGAAATTCAACTATAAATACCAAATAGATATGCCTGCCTTTGATTTCCTTCAGAATTTGTCTATATTTCGCCTCTTCCCAATAAGTCTTTTCTTCAATTTAAAATTCTGAGCTAATGTCATCATGAATATTGTTTGTTAGAGACTTTTTCTTTGCTGGCATCAATTTCTGAAACACCTCCGTCAGACTATTAAACGTTTTCTTCTTATGATTCTCTTCATTCGCACGTATTACTTGGATTCATGTGATGTCAAGAAAATGACAGCAAATTTAAAAGCTCTTGAAGTTAAATGGGAATAAGAATGAAATATTTTATGTAAATCAACGATGTAAAAATGTGATATGCTCTATTCGGTCGTACATACAATTAAATGATGATCCACGTTCTCCAGGACATCCAATAACTGCAACTGTTCCATAAATTACCAAATATTCCTATGATTTAGTTTTTGGAAGACTGTCAATTAGTTGGGTTGATTGAGTCTAACTAAGGTTAAATGCATTTTAATCACGGTTCAGTCCATGAAATTCTGGTCAACCATTTTGGTATAAGAAAATTATTTGCAAAGTGTCCTTGCAATGAATAAATTGAAGGAGTTTAATAAGAGTTACCAGATTTGAACCCGCCGCCATATTTTCACAAACTTCCAATAATTCAATCTATACATTATAAATGGGTTTTCATAAAGAATTTAAATGTTATGGGTATAGCCGTCCAAGCAGGCCGTACTTTAGAAGTCTTGAGAAAAATCATATGCAGGCATGGAATAATGTTGCTGTTGTTGTTTGTTTTGGGGGAGGTATGAACCTGAGCACTTAAACAAATGCTGATCATTGTACTTGAAGCCCCCGTCTAGTCAAATTTCTTCATCGCTCTTAGGTAACGAGGGGGTTCTTAGGTAACGATTTGTTCGGGTCTGATGACACCATTCTAATGGATCACTCACACTCACACAATAAGTGTTGCTTGGTATCGTCCTCCTCTCTACAAGAAGCACACATTGCATCACTGATGATTCCTAAGGTAGCAAGATATTATACCTTGTAAGAGCATTGTCCATTGCTCTGCAGTCTTTCCTTCCCTGTTTGAGTAGAAAAGCCGCTAGAGTCCCGTTATTATTTTGGATAAATTATTTGGTTTGCAGACTACACTTTGGGAGACTCTGCCACACACTCTCATGCAGATCACCTGTAAGTGAATCTATAGCATTTCTCACCACCGTCGTAGACAAACCAATTACCGGTTCAAGGCCTATAAAACGCATCTCGGCGACTTCTTTAGCAATACTATCGTCTGCCTCATTACGCTCAAAGCCCTGATGTCCTGGTGTCCAAATGAAATCCACGGAGTTATGTCTTGCAACATATAGTAATTCAACCGAGATTTGCATTATAGAACAATTTTGGAAGAGACGAGAGAGCTATTCAATGTCTTCAGCGCAGCTTGACTATCACTGAAGATACAAAAGAACTTTCCCTTCCATTCTCGCTCAATTGTCCAATGCGCCACTTTAAGAATAGAATATATCTCCGCCTGAAAGACAGAGACAAGCGCTTCAAGTGGATACGCATGTCTAGAATCAGAAGATTCCAAACACCAGCCGGTTCCGGTGTTATTGACTGTTTCAGTGCCGTTTGTGATGGAATAATGAATTGTATGTATTCTGTGCGGGTGAAGGAGGTAATAACAACACATTGAAAATAAATTAAATTGTATTTTCATTTATTAGTTCATGTGTATTCACTGTTAAGTAGTCGCAAACTGTTTGAATCGCCTAGTAGCAGTAGGTCTGTATTCGTTATTTTTTTCTGCTAACCATATTAAATGCTTAGTAAATAATTTTTTCAATTATGTACTTTTTTAGTTATTTTTGAAACTTTTTATTTTCTCTATTTTCAATTTAAAATTTATGAATTAACTTTTAACCGTATATCTACTACTTACATATATAATAGTACGAGTATGTCTTTACATATACTCGTATAACTAAGTATATTGTGTATATAAGAACATATATCAGGATAAGGATACGAGTAATACATAATATAAGGTATTAAATATCTAATATTATATAGCTAGTAGAGCTATTATATGTATGTAAGTATGTTATATAGTGACTCACATAAATGTACATAAAATGTGTTTGATTTTTTGACAAGTTTAAAATTGAACTTCTCAATTCATTTAACTTGAAAATTTGAAATTTCCCATTCGTATTATATCCAACCATATATACACACATGCATACATATGTTCATAAAAAATTGTATTAAACATTATCCTCTGATTTCATTTCATTTCATAATATAATATCCTTCCTATATACATTACATACATACATACATATATATGTAGACGTATATGTATTATTTAATATATTGATCCTCTTGAAATTTTTTGACAAGAAAACAACATTTTCTTTTTAGTTTCTTCTTTTATTTTTTTTTTTTGATTTTTGATTTTCTTTTACTAATTTTCATTATTTGAAAGAGAAAAAAATTAAAATAAAATTAAAGGAATAAAATAGAAAACAGCAACATAAAAAAAAATTATGTTTCGTTTCAAAAGATGCGAAATGAAGTCTTGTCGTCGTTTATAAAATATTAAACTTTTTACTTTTTTTTCTTCTTTCATTCTTTTATATACATAATACATATATACAATTTTTTTGTTGTTTAAATTTCACTACATTTATACTAGCTACATACATATATAATCTACAAACTATGTATGTACAAGAAGTACATTTCAAAATCATTTGTTCAAATGCAAATTTAAAGTAAAAATCGCTTAAAGGTATTTTTTTTAAAAAAATATATATAATGTACTATATCAAAAAACGCCAAAACATATTTATTTATACGTTCAATCTAAGAAAAATTGTTTGTGTGTGTATGTGTGTTTTTTTTTCTGTTTTTTTCACTTTTTATTTTTTTTAATTTTTTTCGTTCAGTCAATGTTTATATATGAGGTTTATCCCAAAAGTATTCGATCTAACTTTTTACATAATGCATACTAACTTAATATCGCACCGTTCCAAAATATTCAAACAGACTCTATGGAGGAGAGGTGGCGTGATATTAACGTATAAATGTAGTCATCCCTAACAAATTTCTTCACATGTGGTGTGTTATTATTTATGTTTTAGGAGAACTGCTTCATAGTTTGATGGTTAGGTTAGATCAATAGTGTCTTTGGTTAGATGGAAACATTGATGGGAATGCATTTATATCCCAATCATACGAGGACTAATTACTTTGAAGAAGTCGAGTCCGGATAAGTGCACATTGTTCTGGATAAAGATTGCGGTGCACTTATCGGTTTTGTGCAGACATCCAATAAGTGGCACAATTTGCACTTACAAATTGAGAGAAATAATTTGCAATTACATGTAGCAGAAGAAATGTTCACATAAAAGATAAGTATTAAGTAAAAGCAATTTTATACATTCATGTATACACTCAGATCAGTCAAACAAATGTCAAAATATCTTAGTTTAGTTGGCACCAACGTGAAGTTAAATTAAAAATATTTTTTCAATCTGCATTCAAATAGTTTTTGCACTAATCAGTTTTAAATAGCGCGTAATGTAAATTTATGGTACATAATTATTATTAATGCACATATGGCGATTTTGCACTTAACCGTTTTTCACTTATTCGAGTCAATTTATACCAGAAATTAACAAAAAAGGGAAGAGGATTCAAATATAATAGCAATAATCCCGTTTTTGCAATTACCCGTTATTCACTTATCCGAACAGGACTGTATATACCGCCAGATGGATCATAGACGGAAAGTAACATAAACACAGCGAAATAAATGAGGACATCATCTTGACACTTTTGGAAAAGACCTCGTTTTCAACTAAAAATTTTTTAAAAAAATTAAAATGAATGAAAAAGTATGAAAAGTAAAAGAAAGTAAAGTACAACAACGAATCAGAAAGAAAAAAAAATTTATGCTTATAGAATAAATTAGACTCTCTCTTAGCTGCGTTCATTCATGGTATTTTTTTTTTTTTGCTTGCTTTTTCTTTCATATATTTTATAGTATTTCACCTTTTTGTGTGTAACAAAAAAACGTAAATGAAAATAAAAATCTACAACCACAAAATTTCTTTACTTTATATACATTTTACGTAATAACATTTTTATATACATACATATATAAATATTTTTTTTGTTTTACTCCTTTAATCGTTAAATATTATGTACAAAAGCTTTTGTTATCATCATCGTCACATCTATAGCTTGAAGCATTGATTTTAAATAATATATGATATCCTTCTCGTACAACATGAAACAAGGAAAAAAAAATTATTTTTTTTTTAGAATTTTTCCTTTATATAGTTATACACGGTTTATGTTGTAATTTTCTTTTTCCTTTTATATGTACATAATTTCTTACAAGTACTAGTCACATTGTTGTTATTCAGGGAGGCTAAAAATAATAATAATTTTTCATGTTATTTCCAATGTTTTTTTTTTTTTTTTTTTTTTTTTTGGTTTTCATTATCATCAACATCTTTTTATTTTTATCCTTTTTAACCACACTCCCATAAAGAGATGAAATGTACAATTACGTTTACATATATGAGATACAACTAATCATAATCATTCTCATTTATGCAGCGTTCCGCATTTGTATGTTTAACGTGTTAATTATGTGAGTTCATATATAAAATTTATGCGATAGTATTTTTTCTTTATTTATTTCACATTTTCTTTTTCATTTCTTGAAAACGCACTTAAGACGACAATATTTTTGAATTTTCATATACTACAATAACGAACGTTATGACAACTAACATACATACACCATACATATGTATATACAAACGTACAACAATAAACCACACAACAACATAACATAGTACATAAATGTAGTATATGTACTTGTCTCGTACACTGTTACTCGTACGTGTGAAGTGTTTAGCTTTTAAATTTTCTTTTTTCAGGCAAAAAGAAAAAACATTATCATAATGATAAAGTGTAAAATTGACGTATATCATAATATCGCATAAGTTCAAAATGTTTCAAAAAATCTGTAAAATGATAAGCGATAACTTATCAAAAATTATTTTATGAATAATAGGTTACTTACATACAATACATTATGTGATATGTAAATACTCGTACATAACATACGAGTACAGCACATACACAGTTACGATACGAGTTATATACTTATATCCTTATATGCTTTAGGCTGTATATACACATCCATCATCCTTTGAATCAAGAAGTGCTTTTATATTCTTTTTCAATATTATATAATATATATTTTTTTTTTAATAAGAAGAAAATTATAACCAACATTCTCAACATCGTAACTTTTATTTTTTGGATTTTGAAACTTTTTTGATGGCTGTAACTTATCATTTATTCAAGAAAATGATGGGTTCAAGATTCAAGATAGCATAGGATAGTACCATAGTACAGTACAGAGAGAGAGGTGATTCAGAAAAATATATTAATTTCGTTATTTTCATATTCCCATAAACTCCGATTTCAATTAAATAAATTTTGAATATGAAATATTTTCTACAATTTTATTGCACAAAATATTGATGCAATACAACCATCTGCTAAGAGTAATGTCGATTTTACATTCAATGCAGTGACCTCAACTTCGACTTTGATTTAATGGATATGTATTAGAACTTCTACGTGATTCAATATTCAATGTAAATAGACTTGACACTTGACAGCTACTGACAGCATGCTTGCTGTGAAGTAGAAAGTCGAAATCCAAGTTGAAGTTACTACATTTAATGTATCGTAGAAGCGGCATTACATAATGGTTGTAAATATGTTAAGAATTTTTGAAAGAAAAATTATTAGAAAAAAAAAATAAATTCTCGAAGCATGCGAAGATAATAAATGAAAAATAAAGACAAAACATATTGATTGAGGTAGCTTGGATGGAATAAAATTCAAAGTAAAAAAGAATAATGTTGAAACAACACTAATCGGAATAAAAAAAAGTGGACAAACTAACAAAAACGCTATGGAAACACTAGATAATCCAAGAAATTTGTGAATAGAGTCTAAATATACTGAATGAAGAAGATGCATTATGTACATAAAAAAAACCAACTTCCATCATATACTGTAGCACTATGGAGAAAGAAAAAGAACTATATACATGAAAACTTTTCCCCTCTCTTGTCTTGTTCAAATACAGATTTCATATTTTTAATATTAAAATATCTTTTAATTGGTCTCTTTTTTAATTCTGAACAGTTTGATAGATTTTTCATTCATTCGAAACTACATTTTATCTCACTCTGGTGACACCATTGCATCATTCTTCTCCTACTATACAGTCCTAAAGAGGTCCTTAGCCTTTAAGAGAATTGCCTCCACATATCCGATTCACTTCAGTCTACCGATTCTTACATGTGATATTACGTCGATGTCATTGTAAAGATCATATACTTAACTCCGCATTTGTTTTCCTAACAAACTCATTGTTTCCAACTTTAGTTGCTCCATAAATTCGACGCAGAACCTTTCTTTTAAAACGTTCGAGTCTTAGCATAATATGACTAAAGCTACTAAATCTGACCACCCTTTACCTATAATATTTTTATTAGGTGAATGCTTGATAAAATATTTTCGCAATAAGGAATGACTTAATCGAGAGATTTTTAAAATATGAAATTTCTAAACAAAAAATCTGCGCATTTTTTTTGGATTTTCTTTTCTATAAATTTAATATGCAAAATAAAGACAAAAAAATTACTGACGTTAATGTAATTCTCTTGTTATATTTACTGTAGATTGACTACATATGAGTATGACGTATGTTACGCAGTTTTGCCAGAACCTGTATTGTGACATTTTCCAAAAATACAATAGTTTTTCTTCTTTTTTCCACGATTTAAAAATTTTCTTTAAATTCCTTCAAAAATGGAAAAATATGAAATCAGCGGTTTATACTTACTACATACTGGTATGACAGTATGACAGTATGTCAATTGTCAATATAACTTTTTCCTTTATAAAAAAAATAATAAAATCACAAAAATTATAATCCATTACGGCGCTGCACTCATTTCTTCACGTGCTATTCTCTATATTATTTAAATAACATATACCGTCAAAATTGATTATATATGGTAAATACACGTACGTACGTTTACATAAATACTCTTCAATAATATTTAAATACCTGCTACAGCTATATGAATATAAATTTGATATTAAAAATTCAGGTGACTTCATTTTATATTCTTTGTTGTCATTAACACATGAAGACATCATTATAAATACCAGTCAGATATAGTAACTTGTTAATCATTTTTTATAATTTTTTCGTGTTATAGTTTGTCCGTATTATGATGATGATGATGATGTTGATGCCGATAATACAGATTACAAAATAATAAAATGAATGGGGAGATTCAACCCTTCGATTATTTACACCGAATATTTTTATTTCCCTGCATTACATACAAATACAGTTTGTATACTATATGGTGCTATACGATACAGTTTGTGTCATAAACAGACAGTTACACCATAACGCTCTAACTAACTTGACCTCTTCTATTAACTTTTGAAAAATTTTTTACCTTCTAATTTTCTTATGTCAAAATTGTCAAAATTTTGAATAAATTTTAGTAGAGAATATCAATTCAAAGAATCCTATAACACGAAAAAAAGAGCACCTAATATTTATACATTTTTAAATGTTTTATTTTTCTTCTTTTAATTCTTTTCGATTCCCCTATCCTTACTAAGTAGTAGATATACATTGTCCAATTCATCGAAATCGTTGCCACTTAACAATTTTAAGAATTTACTTTTGCCCAAGTCGATCATTAATTTCCCATCAGCAATGTACACCATTAACTGATTAATGATGATAAACTGGATGATATATCTGACAGAAATTACTGATCGGCAGTGACATAATGGACTGAGTATCCGCGTGCACCTAACATATATTATATACATTGTATGCATATATGTATATTTGAAAAAAAAAAAAAAAAATTTAAAATCTTCTATTCCTCCATATATCATCTCAACAAGCCCTTCCTATTGCTTGTGAGGCTTTTTTATGAGATGCACTGTACATAATGGTATTTTTCATTCAATATTTATTAAAAGCAACCAAAAGTTACAAAAACAGAGAGAGAGAGAGAGAGAGAGAGAGAGAGAGAGAGAAAAGTAGTGAATTATAGATGGTATTATTATTGTTTTTAAGTTCTCTATACATACAGATTGTTGTAGATCAAAGGGATTTTTTTTACATATACATACTATATTGCGCTGTTTATGTGCATAACAAGTAACACAGTAAATCTATATTCATACAGTAGTGACACTGAGCACGTGTTAGCAAAAATTTCTCATGACCTTTGTCCCGTTATTCATTCGGCCTTAACGGTTTTGCTAAAAGTCGATAGTAATTAAGAGCCTTTGTACGAAAAAGAGACAAAAAAAAATGGAACTGAAATACCAACCGTTTTAAAAAATGTAACATTATTATAGGGTATACCCATTAAAAAAGTACAAATTTTGTTATTAAAAATTTTTTATCTAAAATAAACAAAATTAATTATAAATGCATTACACTTAAAATTTTGTGTTTGCTATCAAATGTTTTCACATTTTTGTTAAATTTCTTAATTATAAAATAAATTCTTACTCTAATATATAGCTTAACAAAAAAAACTTTTTCTTGTCTTCAAAATTCTCAGAAATTATATGAATCACCTTATATCTTGATATAATGACGCGTCAGGTAGTCAAAAAAAAAACGTTCCAGATCGCCTTTAAAAATGCATTGTGAAAAAATCGTATACATGCACAATATGATTGTATTGCTCACATGTATATATTGTTTTGTATCTTTTCTTCATTACGGCGGTTTATAAGGAAATATGGATTTGAAATTAGTACATTTTTTCTGTACTGTTTTTGTAAATTGAATTTTGATTTTTTTTATTATTTTTAAATATTTATGTGTGTTGGTAAATTTAAAAAAAAAAGAGTGTCACATCTTATTGCTAGTGGTTGATCAGTGACAAGTAATAACTCATTTACATTTGTATATCCATTCATGTACGACGTATCCATTCCATTTAAAAAATTGCCTGAAGCTTAATACTCTGAATATGAAATAAGCTATTTCTCATAATTGCATTAAATGAGTCATTGAAAAATATGCAAATATGAGTATCTATAGTGATTTTTTTTATTGCTACGATTAAAACACCGTTATTGATAATACAATAACTACATGTTACATAAATATTACATAATATGTAATGTGTGTCTGTATATACTTATCTTTATTGGAATATATAGTAAATTGAATATTTAAACAAAAATTTCTAATGCCTGGTATTGTACGTTGATATATTTTATCGGGTGATCATCATAGGAAACGTGTTCTTTTTTTTTTTTAATTCAAATTCTAAAAATTCAAATATATGTGTTCAATATTGTTTGGTAAATATCGCACCATATAAAAAAGGACTGTATCCAAGATCCAAGATCCTGATTCGGAGAAATAATGGATTTTGCGTAGTAAAATAGTAGTTTGCGTCCACGTCCACGTTAAGGAGGACATTCCGAAGTATTATTATCGGAAGGTCTCGTTTCAAAATTTGGCGGCACAAATTCAGAAGTTCAGCTGAACTTTTACATTCAATGCAGTAGACTTGACAACTACTTACTTTTACATGTTAAGCATGCTGTGAAGTCGAATGCTGAAGTCACTGCATTGAATGTAGAAGCGGCATTATTCTCAAACCTAAAATCGAAAGTTTTGAATCGAGACTCGAAATTTTTAATGTAGGTTTTATTTATTTGAATGTTTTCTAGTTAGAATGCAAGCTGCCGCCAGTATCGAATTAAGTTTCACCTAAATAAATAATCAAAGCTTCGTTTACCAACTATAAAGTTAGCTGGCAGCTAAGTACTAATCCAGAGATGAAGAAATGAAAATCTCTTTGCTATATTTCCGCTAAAGTTAGCAAGAAGATAGTTAGACTTGAAAGTAAAGAAATCGGGCATTAGACCAATAACGCTTCTATTTTCTAAGTTAGAAAGCTTTAAATGAACATTAATGTAAAAAATCTTCAATTTTGTAAGTTAAAAAGTCATGTATGGCTTGTCCTCATGTACAAAATTGTATTAGAGTTTGTAATTACGACTTTCTGCCTTGATATTACATGCTCTAAATACAGATATGACATTTGACAGATATGATAAAAGGTTGTATGTGTCACATCATACATTTCTAAATAAAGCATGAAGTTAATTTTTTGAAAAAAGATTTCCGATTATACAATCTTACCTCTTACAAATAATAATTTTTTTCTTATTTCTTTAAATTGATCCTCCTTTGTGGCATAAAACAAAACATAAAATCCTCAATAACTCAAAATTACCTAAATGTCAGATACTACTTTTTGTCTAACGGCGGCGCAGAATAAATGTTTAATACCGCTTCTACATTCAATGCAGTCAGTGACTTCAACTCGGACTTCGACTTTCGACTTCACAGTATGCAATGGCGCTTCTACATTCAATGCAGTGACTTCAACTTCGACTTTGATTTAATGGAAATGTATAAGAACTTCAACATTCAATGTAGTAGACTTGACAGCTACTTTTGCGTCGACTTCGACTTTGAGAAAATTCAATGTTGCAGTCTACTGCATCTAGGATGACAACATAACAAATGAAATTTATACATGACAATTCAAAAGAAAAATAAAACAACATAAAAATTTAAATAGAATAGAATAAAGAAAAGAATATAATAGTAATAATAAAAATAAAATAAAATAATAAATTTATTAAATCTAATAATAATAGTAAAAAAAAATAATTAGTTACCTTAATTATTATTATTGTTATTCTTTTTAATTAATACGTAAAATAATTATAAAATAATAATTTAAAAATAAAAAATATGGAAGAAAAATTAATAGAACTTATAACAACATAAATATTTATATAACAAAAAAGAGAGAAAGAGAGAAAATGGCAGGAAATTAAAATATTAATTTATTTTTAAAGTTGCATTAAAGTTAATAAAAGCCGAAATTCAGACTAAATAGGTTTTCTATTTGAGTATTTTTTCAAACGGATTTTTAGGAGATTTTAGAAGGAGATCAAAATGTGAAGGTCCCATTCTAGTAAATTTCCGAAATTGTAATTCATTTCTTTCTTTTATAACACGATAAACAGTATTGCAAAAACTGTGTATTTCACGTTCTTCCACTGTATTTGTTTCATAAGTCCATGATCTAATTTTTTTTGTACATACAATTCAATCAATTTCATATATGATTCATAAAGTTTAAGTAGTATTAAAAAATGTTCTGGATCCATTATTAAAAACAGTAACTGAATAATTAATAAAATAATTATAAATTTACAATTAATAAACAGCAAGTGACATCACAACAAACAAATTATAATTTCAAAATGTCAAATGTTACTTTATATTATACGTCAAGTCAAAGTTCAATTTACTGCACTCAAAATATTTGATATGTGCGTTAGGCATGCTGTACAGTCGAAAGTCGAAGTCCAAGTTGAAGTCACTGCATTGAATGTAGAAGCGGCATAACATGTAAAAGTAACTGTCAAGTCTACCGCATTGAATGTACATAGATGTTCTGAGTTCTGATACATATCCATTAAATCAAAGTCGAAATTGAAGTTGCCTTGAATGTAGAATCGGCATAACTCTTTTCAATTATCACATTTCATGAAAATTTGTTTATATTTTGACTTTAGATTTTTTACCAGTTATCATAAAATAGGATGACATTTCTATATGAGCGCTGTCATCGGTCCTTACATTTGAATTCTTCCACCTAATTTTTTTGCTCCAGAGTTAGCTTCTTATGGTAAAGCTCCTATGCATGTTTTATGCTTTGAAAATAGTTTTGTTTTTTTTTTTAAAACTGCATGGTTCCGATTTGATTACCCCTTATTTATGAAACATCTCCGTTAGTCTAACATAAATGTACATATTTATTTCTAAGTATGCAAATGTCAGTACTGCATTAACTATAATACAATACTATGATGAATTTAGAGTCAAGTATATCATAGAGTAATGTATTATTAAATCAGTCTATAATCTATTAATAAAATACGCAATATATGTATGTATGTACGAGTATGTGTGATTTTAATGTTTCAAAAGTAAAAGTTTTTTTCTAAAAAAAAAAAAAGGAAAAAAATCATAACACTAACAATTATATAAAAAATATTTAATTTATTACATAATTTATTCACAAATGTACCATATTATACCAGATATCATCAGAGTCTAAATATTAGGAATAAAAAAGGGATCATTCAAAAACCAAAGAACACAAACGAAAAATAAACTCTTATGCAGGTTGTATGTACATACATAACATAAATATAAAACTTGTACTTGTACTCTTGTACAAAATACAGACATTGTATGGTATGATAAATACTTAGCTAATTTTGTATTCAAATATGAGCAAGTGTAGCAAGTGTAATATGTATATGTCTACCGCCAGTATGTCAATTGCCAATATTATGTATCAATTCACATTTCACATAATGTACTCATACATTATACTCTCGAATATAAATATTTATGTTATAAAGGAATGAATATGAGTGTAATATAAGCAATATATGTACATAAGTACGTATAGGAATTTTAATTAAATTTCGTTCTGAATAAATTAAAAGCTGCATTCTCTTTGTATCATTATAAATCATACACATATTATTTTTAAAATTTTTTTTATTCCATTAAAAGCTACTTAACACCTCAGATATTATATGGATATATGCATAAATACTTTATACTTATACATATATGTAATGTACATATGCATACATATATGTGTGTGTATACGTACGCACATTAAAATATTGTACACATATTGTATGTGATATATAATGTATTTGCACAATATATACATATATCACTATACCCAAAAATATTATGTACATGAGTACATTATTATATATAGTACATATGTATGCCATTATAATATTATGTATACATTCTGTGACACATGATTGTGAACACTATTCCAATTCTAATACTATAGAGAGAGACCTAAAATTAATCTAGATTATCTCTAATCCAGATTTATAAAGCTAAACGTGACAGTGACAGATTGCAAACGTAGATCATCCCTAATGCGATCAGATGATTCGTTGAATTTATTCATAACCACACAGTCACCACAATCACTTTAACAAGGTTATTACATATCTTTGTGTTACTTGCGATTTGAATATCGAAATATTTTAATTATTTTCACTTACTTTGTTTTTAGAAACGTTTAATTTGTTTAATAAATTTAAAGGTATCGCAAAAACAATGAACATTAAATCAGAATCAAAAAACTGAACTGTCAATTTTTATATCTTCTTTTTCTTACTGGAAATACAGTTTTCAGGACTGGATTAAGATAATCTAGTTATACAACTGGATCGTCTAGAAATTGTGATGATAGACAGAGACTGTCCATTTTAATCCGGATTAAGTACCTAATCTAGATTAAAATGCTTAGCTTGTCAATATTATAATGAGTTAAACATGGTTAAACTAAAAAGTTTGTACTTTTCTATATCTTCTTTTTTTTTAAAGTGCCTCTTCTTTTCGAAGGTTGGATACCAGCGTCATTATATCTTCCTTATATCTTTCTAGTCTGAATAGCTGCACTATCGAGCATTTATACCAATCAGTCAAGTTGCGAATCCATGTGGTCGTCTTTCTCCCTCTACTTCTTTTGCCCCCTATTTCACCTTGAAGGATAACTTGTGATTTGTCATTGCGGAGAATATGACGTAAATATCTCAGCTTTCTTTCCTTTATTATCGTCAGTAATTTTTTATTTTTGCCTAATCTGTTGAGTACTCTTTTGTTTGCTGATTTTATCTGACCATTTGACTTTTAAAATTCTATTATAAATCCACATTTCAAAGGAATCTATTTTGGACATTTCAGTTCTATTTAGAGTCCGGCTTTCTGCGCCGTACTTTTTTATATAATAAAGAAAATTACGAAAAAAATTGTGATTCTATAATTGATAAGAAAAACAATAAAATGACCGTAACAAATTTACCGTTTCAAATAAATTTAGTTAGGTACTGTTTCATCGCATGCAATATAATAGATTCTATTTGTGCATCTATCTAAAACCGTCCAAAAAATTTTAAACAGAAATCTCCGATAATAAAAATATTAAAATTCAACTAAAAGTTAATATTAAATTCGACACTACTTAAGATAAAAGATAAGAATTTGTTAGTAGGATATTGTTGGCAGAATATAAGCTAGAAAAAGAATTTTTTATCATTACTCATCTTTATACTAGCTTATACGAGTATTGTCCGACTTTTGTGCATTTTTGACCCTTTCCGCGCATCTTTCATCCTTAATAACTCAAAAACGGCTCATGCAATCGACGTCAGATTTTTTTTTGTTTGAAATAGGACATTTACTCACAGTTTTTTTCAAGTTTAGAACATTTGCCATACTGTAATTTTTTTCAGATAACTTATGCAGAAAAAAAGCGGTTTTAAAAAATGCATAATGAATTTTGATTTCAGGATATTCTTTTCCTACGAACCAAATACTTAATTACCTTTTATAGTATACCAAAAGAAAGGTAATTTTGTTTTCTGTCATTGGCTAGAATGTTAAATGTTGGTAGGTAGGGTGTGCAAAAAGTTAAATGTGATTTTGTGTTGGAAGGTCATGATAAAAACTCAACATTTTAAACGCCCTCTAGCGTCAAAAATAAAGCGGAAACGAAAAAATGTCATATAACATTTTCGACTGAAAATACATTCTAATTTTACCTTTTGAAATATTATTCACCAATTCCGAAACACCCTGTATAATTAGTCGCCACCAGGACAACGATCACAACCATGAGAGAAGCAAATCAGTGTTGATTAAAGAACAAAAATACTTACTGTAATATTGATGGATATGGATATCGTCAGCACTATATCTTTTGGTTTAGGAATATCAATGAAAATACCTGAGGATGATTATCTTGAACAAAAACTACAAAAATGCTACATAGGATTATATGGGAACTCATTCAATATTTATGTAAATCTTTACAAAGAAAATTTTCAAATTGATTAAAAATATTTTCATTGAAATGTAATCTTCATAGGGGTTATGTAGCTAAGGAATCATGTGTCGGAGAGTGCATTTGTACAGGAAATATACATGTTTACATATGCAAATACTTATGTACATATAATTGTAGGTCTGTGTAAAGCCGGTAAATTTATTTTTTATTTTTTATTTGATCATTACTTTTATTATAATATTGATATTTAAATTTTACCTACATAAAACGTATGTAAAGACAGATAATAATTAATTTATTAAAATATTTCATATTATTTACAATATGCAAATATAAAAATTAATTAATAGAAAAAATATGTGAATGTGAATGATATATGTATTTATGTACATACCAAACAGTCTAGTATATAAATATACAAATATATAAAATAACGTATACATATACTACAGTGATTTCCATAAGTTTTGATACGCGGTATCATTTGACGATCTACAAATTTTTGATTGTCATTTTTTGTTCTAACATTAGCTGTGTTTCTTTCACATGAGCAAAGTATTTAAAAATCAATTTGGTTTAATACTTCACTAAATTTTTATGTGTGAACTGCTCAAACAATTTTTCAGAAGTAGTTCACTCACTTTGCAAGTAGTTACATTATTTCTTTCTACCAGATGTCTTTTTAGTTTCACATTATCCAACAAAAAATGGAAATTGACTGTTTAAGTTAGATTTCTTGGTATAAACAAATATCATATGGAGTGTTTTATATAAAATTTTCAAATTTAAAGTAAAATAATTTTAATCTTATCTTTTGCTTCACTTGTCAAATTTATTTATGTTTCTTTGAATAGTTTGAGTCATTGCTAAAATAATTGCTCAAAAGTACTTTGCTCATGTGAAAGAAACACAGCTATTGTAGTATATCAGTAATCGAGTATTAGCAGAGTGCGTCAATACATTTTTTAAAAAGAAAAAGACCTAAGAAAAATTTTAGGACCCATTTTCATCTGAAGAAGTGTTTAAAGGGATTTTCTTGCTATTGCTGTATGCTGCCCCCGTAACATGTGGTCATCAATCTAAATCAATTTTCTCTTTATTACTAGATTTTTATTTGTAAGTTATTCCTACAAATCGTTGTTTAAAAATTTTCTGTTGCCGCAATACAAGTGAATATCCCATCTCAAAATATCTTCTTCTTCTTCTTCTACGGCCGTTGCAGACCTCAATAGGTCCTTAGCCTTTTGGAGAATCCTTAACCTCCATATTCCTCTTGATCTCTTGATACTGTCAGCCAGTTTCTGAATTCTGATGTTTAACTTGTGGATATCATCTCAAAATATCTGGTGTCTCAAAACTGATGTAAGCGCAGTAAGCACAGATAAGGATATCCTGTAAGCGTTATGTATATTGTCCACATTACAATGTACACATACTGTAACATGAATATACTTTACTACTAACAACTACGAGTGATTTAAAAATATCATTTTCACCAGAACATGTATAGGTAGGTATTAGAATTTTTTCAAGATTATTTTAATATTAATTTGTGTTTTTCACATTGAATTTTCATGTTCTCTTTTCTATTGATTTTTCTCAAAATTAAAATTGAAACAAAAAAAATTATTTTTTATCAGTTATCATCACTCATGATAATTTTAGATCATTTTTTAAAAATAAAATTTTTGCCCAAAATTTGTTTTGTTTGTACAGCTTTATGTGAAACATTCGTGATAAGCATAAGCATTTGAAAAAAAAAATGTTCTAACATTTTTTTTCGTTAATTTTTTTTTCTATTTTTTTTTTTTGTGTAATTGAAAACGTGTACATACAAAAATATAATTTTATTCATATTGTACGAGTTTACGCAGCAAATTCTCATACTACTATTAACAGAATTTATGTACGTTTTCAGTACCAGATGATGTTGGTTTGGTTATTCATCATTTTGTTGTGTAGTGTAAGTATGTACATCATGTACATATAAACATAAAAGTCCTAACACTATCTCTGTACATTATGTACATATACACGCATGTATATATATTACCATATTGCACGCACATTTATAAAAGAAACTTTGCACCTATAAATAATACATTCGAGTGTGCACATAGATAGTATGTACAGTGTTGGTTACAATTATTGTTACACAAAATCTATTTTTTTTAAAAAAAAACCTATATGCTACATACGTAATGCTTTTATGACACTGACTTAATTTTGTTCTGAATTTCATTCTTAAAATTTTTATTGAAAGAGATGAAATATTCACATTGTAAATTTACTTATGCTAGAAAGAGTAAAACCGGTGCACACTAAGTTATGAGCTAGCTGCAAATTCAAAAAATTGCACATCTGGAAGATAAAATTGTTCGAATTTAAGAACAAGTTTTTTGACAGTTAGTCTTAATTTGTGACATCAACATTCTTAATTTTGTTTGTATGATTTTTTAAGTTCGTTTTATCAAATTGTCAAAATAGGCTTCGAAATCATTCTCGAAAACTTTATGCATCTCTTTCATTTATTATGCTTTCCATGTCACACAATTCGATAATTTTAAGAATGAAATTCAGAACAAAATTAAGCCAGTGTCGTGTCATAACAGCATAATATAAAAAAGATGAGAAAATCTTCAGAAGATTACACAGCCAACCACATTTCTTTTAAATAATCCAAAGCTGCATTTTTTCTTAAACTTTTTTTTAAAGCAAATACAGGAATTTCCTTTCAAAACTTTTCTTTGGTACTGGTTTTTGGTAAGTGAGAAAGTGAGAAATGTCGAAAATTCTTTTCATTCCTAAACTTTTCATTTTCATTTCTCATTTTTGTAAGCAAACTGATTCTGTTTCAACTAATGAGAAGGGCTGATGAAAATGAGTCTGAATGAAATATACATATATTGGAAAATTTTCCTCACTAACGTCAAATTGACATCATTTACTTTAAATTTGTTTAAAAATTTTCATTTTTAGGCCTACCATGACAGGAAATAAAATAAATGCCTACTAGATTTTAGTGTTTGTATTGATATACTTATGAGTAATAAAGTAAATAATATATTTTAAACTTTTGACAAGAAATCCAAAGACAACCTTTAACTCATTGATTCTCACTATCATAAAATACGATGAGAAATTTTTTTCCACGGGTGGGGTAGAACTTGCATGAACACAGCCTTCTAGATTTTTTTAAGAAATTAACAAAAACAAAATCCATTTTAGGCTTATTTAATAAAAATGGCTCTGAGGAATAATTTCCTCATTAGTGTTTTTTCTTTTTTTTTTAATTATGTGAAAAAATAATTATGACCAATACTGTATGGTATGTACGTTACATGCATAATACGAGTACATACATATACAATATGTAGGAAGCACAAAATCAATACATATCGCAATTTATATTTTTATTTGTTGTTTATTTGTGTATAACCTCTACACTACATGTACGTAAATACATAATATAAAAAGAATAATTTTAAAACAGAACTGAATAAAATGAATATTTTGAAAAAAAAAAATAAATATAAATAAAAATAAAATAAAATCGGTTACTTTTTTTTCTGAAAGGCACTTCTATGAGATAATAGTATACTACATAACATACGTATACGTTATACGTACATATACTCATATATGTACACATGTGTGCCCATTAAATTCCATTTAAATTAAAATTCCTTTTGAATTCAATCTACAAATAAAAAATATTTCATGTTTATGTTTTTATATAGCTATATTTTTTTAAATTTAATTTATAAATTCATTTTACAATAACAACATTTAAAATGAAAAAAAAAAAAAAGAAAATTTAAATATAAACGCAATAGGAAAGCAATATACTAGATCATTCAAAAAGTTCGCAGCCTTATAATGAAGTAGTATGAATTTATGAGCCAAAATACAATTGATCTTCAATATATTCCCCCCTAAGCTCAATGCATTTTTTCCAGCGATTTTCCAATTCATTTATCACTTGCCTGAAGTGATTTTCCTCGAGACCTCCAAAGTACTCTTCGACAGCCGTTATGACTTCTTTATTTGATGAAAAATGCTTACCACGTAAGAATTTTTTAAGATTTGGAAATAAATGAAAATCAGACGGAGCCAGATCTGGTGAATATGGTGGATGCTCCAACAATTCGTAGTGTAGTTCTTTCAATTTGGCCATTGCAAGGACACCTTTGTGTGCTGGTGCATTGTCTTGGTGGTAAATGATTTTTTTTCCTTTATAATCCTGGTCTCTTGTCCCGAATTTTTGTGTCTAATTGGCCTAAAAGATTTGAATAATATTCTCCTGTTATCGTTTTATCGTTTTACTCGTCTGAAGGTCATAAATTAGTAAAATCCCCTTTGCATCCCAAAAAACTGATGCCTTAACCTTCTTTGAAGATTTTGAGAGCTTTGGCTGCTTTGGAGCCGAACAGCCGGGCTCGGTCCACTCCGCTGTTTGTTGTCGCAATTCAGGATCATAGTAATAAATCCAGGTCTCGTCCTTGGTTACAAAGAGACGCACAAAATCAATTCTATCCTTTTGAAAATGACCCAAAAGTTGTTGAGAAAGTTTCACTCGAATGCGTTTTTGGTCAGAATTCAACGAATGCGGCACCCATCTCGTCAATAACTTTCTCATACCTAATTTACTAATTAAGATACTATGCACTGATCCAGTTGAGATGCCTGTGGCCCCAGCTAAATCAACCACAGTTATTCGGCGATTTTCCAGAACCAAATCATGAATCTTGTCGATAATTTCTGGAGTGGTTGCTGCTTTTGGACGTCCTGAACGTGGATCATCATTGATGTCTGTACGGCCGTGTTTAAATAGAACAACCAATTTTTTTCCAGTTGCATATGAAGGAGCACTGTCTCCTAATACGTTTACCATATCATCAAAAATTTCTTTCCCACTTAATCCTTTTTTAAACAAATATTCAGTCACCGCACGATTTTTTAAATTATCCATTTTCTGAAAACAAGCCAAGCACGTGTAATTTAATCAACTGTTTAAACTAAACTATTGGACAGATCGATCTGGAATTTATGGTACGTTCATATGAAGGACTGATGTTGCCAACACCATTAACTTTTTGTTTCTAGAAATGTCACGTATGCGTTAGGCTGCGAACTTTTTGAATGACCTAGTATGAGTATATTGATTCGCCTATTTGCAAAACTGTGTCTATTTCATTTTATACTATTTTGAGAAAGTTGAAAAAACGTTTTCCGTTCATAATAGGTGCTTTCGATGGGGATACTTCCGAATAGGTAGCTCGGAATATCGTAACGATACTCCGGTGACATATTCTTCAGGATGTCATCTTTAATGTCAGGAACCACTTATTATTTCGGGACAAAATATAATTCGTTAGAAAGAGGAGAAAGTTCTCTTTGAAATGCAATATCAATCGATATCCTGCACCATTCCAAAAAATAAATATAACGATTTTTGTGAAATACAGTAAATATTTAAAAATTTTTAACCTCACTTTTCTCCCAAACATCAAAATTCTGCAACTTGGCACATACGACATATTAAAGAGGACATCCTGAAGAATATGCCACCGGAGTATCGTTACGATATTCCGAGCTACGTATTCGGAAGTACAGCCCTTCCGATTTGGAACCTTCAATTACTAGCGAGTACTAAAATGTGTCTAGGATAAATTGTTATAACGAACGCCACAAAAAATTTTCGTAACTACTTGCATCTACTTCCAGCTACTTGAAAAATTTTTCATGAGTAGCTGCGAGTGGATGGTATAGCACAGATATTTACCTTTTCTACTTGCAAGTACTTGAAATCGCCAAATCGAAAGTACCTAATAATAGAAATTGCGTTATGTTTTTAGCTGGAAATATAAATGCAGAGTGTCCCGCTTCGGGTTATACACCCGCAAACAGTAGATAGGTCTCATCGAGACAAACAAAAAACCGTAATACAGTGAGGGTTAGTCTCAACGTTTAGCCGCTAGAGGGCGATGAAGATTTTTCTCACTCATTCTACGAAACACCCTATAACAACTACGCTGTATTAGCTAGAAGAAAGCAGTCTAATAAAAATCTGTAGAAAACTTCCTCCTCTCTTTAATGACACCTTACATGTTTCTCTACGTCTTTTCTTCAATAGTTATTGTGTTTTAAAGTCAACATTTGGTGATTTTTTGCTACTTTATTCAGAGAAATACAGGCTATATAGAATCACATCGCCATCTGAATTAATTTCTAATTACTAAAGCAAGAAGCCAAAGATACCCGCTTCATTTTTTTTTTTACAGTAAACGTCCCCCTTCTGTAGTACGATTTTTTGTTTGTCTCGATGAGACCTATCTACTGTTTGCGGGTGTACCTGTACTACTTCAATTTTAAAGATTTTAGAAGCAAAAGTGGTAAAAACTAAATTTACGTACTTATAAAAAACAACAAAAACTTTAGAAATTGACATTAAAAAAATTTTTTTTGAAAAATGGAATAGACACATTTTTGCAACTGGACGACTCATATACAAAGCGAGCACGGTATTTTATATTATGTGAATTGCAATACACTACCTACATAATTGTATAGGCAATCACTATATGCATACTCGTACATTATACACCCATCAACCCATCCTCATCCATAGCATGTATACATACTCGTACGTGTATTATGTGGCTATAGCAGATATGTACAAAAAAAAAAGAAAAGGAAAATAGCTTATATTATGAAAAAGAAATGCAAAAATAAAAAAATCTCTATTTAGCCACAATTGATTTTTCGTGAAAATTGTGTACGTATTGTACGAGTATGTACTCTACACTGTACACTGCGTAATGTAATATATGTATAAATACATAAATACAAGCGTGTAAGGGGAAAATTAGAATAGAAAGAAATGGAATTTTTTTTTTTTTGCACAATGCTTATAGCTTATAGTTTTTACGAGTATAGTAGGTCAAATATCATCAAGATTATCTTTTAATGAATTTTTCTTTAAATTTTATTTTATTTTAAATTTGCTGCTGTCTATATAGATAAAAGCAATAATATTTTAAATGATCCTAAAATTTGTATTTAAAATCAAATAATTATATTCATGATTCGATTTTGTATTTCCAGCCCAGCATATATGGACTGTCCCAGAAAAAATTGACGTTTTTATTTTTAGTTATTCAAGTAATATAACATATGATGCAGATGTTCTTTTTTCGACAAATATTTGCTATAAAAAGCAAAGTTCCCGATTTTTGATACTCATTCCTGTTTTGAAATTCAAAAAGTTACAGTGTCACTAAATGAAGAAGACATGTGTCGGACTATTTTGAACAAATTCATAGAAAATAAATCAATAAAATGTTCAAAAATAGCAAAAGATTTAGAAACATCTGTTTCAACCGTACAGAGAACCATTACAAAATATAAGAAAGGTGTCTCTATCGAAAGACAACAAGGATCAGATAGGCCTTCGCGACCTTCTAATTCAAATTTCGTGAAAGAAGTACAGAGGTATTATTCAGGTAGGCCCGATACCTCTGTGAGAGATATGGCGCAGGTATAGTTAGAACATCGAAATCTACGGTGCAGAGAATAAAACAAATTTGCAACTTAAGAACATTTATAAAGTTCAAAAAATACCGAATAGATCGGAGGAAAGCGAAAAGATTTGCAAAACTAGAGCTCGGAAATTGTATAACCGTTTCTTAACAAAATTTGACTGTATGATTATGGATGATGAAACATATTGTAAGACGGATTTTACTCAGCTGCCTGGACATGACTTTTATGCAGCGTAAAAATGGTGGTGTGGGTAAGAAATATTCGACAAAAAAAATATCTAAATTTCCAAAGCAGTTTATGGTCTGGCAAGCCATTTGTTCTTGTGGTCTTCGGAGTAGCAAATTTATTACAATTGGTACTATAAGTTTACATAGAAGAGTGTTTGAAGAAACGCCTGCTCCCATTTATACGTCAACGTGAATGTCACTTTAGCATTTTGGCCAGATTTAGCTACCTGTCACTATGCGTCAGCAACGATGGCGTGGTTGGTATGCAGAAAATAGCATAAATTTTGTTACAAAAGACGCAAATCCTCCAAACTGTCCAGAATTAAGACCAATTGAAAAATATTGGGCTTTGACTAAAATAGAATAACTAAGAAAAACGAAGAAACACGCCAAAAATATGGTAGACTTCAAAAATAGGTGGAGAAAAACATATGACACTGTGACGGATACGACTGTGCGAAATCTTCTAAAGAGCCTCAACAGAAAAGTCAAATATTTTTTCATGTCCAAAGTCCAATTAATTATGAATTTTTTCATTATTCATTTTGATTGTAAAATTATGATAAATATGTATTGAAATTTTTATAATAAAATAATAACTGGTTTTTATAATTATGTCAAAAAATAAAAACGTCAATTTTTTCTGGGACAGTCCTTATTTACAAAATAAAGAAATATGTGTGCATGTAATTTTTTGGCTAGACACGTGTAGGTGTATGCATAAGTGCGTACATATATACGTATATAAAAAAATAACCGAATCATATACGAGTATTTCTCTAATATTTCAAAGGAGTGTTATTATGGTGATTGAAATACCTTATTATAATACGTTTGAGATAACTGCAAAAAAATTAAAATTTGAGAATTCCAAATTTAACGACGTCCGAAGCTATACTAGCGTGCGTTGCAACAGCAGCCCATATTCTTTAATACACAATCTCGAAATTTGTTGAACGAATTACGATGAAACATATTTTTTATTCATTCTAAAAGCATAGAAAATTAACTCCACTTGATTTTTCTTATTCCCAAAACTAACGATATTGAGGGTATTGTATACATATACATAAATACTCGTATTGTAAAAATCAATTAATGACACTAAATAGACTTGTGGAGTGATTTTATTCAATAGACGTTACTTTCTACAAATGAAGGGGTTAGAAATTAATATCCGGTTATTTTTGATATACCCTCGTAAGTGAATATAGAATTTTCATTTGAAATCAGATAAAAATTAATTAATTTCGTGTTATAGCTTCAATCTTAATCTATCTATAGGTACATATGTATATACAACTGCAAAATATTTATTCTATGTTTAAACAAAAATGTTATCTTAATTTATTATTGAGTCTAAAAATGTTCTTGTTACACATAAAATTCTAATATGAAAGTGTACATTACATATAAATTGGTTCTTGTATCAATGTACTGTGAAATTGATTTTGAATTCTTTAATTTTATTAAGTGGTAGGTGGTGGTAGTTATGTTGTATCATCTAAAGAATTATGATAATCGTTTACTGATTGTAAAATAATTTTGAATTTGATTTGCAAAACATTAGTTTGCCTGTACATGAGCAGATATTTTTCGACATATTGCGTTAATAACTGTCTACATTACGTAAGAAATTTTTCAATAAATCGGTAGAATGATTCAGAAAATATAACAACTTTTTAACAACAAAATTTTACTTTACCTCCATCAACATAATCTCCTTCAAAAATTATGCATTAATTTCAACAATTCTCTATCATTTCATTGTCTTTCCTGTAGAATATATTTAAGTTTCGGCATCGGTAATCACTTCTTTATTACCCGTAGAATCAAATTTATTTTTCTGCAGTTTTGTTTTTACTATAAAGTCATCATTGTTGCGAAAACGTATAGGAAATAGTCACATAGTAGTGTGTTTGTTTGTTTGTTTTAGTAACAGTTCACTATTTTCTTCTTCATTTGAGGTCCTTATTTTTTTACGATTTCTTCTTTTTTAAAACTCACAAAACAATCGGTGCGATTCTGCATAAGAGATCTCTTATTCCTCTTATTTCTCTAAAGTTTTGGTGAAATATATTTTTTAAGAGGAATCGGTATTCTGGATAAGAGATTCACCTCATAAAATGACATAAGATTCACCATAGGTTTTAAACCCACCTTATTCAATTTACTACTTGTCATATACAATGATAATGTAGTTACTCTGTTTTATCATCTTTGTTATTAGTAATTATTACAATTTTTATTAGTAATTATTAAAATTTTTATTATTATTTTATTACTATTATTATTATGATTATTATTATTAAAAGATAATGTAGTTATCTTTAGATATTATGATTATACAAAAAGATAATGTAGTTACACTGTATTATCATCTTTGTTATTAGTAATTATTACAATTTTTATTATTATTTTATTACTATTATTATTATGATTATTATTATTATTATTATTATTATTATTATTATTATTTTATTATTATTATTATTATTATTATTATTATTATTATTATTATTATTATTATTATTTATAATTATAATAATTATTATTATTAATACAATTCTATTATTATTATTATCAAATTACTTAGAATATGCACGACACGAATACAATATTTGAATATCAACAATATAAATAAAATAAATAAGAGATATAAGAGGTCCTCATCGATGACCTCTAAAGTTTAGAGATTTTTGTCCGTTAAAACAGAATTTTTCGGTTATAAACGTTCAAAAGTAGAATGTCAAAATTCATTAAAAAATTCACCACTGAAGTTAAGAGATCAGCTGATCACATCTCTTATCTAATTTAATTTAACTCCTAAAAGTATGTAATTTGCACTAAAAACGATAAGAGGAATAAGAGAAATAAGAGATCTCTTATGCAGAATCGCACCGAATATTCACCATAGATGCGGTTTTTTGATGGAACCCAATGTAAAAGACAAAATAATTAAAATACAAAGGTGTTTAGTTTCGTATACAAACAGAAAGAGTGCGAGGTCATGCTAAGTGTAGCTGACCTTGATGTTAATAATAAACCATTAAAATGTACACTAATATATTAAAGCACATTGAAGTCGTGTTCAAACTGCATGCTAAATTAAATTAGCGGCTTGTAGCAGCATTTTAATTAATTAATAATTAGTAATCGGCATCGTATTCCTTTGAACGTCCTGTATGAACGGTTTAATTTCTCGCAGCTTTGCATGGACTAATGGCTTAGGCCGCGCGCAGACTAAGAGCGTAGCGTAACTGAGCCTAGCTGAACGTTACGCGCGTATAAATTCAAACATAGCATATGGTTCAATCTACGCCACGCTTGCTGTATGCAAAACATAATAAAAAACAATTAATTTGAATTTTACGCTCTGAAATTTACGCTACGCTATGATCTTAGTCTACGCGCGGCCTTAGTTATGATAAGACCGTCCCGTTTCGTCACGTTACAGACCATCACGTTTCATAACGTACCTGTCATAATAAAACGGAAAGGTATAAAGTAAAGTTGGAAGCAAACATTGAAAATTTATATGAAAATAGGTTATATTATCAGTCGAAAGTTGAAATTTGTTCAATTTCAACGTTTCACACCGTTTCATTTCGTTGATAGTAACAGCTTGGGTGAGTTTTAAAACGTTTAAATACCGCTTCGATGCATAATCAACAGTTTCAAAACGATAACAATTACTAAATCGATAACAATGTCTACAGTTTCAAAACTCATTGTGAATGCATCTGATACGCATCTGTCAAGCAATCTACGCATCCTGAATTTTTATGATGCGAAATAGATTTGAATAGATTTTTTTCTCAATATCATTTTAATGATTTAGTTTTATACGAATTTTGTTGTGTGGGACCAAAGGTCAATCTGTTTTAAACAAAAATTTTGTACTTTTATAATGATAAATTGAATTTTTAATGTGTAGTGTTTTAATATTAATGACAAATTCCAAAAAAATTGAGAGTATTATATTATACTAGTACTTACACTGAAGGTGTTTTTGCTCATTCGAAAATGACTAAAAAATAGGTCCATTCTTATAGTTTCACATTTTTAAATTATTTCACCTTTTTTAATTTAGTGTAGAGAATGAATTAATCAAATTTTAAAATTATATGTACTGCAGAAGGTGACCCAATTTTTCCTGTTGTCAAAACAAAGCAACAAATTCGTTTCAAAACGCCAAAGTTGCAGAACTGCAATATCGATGCGAAGCATTAATGCTGTTTTAAAACTTCGCATCACGACTGTTTTGATGCCGTATCACAACACATTTTTGAGGCGTTTTGAAATTCACCCCTTTTCCGTCAATCCATACAAATAATATGGAAAAGTCAAATATCCAACTTTGTTCTTTCACTGAAACGGAACGGAACGGGCTTATCGTAACTCCGTCTTAACAGTCCAGCTTGGCCTAGTTCGTACCGCTCGTACTAACTTGTACGATGCCTTACGAATAATAGCGTAACCACAATTCGACTTCCAAATCGACAACGAAAAAAGACAACGATTTTTCAGTTTATGAAAAACTAGCAACGTATTATGGATGGGTTGTGAAATTATCTACATTTTTACATTTAAAATCAGAAATTATTCGTGCCATCATATACGATAACGATTATGTATCAATAATGCGTATACACATTCAAGTGGTACAGACTTTGAATGAATATTTTAATATTTGATCATGATTGTTATACAATTTATTGTCTAGCCCCTATCTTTTACACATAGTTCGTCTCGGTCTCGACAACATGATATCTAATAATTACCATTTTCACATAAAATTTTCCTTTTTTCCACTTTGAATTCGATTTTTTTCATTTTAAATTCATTTTTATTTAAAACAATGAAATGATAATAACTTTACTCTTTATGAAAATTTTTGGTTGTCCTGAAAAGTAATGATTTTTTTTATTCTGAAAATGTACTGATGCAATATTCTTCAGTTCAAAAAAGACATTGATACTCATAGTAGTAATAGTATCTAGTATCGCATTATAATTTTAAAACTTGGGGATAGGGCTTACAACTCTTTATAATATTGTCTTTGTGCCTGTAAATGACTGGATATCTCAAGCATAAATCAAAAAATTTTTTATTTTGCTTCATTTACATATTCATTCATTCATATTTATATATTTTCCATTTTATTGGACTAAATTTTATCTCAAATAATTTTGTTAGAAATTGAATTACAAAATTTTTATGTTGATAATTTTGTCCTCGAGATATTTATTTATTCTATATATATTTTTTTTTTTGTCTGCATTTCACTTTTATGACTTTTTGTCGCTTCTACATGTGATATTATGCATTATTGGCGTATCGCATACATAATTGAGCGACAAAAATACACCATGTAAATAAAGTGAATTTTCAAAAACAATCGCACATACTAATTTACGCTACCTTACGACACGACAATCACACTCGTAAAGTATCTACATTGTAAAAAAATTTCTTGTTTCCTTATGGTTTATTTTCTGTGGATACGTTTTCAAAAGCCTAAACAATAAAATGAAAAAAAAAATGTATAAATAATAATAAAAATATATTGAAAACGCTTACACATTAACAATACGCGTATACGACGTGTATATAAATCCTTTTAATTGTCCACTCTTTTTAGACAATTTATACTATATACTCACTCGTACATGCTCACTTACGTACGTATACTTATGTGTATTGTATTATATGTACCTAATTCAAAATAATAGACAACCAAACGACGAGGTAATTGACTATCAGTCGACCATGATCGGATTTTAATTGCCTATAGCAGCAGCAATTTAACTCTTGTGTGCATGTTTTGTTACACATTTTTTTTTTTTTTTTAGAATGGTTTATACTACTTTTATGGCTTTGGTTTTGATTCAAAATAAAAAATAAAAAATTCTGTAGCACAAGAATAAATGAAAATAAGAACAAAAACTTCAAACAACTTTTTATTGGAAGATTTTTTTTTTTTTTATTTCATATCGTCATCATCCATGGTGTAAAGAGTATTAAGGTGAGCTACACGGCTACACTCTTCCTCTTGAATCGCCATTTTTGTTGTAACATGTTGTACAGAGTTTTACCAAAGTTGTACAAACTGTATAGTATTAATATTATATAATAATATAAAATATAAAATAGTGTGTAATAAGTATCCCTCTAACAGGCCAATTTTTTTTCTTTTCCAAAAAATTATGATAAAGTAATTTTGACACGAGAATTCCGAATTTGGTGTTTAAAATTGTCTAATATGAAAGGTTTCACCTGTAGGTTAACAGATAGGTAACCCGCCTTGAGGCGGGCTTGCATGGTACAGTGTAAAGAAAAAACAACTTTTTTCAATTTTTTTTATTTACTATGAAATATTTGGTAACATTTAGTTACTATTTGTGTTACAGCTGAAGTGGATTTAGCTGATGCAGCCGGTTCGGTAATCAAAGATGACATAAGCATTTCAGTGTCATCTACGTTTAAACTTAAACTGATTGTTTGACTAAGAACCTCTGGAGAAAATTCTCGAGACAGATTTTCTCCATATTCGTCGATTTTAAAATCCGGATCATCAATACAATCATCATCATCGAAATCATCATCAGAACTACTACCATATTCGGATATATTTCCATCATTGCTTGCATTATCCAATAATTCAGCAATTTCTTCGTCGGCTAATTTTGCTAAATTCAACGATTTTTGTTTGTTTGTATCACGCAAAGACTTACTGCATTAATCTATAAGATATGAGCTGTTAACTATACTTTGGAACAGGTGAAATAATATTTTCGAACTTACCTAAAAAATCTCTATATAGGAAAAATTTATACTCTAACAGGCTTGTCTGCCTTTAGACGGTGTAATGAAAAGTGATAGCTACCCTTGGAAAAGTGATTGGGAATAACTTATTGCTAATTATTTTATAATACACACCTATTGCTAATAAGCAAAAAATTTTTTCTTTACAAATTAAAACACTCAAAATATTTTTTTATAATTTTTAAAAATTTACAAATTTTACACTTAATTATTACAAAATTCGCTAACGACAGTCAGACTTTGAATAACTATATTTGTCTAATGAAGCCATCAAAAATTTCAAGACCAGTTTTATTACATAGATAACAGTTAGAATCAAGTCTGGATTGCGATTTTAAATGTAAAAATTTACTTTATTATTAAATATACGAATTTTGCATACGACCGTCTAAAGGCGGTCTTGCCGGTTAGAGGGTTAATTTACTAGACAAAATATTTCATTTACTTTGTATTCTATTATAATTTCTTTTATTGCATAGTGATAATAATTTACCCTCATATGTCTGGGATAAATACATATAAGAAATCAGTACCGATGTCAATATATTTAGTTGCTTTCGCTGTAACTGATTTCTCAGATCAAACAAATGAATTTGAAAATTGCACTGTATGGGCATTTTCTGATGCAATACGTAGATCAATAGATCAATTATTTGTCGTTAATGAAGTAAAGAATGTATTTTTATTGAATGCGCTTTTGTCATTTCATAAAATATCTGTAGAAATTGATAGACCAGAGGGTGGTTTAATTAAGCCTCGTGAAGAATTTTTAAATCTGCTTTTTCAATTGGAAAAAATTATTGTAAATGCAAAAGCTAACATTTAAATTAAACTATCAAAATGTTCTTCAGCAATTGCTATTTTATAGTATGAATGTTAATTGACATGTTGAAATAAAAAAGTTATATTTTTTTGTAATAGAAAATAACAAAAACTTGTTTAATACTTAATAGATTAGTTAGAAAAAATAAGAAAATTAAAAAGCTTTTTATTATTTTAAAATAAGAAAATAAAAACTCAACATTTTTACTTTATAAAAATATATTTCTTCCATACAATTTCCATATAAATTATTATATGTTGTACTTGTACAGTACCACTTTGTACGTCATCAGACATCAACTGTTTCTGTGTAGCTCACCTTATAATATTCTTTACACCATGGTCATCATATGTCATCATCATTCTCTATATCAACTAAGCTTTTTGTTTTTTTGTTTTTTTGGTTTTTGGTTTTTGATTTTTGATTTTCGATTGCACATCGCATTGTACACCATTCTCAATTTTACTTTTTAATTTAATCAATTCGAGTTTTTTTAGTTATAGACGAAATTTTTGTATGAATGATAATAGCCCTTTTATAAATTTATACAAAAATAATGTCAGAGTTTTAATTTTGATATGATGCACAAATTAAAAAGGTAAATAATTGTACATGGTATACGGTGGGTATCTATCCCTGCTGTATATATGTACATTTTACAATAGTGAAAAACTATAAAGTGCTTGTATTTTTCACAGCATTCAAAAAGTGAATTAAGTTAACTATGTGTTCCTTCAAAAATGCATCGGTGCACAGTTGATGCGATGCTGATGCTTGCCACAAATTCAAAAAAGCAACGCAACTTTTATGATGTGTGGTCACGTATTCAAAAAAGCAGTTCAGTTGCATTATGATGCGTCAAAGTCACACACATATTGAATTATCAATTTTCACGAGGCTTGTTTTGATGCGATATGCTCGTGGCACAAACTGAATTCTCTAATAAAAAATTTAATATTTATATTTGACAAAATGTTGTTTTCCATTTTGTTACAATTTTAATCAAAATTTGACTGATCAAAAAAGTATTGTATCAGCATCAGCTGTCATATAAACATCGCATCGTCAAACCTAAAGCATCGCATCGTCATCCTAATACGCTATAGTGATTACGCATCACTACTAGAAACGCATCAGCATCACCAAAGCAGCGATGCATTTTTGAAAGAACACTATGATATATTTATTCAGTTATAATAATGTATAGTCGAGAATAAGACTACCTATTTAGTTGCGAAGTTCAGACCTTCGATAGCCATTATAAATTATTAAGTACTAATAATTCTCATGTTGAAATGAATGTTTGTTTGTGCATATACTAGTTTATAAGAATGTAAACAGTTTGTTGAATTTGAATAGAATTTTTCAAAGTGTAAAAAAATAATGAAAAGAGATTCCTGTGATCAAATCAGAGCTATACATATGTATATGTATTTTTTTAGTTTTTGAACGACCGCTAGTTTTCGAGAATTTAAGGAATCCGTTCTATGGTTCATTGGGCTCGAAGTAGGAATTTTACAATTTTATCTAATTAATTTAACAATTTTAACTTTGTCAATCTGATGTAGTTTTTCAACACCACTTCAAAAGATTCCATTCTTTTCTTGATCTGACGTTTGGTTCCTGAGACATGGCAGTTCTAAAATTTATTTGAATATCACGAAATTTTTCAAAACCTTTAAAATTGTCATAATCTACTAGAAGACGTACCTAACGAGAAAAGAAGTCATACCATTGAAAATCACTTCAAAAAATACACCTCCATCAGACAGTTCAAACTTTATAAATACAAATTTTGTATTAAATTGCTTTTTCTTTTGAAATCATGAGCATGTCTTGTAACTATTAAATGGCCTTTTCGACGATATTAATTAATTTTGTCTCTCTATTCTGCTTTCTACAAGATAATATGTATTTGCTAATATGTCAACTGATATGATTGAAAAAATTTTCAAATTTTTTGAAATATAAACAAATTGGAATTGATATGGCAACACAAATTCACAGGGAAATAAATTTGAATCAAAAACATTTATTATTATTCCCACTATTCTATTCCTATTTCATGCTGGTTTTTGTACATAATATATTCCTTTGTAAAAATTTCAAAAATTGGGGCGCCATCTAGTATTTGGAATATATAAGAATGCATTCTGATTCTGAATTTTCATAAAAAAGAAATATTATTTATGGAAGTGGAATTATGTAATTTTTCAGAACAAGGGGAAGCAGTTAAAGCAAAATTAAAAAACGTAAAACTTAAAAGAAAGGACGAAATATGTTGTGCAAATGTTGTGTTATCGAAAGGATAAATAGATTTTAAACAGGATATAGAAAATAATTTTTTATAAAGGATTTTGTATAAATTAATATAAATTTCACTAATTTTTTCAAAAATCAAATAAACGTATAACGTTTTTTTAGTGCTACCTAGTAGCAACTAGTAGTCTATTCGGAAACCATAAAATCATGTACCTCCTGCAGTTATGCAAAACTCTTTTATTTTTATTTTTAAATGTTGATGATTTTATTATTTGTTCGATTTCTAAATTATTTGAATTATTGAAATTATTAAGTTCATTCAGTATTCAGTTCATTTCATGATTTATATATCAATTCCAAATAGATTTCAAAAATTCAAAACTATACTATCAGAATAATGGAATAATCATAAATTTATTTTCCACTTACATGTTCTTATGTTCTTGTACGGCTACCACAATTTTAACTTTCATTTTATCTTTAATTATTTTTGCTTTCATACATAAAAAATTTTCATTCAATTGATAATGTGTCCATTGATCCATTCTACTTACTTGCATAAAATCTTTGATTTTATCACAAAAGTCGAGATACAGCAAATTCCCTTTAAAATAAAATACGAAAAATTACAAAAATAATATTTAAAATTATAACTGAAATTGAAATAACAGAAGAAAAAACATAATTTTGCACAGAACTGTACTTTAGTATGGCCATTCAAGCAAACAGAGATATTCGCTTCGTTCGTTTCACATGATGATGTTTTTCTTGTTTTCGCGTTGTTTTTATTGAATAAAAAAGTTGAATTGAATATAAAAAGTTGTATATATTGATAAGAAAATTAAAAAATAGATACCTACCATGCCAAAATTAAATCCCAACCCAATTTATCAGAAAATTTGTCTGAAAGAAGTAAAAGATTCACAGAGAGGGAACGAAAACAAATTGTTCAAAATACTTTCAAAAATCACGAAATCACGTTATTTTTACTTTTAATATAATACTGTTATTTTCATAAATGAATTTAAAATAAATTTTTCAATGGGAAATATAAAGAAATACCAAATACATACATATACTCAATATACAGGTCAGGCCGTGAACGAATTTAAACATTTTCTTACTTTTCCATTTTATTCTTTTTTAATTGTGCGAATTTAAATTATGGAATTTATATCAACTTTAAGCAGACAGGCCCGCTGTTGTCAAAATTTGTTTACAAAAATTATCGTTTTAATTTCACTATTTATAAAATTCATTAATTTATTCTTTTTAAAATTCTTTTAAATTCTTCATTGAAAATTCAATATTTACCTTTTTTTGTCTTCCATTTTCTCTTTGTTTACATTTCTTGGAATTTTTCACATACTCATATAATATTTTCAATTTTTTGCATTTTAATTTGAATATAGTTGAAATAAACACCTTTTGCACTGAACAAAACCAAGTAAGCAACTGTCAACTACAAGTCTACTATTTTTCTTACTTCTAGGACTGGCATATAAAAAGTAAGAAAATTTTTCAACTCGCACACAGACTGAATTTTCAAATTTCAAAAAAAATTTCTAACGAAGATTTGGATATCAGCACTACATTATCTTTGCCAATTATCAACACATACTCCATCTATATGACAAACTAGTAGGCATTTTTGTGTATTATTTGAGCGAAAATCCCAATTCACGTAATTTTCAGAATTTGGGAATTCTTTTTTAAATAAAAGTTTCCAGTGATCGGATACAGATGGCATAAGGATTGTTAACTTAATTTTTAATAAAAATATGCCGGATGTTTTTCAAAGATTAAAATATTAAATTATCGAAAATAAAAAAAAATGATGGATAAAAATACACCACACACTTACTGATATTCTTTTTAACCGGTATGACTTTTAATTCCTCCTACCTCCTGTGAAATTCTTTTAAATTGCCATTCTAATAACAGTGAGTGAGATGGTTTGCTAGCATATTAAACTACTGTAACTGTAACATTCGGCCACATCTCTTCAACCGTTTGTGGGGTACGTATCATGTATCATATAGGCTACGAATTAACTCATTCAAGCATGTATTCGGCAACTTCTTCGTAGTGCAAGTGCTATGTTTTTTTTTTTTAAAGAAAATTCAGCTCTTTGGGATCATGCTGCGATACTTCTCATGACCAAATTGTCATATAAAATAATTCTAATTTCCATTTCTTCCACCTATTACTCGAACGACGATAATTTTTTACCACTGTTTCCCTTTGATTGGTAGATATTCTTGTGAGTCTTGAAAGTTTATGGTCGATCGGAATGAGCCAAATTACTAATTCAGTATTCAGTATTCAGTATATGTACTTTATTGAGTCTTAATACATAAAAAATATATAATATAAAATACTTATGTTTAAAAAAAGAATTATTACATAAATGAGAATCATACATATAGCTGACTGTATAAATATGTCCTGCTTACATCTACTTAGACTTACTTAAAGCCTTAAAGTACAAATGTGCATATTTATAATGCATTATGTTATGTGTTTTACATTGTCAGTTTTAACTTAACGTTACTTATGAACTAGCTTAGCCGTGCTTGCTCCCGGCACTAATCTACTTGACTTTCATATGTAGTCAGTTATACCATACTTAGTTAATTAATAGAAATTCTTACTTTAAGTGTTAAATATTGAATATCACTTGCATCTTAATTCCAGAATAGACTAATTTCGAATATTGAAATATTTTACTTAAAATTAAAAAAAAAAGAAGTTACTTATTTACTAAATTATCACAGTTAAAAGATAGAATTTGAATATAGTGTATGTGTATGTAATACACTTACATAATATCCTTTGTCAATTTATCTTTGTTTTTATTGATTTGTTTTTTTTTTCTTAAATCTATCTTATTCTAATTTATGCAAGTGATATTTAATTGAAATGTGCTATACATATTACGTATTTGGTAATCGAATCAACCTCTGTTGTTTCTACCTTGAACGACATTTTGGTAAAATTTCATCCATAGATTTGAAGAGTCGAAAAGTGTTGCAGAATTTGCATTCTCTATGTTTATGGGCGAGATATAATAGTTGTTGTCTAAAACTGAGTTATGTATGTTGTCTTCAAATATTCCTCATATTATTGGGTTAACATGACCTTTTGCTCTTTCTATGGACCGTCTAGATGAGTTTATCAAATAATTTATTAAAGGCGTCATTCTAGACTCAGAGTAAATGCGTTTAGTAGGATACCATTTTTTATTGGGCCTTCGGAATTTGCCAAGACAATGTCTGAGAATTTTTCTTTCAAATTTTTCTAGTTCAAATGCTAAACTCTTGGTGAGATGGTGAACCAAGTCAAGAAGTTATAACCGCAACAATTGGTCTAATTAGGGTCTTGTATATTAAGAGTTTGGTTTCAACTCGGACAACTTTAGAATTTAGCAAAGGCCTTAAAATGGATGTAGCATACTGTACTTTTTTAAGCGTTGCTCTCGCATGTGGATTAAAAAGAAGTCTGTAGTGCAGATTAATACCCAGATATTTGATGCTATTAGTAAGAGGAACGTTATTGCCGTTCAGGCATATAGATGAAGGTTTTTATTCTCCTTAACAGTATTTCTGTGTCCTCTACCGTAAGAGTTCCTAAAGCAAATTAATGAGCTTTTACTTTCATTGAGTTTTATGCCCCATTTTTTGTAGTAAACAATGAGGTCCGGAATATAACTTTGAAGAGTTTCTTCTGCATCGGTGGTTCAGTGGTAGAATGCTCGCCTGCCAAATTACTAATCGTACATTTCGGACTTCTTATATACACTGTACCACACTCCATACTCATATATGTACTCGCGGGATTTTCATAGAACTGACTTGTGAGTCCTATACGGTGGCAGGCCTTTTCCAACATCTTTAACGATTTGGCGCGGGGATAAGTTTTGTTCCATTCGGAACACAAAATTTGAGACATATAAACTACTATCATCACTCTTTGTTTTTATCTGTATTATTTAAAAAATCGAATATAGAGAACAATGTTCGAATTTAATTAAAAAAAAAGAAATAAAAATATTAAATAATTAGTAGTATTATTATATGGTATTCCTGGTACAGGTAAAATATTATTATAGCAAGGGCATGTGCTGCTCAAACGAAATTGACATTTTGAAAATAAGCTGGATCATAATTAGTTCAAATGTTTATTGTAGATGGTGCAAAATTGGTTCGAGATGCATTTGCATTGGCGAAAAGGAATCTCCAGCTATAATATTAAATTTATTGATGAATTAAGTATAGATGCAATCGGTACAAAACGTTTTGATTCAGAAAAGGCTGGAGATCGTGGATTTCAACTTATAATGTTGGCATTATTAAATCAATTGGATGGTTTTAGTTCAACAGTTGACATAAAAGTGATTGCAGCAACAAATCTTGTCGATATATTAGATCCGGCATTATTACGTTTCAGTCGCCTAGAGATAGGAAAATAGATTTTAAATTTAATTTAATTAAATTGATACCAAGCTTAAAAGTTTTAAAAGCGGATTTTTTAAATAAGCAATCAGGTACTTGAAATTTTTTTAATAATTTGTGCGAGTAAATCGTTTATGCTCCAAATTTAAGCTCATTTATCTTATAAATAATTCATCATAAGTACCACAAAATTGCGTGTGCTGTTATTTAAATACTTGAATAATTTTGCTAAGTATTTATAGAGTCGCGCTATAATGAAATTTTTGCGTGCTCAACCAAAATAGTTTCACGTATAGGTACATAATGAAATACCATCGTATTAGCATTAAGGTTTTAATTCGCTAATGCAAGGTACAAAACTCTACAGTCTACACTATACTTATATGTAAGTAAATGCCAAATACAAAGAACCAAAAAAAAAAAAAAGTAAAATGCTTAAAATGTTATTTTAAACACTACACGTATAAGCAAAACAAAAAAAAAAAGATTTATAAAAAAAAGGAAGTGGGCGTATTATCAAAAAAAAAAAAAAAACGATTGCTTTTGACACCTATATATTCCTTTCATTCAATATTCTTTTCTTCAAAAATTCATTCAATTCAATTTATTTTTGCTCTCATGAATCTACGTATACATGTATGCACATATATACACGTATGCGTACATGTACTCGTTTATTGAACTCTAAAATGAGTCCAAAAAATATACACAGAGAATTATTGTGATTTTATATTATTTTTTTCGTTTGTTTCTTTCAAACAATAATTGTCAATACTCTATGTACAAGGAGTGTGTATGCATGTACTGTACTTGTAGCTCATATATAGTATAAAATATAATACATTAAAATCTGTGTGTGTAATATCTATCAAATTTCCTTATATATACGAGTACTTCATTCGTTATTTTCATATATTTTTTTTTACAGTTTTTCAAGATTATTATTATTAAAACTGTTCATAATGAGGTACGTTCATCGTTTTTATGTTTTTTATTTTGAGAAATCTCATACTGATTATGTTGTGATTGATCCACCCCTTGAATTTATTATCATAGGCTATCATTATCGCTGCTGTGGTTCAACAAAAATTTTTGAACACCACACACCAATATTATTAAGGATATAAATAGGACACATATTATTATTCTCCTATCATATGTATTTAAATTCAATTCCAATGTGATATGAAAAATCATTATTCAGAGTATAGTAACAACAACAACAACAACAACAAAAAGAAACTGAAAATTTTAATACACCGATTTTCACATTACATACATTTTTTTTTTATTTTCATCTCTTAGACAAAAAAATAAAGGACATTTTCTGTATTTCTTTGAATGGAAATCTACACACAGCATTACAATCAAAATACAAAAAGTCTGTTAAACATTTTATTGTTTAGCAGTATAGAAAATAAACTGAAAAAAAAAGAGAATTTTATGTTATTGACACATTATGTAAAAGGATATAAAGTATAATGCGTAAATTAAGGTTGAATAAATAATAATTTTAACATTTAAACAGAATACAATTTAAAACTTTAATTAAACTTTGACTTTTGCTTGCTGTATGTATACTCTTTCTGATGTTGACTGTTTAACATACCAGAGATACAAAAATCAACCGCAATCTCTTTGCTTTCTTCCCTTTCCTATAGATTATAGAATAGAGTAAGTTCGGGTATTGTGGTATAGGCGAGTAATGTGGTACATGTACAGCTGCATTTCTAGTCTGCTCTTGTGTTTTTATGTTAATTTGATCCAACATAGCTTTTGGAAACATTATAAAATAATTACAATACCAATACGTGTCATAACATGTATATTCGCTAGGGGGCTTGAATAGCTCGATGGTTTGGTGTCTTGTGATCTTGAGATCACGGCTCGAACCCCAGCCAGCGCGCTACTCTTGCCCAAGTCGATCATTAATTTCCCATCAGCAATGTACACCAGTAACTGATTACTGATGATAAACTGGATGATATATCTGACAGAAATTAGTGATCGGCGGTGCCATAATGGACTGAGTATCCGCGTGCACTTAACATATACTATATACATTGTATGTATATATGTATATTTGAAGAAAACAAAAATGTCTATTCGCTTTACCGTTTTGTAGCAGTCTCTGATTATAAGTGTTATTGAATGCAGGTGACTTTTTTTTGGTTGCGCAATGAATATGTTTTTAATTATTAATAATTTGAAAGTGCTTAAGGTAGAACTATAATTGACATGGATAACATGGGAAACATGAGAAAAAATAACAAATGTTAAAACGTCACATTTGGTTAACTATAATAACATAGATAACATACTAAACATAAGCAATACGAATTTCACAAAATGCGGTTATGGCTTATGTTACTTATGTCATGTACGCTTTCGATCGTACTGCTTATGTCGAGCTTATGTTAAACGAATTTTTAACGAATGTCGGAAATGTCAATTATAGTTTAGCTCATTGATTTGGCTGTGTTCGGCTACGACATATGTCATAGCCTATGTCACTTATGTCGATTATAGTTCCCACTTTAGAGTTTCTATTAAATTCAGTATACTATACTACTACTACTACATTACCCGAATATATGTATATGTATCTAAAAATCTAGTAATATTGTACTTTGCATATTCTTTTTAAAATGCCGAAAAAAGTACAAAAGTGAGGAAATGAACTTTCACAGCAAATGGAAAAAGCTGTAAAAAGTGTGCGAAATTATGAGATGGGAATATCGTTATCGGCAAAGACATTCGAAGTGTCAAATACAAGCTTGCAGCGCATGAGCAAAGATAATACAGTCCTACTAGATGAACCATTTCATTTTTTTTATTTAAATGTTTGTATGTTTGCCAAAAATAAAGATCGAAAAAGTTTTTCGAAACAATATCGAAAAAGAGCGAAAGTTTATAATTCAGGAGGGATGTAAATATGAGAGAAAAATAAGAATATTTATATAGAAGAATTAGTTTGTGAGTTGCATGACTGGTTTACTAAATTTTATATGGTTTTGAGTGGTACCATCATTTATTTGGGGTGCGTTCATGAACATTACTTTAACCATAGTCATGGTGTAGTATAGTTTAAGCAAAGTTATGCTATACTACAGCCATAGTTATGTTAACTTCAAGTGGTTTTTGAACGCCATTTTTACCATAGTAGTAGCAATAAATTATCATTCAGCTGTCAAGTCAAGTTTAAAAAATTTTTACATATTATAATTTTTATATTTTTTGTTTGTCAAAAATTAATTATTTTTTACAAATGAAGTTTAAAACAAAATTAATTAATTTCAAATTAATTAAATTGAAATTTTCACAATTCACAACAAAAAATTAAATTACAAACGATTTTTTTATTGTCAATGTCATTACCACTTAAAGGTTTACTATCGTTACTATCATTAACCATGCTCTCGAGCAGGGTTAGTTTTTGACATCAAATAGTTAAAAATTTACTTTACTACAGATGTTTATGAACGCTAAAAATTCATGTTGGTAGTTATGTTTTACTATACCACCACCATTTTGAACGACAAATGATAACTATAGTTAACTATAGTAACGTTTATGAACGCACCCTTGATATGATATTATACTTGAATAAGTAAAAATAAATGGATATTTTGTACGCAAATGCTTTAGAATACAACAATTGACAATAGGGCTGTTTCAAATTTTTTTTTTATTGTATTGAGTTGATCGTCGTATTTAATATATGAATGACTTGAGAAAGGAGGTATTTCATATTTCATGTATTTTTATATATGTATGTATGTGTTGTTATGTTAATATTCCTTATTATGTTAATATTCCTTGTTGTTATGTTAATATACCTAAATATATACATTTATATGGTCTTTGGTTATATGTATTACCTGTATAGGTTTACATTATTTTCTGATGTAGGATTGTAGAATATTTGGCAACAGATGTTTTTACGTATGCATACATTATAATTACTGTAGCATTTGTACTGTACTCTATACATTTATATGGTCTTTGATTATATGTATTACTTGCATAGATCTACATTATTTTCTGATGTAGCATTGTAGAATATTTGGCAACAGAGGTTTTTACGTATGCATACATTATAATTACTGTAGCATTATACCAGAGATACTATATTAAATACATATTGTTATATAGTAAATAAAACGTTATATAAAAAATTAAATATACACTGAAATTTTTAGTTCTGAAATATGTATATTTTTTTGTATTTTAAAAAAAGAGCATGTATGACAAAAGAAAACTTAATTTAAACATTTATAATTAAATACTTCCGAGTTCCGACTCGCTCAGTATCTTTTTTTTTTTATTCTCCCCGATTTAATGTTCCCTCTCTTGTTGATAGTCTAGAATTAAATAAAAAAAGGACAAAATATTGTGTGAGTACAAAATATACTCAGTGAGCTGCGCATTTATATATTTTAGTATATAAAAAGGAAAAGAAATATTTGTATAAACTATTATATTAAATACAAGCATCACAAAAATCTAAAACACTACATATTGTCCTCTTTACTAGGACAGAAATTCTAAACACAAAACCGATTCACAAGTCACTAAGTTCTCATATAATTGGACACCAAGTCCTCATACAAATGGACACCAAGTCCTCATACAAATGGACACCAAGTCCTCACACAATTGGACACCAAGTCCTCATACAGATGGACACCAAGTCCTCATACAAATGGACACCAAGTCCTCACACAATTGGACACCAAGTCCTCACACAATTGGACACCAAGTCCTCATCCAGATGGACACCAAGTCCTCATACAAATGGACACCAAGTCCTCACACTATTGGACACCAAGTCCTCATAGAAATGGATACACATAAACGATTTCTACATTTCATTTGAAAACGCACTCTCACCATATTTTCACCAATTTTCATTTAAATCTAAAAGAAATATTAATTTTAAAAACAAATCAAAACTACCACACACTCACCTTTTATATTTTATTAATTATTATTTTTCACTACTTATTTTTATTTTGTTATTTTCCTTTAAAAAAAACTATATCCTAAATATTTTTATCTTAAATTATTCACGTTGAATTTCAATTTCGAACTAAATTTCAAATACTAAATAGAAAGGATTATATATGATATTTTCTACATTCTACCACACATTTTTCTAAATTAGAAGCCTTATTTCTATTGGTTATTATTATTTGATAACATACCGATGTTTTACAATTCTAAGTGCTAAGTAGTTTTATTTTTTTATAATCTTTTTATTTTTAATTCTAGGAATTTAGCAAGACCAATTTTTATGGCCTTGTTTACGCGTCCTTTTTTTTATGTTTTATTTTGTTTACGCGAGTATAGTTCAGTAATTATTATCGAAGAAATATCAAAAAAATACTTACTTGTTTATTATACTTATTTATCTCTCATTCCCTTTTATATGCCGCTAACAGCTCGGCCATCCTGATTTGATGAACGACCACGTTCATGACCCTGTCCGTCTTCATAATCCTCACTCTCTGAGCTAGACACGCCACCTTTGGGTATCCAGGGTTTCAAATTATCTACAGCCTCTACATTCTCAATTTTTCTTCGCCGTGACTGTTCTGAACCTGGTAGATCTCCTATTACATATCTATCATTTAGTAACGCCTTTTTTATTTTAAACGGTCCTTTGTACGTTGGTATTAATTTTCTACTTTGACCATCGGTAAAAGTATGTTTCCTCACTAGCACCAAATCTCCCTGTTTATACTTTCTAGGCCTTAATCTTTTCTTATCGAATAAAACTTTTGCCTTTTGCTGACTTTTCACTATCCTTTCTTTTACTTCTTTTCTTAGATCTTCTCTGTTTGCCACTATTGGTCCTTCTCCTTGTATTTCTTTAGATAGTTTAGAATCCGTGGCAGATCTCGGTTTAAAACCAAACAATAACTCGCTGGGAGTTCTCTTGGTTACACTATGTGTGATATTATTAATTGCGAACTGTATTCTTGCTACTCCTTTATCCCATTTATTGTCATTCTTACAGCTTTTGGCTAATGAAGCTAATACTGTTGCATTTACTCTTTCCACCTGCCCATTTGCTCTTGGCGTTGCAACTGCCGTTTGTATATGTTGAATACCCTTTTCTACACAGTATTTTTTAAATTGATTTGATGTGTAACATGATCCTCTGTCGGTTACCAATCTGTTAGGAACACCAAAAATGTCTATTATTTCATTCAAGAAATTTACCACATACAGTGTCCTTGTATCCTTAACTGCTTTTAGCATTGTATATTTAGTAAAACTTTCAACTGCTATAATTAAATATTTTTTTCCTGTTGAACTTCTATTGAAAGGGCCTAAATGATCCATATGGACTGTATGAAATGGTATTGTATGTTTATCTATGGGATTGAGAAATCCTTGCTGTTTACCGGTTGGTTTCTTATGGTATAAACATGGTATGCAGCTTCGAATATATTTTTCGACATATTTGCGCATTTGTGGAAACCAATATGCTTCACAGGCTGTAATTTGTTTTCACTGTTTTTTTGTAGTAGAATACCAGCTACACCTATTTTACTTGCATCAGTATGTACTTCGGTTTCAGCTTTATTATTATATATTGCTAACACTGGTCTTTCAACTAAGTTTTTCTTTAATAGTTCGAATGCTTTCTGCTGATCTGCCCCCCATTCCCATTTTTCATTCTTTCTTGTCAACTTTGTCAATGGTGTAGAGATTATAGCATAGTCTCTAATAAATTGACGGAAGAAGCCAGCTAAACCCATGAATTGTCGGATCTGATGAACGCTTTGTGGAGTTGGGAAATTTTCTATACATTTAGTTTTTTCCTTACCAGGACGCATTCCTTCTTCGCTTATTTCATAACCAAGGTAGACAATGGACCTCTCAAAGAATTGACATTTCTTTGGGTTTAGTGTAAGATTGTTACTCTCTATTGTTTCTAAAACTGAATTCAGTCTATGAAGTCCTTCTTCAAAATTTCTTGATGGAATAAGAATATCATCTAAATATGCCATAGCTACTGTCCCTCGTAATTGACCAAGTACTTTATTTATCATTCGTTGAAAAACTGCTGGCGCAGTTGCTAAACCAAAGGGCATCCTATTGAATTCGTACTGGCCATCACAAGTGATAAATGAAGTTTTATTTTTTGACGCTTCTTCTACGGGTATTTGGTAATATCCTGATGTCATATCTAATGTTGTATAATATCGGTGCTCATGTAACAAGTTAATTTGGTCGTCTATTCTGGGTAAAGGATATCTATCTTGTATGAGTTTAGAATTCAATTTTCGATAATCTATACAAAGTCGTTGTTCTCCATTCTTTTTCTTCACTAAAACTACTGGTGATGCGTAGGGTGAGTTAGATTCCCTCACTATGTCTTTTTCTAACAGTTCATTTACTATTTCTTTTACCTTTTCTCTTTCATTTGGTGTCATTCTATATGGTTTATAACATATGGGTTTATCGTCCGTTAAAACTAACTTCATTTCTCCTATTTTGGATGTACCAATACCTTCGAGTGTTGCCGAGAAACAACGATCATATTTATCTAGTAAATGTATCAGCTCTGTTCGTTGTTTTTGATTTAGGTCTGATCCAATATTAAATTCGTTAACACTAGTTTTACTTTCTACACTATGAAGAATATGTTCATTTTCTATACACGGTCGTCCACGAGCAAAAATCTTTCTTGAAGATATTGTTATTTCATGTTCTGTAGGGTTAATAACTGGTATAACCACTTCGTTTTCTTTAGTTTTGACTATGCATCTAAGTATACAGTATTCATTATTTTCTTCTGTTCTAATGCTATTTTCTATAAACATCTCTCCATCGTAATCAGAATGACAGACTAAATTAATTATTTCTTTAGGTGCTAAAACTGCTGAAGTTTTAGCCCAAACGGGGATTTTTAATGGGGGTAGATTCTCTAAATGGGGTAAAGTTAACCAATTATTTTGATAAATTCTAAGTTCTCTAAAATCTTTGTGTATTACAACATGAGGTTGTTCAGTGTAAGGTTGCCCTATTATTGCCTCAACTTGTTGCATTTTATCTGGAACTATTAAAAATGTGGTTTCTGCCTCACACTGATCTATTTTAACTAAAACCTTTTCTGATTCTCCCAGAGCTTTAAATGACCCACCACCGTAACCATTTATTACTTTTACAACATTTTTAAATTTCAATTTTAATTCTTTAGCTATATTTAACTTAATAGTATTACAGGATGATCCCAAGTCTACATAGATTCTTAAAGTTCTATCTCTTACATAAGCGTGCATAAAATACTTTTTACCTTGGTTTCCTTCTTTTTCGATAGCCAACACATTTTTACTCGTCACCTTTCTGCATTCGCCTGTATGCCTGAAGTTACACTTTTCACATCTCTTCCAATCAGCTTTTTTTGGACAGGAAGGTGATATATGATCGCTACTACCACACCCATAACAATTTCTTTTGATCGGTAATGTCTTCTCACTGTTGTGCTTAGGTTTTTCCAAACGATTATAACTAGCAATTACTCTATTTTGTTGTCTGTCATAAAGGTTTTTTGATGATACATTATTGTTGAAATTCTTCAAGAATTTCAAAAGATCTTCTGGCTCCTCATAATCTCCTACTTTGGCTGCTGATTGTATATTATTATCGGGAATACCTGCAACTATACATGAAACAGCTTTCTCCTTTGTTATTCCACAATTGTTCAGTAATGCCAACTTTTCATAATAATATTGGATCATAGATTCATTTGGTTGTTTCCTTCTTCTAAGCATTTCTTGTAGTTGATAACAGAAGTCAGCTTTTTCAGGAAATGCTCTAATCAATTTTTCTTTCCATTCTTCCCATGAGTAATTTAGTGAGGGTAAACTCTGATACCAAGTTTTAGCGAGACCGCCTAGTTTGGTAGTTGCATTATAAACTGTTGTTAATTCACTCCAGTTATAGATTTCCTTGATTTCTTCAACTTTTTTTAAGCCATTGTTTGATGTTATGGCTTTTATTTTCTGGAAGGAATTCTGGTATAACCTCGTGTCCAACATGAGTTCTATCTCGATTTTTATTTATACTGGAAACAGTCTTCGTAAATGTATACATCAAATTGACTAGTTCATTATAAGTAGGCGTCGAATTTGTAGGAGCAGTCTGGGTACTTGAAGGTTCACTAATTATTGGTGATTCTTCTCGTGTCCTACCTTCATTCATTTCTGAATCTATATTCTGAATATCGGTTTCACACCATTCGAGGCGAGGCACTTTAGAGATTTTTCTTTTATTCATCCTGTTTATTTATTAACCAAGTATATATTTTTGTTATACTTAAATGAACAATTTTCTACTAAACTACAATAGTACAGTTCGTTAATTAGGATACTACTTTACCGAAATTCAAAAATTAATTATAATATTAACACGATACACTATCCACAAGAGAGTGAAAATTGTGATGATCTTTATCCCACTTCTGAATATTTGTTATATAGTAAATAAAACGTTATATAAAAAATTAAATATACACTGAAATTTTTAGTTCTGAAATATGTATATTTTTTTGTATTTTAAAAAAAGAGCATGTATGACAAAAGAAAACTTAATTTAAACATTTATAATTAAATACTTCCGAGTTCCGACTCGCTCAGTATCTTTTTTTTTTTATTCTCCCCGATTTAATGTTCCCTCTCTTGTTGATAGTCTAGAATTAAATAAAAAAAGGACAAAATATTGTGTGAGTACAAAATATACTCAGTGAGCTGTGCATTTATATATTTTAGTATATAAAAAGGAAAAGAAATATTTGTATAAACTATTATATTAAATACAAGCATCACAAAAATCTAAAACACTACATATTGTCCTCTTTACTAGGACAGAAATTCTAAACACAAAACCGATTCACAAGTCACTAAGTTCTCATATAATTGGACACCAAGTCCTCATACAAATGGACACCAAGTCCTCATACAAATGGACACCAAGTCCTCACACAATTGGACACCAAGTCCTCATACAGATGGACACCAAGTCCTCATACAAATGGACACCAAGTCCTCACACAATTGGACACCAAGTCCTCACACAATTGGACACCAAGTCCTCATCCAGATGGACACCAAGTCCTCATACAAATGGACACCAAGTCCTCACACTATTGGACACCAAGTCCTCATAGAAATGGATACACATAAACGATTTCTACATTTCATTTGAAAACGCACTCTCACCATATTTTCACCAATTTTCATTTAAATCTAAAAGAAATATTAATTTTAAAAACAAATCAAAACTACCACACACTCACCTTTTATATTTTATTAATTATTATTTTTCACTACTTATTTTTATTTTGTTATTTTCCTTTAAAAAAAACTATATCCTAAATATTTTTATCTTAAATTATTCACGTTGAATTTCAATTTCGAACTAAATTTCAAATACTAAATAGAAAGGATTATATATGATATTTTCTACATTCTACCACACATTTTTCTAAATTAGAAGCCTTATTTCTATTGGTTATTATTATTTGATAACATACCGATGTTTTACAATTCTAAGTGCTAAGTAGTTTTATTTTTTTATAATCTTTTTATTTTTAATTCTAGGAATTTAGCAAGACCAATTTTTATGGCCTTGTTTACGCGTCCTTTTTTTTATGTTTTATTTTGTTTACGCGAGTATAGTTCAGTAATTATTATCGAAGAAATATCAAAAAAATACTTACTTGTTTATTATACTTATTTATCTCTCATTCCCTTTTATATGCCGCTAACAATATAAATATGTTTTTACATAGTATTACCGTATTACAGATCAGACACCCTTATCTGTGATAGTATATAGTATCTTTGATTATACATAATATGTATACATATGGATATATTATGGTTTTATTTTGTTATGTTTTTGAGTTCATTGACTTATGAATGCAAGATACGATTATATATTATCATATCCCGTGAATTGAATTTCTTCTTGAAATTTTTAATGAATGTCTTTTTTAATGTTTGGGCCTTAGGACTTCTGAATACATAAAGTATTATTCTGATTTATGATCATAATCAGGTGTTTTGTGAATTACCGAATTTTTTTATAGACTAACCCCCCTATTCTAGGTAATAGATTAATAGCTATTAGTCTATTAACTTTTAGTTAATAGAAAATTTCCTATTCTACTTAATAGTTAATAGATTGACAATCAGCTGGTCTATTAATTTTGTGGAGACTTTTATTTAATAGATTTTCGTATTCTAGCGAATAGGTTAATAGATTTTTGTGGTTAGAAAATTCTATTAGCTAATAGCTCCTCTCGATGAGCTATTAGATCTATTAACTATCACGTTTGAATGTTTATTTTGTGAAATGTTGTTTTTTTGGTTGATGATAAATACAAATAATTAAAAACAAATAAAAATAATTAAAAATTATTATTATTAAATATACATTTACCGGATTTTAAAAAAAATAAATATTTTTAAATTTCCAAATATTAATAATAAATAAACAGCTGAACTGTTTTTTAAATGTCTACAAATCTATTAACTTTTCAGCTTTTTAATGTCTACAAAACCCATAAAGTAGAATACCACTTTCTACTAACTTCTTAGTTAATAGGTTAATAGATCTATTAGGCATCTATTACCTAGAATAGAGGGGTGAGTCAATTTTTTTTCTAACTACCTATGTAGATAAAAATTGATATTTTCAAATTAATATGGAACATAATTTACAAATATGTATATTTTTCTAAATCTTGAGGATAATGAATTTTAAATTATTTACAATATTTTTTAAAAACAGAAAGCTTAAAAATATTTATTTCAAAATTTTTAAATTTTATTTCGTTGATGTTTTTTGTGTGTGGTATAAAGTATATACTCAAAAAATTCTATATACTAGCGCTGATGAAAATTTAATTAGATTCAATGAAAACTGATAATTATTTGTAGCTTGAAAAATATTATATATATATAGGTATATATAATAAACAACATGTCATGAAGTCGAAAATAAATTATTTGTAAATTTATGAATTTTTATATGATTGAATGCAATCAAATTTTTTTCATTTATGTTTGTTTGAAAATAAATTATTAAGTAGAATGGGCCTATAATTCTAGTCCTAGAAATATTTTAGAGATCCGTATTATCAAAATATCTTCAGTAGTGATTCAAAAAATTATGTTTGAAAATAACGTGGAATAGGTTTACGTATAGTAAATTATAATTGCTTATTTGATTTTTGAATTCAAAATTTACCTTTGTATTTTAACATTTCTATTAAATTGATAACTCATAAACTATTTAATATTATTCCTAAACAAAATTGCCGGCAATAAAAAATAAAATTGAAAAATTTATAACTTTTTTCTAACTATAACTTTGAATGAAAATTTTTATTTGATGCATTCATTTAAAAAGTGCAAGAACTGATCAGTTCTGCATGGTGCGGTCATGGAGTTGGCAAAAAATAGGAAGTTAATCTGACCTGCCTATACTTTAGAATATATTATCAGAAATTTGAATAGCCTCTGACATTTAGTATTAGTCATAAATATTTTTATGCAGCATTTTTTTTTGAACAAAAGTTTTAAAAATGCATGTATTTTTAATTCTGTTTTTTTCTATAAAATATATGTAACTTTGTTTTGAACTTAAATGAACCTAATGAATTCGGACAAAAAAGCGATGAATTATCAATCGTCTTTTAATACAGTTGAAATTATACAATATTTTAATATTTTAATAGTTGATATTATATTTAATTATTTATTATTATAATTATATATGTATACCATACACTAAACAAATTTATGGATTTATAATGTTTCGAGGATGCATTTTCAATTATTAATTGATTAGAAATTAAATGCCGTGTAAAAGTAGTTGTGAACAATACTTTACATCCAGTTTTAGTTTAACTATAGTTGGAAGACAGTTTTCAAATTTAAAAATTTTAAAATTAAATATATTACTATATATGATTAAATAAAGTATTATATTTATATGCAAATTATGTATAAAAATATCTAAGAAAGTCATAGCAAAGCAGAAGAAATTTGATCACGATCGAAGTGGATTTTGCATTTACGCAACCTGAATACTAGTGGTAACGTAGTAAATGAATGATATATTCTTCAAATATAGATATTGTGGTATCTTAAAAGGATATTTGCTTGAGGCCTGTTACCTATCAAAATTGTTATTTAATTCTTTTCAGAGGAAAACCATCAGAGTGCAGTGTAATTGATAAATATTCGGTAATTATAAACTTTCGCTGTCAGCTAGTTTTTTTTAAACATTAAAAATCGAAAAATACATATATGAATGTTCATGATTCTAGTCTCAAAATGTTCCATTTAACTTCGGATTTATGAAAAAAGTATAATAGTTACAGTTTGATGCGTAGGAGAGTGTAGGTAGATAGTTAAAAGAGCATATGAAAAAATCAGTTTAATTCAGTTCAAAAATGTTGATCAGTGTTAAGTTAACACTGTTAACGAATGACGCTAATTATACAGCACTTTTCATACTCTCTTAGCATCCCCGCACCCACCTGCCAAAATTCTCTTTTTTTCATTTATATTTTATTTTTCATTCTATAAAATTTTTCAATCTTACTAATGAAAAATTACTCATGAGTAATCACCACCCACCACCCCCCACACCACTCCCCGCATCAAACAGCCACTATTATATTCTATCACTCTATTCATAAATCCGAAATCAAACCAAAGTTGAAAAAAAAGCAAAAAGGTTGACTTTTCAATTTTTTATGAGTAAAAAACCAGCTGATAGCGAAAGTGTATATGTAATTACCAAATACTGTATTCATATATCTATGAATAACAAAAAGGTTCATATTTAACATTACACACAAATATTTTCATAAAGAAATATGTTAAGAAAGGTCATTGATACTATATACATTATAGATCCTGATTCCTGATATACATCATTGAACAATCTATTTTTATAATTACACTTGTATGTATGTGTACAAAATACCATATAAACGATGTATACATATTACATACAATCATGTATATCGCATAAACAGCACATTCATTGCATATAGTATTTACTATTATCTATTCTGCATAAGCAAGCAGCATGCTGTTATTAATGTCTACTATGTCATGCTTATTATGTATGTATTAGAATTAGTTTTTACATCGCATTCAATGTTATACCAAAGACCAATATAATATACCATGATATAATTTATTTTATATATCGGTCTTTGGTTATATCAAACTTGTTTATTCATGTTATATGCTTTATGTATGTATGTGTACGAGATCGTCTTCAATTCAATATGGATCCTTACCTTATATATCCTTATGCACGAGCACGAGCATAAACCATACATGGAGAATAAATATATATGATCAAAATCTCTCAAAAATGTTCAAATTTATATTTATATGTTCCAGCCAATGATATTCATTTATTCTATTTTCAATACTCAAAATATACAAATACATATAAATAACACTTATATGTGTGGAATATCATATGAATTAAATGTACATTTTAAATAGCATTGTGTATTGTTTAGTGCTGCAAAACATTGACAGGTGTTCATTTCATTTGTGAGAGCAAACATTTATAATAAATGAGAACAAATTCGAAACACTATGGTCCGTCTACACAATTAGTTTTGATAACTCGATTTACAAAAACAATTCCATTATATCACAGACTGTCATACAAATTTATTGAAATGATTATAATTGTGTACAGGGTACATAACTAAAAGCAATTCGAAAAATTTTGAAAAACTTTTTTGATTTTGATGAAGCTTTTTCGATCTTTATCATATATGTAAGTGTGTCGTTTTTGGAAAAATTACCACTTACACTAAAAAGAACATCTATTGAGACGAAGAACTATATTATCTTTGGCATGAGTATAGGAGTAAGAAATCTGTGGAAGAACTTTTTTCTATACGATTGGGACGTAAAGCTATTTTTAGTCCAGAAATTGAAAATGAACTAATGAAGTATCTTCTAGAAATGGAATCTCGTTTTTGGGGTTTTACTACAATAGATATTCGTTTAATTTAATTTGAAATAATTTGTACTGATGTACCTCCAACAAAATACACGCAATGTAATTTTTGTCGTTCTTGTTACGAAAGTAATGTCATAGTAACTTAAAGTGGACGCAATGCCTACAGTGCGATATGATATGGGCCCATGGAATTTGCATTCCGAAAAAGGAATGCTTTTTCATTTGCGAATCTTGTATATTTATAATTAATAGTCAATATAAACGAATAATAATGATTTTGTGCTAATCAATATTTTTAATGAATTGATTTTTTAGCTCATACTTCTCTTCGGCCAATGTGGAATATAGTATACCACATTCCACATTATCACATGTGTACCACATTTCCCGACTTGTTTCAGATTTCCAATTTTTCACCATTTTTGATAAAAATTTCCTAAAATGCGTTGTAATAAGGACTTACCCAAGTAGAAATTTTAGTAACAAAAGGTCGCATTCTAGAAACATTGACAAATTTTAGTAAAAGTGTGTATCAGTTACGTAACAAAAACGGAACAAAGTGTCGAAGAGTGAAACATGAGTTATGTTTTCAAATGTGTCGACACTGATACGTAATTTTGTGTCCAAATATTAAATCTGATGATTGCCGGTAGCAAAGTTACTGAGTGTGTTTGAGTTGTGACTGACTGAAAACTTTGTTTCTGAAGAGAAACAAAAAAGAACAATGTTACCACTTTTCGTAGTAAAAGTGTCGACATTAATTGTCGTAATTTTTAAGAAACAAAGTTTCCACTTTTGAGTCCCAAAATCGAAACATTGTGCTAAATTTGAAATTTTTCGTTTGATTTTTATTTATAGTGGTTGAAAAATAAGTATGTACAGAACAAATAAGAAAGTTCCTTTCAAATATTCGAAAACATTCTACAGAAAATTAAAACAAAGGAATTTACAAGGCAGAGAAAATTTGGAATCCACTAAAGAAATAGAAAATAGTGTGTGCTGCTATACATCTGGAGTGGGTATTATTAACGATGGAGAAAACACAGATGTTGATTTCAGCCAGGAAAACATAAATCCTGTATTTATTGAAGAAGATATTGATTTGCCAAAAATTGATGAAACTGAAATCGAATGTGAAAAAAAAACTTCTTTCGCAGAAAAATTAAGAATGTGGGCTTTGAAACATCAAATAAAACATACCGCATTAGACGATTTGTTAGTTCTCTTGAAAGAAAATAATAAATCAAGTGATCTACCTAAAAACAGTAAAACTTTTTTGAAAACTCCATCGTCTGTCAAAATTATTTCAATGGGAAAAGGTCATTATTGGTATCAGTCGATTACAATCTTCTTGAAGTCATTATTTTCCCATCTAAGAAATGATATCATTTTATCGCTAACGTTTAATATTGACGGTCTTCCAATATATAACAGCTCAAAACTGCAATTTTGGCCCATTCTATGTGCTATAGATGGTTATCATGAACTACAACCGTTTGTTGTAGCAATTTTTTGTGGAGATACAAAGCCACCACTTAATGAATTTCTGCAACCCTTTGTGGATGAGTTGCTAAAATTAACTGAAAATGGAATTTCGATCAACGATTATTTAATGACAATAAAAATTCGATGTTTCATATGTGACACTCCAGCCAGATCTTATATGAAAGGTAAAATATGGGAAAATTCAGAACTTCAAAAACATGCAAACATTAATATGCAAAAATTAGTATGCACTGCTCACTAGATTATTTAAACCAACTGTATTTTTGATTGCAATTATCTAGTGCGCAATGCATTTCGTTATTCTAATAGAAACTAAAGTTTTATTACGTTCTTCAATTTGTTTTTTTATTTCACCGATGTCTGGCAAATCTAACTGTAATTGAGTCACTGTTTCTGTTTGCTGTTCATCGTCTACAGTAGCAATAGCGGCTGTTTCACTCTGTTGTACGACTGGAGTGTTTTCCTTAGGTGGGTGATTATCAACCATTTCATTCACTCTCACTGACACTGCTTCGTCTGTGAAATAACTATTGAAGTCTTCACCCTGCATGTCGTTGCTTGTTAGACTTTTAGCTGGCCTACAAATTCTGTGAAGTATTGTTAAATATTATTGTAGTTAAATATTATGTAAAAGTTAGTTTAAAAAACTCATTAGTATACTTATACGTTTCTTCGTCATCGGTATATACGTTTGAATAATATACTTCAAGATCTTCAGCCTCCGTGAATGTTTTAATATTATTTAATTTGAGACGACACTTCTGCCTTTTCCAATTAGTCTCAGGAATGCTTCCAGCATTTTTTCTAAGCGCTTCTATTAAACTTTTTTTCAATATAGGAGGCCAAGATAAAATTCCGTTGCTTTCCCAAGCAACTGGCACAGCTAAAACACAGTCTTTATTATTTTCTTTTGTGATCACAATTTTGAACGACATTTTTCGCCTGTAGAATATACGTCAAAATGACAGAAAGAGGCACATACAAACACTTCGTCACCTTCTTGACACAAAGCAGACACATTCAGTAACTTTGTTACTTTTGCACACAAAACGGACTTTATTCGTAACTTTGTTACTCTTCTTACACATTGTGTGTGATTTCGGTAACATTTTTACGAAAGAGTAATTTTCAGTAAAATTTTCGACACAAAATTTCTTTTACGAAATAAAGTTACTCACAGAGTTCACTTTTTTGGAAACATTGTTTTAAAACTTACACAATTTTGAAATTTCGTGACTACTCCATTTTTAGTATAAATTTATTTTTTTGAAATAATTTCCTAAACAAATAATTTGAAATTTATTAAAGAAAATGAATTAAAAACCAATATTTTTAATGTTTTTCACATGGTAACAGGATATTTTGCCGTCTTTCAAGACTTGAATTACAAAAACAAATTTTCACATTTTTCAGAAGTTCAGACATATTTAATTTCTATTATAATTTTTAATAATTTACTTAATAAATTTTAAATATATAAGAAGAACCGATAATTTTTTGGACCTATTTTTTAAATCTAGACGATGAACATAATCTGGCAATTAACTCTCATGCATGTAACAATTGAAATTCGATATGCTTCAATTCGTCTATAATTTTTCTACATAATAAATTCTTAAAAAAATGTAATTAAATTTATAAGTTGTGTTGATTCATGTAAGAAAAGAAAGTAGCATTAATTTAAAAAAATATTATTATATATTATTATATGTATGTGTATATACTATATATAAAAGAAATTTGTAACATTGTGTGTAACTGTGTTGTAACCGCGTTCTAGTAACTGTTACGACAAAACGTGTTAATACCGTCGCCAAACAAACACTTTGTGTCAACACAGTGTCGACTTTAAAAATGGAACACCTCATATTGTCATTGTCGACACAGCGACGTAACAGCGACCAGATTGTTACCACTTAAGTGTCGTGTGTACACACAAAGTTACTACACATTACCAAAATGTGACCAAAATTTTCTACTTGGGTAGTTAGTTTATGCGCAACTGAATGCTGGACAATATAAAGCATATTTATTACTAATCACAGTTGAATTTGAAAACACCATTCACGTTTCATCACAAAAAATACAGTGTGTTTCACTACAGAAAGCCATCGATTTTATCTACAACCTTTTAGTTACAGATAAAATTTTTTGTCTATATAAGGAGCAATCGAATCTCTAATTCGAAGTATAATTTTTTTGCTGTAAGTGGCATTAATTAGTTTTTAAAAAATTAAAAGTGAAATGAGTTCATATTACAAGGTGCGGTTTGAAGCAGCATTTTTAGTTAGCCATCCTAAGGGACCAAAAATGACCGTAGCAGAAGCAGCTGGGTTATCTGAAAAAATCAAGATTCTTTATTAGAATATGGAATCAACGTCAGCTGGAAACTGGTTTTGTAGATGACGTGCATAAAAAGGACAGGCCTCGATATCGACAACAAAGCGCAATGATAAGACAATAGAGAAGATATTTTTAGAAAATCCTTCAATATCGATTCGACAAGAACATGAAAAATTATTGAAAAAGGGTATAAATTTCTCCACTTCAACTATTCAGCGACGTCTCAAAGAATTTCAAATAAAAAACATGTCAACGATGCAAAAACCTTTATTGACAAGTTCCCATATGGAAAAAAGGTTACTATGAACCCGAAAGAATATTAACCGAGATTGGAGTAATGTAGTCTTCACGGATGAGGCTTCTTTTCTCGTTTCAAATCTTTTGAGATGTGCTTGGACGAAAAAAGGTGATCGATAAATAGATAACGTACTGTAAAACACCCTGCAAAGTTACACGTTTATGGGGCGTTTTGTCAAAAGGGGTTCGGTTATTTGATATGCTTCACGGAGATACTGGATGCGAAACGAATGACCAAAATATAAAAAATGGGTTGTTAAGATCAACAAATAACTGGTTTGGACACGGAATTCGAGATTAGATTTTTCAAGAAGACAATGACCCCAAACATCGGAGTCAACTTTGCACCCAGTGGAAATCTCAAAATGGGATCAATACTAAGGATTAGCCTTCACAACCCCCAGATTGTAACCCTATTGAAAATGTGTGGGCTTACATGAAGCAGAAATTGCGGGGGTTAAAAATAAAAAACACAAATCATTTAATTCGAGCGCTAAAAGGAATTTGGAAGAACCTTAGCGAGGATTACGTCAAGAAATTAGCGGAAAGTTGTGATGAAAGATGCCGCCATGTTATTGAAGCGAGTGAAGATTGGACGAGCTATTGAATATAACGCGAATTAGAGTTTATATAGCTAATTAAAATAAAGTATATACCTATTCAAAACAATCATTCGCTTTTTATTTTTTTGCACACTTTCTGTAGTGAAACACACTGTAAAATAGGTATACCATATTACCCGAACTTACTCTAATCACAGATAAGGATATTTGTCTGTGCTCTAATATAGAATGTGGCTATCGACTTTGTCATTTTTTTCTTGTTTGTTTTTGGACTACCTATACATCTTTGAATGCTATTTAAATTGTGCTACAGTTTTTTCCATTCATTTTTAATATGAAACCAATATTATGACACATCATGCTGTTATCTATGTTGTTGTGGTTTATAGAGGGTGGTAAAAAATTATATGAAATCTTCTAATTAGCTGCTATACTATACTACATTCAAAAATTATTTGAAAAATGTAAAAGGACGTATGAAAAGTGAAAACTGAATTTATTATTGTGAAAATAATGTATGTGTACATATGTACATGTCTTTTTACTTTCAAAAAAAAAGAAGCAAAAATTAATATATATATTTTTTTTTTATTTTAAATCGAAATGAGTCATTTATTTTAAATGTTTATAACAAAGGATGGAAAAGTACATCACATATAAATACACACAGAGAACTAGATATGTCATCGTCGTTAATTTCAAATGCAATCGTCCATACTTCCTTTGTTTTTTTTTTTTTTTGGAAAATGAAATTTGAAATTCGGAATAAAAAAAAAATAAATAATAAGGATATTCTTTGAGTGCTTTCTATATTGTTTTTTTTTTTTTTTTTTTGTATATATATTATTATATGTACAAAAGATGAAAATGAAAAAATAAAAACTACAAAAAACTACCTCGTCACATCCTTTTTACATAATAAATAAATACAAACAAAATATTTGTGTATAAGTATATACGAGTATATAAGAATTTCAAAAAAAAAAACTATACTAAATCTATCAAATCTTTTTCAATACCAGTATTCATCAGCGTTCTGTACACTATATATGTATATACATACATAAATATTTACGAGAATATAACAACACAAAGTATATTCATGATTCAATTCATTTATCAGTAGGTAAGTGTAATTGTGTATGTTATAAAAAACAAGAATCTTATTTCATATCGTTATTCTTTGTCATTATTTTCTTCTCTATATTTTTGTTGTGGAAAATGACTTGCAAAAATTTGAATAACCAACCATTCATTTAATATTATTTGTTTACATCATTTTTTTCTTCTTCTTTTTTTTTTGTTGTTTGTTGTAAGGACTATAAGGAACATAAAACATATTTTATTCAATATGTGATCGATATAATCATCATCATCATCATCCTCAATTCATATGATGATACATATATCATTATATTATCCTTATATAAATTGGAGATATATGTAGCTTAATTGGAAAATCCTTTGACAAAAAAGCAAATAACAATATAAAATTGTATACCACCACCGCACCGCACCACATACCATATACCATATTATTCAATTTCGAATTTTTCGATTAACATTTCATTTATCTATAGATTTGAAAGGACCAGTTCTCCTTCAATCATAACAAAACAAAACACAAAAACAAGCAAATCAAAGAAAAACTATAAAAGTAAATGTATACATATACATACATATATACTCGTTTATTAGAGTCTATATACGTAATACCAGTAATACACAACACATCCTATTCATATCAGAAGAAGAAGAAATCCTTTTCTTTCGTTAATTTCAGAGTTCGATATTTTGAATGAATTTTATTTTTTTTTTTTTTTTGGATTTATTTTCTTCATTCGTCCGTAAAAATATGTAAACGAATATGTACGTACATACATCATATACTATAGTCTTATCCATCGTGTCATTATATGAGATGAGTTTAAGAACAGCATAGAAAACAATGATACCAAAAAATTGACTAAACATTTTTTGTTTTATATAAAAATTGCGAAAAAAAAAAAAAATGAAAAGAAAAACAGTCAAAATTGATTAAGACAAATTTTAGAATAGAATAATGATGAAGAAAAAAAATAAAAAATAGAGACAAAAGTAGATGATTTGTATGTAGAGGATAAAATATAACCATACAACTTTAGGTATATTTGAAATAAAACACACGTTTTTATTTAATCTTGAGTTCACTTTTCTTTCAATTTATTTATAAAATTCTTTCAATCTCCTCCAGAGTGGAAAATTTTAAGACAAATGTATGAAAGAGGATTAACAAAAACCAAATGTGAAGTGAATACATCAGCAGAGAGACAAAAAAATAACAAGATGAATGTTCATATATACATAATTTGTATGAAGATCTTGAAATTAGCATGAGGATTAACAGACTCTGCTCACTCGGACATGTGAAGAGAATGTTGAACGACAGACAAAGACAACCCCTATATATAGAAGTATATCAAATGTGAACGTATTATTGCGAGGAAAAATATTCCAAAGGTCATCATTTAGAAATACAGATAGTTGGAATGTAGCAGAAAATTAATCGCAGACAATTATTGATAACATTTATGGTTGGGTTGGTTGCAGTGGCAGTCCGTTTCGAAGCCCCCAGAGACAGAGTCAATTAGCACTTGTGTGTGCCGTTTTGTTACCACAAGATCGTAGGTGTTGGTTGTTTCTTCTAGACAATAGCCATTTTGTCATGTTCAGGTAGTAAATCAGACTATCCACCCTTAGACTGGCTACCTCCCCAAGATCTACGAGGAACGGCTTATACCGAAAGCCTTTAGTCTACATAGTTTTAGCTAATGCTGAACACCTGCAAAGATATTGTAAGGAGTTTCTTTCTCTGAATTGTCTTTGCAACTTCTACAATGTGTATTATACGGTAGACCTAGGCTAGCTGCGTGTTCACCCGCAGGACAGTGACCATGATTCTGGCGATCCCTCGTCGGTCTCTACTGATAAGTGATAGGGTTCTTTTCCTATTGAATTTCGGCCAAGTAGCTCTTGACACAAAGCAGGTGGATAAATTCCTCCACCTGTTATTTGCCTCCGATCTCTCGCTTTACACGATTTACAAGGATGTTTATGGGTACTGATAACATATATACTACTTACAATATTTTCTCTTTCATTCGATACACTGCATTTATAGGTATTGGCTGGTATATTTAATAATGGATTTATACACTCTGGATTCGGCATAATTATGAACGCGAGATCTTGACTTTAGTAATGACATATAGAAGATTCTATTATCTATAGTACACTTTATTGGCATTCTTTATCAATATTTTCTATATTCCTCCCCGTCAGCAGACCAATGATGACAATCATAAAAATTTAATAATTCGATTGCGGTTATACACAATTCTTGTATATTCACAGAGTCACAGATATCATTTTTCTTAATTAATTTTTTTTCTACATATGTATATTTTGATAATTTCTTTTACTAAGCATATATATATCTCTGTTTCTTATTTTCAAAGTTTTAAAAGTTTTAACTGCAATGCAGCAGGATTCAATTAATAAATAATCCCATAAAACATGAGTGTATCTGAGAAATGTAATAAAATTTTCATAATAAATCTTGCATGGAGTATTAACTTTTATTCTGTTTTCTTTCTGTATATATATGACTTTTCATCGAAAGACTGAAAAAAATGTATAAAAATTTGTAAGACAGTAATTTTATGTACAGCATACCATTTTTATATTATTTTATGTATATGTGATAATAATTCATATAATAAAAAATAAAAGGAACAACAAAAATTTCTTATAAGTATAAGTAAGTATAGACATTACATGTTTGAGTATTTTTCTACATATGACACGTTAAATATGTTTTAAACACATGATACTCGCATGTATTTTTTTTTCCACAAAATTATGTCATCTTATTGTGCTAAACTCTGTTTATTGTATATAATACGGACTTCATTGAATGTATATAAACATTTGTGTATATACAAGTATAGTATATTATAGCAGATATTTTCTTACTAAGTACATTGCGGAAAAATATTGCAAAGAATACAGACGAATGGAGTAAAATATGTACCGTGGCAAACAAAGGTTTCAAGAAACATTGTTGTCTAGAGTTGAGCCAATAGCTGCTTTCGATTTAACAATTTCAAGCACTTGTGACTGTAAATATGTCTGTACTAAACCATCTACTCGCAGCTACTCATGAAAAGTTTTTCAAGTAGATGCAAGTACAGTAGAGCCAGCTAACCATGGCGAAAACTCGCGCAGATGCGGGATATATTTTCAAAATTTCCTTTAATTTCCCCTTCAGTACGAAAAATCGCAAAAAGAAACAAAGATTAAGTCTTCCACTCAGTGGGTATAGTGACTGTCGATTATCAATCGCACATCAAAGCAAATCCTCTTGTTTGCTTAAAAAATTAACAACATAACAATATATAATGTTCACTGTACGACGACTGCCATACAACTGAAGAAACATTTGAATAAAAGGAAAGTAGGAGAAAGAAAAAATCAAAGGAAACAAGAATTAAATTATCCACTCAGCGACTGCCGATTAGGATTACCGACCGCACACACAATGCATATCCTCTTTTTTTAGCTTAAAAAATAGCAGCACCTTTCTAATGATAGTGATTATATGACGAATGCCATGCTACTAAGGAAAAATTTGGAATTTAAATAAAGCAGAATGAATAAAGTACAGAATAACAATAACAATATGTGCGACCAGTGATAGTAACTACAATTTTAAAATTTACAAATATTTCCTTATCGAATTAAATATTGCAAAATAAAATATACTTTGTATGAAATTGTGTAGATAAAAAATTCCCACTTGAATTGAGAATTTCCCTTTTAAGAAGGATTTTTGCAAAATTGTATGTTTCCATCACTGTTAAATTTCAGTGGAAAGGGTAAGTAGGTTCTACTGCGCGTGCTTCTCCTTCGCCAATTTTAAGTGGCTCTACATTCTAAAATAGTTGCGCGAATAGCTTTTGTGTCGTTCGTTATAACAATTTATCCGAGATACATTTCTCAAGTACTTGGAATTGCTAAATCGAAAGCAGCTAATGATTGTGATGATTGTCTACTGAATTTATAAATACGGTACTCTAAGTTTCTTTAACCAACGCAAGTGAATCAATTTTGCATCACTACGCGTTGGGTTCTAAAATTCAACTACGAGTATTATATGCAACTACTATGGCATATAATTTTCTCTAGAGTCATTAAAATATTAGTAGATGTACATATGTATGTATATACAAATTGAAAGTGTATTTTAAATTAATGTATAGTTACAGACTATGCATAATATCAAAAGCATGAGCAACATGTTTGTTATTGAAGTAACCAAATAGCATTTCCATAACATTACAAATCGCCTTGAATGGAATCCATCAGGTAAATACTGGTCCAAAATGTCGCTGCTTATGGATACAAAGTGTATTGGGGGAAGCAGAAACAAAGATAATTGTTGCAAACAATGTGATATGTAATAATAATATAATTCTTGACTTTATGGTCCAGGGTGGACTTTAGCCTCTCGCACAATAGACCTCCATTTATTTCTGTCTTCCGCAAGCGATCTCCAATTTGCTATGTTCATCCTTTTCAAGTCTTGCTCCACATTATCTATCCACCTTGTCTTTGTCGCCCTCTATTTCTTGCACTTTGTATTGTTTTGTGAAATATAATTTTTGGAATTCTTTCCTTTGGCAAGTGACCCAACCATCTTATTCTTAAGGACTTTATAAATCTGGCTATATTATCACCACCTATTAATCGATCTAGTTCCTTATCTGACCTCAGACGATACTGGTTATCAGTTACTACTGGACCAAAAATTCTTCTTAAAATTTTTCTTTCCATTATTAATAGTTCGTTCTCTATTTTCTTTGTCCAGCATTCTGCACTATAGGTTATAGTTGGTCTTATAACAGACTTGTATATTATAAGTTTTGTTTCCCGAGATAATATCTTCGACTTAAACAACTGCATGTGTGCAAAATAACTCTTATTCCCACTCTGTAATGTAATCTATGTCTTATAGTATTAGATATATCATTGTCATTCGTGAGTAGTGCACCCAAATATATAAAATTATTAACTAAGTAGTTCAAATTTATGTTCATCTATATTTATGTATTTGGTTTTTCGCTTAATTTCACTTTTAGATAAACCACATACTTAGTTTTGTTCTCGTTTATTTTGAGTCCAACCTTTAGCGCTTCTTTTTCCAGCTTTTTAAATATATCTGCCAGTGTACTCTTGTTTCGCGCTATTATAACAATATCATCTGCATATGCTAGTAGCTGTGCATTCTTGTAGAAAATGTCTCCTTTAACACCCAGCTGTTCCATCACATAGTTCAGAGTTATTATGAAGTTTAGTGCCGCTAATGCATCGCCCTGTCTCACTTCAGTTTCTATTCTATAAATTAATTAGACTTTTGTCTTTGAATTACTACGTTGGCTTTAGATCCATTCGTCGATGCTCAACGAGTCTTTTTAATTTCGCAGGTATGCCATATCTTTTCATTATATTATAAATTGTACATTTACTATAATGTGATATGTATACATAGTTTTAATTTCTGCTACATATAAAATTTGACGCATCAATTATCATTATATAATGCCTAACAAATTTATAGATTCGGAATCTAATCACTTAAGTGATTCCCAATTAGCCTATTACTATAGATATATTCTATCATGTAGTTGCACACATTTTGTGGTTTAACACATATGAATTAATTAGTCCTAACTCCTTCGTAATCCTGTACGACTTTATCATTCCCGCACGCAAGGTTACCCTTACAGTTCAAAAATATATTGGCATAAATTTATGACACAAAAGTCTAGTCTCTGTACGCAAATGATTTCTATTTATCAACATATTAATTTGTGTAAGTATATGAGGAAAGAAAATAATTAATACACACAATATGAACTTTTTTATGTTATGTAAACACTTTAAATTTCCACATCATACATACATATATGCAAAAATATTACCCGACTTAATCAAATTTTAGCGTGCAAACAAATAAAATTCAAAATTAATGTCTTATTTTAATTGCCTATTAAAATTGAATTTACTCAGTCCTTATATAGTCCCTAAATCTTCACATTAATTCCTATACATATAATCATCTCATCATATAATAGGCTTATTCAGTTCAACAGTTTACTATATGTAATAAAACGGAATCATTTATTGGATTGTACATTGTACTTAAATACGTGCATAACATACCATCATAAATGTATTTATACTATAGCTTCAGGCTCCGCAGGATATACTAGAAATTCAAAAGGAGGTATAGATAATATAATAATCCATCAAAAATAAATAAAACTAAATAACGATGCCTAAACAAGCACATAATTAATTTAAAAATTGGATAAATTCATTAATTCCTTCGTATACATTGCCAAATTCAATTATACATAACGTATATGATGTGTATTGTATTATATTAATTTTTTCAATTTGTAACCTGATATCCCTGCAAAATTTGTACAACTCATATTGTGATACCCTACTGCCACTACTCCATGGCGCTACAATCAATTCAGAGTTTTGATCTCCTTAAGGATATTTTTCCATTGATTCTGGGTTCTTTACAATTTCTCTCCAATGTTGCACATTTAATGCCTTCAAATTCTTTCATACATTGTTTTTCCATTTATCTTTTTAGTCTACCGATTTATATTTTACCCTCCGGCGTGGCGTGCCATGGTACACTTTACTGACTATTGATCATTCGCGTCTGGTCTATTAACTTGTCCGAACCATCTTAAGCGTTCTATATTTTAATCTTAATTCAAGTCGTATAAAGCAACAATCTTTATGTAGTTCTATTAATTAGTTCTTATCAACCATTATGTCACCTTATATTCTCCACATATTTTCCTTATCTTTGGAGACAAAGATTCTTCCCATAATTTTCGTTCACTTTATCCATTGTCCACGATTCTGGAACCATACATGTATTTTTATACTGGCCTATAATAAGTCCAAATTTAATATACATTTTTTAATTCAGTTACGAAGTAAATGTTTAATTCAACTCTGGATAACGAACTGGATATATCTTCATTAAGAACATTTGTGCATATAATATTTATATGAATGTAATTAAGAATATACAGGGTGTTTCAGTTCAACGGTAAAAAAATTTTACAGTAGATAGACCTCGCCGAGACAAACAAGAAATCGTTTTACAGGTAGGGGGGTAATCTCAACCGTTTAGCCGGTAGAGGGCGTCAACGTTTTTCTTCTCTAAGTCAATTTCTATAAATCCCAGAAAATTTTTCATTTTTACATTCAATTTCCAGAAATTAACTAAAACCTCAACTGACATAACTTGCTATATTTCTGGAACGAAAAGAGATAACAGCTTAAGACACAGACAAACATTTTTCAGAAGAAACCGGACTTTTTACTAACGGAAAAAAAATTGCACATTAAACGGGTGTTTTTTCAAAAAAGCACGTGAAAAAGTGTAGAATTTTGAATTTGACCACCCATAACTTTTTAAGGCGGTGGGCGACAGGGATGAGCCATAAGTCAAATGAAACGGCAAGAGGCTTTCTATTACGTGGTGATATGCTTTTTGAGCTAGTATGTAAAATAAAGAAAACACGGGGTGTTTAGTAAAACAAGAGAAGAAAAACTTTGACGCCCTCTAGTGGCTAAACGGTTGAGATAAGCAAACCACACCCCCTGTAAAACGATTTCTTGTTTGTCTCGGCGAGGCCTATCTACTGTAAACTTTTTTTTACCGTTGAACTGATACACCCTGTATAATGATAATCGAAATACTATTGCAATAACTTTTTTTCCTTAATAACAAAATTACATCACTGTGTATCTACTTACATCTACTCTGTGTTGTTTTATTAGTTAATGATAAGTTTAATTTTTTGTCAAATTTCTCGATACAAATACAAGTTTATCTCAATTCACATATTGGACGTAGAACATTTAAAATACTTACTTATTTCTGAATTAATCCTGAGTTATATACGAGAAAATTTTAATGAGCTTGACCATATGAGATTTTCTACAATGCAAGGGAAAAAAAACTATACAGATAAAATTAAAAATATGAAACTACATGAATGGTCAGTCAGAAATAATGAATGAATATACGTAAAATTTCGTGTGTGTATATAAAATATAACGTGTTAACATGTATAGTAGAACATTAAAAAATTTTTTATATTTTTTTTCACAACAAAGCGAGCGTCATTTCATTAAGAAATTTTTGAAAATAGTTTTCGTGTTTATTTTTTTTTTTTTTTGTCATCTTGTTATCGTGTAATTTATTTCATATTCAGGAATTTCTGAATGAATTCAAAATTTCTTTCTTGATATATAATAATATCCTCCTCTGCAGCATTATTATTTTTTCCTAATACTCACGGGAAATAAAATTCTTTTTCTCTTTTATATACCAATATAGTCCATATAAACTATACATATACATACATACATAAGAAAAAACAAAATCGATTCCAAATTTCTATTCATATACGACAATGAATGTATATGTATCAAAGAATGAATGAATGCATTCAAAATGAAATGTAGATGAAACTCATAGATACAGACTATACGTACGTATATAATAATTCGTATTCGGCAAGATAAATGCATACATAAGTACATTATCTAGATACACGAATACGATAAATGATGATTATGCATACGATTAAATGCCAACAAGACTGCCAATCAATCGAATTGATCAATCGATGAATAAAATTAATGCAAAGAATATATATTTTTTTTTAAAAAATGTGTGTATATGTTTAGGTACAATAATTATGTATATATATGTACATGTAATATAGAGATATACCCACATGAATAAACTTACTTTTCATTTATATTATTCTCATTTCAAAATTTTGAATATCTGAATAGGCCTGTAATTATACAGAGGTAGTAAAGTCACAGTATTTAGAAAAAATTTTTGACCTCTATGTTCATAAATAATATTCATTTACGGCGGTACAAAATTTAAACTATTTAATGCCTAAGCCAATAGTCAACAAACTAACAATTCTCACAATATACCCTGTTCAGCACTAGTTGTTGCCAACCGACATAGCTTTCTGGTATTGTTCTTGTCGTTGTCTTTCCATCAACTTTATTATTCGTTTTACTTGCTTATTATGAAATATTATTCTCAGGATAATGCCTATCGGTCTAAAAGGCATCGAATATACAAGATTTCCTCAAAATTTATGTACATAGGTATCAAGTTTGGAGCGTTTGGTTGGAGTTCCATTCAATTATGAAAGTATTTGTGATCGTGTTATCTTTGCATATAATAATAAAACACATTATAAAATTATATGAAAAATGACCCGTTTTTACTGCACTTTGGCTTTTTAATTCGTCTTTCTTTAGCACATTTGAATATAATCAAATTGAAATCCTGTTGAAAATAGTAAAGATTTCTCACTCCCAATGATGACATGGTGTATACGAGTATGTTCCAACTTCAAATTACTTAGCACTTATCATCATCATAAGCTGTACAGCCCATGGGGGGTGTTGGTTTGCTCCAAGATCTGCCTCCATTTGGATCTATCTATAATCGCTGTTGCTTTCCAATTCAATACGCCGGTTTTTTTTCATATCGTTTTCCACATCATCCATCCATCTTGTGGAGCATAATTTTCTTAGTCAAGTCTTCATTATTTCGTCTCATGACGTGTCCGATCCATTTGTATTCGATTAAGCTTAATACGTTTCACGGTGTCTATGTTCTTATATAATGCGTACGCAGTTCGTCATTGTACCTGATTCTTCAGACACCGTTCTCTTCCTCAGCTTCGAAAATCCTCCAGAGGATTTTCCTCTCGAACGTCTTTAATGCAACTCAACTGTCCACGTCTCTGGCACTGTTAAAAATGGAGCAATTAGGGTTTTATACGAGTATATTCGACATTTGGAGGCTCGCGTTATTAACTTTGATCCCAGCACCTTTGTAAGACCAAAATAACTTTTATTTGCCAGTACAAGTCTTCTCTTGATTTCTTCTTTTATATAATTACTACTAGTCAGCATAGATCCTTGGTATACAAACTCAATCACTACTTCAAAATTATGGCCACTAAAAGTTATATTTTGACAAACATTATGTTGTTGCATTTGTTTTATGTTTTTTGCACTTATATAGCAATAAAATAGAAAAACTGGAAGCGGTAAGTCAGAAAATAGAGAACAATGGAGATAGAGTTTTTTAGAAGGCAATCAATGACTTTTACAGGATTATATCAAGAAAAGTGGTAAGATAAATATATTAAAATAAAGTTTATGAAAAACAGAGGAGAGTTCCAATCATTTTTCGAGTCATAGTGTATGTCTACAAAAACAAATATGTAGTATACAATCGTACTATGTATATATCGTTGAGGTGTAGTGTAGCGTATTATGGTATTGGTATTTTTATATAATGGAAGTATAAAACAAATCATTCAAATTAATTCTAAATGGTTCTATGACATTTATGATTTAACTTATGAATAAAGTATTTAAAACTTCAACTCTACTATAGGAATATTTAAAAAAAAAACGTAAATTATTATGTGAATAGTTTTTATAGAATTTTATTTTAAATTCGTCATGTACACATATATTTCATTTAATTTTTTGTTTTATTTTTTTCTTGCGTAAGTATATATATATCTGTACATACGAGTATATCTAATTTTCTTTTATTTCAATGAATATAGATAAATGTCAAATAAATTAGAAGACATTAAGTCTCATGTCTCATCAAATTAAGAACAAATAAAAAACAAAAATGAAGGAAAACTTATCGATAATTTACCTGTATATAAGAGAGGAAATACATATATATATGTGTATATACATATCATTTTATTTTGGTTTTTTTTTTTTTATATTTTTTAACTATTTCATTATACTCGTATTTCGTATTTTAGGCGTTGATATTGTGAAATAAAATTCATTCATAAAATAGTTGTCAAATAAATTGAAAGAAATAAAATTTTTACGTATACACATACACGCATATCTATTGTCCATAAGAATACAATTACAATTAATTAAGTACTAAATGGGGAACAGGTTCTAATATAAAAACAAACATGTAAGTATATGTATTTCCTTGAAAATTTGAAGCTTTATTGTGTTCAGTTCAAAAGCAAGTTTTTAAGAGAAAAATTCGTACTATATATAGTACATATGGGCTATTTGTCGAACTTCGTATACTATAGAGGGCTAGCTAGAGTCTTCTTATGCTCTAGACACATACAGCTCGAAATCACCATAATTTTACGAAATCAACCTTTTGAAATCATTTAGTGACACTCTGCATTTTGTTGATTTTGAATGAATGAATTTTGAAGTTCTGTACTTAATTGTGTATTAAAAAGAGCTTTTAGTTTTATAAAAATATAACCATTAAATACAAAAGAATGTATAACCAGTATAACTATATGAACATATGATATTAATGACAGCTGAAACTGGAAAATGAAATTGGAAACTGGAAATGTTATAGTGATTTTGATTAAAATCAAGCAATTTTTACGTAATTTCGATGAAATTACCATAATTTCGATCAGTTGAAATTATATGAAAAGTTCTTGATTTCGTCGCCAAAATCAAGAAAAAAGGTTGATTTCGAAAATTATGGTAATTTCGAGCTGTATGTGTCCAGGATCTTAGAGTTTATAAAAAAAAAAATATTGTTGTTCGATCTTCATCCAATCCAATGATAATTATAATTTCTTACTTTTCGTTATCCCATAATTTCACTTAAGTGATTAGTGATTATAATGCACTTAATGGGTGCCAGCTTGTTAAAGAAAAGAGCTTGGAAATGCTGTCGATATCACAAGTGGTTTAAGTATTAGATCGCTCTAAAAATAAATTAATCTATCTGCCATCGCACAATTCCAGTGACAACTATCATACATCAGCGTATCGCTGAAAGTTCACACAATTCGGGCGCAACCACAGCGTAAAATAGTGAATTTTAAATTTTTGCTTCTTTTCCGAATAGATTTTACTACTACTGCAAAATCTAGGTCGTGAATGGCTCGCTGTCGCTGAAAAATGGAATAAAATCTGTTTGGGCGACAGCGTAAAGTTCAACGGTAAAAAGTCCCTTTTAATTACTGTATACGCTGTAGTTGTCGCTGGAATTGTGCGATGGCTGTATATAGGTTCTTTCAATTAAACATAGTTTCTTTTTTTACACCAACGAAGATATTGAAAAATTACTTAAGTAAGTATATATTAAAATTGAGGTTAAAATTCATATTTTCAATAAATAAAATTGTACAATACACATCGAACACATTATTTTTCAATATTATAATTATTATTGTTGGTTATCACTTATCACTCAATTTTTCGTTCGAAAATGCAAAATGTCAGAAGTGAAAAATCTTAACCATTGCATTTGCAGCGCTGCTTTATTCCTACTAGTCCTGCAAATTACTGTGTCTAGTACTATTTTTAAGATACACAGTGCAGCCTGCATTTTCGAAAAAGCCTGGTTTTGGGTATAGTTTCTTTGAGACTTAGAGACATTTGCGCTATACATACATAAGTATATTAAGATTATGGGCCGTGAAAAAAAAATTCAAATTCAAAACTCAAATTCCCTGTCAAGGAAAAAATTTGTATGTAATGTATACGTTTGCATAACACAAAAAAAGAAAATATTTGCATAAAAAAAAAGCCACAAAGGCAACTTTAACGTGTATATTATAGCGCGTATCATTTACGAGTAAAAATTGCACAAGTACGTATACTATTCTACATTTATGTAAGGATTGGGTATCGATTTAAATTCAATTCTTTAAACATGCATATATACCTACTCGTCGTATCTCGTTTACGAATATACTGCTGTTCTGTGGTCATACAAAAACCGTGGGATCTTCTTCAAAATTAACTACAGAAAATGAATTTGTATTATACGACATGTATGCGCAAAATGGAGCGGTTAAGTGGCCACTTTTCAATCGTTTTCAATCAAAATTTTCCTATTTGTATACGAGTACAAGTATGTATATGTAAGTCAAAAACAAATTTTAAAAGAAACCAAGAAAATTCAAGATCTATACACTCATGCAGATTTTAGTTTTAATTGTTTTTAACGATTAGGAGGGTTAAAAAAAATTTTTTATTCAAACAAAAGTCAAAGTCAATTATTTCCAACAGGATCACAATATATCATACCTACAAAAAAAAAAAATCTTAAGAATCTTAAGGACAGGCTCTTTATATGTGTGCTTAAACGTTCGTTTATATTCTCGTCGATAAACGATTACGATGCTCATTATAATGACGACGACGACGACGACTATAACGATGATGATGATGATGATATTGACTCCGTTGGTTAATGATTTTAAATACGGTCGGAAGTTGAAGTGTCTGTGTGACTGTGAGTTTTAATAAAAATTTATACTAAACATTGTAAATACAATTAGGTAGTATTATGTACGAATTATAGTGTAGTAATTTAATTCGAGTTCAATAATAAAAAAAGTCCAAGTAAGTATATATATAGACTGACGGTGATTTGTTAAGTGCATACTTGATGTTACGTATATGTACAACGTAAACGTTTGGCATTTAAAGAAAAGTGTTTTTCTCATTGTTATTTTATTAAACGTATCCGCATCATATACGTCCAAGAAGGTATATTTTTTATTACCAGAGCTGTTTTGTTGATTAATGCATTTTCATATATATACCAATTACCATAATGTACTCGTCATATACATAATGTATCTACATACATATATTATTTGATATTTATGTACATTTTTGATTTAGGAAATTAGTAGAATTATTGCAGATGTAATTTAAAACTGTGCAGTCTGCAGTCTACATAGATATTAGTATGTATACGTAATAAAAAGTTTTTTTTCTTCCTGTTTGACCTTTTTCCCATTTCTATTTGGGGTAATAAGAAGTTTCAATTAAAAAAAAAATTTTTTTTTTTTTTCAAAAACATGAGAACTTCTTGATTTTATTTAAACAAATTTTTCGATTCGTAAAAATGAAGATCTGTTTCGAAAATTGTTATATAACTATACCTATACAATCACACTGTATAAAATTTCTCAAAACAAAGATCTTATCAAGGGAATATATAATAACAAATCATTATATCAAACTGTATATACATAAATCCTTCATATATAATAATAATGGTAGCCAAATACTCGTATATGGATCGGAATTCTTGGGATTTGTAATTAGTATATTTATAGACGAAAATTATTCAAGTACAATTCGAAAGGAAAATATTGAGAAAAATATTTATGTGGTCAACGTCCAATTTGTAACAAACATTTATACATATAGTATTACATACAAAAAAAAATTATAGATAAAACTATGTTCGATAGGAAAACAAGGCAGAAAGACTATACGCTTCATCAAACCACAATAAATTTCGAGTTATTATATGGAGCGTATGTTGCAAGAATGCAGACCAATATGGGAGATCCAAAATATTATTCTTCGAAATAGAAGAGAAAAGTAAACATAGAAAAGATCAAATAAAATGTGGTGAAATATGACAATGTTCAATGGAGAGCCGGCGGGATATAGAAGTAGAGGGAAGACCAAAGAAACGTTTCCTAGATGATGTGCATCAGGAAGACATTAAACAGCTCGGAATTAGAGGATGGAGATCAAAGGCGCTGGATAGGAACGAATGGAGACAAATTCTAGAGGAAACTAAGACCGACACACTGCTGCGGCGTTATTGCTGATGATGAAATATGACAATGGGCTCAAATATTTTCGTTTTCTTCTTTTTAGTTAGCATCACAACAATATCAGGCTATGCTATATCAGTTTCCTAAAGCTGCTACTCTTCCAAATATCATCCAAGAGATCCATCAACAGGTATCTCTTCAATATTGTATAATAAAATCCACTTTATACTAAGTCTGCCTTGCCAAGGTTTATAGTTATTTTGAACATCATTCGACATTATTTTGTTTTTGTTTTTTCCCTTTTGGCTTGCAACTTATACAGGATCCTCTTGAAGATTCTATTTTTATTAGTCTCTGTTCGACATGACCATTACATATAAATTTGGACATTATTATGAACGTTAGTTGAAGAAGATCTAATAAATGTGCGCCTTGAAAGTAAAACATTGTGAGAAAAAAAGACCTGATTGAGAATGAAGACAAACTATACATAGGGATGGTCAAAGCTTCGAGGAGTTTTAGTGCTAAGAATAAGAAAAGGAAGAAGAAGAATACGAAGAAGAAGCATCTAATTTTCAAGATTCATATGCGTAATATTACCATTATACAACACGACATAAATGCAGACAGATCAAAAATACTGACAGAAAAAGTAAATCGAATCTTCGACTTCATCAATTGAATAATCGAAAAAATTTGTTTTTAAAAGAACGCACAATATGGTTGGCTTTTATCAAAATACATAAAAATTATAAAAGATATTTAAGGAAAATCAACAAATTCATCAATAAAGATTAAAAATGAAGAAATTTTCAATAAAATAAATTTTGTCTCAGAATTTTTTTTTCGTCTTTTTTCCCATAATAACTCGCACTCAATTGAACTCATTATTGTGAGTGCATTTGATTTCAAAAAAAAAAAAAAAAATGTTTGCCTTTGATCGTTATAACTTACATTACATATATATACGTACAATAAAAATATATTTGTTTGTTTGTTTTTATTTGTTGCTTTGATTTTGTGTGATTCGATTTCGATTTGATTTAAAATTGAAGCACACATAAAGAAAAAAAAAGTTTAAAATTCATTGAGAAAAAGAAAATATAAGAACTCTTTTTTTTTTTAGTGCGGTGGTATAATAAAGAAGATGATGCGAATAAAATGTGAAAGAAATTTTTGTCAAAGGATTGTCGTTATAGATTGTTGTGTTGATGTGCTGTTGCTGTTGACAGTAGTGCTTTAGCTTAATTAAATTTTTTCTCTTGATTTCTTCTTATACCTTTATTTTTATTTTTATTTCTGATTCTTTGATATTATACGAGTATATACTCGTATATAGAGAACAATTCAATACAATATTTTTGTATTTGTTTTTGTTTCTGTGAAAAAAAAAAACAACCTTTCATCAGCAATAATTGCTCTGTACCCGGTATACGCGAATATAACATGATGTAAGTATATTTGTGTATATACATGTGTACTCGTATAATTTTAAAAATGATTACGAATTTTAATTTTCTTATTTACATTTACTGCGCTGTTATATAACATGACCACCAACACACCCGCACACCCCATACCATACAATTCAAGATTCATCTTGATCAAAATGTAATGATGTAATGTACATTTTTATCGATGAAAATTTATACATATTTTATATATTTCCAATTAAATCGATTCTTTATTCCTTTTCTTTATATTTTTACATAACATACAATCATATAGATTTGTATATATGTACATATATATCAAAATTTTGCATTTTTCTTATTATTTACTTTTACAGTTTTACAATCAAATTAAAAAAAGAAAAAACCCATCACCTTAAAAGTTGGATTCGACTTTGAAAAATTTTGAAAACAGCAACAACGATTTTACATACAAACATTTTAAAAAATGCCTTTGCATACCTTTTGGGTGCTAATAAAAATGGATTTTTGAATATTTTGATGAAAAAAAACATAATTTTATTTCGTTAATAAAAATGAAAATATAACAAAGAGTTTTATACTTCTTTTTGTAAGTGTTTGCTGTACGAGGTGCATTTGGAAGCCGAAAAATCGAAATTTTGACAACTTTGACACCCTGTAAAAAGGAAACAAGAACATTTAAAAAAAAAACGCTCCGTTAAGCACCACAATTTCTATCAAAGTATCTATACTATTTTCAGAAATCGAAGTCAGTACAGGCAAGATAGGCATGCTTTTCTATATTCTTTCACATTGCGTTTGTATAAATCTGTCTCGTGTGTGGGGTGATCAGATCTCAATTTAAATCCGAGGGAAATATTTTAAATTGTATATTATGAAGGGCTGCAGTTTGCAAAAACTTTTTTTTTAGATTTTACAAAAAAACAGGTAATTTTGTGACATTTTGGGAAATTTTATGAAATATGTTCATTTATTTACAAAATAACATATAATAACAAGCTGATTTGAATAATATGACAGCAATTTGCATTGTAAATAATTTTCTTTCTTATTCTAAGAAAAGACAAAACAAAAAATAAAATTCAGAATGTAACGGTAACGTAAAGAAATCATTAACAAGTACATAAAGGGAACAAAATAGAAGAAAATGGACAAATAAACAAATATGAAAATGAATGTATGTACGTATGTATACAAAATTTAATATCAAATTGATACTGAACACATAATTTTATAAATAAAATTAAAAATACTGAATATGGTTTAATCATAAATTCATATTTTTTTTATAAATTTAATCAAAACTCCTAGTAGCTACGGCAACCCTGAATTATCATCATTTTCTTTTATGCCCATCTTCCCGCTGACACGAATCAATCAACATTTTATACTTTGAGTGGACTTCGGCTGCGCATCGACTTCATATTTTATAGTTCGGTTTTTTATTTTTCATATAACCAAAATGGCGTTAACTGATTAAATCAGTTGCCTTCACGCTGTGTGATAGGCAACATCAAACGGGTTGGTGTATTTCTTTTTCCCAAAAAAAACAGGGTGATTCATTATTAGAAATGAAAAAATCAGCAAACAAAAATTAAAATTTGTCTTAAAAACCGAACATTTTTATGATATTTTCAAATAATGCTACTTTTTTATCAAATATAAATTTACAGGAATGTGAAATTTGTACACAATCTCCCTTTTAAGAATTATTTGTGAACAAAATTATAAATTTATTTATGCACAATTTGGAACATCCTGTTAACATATTTTAAAAAGTATCTTCTTCAGGGTTGACAGAGATATATTATTCAGAATTTCCTACAAAATATTATATGTGAAGTTATCATAACCTCATCGGGTAACTATTTCCATAAGCACAATACTGACTTCGATTTCTGAAAATAGTATATATGTTTCAAATTTCATTGAAATCGGTTAAGTAACTTCGGAGATAATTGGTGCACAAGATAGCAGATATCTCGAATCTTAATCTTAAGTACGGTGAATGGAATATACTACTTATATACACAATGTAATATAAAATAGAAATTTGTTTTCAATTTGTTATCGCACATTACGAAACACAAATATTTCATTTCACACGAGTTTAATATATTTGGGTAAAACAGGAGGAAAAGGGTGGCTTTATATTCGTATATGTATGTACGTACATGTTTGTTGTGAAAGGTACAATTAATATCAGCTTCAGCTATGGCATAGCAAAACAATAGTATATATTTGGGAGAAGAGCGAGTTTCAATGAAATACACACTTATACGCAAACAATTCAAGTATACAGTATAAGAAAATTAAAATTACAAAAGTAAAGATAATACGTTTCTTATATTTATGTAACTTGTGTTTTTGTGGTAGTTGTAACTACAGTATACGAGCATATAGGAGTGAACATATAAAAGCACAAAAGCAACAGCGCAATTCATGCATTTATTAAAAATTATTTGTTTTTTTTTCAAATATATGGCTTTCTGATACAAATATTAAATTCGTTGATCAAATAACATCAATAAGTGATAATTTATTAAAACACTTCAGAACTATTGATTATTGATTAATTAATTATTGATTCTCAACTGATTCCCAACATAGTAGCTGCAAACAGAGCATTATGGATATTTGTTGTTCTTCTTCTTCCATGGCTTTACAGCCCATGAAGATCCCGAACTTGCCTCAAAAGATCTCTACATCTTTCTCTATCTTCCGCATTTTCTCTCCATCTATTTATTCCGATTCCGAGTCTTTTTATATCTTCTTCTTTAGGTCTTCCTCCTTTCGGATTGCTTTCCCATACTTTTTTTGGCACCCTATCGTCCTTCATTCTGAGTAGATGGCCCAGCCATTGATGGCCCAGTCTATTGATTTTTATAAAAGTTATACAATTAATATCATTGATTGATTAGATTGGATTAATAGTGGATCTTTGTTACCACTATTAAAATCGAGTTCAATTTCTATAGAAAAAAGAAATCAAATTATTTAAAACGGCGGTAAGACCGGTAGCCACATATGTATACATCAGAAGCATGGGCCCTTAATTCCCAGGAATATGAACTTTTGGAGAGGTTTGAAAGAAAAGTGCTTCGTAGAATTTATGGTCCAGCCAGTATGTGGAAATGATAACTAGAGGATAAGATGGAATCGCGAGTTAAAGCGTGAGTTCAATGACCTGGCAATAACCCAGATCATAACGATTAGTAGATTAAGGTGGCTAGGACACCTGGTTAGAACGAGAAACGAGAGATCGGTCAAGAGAATATGGGAAAGGAGTCCGGATGGCAGAAGACCAGTAGGTAGACCGAGAAAGCGGTAGTCTGGTGATGTAGCTGAAGATATTCGCGTGCTAAATATTGCGAATTGGAGACAGAAAGCTATGGACAGGGAGGAGTGGAGGCGTATCTTGCTAGAGGCGAGGATCCTGCATGGACTGTAGAGCCAGCATGATGATGATTGATTCCCAACAAAGGCTTTTGATATCTTTATTTTTGGCAATAAGAAATAAACTCAGATGAAGCAAAATTCGGACTTAATGGTGGATGAAGTAAAATTTGACATCGAAATTTTCTCAATAAATCGTCTTGAAAAATGGCCGTTACGCTAGTGCTATACATTATCGTCGTTCGTGATAAAACAACTACACGTTCTTGCAATTCACCATATATTGTAATAAGTAGCCGTTACTATACTGCTTTCTTGTCCTCCAAAAAGTCTGCTACTATAAATTGACTCATTTAAAAACTAAGAAAACTGTGATCCGATTATTTTTTGATATATGTATGTACCTACATACGTATACATACTGCTGCGTCACTGTTACAATATGAAGCCATAGAACATGCATGATAGATAAAGAGGTATTTAAATCAATTCAATTCAATCTAAAGAAAAATTTCAACAGTGACTATATGTATATCCATGCATATAAACATGTATAAACTATGTATACATCTATATCAAGAACATGTTTGTGTGTTACTCAGTGTGTGTATACATTTCCTTTAACAAGTTGAATTTAAATTTGAATTAAACCAAATTCTTACCTGCTGGATGCCCTTGTTGCTATTCTATTATTTACTTGCTACTATTGCCGCGGTAAATAATATTGTTCGAATTTATTTAATTTACACTTAAAATCTATTCAATTACCTATACTATAGTACATTCACTTATAAAAATGTGTAGTACCAGGTACATAACGTAATACATCAAACTTATGTCTAGAATTAAATTTTTTGATATTGTATGCGATAAAGTGTTCGTATATAATCGCAAATACAAATATGTAAATAAATAAAAATGTTATTTAATTTTATTTTGTCCACCCTGTTTTTTTTTTTTTTGTTTATATTATGTATTTTCCTTTTCAAATTTAAATTATAATTTGAAATTTTGATTTCAATATTTTTTATAATAGAACAGATGTTGAGGGTTTTATTTCTAATAATCTTCATATATTATTATTTGGACGTACGACAATCGCAAGTATTAAGTGTGTTAATGTGGATATAAAACAATCTGATGTTCAACATATGAATTCATTTTTCAAAAATTCATGATGCCATATCAATATTATTTCATTGATAGCATAGGAATCTGGTATATGAATTATATTACCTTTGATATATTCTGAATTTGTAATAAATGATGAAAGAATAATGGATAGAGTTTTAAAAATTTTCAAATTTTTATTGGATGCCAAATAACTCAAAAACCAAAAATTTTTTCAAAAATTTGTCTCTACTATTCACTAAAAAAGTATAATTCATGCATGATTTTTCAATTTTTAAGAAAATTGGTTCAAAATAAATAAGATATTTGGTACCAAAGATACCAAATTTTCATTATTTTCAGTACATTTCTTCTTTAATCTAAGCTTTCTTTGTTGTTTTAAATACCAACTAAAATTTAATTAAATATTACTCATACTTACCGAATTGAGTAATTATCTTTTTGGCAGAAGAGATCATGCGGTAATGCGGAATCATATAAAGTACCTCAGATTATCAATACTTATTGACAAATTATATTGACGTGATACTGATAAAATTTTGTCAAACCTAACCTCAAACTATCAAACAAAATGTCAATATCCAAATATTGATTGACTGATATTCCAAATTTTTGATATTCTTCAAACTATATTGACAAACCATGATCGATATCATACTCACACTATCAATATGGTTTGCCAAACTCGTGTGTTTGTCAATAAATATTGATAGTCTGAGGTCTACTTAAAATAACGTTTGAATACAAACAGTCAGAGTGTTTAGAGTTAGAACTTAGAGCCGCTGCTAATCCTGTCGACCGTAATCTGAAAACTTTTGCCGTTTAAAATAACTGATCAAGTTATTCAGATGCCAATCTCGTACTCTAGCATATCGCTCATATATCGCTACTCATAGTACTCATATCGCTAATGACACCATTAAACATCGTGTCTGCTATAGAGAAAGTGGTGTGAGAGGGAAGATAGCCCAAAACAATAAACTATGTAAAATGAAGCAGCACATACATATATTATTTCTTGACGGTTAGGAAACATTTTTTATTTTTATATTTCTAAAATCACAGCCATCGCACAATTCCGGCGAGAACTACAGCGTATACAGCAGTTAAATGGGACTTTTTACCGTTGACTTTACGCTGTCGCCGTCGCCCAAATATATTCTATTCCATTTTTCAGTGACAACGAGCCATTCACGACCTAGATTTTGTAGTAGTAGTAAAATCTATTCGCAAAAGAAGCAAAAATGTAAAGTTCACTCATATTTTACGCTGTGGTTGCGCCCGAATTGTGCTAGCTTTTAGCGATAAGCTGTCACTCGCTCCTTGATGTTATCATGATTCAGTTAGCTTGGACACCACTTAACATCAGAATGACGAACGATCACATCCTCTACCTCTACCAAAATGTCCAAGATTATTATCCTGTCTGATGTCGTCAAAAGAATAATATCTAAATAATTAAGTAAGTAAACAAAAAACCGCAAATTGATTAAAAATTGTCAATAGAATAGCTCTCTCATTGTGCGTATAGTTATTTAAGTGACACTGACAGTTTCGATACTATATTATATGAAAATTAAATATTAAAAAGACAAAAAAATTGTTTTAAAATAAACAAAACTCATACTTTTACGAATTATCTTCTATACTTATTTTCTTTGAATATGTTTTATGTATACACTTAGGATACAGGTATCTTTATATCTTTAATTTAATTATACGCGAGCAATAAAATCTAGATACTCATGTAGTTTAGCTCAATTGAAAATTATAAATATGACTGTGTTTTTATGTTATTGTATTTGTGTTATTTTGTAAACCAATTAGATTCGAACACAAGAAACACTCAATACACATTTTCTTTACATTTTGTTTTCTTTATATTTACCCAAATCAAAAATTCAATAAAATTCTATTTAGTGTAATTGAATTTAAAATAATTCTGGGGTCTCTATTGACAAAAAAGAAAAAAAAATGAAAACAGAAAAGAATTGAAGTTGTCCTCTTTGTACCTATATATTTTTCGATTCTTACAGTTATTTAATTTTATAACAAAATAATTCTTAAAAATCATTACTATGAGTATTTACCTATTTTATTGTATAAATAACGTAGTATACACACACAAACAATCGCAATTATTTTCTGCGATAATACTCCGAGATGATAATTTGTTGTCAAATGATTTCAGGATTATTCAAGCAAACATTTAAACTTCTTGACAAAATAATTTGAAAAAGAGTAATATTGTTTTTTTTTTTCAAATATATACTACGTGGGTTGATAAGTTTCCTGTATTCATAGTAAAGCACGTAAATTTTCACAATTTTTTTATTTAATTTTCTACATAATCTCCTTTTAGCTCTACACACTTATTCCAACGTTTCTCCAACAATTCTATCCCTTCCCTATATCGCACTTTGTCTAACCCTTCAAAAAATGCGTTTGTTTCGGTTATGACGTCACTATCCGATGAAAATCTCTTTCCCCGTAACCATTTTTTCAACTCTGGAAACAAAAAGTAATCACTGGGAGCCAAATCTGGAGAATAAGGAGGATGTGGAAGCAGTTCGTATTTTAATTCATGAAATTTGGCTATCGCAATTGTTGACGTGTGAGCTGGGGCATTGTCCTGAAGAAAGAGGATTTTTTTCCTCGACAAATGTGGTCGTTTTTTTAAAATTTTTTCATTAAATTTGTCTAACAATGTGCAGTAATACTCACCAGTGATCACTTTTCCTTTTTCCAAATAATCAATGAATATTATCCCATGTGTATCCCAAAATGTAGTGGCCATGACTTTCCCAGCCGTCTGTTGAGTTTTGGGTCGCTTTGGTCGGCTTTCACCTGGTTCCATCCATTCTGCAAATTGTTTATTTGATTCAGGTGTATAATGATGAATCCATGTTTCGTCAACAGTTATTATTCGACGAAAAAAATCCGCCTTATTGCCTGTCAACATTTCCAAACATTGCTGTGAAGTGGTCACACGTCTGCGTTTTTGGTCGATTGTTAGCAAACGCGGCACCCATTTTGCTACAAGTTTCTTCATATGCAAATGTTCATGCAAGATATTAATAACACGTTCTTTTGAAATGTTGACGATGTTCACAATCTTATTCACTTTCACTTTTCTATCACTCAACACAATATCATGGATTCTTTCGATATTTTCTGGTATTGTTACCTCTTTTGGCCTTCCACCGCGTTCATCATCATAAACACTTGTACGTCCACGTTTAAATTCACTGACCCAAAAACGAACAGTCTCATATTATGGTGCAGACTCACCCAAAGTTTCGTCCATGTCTTTTTTAATATCGGTTGCTGATAAGCCTTTCAAATGGAGATAATGTATCACACTACGAACTTGAACTTTATCCATTTTATAAAAAATGCTAAACACACGTAATTCAATTGCTTGTAAAATATAAATTAATTGACAGATAGGTTTGAAAATAAAAATGGCGTCTCATAAAAGATCATAATTTCTAAAAAAAATACTCCTAACTCATCGAAGTGTCATCTACATGTTAATACAGGAAACTTATCAACCCACGTAGTATATATATGTGTGTGTGTGTAATGTGCGTGTAATCAAATATGCGATACGATTTCAAAATGAATAATAAAATGCATAGAATATCATATAAGGTATAGAACAGTAAGTTTGCTAAAAAAAATAATCATACGACGACAACGGCTATATTATAATCATCGTATATATTATAATGTGTAATACAAAAGCATATAACGAATAAACATTTATAAACAGGACAGAATAGTGCAGAAGGGATGAATTTTTAATAGCACTTGAAATCATAGTACTTCAAAATTTTATTTTATTCTCCGCAGTATATATAGTTAGTATAACAAAAGCAAAAAAATATATATATGTATATATAAATAATATTGGTTTTCATACAAATATATCTACATACTGTACTATATACACAGTTTTCACAAATCATTTTATGGTTTTATGTTTTCCAAATTAATGAAGAAAATTATATGTACTTATCCAGTACCATAAACAAATGTTCATTGAAAGTTTAAAATTAAATGATTATATTATCTCTATGTATGCCAGCTATACTATAGTTTTATTGTTCGTATATTTTAAGAGATATGAAAAAGGATCACTTATTATTTCTCTATTATAAAACGCGATTATAAATAGCAAAAAAAAATTAAGAAAATAAAATATAATTTAAAAAAAAAAAACTAAAAATGTTATCAGATATCAGTGACATATAATCATATCACATTTTCCTTTTTTTTTTGTAAACTGTTGCCAAGACTATACGCAGTCATACTGGTCATACGCGCTTATCATTCTTATACAAGACATTACATGATTGTATAGACATGTAATAAGCTCAGTAAACCTTTATTTAGATACTATAAATACACATGTATACGTATTTCATGGTTTTGAGTTCATAAATGCATCGATGCTGTTTCAATTCACAATACGTATATCTAGGTCTACCAATTGCGGTCTTTTACCTTTTGTTCTACCTTTCCAGACTTTTCTCACTATTAATGTGAGTAATGTTGGTTTCTTTATATTCTACGAGAAAAATTCGCCACTGCTCTTTGCCTGTTGATTTCTTTTTCCAGTCGACCACCTGCAGCTTATTGAAATCCTTTCTCACTACATCCCACCATCTGCTTCTTGACCGCCTCTTCGTTCTTGTTCCTCTATTAATTGTGAAGAGGATGGATCTGCATGGTCTAGTGTTTGTTATTCTATTAACATATCTTGGCCATCGCAGTCTGCCACCTTTAACAAACGACACGTCAACACTAAATCTGCATTCTCATATACAGATCGTAAAGCTCTTTATTTGTTTTTGAATATATGTATTCATTTTCACAGAGTTTAGTTATTCCGTAAATCCGACATAATATTTTTCTTTCAAAGCGCTCTAATTTCTTAGCATCTGCCGTCTGCGCATCTTTAAGTGTCCAGCATTCAGAGCCATATAGGTACAAGTATTATGGGTCTAATTAGAATTGTATATAGTGTATAGTTTTCATGGCTCTGGTTAGATTTTTAGATTTCAAAACTGAATTTCAGAACTAAGACTAAAATATGTTCTATTAGTTTTCATTACTTTTCTATTGAATTGTACTAATTTATCATTGTTTGAATTGAATTCAGAAATGAGCCCAGATAAATAAAATTCACTTGCTACTTCAAACATATGGTCACTCAATCACTCGAGCAATCAGTAATTCAGAAACATCAAAATTGAATAGTCAGATACTACGAAACCATCCTTAACAATAACAAGTACGTCATCAACAATAATCAGCTTCAGCATTAAATCGTAAAATGTCTAGTCAATGGGTGTGCTTATCTTCTTTTGCATTCCTATGTATTTCTGAAGACCAATATGAATTTAGTTTTATATTATCGTTGTACATATATCAGCCCCATTTTTCGAGCTTGCGATAAGCTTGCGTTTGCATAGTGTTCATTTAAATCAACTCGCAAACGTCAAGTGTTCATTTATTCAAGTTTATCGCCAACTTTAGTCAAGATTTGCTTGGTTCTTGATCATCTTGATTATCTTGAGTTCATTTATTTAAATTCAAGTGTTAATATCTTCATTTTAAATTTGATGACATTTAAAAGTTACTTTTATAATTTGTTATTTATTTACTTAAGAGAAATTATAAAACAAAAATGATTATTAATGAAAAACAAAAACTAATAAATCTTAAAATAATGGAAAATTATCAGTAAGTATTTTGAAATAAAATAAAAATACAATACACTCCACTTCAAATAATCTTTTTAAAAACTGGCAAAATGGTAACACGAAAATTTACGTCTCAACTTATTTATGTTCAAAAATGCAAAATTTCTTGACATTGAAAGATATATAATTTTGCGGCAAGGTATTTGACTTGATCGCAAGTTGACGAAGTCAAGCTTGCATTTTTGTAAACAGCCCTTCTTATACTGCTTGATTCCATTTAATTCTCCAAATGTCATTATCGTTAATTAGCCCAAAAATTTATAGAAAATGTTTCTTTTAAAGCGTTTTAGTGATTGTTTTTTTATCTCTCTCACCCTCCTAGTCCTCTCTCTCACTCTCTGTAAAAGTCCACGTCTCTGATACGTCTTATAAAGTTATAATGGATTTATCGATCTGTGTATTTATCTTCTTTTATATACATTTTGATTGATAAATTTATCCCATGTATGTATATCTCTTCATCAAATATGTACGAGTATTATGTTCGAATATTAGTATTGTAATAATCTTCATATACAGTGGCTCTCAGTCAACACCGTACAAAGATAAATTGGTAAAGGTTTACACTTTAACCTCATCTTCGGAGGGAGTGGGGTAGTACCACAATCCATAGAGCGGGTGCTCCATATAAACAATCTGAAAAAAATTCGCGGCGCTCACCCTCCCTTCAAAGGAAATACCCCTTTGAAAAAAATTCCAAAAAGTTCTAGTAGAACGATAATAAGGGGTTTTGACTGTGAGCTAAATTTGGTTGTTATTATTTTCTTTTTTCTATAATTTTTACAAATTAACAGTTATTGACCTGAAATTTTGTGAATACATATTTTTAAAATCCCTTAATAAATGATATATGTTCATAACAGAACGTTACGATTATTATTTTTCAGTATAGAGACAAAAATATATGAAATTTATCCTTGTACGGTTTTGACTGAGAGCCACTGTATAATTATAAAATGTCTTAGATGTCAGACATAATTATACATATACATACTTGTTAATTTTCACCGCAAATTTTGTTCTCGAGTTTTTATACAAGAATATTGATCATCAAAGCTGCTCTCTGTGCCATGTAAAAATCATAAATACGCGCACATATTATTTCAAAGATGTTCAAAGAAAGTATACTCACTTCATCATCCTATTAATAACGTTTTATGGTTGTATACGTGTATAATCTAAGCTTATATTTGAATATTTTTTTGTACTTTTTTTTTTAAAAAACTCCTAAGAAACACGTTTGACAGATGTCGCTTTTTTACACAAATTAAATAATTATCTTTCATTTTTACATAGAAACTCTCATTTTTTTTTTTTAGAATATTTTCCTTTTTCTATTCCTTTTCAATGCATATAATATAATCATTATTATTGTCGTATATTTTGTCGTGTATTTACATATGTATGTATACATATGTATATACAAAACAAAACTCATATAAAATGAAAAGAGTTCACATTTTTATATTTTGTTCAATTAAAAAGAATAATATATTGTATCAGTAACAGTAACAAATTTAAATATTGACAGATCTCACATATATAGGCTTTCACAATGAGAATTTAAAAAACAAAAATTAAATAATAATAAATAAAATAAAATAAATAGAAAAAAAAATTTTTTTCTTTCTTTCTTCATTTATTCATCTTCTTCTTCTTTTCGCATTATTTTAATGGAAAAATATTTACGTTGTTCAATGCAAATAAATATAATAAGTAAACTTTTTTTTTCTCAAATATTAGAGAAGAAGTAAGCACATACCTATTCCATTATATTATATTATATTTTTTTAAGAATCATGATGTATGTTATAATGTACTGTATTATACTGTATATACTCTAAAATACAAAAGCTTTGATATTTATATATGTACATACATATATAGTCATATGAGCATATACATATAGATGTGGTGCATACATATAGTACTTATGATTTATATTTTAATTCTTTGTATTCATCGTTTGGTTATTCGTTTCATGTTTTATTTGTATATTGAAGAAGTTATGAGGTCAAGTTTGAACAAGCAAACATTGTAACTAACTAACTAGCTCTATATATATGTACTTCAAAAGCGAGTAATTATAGCCTAAAGACATTGTAACAATAAAAAATAAAATAAAAAATACCTACATATAATATAATTGAAAGAAGTGAAGTAATATATAAAAGTATCCTTTATATTCCCAGTACACTCGTACATATGTACTTTATTTTATTTTATGGAAATATGTATGTATGTGTATACCCATCATATTCTTGTTTAAATATGAGTCATTATTGTTAATAATTGTAAATTTCTCTTATAGTACACATTCAATTTTTTATGTATTCACTCATTTTTATATATTTTTTTTTTTTTTGTTATACTTTTTTGCATATAAAATTTCAGGAGAATAAAATATAATATGAAATGAATACTTTGTATCCTTTTTTTTTCTTCTAACATTTTACAATTATGATGTGATTTTTTAATTATTAAAAGTCACACACGTCACTTTATACGTGCGTCGAACTTTGTATATAATCAGAAAATCGTCTGTAGTTAAGAATATCATTCTTCGCTTTTATTCTATGCCAGCAAACAATATAAGATTTACAAATAATTCGAAAAATATTCTATTGGTTTGACAAACTTACATTCACAAAATATTCTCAAAAAGATTCCAATGTGGATTAATCGATGCGAATATAGGAAATGATTGCTGTCACTGAGACAGTAGCAAAATGATTCGGTTTTTACAATCTTTCATAGAAAAGATAAGTGAGAATTTATATGAGAATTACTACACTCATATAAATAATACAAATGAGCCGTTTTCTTTGAAAGTGGTGTAAGTATGTATTTTATTTTATGTGGAGAGGAGATAATTAAAGTTTTGCATTTGAATAATTTGAAAAATATGGATATGTGTATGTTATATTTCACTAGTTTTGTATTTTTTTAAATATTAAATTGATTTAAATTTATGATGTAATCATTTTTTAAATGTATAATATGATTAACAAATATTTATACTTTTAATGGCTTCAAAAGATTGAAAAATAATTTACACTATACTTTCAAAGTCAGCAAAAAGTAAAAATTTTACATTTACAAAATGTTAACTATACGCGTGATTTCAACTGAAACAAATCAATTTATTTTTGTGAAAGTTTTATTAAATTACGAGTACTTCAAAAATAAAAAAAAAATAACAAAATAACAATGGGTTTATTTCAAAATTTACCATTCAATCAAAATTATTTGTTCTCTTATACTATTGACACACTGCAGAGATAAACCATGGTTATCTCATTTTTATGGTTTATTTTTGCGATAACCGAATTTCAGAACTCGATTAAATTAAACGAGTTTCTAGAACTCAGTTATTATTGTTAACCAAGTTCGAACTCAGTTATCTTTGACGTTTATTTTTTTTTAATATTATATTTAAACAAACTGTCAAACCAAATCTATGCTAACTAGGTGAAAAATAATTAGTGTTTGAATTTATCTCGACAGGTGTCGTATGAATACATAAACTAGTTCACTTCAATTTAAATGTGTTACCCATACCAGGTTATCGATAAAACATTTGATATAAGAGATAACCATAGTTTATCTCTGCAATGTGTCAATAGTATTACGAGTACTATTAATATTATGTTTAAATTTCCATTATGATTATAAGTTTTTCAAAATAGTCATAATGTATTAGAGGGATATACGGTATTAAATCAATCATATCTGTAAATTTTTCGAATGTGATGGGTCTGGAATGATGATATATGAACGTGTTAGTACTATATTTCCAAAGGTCTGTGGTCCTTCTAGTGATGGAGTGATGGTAATGAAGTTTTCTAGATCATTGTATATGGTTTGTTTTTTAAAACTTTTTTTAGGACTTTTTTTCCCCTCTTACCAAAATTTTAACAGATTTTTTTGTAAAAAGTTTATAAATAAATAGTTCATAGTAAATTGTATCCATTTTTATCATTAACTAATTTTTTTTTTTTTTTTCAAAATGGACTTACACCACTTTCAAAGAAAACGGCTCAAATAATTGTTGAAAGAAGAATCATCAGTAGAAATCAATATATCGCAAAATAAACATAGCGAAACGTGTACTACACCGAGCAGTATGAACAAAACGAATTATAAATACACACAAACTCGACCGTATATGGAAGAAAATTTGAAATAGAATCATCAGAAAATGAAGATGATAAATGCAAAATATTTGTGTAGAAAATGCGTGATTTGAAAAACAAATGAAATGAGAAATTGTGTAAGGCGATCGTAAAAATGGACAGATAAAACTGAAAACTTATTTTGGAGCAAGATATAAATAATGATGTATAAACATTTTAAATAATTGTGGGCTTGAATGGCTCGATATGGTTGTGGTGTTGGACTGATACGCTTGAGGTCCCGAGTTCGAATCCAAGCCAGCGCTCTATACTCTCGCCCAAATCAATCATTAATTCTAATCAGTCAGTAACTGATTACTGATGATAAACTATGTGTGATATATCTGACAGTGTATTTTTGGCATTTTTTTGTATATTCGTGCATTTATGCTTTTTATTTATTCAGTTTCTACACATTGATGTGATATCATTGGAAAGAAAACAAAAAAACCTTTCAAATGATATAACAAAACGTATATATTATCCTTCAAGTTTTGAAGTTATAGCGTCATCAAAAGAAGCTGAAAAAGTGATTTTTAAAAAACACAAAATTTTTAAGTCCTTATATCCCAAGCACCGCTAATCCAATCAAAGTGAAATAAACTGTGCAAAATAGGGCAGGAAGTTCTCCTTCAAATGGTATATTTACTAATCCGATCCAAGATCCTGATCTGGAGAAATAATGGTTTTCGTAAAACTTGCTATTTTAGACTAAAAATGTTTAAGGGTAGTTTGCGTCCTTAAGAATTTCCTAATTTGCGCGAATAGAGACATATACCACGTTAAAGAGGATATTCCAAAGTATCATTATCGGAAGGTCTCTTTTCAAAATCTGACGGCACCAATTCGGAAGTTTCCTCCGAGTATATACGTATGTTGGAGAACTGCTGCTGTTGATCGGTCTAGTTGCGGAGGAGTAAAATTCTAGAGTCCAAGACCTGACATAGCGACTTTGTAGCGCCATTGAAGATGAAGAATGTAATATGTATAATAAAAATCAGAAATAATTTTGTTTAATCAACAAAATGTTTTTAACATTTACAAAAAAAAATTCATATATTTTAACTTTTCCTTTATTTTTATGTTTCTCTCTATTTGTTTTTTGAGAGAAATTCATTTTTCAATATGTTTAAGGCTTATAGGTTATGTACACACGATAGTATAAATGTTCAATATTGTTCATTATACCAAGAAAAAATATATATAACACTATCGAAAATAATAATAAAAAAAAAATTATAATGAACAAAACTTTCAATAAATTCAAATAAAGAAAATCGAATGAATTATCAAAAACTAAAATCCCATCCGAATTTCATTCTTTATAATATACGCAAATATGTCAAAACAACACAATTTATTTAAAATTTAGTACAAAAAAAAAACACGTTTTCCCAAAAAAAAAAAAAAAAACGCGTTTTCCCAAAAAAAAAAAAAAATACAAAAAAAAGAGAATACAAATGCAATTTATATAATATACGTGTCCATATGTATGTAATGTATATATTTTATTCGCATGAATATCATCTATATAAAACACACATACTAAACCAAACAATATTTATAGTAAAGCAAAAGATTTATTTAACATTTATACACAAAAATAAAATGAAATAAAAATTTAAGTAATATTTTGAATAGATTACAATCAATTTTCTTTGCAATATACATATAACAATTGAATTGAAATCATCTCCAACAACCACCCCAAAATATTTTCTCAACAAAAACATACAAAAAAAAAAATAAGAATTGAAAAAAAAAGGAAAGGAAATGAAATAAATAATGAAAAATAAAAAATGAAAAAAAATAAACAATATTAACAAAAAAACAGTTACAACAACCAAATAACACTTGAATAAAATATTAACAAAAAAAAAAAAAAAGAAAAATGAAAAAAGGTTCTTTCTTATACGAATATAGAGCAAAAATTTTCTTTCTATATACATACTTACATATACGTGTTTATATCATTTTTTCCTCCTTCCCTTTTCTTTCCGGCACTATACGTTCCATATAGTCCTTCCCCTTCCAACTTCTTCCCACATATACACTTCTTTATTAATGACATGAGCAAAAAAAAAAAATCAAATAATATAAAAATGACAGAGAGAAAAGGACCCTATAGGGATCACATTTTAAAAAGAAAATCGTTATCAATAATGTGAAATATTTTGTATAAATATATTTATATTACATGTAAATGGTGTTCCCGTTAACATCCGACAAAAGAAAACCATGAATATGGCTCATTGAGAAAAACGAAAAATCGTATTATTGGAGGGGGAGGGAAATCTCAACTATTTAGTCGCTAGAGGGCATCAAAGTCTTTTTTCTCTTTTTTCACTTAACACCATGTATTTTCGTTATTTTACATCCCAGCTCAAAAAGTATATACAACCATGCTATAGGAGACTCCCTGTCATTTCATTTGACATATAAATTACCCCTGTTGCCCATCCGCTTCAAAAGTTATGGACAGTCAAATTCAAAAACATACTCTTTTTTACCCAATTTTTTTGAAAAAATCAGTGATTTCTCAAAAAAACACCCGATTAACATGAATTTTTTTTTCTGTTAGTGGAAAGTCTGATTCTTTTAGAAAATTTTTTGTTTGCGTCTTACGTTGTTATCTCTTTTCATTCCAGAGATATAGTAAGTTATGTCAGTTAAGATTTTAGTGGTTTTAGTTAATTTCTGGAAATTGAATGTAAAAATGAAAATTTTTCTGACAAGAAGTCTCCTATCGCATTGTTGTATATATAGTTTTTGAGCTGGGATGTAAAATAACGAAAATACAGGGTGTTTAGTAAAAAAATAGAAGAAGAATTTTGACTAGCGGCTAAACGGTTGAGATTTCCCTCCCCCCTTCAATGCGATTTTTCGTTCCTCTCGATGAGCCCTATTCGTGGTTTTCTTTTGTCGGGTGTTAACGGAAACACCCTGTATATGCTTTTATACTTATGTGTACAACCATTTACAATGTATATAAATACAATAAAAATTATATAAATATATTATTATGCTGAATACATAACAATATAAATTTCAGTTAAATTATACATGTACAATTACATGTATATGTACGTATGTATACCTTCTCATATATAATCTTTGCATGACCACATTTATATGTATAGGTATACGTACAGTACATTATTATATGCAAAAGAAAAATCATAAAATATACAGAAAAAAAAATGCACAAAAAAAAGATAAACAAACAAAATAAACAAATAAATAATATAAGGGAATGAAAATATCGCACAGAATAATGAAAATTTTCTTTAAAAAATTATTCAAATTTCATTTCACTTTCAATTTTTTTTTTCATTTTTGAATTGAAATGTTTAATTCAATACACAATTTAAAAGTTGTGAAAAGTAAATCCCAAGTGATATATGCTATATACGCGAATATACAAGAAAAAAAAATTGTGTCCAAAAGAAAATCACTGGCATTACATTATAGGGTAGAGTGTAGTTTAAAATGGTGCCACGTATATAGAAAAAATGATATGCTGATATGGTATATGTATGATATAATTGCTGATAATCATATTGTATACATTTACATTTATGTATAAGTACAAGAAGAATAGCTATACATATAATATTATACTTTAAGAAGTATGATTTAATATTTTTATGTATCAATGGACGCAATGCCCCTGATGAAAGTGATAGATAGTTAGAAACGTATTCCACATCATTTTGGCAACAGTTTCTTTTTTTTTTTTATAATAAAGAGCGGTTTTTAGGGAATATGAGACTTGTTGAGAAAGCTGACAGACGTTATACCTACCAGTACTAGTACGCATATAGTATAGTAAAGTAAGACGCAACTTATGGAGAAGATTTTCAGAAGACAGTTAGGGTCATGAATGAAGGGAAAGTTAGAGAAGTTATAATAGGTCGACATGAGCTGCAGTTTGCTATTGAACAATAATAAGATGTTTTTGCATATATGCTTTTTTTCGCCTATATATTTTACTGTTAAAACAGTTAAGGTACGTATACACGACAAGAGATTTTGGTCTCCAGAGTCCAAAAAATGGTCTCCGAAGTCTAAGAGATGTGTGTATACATACACCATAAACAGATCTTCAAAATTTCAAGAGACCATAATGTTCTCAGGAGTCCATTTTGATATCTTGTTCTCCTGCCGTGTATACTAAAAAGAGATGGACTCCACAAGTGGACTCTGGTTTTCAAAATGTTTTGATATTTGACTCTTGGACTCTATAGAGTCTAAAAATGACATTTTGATTTGGTTGTTGGTGTTTTAAAGAAGTATAGTCTTACATACATTACTGCATCCTCATTTTTCAATTCTTTTGACAATTTCACAACAACACCACTTACACCTCTTTTTTAATCCCTTTTTTACCCACACACTTCTTTTTTTTTAATAATAACATAAGCAGCAACTGCTGCCGCAATTTCAACTTGCCCATCCAAAACATGCATTACGAGTGGAATGATGGCATAGTCCTCCTGAGATTTAAACCAGAGAACAAATACGTATTCCATGTATGCACTGAAGAGACTGGTTTCCAAGAGTCTCCTATTGTCTTTCCTCCGTAGGCCTAATTTTGTGGTCTCCTGGCACTAAAGTCTCCTATCGTGTATATGTGCTTAAGATTTTTGTCTCCAGAAAACGGATTCCGGAGTCCGAACAGTCTCGTCGTGTATACGTATAGCTTTAAAGTAAAATTATTATTAGGTAACTCAAATTCTGATCACATTTTCATAAAAAAAATTAAAAACGAATCTCTCTCCCTTTTTCTTTCTTTCTCTCTCTCGGTCTCTCTCTGTTTTACCTTGATTAATATAAATACCATGGGACATCAGATATACATAAATAAAACAAAATTCCTGACCAATATTTTTTATTTATTTTTGTATTAATAAACACTCGTGTTTGGGTGTAGTATGATGTGCTGTACTTGAGTGCCAGTGTTTCAAATTTCATATGATTTCCAATTGTTTATGGTTTAAAATATTTTTTGTATTTTAATTCTACATACATATATAATAGAGAGTATATTAATAATATTAGATATTGGGTATCTTTCAAATAAACAAAATTTTTTTCTAACAATTAAAATTTCGCTTTTTATAAGTGAAAATATGCTTAAGCTTAAAGATGCGCTGCACTGGTATAAATAAAAATTTTTCACATATAATACAATCACATATAATTTTACATATATTTTACATATAGTATAATTTTTCACACATAATATAATGCAATTATGTGTGTCGACTATTTGCAAAAGTGTGTATATTCCATTTTATATTATTTTGAGAAAGCCAAAAGAATGTTTTTAGCTGGAATTATATATCCAGAGTGTCTCGCCACGGGTGATACATCCGCAAACAGTAGATAGCCCAGCTAGCAATTTTCGTGGCAGGTACGTATTTGGATCTAAAAGAGGCTACTAGAAAGTAGCAGTTACTAGGTAAAGGACCGTTTTTGGTACGATTTAAACACTACTTTGCCACCAAAATGGGGAATGAATTGCCACGTTTTTGATACGAAATTGGAACGATACTAAAAAGTATCATTTACGTTCCGGAGTGGTAATAAGTTATATCCAAACACGTAAATGGAACGTTTTCGCTACTTCCTTACCAATACCGCAATAAAACTTTACTAAAATAGCATTTCACATAAAAGTTGAATATTATATATAGTATTAATAATATTAATAAATGCCCAATACAAATAAAACATTTCATTTTTTCAGAAGAAAATAATTTCTCATAATCAATATGTATATAATTATTTTTAAGCACTTAATATTTTGATTCGATCTATTTGCGTGGTAAATTTTATAGTGCGAATTAAATTTTACTGTGATAACAGACCTTCTGCTTCGAAAAAAATCGAACCGCCTCAAAAATATTGAATTTTTTTATGAAATTTTTGTTAATTTGAAATTATGATTTTTATGTCAGATATTATATTTTCCATATTTTGGGATTTTTTACATCGATATGAAGCTTAAATCGCAATACATATCGTTTCCCATTCATTACGCATGAAATTCACACATATTTTTCATGTAATTTTTCATAAAAATATTTCATAAAAATAGACCATTACGAAAACATATATGAAAAATGGCGATATTCGCAATGTTACTTGAAAGTGTCTGATACTTTTAATTTATACTTCATGGTTCCGGATAAGTTTGAGAAAGTTTGTGGTACGTATTATATGGCACCTTCTAGTTACAGAAACTTGAAATTGTCACTATAAAGTCGCCGGTTACAATCTATCGTGGTGAAATTCACTATAAAGTAGCAATGGGAGCCTAAAAGTATCACTTTTTAATTTATTGTATTAAAAGGTACTATAAAATGATAAATGAAACTTTTGAGTTCCTGTTGCCACTTTAGTTTAGGATCAAAATGGTGAAGAAACAGAAAATCATGGTCCAAATATTGTACATATTGAAAATGAGAATAAAAAAGAAGAAGAAGAGTTAAATACTTTGAAATAAAATAAAGGTCATGAAGGTCTTTTTATTTACTGTTTATTTACTTTATTCTGTTATTTAATTTTAAATACATACATGTATGCAATAATGGAATAAATACAAAATTATTTTGATATTTCAAACATCAGTAGCACGAATTAATTTAAGCAAATTTTGCTTTTTTTCAAATAAATCAAAATCTAAATTTTTTATGTCTGTTCACAAAAAACTCTAATAATGGAATGAAAATATAATGACAAATTAGAACAAAAACGTTGAAATCACTTCATGGGAGCAATTACAACTTACCATATTAGTATGAGAAACTTCCTAGTTCCACTAGGAAGTAATTGTCACTAAAAAAATGCATGAAGAAGTTTTTGGTACCGTGCATTGCTTTGAAAATTATCCAGAAACGTATTTGTTACTTGCATAGAGGAACTTTAAAATTTGCCACTTAATAGTATCAAAACGTAGTAGCAAAATATATCCAAAAACTTAGTAAAAAATACCTAAAAGTGGCAGAAACCTAAAGAGTTTTTAATACGAATTTGCTAACAATCTGGAACTGCAGTGAAAACTTTAAATTTGAAATCTAAGAAGTTTCCAGCGCCACGAAGCTGGTACGTTAAATATGTAGCTACAGAGTAATGGAACATAGTATAGTGGCAAAACAAGTTGTTAAAACGTTTCTGTTACCATATTTCGGTTCCAGTTCACAAATACTCAGTATCTGCTACTAAAAATGCTAGTTGGGAGGTCTCATCGAGACAAACAAAAACTCGTATTACAGGGGGGTAGTCTCAATCGTTTAGCCGCTAGATGGCGATTTAGACATTTCGCACCCTATAACAACTACGGTGTGCTAGCTAGAAGAAAGTAGTCTTAATAAGAAAAATATGTTGGAAACTCCCCCTCTATTTAATGACACCTTACATGCTCCTTTACGTCCTTTATTTCGGAAGTTATTGTGTATCAAAGTTAGAATTTAGTGATTTTTTGTCAGTTTTTTCAGAGAAAATAAAGGCGGGGGAAACAAAAGCGCCCTCTAAATTAATTTCTAAATACATAAGCAAAAAGCCAAAGATAGCCGCTTCATTTTGGCTTTTTACGGTAAAGGAACCCCTCCTGTAGTGCGATTTTTGGTTTGTCTCGATAAGACCTATCTACTGTTTGCGGGTATACCTGTACAACTCCAATTTTAAAGGGCTTAGAAGTGAAAATGGAAATAACTATATTCAGGTACTTATATAAAAAACAAGAAAACATTTAGAATTTGACATTAACAACATTTTTTTTGAAAAGTGGGATAGACACACTTTTGCAAATAGTCGACACCATGTGAAACGTTTTCCTTAAAAAATAATGCAAATAAATCAATTTATTTATTTTATATGAAAATATTTAATGTTTTATCATGTTTTAACATTTCAATGGTATGTGTGGTATCACAATTTGAATGCATATAATACGACAATACGAGTATATAGGGCCTGGTCAAAAACATCAAAATTTTAACACCACGCGAGTATTAGTGCAGTAGCAGCACTGATGCTCATGCAATTGATAATTAGCTGATGCACAGTCATGCATAATGTCAAATATGTTTTTGAACACAACTTTTAACGTAGATATTATTCAAAGCCGCTTTTCATAAAAATATAAATTATGAATAGCGAAATTGTTAAAAAGATTGTTTTAGGAGGTCAAAATTTTGATGTTTTTGACCAGGCCCATTTCACTCATGCGCTTATGCTAAATTATTATGAGCATAAAACTAATTTCCTACATTTTTGAACTCATGTTTTGCTTTGCATAAACTGCTTTTGAACATCAGGATGCTTCTGCAAAGCATAAAATTTGACGTTATTGACCAGAGCCTATTGACAAAATGACAAAAATTTTGAAGGACTTTTAATGGTAAATGTTGGAAACTATAAAAAGCTGCATGTATATGAAAAAATTGTAAATGTTTATAAGGATAAGAGTATAAAATCTTTATACATATATAGACAAAACAAATGTAATAAGTTACTCCCATCAGTACTCCCATGGTCCCATATCCTATACGTTATATTTGTTTCGCATTTTGATTATAACAAAATATCCACTTTTAACTAATGATGGATAATTACTTCCTTCAAATAACACTCTTACAATATAACAATAATATAACCACTTGAATTCGTCTCATAAGTCATCATCATAATATACTCGTGTATACATATTATAATTCTGATTACAGAAACAAAAAAGAAGGAAAATAAAAAAAATGAAAAACATTTTTTTCTTCCTATTTGTCGGCGTTTTGTGTTTCTCCTTATTTCATTTCAATGCTATTATACAATGATGAGAAAAAAAAAGGGAAATATCATTGTTTGTTGTTTGAATTATTATTATTATTGTTATTATATGAGACACATTAAGTAATGCACATTTTTAGTAAATTTTTTCTTTATTTTCTTTATTTTTTTTTTTTCATTTTATATAATTTTTTTCGCTTGTTACGGGACAATGTGAATATAGAAAATTAGAAAATATGTATAATAAAAAAGACAAAAAAAAATAAAAAGAAAAAAAAATAAAAAAGGAAATTTCATGGATTATTTTATGGATTTTATCCCGGATTTTCCGCCGGAACTGAGGGGTTGATTTATCCAAATATAAGCAAAGTATATAAATAACATAGTAGTGCAAAAAGCATGCATTATAATTTGGATATTTATATACAGATTTATGAAAACTTCAATGTCATATACATGCATATGTATAAAGATATCTGTATATATGTATAACCGTATGTGTATTGTAGAAGAATATTATTATAACCGATGAATTAATGAACATATGTTGCCTAATTATTGGAGTTTGGAGTATATACATAGTTACATACTTGATAAATTAAATGTATGATGTATAGTCTTTTTAAGGATGAAATCCTAAAGAAAAAATTCAATTCGCTATCAGAAAATATTCATTTCCCATAATAATTTTATTACTACCTATAGACCTATAGATAAGTTCAACTAAAAAGATGAGAGTCTACTTAGAATTTATATGAAAAACAATTTTTACGTAAATCTATATGAAGCAGTACGCGAAGAAGGTGGATGGAGAGTTAGATACAATCACGAATTGTGTAACCTATACAATGACAAGGATATTGTAAAGGCTCAATTAAACTAGGATGGCTACGTTGGTTTGGTCATGTGTACATAGACTCGGAGATACCTGAACTGTCTACAAAATAATGTTCCAGCAGAACCCAGACGGTAGAAGAAGACAGGGCAGATCGAGAAAGCGTTATCTTGACGCTATTGAAGCAGACATCGCAGTTTTGAAAATCAAAAAACCGGCGTGAAAAAACAATGACGCGAGACGGATGGTGTCGAATTCTGGAGGAGGCCAAGGACTGTAAGAGGCTGTAGCGCCAATGATGATGATGATGAAGATAAGTTTAAGTACATATAGTAAACACCTTTTGCTGTTCTTTTTTTTTATTATGTGAAATGATTTTTGTATATAAGAAAGAAAAATAATGTAAGGATAATGATTTTTAATGATATTTTTAGTGACAATACAAAGCTGAGCAAGTCATCTCCACAGAAAAGCTGGAAGGAAGGAAATAGATCAGCTGGTGGTCCTCAGCAAATGTACTGATTGTCAATGAAAAAATGAAAAAGATAAAATTTGAAGATAGGTATAGGGAAAAACATTTCATGCATAGGTATATGGATAATAATAACAAGGAAATAAATTATTCCGGACGAACATATAGTACATGCGTCTCATATATACAGTGAACGGAACTCAAGACATTGACTGATCTCCAAGTGAAGTCCTTAAAGAAAAATTTATGGGTACCTATAGCACACCTACCAAAACCACTCCAATCAGAAGAAAACGGACTATCAATCTGTTTTTATGAGATTCGGTTGTTAAAGAATCTAGCAATAAAGACTTAAGTCCATAATTTGGATAGTGAAGAACATTGGTTTTTCGGCCATTGAGCACAGAATAAACTTAGAGAGAACTGCGCGGAGAAAAATGTTAGGGAAGACCACGGGAATAGATATATAGAATTCTGTAAATTCGTATATATGTATAGATATTTTACAATTGAACAATAATCAATCATTTAGTATTATGTATTATACATATTAATGATCCACAATCTACAGATACACATATATACATTATGAAATATGTAGAATATCTATAGGTAAAAAATGGATAAATTCGAAAAAAAATAATGTGAAAAATGTACATTTCAAATATGAAAACATGCTCAGTCATCATTTTATATAAATGCATAAATTTAATTCTTAACACATATACATTACATATATTAACTGTTTTATGCTTTATCAGGTATATATGATAGAATAATAGAGCATGTCAATATGTATATATCGTATAGAATTACGTATACATCAGTGGCGATTTCGTTTATTAAGTATAGTAAGTATTTGGAATCGAAAAAAAAATTATTTTGAACCCTGCTAAAATTGCTGTATATAAATAAATAAATTCATATGTATGTATATATTATATAATTTATAATATTCTTTCAATTCTTGATAACAATTAACTGACCACATTGCAGATTGTATAGTATCAACTTTTTCATATACACTACAAACATATATATATAGTAGATATATATTAAAGAATATGTACCCATAAAATACATAATTATATATGCATACATATACTATGGCCTATAATGGGAGTTACGCATATGCATAACGCATAAGAATACAAAAAACTAATTTTCTCATGCTTTTATGTTATTCGAATAATCGAGTAGCCATAGTAAACGGATGATGATTCTTTTTTACATTATCATATGATGCATATACGTAAGTATACTTATGTATTATATTATAGATTTTGTTTTGAGATATTTTCATTGAAAGTAGTGTAAGTCAATTCTATTTTATACTATACGACATTATAATAGGTTTGTAATTGAATGAATTTGATGTGTCAAGATTCAAGAAACCGAGACCTGTGGAGGCAAATTTTCTTAGAGGCTATAAGGACCTGTTTAAGACTGTATAGTCAGAGAAGAAGAAGAAGAAGAATAGAATGAATTGAAATGTTGTTTTGGATTAACTATATACAGGTACGCAAATTTATATTGAAAAAATTATGAAAATTCTAAATGATTTCCTTTTTTTTTCTTTGAATTCTTCAGCATTCTACAATATAGGTACCTATTTGGGAACTGTTTATAGATGAAAAGCTCAAAGCAGATTGCATACATTGTTAACATTAACTATAATTTTTTGTGTCTTCAAAATTGAACTTATACATCATACTACTAACAGAAAACTGCTAAATGATTGAAACGGAAAATTGGACAACAAGCAAATTTCGTTCGTTTTACCATGTGGCTATATAATATAAGATAAAGGCATCAGATCAGAGAATTATAATACTTAGGTATGCAAATCTCATAACGTATGTTAGCTTCGCAAATTTATTAAATCAGTGTCTCCACAATCCGCGTAGAATCTTGACCTCTTCCAATTTGCCTCGTCAGCAGTCCCTTAATTCATCGATACCTGTCTCCAGTTGCATACTTTGAGAACTCTTATATATCCTCTTCAACGGCATTTAGCCATCTAATCTTTGGCCTGCTCTGGCTTATTTTGCCATCCGGTGTCGAGAGCAGCATTTGTTTGGTCACACTACTATTGTTCATGCGCATTGTATGTCCCGTTTATCCAGCCTATAATAATATGAATATCATCAAATACTTCGTACAACTCATGGCTGTACCTCATTCTCCATTGGCCTTACTCCTAGACTTGGCCCAGTATTCGTCTTAATACTCTTCTTTCGAAAGCACCTAGACCTACTCTATTTTGTTCTCTTTTACTAAACTTTCAGGTCTCTGAGCCGTAGATTAAAACTGGAGGAATGAGCATTTTGTATATTTTTGTATATTTAACTCTCCTTGACAGCAGCAGTTTGGATTTGAGTAGCTTACGAGATTGAATTAGTGTCTTATTAGCTCTCATAATTCGTCTGTCTACAATAATTATCAAATTCATTATAATTTTCTACAATTTTATTCAATTTTGTTTTTATCAAAAATTGAAAGTTACAATTTAGACACATATGTAATTCTATAAAAGGAAAAATAATCTTTTTAAAATTTTAAAATTAATGCTGAATCCTTATTAATATTTTTCTTACATCATACCTTCAAAGAAAACAGCTTTTTTACTACACAATTTTTTGTATATTCATTTATTCATTCATTCATTCGTTATACATACATTATACCACAATTTATTTAGTTATTCATTGCGGGATTGAGTATATCCTTTTTATTTATATGTCCATTTAACCAATACTCACATATTTGTATATGTGTATATATGTATGTATAGCGTATCGATTAAATCGTACATACGTATACAAAGTGTATACGATGATGAGTAGATGTACACATGTAAATATTAACAGATTTTTCAATTATTTTGTCTATTTTTTTTCATTCATTATTTCTTTTTTTTTAATGCCACTAAATAATGTAGTATCCATAATAAAAAAAAAAATATTTTCACATCTATGTACATAGATAAGATATATACATATGTATGTATCATATGTATGGCATAATATCCGTATATACATTATAGGTAGTATTATATAATAATGGACTATAGGTGACTATATAGTCCTTCCTGAATAATAACAATAATCCACCCGCACAAAATTTTTTACATTTTTTATAAGAATACACAAATTAATATATGTATATACATATATATACATATATATGTACATATATTATACATTTACATACAAAAAAATAGTGACTTTGTATTCATATTTTATTCTTTATTTGACCCTCTGATCTATACATTTCATTCGATTCGATTATTTTCTGATTTTTTTTTCTGTCATTTAATTCATACAAATGGATATGTATACTTATATCCTCTGAGTCTGCATACATGTATATGTACATATGTATGTATGTCCATATAATTTATAAAGTAATTTGAACAGAAATTCTATATGCTTTTGTGCTCTATAACGCAACTATTGTATAACACCAGATTATATAATAGGAGATTTATTTCTCTCCATATAGATTATACCACATTATACGTATCTTTACAAAGGATGACATATAATATAAGTATAGACATAGTACGTATATGCATGTGTACGTTTTACGTTTGTATTTATATAGTACGTGATAATTTAAATATGTTCTAGATTTATAAAAAATGATAACTCTATAGATACATAATATAATATGTAGAAATAAATTGAATAATTTTGATTTTGCAAAATAAAAATTTTGGTTCACTTTTAATATTAATTTATATACGGGTACTGGTACATTGGCATTTCACGCCCCAGAAATGACCGCAGATGATTTAATTTAATAGTTTATTATGATGTGTTTTATAATACATACTATATATATAGTATATAATATTTTTTATTTTATTTTTATTTATTTATTTAAATCAATTCATTTACATAATTTGTATATGTATGGCTATAAAGTAGAAAACAATAAATTTTATAACATACACTACTAACTAGAATGTTATGTCAAAAGACTGAATTGTAGAAGATTTAATGTGGTCGAGGACCAGTGTCCAGTGTCAAATGTGCACCGTGTTTATTTGTAATTAATTTAAAGAAGAAGAAGTGCGGGGTGAGTTTACAATAACCACTGTATTAGAAGCAATTGCCGAAATAAAATGGTTCATTGCAAATGCTCAACATTATATCTTGATTAAGAAACCACTTTTTTAATTCAAACAAAAATTTTCTTTTACTACTAATATCTCTTAAGAAGTCTGGTATAGTTTATTGAAGAACTTAAGGCCCAAAATTGGTATATAAAATCGTCTAATACACTTCAGTATTAAATCTTGCGATGTAGGATGTAATATACTGTCTTCTGGAGATTATAGTTCGTCAATCTCATGCATATGCAAATGAGTTGCTTCTATTGAAAAATAATTTCAGGACTTTGTATAGGTATATATATACGTACTTATATAAATTGCGTATCGGAAGGATATTATTCTTTTGGAAGAGAGGCAATATAATATAATCACAGGTATATTAAATGAAAATTCAAAAAATTAGAATTAAATAAAAATTGCATAAAATTATGATTCTGACGTCCTTACTTAGATGATATTTTTCGGCTTTTATATTTTTCGGCTGGGTATGGATGTTTAAAAATACCATTGGTCTACAAAATTTTTTGTTATATTGGAAAACTTATATCAAATTTTGAATCTACTATATATGAATCTACAACAAACAGTAATACAAGAATAAAAATACAAGAATAAAAGTTTCTTTGAGATATGAAGACATATATTTTCATATGGAAAGCACAAAAATAATATACATTCACTTGGACAAATTATAACTTAATGTACAATAAATGGTTATGATTTCCGTGAATGATAGGCTTATGGTTTCTCTTTTAAGTCTCCGTAACAGTAATCTGCTATATAACATTCCTGATGGATTCCATTTACCTTAATAGCGCATCTCTATATATTAACGAAATATCCTTATGAAATATTTTGTCTTGTTCGATGACTCTCACAGTGTCCAAGTTTTCGGAAAAAAATCCAGATGAGAGTCCAGCATATGTATATTTTCAAGGACATGTTACACCTCAAAGCTTTTTATGAAATTATAAGTTGATTAATAAATCTTCTCAAATTCTCAATAAATGAAAAAGTAAAAAAAAGTGCACATGGATACTCAGTCAATTATGGCATCGCCGATTAGTAATTCTGTCAGATCCAGTTTTATCATCAGTATAATTAGTATAGTTATTGGTTTACATTGCTGATTGGAATTACAGATCAACTTGGATGAGAGTAGTATACGCACGCTGGCTAGAGTTCGATGCTCGCACATCACAGCGTGCCAGTCCAACATCACAACCTTTGACTTCGACCTCTATTCAAGCCTCGGAATTATACAAATGCTTTACGATGGTGTAACAAAATTCGTCAAATAAGGTCCTTAATTTTTTAGTAAAAAAAATTGCGATAGTTACTGATTTTAATTCAATACTTTGTTAACAAATTGTATAACAGATGTGACTACTTTAGCATAACAATAAAAATACAAATTCAATCCAAAAAAATAATTTTAAAAATTTTAATAAATCTCGAAGATTTACGCAATTACATTTATATGAAGAGCCTTTTCGAAAACGTGTATGCATCAATAATTGATCGTCATCGTCAATAATTATTAAATTAAATAACATAAAGACACTGCGATCAAAAAGTTTTCGAACATTGGATTTGATTTTAATCGCGTCAATAGACGTTTTCGAAAAGGGTCAAACTTTGAACCGTATATACTATATGCAATACAACGCATATCATTTACAATTTATTTTAAAACGCAATGCAAAGAAAATTGATTTACAATTTAATTTGCCTATATTTTCGAGTATACACAAATATTTCTCGTTTCAAAAAATATATTTATATACATATAAGTAATTATGTTGGTTTTATTATGACAGCAGTTCAAATTCTAATCAATTATTGGGATATTGGATTATATTCATTAGTAATCTGCCTCTCTCTCTCTATCTAGGTCTTGCACTCTCAAATATGGTATACACAAAGCTTTCTACACAAAATGTATAATATTTTGTATGGATTTTGTTATCGTCCGAGTTCTATATTGAATTGAAATGTCTGTGTCCGAGCCATCAAAAGGACAGTCAATTTATTATTTCTTATATACCTACATAAAAGTGATAAAAGTCATTTATTAACGCAGACAATAATAAATTATACGTAATAGAATAGTATTAGTAATAGGATAGGGTATAATAGTGATATTATAATATTATTATATTTAGAATTTTAGATTACCTATACAATTCATTTGAATGTTTTAAGGAATTTAAAAATATTATATATAAGGATTTACAAGTTAATTCGAATGAAAATTTATTGAATATTATATAAAAATTACTTATATGTTAATTAAATTTTTTTATTTTTGTAAAATTTATGCTATTAATATAGTCGGTATACATATAATGTATTGTGTGAATGTATATACGAGTATATATACATATAAGATATGTGTTTATTTAATTTTGAAAAACAAAGAAATTAAAAGAATACTTTTTATCATTTATATGCATACATAGTTTCTTCTTAATTTGAATTACTGTATATATGTTTATACTTATACTTATGTATACGAAACCTATATATATATGGATGTGTATACATAAACATACATAAAAAATCTTATAACTGTATAGATAGTGTACGTATGTATATATGTATATTTAAACATTTCAGGATTTATTGTTATTTTCATTTTCTTAGAATTAGGTATATAATACACTGCATGCGTCTATACATAAATATGAAGGTGTATACCCGTGCTATTTACAAAATTTTATTACTCTATGTCCTTGCATTATCTAAATTTTGACTGCAATTATATATTTAATAATATTCAAAGAATGATGGTCTCTATATATGTTTATTGTTCTATAGATATAGTATATGGTATATACAGATAAACGATAAAGGCATTGTATAATAAAATATTTAAAAATTTCACATTATACCCTTACTATAAATACCGCGTAAAATTTTCAAAGAATTTCATCGTATATGTATATATGTATATATCCGTATACCTATATATGTATGCGTAATTATGTATATATTATTGTCTTCATAAAATAGAAGTTATAATTGGTATATTCTGTTGTAAATTTACTTATTATTATAGCCTCTATTATTTGTATATCTATACACAATCGTTGTGTGTATATATTAAGTGCGTGTATATAATATATGGATATATGAATATATTAGCTATAAATATTTTCTTTTTTGGAAATTTGTATACATATTTATATTCTTCTTCTGTATTCGTATAAATAAATATTAAGGATATCGATTTATGATTATTATACTTAGTTCCCATTTATATACTATGTTAGTTGATACGGTATTTATATTAATATGTATATATATATATGTATATATATATATATATATATATATATATATAAATACGTTTTATGGTTATGATGATATACGTTATATATATATATGTGTTTGAATAGAAAGATTTTAAAGAAAAATTAAAAGGTATACATCAATAAAAATATAAAAAAAGGATACATATTATTATATAGATAGTAATTATCATAAATATTTAATTTTTCTACATGTTAAACACATATACATATATATATATATACCTTACCTATTATACAATTATATACCTAATATATACATATACAATACCGCATGGAGTAAAATTATAGGTATATATACCTTCTATTAAATCTATGTGGTATTACAAAAATAAAATAAAATATTTATTTTAATAGCTATACATATATGTAATAGGTTGTTTTAGTTTCTATAGAAATATAGGTATAACCAAATGACATTTGACCAAAGGACTAAAATTAAATATTGTTTGCGGAATTTAAAAGTTAATTATTCATCTAAATATAAACGCGTTATATGTAAATATAAACATTGTAAACATATTTACCTATATAGAGGAGTATATAATGAAAAAGGACAGTTCATTACTCTACTATATATACTCGTTTGTGATAGTACTACATTCACTACTCTACTATATAAAAGCATCTAAAATTAGACACATTACCTAAGTAAATTTCATTATGAAAAAATGTAAAATGTTCTTTATGAGAAAGACATATTCTGAAATACTATGAGTATTTGTATTATTGGTCATAATTTTTTATTTTGACTTTAATAATCATCTGAAGATCATTGAGGCTTATAGGATATTGCCAATAATAGTACCATATATAGATAGAGCATAGTATAGAATACCATATTTTAAAATGAATTATGTTCATATAGGTAGTAATGTTTTCTTTTTCAGACTTCATCTAAAATTGGTATTTGGGTTCATTTCATTATTTGGTAAAAATCTCTAAATGAAATATCAATCATTTTTATCTTGCCAATTGGCCACCAATATCACCATCAGGCCATCAGGAAATAAAGTGCGATGATTTTAAACCTTTGGCTATAACTATATATTAACTGATGTATATATAGATATTAATCTTAAAGCACTTGATAACATTATGTTATTACGTTATACCTATTGCGAAATAAGAGCAAAAATTTATAGTATTCCAGCATCAAATTAAAAAAAGCAATTAAGAAATTTTCAAATAAAAATTTCATTCACCAATATTCGAAATGAACAAAAAATTATATTTTTGATGTACCTACCTCTCTCAGTTTTTATTTCAAATTATAAAAATATGATTTGATCATGAGTGCACTCACTGATATAGCATTTTAAATTAAAATTCAACTTTTTCCAACTTAAATTAATCTTTGTACAATAAGTTAAATTAAACTTTGTATACATTTTAAATTAAACTTTGCCCATTTTATGCTTTTTCGATGGGATTGAGCATTGCAGAGTATGGTGGCAAGTACTCCAACCGAGTTCTTAAAGAAATTAGCTCTCTATTTTCAGAAGTTTTATGGGTTCTGGCATTATCCATATAATAATCAATGTATCACTCACATTTTCAATCTTTTTCAAGTGTAATTAAAAATTGACAAAGTTTAATTTAAAATGTACAAAGATTAATTTAAGTTGGAAAAAGTTGAATTTAAATTTAAAATGCTATATATACATTATATACCTACTTAATTTATGTTTAAATTTTTATATTAATCAATTTTTGAAACCGTTAACACTTTCACTGTCCATGAGTCACATGTGCCTCATAGCGGGTTGGTTGGTAGGAACACGTCCAAGAGACACATATATGATTCATTTACTAAGTTTTATATAATTTGATTCTAAGTTTTAAGCTTGTGCATAAGAATTTTCGTTTTTTCGTTTGAACGTGTAGCTTATATGGTCAATAATGAATTATGTATGTATGTAAAATTTTGTAAAATTTTAGTAGAAAAATAAATAAAAATAAAAAAAAACTGACTGAGCGTGTCAATCAGTTAAGTTCACATGAATGTTGCTGGACAGTGAAAGTGTTTTATATATCTGTAACAGTAACATTTTTATATTTTAATATCTCCACATTATCTGATCCCAAACCAAGCCAATGACCTAAAATGGTCAAAATATTTTCGGATTTTTTTTTTAATCGAACCACATAAAATTTTATCTTTTATAGCAAAAATAAAAATCAACATATATAGATAATCCTTCATAGGATAGGTATTATATCCTATTAATCTTTTTAGACTATTTTATTTGAGTGTTTTTTTTTTTCATATTAGGTACATTTAGTTCTACATATTTTTATATACTTTTTCAAGTTTAAATATAAGCTCATCCAGATAGGTGATGGAATATAATATGAATCCATCTGATTACATTATGTCTGTGATGTGATGCCACATAACTTAGCTAGTTAAATGATTTAAATACAGTAATGAAAAAAGAAATAATTTTTTAGGATTATATTTTTAATTGTAATAAAAAAGGAATTTGGGAAAATGTTGTGTATGCATATATGTGTACGTATAACCGCAAGTATGACATAACAAACCCAGTTTAGACTTTCTTATTCCATTCCATCATTCTACCATATTTTATATTAGTATTAGGTACCCACTTTATTTTGTTTTCGTTAAAATATATGTATAATTATTATCAAGTGACTTCCTTAAATTCAGAATAGAATAAATCTTGTTTTATTAGCAATTTATTATATAGATATAGTCATACAGAGCTATCAGCTATCTGAATACCATCCTGACCCTATACCTATATTTGTTACTCACACAAAACACAACAAACGTATAGGTGGGTATAGGTACCTATAGTTAATATCTAAAAAATAAAATTTAGAAAGAAAATTTGTTTTTAATTTCAATAATTGATTTTGCGTTTTGGATCTTCTCAAGCATATAATAAAGTACATAATATACCTTGTATACCCTTATCTACGTATATAATGAACGTACATGATGTACAAGTACATGTAGGTATAGGTATATTACTTAAAAATTTGTAATTGGGATACTGGGATTTTGAAAATCAGGAGAGAAAATTTTTAAATCCAGAGTAAATTAAATTTTGTTCGGAGTTTCGGATTTTCGGATATAGATATTGAATAGTGTGTGTGTGAAGTATTTATACAAATATAATATTTTTCATATTAATAGATAGAATATAAAATGAGAAACCACATATACATATACATATATGTGTGCATGTATAAATTCATATGTTCCACATTTTTCTCCTTATTATTGATAAAGGATGCTGACGTCGTACGTATGCTTGGCTAAATAATATCCATATCCCAATTCCATATTCCCAATGTTATATATAAAAGAAAAAAAAAATAAAACCGTGTTCGTTTCATACATACCACATATGTATATATACTCGCATTCGCATATCACATGAGTACAAAATTGTATACGATAAAATGTATGTAGGTAAAACCTATTAAGAATTTGTTGGGAAATGGGAATGAAAAATATA